>OX465393.1:15814057-17121356 GCA_950005105.1 Lycophotia porphyrea
AATTATTTTGAAGAGAGATTCTTCTAATAATATACAAATATTTTTTTTATATTGCTTTAGATTCAAATATTTAAAAATGTAATTAATGTGTAAAAAAATAAATAAAGGAAATAAAAAGAATATAGTATTACAACTTCACGATTCATTTCAGCTGAAAGACGTCCACTGCTGGACATAGGCCTCCCCCAAATGTCGCCACATTGACCGGTCCCGTGCGACTCGCATCCAGCGGATCCCCGCAACCTTATTATTACAGTCAAATGAAAATATACATAATTATTTTAAATTAATTACTGTTTGTGATTAAGAAGACATTTCAAAATATCGACTAGAAATACTTTTTTATCGAAATGTAAAAAGTGAAATGAAAATAAATTGTATGCATGTTCACACTGATCGATATTTGTTAAACAAGTTTATGTTTTACGGTTTTACTAATAACATATTGGAGTTTTACGAGGAAACTTGTAAAAATAAATATCGTGTTGGAAGTGAAATTTAATTGTTATCGATGGTTATTTGCTCGGAACTATTTGTATTTTATTTCATGATTAATTGCAGTTGAGCAATTTTGTTATAAAATGGTTTTAATTGTTCGAAATTCGTTATAATAGCGAAATTTGTCGACAAGTATTTACATAGAAAATTATTATAGTTATGTTCTAAGTGGTGTAAAAAATATTCACTCATTCAATTAAAATAATACAAAATTACAAACTTTTTAAATTTTTATTAATATTTATATACAGATATGTTTTTTGTGTTTGTAAAAATTATGTTAGTTATCTAAACTTAGTTTTACATCAAAAACATCAAAAACATCTTAATCATATTTTATTGTATAATTTTTAATAATAGACGATAAAATAACAAAAATAAACTATCAATTTTTATAGCTAATTTATTTGAGACGTAGAAAGTGATTTTTTCGAATAATAAATTGATCAATTTATGTAATAAATTAGGGCAGCGGTGGCCCAGTGGTGGCGACCCACCACTGCTCTCAAAACGGTTAAGGAAAACATCGTGAGGAAACAGGCATGTCCTAGAACCAAAAATTCGAAGACATGTGACATCTACCAACCCACACTGGGCCCGCGTGGTGGATTACATCTCATTCCCTCTTATAGAGATAAGAGAGGAGGCCGTGTGTCACAGCAGTGGGAACATTTCGGCTGATTATGCTGATGTAATAAAGGCGGGTGACCTGTGCGTTATCATTTAGCATTACCGGGATCATCTGCCAAGCCTTTTTCCAACTATGTCGGGGTATTCTTTCAGTCTAACTGGATGCGCCTGCGTATCTGACCTCCATAATCCAGTTAGTTGACGACACGTCAGTCTTACAGAGCCAAATTGACCAAAATAAAGAACTAACAGGTTCGTTATTCCGCATTTGACGGCACGGTTGGCTCAGTGGCTGAGCGATTGACTGCTGCGCTGCGTGTCGCGGGTTCGATCCCCGCATGGAACAAATACTTGTATGGCCTACAGATAGTTGTTTCGAGTCTGGCTGTTTGTGTATGTGAGTTTAAATGTTTGTGAATGCACACACGATACAGGAGAAATTCCTAGAGTGGGGCAAAGTTAAAAAAAAAAAAATGTTAAATACGAAACCCCAGAGTAAGTCTTGTACACAAAACTATAACAAAGCAGTAAACAAGAAATTCTCCGAATCCCTTTTTTTTGTCGCAGCGTCCATAATAAGTAAACCCGAAGTTAACCCCAACTTAGAACTGTTTCACCATATTTTATTGACTCGCATTCTCGGTAACGTTGTTATACAGCTTACTCTGTTGGCTTATGTAAATAACAGTTGGTAGAATATCAATTTAACTTGAAACGTTCAGGGCCAATTTTAGTGGAAAACGTCTGATTGCCAAAACTGTTGAATGTGAGTTTCTGAGAGTTTCGTAAGAAGTTATTTTAATACTGGAAAAGGTAGAAGTATTCACGTGTTTTAAGAAGTGGGTAATAAAAGTATTACGTCCCTATTTGAAGGGTTTTAATGTTTTTGCATAGAACCTTAAAATAAAAATACCCTAAGTTACATCAGTTATTTGCCAGTAAAAGTCCTGTCGAAATCGGTCCAACCGATTCGGAGATTAGTTGGAACAAACAGACATACAGATAGATAAACATACAGACTTAAAATAAAAATACTGGCCAAGTGCGAGTCGGACTCGCGCGCGAAGGGTTCCGTACCATAAACCGAAAAAAAACACCTTTCTTGTATGGGAGCCCCCATTAAATATTAAATAATTTACATTTTTATTTTATTTGTTGTTATAGCGGCAACAGAAATACATCATCTGTGAAAATTTCAACGGTCTAGCTATCACGGTTCATGAGTTACAGCCTGGTGACAGACAGACAGACGGACAGACAGCGAAGTCTTAGTAATAGGGTCCCGTTTTTACCCTTTGGGTACGAAACCCTAAAAATGTTTTTTTGTTATAAGTACCTGATATACTTTCATAAGAATTCAGTAAATAACTGTTTAAAATTACAAATAGACACTTCAATTTTATTTATTTGTATAGATCAGACCGTTTTAAATTCTGATTTCCATAGAGAGAGAAAAGACCAGGGGGGTTACTATGACATCTTAAAGCAGCAGTTATTCTAGTGTGGGAAAGAGACAGAGCTATATAGGTCGCCAACTCTTTCTCACACTGTCATTACTCCTGCTTTAGGACGTTATGGTAGGCTACCTGATTTACAAAACGCAGCATATAGACACCGAGACACGATCTTTCAAATATTCATGGTAGGCGACGGGAAAAATCCCATTCATCACCCAAAAGCAAAACCTACATGCTTTGCAATGGAATGATGGATGGGGTTTGCTTTATACATAGCTATAATTATGTATATGGCAGCGTAATGGTAAACAAAAACGGTGAACGAAAACATCGTGAGGAAACCGGCATGTCCTAGAACCAAAAATTCGAAGTCATGTGACATCTACCAATACGCACTGGGGCCGCGTGGTGGATTCACCCCAGCCTTGACCCCAGCCAGATTGAGCCCATTCACTCTCATAGAGAGGAGGCCTGTGTCCCAGAAGTGGGAACATTATAGGCTGATGATGATGATGGTGATGATGATGAATGGTAAACAAATTCACATAATCTGCTTATTACATTTATACAGAGTAGAGGGGACACCGACGCAAAAATGGTTGCCATGTATTCAGTACATCATTCTGAACCCACAGCGAAATTTTTCATCGGTGATTAAAAAAAAAGAATTTCCATACAATTTGACCGTGTAGATATTGTAATTTTGTTGGTATTTAATACTTTACCTTTTTGTAAGAGTTGTTGGCAGATTTGGGACTTTCTTCTTTAATTAAATATGGTTGAGCTGAATGGGGCTGATCCATGCGATGATGATGATACAACGTGTAACAGAAAGGGTATATATAGCCGAAAGGGGGTCACACAACTCTTCATTCTGAACCACTTTTGTTCTACGACTTTCGGAAATTCTTGACCAAAAAATTTTATTTCACATACTAAAAAGTCACGTGACCAACAAAGTTTGTACGGAGAAGCAAATTATTTTTTCGCGAATTTTCCAAAGTCGTAGAACAAAGTTGTTCAGAATGACGAGTTGTATGACCCCCTTTCGGCTATATCTACCCTTTCCGTTACACGTTGTATAACCTTTTTTCTGGACGC
This sequence comes from Lycophotia porphyrea, assembly GCA_950005105.1. Taxonomy (NCBI): domain Eukaryota; kingdom Metazoa; phylum Arthropoda; class Insecta; order Lepidoptera; family Noctuidae; genus Lycophotia; species Lycophotia porphyrea. Next base: position 15,817,744 of record OX465393.1, read on the forward strand.
TCTTAATGTGTGCGTCTTTTAACATCGTTCTCACATACGAGTATATGTATAATCTCAACATGAATGATGCAACCAAGATTTTGTAACAATATTTTGATTGAAAAGAGTGTCCATGGAGTTTCTTGCCCATTCTTCTGCATAGAGATCTTAGAAGTAAGACTATCTATCGACTATCTACTATATTGGAATGGGTAACTACCTACAGTAAGTACTTTCACAAGTTATTATGCCTTGTGTCTGTGATTGTAGCATCGCCTTTTTTTGTTTTTCTGACTTTGATAAGTGCCTGTTATGGTCTAATTGAAATAAATGCTTTAAGTTTGAGTTTGATTTGTTTAATATCTGAAGTGATAATGAAACAGGTACTATTACAATATATATATAATACATCACAGTCAATAAACATGTAACCATAATTCCTTTCAGAATCCTACGACTTTGACCCGATGTCTAAAACTTTCCCTCATCGGTTATTACTATGACAGATTCCACATTTATCACATTTTCCTGAAAGATTTTTGCCGCAGTGTTACGTCACAAATGGATTCGCTTGTACCGATACCAAGGTAGAAAGATTAACTTATTGTTGGCTAAGATACTAACACAAAAGAATAGAAAAGCTTTAAGTATATCGGACACAAATATCCATAATATTCCGACGTGCGTGTTTGACCAGATGTATGAACGTAGACGAGGCAAAAAGAGTATGTAAGGATCGTGGCAGGTGGTGTTCTGTGATTTCTGCCTACTCACATGGGAAAAGGGCGTGAGTTTATGTTTGTATGTAAATATCCATATAGTGTTAGTAACATACAAAAAAATAACTTATGGCCTAGTGTTAGTAAAAAACAACCGCCGCAAAAAATGCTGTAAAACCGGAGAGCCGAAGCTCTCGGCTACAATTTTCAGGATGTTGTTTAAACTGCCCTTCACTCTCCTCGGTAGCGACGCATTTTTTTTTGCATAGAAGCCATCGGTGCGGGCTTGCGTAAACATTTCCGACGCGCTACAGTAACGAGGCAGCCTCAACAACATACTGAAAGCATTGTTATATTGGACGTGCAGGACATCCAGCGATCTCTTAGTACAATTGACCCAATGAATGGCTTAATAGTCTTACTTCTTGCTTCTAATAAAAATGGATGGATGGATGTTCGATACTCTTTCACGCAAAAGTGGATTTAGATGGTATTCGGCACACAGGTATTTTTTCCTAAACTACCATTACTTAACTATTTTTTTTTTAATCATCATCATCGCCCACTGCTGGGAATTTTTAATAATGCTTGGAAATTTATTCATTTATTGATAAACTAACTATACACATTAATAATTAAAAACTATTAAACTAAAATAAATAAACTAACAACAAACTATAAAAGGGCATCGAAAAACTCCTCCTCAACGCTGTCAGATGGTAATGTGCCCAAGAGACTGGCGGCGTTGCCACGTTGTATGGCAACACTAAACCTCTGGCCAAGGTAAAAGCCAGCCCTTGGGTCACGGGAAGCGTCAACTAGGCGTTTCGAAATTTCCTTAATTTCTTTAATTAAACACATTTAGTTTGTTTTTAGGTGAACGGATAACCTCCTTATTGACTAGAGTTCCGGGACTAATACATAGAATACTATTTATCTCGGTAGTACGATCCAATTGCAAAGTTACGGATCTCCAAGCGAGCGAAACCGCAGTCATAAGCTAGTTAGACATAATTATTGTCTTCATTTTCAAAAAAAAGTGTGTGTGTACTTAGTACGCACGTAAGAAGTTATACTTCTTTGACGTATAAAACTAAAATTTTGACTAGCTAACTTCAGGGTGTATTTTGACTAGCTAACTTCAGGGTGTCGGTTTTTCGTGACGATGTGCACGCGCATCGTAAAAATTTACTCTCATCATTTTTTCCTAACGCGCCAAAAGAAGTATAACTTCAAAAAGAAACAATAGAAAACAGATTATACGTGTGAGAATATAACTCCAGAATCATATCCAGACATTAATCTTTCTTTCAACACCCATTCAATTGTGAAACTGAAAACATAGTAAAAATTTAGAAAGAAGAAAATGTATCAAGATCAGCGTATGGTCTCTCTAACCCAATGTCACAGAGAAAAAACATGAGTACAGTCAGGGGCACCAATATGTATACAAATAGCAACTTTTAAAAGAGAAAAATGAATGTTTATATGTTTTGGACGGCTTCTTTGGAGAGAAGTTTGGAGAAATTGGATGGTGCCCAGGACTGGAATATAATAGGCAAATAATAAAAAAAGAAAATTATCTCAATCAAAACTAGTTTTTATAGCAAAAATCCATCAGATACTTTTTACTTTCTTTTTTTTACTTTCGGGAGGTTCCTGCACCGAATCGGGCGGGAGGAAACGCCCGGGTGTTACCACTGTGAGGGCCGCCCAGAGGATACGGTGGAGCACACGGTAGAGGTCTAAAAAAAAAAAAAAAAAAAAAAAGATACTTTTGATCGTTTAAAACGTATTTGTATCCAACTAAACTTTCTAGAAACTAGGTTGGTAGGTTTTTTGTCACCCTTTTAAAAAGTGGGCATTCTATGAAACTGATTCTTTCCGTAGTAACTAATACATTTTGGCGCTCGCGACTGTACTCCAACATTTCTATCGCAATAGAACAATAGAATTATATAATGTTTTTCTTGACATTACATTGGCCCGTTTCCCACGACTTTGCGACATTTTCGCCGGTAACATACGTTTAGTGGTGCATTGCGTTTTAATTGAATGCGTCAAAAAAGTTGTACGAAATAATGTTGCCATAATGTATTACTACATTAAGTCTGAGAGAATATTAATTAAGTTACTTTGTAATTAGATAACTTTCATACAAGTCGTGATGTTCGATAAATATTTAATGTTGATTTGACAAGTCCAATTTAGTTTTACCTAACAATAAATGAAGTACATATGTATACTAACCTTGTTTTTCTGAAAAACTGTACCTACAGTCATAAAACTAAAATTATTTTCGCCGTAGGTAAGTTACCTAACTCGAGCGCAATCTTTTAATTTATTTTGTTTTTACATAACTGGCGAAATGTGGGTCCGTGTATACCAACTATTAGGTACACCTCTGCGCTACCCTTCGGGGATTACAGGCGTGATGTTAAGTTATGTTATTGTGTTTTTTGTGCAATATCAAAACACCATTTACTAACTGATTAGTTTTCGTTCAGTGGAACAGTAAAGAAAATCTTTCTAAAGCAAAGTCGTTGAGCGCGTAAATCTGTAGACGACAGCCGTTTCGCAGTAAATTCTTTATTGGAATTACTCTCGTTGCCCGGTTCCCTTTCCTTTAACTCACTACAAATATAATTCAGTTCTACTAATGGTTTTTAATCCTGTAGAACGTTAATTCATTAATGTATTAAATAGCATCATTAGACCACACGACTGAAGTAAAACTAAAAAAATGCCGAACAATCCTCTGTCAAATTCAAAAACGAAACTCTCTCTCTTTCTATCTTCACTAACTTTTATCTCCCTTTCAACTTCCGTTCGCCTCGCCCGCTCACTTTCCGTAACGCTCTCGTCATGCATTCACGAGCTTACTTGGGGAGTAAGCTGGTGAATCGTGCGTAACGAAGTTTTACTTCAAACATAGTAATCTAATAGTTCCAATAAAAAAGGAAGAGAGAGCCTTTGTAAAATAAAACTATTATGTTACTTCAGAAGTAACTTAGATCAGCAGGAGCTCGTGGCTAAATAATAACAGCCGCTCGGATCGATCTTTAGGTTAAGCCGCGCTTGTTCCGTGGATGGGTGACCGCCCATCACATACAGAGTTTCATCTGTGCCAGAAAGCACGTTAAGCAGTGTTGCTCCCGACTGTTGCAGATCTTTGACAGTCGTTACAGGTACGTAGTCAGTGGCTTGATAGTCTGGTAACCAGTTTACCAAGGGGCATCGTATTACCCTGTACTAACTGGGATGCGGAGGTCAGATAAGAAGTAGCTTCGTGTAAAATGCTGGTATTCAGCTGCATTCGGTTAGACCGGAAGCCGACCTTAACGTAGTTGGTTAGGCAGGTGATTTCAGAAGTAACTTAATCATTAGGTTTTTTTAAGACTGTTACGGAAATGTTTTTATGACATTTTGAAACTAAATCATCGTCTACATCGATTATTACCAAATAGATGTAATGTACTATTTTTTTTGAATATTCTTACATTATTTTTTGTTAGCATCGTCTTCGTAAGTTAAAACTATGTCAAAAAAACAAAATAGTTAGGTAGATATGCATATTTTCGAGGATCAACAAAACCAAGACGAGAACAGTTTAAAATAAAGAAATAATTATGCACAAGATTGTTAGTTTCGGTGAAAAAAGTCGGTAACACGTGTGTACACGAGTTCAAAATTGCTATAATGTTTTTGTGGTGAAAACTTAATTTTCTCATGTTTGGGAAATCTGTTTATTTACCGTCTCGTTTCATATTCGTATTAATTTTATTATGTTCCATAATGTTTTATAAAGGTGTTACAATAGGCTTACAACTAGGAACAATGTTATGCACCCTGTTAGGGCTCAGCAATATACAATATTTAAATTAAATTGTATGTAGTTATTTAAATCATAGACAAACATTTCCACTTATAATTTACAAATTATAGTTTTTGAAGTTATACTTCATTTGGCGCGTTAGGGAAAAATGATGAGGGTAATTTTTTACGATGTGCGCGCACACCGTCCCGAAAAACCGACACCCTGAAGTTAGCTAATCAACATACACCCTGAAGTTAGCTAGTCAACATTTTAGTTTTATAAATACGCCAAAGTAGTATAACTTAGAGGGCTGTATTTATGATTTTCATGATTGTAATTCTATAACTACATAATAATATGTGTTACTGGCGCGACTCATTGTTCATCAAAATACAACCTGACACTGACCTGCAAATTGCAATACAATGTAAGAAAAATTACAATTCGCGGGCTACCCATACGCTTCCACCTTAATCAAATAACACAAACACTCCAAACATTCACTAGTTTCACTACTTACCCTACATTAAGGCGACGAATAAGGCGCGATCTTCAATCTTTTCAAGTACCCTTACATCACGAATAGCAGCAATGTTACTGTACCTGCAACAAAAAATAAATAAACGTCAATAACATAGATCAACATAACTCTCTCTCTAACTATCGAGTTTTTGTTTTGACCTCTGCCTAACCCTTTAATAAAATATGCGTGATGTTATGTTAAAACAGGTGTTTCACAAAAGACAATCTTATTCAACATGAAAGACATACAATTTCAAACTGCAGAATTGCAACAGGTTGCAACATAACCTTAACAAAAACAGTTGGTATGAATTAAATAAGCATGAAATGCATATTAGTTGTAAAGTAATGTTAACAAGAAAAGTGGTTTGCATAAAATTTGCAAATACATAATAGACGTTATTAGGTATGCAGCACCTACGGTTAACGATTACATATTTTGTAGAAGGTACGTCAGATGGTGCTGTGTTGTATTTCTTAATACTTGAATCAGAATCTTCCTAGTTTAGAATCTGCCTAGTTTGACGGCACGGTTGGCGTAGTGGTTAAGCGATTGACTGCTGCGCTGCGTGTCGGGGGTTCGATTCCCGCACGAAACAAATATTTGTATGGCCTACAGATAGTTGTTCCGGGTCTGGCTGTTTGTGTATGTGAGTTTAAATGTTTGTAAACGCACCCACGATACAGAAGAAATTCCTAGTGTGGGGCAAAGTTTAAAAAAAAAAAAAATGCGAATACCTAACGGACATTATTAGGCATGCAGCACCTACGGTTAACGATTTCATATTTTGTAGAAAGTAAATCAGATTTAGATATTTTGTATTTCTCAATATACATGAATCAGATTTTCCAAGTCACAGTTGAAACCTAGTTTGGGAGCCAGGGCCTATCTGTTGGACATAATATCTATATCTTGTAGTTTGAGATGTCAGTAAAAATTTGTAAAATTGACACTGTTTTGAAATAAAGTTTTTTTTTTTTAATCGTATACATCTTGACTTGTGGTCGCCAGCGAGATACTGAGATCTCGGATTTGATGTCCAGGTGCCCTCTGAGTTGCCTGCCAGGGCTGCGGGAGAAGGCATTTGATGAAATCCCATCCGAAAAAAAAACAAAAGTCTCTGAGTATCGATTTGTGACGAAATGTCACAAATCGGTCAATGTAATCAGTCAGTGTAACAACTATTGCAAGACATATTTACTTCCACAAAAAAAAGGCCAGTTTTTATAAAATGACGGATCTCCCTCTAAATAGATAAACTAAATCTCTCGCCCCGCCCCTTTTCGGCATCCGTCTATCCTTTGAAAAAATACATGCGTGATGTGATGATGTTAAATAATATTTAAGTTTAAAATAAAGAAGTTGCTAATAATATTAGGTAAAAGTTAGCAGATCCATGTCAAAGTAAGACAATGTTTGACAAATTTCTTTTATAAGCACTGCAAGCGTTGAATGCGGTCAATTGAATTAGCAATACCAAAAATAGCAATTGATAATGTAATCAATGTAAACAGTAAAATAATAAAGAAAATTGTCGGTATTGCGAAAGCTATAAACGATCGCGGAGATCCTGGTTTAATGTTACAGGAGACTAATGAAATCATCAGCAAACGTCAAGCCTCTTAACTACGCCGGGGTTCGGCCAAGACATTCAATGTGTCATAAGTAGAAGAGTTGGCTTGAATTTTGTTGTTGGGCCTCACACACCCCATCACAGGTATTCTAAAGATTTCTCCTCTATATTTTCGTACTACTATTATAAATTCGAAAGTTTGTGAGGGTGAAAGCATTGATATTTGATAATCTCACGCAAAAAGTACTGAACAGACTTTAATGGAACTTTATTTACAGTTATTTAGCTTGTACATCAGAATAACATACCCCACCAACACCCCAGAAGGGACACCGACGCGATTATATTATTCCTGGAACAAAAACTGAACTATATAGACAGAGTTGCTATCCTATGTGTATTTAGGTATATAACAAGATTCCTAACCAAATTAAAGAACTTCCAATGGTCCGCTTCAGAAGGGCTTTAAACAGAAGGCTGATTGAGAATCCCTTCTATAATATAAAAGAATTACTTCAGTTTAAATTTAAATGATTTGAATGATTTATCTAATTGTACCAAATATTTGCATGTCATTATTTTATGATTGAATATTATGTTAAGTTACTATTATACTGCCATTGTGAGAACTTTTGTTACCATATTTATCGGCAAATAAATCTTTGACTTTGACTTTGACTTTGAAAACGGTAACCATGTACTCAGTACATCATTCTGAGCCCCCCACATAGAAATGAGAGAATGATGTACTAAATACGCGGTAACCGTTTTCGCTTTGGTGTCCCTTAGACCTCGTACAGGCTATAATTTATAAATTGAATAAACAAACAATTTACGCGGGCGAAGCCGTGGGTTTAAGTTAATATAATCTAAACGCTGTTTGGTACAGACGTCAGTAGATCAAGCTAACCGAAATTGACAGATTTTCCCAATCAACCTTGCAACTTATGCTTTATGCTAATCGAAAATCTATTAAAGAAATCTGACAGATTGTAGTAGGTTGATGTGCTGGCGTCTGTACCAATCATCAGAGACACAATTATGAACTTTCTAGGCGGACTAGTTATTATTAATGTTTAAAAGTAACTTTGTATTGCAACGCAATATTACAAATAAAATAACTAATGCACTCGTAAAGTTGATGATGTAATACTTTAATTAAAATGTTACACGCGTGTATAATTGCAATTACTAACGCCGATAGTAAATAACGTTATATGAAATAATTATTAGAGGTCGGAATTAGGTTACTTTTGCACTTACACTGATTTCATACAGCGAAAGAATAAAGTAGATAATGCCTCAAATCCCGAGATTAATTTTAAAGAGCAGAAAAATCCCGTGATTTATTTTTGTGTATATGTGTGAGTTTAAATCTTTGTGAACGCATCCGTTACAGGAAAAAATCCTATTGTAGGGCAACGTAAATGAAAAAATAAATCGTTAAGTATATGTTAATTATCTTTGTTTTATTTGTCTTATCTATCTCTGAGGTTTTTATTATTATTTATTTGTAATATTGTTGGCCACACGGGATTGTATTATAAATCCCGGGAATATCCATATTAATATCAACATTTCAATGCAAGTACAAAATAACTACGTAATTCCGACCTCTGATAATATTATAAATAACAGCCAGTAATCTCTTGTGTCGTGACGTCAGCACGTCTCAGCTCTCGGGAAATTACCGATTCTATCATTATTCACATTAAAGGTAAATTCCCTCCCATATCCAGAAAGGTCAGCCAACCTTTCTAGGAAAGTACCCTGAAGTTCATAATTGTATTGCCAAGTTCGGTGGAACTATTCGGAAAAGGAATGTTCTTCGGATAATAAATAAATGTTTATTTCTCTTCCACAAATAAAGACAAGCGGTACTTATGATGTAACATAGTTAAAGGAAAAAGTATTTTATGCGTGAGAGACTGGCGCCTAAACTAGGCCGAAGCCTGTATTTTAGGACACGAGGTTCCCTACTAATATATTTATTGGGACACAATATTATAGAAGTAGTGCCAAAATTTGTCATTCGTACGGATCAGAGTTTTTAAAACAAATAGGCAAACTACTAACATAATCTAGTACTTATTTAAGGCAGAGAAGAAGAGTAAATAAGTGTGTGATTGTGTGACAGTGTATGAGTGCTGTTGATAAGGTATTTTCCAATCTGAATGCTGTCCCACTGATGAGCAAATGGGATTCCTCAACACACCACTATACTCCCACACTACTGTGTGCGAGTGGTTTTTTTGGTTAATTTGTCATGCTTGTTTTCAACATAATTTTGTTTTTTCTTAAAAACTTAACGTAACACTAGGAATTTCTTGTGTTTCGTGGGTGCGTGTATAACCATTTAAACTCACATACACAAATAGCCAGACTTGGAACAACTACCTGTAGGCCATACAAATATTAGTACCGTGCAGTCAATCGCTCAGCCAATGCGCCAATCGTGCGGTCAATTCATAATTATCGTGTATAACATAAAATGCCGCCTCATTTACCTGTTTCAAGGCTTCTGCACGGACCAAAAATGCCGTCATAAATCTGATCTTAGCCTTCTACTCACTCATCATTACCTTCCTGCCCTTGTGTCATGTTACTTAGGGTTAACCAAACACGTTTTTTTTCTTCCATTCTCCCCTGTCAATCGTCACGCTATCATTTACTCATTTTTGCTTATTAACATTCCTCACAAAAGATATCTCTTCTTTCTCAGCCTTTTCCGCGTTCACAGTCATAATTGCACATTTTTCTTTTGCAAGGCAATATGTATATATTTCATAACATGATTAAAAAAATAAAATAAACAGTACTTGGATAAAAAAGGAAAATGCGTATGTTTTACAATTATTTAATGAATGTGTCTGTGCGATGACGTAAATGACGCAAAACTGAATGAATGAATTGAATGAATGTTGAATGATTGAATGTGGAATAATTTCAAAATGAATGACATTGGGACCATGGGTTGTGTTACTTGCACAAACTATCTAACGACCAACCTTTTTTTGCCAACACAGTAGTTACTAATCCATTTCCGTATCACGACTGGAATGGAACATGTCCACAATCTGTTTACCTTTCATTTCCTTTACGAAGAAAAACCTTGTACTCCATGGGATAAAAATAACAAAAAGAAAGATTCGTAGGCCAAAAATGTAAGATTAAGTACTCCTACGTAATCTTTACTCACATATTTGTAGAGGACAAACGGACGAGTATTTTAAGAACGAAGAGATCCTGATGTGGCAGAAGCAATCACACTTGTGTTGATAACCTCTGACAAAGGGCGTAAACGTTGTATAATGCTGGGTGCTCTAATTAAATCAGTTTATCTTTTATTGATTGGTTTGCCACGACATGAATTTGCAATTTTCATAATTTTATTTGCTTATCTTTTAGTTTTTCGATATATTTTTTACTTAAGATTTTAATTGTGACTGTGTGTATTTATTTGCTGCTGTATTTATTTATTACTCGAAGAACGGATGGCCGATGGGGCCGAAAAGTTCTGGAGTGGCGACCACACAGTGTGCGAGTCCCACAGGACCGGTCAGTGTGGCGAACCTTGGGTGAGGCCTATGTCCAGCAGTAGACGTCTTCCGGCTGAAATGATGATGATTGTCCACGTGGATATCGGAAGTTATCCCATGAAACCTCTGGTATAAAAAGTATCCTTTGGTGTATCCAGGTCATGGCTGATCTGTAAAGTACGGTGTGTAAAGTTAATAAAATACAATATTAGTCTCTTAATCTTAGGTAAATTAAGAGACTAATATTGTCTATGGCCAGCCTGCTAACTCATGTCATTCAAGAGTATACAAGGTGTTACATAATAATCGCAAGTCCTCTCGGACCAAGAAACTAAACATATTTTGTTCTACGAGTTCATGAAATTCGCAAAAAAAATATAGACTTTCGATAGGAATTGACGCAATCAGCTGATCATCGGGTGCGATAAAACTAAAAAAAGTTACGAATTTCCAAAAGTCATACAACAAAAGTTGTTAATTTTATGTTCTGAGTCACCATATGAAAGCTTGTGTTTATTATATATATATTACACATTGTATAAGTACTGTAGAGGTTCTATGATGATAAATCGTTTTGACAGCTAGTTGGTACTGGCAGCTTAATAAAGTAAAAATATTTGAATGTGAAAATTGAATTAAAAATGATTGGTTGTCAGAAAGACAGACTAGAAATATCCATGAAGATGAAATAATTTAATAATTGATTTAAAAATATAAAGAGTTGAACGGAAAAGGAGTATCATTTAATAGTCCGGTTAAATTAAGCCGAATATGGGACTCTACACCACTACAGCTCCTAAAATATTGATCTTAGAGCAAAAATAAATATGACCAAATTTGTAGTTTAATGTAGAAACTTTTGTCAGAAGTAATAATGATGCTATTCCTACTGATATTCGAGATATTTTTCTTCCCTTTAATTTTTTTCTAAAAATCATGAATTATGTATTTTATTATTTATAACAAGGAGTCCCTATATCAATTTTCAGACCTCTAGCGCCAAATTTGTAGGAAATTTTATGTAGAAACTTTTATCAGAAGTACTCATAATGCTATTCCTATAGATATTCGAGATATGAGCAAAAACCTGAAAAAAACCTTCAACTGCCCTCCCCCCTCCTCCTCCCCCTACACCCTCAGCACACCCCCCACCCTTGAGGACTTTTAATATGTTCATCTGGATACCGCAAGGTATAACTGTACCAATTTACAAAACTAGACGAATTATTACCCCTTGTTTTATTAATTTTCCTGGACTATAATAGTGTAGAACCCCGTACAGTCTACATAACAGTACTTATATAGAACAAAATCAACAACTGTAGTTCTAACAAAAATTAATCCCGTTGCTCATATGTCTACTAGGTTGTTAGTTTATAACTACATGTCAGTCATATGTACTTCATAACTATGTACTTATGATCGGTGTGCCGATTTCAGTCCCGGAGAAGTAGTTACAGTCAATTGAACGCAATATGTTAGTGCGATACTTCCTTAGGCCTCTCGTTGCCAATGCATCGTATTTATGTAGATTTAGATCTGAGATTCGTTTTAACCATGCTAGAATACAATCTAGATTTTAAGAAGCTAGTTTTAATAAGATTCTATCTATATTAATTATTTGAATTAATTATTTTATTTTTGAACTCTTTATTTTTTTGTTTTTACTATGGACACTTTCTTTCTCACATAATGTGCCATCTCAACATGAATGATATAACCAAGGTTTTGTAAAAATATACTGATTTAAAAGAGCGTCCATGGAGTTTCTGGCCCGTTCTTCTCCATAGAGATCTACGCTAGGGAATGGGCAACTACAGTACTTTCACAGTTTTTATGCTTTGTGACTGGGACTGTAGTTTGATTTCATTGTTATCTTGTCGACAGTTCAAAAGTGCTTGAAACTGGCCTACTTGAAATAAATGCTTTGATTTTAATTTTGATCTGTTGTAATTATCACTATCATTCTCCTGCCCTTATCCCAATTTATTTGGGGTCTGCGCAGCATGTCTTCTTCTTCCATACTTCTCTATTACTCGTCATCTCAGCAGTCACCTCCTTTCTACCATATCGTCCTTCACACAATCCACCCTTAGTTTCTGTCTCTACTCTATAAACCATTATTTAAAATCATATTCAAAACTTTCCTCGCGAAATTTTCCTCATTCCTCCACTTCATAGTTAGTACATAAACCTTGGAAATCATTTTCCTTATATTATCAGCGACGAAGCGATAATAGTCTGAACTTGACCTCTTCAATTGCAATCTAAGGGGATACATAATGCTGCAGGCTGTTCGAAAGAGATACCGCGGCCCTGGAACACAAAAGGCAAGGAAGGAACATGGATGGGTTTTAGTCAGTACAAGTCTGACACTCCCTTCCGCTCTGCCCAGAGCGGGAGAAGTCATTTGATGATTTCCCATCCGTAAAGAAAAAAAAAAGGGAATACGTAATCCCCCGGTATAATTATTATCATACGAAGAAACAGTGATGTGAAAATCACTAAAACGACAATAAACAGATATTTTAACCTAATGCCTTTTTTCATGGTGGCCAGTCGAAGACAGACACCACAAAACAAACCTCTACTAAGATCCTTATCTACTCCTCTATACGGGGTGGATGGAGGGTAAAACGGGACCCTATTACTAAGACTCCGCTTTCCGTCCGTCTGTCTGTCTGTCCGTCTGTCACCAAGCTGTATATCATGAACGGTGATAGCTAGACAGTTAAAATTTTCACAGATGATGTATTTCTGTTTCCGCTATAACAAAAAATACTAAAAATAGGATAACGAATATTTAAGGGGGCTCCCATACAACAAACGTGATTTTTTGCCGTATTTGTCTAACGCTGTTTAACCCTTCGTACGCGAGTCCGACTTGCACTTGGCCAGTTTTTTTTTTTAATAACCAATGAAAAATTTCTGGGGGGCTCAGAATGATGTACTGGTTACCTTTTTCGCGTCGGAGTCCTTTGCACCCCGTATAGTATACGCTATGCTCACTTTTATATCTGTGTCAGACACGACACACACACATAAATAATAAGAAACAAATTCTAAAGTGATATAGTCACTTTAGAATTTGTTAACCTTAGGTTAACCTCTATAAAGGTCCCTCATAAAACCTTAGAACTTAACCCCAAATCACAAACAAAACCACATAATTATTCTCCCGATCAATACCAACTACCAAGGAAAACCAATGACGCTTTCGTTCAGTATTCACCGGTTTAAAACTAATTACGGCGATAATAACCTGATTAATGGCTGTGAAACCATTCACGACGCGGTGGAGAGGGAGGGGGGGAGCTGATGCCACGGTGACAATGTCTATTCACCACACTTTCCCCCTGGATCGCTTTCGATTTAGGTGAAAATCGAAGGTCGAGTTTTGCAACGAAAGTGGGTTTCTGTGATTTACTGGTTAGATTAATTGGGTTGGTTCTAGAATTATAGCGTTGCTGATAACTATTGCGGTATTTACTAGATCAAATTGGTCGAATAAAACTGGCGTTGAATATAGTTGTTAATGTAATATGGAATACCAGCAATTTGTAGTACAATATACCTTGATATAAAGGGTGTAAACATACTCTTAACGAAGCCGAAAGGGACTTGTTCTCCTCGTCATTGCGATAATTTTTTTGTTCTAAACCATACTTAGGAACCTTTTAGTTACGGAGCTATTGGAGGTCAAAGTTCCAACTTCTTCACAAGTTTTTTTTTTAAATACATGTTTTTAATGTAAGATTTTTACTTTAAACACCTCCAAGACCCCTTACTATTCAATCCATCAATCAGCACAATGTTTTGAGTGTATTACAATGAGTCCTACTGTAAAATGAAAGAAAGTCGATTCCCAGCACTAATTTTTGTGTAAAGTTACTTAGTTTGATGTACATATTGCTTGGTTGACGGCTTCGTGAAGAGTCTGCTGTCTGTGCCCTGTAGAGGAGTTCTGCTGAATAAAGACAACCGCTCAGGTCGATCTTCAAGGTTAAGTAGCGTTTGCCTAGTCCGTGGATGGGTGGTACTGAGTTTTCTCCGTGCGCCTCCGAAAGTCTGACATCCAGTCTTAATAAGGGGTATCGTATTACTCAGTTACTGGGTTGTCGAGGTCAGATAGGCAGCCGCTCCATGTAAAGTACTGGTATTCAGTTACATCTGGTTAGACTGGAAGCCGACCCCAACATAGTTAGGCAAAAGGCTATACAGATAATACCTTGATAAAAAATGACGCACCTGCACTCGTTTGAAACATAGGCAAGTAAGTAGCTAGTAAATAAATAAATTATAACATGAGTAATGATATGTGTGTGTTCTCATGGAGGCTTACATCTGTATAAAATCAGTCCTGTTTAGTGCAATTCAAACTCAAAAGCATTTATTTGAATTAGACCATTACAGGCATTTTTGAATGTTAGAAAACAAAGAAGGCTAAGCTACAGTTACAGACACAAGGCATATTAACTTGTGAAAGTACTGTAGTTGCCCATTCCAAAGCGGAGATCTCTATGGAGAAGAATAGGCAAGAAACTCCATGGACACTGTTTTCAATCAAATAATTGTTACAAAATCTTGGTTACATCATTCATGTTGAGATTATACATAATAATATGTGAGAACGATGTAGAAATACGTGCACATTAAGAGAGTTCAGAGTAAAACATTATATCAACAATTTAAAAACAAAGTAAGTAGATAAATTAAGCCGTGGCACATTAGAGATGACCAGTCCCAACTGACAGCGCCCGTCCACCAACATGACGCATGGATCAAATCAATTCCAAAACTACTAGTTTTTACCTTGAAGGTAGTGCAGTAATGTGCACAAAAACCATATCTGGCATCATTATTAGGAATTCGCCACAACTCGTTAATGCTGAGGTCGTTGGAGTTACATTCCTCTTTTATTTGGGTGCTTTATTTATGCGTTGTTTAAAACAAGTTGGTAGATAATTGTAGGTTACGTTCTTCAAGAAAATTCAACCGCAGACATTACATTGGTAACTAAGTCTATGGCATAAGTATTTTTTTCGTTTTACTTGGTTCCTTTATAATATTGCGCATCACGAATTCCAAAGGATGAGCTATTTCTAGAATGTTCTATTTAAAAAGCACTGGGTGCCTTGGAAACAGGGATCCAGCTTATATCACTAAATGCTTTGAATCACTAAATGAGACGAATACAATTTACATGTATTTAAATTTTCACTTCAACCCACATACATAATATTATATATGGAGCGGAGGTAACCCAATTTTCCTACTCTGCGGTATATTTATTTGAAGCGAAGTGTAAAAGGCTGTCCGGTCAATTTCAAATTAAAATCGAAATAGGTTTTAGTCACCACCCGGTTATTTTTGGTCAACTGTTGATGTGAATTTGTTCATGGAGGTAGCTGACAAGTTTAATAGGTAAACTGAACTTTATTATCTACTGTTACGGTATAGGAACGAGACAGGAGGAGCTCGCTAAATAATAACAGCCACTTTTGTCGATATTTAAGTGAAACCGCCCTTGCCTAGGTTGGTCCGTGGATGGGTGTTCAATCATTACATACCGAGTGTGCTCCGTGCCTCGGAAAGCATGGTTAGCTGTTAGTCTCGGCTGTAATTTGTAGATCTTAGACAGTCGTTACAGGTAGTCAGTGGCCCGATAGTTTGATAACCAATCTTACCAAGGGCAGCTAGGCAATTGACAAGAGAGAGTTCTTCAAAACTAAATTGTATCTACAGATTAAAAAAAATAAAAAATAAAAATAACTAAACCGAAGGTGTCCCACTAGGTGGACCGATGACCTGGTTAAGGTTGCGGGGATCCGCTGGATGCGATTCGCAAGGGACCGGTCAATGTGGCGACACTTGGGGGAGGCCTATTTCCAGCAGTGGACATCTTTCGGCTGAAATGATGATGATGATGATGAATTAAACCGAACTGACGAGACAAGAGTCGTGAGACTTGTTGTACATTGCACCATTAGCTTCACTGCCATAGCTAAAATCTAGATTAACATAACGTGTCTTAACGTTGGACCTACAAATTTTATTTTATTTCATGGTCTCTTAAAATATTATACTTATAGTTTAAACTTACTACGCTCTCTACTAACTAAGCTGTGAATTTCCATTAAGCCCTGGAGGATAAAGTTGATGTCAACTCACTTTTAATTAAAACTGCACACGGAGCAAATTGTTAAACCAACAAAACCGTGTTGTTTCAGACAAAATAGTGCTGATACAATTCCGTAACTCCGTTTTTGTGCCGAATTCCGATACTGTGTGCATTTTTATATTTTTTTCCGGAGCTCAACGAGTTCGAATTTTAAAATCATTATCGGGTGGAACGCGTTTTTCTAGTGGAAATGTTTTTCAATGTTAGGATTCGTTCAAAACTAATTGGATTTTTTTTTGCTGGCCTGCCCGCACACCATGTTTTGTAAAAAAAAAAATAGTTTTCGGATAAAGTCGTCTAGTTTTAAATTACTAAGTGCTGTGTGGCATAGTAACCACAAACATAAAGAAGTGTTCCTTTATTTAATTGTGATGGAAACCCTGAATTTTCTTCCTTTTCAAGTTAGATGCAGCAACCTCAGATTGAAATAGGTACCTCCTAATCACAACAAATAAAAAAATATGCCAATATTATCATCATATAGAACAAACCCTATCTACACGCGTTTTATTAACAACAAAAAGAAAGTCAACACTAAAAAAAATCGTCAATAAAGAATAAAAAAAAAAACACTAAAAACTTCAGCTCATTCAAGCATGTCAATAAGAACTGACAAACCGTTTGATTAGTTCAAATCCGTGTGATTGGTTCAAAACCATTTGATTGGTCAAGCGGTTGCATCTCATCGGATCTCGGTCGTGTCGGATTTATTGATTATTCTAAATGATGTTGCATAATAGTATCTTTTACTTTTTATTTGTTATGCTCTGTTTATTTTGATATACTTCCTTGTTTGTTGGAGTTTAGAAACGGAAGGTTAAGTTTAATTTAAGTCAAGCAACCGTTGGTAGATGGATGGTTTAGTTTGCTTTATTTAAACCACTGCCTTGTTGGACTGACTGTAAAGTGTTATTGGGTTTTTCCATCAGGAATTCCTCAGTAGCAGCCACGGAGTCTGGATTTGTGCCTGTTTGATGGCAGTAGGCTCGCTCCTATTAGCAGGGGCTTAAAGATAACTGACGAAATAGGTGTATTATTAGGGATTACAGGCGTTATATTATGTTTTGTTACAAGTCCAATTAAGTTGAAAGAGTTAGGACATATATATAACATAACATCACGTTTGTTAGCACTGAACGGTTAAGCTTTGTACCCATAGTACTTAAACCGATGTTTCGTCTAAGAACGTATGCATAATAAGGTAGTGCAAGGGACATATTCAGTTTTCATGATAAAATATAAACCTAGTGCGTAAAGTAGAACAATATAACATCTTTTTTTTTACAATATAACATCTGCTGAAGTGCAATTTAAAAAAATAACCAACAGTAAGTAAGTAGTATACTCTTGCTTGTTAAATATTTGCTGATTTTAAGATTTCAGTAAAAATAGGCCACCCCAATTTTCTTGGCCACTTAAAAGGAGTTCAAAAAATCATGTCAAGGGGATGGCCAGAAAAACGTTAAGGGTCAACATAATTAGGGTCAAGAGCTTCTTCCTCATTAAATTAACTGAAAATCGATTTCGAAGAGAGGTCCTTAATGTCTTTTTTAAATAAATTGCCAGTAATAAAGTAGTTTTAAGAGAAATTATATTAGCAACAAAATAAAACTTCCCGTGACACAAAGGCTGGGTTTTACCTTGGCCACATGCTAAGTATGGTCCTACAACATGGCCATGTTGCCAGCCTCTAGGGCACAATATATTAGCAGTCGAAAGCGTTGAAGAGCAGTATTTTGAATGCCATTTCTTAGTTTATTGTTATTTGTATTTGTTAAGGTATACAGTTAGTTACTTACGTGTGCCAAAATCTAGGTTATTTCCTAAAAGCCTTCGAATCAAACAAGTATTCATCATGTAACTGTAACTAATCTCAAATTGACCGATTTTCTGTGGTAAAAACAAATCTAACAATTGTTGCGTCACTCTGGTATTCGCAAAACGATTGTAGCCAAACAAACAAAACTAGTTCGATGATTTTCTCCAACATAATGAAAAGAATATAGTGTTGCGAAGATATCACTTCGTGTGTTTTGTTCCGATATTTTTTGCCCGTTTCGAAAAAGTGTGCGTTTTCCCACACGTTGACGTAGGCATTACGTCAAAGGGACACTGCAGTGATTTTCCTTATATCTAATGAATAGTTCTAATTGTTAATCCGGGTGATATCATTCTGACGGTGAATTAAAATGCCCAATTTAATGCCGGTCTTCTTTGTGAAGAAATAAAAACTATGTAACATTTTGTCTTGAACGCCTTTACACCTGTATTTCCCTGAAGGTGATTTTAAGTACCTGAACCTTGATTTACCTGTACTAGGAACCGAATCCAGGAACTAATGCTGCCACCAGATCAACGAGGCATTCGCAGTTTGATTCATATCATACAGATATAAACAAAATAATTCGAGTCTACTAACAATTGCAAGCTATCGTAAATTCAATTATTCTTGATGAGTTGAAACCAGACGTTGCCAACAGTTTCAACAAGTCCCAACAACTCTGCCACTAACAACACGATGAAAACTTCCATGCTAGCATAACGTGAACACGTCTCTTTCAAACTACATACCTAAGTCCTTTTAGAGTCGCGTTACTTTAAAAACTAATAAAGTTTTATCTATGCTCTTGAAAGAACTGCAACGAGCAAGGAAAGTTAGTCTTCGGAAAAATTTTGTTCCACCTAGTCAGAATATAATTATCTGGTTTTATTGATGTCAATAGAATTTGATTGGTCTGGTTTTGCTAAGCTAAAATTGGTGTTTGCTAAAGAATATCACACGAAAGTATGAAAGCAAATTCCGCGTATATATTTGGAAGTTCACTTAAGTTGGAAAAACTCGAAAGAATATTTCCAAAGACAAATCCAGGTTACCAATTGATAACAAACTTTGATGACGCTACTAAACGTCTCAGTGATCTAAGCTATTTGGTATACATTGAGCTGGCACACAATTACAATACTAAAATTACAATGGAATAGGTATGAGGAAAAAACAACAAACAACCTTGACTCACTAATTGTATCAGCCATACAAATACGAAAATTATCCAAATAACATCGAAGTTGAAGACAGTGCGCAGAAAATAAAACGAAATAGTTTTATCAATAATATTAGTAGGGACAGAAAAGTTAAGTCTTGTGTCCAAACGGTTTTTAATACGCATTTTCCGATTGTGAGCATAATTTGCTCCACAGAGTACAGAGGCGCCTTGCCACTATAAGATATAGATACGTCAACACTAAACTTTCCATTTCCGAATTTTATAAGTACTGCCTTCACCAGATTGTTCCAATACGGCAATTCTGAGCAGAGCTCAGAATTGATTGTTTCACATATTTTACAATTTTCTATCCCGTATTGCAAACTCTTCTTTCTAGCAAGACAAGAGGAATAAACCAAATCATAAATTACTTTCAAAGCATATTGTATTTTGTACGATAGGTTTGACATAAGCTTTTCGATAGCATATTTCAATCTTTTTGAACTTTTCGATCGTCGCTATCGCTGATAGAATCGTACTTTTTCTAGGCAAGCAACATTGTCTATGGCTTATTACTTAGACAGCTGGCACTGTCAACATAACCCGTATGTCTACTCTATGTGTGTGTGTTCAATTGTTCTTATAATTAATTCTCCGCGTGTACTCTTATTAATATGATATGGCAGTCGGGTGTTAGTATCCTAAATACGAATGTCGTAATGATGCTTATACTCTTAAAGTAGCGAATGTAACTGTACGTCTTTGATTTATTTGTGACAATTTACGAAATGAGTTAATTTATTAGTCGCTTGTAAATTGAGTTTTTGTGATTACTGGAACGAATAGCTAAACTACTGCAAATAAACCTTTTTGGACCGAATTTTAACCACTGAAATTGAACGCGAACAGCAAAAATCTAAACACCGTTCAAGAGCTAATAAATAGCCTATTACGTCCCCACTGCTGCGATACCGGCTTCATATCTTTGATGGGGAATAAGTCGTAATCCATCACGCAGGTCCAATGCGTGTTGATAGATATTGTATATCTTTGACTTTGTACAATGTTTTCCTTCAGCTCATATGACCATTTCCTCTGCCCCCAAACACAAAAAAAAAACAAATAACAAAACGACAGCGATCGACATTTTCTCACGAGGTTTTCCTAGAACCGGCACAGATTATAAAATAGACAATAGATTGGGTTAGTAGGTACGGTCCACTGTGTAGTAAGCCTGGTCCACGTGCAATGGTTTTTAATGGCTACCCAATTTTGAAGGCACGATCGTTGATTGTTTTTAGAGTTCCGTTCGTTTTGTATGTGGAGTAGTTTCCTTATACGGTGGTAGAACCATGGTAGAACAATTGTGCATTTTTGTGTTAAGTTTTTACTCAAGGTCCTCAGGTGTAGTCTTGAAGCTGTAGTCTGGTTCTGTTTGAAAATGATATGGGCATCACCTCTATGTTTGTTTCGGTGTAACTTTTTAGAGAAGTTGCATAGAAAAAAACACTGGCCTCAGATTTCAAAAATATTTGCTTTTTTAACTTGATAAGGTGTTTATAACAAACAATTTACATATAGCAATAGGCTTGCCCCCTATTACATGGGACTTAAAACATAACTGGCGAAATGTGGGTGTACTATTAGGTACACCTCTGCCTAACCCTACGGGGATTACAGGCGTGTTGTTATGTTATGTTAATTTACATTTACATATTATATTCCGAGAGCTATTACCTTACCTATTTACTCCGTAAATTGTGTTTTTCTTTATCCATTATATTTATCATTGTTTTTTTAACCTTTGTTTTATAATAATTACCTGTATAATCTACATA
The DNA here is from genome assembly GCA_950005105.1 of Lycophotia porphyrea. Taxonomy (NCBI): domain Eukaryota; kingdom Metazoa; phylum Arthropoda; class Insecta; order Lepidoptera; family Noctuidae; genus Lycophotia; species Lycophotia porphyrea. The sequence continues at coordinate 15,838,897 of OX465393.1, forward strand.
GCTTCGCCCATTTTATGCTTATTATTTATTGTATATTTGTTTCATTCTAGTACGTATTTATAACATTTTTAACAGACCATTTTTATTTACAAGTCATTTATTCGTTGTCTCACGATTTTATTTTTATTGAACCCTAAAAAACGTAAGTGCCTAAACTATTTAAAGTTAACGTTGTTTTTAACGTTATGTTGCGTTGAAAGTGCGCGTTACGTGACCAGTAAAGAAATTGGAAGAGCATTGCGTCTCACATTAGATATTTTGGTTACCACACGACTTTATTAGAAAGGAATGTTGAGCCTACAAAAGTGAAGGCTTATTTTCCAAGTATTTTGTTGGTCTACATTCGTTTACAGGTAGGTAACAAGTGTAAGTAATGACATTTTATGGAGTAGATACACAAAGAACATAATCTACCTTACAGTAGGTACCTATATGTTCACTGATACTTCGGTTGTTGCAAGTTAATTGTTTGAGATCACTGACAAATGCTTGCACTGACCGGACAGGTCCACTCAAATCTGTGTGGTTCTCTTTTCGAAAAACCATCTCAGATACTAATCTGCATAGTGCATAGTCCTCATGGGATTTAACCTAGATATTATGACCTTTGAATTGGTTTCGGCTGTTTCTTCTCAGAGTAGTCAGGTACGAAATATCAACAAATTATCTAGTTTATAAAAAAAATACGTGCAAAAGTGTTTTTAAAAGCTATGGATGAAAAATTTCGATCTATGCAGGGTTCAGAATGATGCAGATGTACTGAATACGTATTATAGTAGCGGTTTTAGCGAAGTTGTCTCTTCCAACCTGTATAAATGTGTGGCGTATGTAAGTAGTTACTTACGTAACATATTAAGTGGATCTTCTGAAGTATTAAGTGGCATGGGAGCGCAGAAGTAAAGGCGGAAACCCACCGCAGCGCACACTGTCCACGGCCACGCGGCGCGTTTTGGCAGCGTGGATTAATTTTTTTGAGAACGTGGGTCTACAATTCCACTGCAGTACACACTACGCCCGCACAACTATATACAACTGTAGCGTGCGTGGCCCGCGACAAAGTCGTTGGTTTAACATTCGTGTACAGCGTGTACCGCGTGCACAGCGTGCACGGCGTTCACAGCGTTGAGCTATTTGAGCGCCTTATTCGAGCAAACCACGCGTGTACTTATTACATCAATTGATGCATAGCGTAACCGTGGTTTACAGTGGAAACAATCTCATACATTTTCTTGCAAAGCGAAGCTTAAGACACGTGCGTAGCCTATCCGTGCGCCGCCGTGGGTATGCACCTTAAAGATGGTAAGCCTCTCTACTTATTCCACAAGAAAAATCTTGGTTCTGTGTTTGTGTATATAGGTAGAAGTTGTGTTAAACGACTAGTTCTACTTCCATTATGAGAATTAAACTCTGTCTGTCATCTTTTCACGCCTTATCGTCTCTGTTTATCCCTGTACTAGCACTTAGAAAGCAACTTCTTCCACAAAAAATGTGATAGCTCGGCTAATATGCACTTCCGAATAATGTAGCTTTGTGCTAGAGAAAGAATTTTTAGAATTGGATCCTTCTGTCCGGAGACTACCTCCTACATACAAACAAAGCCTCTTTATAATATTTCGTTCTTTATAATGTTTCGTTTCTCTGGGATAATTATAAACGTAAATCGAAAACACAGGAAGAAAGTGTGTATGTCAAACAAAAATTTCCCCCTAAAATTTAAGTGTTTTTCCAACCAACTTATCATCATTTGATTTGATTCATAGTAGTCAGTTCGCTTTGCATTTTATTGTGTTATACCGCTATAATTTTTTTTGATATGTCACGGTTACTGCTCTTTGTGTGCAATGACATAAGCATTCATTGGCCTCGTTATAGTTCAAACTTTACTGACAGTCTGGAATAAAAGTTCTTAGAAAAGAGTTCCGCTATACTAGCATGGCGAAGCTCCTTTGGAGGAAGAACTGCCTGACTTGACAACCCAGGGATAAATTGTCCTGGCGCCAAAAAAATTAGAAGAGCTGACCCCACCTAAAGTGGGATAGAGCTATTAAGAAGAAGGAGCTATACGTTACTTAGCCTAATGTAAAGAATCTATAGCTACAGCTATGGACTATATATTATAAAGGGTGTAAACAGACTCTTAACGAAGCCGAAAGGCACTTGTTCTCCCCGTCATTGCAATCATTTTTTTGTTCTAGACCACACCTGGGAACCTTCTAGTTACGGAGATATTGAGGGTCAAAGTTCCAACTTTTTCACAAGTTTTTTTTCTAAATACATGTTTTTAATGTTTTTTTTTTTACTTAAGACACCTTCACGACCCCCTTACTATTCAATCCATCCATCAGCACAATGTTTTGAATGCGTTACATGGAGTCATGACGTAAAACGTGATTTTTCACCCCAAAAAAAAATGTCGTTTCCCAGCAGCAATAATTTTTGCGTAAAGTTACTTATTTTAATGTACATAACGCTTGGTTAACGGCTCCGTGAAGAGTCTGTTTACACCCTGTATATAATTATTTGTGAACGGTGAGTATGAAACTACAAGAACATTATCAGTTTTTGCTTTCAAAAGTGGAATCACTGTCGTAACTGCAAGCAAGCAGGTTCAGCTTGAAAAGAAGGCAGGATTTTGTAAGTAAATCACTAATTAAAGAATTGCGTCCACGTTGTCTAGGAAACGTGCTTGTCCCAAACACAGACGATCGGACCGGCGCTAATCGAACAATTATATCGAAACCCATTTGTTATAAAAAAATTCCACTGTCAACAAATGAATCGTGTTTCACGATTGATACATTAACTGCTGCATAGTGATAGGCACGCATCGATTAACCGATCGATATTCATGTTTTTACAGCAAACAGAATACGATTTTATAAAAGCGATACTTCTCCGTCTTGCCTATTATGCTGTCCTCCCCAGCGACGCCCTAAGCCGAGGCTCGTACCCCGCAGGGGGTGCCCTTAGCGTGTGATCGCTTAGTTTATAGTTCATTACCCCTGGCTGGAAGCCTTAACTTCAAGGCATTCACAGGATTAGACCGGTTAAGCAGTAGCCAGCCTCCTAGGCTGAATTGCGAGATGGCATCATCAAAAAAAAAAAATCTTGCCTTTTATAACAATTTACCACTTTTTTCAGTGTTCGGCTGTAACAAATGTTTGACAGAACGGAATTGTGTCCTTAATTTTCGCACACCTTACGCTTTCCTTATAGACTTGTACTCATTTTCATCTAGCTAACATTTTATTTACTATGCAGGGTGTAAACAGACTCTTCACGAAACCGGCAAGTCGGCAACCAAGCATTCTGTACATCAAAATAAGTAACTTTACGCAAAAATTATTGCTGGGAAACGACTTTTTTGGGGAGAAAAATCATTTTATGGTAGAAGAACTCAATGAAACGCATTCAAAACATTGTGCTGATAGATGGATTGAATTAGTACGGGTGTCGTGAAAGTGTCTGAAGTAAAAAAAAATACACTTAAAACTTGTATTAAAAAAAAAACTTGACAAAAAGTTCTTTGTCCCCCAATATCTCAGTAACTAGAAGATTCCCAGGTATGGTCTAGAACAAAAAATGATCCCAATGACGGGGAGAACAAGTGCCTCTCGGCTTCGTTAAGTATTTTTACACCCTTTATTAGTGTTGGCTTTCAGTCTAACCGAATGCAGCTAAATATCAGTATTTTATATGGAGTGACCGTCTACCTGACCTCCACTTCCTCCCATGGACTAGCAAGACTGGTTGTCAATATTCCCGGCTTACTGACTAACCTTAACGTCTGTCAAAAATCTAAAAATGACAGCATTCCCCCGAACCCCGAATAAACCCTATTTGCCGTTGGCGACAGTCAGCCACAGCTGCTCTAGTTTTGAATATTTTGTGGCATGCGCCAAAGAATATTTGGCACCATCTGCGCACGGACCGTACAATAAAACCATCGCTTCTGTGCAATTTTCTTATTCCATGACCGTCCCCACTTAATAACACAAGTGACACTCTACGGATCGGTTCGGCTACGGCCGCTTAACCAGCCGTATGAGCGATAATGGCCGTTGTCAGATACGGTCAAATACGGCCTCTTCATATTTGCATGTAAAGTGGTTTTTATTTTTCGTCTTTTTAAGAACCAAAGGGCTACCTGCGTGATGTAAATGTTGCTTGTAATTTCTGCACTTTGTTGAAGTTAATTGTATTTTGTTTTAGTGTATTTGAATTACCTGGTTCTGGTATATTGAAAACACTGTGCACGTTAATTGAACATTTAAAACGTTCATTTGTAACAAACTGGGGGCCTAAAATGCAACTTTAGCAAAATCTAAATAGAATATAAAATGGTCACAAATTGACAATTCATAATATTCACTGTATCTGCGAACCTCCTTCTTTGACGTCGTTTTAAAAATGAATAGCCTATAGAAGATCTCTGCCACACAGAATCTTATCTAATTGAATCGGAAAGAAATCGAAATCACAATTGAATAAAAATCATTTATTTACAACATAGACGACAAAGACGAAAAAACGTTTAACAAGATCCTCTTTTTCAATTTTATCCTGCAGGAAACTTTCAATAATCATAAATTTATTATTATTGCGAAATCAAAAATCTAGATGATAGGTACTTCAGTTACCAAAAACAAAAGCTTTTATTATTACCATAATTTCACAATACAATATTGAACTTCCTTCTTAAAACGGAACTGCGCTTCTTCCATTTAATTTGCACTACACAATTTGACAATTTGAGTAAAAATATGAAGCATAGATTAAGCTATTCGATTTGCAACTTTCAGCCCTTAACTTAACGTCTAGAATCCAACATGGTCATGTTCCTTACATTCTTTCTTGGACAAATGATATACTTTTCATTCACAGCAGAAGGAAATCTCATTAAAAAGGCTTCATACTCTGAAGGCGACGGCGTCGACGTTCACGGTCTGACGTTTTCAGCATTTTTTCTTAACTTCAGGCGACATTTTAAGGCTGCGATAGAATTAAATGTGCCACTGCAAATAATATGAGGAAACTAAGTAATTGAATTATAGAAACACTTTTCATTTTAAATATTGTTTATTTTGGATTGGTAAATTTTAATGGGTTACTTAAACTAGTAATTTATTTCTTTTTATCCGTATCCGAAACTAATATTAGTTTCTTGTTTTTATTTTTCAAAGCTTATTAATTATTCATTAATTGATCACCTGCGACTGATGATTTACGAATGGGAGGAAACACGGTAGGTATTTGAAGAAACTATCGCTGTCTCTATGCGAGCGTGATTTCCACATTGGTGCGATAAGGACAACTATAGTAAAAGTCATAATTCGAGGTTTGGCTCTCGACTTTCCTCCTTCAATATTCGACCAATTTAAAAGATTTTTCATAGGCTGAATAAAAAGGATATATGTGTCCCTATGTTCTGGTTTTTGATTAGAAGTTGTCAAATTTCTACACTAGGTCTCTGTTGACAGGCGATGTAATTGGCAATTTTGAGCATTTTGTAAAGGTTCTAGTGCTTAAAAAGATGATGTATTACAACTGTACAAAATCATAGCTTTAAAGTCATAAACCAGAAAGAAAACAGACGAGAGCGTTTGTATGGAGAAAAGACCACCCACATTTCCTCTTAACTATCGTTAAATGTAGGCGTTTGGTACATTGCACAAGAGTTACTTATTTAAGGGCGAAGAGCACTTAAGGATTTTTGGAAATTCATTCACTAAAGTGGTTAAATGGGGTAGAAATGTTCGTACGGACTTCATCGTTTTTCCCATCGAGTTCACACCTTTATTATTATAATATTAGCTATTATATATTAGCTAGCCCATATTGTCCCACTGCTGGGCAAAGGCCTCCCTCAATTCCTTCCAACGGTCACGATTACACCTTTAGTAGGAAATAATAATTTTCTATACGTAATCCAACTTCCTACTTAAAATATTATAAATGCGAAAGTTTGTGAGGATGGATGGATGGATGGACAACATATTTGTTACTCTTTCACGCAAAAACTACTAAACGGATTTGGATAAAATTTAGTTCATCATCATGATTATTAACATCATTTCAGCCGAAAGACGTCCACTGCTGGACAGAGGCCTCCCCCAAGTGTCACCACATTGACCGGTCCCGTGCGACTCGCGTCCAGTGTATCCCCAAACCTTCACCAGGTCATCGGTCCACCTAGTTCCCAGGCCTTCCAACGCTACGTCTTCCGGTTCGCGGTCGCCACTCCAGAACTTTACGGCCCTATCGGCCATCCAAATTTAGTTCACACATAGATTATAACCTGGATTAACACAACTTTTTATCCTGGAAGAACGATCTCGTGGGAAATTTCTGAACTATTTCATAAGGTAGTATTTTATATTTGTATCGAAATACGTGACCACGATGAAACAAAATTAAAATAAAATCACCCAGTCAGGTTTAAAAACTATTCAACTATTGCATGATTCGTAAGTTCAGTAAAAAGCTTTACGTTTTAAAGTTCAAATCACTAACGAAATGCTATGATAGGGAATTAGGTCAATATTGGCCTTTTTGGTCGCAGATGAGACACCGCCTAATGGCATTCATTAACATCACAGCTGCTACGACAACATCTGTCGAGACATTGTGGTTAGTAACTATGTCAACAAAATGTAAATCACATCCGTATTAGGTCATCTTTGTGTAAGAGGTCGTTTAATTTAGAATTGTAATAGTTTTGCGGCTGACCGCGACCTTCGTTCGTGTAAAATTATTATAAAAATATTAGTTCCATAATTGAATCGGTTGTTGTTAACAATTTAGGTTTTTTTTGCACGGAATCCTTAATCTTTTTTTTTAAATAAAAGCGGTAAGATGTGCGCGCACGCCGTCACGAAAAACCGACACCCTGAAGTTAGCTAGTCAACATACACCCTGAAGTTAGCTAGTCAACAAACACCCTGAAGTTAGCTAGTCAACATTTTAGTTTTATACGGTAAAGAAGTATAATTTCTTACGTGCGTAATAAGTACACACACACTTTTTTTTTTGTTCTATGTACCGTATATACTTTCATATGCATTCAGTAAAAGCTGCTATTTTTTAATTACAAACAGACACCTCATTTTTATTAACAAGTGGATCCATTATGGTCTTCCAGACAATCGCAAAAGCAAGTTGACCTGACCAAACGCCAAATATAGCACAAAACGCCTTATATAAAGCCACATGTATGTAAGTACATACCAAAACTGATATAAAAAATATACTCCATCGCTTGGCAAAATATAAAACATCGTAAAAGGAGAATTTTATATAAAACCGACGTCACACAATAATTTACGAGATTGGCTTGTAAGACAGGATATTCCCAAAAAAGCATAAAACAAAAATGACGTTTTTATTAATAGCTATTTACGACAAAACAGTCGTGACTTGGATTAAAATGTTCGCTTTCTCATTCGTGTTTGGAATATCGAGATTTGCGAGATCCGGATTGGCTGCGTAATGTAGATACGTTTTTATAGTTATTGAGGGTACAGAATACGTATTAGACTTACGGAGTCTCATGGAGCAAGTGACTAAATAATAACAGCCGCTCGGGTCGATCTTTAGGTTAATCCGTGCTTAACTCGGTTGGTCTGTGGATGGGTGACCACCTATTACAAACCGAATTCCGAACTTTGAAAAGAACGTTAAGCAGTTGGTCCCGGCTGTCATTTGTAGATCTTAGTCAGTGGCCCAAAAGTTTGACAACCTGTCTTACCAAGGGGTATCGTTATTACCTAGTAAGTACTAACTGGGTTGTGGAGGACAGATAGGCAGTCGCTCCATGTAAAATACTGGTATTCAGCTGCATCCAGTGAGACTGGAAGCCGACCCTAACATAGTTGGGAAAAGGATAGGCAGAAACAAACCCACGGCGTCCCATACTTTGTGCTCTTTTTGTATCGACATTCCGTCGAACGCCGTCGATCAATGTGCCGTGAGTTCGTGACCCTAAAATAGCTTCGCACTATGGATTTGTACTCTGAATTTCTTTTGTTTTTGTCAAAAATTCGCGATGGGTTTGTAAGCTGTCATCAAAACAGTACACGGATCATTTGGTGCGTGTCCAAAATCTCGTTTTTTCGATATAATTTCACAAATATTTTCAAACAGCGCCGCCTTCTATATAATACTTTCATAAAAGTATTATACCAATGTAACTAATTATTTTTATGCTACATTATTTGATAAAGAAATGCTGGAGTGTTGCAAGCAAATCTTATAAAATTTTTGTTTGTCAGGTACAAAAGATATTTTCCATATTTACCAAATCTGTATAAAATATTTTCGAAAAAGAAACAGCTTTCAGCCAACTATGACATTATCTTTATATCTATTTGAGTTCCACAATGTTATACAGGTGTAAAAATTCAAAAAGGTAATAGCCAAATCTAAACTCTTTGGCCATTTATCAAAAAGTAGAAACAGTCCAAATATTCGTCAGTTTTACTACTTACTTACACAAATGAAGCGCGATTTTGAGATTTTTTCAGTACTCTGACATCACCAATAGCTGAAATGTTACCGTACCTGGAACAAAAAAATAAATAGGTATAAAAGTCTGCCTCGTTGGTGTGCGACTGCTGAGCATGAGGTCCTGGGTTCGACTCCCAGGTCGGGCAAAGTGCTATTGGGTTTTTCCACAAGGAATTTCTTAGTACCACAGAATCTGGATTTGTGCCCGGTTGATGGCAATAGGCTCGCCCCCTATTACATGGGACTTAAAACATAACTGGTGAAATGTGGGTGTATTATTAGGTACACCTCTGCCTAACACTACGGGGATTACAGGCGTGATGTTATAAAGTATACATTTCTTTTGAGTCCTGGTTACGATTCCCAGTCCGGACAAAGTGTTATTGAGTTTTTCCATCAGAAATGTTTCCGGAATCTAGACTTATGCCCAGTTGATGACAATAGGCTGGGCCTATATTACACGTGACTTGTAAATATAACTGACGAAATCATCATCGACCTAGCCTTTTCCCAACCATGTTGGGGTTGGCTCCAGTCTCACTGGATGCAGCTGAAAATTGGCAAAGTAGGTGTTTATTATAGGTACACCTCTGCCTAATCCTCCGGGGAATATAACCGAGATATTATCCAAACGCTTCTTCATACGTGACGCAGAAATATAATAGCCTTTTTTATTTCAATACGTCGAACAATAAATCTAAATGGCCGGGTATTAAAATGTTATAGCCACGATTTATTCGAACGGATACATTGTGTTCTATCCACTGTTATAACTCAATTATATGGGTACAGTAGACCTTGTCAGTGGAAATAAAACCAGGATAAGCAGGCCTCTTGTTCTGTAAAAACTCCGTACTACATTAGACCAGTTGTCCATGGTTAAAATGTTACCATAGACGCGCGATTGACTGGACTTACTCTGCCTACCCTACAACGTGATTTGACTTTCGAATGAAAGTTTTATAGCGTATTAAAAATGATAGTTAAAGAAAAAATATGTTTTGTGGAAGTGAACATCCATTACATATATTTACCTGACTATGGCCGAGCCAAAAGGAAGGGTTATGATTTAAGAAGTCTATGTAAGTATGTGTGTTTGTATTTACGTATATTCCTTCGTAGCGCCTAAACTATTCATTCGGTTATGATGAATAAGGTGTCAATCGATTCGTTTTTATGGCCGGGGTAACATAAGCAACATTTTAACCGACTTCAACAATAGGAGGAGTCGATTTTACCTTGTAAACCCTAAATTTAATTAGAGCGTGATCTTTCAGTAGTCGGTTTTTTTTTTGTAGTGCACAAATTCTTGTTTGCCATTTGTGTTACCTGATAAAGTGGGGTATTCCTCAAAGCGCAACTATTTTTGAGCGCAACTAACTAAGCGCAACTAAATCATTCCTCCAAGCGCAACCATTAGTTCCGCTCTAAAATTCAAATTGTTCAAATGATTGGGCTTCCAGGAATAATTTAGTTGCGCTTAGTTGGTTATGCTTCAAAAACAGTTGCGCTTTGAAGAATACCCCACTTTATCTGGTAACACAAGTGGCAAACAAGAATTTGTGCACTACAACAAAAAAAACCGACTACTGAAAGATCACGCTCTAATTAAATTTAGGCTTTACAAGGTAAAATCGACTCCTCCTATTGTTGAAGTCGGTTAAAATGTTGCTTATGTTACCCCGGCCATAAAAACGAATCGATTGACACCTTATTCATCAAAACCGAATGAATAGTTTACATGCGCAACCATTCGTTCCGCTCTAAAATTCAAATTTTTCAAATGATTGGTCTTCCAGGAATAATTCAGTTGCGCTTAGTTGATTACGCTTCAAAACAGTTGCGCTTTGAAGAATACCCCGATAAAATAACTCAGTGACTTAAATGCCCGTTTTTACTTAAAGCTAGGCGACTTAATTAAAGTTTTGCTCAGTGTTAGTGTAGACGGATATTAATCTCTAGAAATTTTAGAGTTTCAAATTAGAGCGTTGAAACTTGAGGTTTTGGATAGGGGAAAGGTTATACTGATATAAGGATCTATAATGCCACGAAAATCGATGATAAATGTTTACTTTACTTTACTTGCTAGTCTATTTGGCAAACTTTACTCGCATTTTGGCCCACTTAGGCCTTTATGGAAACTACTACTGATAATGTTAAAAGCATTGGTGCAATGACAGCAGCTCTTAAGGAGTTCCATTTAAGTTTCAACAAGATTTATAAAGGAAATTACTGTGTGTGATTAAGTGTTGTATTCCAACTTTTCAATTGACCGCTGTTGGTAAAGTCTAATAAAAAACTTCAGTTAACAAAGACCACAGATAATAAAGAGAACCACTGTGTTAAGGGCCAGAATAACCCCAAATTGAAAATTTAATGGCGCTCGTTTTAATATTACTGCAGTATTCTACCTTACCTTATGATTTATATAGAAAAGTTGAGACCTACTTATATAATCGTGTTTTCGAAAAACAGATACCACTCAATGGTATCTGTTTTTCGAAAACACGATTCCATAACATTTCAAAATGAATTATATTCAATTAAAAAAAATTAAATAAGATCATGAAACTTTGCACGTTAGTATAACTATGTATAAATCAGGATCAGGTATCTATTTTGCTTTTTTAAACCCGTTGCTATCATCGTAAAAGTTTTTCCTCCGAAAATTCAAGCTTTCTAACCAGTCATAGTTCGCACTGTCCGTATTTTCAGAGAAAACTCTTCATTAAACTACACACTATAAGGGACTGTTCTTACACCGTGTATACTCATTTTCTTCAGTCATCACACCTCAAGTTTCTAAAGCAATATTCCTACACACGCATTGGGTTCAACGACTTTACGACCAAGGAAAAACGAAGGGTGCTCCCACACCACAGCTTCAAAAAACGTGTGCCGCACTAAGGGAATGTTATTACACAAGGGTGCGAATCTTAGGGGTTGCTATACTACACGTACGAGGTCACATTTAATACAAAATCTAAAAGAAAATCTTGTCAGTGTGCGTTTTTCATAAAGAATATTATGAGTTGTAATAGTTAATCTTAGTACACTTCAGACTGTACAAAAAACATTAAGTAAATCCACATAGGTGCTTTATTTTGTTCTACAACACATTATTTCCCTTTTATGCTTTGTAGAGTGACATAGGTAGTGCTTGCATTATTTTTAAATGAAATATGGTATACACATTTCATAAAGGATTTTATGAAAGTGGATTAAATCTCAGTTTGTTAAAACTAATGGACCTAACGAATATAGCAGCACTTTTCAGAGCTACCACAAAAGCTTTTAAAGCCGTCACACGACAACTGGTAATATGGAGCTTTTAGCCTGAATTGACTGAAGTGTAGTGTAATATTATTGTGGTGGTGGAAACCGCATCAAATAGTTGCCCAAGTTACACAGGTATATACAATTTTGATTAAAAACAAATACGTAAGGTCACTTACAATTGAACATATTTTTAAGGTTTCTGGCGGTGGTTTTCCACCACACAAAGTGTCTGGCAGTAGAGGACTTGAATCATCATACTAGCCCTAATGTAATATAAAATCACGCTTTAGAGTATGACGTAACTTAGCAATTATTTCGCATAATTTTGTTGCTTTATCTGCCAAAGCCACCACGACTTTTCTTATTATCCAATCGTTTTTTACCTAAAGTAAGGTATTTCAACAGAAAAAGTTTCAGTTTTTATAAAATGACGGAGATCTGACGTTAATGGGATCTTGGTCTATTAGATAGTAGCATCTGCGGTATAGGAATGAATTTATTTCAACCACGAAAATCTCATCACATGCTAGAGATTGATGAAAGCATAACACATACACCTTAAAATGGGAATAAAGACTGAAGAGAAATTCACTACAACATTTATATTGATGGTAATTAAAAGCGGCCACGTGTAAGTCGGACTCGCGCATGAAGGGTTCCGTACCATTGCAATAGGGCAGCTCCCTTAAATTTTTAATTTATTTTTATTATTTATTGATATAGCAGCAACAGAAATTTACATTCTGTGAAAATTTCAACGGTCTAGGTACCTATTACGGGTCATGAGGTACAGCTCGCTGATAGACGGACGGACTGCGGAGGCTTAGAACGGAACGGAAACCTAACAAAAAATCCGAAATAGATGTGAATAAAATGATTTTCTAATCTGAGTCCAGCACAGATAACTCTTAAATTACCAGTAGGTAAAGCAAAGAGGAGATAACAAAAAAATCTGCTAATGTAATAAACTACTGAATATGTGATCACCGTTATCAGTTAACGCTCACTGATAACAGGTATTTGACCTCGTTGGTATGTAAATAGACCCAGATGACCAAACAATCTCTTACGATGATGATTTTGGTTTAGGAGAATATTTTTGAATAGCTTAGGTTTCTGCAGATCACCGGTAAGATGGTCAGACGCGATCAAGAAGGCTGTTGGAGTCGGCTGGTGCCGTGCGATTCACACTGCAACAGACTGCTGGCTTGTATCCTCAGCAGTAAGAGAACGACGAAGAAGAAGAAGTTTCAGAGACCCAGAGATGAGTAGTTGATTATGGATTCATATTCAGAGACAAGCATGCACTTTGCTTATTTTTATTTATTTTTGCCCTGGGTCTGAAAACGGTGAAGGCCATGTGGTGAGGAAATCCAATCAATATGTCCTGGAGCCAAAATTCAAAGACAAAGGAAATCCACCAGCCTGCACTTAGTTAGTGCCTAGCGTGGTGTCATAGTTTCATGCTGCCCATGGGCCTCTGACTTGACATGCCTTCGAGAAATACCTCTCAGCCATGCTGGTTTGGTTTCCTCACGATGTTTTCCTGCACCGAAGCAAGTGATTTATTATGCAACTAGCTGATGCCCGCGGCTTCGCCCGCGTATACGTCGGTTCGTGACCAAAAGTAATCATGAAATTTTGTCCCGTTTCCGCAACAAAAACTTGAGAAATTATATACTAAAACCTTCCTCAAGAACCACTCTATCCACATTTTATTTGGTGAAAACAGCATAAAAATCAGTGCAGTATTTTCTGAGTTTATCGCGAACAGACAGACAGACGCAGCGGAGGACTTTGTTTTATAATATTTAATGATACGCAGATGAATCCGAAAATCAGCGGAGTCACGATGTCATAATGCGAAAGCAGGTACGTTTATTTGCGTTGGTGTGGTATTATTATTTTACGATTCCATTGTCAGAGCTTGTGTTGACAATCAGCGTGTGGCGGTAAGTCGATCATCCTGATCGAGTGAGGGTAAACAAAACCGAAAACTGCTTACAGTTTGATATGATCTGCGTATGTGACACAATCTCAGACTTTATTTTACTGCACACGGTTGAGGCGGCTGGTGAATGAAAATGTAATAAAGAATAATGTTGAGTATGAATGTAGATGGCTCTAAGAAAAGAAGAAGACCAAAGAACACACACTAGCCATATGGCTAGAAAGGAGGTAACTGCTGAGATGACGAGTAAAAAAGATATATGGAAGAAGAAGACATGCTGCGCTGACCCCAAATAAATTATGATAAAGGCCAGATAATGATGATGATATAACATCCAAGACCTCATCACCTAATGCTCGCCGGTAGCACTTGACACTACTAGCCAGGCGAGGTAGAATTTTAGTTTTAGTTCTTATAATAAAAGCATCATTATGTACACGATTTTGCTATCTCTTGATAATACTTGTGCTTAGTATTCACTTACAGAAAGAAGGTTGGTCCAATGACCTTGAGAAGGTTACGAATTCCCTGAAAATGGTTGTGGACATCGCAACCCGGTGGTAGGTGGATATTTTTGGCAGTCATTGTGGTTTTTGTAATAAAATAAAGGGTTGTCAATTGAATTAATATTTTTCGCCGATTAAATAATTAACCAATGTCCCTATTCGCAGTTAAATAACACACACACACACACACACCAATCACACACACATACCACACATAAATCTGTATTAATTGATTACCTACAAATTATTACCGCAGAGAGGCGTTTGAGGAAAATAACTTACAATAGGCAAGTGTGTTATAAAATCTGTGACTTATACATCAATGCCGTTGGTACAAGAGACTAAATTACCACTGTAATTATTAATTTTGTGGATATGTGGAAACACGTGGTAAACAAAGGACAAATCTGTTAATTAAAAGCTTATTTATAAAGTGTTTATTCTCTAGTCGGTTTCATAGGCAAAGTCAGGGGAGTTAATTGTTTAGCATAATTACTAACAACCAATTTAAATTTTGTATCTATATCTTACAGCCACACGGGTCGTTCTACAAGGTTAAGCCGGTCGGGCCGAGGATGGGTGCTGTCGAGAAGTCATCATAACCTGCCTAGCCTTTTCCCAACTATGTTGGGTTCGGCTTCCAATATAACCGGATGCAGCTGAATATCAGTATTTTACATGAAGTGACTGCCTATCTGACCCGCGGATGGAGGAAACTCGGTATGTAATGGGTGGTCACCCATCCTCGGACCAACCTAAGGCGTCGCGTGTTAGCCCGAAGATTGACCCGAGCAGCTGTTATTATTTAACCTCGAGTTCCTCGAGAAGTCGAGAAGTCTTCATCATAATTATAAAATTCAACTATGACTAATGCTAATTACTGTTTTGTGTAAAATTGCTTTAGCGATAAGACCGCCCATTGTGACACCCTATGTGAATTATTTTATTGTTTGTATATTGTACATACATACCTACATAGTAAAGAATATTCTATTCTATGTGTAACATTCGTATATATAACTAAACATTTAAATGGCCGTGTCAGTAGTCTTAAACTCGGAGTATTCCTCAAAGCGCAACTAAATATATTTGAGTGCAACCAACTAAACACAACTAAATTATTCCTCGAAGCGCAACCATTAGTTACACTGACAAATTCAAATTGTTCAAATTGTTGCACTTCGAGGAATAATTTAGTTGCACTTAGTTGGTTGCGCTTAAAACCAGTTGCGCTTTGAGGAATAACCCTTAAACTCTGGTCAAAATGTAAGAGAGATTTTGATAGAATGAAGATCAATATTAAAGACTTCAAAAACTAGTTTCCTACCTCAACTGACTGCGGTCTGTCTGGGAATTTAGGATAAGTAAATTAAATTAGCCTAGTTTCTGTTTTATTGGTATGTTGTAGAGCAGAATCAACGATTAAAGTTCAAACTTTCGTATTTAACAAAATATTAAAGTAAAAGTTAGTCTAGTGGTCGCAACCACGACTGCTAAGCATGAGGCCCTGGGTTTGATTCCCAGGTCGGGTAAAGCGTTATTGGGTTTTCCATTAAGAATTTTTCAGTAGCAGCCAGGGAGTCTGGATTTGTGCCCGGTTGATGGCAATAGGCTCACCTCCTATTAAATGGGACTTAAACATACGAGTAACTGGCGAAATGTGGGTTTACTAGGGGTACACCTCTGCCTAAACCTTCGGGGATTACAGGTGCGATTATATATTATGTTATTTGATTGTAAAGATCGTCAAATTGAATTAGCCAAGGGAACTCCATAGCAATAATAATATAGCAAAAATTTGACGGTACGGTTGGCGCAGTGGCTGAGCGATTGACTGCTGCGCTGCGTATCGCGGGTTCGATCCTCGCACGGAACAAATATTTGTATGGCCTACAGATAGTTGTTCCGGGTCTGACTGTTTGTGTATGTGAGTTTAAATGTTTGTGAACGCACCCACGATACAGGAGAAATTCCTAGAGTGGGGCAACGTTTTAAAAAAAAAAAAATGCCATGGCAAATCCCCTTATACCTTTTTATCCTTTCACAAACGTACCTATTTATTTTGGTAAAATTGGTATCAATGTATCCAAAGGATAATGGGTTTAGGTTAATGAAATTCGTTAAAAAATCCAAATGACTAGTACGAAAACCCATCAATTTTGGACCTTAATAACTGGGATTTAGATACAAATGAAGTTCTTAAAATAATACTGCTCACCGACCACGAGTGACGTGCCTAGTGGCCGTTCACAAACCCTCACATCATGAAGAACATAACATAACATCACACCTTTAATTACCGAAGGGTTAGGCAGAGGTGCACCTAATAGTACACCCACATTTCGCCCGTTATGTTCAAGTCCCTTGTAATAGGGGACGAGCCTATTGAAGAGCCTATAGCTGCCATGACGAGTAATAGGTTATAAGGCCAAGCTTGTAGGCTTGTATGAAAGTACCGCCACTACCGACCATTGATACAAATCAAAAGATAAACATCTCGTACGAAAACACATCCATTTTCTACCTTATATCCGCGACCAAAGTTCAAATGAAGTCCCAGATAGTCAGACCCATTTGAGAAACCCCTTTTCCGATCTTGATAATAGCACCTAGAAACAATGGCCGAAGTTAAACATATAAATTATGCTATATAAACAGTATACACCATTCGTATACCTATACAGAATGTGGATTTTAACCCTGACATGCTTTAACTATGTGATTGTACAATTCTGAACTTGGTAGTTAATAGCTCCTTTAAAAGCTGGCTAGAGATATTCGTTATGACCTTAGGGCTTAGACAATGTTACATAATATTAGCGATAATGATGGTAAAGACAGAAATGTAATGAATCGATATCAGCTACTGAAATACATAAAAATAAAAAGATTTCCACTTTTATATAGGCCTTTTAGTCTTCTTTATCGTGTGGTTAGTGCCTAACCTGGTATCAGAATTTTTATGCCACCCATGGGCCTCTGACTTGGTTTTACATGCCGTCTAGATATATCTCGCAGGTACTTCCATGATTTCTTCACGATGTTTTCCAAGTGCAGTCATCATCTGCCTAGCCTTTTCCCAACTATGTTGGGGTCGGCTTCCAGTCTAACCGGATGCAGCTGAAATACCAGTGTTTTACATGGAGCGACTGCCTATCTGACCTCCACAACGCAGTTAATACTGGGTAATACGATACCTCTTGGTAAGACTGGTTGTCTGACTTTTTGTTTTTGATGTTTTCCAAGTGCAGTGATAATTATAATTGTATAATTATCACTTTCTAATACTAAAATAAATAGTAATAGGATAGATAGAGTAATAGGTATTGACCTATTACTCTGATGGCCTTTTAGTAATCGAGCTTCAAGCACAAAAATCTAAAGAGAGATTTTTTGTTTTAGATATCCAATAGTTGTATTTGAAAAAAGGTCCGCTTGCAAAGTAAGCTCATTAACAAGCTTGATCTTCTTGTTTTTAGATCCGGATACATTTACAAAGGGTGCTACCCTTTCACTGGATCCTATTACTAAGCTTATGTGCCGACTGTCTGTGCCAGGGCTGTATCTTTCTATCCGGATTAATTAGTTATTTAATTGGTTCTTTCACAAAATACCCACATCAAAGACTTCTGTCATGGCCAAGAATGAAATGTCGAAATGCATTGCATTTTTTTTCTGTTCAAAACTTCGTTGGTTTTAAACACCCGGCCAATGAAGAGTTACATTTGAACTCAGTTTTCATCGGCTCATACCTAGTTATAAAGCTCCATAAATCAGTATAGTGATAATTTACTATAGAACCCAGATGCTTTCCGCAACCCCCGATCCTGATAAAATCCTTTAATCTCCTAAAATGGCACCCATGGGAAATTATAATAGATTGGTAGCCACGCCACCATAGCACGGGGCGTTAATAATATCGATCTCGCTAAATTAATTATTCATACATTGGACATGGACGTTGAACATACCGGTAATCCTACACTTTAGTCAAGGTTTTTGAATCTATAAATGTCACCTGTTTTGATAGTGTCTACTTATGGACTTTTATTTTCATTGGTTGAAGTGGATTTAAACCTGTTTACTTATTATACACATCGAAAAGAACACCATGATATAAACTTTTTCCAACAGCTTTAAGTTCGTGTGTATCGGTTTCTTCTGGGCAAGCGTGCTCCACCCTAGACAGCATCATGGTTTCACAAACATCAGTGGAGTTGCGGCCAAACGCAAGACGATTTAGTATTAAAAAAAAAAACAGCTCGAAGAAAATCTGCTGTATTATACATTTTCACAGATGTAATATTTCTTCACTGGGGTTTTAAAATCATGTAATGAATCCATGGCTAAAGTTTTTTTAAATCGTGTCTATATCAGTTTGTCAAGTAAAATGTTAATAAGGTACTGTAGACACGTAACCACTTACGTTTAAGAATTTTCTGGCATATTATATTAAAACAGAGACAAACACTAATTTCATAATTAGAAAAAATAGAAAAGACAGACGGAACCCCGGAAACAATTAGTAAACTTGGCTTTTAAATAACTTTTATTTATTACACCCCATAAGTACCTTTGGAAATCGCATGGGCTTGAAAGGTGAATATCAAGTAGTTCACTATCAATGTTTTTTCTCACTTTTCAACTATCTTGAATAAAGTACGCACTCGTGCGTAAAATATGTCCCTACACACCAAGTGAATGAACTGCAATTTTTCCTTCTATAGCTAACACAAATACACCCCTGCCAGTAGCCAGCCATATTGATCCGATCGCCCTACGGTTCCTTTAACTTAGGGTAGTCAGCAACTATACCTTTCTCCCTCTATATTATAACGTCGTCTCTTTCCCACCCTGCGCTTTTAGTTTAGTAATGTTTGGAGAAGAAAATATTAACTTCCTAAGTTAGCTCTGGTAGGTAAGTTCGTGGATCAATTTAAAAAGTTTTTAGTTTACGTAGTTTGGAATTTGGTCCTTGGAAGATATCATGTAAAAGAAAATACCAACTTTAGAATAACAATATTTGAGTCCAATAAATGTTTTACATTAGATAACATCATCATTACCATCTGCCTAGCCTTTTCCCAACTATTTTGGGGTCGGCTTCCAGTCTAACCGGATGCAGCTGAACACCAGTATTTTACATGGGGCGACTGCCTATCTGACCTCCACAACCCAGTTAGTACTGGGTAATACGATACCCCTTGGCAAGACTGGTTGTCAGAGTTTTTGGGCCACCTGTAACGACTGTTAAAGATGTACAAATATCAGCCGGGACCAACGGCTTTTCATGCTTTCCGAGGCACAGAGGGAACTCGGTATATAACGGTGGGTGGTCACCCATCCACAGACCAACCTAGGCAAGCACGGCTTATCTAAAGTTCGATCCGAGCGGCTGTTACATTAGATAACAATGCAAGAATTACTATGTACTAAATAAAAAACTGACTGACATGACAGGCAACACATAGACATGGTCTAGAAGCATGAAATTCTACACAAAAGTTCCTCAGGACTCGAGGGTTGTTTTGAAAATTCACCCGTTAAAGGGGTTTAATCGGGGAAGACGGTTTATAAAGGGTGTAAACAGACTCTTAACGAAGCCGAAAGGCACTTATTCTCCCCGTCATTGCGATATTTTTTTTGTTCCAACTTTTTTTACAAGTTTTTTTTTTGAAATACATGTTTTTAATGTAAGATTTTTACTTTAAACACCTCCAGGTCCCCATTACTATTCAATCCATCCATCAGCACAGTGTTTTGAGTGCGTTACATTGAGTCTTCTGCAAAAGCGTGATTTTTATGCCCAAAAAAGAAAGTCGTTTCCTAGCACTAATTTTTGCGTAAAGTTACTTAGTTTGATGTACATAATGCTTGGTTGACGGCTTCGTGAAGAGTCTGCTTACACCCTGTATGGTAAATAGAATTTTTATGCCGCTGTGAATTTATGCATGCTTGTAGTCATAATTTATTATTGTTTTTTAAATATCACTCAGACGCTCTCAGATAATTGAATTAACCTTGTAAATTAGGAGCACAGCTAATTAGCTAATTTGTCTCTTAGACCAATTGAATAAGCCAAGTGGTGAGAAAATGGATGGATCACCTTTTAGATATCCAAACTTATGAATCTATGTCGGACCAATTTGGGAAATTAGCATAAAATTTTACGATTTTTTTTAATTATTTCGCCATAGGAATATTAACTCTCGTAGTTGAACTTAGTGTATTTAGGTGTTGCGTGATGTGTTAGAGAAAAAAAAACGTTGAGAAATCATTTAGGACGACGAATAAGGAAAGCGGATCAAATTCGTATCCTGAACGTATTATTTTGCAGTAGGTAATGAATGAGTAATTTTTAAAATTATACTGTATTCAACCGTAATAATGATTACTTGATTGAATAATTAATAAGGTTAAATCTTAACCAGGATTTCTTGTACGTACTATATATAGCGACACATCATCATCTGCCTAACTTTTTTCCGACAATGTATGTTGGGGTAGGGTTCCAGTCTAACCGGATGCAGCTGATTGCCAGTATTTTACATGGAGAAAACTGCCTAGATAGGCAGTTTTCTCGTATCTGGTAGATCAGATGATCTACACAACCCAGTTCATCATCATCAGCCTAAAATGTTCCCACAGCTGGGATACAGGCCTCCTCTCTATGAGAGGGAATGAACCCAGTTAGTACGGGGTAATAAGATAATGGGTGGTCACCCATCCACAGACCAACTTTACAAAAAACCCACTCCGGGAGTGCCCACAGAAGTGAAAACTTGTTTTTTTCCAACATTCTGGATTATTTTTAGAAAATATTTTTGCATAAGTCTTTTACTTATACATTTGAGTATACACTGTATATTTCTGGGTTTGTTATACGTAGCAATACGGCTAACTCTGCAACGAAAAAGAGGTCGTTTAAGTGTCGCAAGTTCAATTGTTTTACCCCATCTCAAAAATGTCTAAAGCGCCTAAAGAAGTTTTCACTTCCAAAAAGAACCTTAACCCCAAAATAAATAGCGACCCATAAACCATAACATATAAACAACGTAAAAACAATCAAATACAAATATCTACCCTAAAACAAGGTACCAGACTATTTCAGCCAACCTTTTTGGTACTAAAACTTCATAAGTAAACTACACGACACGATTATATTCTCAGTTGTTGACTACGAACCAAAGGTCGAGGGTCAAAGGGATCACATCGAACTCTCGAAACGGTTAGAACCATTCCAAACACAAATATTTACACATTTGAAGCAGCAGTAGCGGGGTTTAAAAGTACACTTTACTTTGAAAGAGTCCTTCAGACCGATAAGGCGAGTAAGTAGGAAGGTAAACGAAATTATGCTCTTTGTGTTGTACTTTGATAAAGCCACTCCAAATATAACATTACTAATGTCTTTCCCCGAAGGCTTAGGCACAAGCGCACCAAAGTAAACCTACATTTCGCCAAATCCTATGTAATAAGGAGCGAGCCTATTGCCGTCAACCTTGCACAAATATAAACTCTATTATCACACTATTACATAAAACCCTATAACACACTAAGGAGAGCAGCGGTGGCCCAGTGGCGGCGCCCCCGAGTTACGAGCAGTAAGTCGTGGGTTCGAAGTCGAACCTAGTAGTGCTACCCAAAATCGGTCTTGGTGTTGGTCTTGCGAAAATGCAAGAACAAGACCAAGACTGCAAGACCAAGACCGTTTTTTCCTTTTAGCAGTTCCCGCCAGTCTGTAATTACTTTCTTCTGTAAATATAAAAGCGCACATCATCATCATCATCAGCCTTTAATGTTCCCACTGCTGGGACACAGGCCTCCTCTCTATAAGAGGGAATGGGCTATAATCCACCACGCGGGCCCAGTGCGGACTGGTAGATGTCACATTTTTTCGAATTTTTGGTTCTAGGACATGCCGGTTTCCTCACGATGTTTTCCTTCACCGTTTTTGAGAGCAGTGGTGATGAAATAAATTACACAAAGTAATGCGCCTGCCTGGGTTCGAACCCACCACTTACTGTTCATAAGTCGGAGTCGCTACCACTGGGCCACTGCTGCTCTAAAAGCGCACACAAAGCACGTAATGTAAAGATTTAGCTAGTTTAAAGTCCAAAATGGGTCTTGATCTGGATTTTGGGTAACACTAGAACCTAGGCAGGCGTATTGCTTTGTGTAATTTATTTCATATTCATTGCTCTCAAAACGGTGAAGGAAAGCATCGTAAGGAAACCGGCATTTCCTAGTGCCATAGTCCAAAAATTCGAAGACATGTGACATTTACCAACCCGCAATAGGCGTGGTAGATTATAGCTCATTCCTTCTCATACAGCGGAGGCCTGTGTCCCAGCAGTGGGAACATTATAGACTGATTATGCTATGCCTATGCTATTGCCATCAACCGTGCACAAATTTCAACTCAAAACTATTACTTATTGAAACCCAATAATACTTTTGCCGGACCAGGGAATCGAACCAAGAACCACTTAGTCTGCACACATGTTAGAGGAAGGAAAATCAAGAAACGGAAGGAATTACGTATAAATAATACTTTACCTCAACAACTCAAAACCAAACATTCGTTTGTTTATAAAAACAGTTACTACCGAAGCATAACTGAATCTCGATTAGAACGATAACCAATGCGTAGCTATTATTTAACACAATTGAAATAAGTTAGAAATCTTCACGGCTTGATTAATAATACAATGTTACCGTTACACGAGCTAACTTTCATAAAAAAAAAAACAAATAAACAATGCCAATAATGATTATCAAAAGATTCTACGTAAGTATTACTTTTTTTTTTAAATACGTTACCCAACACTAGGAATTCCTCCTGTATCGTAGGTGCGTTTACAAACATTTAAACTCACATCACTCACACAAACAGCCAGACCCAAAGCAACTGACTGCAGGTCATACAAATATTTTCTCCGTGCGGGAATCGTACCCGCGACACGCAGCGTTTAATACACCGATTCCGAAACTTCGAAACCTCGCGATATCGCCGATATATCGGTATCGGATGCATCCCAAGTTATAAGATTGCGACACGCAGCGTTTAATACGCCGATTCCGAAACCTCGAAACCTCGCGATATCGCCGATATATCGGTATCGGATGCATCCGATATTAAAAACATATATATATAAATAATAAAAAAAAAAATTGGAAGTTTTACTCCACTATCTTCGTAGCTAGAAGGCTCAAGGTATGGTTCACAAGAAGAAAAATATCCCAATGACAGGGAGAACAAATGCCTTTTGACTGCGTTAAGGGTATTTTTTTACACCTATTTCTCCTACAGTTATTTTCGTATTTACATTACAGAAGGAATAGCTTGATTGTATAGATGTTAGTAGTACTGTTTTGTTTTCAGCTGTACTAACAATAATACTGGCACCATTGTTTCATTTGATGCTACACAAAACATCATACCTATAGATTAATTAAGACAATGTGTCAAAGGCCACTGGTTTAGGAAAACATCGTGACGAAATCGGAATATCTTAAAATAAAAATAATCAAAAAGGTATCTAAAACAACCACCAATGCGCACTGGACCAGCGTGGTTGATTACAGAAGTGTTGGGCATTAATCAATTAATATTTTAATTATTATTTCATTTATTTATTTATATACATTTTTACATTTTATATTTTTCTATATACATATTACTTCATATTTTTAAATATTTGAATTATTATTTCCTTTATTTATTTATATACCTTTTTACATATTATTATTATGTATTATTAATAATAAATTATTGAAAATTTTATTGTAATTATTTAATTGCAATTAATCTGTTAGTTGCATATTGGAATTCATTTATTTAAATTTACTCATGTTAATTGCAAGATACAATTAAAATAATGCAACTAATATTTTTAATTGTTTTAGGAAACAATTAAAACTAACAATTAATAATCATGTTTCACTGCAACGACACACATAAACCTGCGTGGAACCAACGGCTTCCTGCTGACTGTAGATCATCAGTCAACCAGAGCCACCCCTCCATCTTTTAAAGGGTGTGTCTCTTAACGAAGCCGAAAGGCACTTGTTCTCCCCTTCATTGAAATATTTTTTTTGTTTCTGGTTGTATACCTGGGAACCCCCCATACTATTCAATCCATCCATCAGCATAATGTTTTAAATGCGTTACATTTATCCAACCGTAAAACATGATACTTCACCCCAAAAAAAAAATGTTTTTCCAGCAATAATTTTTGCGTAAAGTTACCTACTTAATTTGATGTACCGAATGCTTGGTTGACGGCTTCGTGAAGAGTCTGTTTACACCCTGTATTGTTTCTATTTACATGATTTTAATTTGATTAAAGTTTAATTGCAGGAACAATAAACGATTGAATAATTGTTAATTGAAAACGTAACAGTTAACAATTAATTAATTGTTAATTGAAACGTCACAGTTAACAATTAATCAATTGTTTATTGATATTTTACAATTAACAATTGTTATTTTTAATTGTACCTTGCAATTAAATTTTGCCCAACACTGGATTACAGTCCATTCGCTCACACAGAGGAAGGCCTATGTATGAACAGTGGGTGTTTATAGGCTGGTTATACTATGAGAAAATACAATCGGAAACCATGTAACTATAGAAAAAAATAGTACCTATTACGTGGCTTATTTACTAAAGTTTGTGAGTATGGATAGATGGTATGGATGTATGTTTGTAACTCTTTCACGCAAAAATTTCTGAACGGATTTGGATGAAATTTGGCACACAGATAGTTTATAACCTGGATTAACACATATGATACTTTTTATCTCGATAATATGACTCAGTGGGACGATTACCGAACTCCACACGGGCGAAGCCGTGGGTAAAAGCAAAAGTTAGTTGAACGTAACTGGCGAAATGTCCTCTGCCTAACACTTCGGGAATAACAGGCGTGATATAATGTTATGTGAAACACAGCTAGAAGGTAAGAGTTAGTAGAAAAGGAATAGTACCTCATAGTAAGTACGATCCATTAGAGGTAGGAAAAAATGTGGTTTAGGAAGTAACACATATGTACTATATCTATTTACGATTATGTACGAGTATTCTCTGCTTCCGCGTGATGGATCCGCATAAATGGCTTGTATATGATTGGTTTACAGGTTTATAGTCAGTTCAATTTATGGTGGAAGTAGAGCATTATCAATGCGCAAGCGCATGTCAGGTAGTGAAATGATTTCTTTATGTATTGTACTAATTTGAATACTAAGAAGTTTTGAAGAACTGGAACTGGTATCTCAGAGATCATTAAGATTTTGAGATTCGAACAAGATCATGCAAGTAACGCAGATTCTGAGGCCCTAGATAAGTTAAAATTTTGTCTCCAAAAACGGCAATGGAAATATTTCTGTATATTCACAAGCTACCAATAAAATTATGAAAGTCGTTGTGGAAATACAGTAGGCTTTTAAAGCTATGGAGTCCTTTACCAGCTAAAAATGTAAAGTAACATAAGTTTCCGGAGATCAGTTACATAAATTCACCTAATTCCAAAAATGTAATAGCCACGAAGCGATAGACCACAGTATAATAAAACATAAAATGTTATGTACTCGTTACCTACATCTCCTATTTAATTGTAGTTATTTATATAAATGAGCGTTAGTTACCACATTGCGGTCACTGAAACGTTACTTTCATTTCATAATAAAAAGTATACAGAAGTCTTTTCTTGTGAAATCTTATACTAATCTTGATAAAATATTAGATCGCATTGTAAAAATCTTAAAAGTTTCTGCTTCTGTTATAAACTTATAACTTTATCAAATCAATAGGTACCTATTAATAATTTATTTGTTCTAATATTTGTACTTCATAACAGGCGCGGATACAGCCCTCAAAATAGGTTGTGGTCACGGCCGCCCTAAAATCGGCAAAAAGCCGTCGAAACAAAAAAAAGATAAATCTTCGTTGAGTGGTAGTAGTTTAATGATGACTTTTACAAGAAGAAATTAATAATTATGTTCGATTTTTTTTGCACCCGCCTCTGATATGTTAGATTTTCAGAATAATCAACCAACTTTAGAATTCAGGAGCGGGCGCAGCGAGCTCGAAAATTTTAGCAGCTCTCTTCCGATTTGTAACTCTATTTGTGTAGAATATCAGACTATCGACCTCAATTAGGGTTGTGGGCATGCCCATCGTGCTCACAAGGGTGGATCTGCGCTTACTCCATAATGGACATGCAGTTAAGATAAGACCCAATTTGCACCACAACCACAAAATACATTTAAATCAACTTGAACTACTAATCACTAAACGCATTTCAAACATAATGCTGTCTCTATCACCTTCAAACGATAAACAGAGACAAAACAATGTTTTTAATGTGTAAAGTGATAAGTGGTGCAAGCGAGCCTAGTCCCACGTCACATTTAATTAAATTATTTGTAAAGTTCTTCCGTAAAAGGTCGCTAAAGCCTCTTTCTATGTCCAGTGTTAGCACTTTATTCATTAAAAATATTATCCATGAATGTAATTGGATTAAAGACTTAACATAGCGAGATTACGTCACGTCTGATATGACGTAACAAACTAACGGATTCATAGACGTATGTTTCATAGACTAGTTTTTTTGTTCACTTTGATATTTGAATAAAATTTTTACACATCACGGCAAATATGAGAGGATGATAATATTTATGTAATTCATAATGAAAATTAGTCAACATTGGAATTACTGTGTTGTTTTCTTTGAATTAGTTTGACCCTGAATAATTGTAGATAAAAAAGTTATTTTGGTACAGAAGGCAAACAAAATAATTGCAGCAGATTATGGTAAAGCCGGAATTATCAAATAAGATGAAATTGAAAGTAAAATAATTGATGCAGACGACTTAGATGCACTTGCCAACTTTCTGTTAGAAGTAACACGTTTTGAGAAACGAGTAGAAGAATATACAAGTTCAGTCAGTACAGGTATTATCAAATCGAACAACCCATAATTTGAGACCGATGGACAAGCGACGTAAGCTGACGATGTTTTCACCTTTATACCATATCATTAGATTATGTCAGTTGGGGTCCAAGCAGGAAACAATTTATGCGCCAAAGTCCGCAGCTATTGTAAGCCATGATGCTAGAAATAGGAATTTGAGGAGCTCGTGGCTAAACAATAACAGCCGCTCGGGTCGATCTTTAGGTTAAGCCGTGCTTGCCTAGGTTGGTCTGTGGATGGGTGACCACCCATTACATACCGAGTTTCCTCCGTGCCTCGGAAAGCACGTTAAGCCGTTGGTCCCGGCTGTCATTTGAAGATCTTTGACAGTCGTTAAAGTAGTCAGTGTCCCAAAAAGTCTGACAACCAGTCTTACCAAGGGGTATCGTATTTCCCAGTAGTAACTGGGTTGTGGAGGTCAGATAGGCAGTCGCTCCATGTAAAATACTGGTATTCAGCTGCATCCGGTTAGACTGGAAGCCGACCCCAACATAGTTGGGAAAAGGCTAGGCAGATGATGATGCTAGAAATAGGAATTTATGAAAGTTGACCATGCAACATGCAAATTACAATGATATTATGTTAATCAAAACAGTGTTAGAGTTCGATCAGGTTTTTTTTAAGTTTTTGATAATATTAATGGTAAGACTGTTAGTAATAATTTAAGTAAAAAGAAGGTTGGTTGCAGAGGAGAAAATATTACAACGATATTTGAAAGCATCCTGCGAAAATTTAATTTACCCAAAGAGGTTGTAGTCCGTACTCAAAATATGCATCTCAGACGTGGAATTGCGACACCAACCCAAAATACAGTAGGTACAACTGGTACAAGAAGAAGTTTTGCTTAGCTGGTAAATTAATCCAAATGTTGGCTAGAAACCAGTTGAGAAGGAAGATTTAAAATGTATAATGAAGATCTTATAAATAAAATTTTCGGTGATGTAATTGATCGTGTCGGAAATGATGCCGTTTGACTCAAAGTTTTGTGGCCGATAAAATTTTTCAGGAAATAAAGACTGCCATTGTTATCGGTGTCGAGTCCAGTTTTTAAATGGTGTTATAGTCTGGCTAGCCTTCGAGTGTATTTTTAATCGAAAACTTTGGTTTAGGTGAATTTTTTGTGAAATATTTTTTTAGACTGAGTTTTAGAACTATTCTATTTTTCTCGACACATTTTTTACATCATCCTCCGTCATGATCTTAAGTTGTTTAGTCTATGTCCTATAGTTCCCTACTATGTAAGAGAATATCTACAGGTATCAGTTTCAAATCTTACATCCCAGGGTTTCCGATAGTTGGTAATTGCGTTACTTAAATGATTATCTTCCATTGACAGTGCCTGATGCTTTGTATATTATTTATTTATCTTTACAAGGATTTTCAGTTATAATCCTTCCGTTGTTGGTAACTACGAGAAGAGTTGAGGGTAACATCAGAGGGTCTACAACAATGGCGTAGCTACGACCTTATCAGATAGAAATCATTAGTAAAGTTTGTAAGAGGAAACACGGAAGGTATTTGAAAAAACTATCGCTGTCTCTTTGTGAGCGTGATTTCGATATTGGTGCGATAAAGACAACTATAGTATAAAATGTCATAATTCAAGGTTAGGCTCTCGATTATTTCCTCCTCCAATATTCGACCAATTTAAAAGATATTACATAAACGGAATAAGAAGGATATATACTGTGTCCCTATGTTATACGTTTTTCATTAATAGTTGTCAAATTTGTACACTTCAAACAGGTCTTTGTTGACAGGCTATCTAAATAGGCAATTTTGAGTATTTTTAACCGACTTTCTTCAAAAAGGAGGAGGTTCTCAATTTGGTTGTATGTTTTTTTTTTGTTTTTGTTACCTCATAACTCCGTCATTTCTAAACCGATTTAAAAAAATCTTCTTTTATATGAAAGGATATACTTTTCGCCTAATTTTACAAAAAAAAAACCGACTTTAAAAAAATTTGAATATGAATTTGTTTTTTTTTAAAGTCGGTTTTTTTTTGTAAAGGTTCTAATGCAAATACAGATTATGTATCTTCAAAACGGAACACATAGGGACATAGAAGATGTTGATATTTATTTGACTGTAAAAAATCATAGCTTTAGAGTCAAAAACCAGAAAGAAAACAGGCGAGAGCATTTTTATGGAAAAAAGACCACCCACATTTCCTCTTAAAGGTTCAGAAAAACAAAGTGGGACGAATGTAAATAATCAGTAAACAAACGAGAATATGTTTCGTTAAAGTACGTAGGTAAAACTGAATTGAGAAATAATCCTGGAAGAAGCAATATGAAAAATCATTCTCATAATGTGGTTTTAGGCCATAAGGTTTACAAAATTCATCATCTTCCTGCCCGGCCATGTCCCATTCTACTTGGAGTCGGCGCATCACGTTTTCTTCTTCCATTCTCCTCTGTCATCAAATTTTCAAGATTAAAGATCCAAATTTAAAAAAAGGATGAAACATAATTTATTAGACATCCAAAATAATCTATTAAACTAAGATCACTGTTCTATGTCATCATGACCTGCCTAGCCTTTTCCCAACTATGTTGGGGTCGGCTTCCAGTCTAACCGAATGCAGCTGAATACCAGTATTTTACATGGAGCGACTGACTATCTGACCTCCGCAACCCAGTTAGTCCTGGGTAATACGATACCCCTTGGTAAGACTGGTTGTCAGACTTTCTTGAGCCACTGACTGCCTAACGACTGTCAAAGATCTTTAAATGATAGCCGGGACCAACGGCTTACATGCTTTCCGAGGCACGGAGGAAACTCGGTATGTAATGGGTGGTCACCCATCCACAGACCAACCTAGGCATGCACGGCTTAACCTAAACATCGACCGGAGCGGCTTTTATTATTTAGCCATGAGCTCTTCCCTCACTCTCTCACCTCCTCACTATTCTATAAAGCCAAAGTGATTAAATAAGTGAATAATTCCATTGAAGGTTAAGCAGTTCATGATACTGACACTATAAATACATTGCTCGCGTTTTTTTGTTCGTCTTACGGTTGAAAAGTGAAAATAGTTTTGGAATGAGTCCTACACAGTCTAATAATGACGCCTATTTGCATGTACAGTAAGAAGGTAATTAGTAATTGTGTACCGTTTATTTAGTATTACATTATTCATAAGAGTACGTCACTGTTTCATACATATAAGATATTCACGAGTTCGTGTATTAAACAGTAGTGTTCAAAATTTGATATAAAACTAAGATGTCGACAAAATTCAAATGTTCCACATTCAAATGCAGTCAACCTTTAGAATGTTACGCACTAGAAAAATATGAATTCTAATTTGAAACGAAATCGAATTTTGAATGCTATTTTTTACGCAAACAAGTTTTGCAAATCAAAAATAAAATATGATTATGGAAAATATATGGCGAGCCTCTCCAAGGAAAAAAAACTTGCTCCATGTTAGTATTTCAAAGAATAGTAAAGCTATTATAAAACACATTTATCACATACGATTAGCACTAAACAACCATTTGTTGTCTTTTGCAGTCCAAGTGCGGAAATTAGCAAATAACACACGCATTGTTCTTTTTGGCAAATTTTATAGCATCGACCAGATTATATAATTGATTACAATTCCGTTGAGGCCTGCAATTAGCATCGTTATACTGAGTAATTGGTACTTTGATACTATAGAATCTACTTGTTTCAGTTAATTTGAATCTGCGTAGTAATTTATCTTAGGTTAGGTGGAACAATTTATCTTCTAGTTCATGACTTGCAGCGCGTAGATTATGTATGGCTGTCGTCAATTAGAAATCTTATTAATATTTTTGCGTATAATTATGCAGTTCTAAAGCATGGGGCAAGTAAATATTAATTAGCGAAGGGTTTTATTTTTTGTAACTGGTTTTGAACCGCAGCTCTTCGCAATTTTTTTCACATATTTTTTAGATCGTTTTGTGTCAAGGTGATTTTTATATGCTACAATTAGAGGTATGTTTAGTTACATTTTCACAGAATAGTGTCAAATGTTGGTCGTATTTAGTCCTGCAGTTATCACGCCGCGTAGGCGGCCCTGTCATGCGCAGTGCTACCCCACCGGAGGTAGCAGCGATCCTTAACCTAACTAACAGCTGATCATTGATAAACAACGCTACCAGCAATCTGGCAGAATTCCAAATGAAGACAAAACAAATGACAATCAACAAACGTACCTTAGATTGCGCTGAATCTGGCTGCATGTAGTAAACTAGGAAAAACATCCACACAGCTCCGATTAGGAACAGGATTTTGACGTTTCGTCGCATTTTGTTTTCAATTTTATTAAAACAATTCAAAAGAAGAACGTATCACTGATTGGATCACACTTGATTTTTTTTACGGGCACGTTCGTTACGTCGCGTTCGCGTTTGTTATTATTTGTGTTGTCGGATCGCGGCGCGCGCGGCCGCGCTCGGTGGTGCGGCGAGCGGACTGAACCCAGTTCACAGAATAATACAGATAGCTGCCGGTCATGCGCGTATCGGTCCTCGACACCGCGTTCAAAAATAGAACTTGCACAGTTCGGCCGACATCGACGTACTGTGCAGCGCGTAAGGCCCTCTCACTGCATTGTTCTCCTTGGTCAGTGTCTAGAGTTCTAGACGTAAGCCGTAGTAACAGCCTGGCAACATGTTAGCCCCAGAACACCAAGGAACCGGTTCATGTGCATGCGCAATCCGATTTATAATGAAAGTATGCTAGGGGTAGTACCTATACAGAGCAAGCTAATCCTTTCGAGAACTAGCAGTTTTTGTTTCTAGCATCTTGAGGCTATTGTTGCAAAGTATAGGGTTGACACTTCAAAAAAAGTTTTACCACAATTTTCCAAAATTGATGGCCTTTTCTTTTCTGCCAGTGTCTTAGATCTTAGGACTTAAGCAGTTTTGGCAAGTACCTAGTTAGAGAACCTAATTGAAGTACAGTACTCCAATTAGGTTCACTAACTAGGTACCTACCTAATATGGAGCATATAGCTAATCTTAGTAAATTGTCGTTTACCCTGTTAGTGGCAACACCATGAAATTAATACTTTTATTGAATCTTTTACATTTTTTACTCTTTTACATTTACTTTTATTACTAGAACAGAGACTTGGCAGATTTTCATTCTATCTGCGATTTTGCGAAGTGAAAACTTTTGGCTCTCGTCCACTTTTATCTGCAGAAAGTAAAATGTATTATTTGTAATCGTACTTTTTTGTATTAATGTTGTGATTTCTCCATACGTCGAAGTCACATGGTGACAGCCACGCAAGCAGCACTGGGTCCACCTTATGGCCCATTGCACTTCCTTCATTTCATCATCTTTTTATGGTTATAAAGGGTGTAAAAAGACTTTTAACGAAGCCGCAAGGCGCTTGTTCTCTCCGTCATTGCGATATTTTTTTGTTCTAGACCATACCTGGGAACCTCCTAGTTACCGAGATATTGGGGGTCAAAGTTCTAATTTTTTCACAAGTTATTTTTTTAAATACATGTTTTTAACGTGAATGTTTTAATTTTAACGCCTCCATGACCCCCGTATTATTCAATTCATCCATCAGCACAATGTTTTGAGTCCTACCGTAAAACGTGAATTTAAACCCAAAAAAAAAAAATCGTTTCCCAACAATAATTTTTGCGTAAAGTTACTTAGTTTGATGTACAGAATACTTCGCTTCGTGAAGAGTCTTTTTACACCCTGTACAGCCAACTTCCTCTCATAGAGTGTAGGCTAGTGTTCCAGCTCTGTAGGCTGATAATGTGATATCAAGCCTTGTAGGCTTATTTAAATGTAATATCAAGTAGTGCTCTGCCCGTAAACAATGAAACATACAGTCATAACAGTGACATTTTCCTTATCATTTAACAACAGGCAACAGGGAATGCCCTAAATACGCCACTACCAGTATAATATCTTCTTTATTTGTTCTTGATCAAGTAACATTTTTAAGTTAAACATCACAGACCTGACAGATCGTGGCTAGACATGGTGATGGCAGGTGGAGTAGAGCCGTAACTGAATAGTCGCCGAGAGTCTGTAGAAGAAGTTTTGACAGACAAAAGCCAGATGGGTGAATAACATTCAGAAGATCGCGGTGGTTGTGACTTATGCAGACCAGAGAAGCAATGTGGTACCAAAGAGAAGAGCTGCCAATGATTGTGAAGATCACAGACCTGCTTCTCTTTTCAGTTGTCATCCTCAGTTGTCCTTTTTTTATTTTTTTGGGATGGGAAATCATCAAATGACCCCTTCCGACTAAAACCCATCCATGTTCCTTCCTTGCCCTTTGTGTTCCAGGGCCGCGGTATCTCTTTCGAACTGCCCCGCAGCCCTGGCAGGCAAAGTCTTGATCCCTAATTTCAAATTACAAATTCTTTCCATTCATTATCTCTAATACCAATACCATGTGTTGAAGGTGTTTGAATAAATAAAAATGTTTTTTTATTTATTTTATTTTTTATATCCTAGTTTTAGACCTAAGCCAGTTTCAACTTTGCTGGAAGATCCACAAAGTTTCGATGATTTGCATGAGAACTTTGCTAGACACAGTGTTGTCAAAGTATTAACTAGGCTAGCAGTTCTGAACATAAGTTCCGATCTACATAGTAACATAACTTTTAGGAGCTTATTATAAGGCTATTCTTGTAAACCGATAATTGGCATAAAAATTGACACAGTTAAACACTTTTCGTTACTAGAGTTCCTTATAATTATCTACTTTCTTATGTTTCAGTACCTACTCCAGTTACTCACAAAACCAGAAGCATACTAAAAATTTATTTACAAATGAAATGGCTTCTGTTACATCAAACATACTACCGTACCCTTCTTGAAATATACTATAATTAAGCACTTAGCACACAAGTGCATAAACGCCGATAGCTATAGAATATTTCCCATCAATTACCGTGTCACTTTACCAAACGCCGAAATGACGATTACACAAGAGTTTAAGAGGGCCATGCCCTCTAAACCACAGCGTGGAGCGTGGGTGACCCACTATCAAACTGATTTATATTTATAACGTTCACTTTGACAATGACATGTGACGTCATATAAATATGACAGCGAAAGAATTGATTGGGCCGGATACAAGCTTCCGATTTGATGGAATTAAAATAGGAAGGTTGATATTGACACAAAAATTACCGATTGTCGGATTGTGTATAACACAAAAAGGCATTAAAGGAAGTAAACAATGAAGTGACATATGAAAGAAGAAAATAAAAGTTGACTACAAATTAAGTAGGTATATATAATTATGTATAATATCAATAGAAGGATGGCTGTGAGTGATAGCCTTATCTAATTTAATTAATTAATTTAATTTATTACAAGATGGGTCTTGACCTCGATCCCGCCTGATGGAAAGCGATGGATGATGGAACGAGCGTGCCCAGAAGATAGGTTCACTCTTGCTTTGAAGGCAGACGGATCTGTCTTGAAGGATACGATCGGAGTGATGAATTGACTGCCTCGTTGGTCAAGTTGTCGCAAGCGCGACTCCTAGGATCGATTTCCAGGTCGGGCAAAGTTATATAGGGTTTCTTCCGTCAGGAGTTTCTTAGTACGAGCTAAAGAGTATGGATTTTCTCCCGGTTGATGGCAATATGCTCGCCTGCTTTTAGATGGGACTTCTCTGCATAACCCTTCGGGAATTACAGGCGTAATGATGTGTTTTTGATGAATTAATTTAAGTTATTGTTGACTTTTCGCTTGTCTGACATGTTACGTTTGAATAGTAGAAAATATTGGTCATCAGGTCATAGTAGGCATCGGACTAAGATATCGGTTAAACAAAATCTATTGTAAGGTCGACTTACTAGTATTGCCGCTACGGTTTTATAGATTATAAAACAATAAAGAAAGCGATAAAATCACATCACAATAAAACTAGACCAGCCGACATCGACTGTAAATGGTCATTAAAAAATTTAAACGGTTATTACGAAGCTTAAATCTCTCTCTGATAACCGTGGCATTGATTTTATGTTTATGTATGTTACTGGCTTTAAAAAGATATAAAAACTCTTTTTATTAATGTAGGCGACGCATGACAATGACGAGTAGATTCTGTTCTATAGGTCCAAGCGATGGACCCAAATATAACTATGTTCTTAGACTTCGTTCTCATTTACTATAGACAGCAGTGTTTTAGCAATATAACCACAAAATTATACTGCAATGCTGATTTTCAGAAATAACCAACGCTAATGATCGGCGTGAAAGTAACGCTCAGTAATATAAAGCAGCAAATTTAAAGCAGCGCCATCTAGCGATAAAGTTAGCTAACATGATATAACACAACTTAGCTGCAGTTACATCAAGTTCCGTGTTCACTTGAGAGATGACATTGTCATGTATTTGAGGGTTAAGTTTGAGTACACAGTTTGTTTTCTTTTATTTTTTGTAAAGCGGCCAACTGAAGCTGTTTTTTAAGTAAATAACATTTCTCAGGATTTCTTTTCATTCGTATGCGCCGATTTTTATTGTTTAAATAAAAAATAGTATTTTTTTTTGTTTTCAGGAATGAAAAAGAAAAATCTTGATTGAAATGAAATGATTTGAAAAATGTTATAATTATTTTGACCATAACCCAAAGGTTGACTGGTAGAGAATGCCTTGTGGCATTAAGTTCGCCTATTCACCACTCTTGAACATAAACTTTAAAAAAAAAAAATATTGTAGAAAACAGGTAGGTATCTTAATAAAGTATTCTGATTTCACCTAATATTGTATGACCCATTCATCTTTTTACAAGATAAAATAAAAAGGAACACAAATTCACGCTGTTGTAATATTTTAGTCGCCTCATGATAGCGTGGAAATCATATTCCTGTCACAGGTAACGGATTTTCTTGTGTGATTTTCTTGTTTATTGTAGAAATTAGTTGACCCCATTTTTCTATCAAATATGGGAGGTACTACTACTTGAAACTATTCAAATAAAAACAAAAGTAGAAATAGAAAAAGTTAGTTCTCATAGGCTGAATACAACAGTCCAGTGACACAACTTTTTAATCTCCATAAAATGGAATCGCTATCGAAATTAAAAAAAGAAAAAAGCAGAGGCGTAATTCCCGCACTTTTTTCCCGCTTTTCCCCATTGGAGCGTTCCTGTCATCCCGGCAGGCAGAGTTCGTGCGGTGTCCGACGGGAGCGCGCGTCCCCTCGCGTCGTGATCGATTGGCGGGTAACGAACTTACATCGAAGTTTTAATTTTTGATTTTCGAACTTTTTCGATTCGAATTGTTTTTTTATTGTTTTGTTTTTAAGTGAGTGATGTTTAGTGTTCTTTATTATTTGTTGGACATAAAGTTTTAGGTAAGTTCCAAAATAAGTATACTTTATTTTCTATGATGAGTTTAAAAAAATAAAAGTTTGTCATCATTCAAAAAGTTATCTTAGGGACGGGTTTTTAAGCTCACTTTTATACTAATTCCAAATAGGCAGCAAATACCAACACTGATGACTTTCTTATCAGAGAAAATTCCTTTATTATCAGTAAAATTATTTCTAACCTTGAAAAGAGAGCACAAAAGACAACTGTCAAAGAATACAAAGATGACTTTCATAATGATTAGGATTACACAGACGCAACAAAGTTTATATGTAAAGACAAAAATGTCATTCAATGTGTATGACATTATGTATTAAGCCAGTACAACTGTAAAATTCACCGAATATTATCAACTTTATTATGAAAAGAAGTAATTTATGATAATAAGCTTATGTCTTTTAGTTATGTAAACATCCCTAAAGGTAAAAAAAATATTAATTCTTCGAACCGTGCCCATTACCATAGATTAAAATCTTGTCAGTTGTCGATTTCTGAACGCTATTTACGATGCAAATTATGACAATTTCGTTAAAAATTGAGACAACTGGATAATTAACCGACTTAATTTTATATTGACACCACATTTTTTTTTTTTTGACTGCCTCGTTGGTCGAGTGGTCGCAAGCGCGACTGCTGAGCATGAGGTCCTGGGTTCGATTCCCAGGTCGGGCAATGTGCTATTGGGTTTTTCCATCAGGAATTTCTCATTAGTAGCCACGGAGTCTGGATTTGTGCCCGGTTGATGGCAATAGGCTCGCCCCCTATTACATGGGACTTTTAACATAACTGGCGAAATGTGGGTGTACCATTAGGTACACCTCTGCCTAACCCTACGGGAATTACAGGCGTGATGTTATGTTATGTGTGTTAATTTTATATATCGATTCTGTTAGATTTTTGAATTTATCAGGTTTTGAAAATCATCATGACCTTCTTTCTTTTTCGTGTGGCTAGTCCCTAACCTGGTCAGAGTTTTTATGTTCCTCATGGGCTTCTGACTTGGCTTGACATGCCGTCGAGAAATATCTCTCAGGCATTTGGTTTCCCCACGGTGGTTTCCTTCACCGAAGCAAGTGATAACCGAAAAATCAGAGGAAAGCTGTCACTTGGGCAGTGCATCGTGACAACAGTGATGACAGTACAGTATTAATTTGACTTACAAACTATTTAATGGGTAGTCAACTTGCTTAGCAATTTTCCCTGACTTTAGAAAGCATTTTAGGACCGTATGAGCCATTACAAAAAAACAACCATAAACCACCAAATATATAAATACCTACAAACGAAAAAATCTGGGAACATGTTTATGTTTCAGAAAGATTCTACACTACACTCCATTATCCATAAAATGTATAGAGTAATAAAAAAAATACCAAAAAAAAGTATGTCGAAAAAAAATGCCAATACTCTAAACATACAAGGTCAGCTATTTCGTTAATTTCATGGCGGATAGACCCCGTCTCCGCGAATCTCCCCCATGTTAGTCTGATGTTCACCCTCGCGAAGTGCAATATAAACAATATTAGCGTCCCATGTTAATATATTGAGTATTGACATTTTGCCATAGAATATTATTTAATGGTATTGTAGAAATCGTAACTTGTAGTAAAGTTAAAACTAGTTGTAAAAAATTGCGAGTAATTGCAAAGCTACGCAACTTTTGCTATCACCGCACAGACTATTCTACATCAATAATCTCGCTTATCAGCTTTCTTTAACTGTTCAAAATCAAATTCAAATTCAGTCAAAAACAAAACATTTATTTCAAGTAGGCCAGTTACAGGCAGTTTTGAATTATCGACAAAGATAACAATGTAATGAAGCTACAGTCACAAGGCATAAAAACTGTGGCAGTACTGTAGTTGCCCATTCCCTAGCGTAGATCTCTCTGGAGAAGAACGGGCAAGAAACTCCAGGGACACTCTTTTAAATCATGGTATTTTTACAAAACCTTGGTTACATCATTCATGTTGCGATGGTACATTATGTGAGAACGATGTAGCAAGATGTGCAGTGTGCTCGTTAAAAGTGTCCATAGTAAAAACAAAAAAAAAAAACAATTCAAAAAAATAATAATTAATTGTAATAAGTGGCAACCAAGAGTTGACCAGTCACAACTGACAGCGCCCGTTCACGAACATGACGCATGTATCAGCACCATTCAACTCAACCATTTTGAAGGGAACTAAATGATCCGATCTGGTTTATTCATTGATCAATAATTCAAAGGCTTATCACTATTTAGTGATGATAACATGAAACACGGGGGTGTGTTTTAAATGACGGTAACAAACTAGTGCATCATTGATCTCTTTAAAAAAAACCTTCTTAAATTTTGACTAAGTTCTCTCTATTGATTTTTCTACATCTAAATCATTCACAAGGTCAGCAGTTTCACAAATAACGAAGCGGAAAACACAGAGGGAAGAGAAGATCCCCTTCACCCCCATTGTGCTACCCCAGGCCGAATGTAATATAAACAATATTAGTGGTACATGTTAGCAGTCATTATTCGCAGTAGCTTCTATGGATAGGTCATGGATATGACATTGATGATAAGTTTACAATGTTCGTGCTTTTTGAGTTGTTCATGATTAATTTCATTTTAGTCTGCTGCTGTTGTCATCCTGTGTTCAATATTAACGGCCAAAAGCTCCTTAATCAATGATTGTTATTATTTAGCTACATAGCACTCAGTGAGTGTATTATTAAATAAGTCAGTATCATGTTTACTAGTTTCTGTCACTTTTATTCAATCCTTTTTCACTTTTTTTTCTTTCGTGTCGATAACAATCAAAAAGGTATTAGTCGAGAAAATAGCTTTGTGATTAGCTTTATTAATAGCGTCTCATACTCCCTTTAACCTGTAAGTATTATGTAGGGCATGATATAATATCTTCACATGCTAATGGTGACCTTAGCTTTCAAGCGGGAAGTAAAGCGTTGCATCTCCCCCATGATTGCGGTGGTCGTCAGATGCACCCTTGCTGAGCTTATTGTAAACAACTTAGTGGTACAATGTAAAAATATCGGTTGGTACTAATTTTATTTTTAACAAGTCGTTAACGGTAAAGGATTCTTGTTAATTTTCGACCAAACGTTCGAACGCTCACTCGGGCAAATGTTCTTAAGTCAATCGTTCTTCCGACCTCAAGTTCACCGGCCAAACGATCATTCGGGCAAAAGCTCTAACAGGTGAACTTCATTTCCATTGGCTTGTGTTTGATTACTCCATATGATGGTTAATCATGATGCAGTTGATGATAATGCATGTTTGGCTAGAAGTCATTACTTCACCCGGTTCCCTCTCCCGTTCGCTAAAATAAGTACGTACTGTTAAGCCGGTTCTTTTGATAAGCTTCCATTTCTTTTTAACGCTTGTTACATTATTAAGACAAATGCGTAGAGAGCGAATTTTCGTTTCCAACTCTTATTTATTAAATAGGATTACAAAATCTTTGTTAGAAATATACCCAAAACCGCAGTCCGCAAGAGAGGTTTTGACTGGCAATAACTGTAGCTATGCTATGCTTTAGCTTATAAATCTTGAATATTATAATTGCGAAACTCATCTGTCTATTATCTTTTCACGATTTATGGACTGAATGGTTTTGAAAGAAATTTGACATAGGAATAGATTAGGACCCACAGGTAATCTCAATTAGATACTATTTATCCCAGTAGTACATTCTCGTAGGGTAATTTCTAACATCCACGCAAGCGAATTCATAGGCAAAACATATAAAATCCGACAAAAATAAAGAGTTTCGACTTCAAATGTGTATGAGCCTACAAAACGAAAATTCAGATATTCGATGATCCGTCTATACAAGTTGCTGGTCCAGTAATAATCCGGTGATATTGAAGTGCATCTCCCCTCGCCTTTGTGGTCGGCAGTCGCCACGTGCCCTCGCTACATATAAACAATTTAAGATTCAGGCTTCATTCATATTGATTCCGTGTTTTACGATGCCGAATAAAGAAGTAAGTGTATTAGAATTTATAATTTATCAAGTTTCTGAAAGCTGGATCATACGAAAGAGTAAAACGAAGCTAGATATTAAGCTGTGATTTTTGCAATTATACTAGACCAAATAATGAAATTAAGCACCATGTGGATGGATACTGGACATACACAGATACTGGAGTGGAGACCACGCAATGGAAAGCGCAGCGTGGGATGGCCACCTACCAGATGGACCGACGACCTTGTAAAAACTGCAGGGAGTCGCTTGATGCAGGTGGCATTGGACCGGACACGTTGGAAATCGATTGGGGAAACCAATGTTCAGCAGAGGACAGCAACGGGCTGAAATGATGCTGATGATGATGGATGAATAAACTTTACATTCAATCCCAGTCAATTTCGTTCATTATCCATCATGTCTTAATTCAGCCTAAACAATGAACACGTCAACAAAGTACACTGCAACCAACCTATCTGTGCAGGCGGGATTACACTTCATGTACGCACGACGGCTCAAGCTATACAAAACCAGTTTATGTGGATCTCTCGTTGTACAGAAAATATATACAAAGCGAGGACACGTTATACTGGAAAATTAAAGCTTGATGTGCCGCCGTGTGTACCAAGTTTGACATATCGATAAAAAAAATCTTGACAAGCAATGCCACCTTGAACTGCACCCTGAATGTAGTCATACTATACTATAAACTGTACTGTCACTTAAAACGAAACTCACTGGTGTCAAAATGAACACCTATCTATCTATACCTCATTTACACCATTCTTTCAATAGAACATCACAACAAATAAAGCTTAAAACACACAGTCGCAGACCAAACGCACTACACAGACTACAACGGCACAAAATGTACAGATAAACGTCAATACAGATGTGCCAAGTAGAATCAGTCGATCGGCGGTGTAATAATAGCGCGTTGCACCCCATCCCTGCGATCCGTGCCGTCCGTCATGTGCACTCGCCCTTACTTAATCTAAAACAATTTAGAGCTGGGTATTAAATGGAATTCTATACTGTAATTTGCTTTGAGGATTAATACTGGCTGTTTTGTATGTGGAATTGAAAATGGAACTAGTTTTTTGTTCTGGTTTTGGAGTTTCGAGTTTTTAGCTTGAGTAGGGACACCGTTTTATAAATTGAAAAAGATTTAAGTAAAGTTTTACAAGGATTATTTTGCGGGTGGTGTCAATCGGAACTAAAGCTGCTGTCTTGTTATTTTTCAACACATTTAATAAAACTATTGCAGAAACGTTCACCTACAACGTCAGACTCTCTCTCAATGTCAGTGTAAAAAAGAGGTTTCTAGGATAACAACTACTCTGATAAAGTGTTGGAAGTTCAAAAAATAAATACTAATACTGATAAAAATCGCAATATTTTATCTCCGAAACTATGAACGCTGTTTTCTCAAGAGAATTTCCATATTTAAGCGAATGCATAAAACTGTTTAAAATTTTCGAAATAACATTGTACATACATTTATAAACTTGCCCACGACCGCCGATATTCCACACTAGATTTATGACTTCCGCAGAAAGGCGAACTGAGTTGGTATTCTTTGATTTTCATTCATTTCCGAAATACTCATAACACTATGTTGCTTGTTTAATATGTAAGCTACACTTTTAGGAACTTTCCAAGAAATCTAATGTAAAATTTGTCACAAAATAATAAAATTAAAACCTTGGAGAACGATGGTATCATAGTTAATGACATAAAAGGGTACCTACATTTTTAACGCAAATCCGTTCGTCCCCTTACCTACTACTGCGAGGTAAAGGCTGACGATTTGACAGCCTTAAGCTGTCAAATAATATCTTTTAAATTACCAATGACTAGCACTTCGACCGCGACTTCGTCCGAAAACCAGCATGATATAAATAGCTTAAAGCGCCCATGAATAATGTAGCTTTCTGCCAGTGAAAGAATTGGGTCATTAGTTCCAGAGATCCTTTATAATACTAGTTAAGAAATGTGGTCAACTGTTTCTACTTGATGATACACCAGTTAAGCTAACTTTTCTGCAACAATATTCTTACTGTTTTCCCGAACAAGAATGTCATCCAGTTGGACTAGATAAACTCACAACTGACATCCTCATCAAAGAATGCCGTAATTGTAGCGAGCTGTTGGGTGAACTTTACGTCGTTGTAGCTTTAAAAATCTAACAGTTCGATTTGATTTTGACATTAATTTAGATGCTATGTCAGTAAACTCGATCATTATATTATAGTT
Organism: Lycophotia porphyrea; assembly: GCA_950005105.1. Taxonomy (NCBI): domain Eukaryota; kingdom Metazoa; phylum Arthropoda; class Insecta; order Lepidoptera; family Noctuidae; genus Lycophotia; species Lycophotia porphyrea. The sequence goes on from OX465393.1 coordinate 15,881,674, forward strand.
CCTTTCATAAACACAGCACCTACCTACGGATACTAGATAACGCATAATTATCGCAGCCTGCACTTGATGGCAGTGGGGAGGGGGTGACTGCATTTAACTGCCGCTTCTAGTATTGCGGTCAGTCGACCTTGATGAGATAATAATTATAGTTGACTACGTGCCACTGAGTAGGATGTTCAGAAGAATCCTGTTTCCCGGCCTGGAATATCATAAGGACGGGGAAAGAAATGCATTACGCAATTCCGGTCTTGGGACTTTGATACTGGAATTATTTGGGAAACAAATGAGTGTGAAGCACAGACAATAAGGACTATCTTTGTTGCGCTTTAAATAGGACCACAAGACCGCTAAGTCGTGTACTTTATTAGAACTTCCGATTTGGAAAACTTAATAATCTGGAAAACTTAATAAGCCACCTGCTCTAAAACTAATGATTTTAATGAAATTCTTGATAAGAACTATTTTGAACCAGATAACAGAACAGCTGCAGCGATTTTGGCTTTGTGAGCTTATATCCTACCTTGGTATCACAGTGGATATTCTGTTGATCTGTTTATAGTGTCTGGCAGTCTATCTGTCTTGATGCTACTTTCTATTAATTGGGTTGGGATTAACTTGGTTACCAATTAATAATTTCTATTGGTCAATGGCTGATCTAGTCACATGACTACCATTCAGACATCTGTATGGTCCTGAAGTCATCATCATTTGCCTAACCTTTCCTCATTAAACATTATTTTGGGGCCGACTTTCATTGTTATCGGAGGCGATTGAATATCAGAAATTTCAATTCTTTTTTATCTTGAAGACATTACAGTGGTTTTGCTACGCGTGACAAATGCATGAAGAATTTCTTTGCTGTTATGCAACTTGAACCTATAGTTCACAAGCATCATAAAGGCTAACGAAGCCTTTATGGTGCTTGTGAACTATAGCTTTTTCATTTCACGAGCGGTTCGCGTGCGTTTGTAAATGAATCTAAAAAACTCATGTCAATAGGCGCTTATGATTTGCAACTACTACTAACTGCAAGTGTAATCCCAAGTCTAATGTCTCTAGGTACATGGTTGTTAGTTTTAAAGTTAGTTACAATGTTTGTTCTATTAGTTATATGGGTGTAGATAGTGGAGGTTCCATCTCTTCATTACCTACTACAGGTGCACCTCTGTAGAACACTTTAGGAATTACAGTCGTGACGTCATGTGTGTGTTCTATAACACCATCTCTGTCATTTCCTTTATTAATATCGTCTTCCCTTCTGCGATTTCTTTATTGGAAAGGAAAAGAGACAAATATCAATTATAGTTTACTCACACAATCATTAGGCATGCACTGTTGACGAATCATCTCAAGTTCTTCATCCACAGCTGACTCAACTCAGACTAAACTTAGGATCGTTAGGAGCGCGAGAAACAGCAAAAAATATTTGGCGCCTATATCCAATTAAAATCCTCAAAACTTGCTGCGGCGGATTGAATATGTCACGCGAACAGTAATTAAACAATTAGCAACGTCTGGCTGCTCAATTTGTGTAATGTTCAAACATTTTTTTTTCTTGTTTATTTATTTTTATATTGTGATGGTTTTAGGTTAATGTCACTAGATGGCGTTGTAACTTAAGTGGTTTTTATATTTGAGATTCGATGAATGGATTCGCTGGATTCATTTTTGGCGGATAGGCACAGTTAAAAAGATCCTTCTAATACTGAGAACGTGATGGTTTAACTTTACCGAATAACCTAATTTTTGAAGCACTTAACGTAGCTTTATTTCTAGCTTCGATGTAAAAGAGAAGAAGTAAGTCTAAAATACCAAAAGCTGAAAATATTTAAGCACAGACGTTTAAAAAAATTCAACTGCTACACAAAATTCTAGACATGAAAGGTATAAAAAAACTTACCCACGAACATAGAACCTCTTCCTTTTTGGAAGTAGATTCACAAGTAGAAAACCAAATAATCTAAACCAATGTAAAACAAATAAAACCAAATAATCTGAAAAGAAAACAGTTAACGTAAAATATGATACCATTTTCTAAGAACGAGAACTTATAAATCCACGTTTAGTACGTGGCTTCAAGCTTCGCTATCGCAACTTGTGCTAATAACATTTGGTGTTCTAGAGATCTGCCGAGTTCGCAAACAAAGACATTTTCACTCAAAAAAAATCTAAGAATCTGTGTGTTTCTTACACACAGATTCTTAGATTTTTTTTGATTTTTTTTATATTGTAAGAAATCAATGTCCTAGACGTTTATACAGCTAGTTCGTATAAAAGAAAAGTTATGGTTGGTTATTTTGTTTAGAATATTGTCTAAGTTCATTCATCTGTATTCATTTAAAACTCAAAGTTTTGACCGATTCACTGACTGACTGATAGATCAACACACAGCCTGAACCGCTGGTTATAGAGACATGAAAATATTGAAAAATATTCTGCAGACATTCAGATAGGGCATCACTTAATCGTCAGTAGCTGTTTACATCCTTTGTTTTGTATAAAAACATACATAGTCCTCTGGCGTTTTAGATTCATTTCTCTTTTTGCGTCAGTTGGCTAATGCCTGCAGCACTGAGAGCATTAGGGTTCCGTAACAAAACAAAAAGAATACCTACTGTGGGGTAAATGTTTTTTGGGGTTCCAGAAACAATAATTTGGGAAACGATCCTTAATTAAACGGAGTCCAAGCTAGTCTGGACCTAATCTTAAATGGCTTGCCAGGGATTATTACTTCAATTAACATAACACTCTTTTTTACATAATGTGTCCTCTTATTTTGGTATAGGTGCAGTACTAGAAAATAACTGAGAGCAGCGGTGGCCCAGTGGTAACGACCCTGACTTACGAACAGTAAGTCGTGGGTTCGAACCCAGGTAGGCGCATTACTTTGTGTAATTTATTTCATCACCACTGCTCTCAAAAACGGTGAAGGAAAACATCGTGAGGAAACCGGCATGTCCTAGAACCAAAAAATTCGAAGACATGTGACATCTACCAAACCGCACTGGGCCCGCGTATTGAATTATAGCCCATTCCCTCTCTTAGAGAGGACGCCTGTGTCCCAGCAGTGGGAACATTATAGGCGGATGATGATGATGATGACTAGAAAATAATGGGTCAACCTTGACCGATTTTTTTTATTTGGGGCAGGTATTGGTAAGCTGTCTCTGCAGCTACACACAAGTTACGCTATAACATCAACTGAGATAGAAATCAACCTGTCAAGTAATGAAAATAGAGAGATAGAGAGATCGACTTTTCTGCCTTTCTTTATAAAAAAGGCTACGACTGCCTCGTTGGTCTAGTGGTCCCCATTACGACTGCTGAGCATGAGGTCCTGGGTTCGATTCCCGGGTCGTGTAAATTATTATTGGGTTTTTCCATCAGGAATTTCTCAGTAGCTTCTACGGACTCTGGATTTGTGCCCGGTTCATGGCAATAGGCTCGCCCCCTATTACATGGGACTTAAACATAACTGGTGAAATGTGGGTGTATTATTAGGTACACCTCTGCCTAGCCCTCCGGGGATTACAGGCGTGATGTTATATTATGTTTTCAAAACTCTATCTTTCACTTTTCCAAGTCATCCAAAACCTACCTCAGAATTTCTAAGTATCCCTCCAACTACAAAATCGAACAATCTATCTCGAACAACAGTTACAAATCTGTCGTCCGAATACAGGAGCAATAGGCTGCTCCTATATTCGGACGACAGATTTGTAACCAGCACTAACTTACCCTAGGTGTGGCGAATCTCCCACAAGTTGGAACGAATCATTTTTACAACTACCCGGCGACATACAAGAATATACAGGATGTTTCTTCGAGGATACTAAAATTTCATTTCACGCTGCCCAGTAAATTCTGGTTTACGTGATTTTAGGATGCTAGAACCTGGTGCTGTATGACGGGTTTAGTGCCTAGATATATCTTTTGTACCTAGAAGTTTGAGAAAACTTTTAATATAAATTGTGGGTTAGAAAGTTGGATGCACGGAGAGGAGGGAAATTTTATTAGGAGTTTATTAGTTTCGATAGATATTAAACGAAAAATTGGATAAAAAAGGGCATTTTTTACGTGAATCCTACTTATAAATGCGAAAAATTGTGAGGATGTATGTCTGTATCAATGTCTGCATGTCTGAATGCTTGTTGCTCTTTCATCCAAAAACTACTGACCCGATTTGGATGAAATTTAGCACACAGATAGTTAATAACTTGGATACATACAATACTTTTTATCTCGGTAGTACGATCCTGTGGGACAATTAGGTACCGAACCGAATTTATAATAAAATACCGAATGTCATTAAAAATCTACCATTAACAAAATTCAAAACAGCACTTAATAAATTGCTTATTGACAAATGTTACTACACTTTAGATAAATTCTTGAATGATGGCTCAATATAAACCAAATAGAATTACATAAAGGGTGTAAACAGACTCTTAACGAAGCCGAAAGGCACTTGTTCTCCCCGTCATTGCGATCATTTTTTGTTCTAGACCATACCTGGGAACCTTTTAGTTACGGAGATATTGGGGGTCAAAGTTCAAACTTTTTCACCAGTTTTTTTTTTAAATACATGTTTTAATGTAAGATTTTTACTTTAAACACCTCCAGGAACCCCTTACTACTCAATGCATCTATCAGCACAATGTTTTTAGTGCGTTACATTGAGTCCTACTGTAAAACGTGATTTATCAGCCCAAAAAAAAAAGTCGTTTCCCAGCACTAATTTTTGCGTAAAGTTACTTACTTTGATGTACATAATGCTTGGTTGACGGCTTCGTGAAGAGTCTGTTTACACCCTGTATGATTACAATGTGTCACTATAAATTGTGCGTATTTCTTTAGTCCATGTTTATATGTTAAATGACAAACAATTAAATGATGAATTAATTTGCAAACTATAAAAGGGCATCGAAAAACTCCTCCTCAACGCTGTCAGATGGTAATGTGCCCAAGAGACTGGCGGCGTTGCCACGTTGTATGGCAACACTTAGCCTCTGGCCAAAGTAAAAGCCAGCCCTTGGGTCACGGGAAGCGTCAACCAGGCGTTTCGAAATTTCCTTAAATAGGCTATGAGCACTCGGACCCCACGGCCCTAGAGTTTCAACCCTAAACGGCTCGAAAATATAGTTACCACACAGGTTTCTATATTTACGCCGCTTGAGGTTCTCTGCAGCCGCAGCGGCAGCACCAGCACAGCACGATGAGCTTGAAAGATGGGATGGCGCAAGAGTATCGACGCATGTTGCGTCCCACACTAAAGGCCTACCCATCTTCCAAGGAAACAAAGACATGCCGTCCGGTCTCTTGCCATCGTCGCGTGCCAAGCCATTGGGTTCTAAAACAGCTGGGACGCCGACGGTGACAAGAGCTCGTCGGATAATGTCGTTTATATTTGCGTGCCGTGCAAAACGGCCCGCACTTCGGCTGCATGACAGGCCGTGGTGACCGAGGTTGTTGACAGCTTCACCGCAGTGACAGCGATGAGGAGAACAGCAAGCGGCACCAAGGCGTAAAGAAACAGCGAGGCGGAAGGTTGTGTCGTCGAACAATGTGCCTATGCTCGACGACGGTAGTGCGTGAAGCCAAAGACCCGACTCCCACTCACCCACAGCCCGCAGGCGCGCACGCTCAGCAGTAGTAGCAGATGTGGAGGAGTTTTTCGATGCCCTTTTATAGTTTGTTGTTAGTTTATCTATTTTAGTTTAATAGTTTTTAATTATCAATGTATATAGTTAATACAATGAGATTATTTTATTATGATTTAATAAAAAGAAAAAAAAAAAAAAAAAAAAAAAAAATAATTTGGAATTGACATTTGTATTAACATTGACATACAATAAATTTTGACATTTTAATATTTATATTGTAATCTTGAGCTAGATGCTCACCATATTTGTAATCCTGCTACAGGCTTATCATAGCGCTCGGTTTTTATCAATTATAAAATCTGTATTGTACCTGTGTTAACAAATAAAAGTGATTTGATTTGAACACAAAGTGGTCAAAGACACAAGGTGGGCAAAGTCGCGGGCATTAGTTAGTCTTATATAAATATGGCCTTTCGTTCATTATCCAATGATAATGTTTAGGGACAACGGTTATGTGTAGGAGTAGGTATTTTTCTAAATTAATTAACCACAGTTAAAAAGAAAAATAAAAAAGATAGTATGATGGTTTGACTTCTTAAAGGGTTGTCCGGCAACCCCATTGGGGCAGGAAAAGTGGAAAAAGTGGGAGGCCTTTTAATACTTTAAAATAACACAGACTTATACTAATAGACATATAATAATAATATACCAACAAGTAGAAAGATCCCTATTTCAATGCAGACAATAAAAGTTCACCAAACAGCAGACAAAAGTGCACTTTTGAATGTTTTCCTTTGAAACTAGCAAAGCATGTAATTTATAAATTATGCGTTCCTACAAATTGGGAAGAGTTAGTTCAGGAGCAAGTTCTGGCCATGAGCCAGAGTACTACATGAAAGAGTAACTAAATGTTCGAAGACTCGTCACGGTTCCAAGTTGTTTTCTTTCTGATCTAAGTGTATCAATTAATATGTTCATGTTCCCACAACTGGGACACAAGTTTCCTCTCTATGAGAGGGAAGAGCCTGTAAATCCACCAAGCTTGCCCATTGCAGGTTGGTAAATGTCACATGTCTTCGAATTTTTGGTTCTAGGACATGTCGGTGTCCTCACGATGTTTTTCATCGCCATTTTGAGAACGATGGTGATGAATTTAATTGAACAAAGTATTGCGCTTAAGCAAGCGCAATACTTTGTGCAATTTAATTCATCGTTCGTTCAAACTCAAGCGAGTTTGAACCCACGACGGATGCCGTAAGTTGGGGTCTTTTCCGTTGGCCTACCACTGCCCAAGAATGTATCAAATGATCGGTCAAAAAAGAAAAAAACAATCAACCGATTAATACGCAGCCATTAAGTAGCAAAGACGAAAAGAAATTTTGCGACATTTTCCCCTCAAACATGGCGGTAGGAACAAATTGCCAGCGCACAATAGTTTCGGCCAACACGCACCATTTCTGCCTACCCCACAATGCTGTGTCGGCGTCCACAATGGCACTATTGAAAAGTGAGAACAATAGTTAGGCAGTGTTTACATTCAGATTTTTCGACAGCGACAGCTTGCGATCGGGGAACCAGAATCATGTGTGTTCATGGACTAGTTTTGAGCCGTAGCTTTACCCGATTTCTTTTTTGTAATGTATGTCACGACAGGCAAATTAATTGTTTAGTAAATTGACTATCAATTATTTAAAAAAGTATAACCAAATCATGTCGTTCTTTGATAGTTATATAAAATGGTAATAACGCGGCCAAAATTCACGTAAGTAGTGTCTATTTGATTCAATATTAGTTTATTTGAAGGTGCCTAATAATACTATGCTTTGAAGGGAATCAGAGTTCTTGGAAATATAAATGCGTAGTAAGTTGATTAGAAACATTATGATTGTATTTTCTTAAACACTAGAAAAACTTTTCAAAAACAAAGAAAAGTTACAGGTTAGCCCACGAAATTCAAATTTTCTTACGTTTTTTTTGCAATTTACCGGCCAGTGTCAGTGTACGTTGAACAAAATAACATTTGCGGACATAATACGCATGTATTTACAGAATTATAAAAATTAAAATCATCAAAACCCAAAAAAGACATACACTGACCTTATTGGTGGGGTTCTTCAGAAAGGTCAGGTCCGTAGTACTCGCTACCAGCGTGCGTGTATAAACAGATGTATGAACGTGGACGAGGCCAAAGAAGTATGTTAGAATCGTAGTAGGTGGTGTTCTGTAGCTTCTGCCTATCCCCATGAGATAAGGGCGTGAGTTTATGTATGTATGTAAAATCATCAATACAACCCATTCAGGTGCTTCCAAATTAACCAATAATGCAGACCAATAAAAATGCACTACTTAAAACTTTTGCAGGAATAACAATATCGGAAAACCGTTCAGAAGCCTGAAATCTGAATAATGAAAGAGGCAGGAAGGCTTTCCTTGGTATAAATGAGAGGTGAAATTTTAATAAAAACCTTTTCTTTTCATATTTTACTTTTACGAAATGAAATCTGCTTTGCATCAGGTAAAATTAAAATACAAAATATTTACTATCGAATTAATGTTATTATGATATAATAAAGTACTAGCTTTTTCCCGCGCCTTCGCTCGCGTTAACTTAGAATTTGACAATCAATTTGGTTTGTACTCTGCTTGTAATTCAATCATGATTCGAAAGACACGTGGCGCCATCTATGAGCATAAGAACGTTATTGTGGTTGTCCTCGGGAACAGTACTTTTTTTCGGGATGAAAGGTACTCTATGTCCGTTTCTGTACCCCTGGCCACGTATATGCAAAATTTCAGGATGATCGCTTCTGTGATTTAGGCGTGAAAAAGTAACAAACAAACTTTAAATAAAATAAAAAATAAATGGAAGTAAGGAACTAAGGATAAGGATGTAGAAAGTACATAGACCTATGTATGTTTATATTTATTTTTACATACATACATACATAACATCACGCCTGTAATCCCCGTAGGGTTAGCAGAGGTGTACCTAATAGTACACCCACATTTCGCCAGTTATGTTTTAAGTCCCATGTAATAGGGGGCGAGCCTATTGCCATCAACCGGGCACAAATCCAGACTCGTGGCTGCTTCTGAGAAATTCCTGAAGGAAAAACCCAATAACACTTGGCCCGACCTGGGAATCGAACCCAGGACCTCATGCTTAGCAGTCGCGCTTACGACCACTAAACCATATTTTTATGTATACTTATACCTTTAAAAGTACTATTAATTGGTTTCCAATTGATGTCATTTCCACATACGTAAACAAAAATATTAACCTTATGAAAGTGAATAATGATGTCACAATGACTAATACTATAGAAAAAGTCATACATTTGGTTAAAGTGTTAGCACAAACCGAACTTTATGTTTGGGTTTTAAAGATTTATTTTTTTAAACACATTTTATATTTCTATTTTCTTCCAATTTTGAAAATTAAATGAAAGTGAAAAATCTATACTTATATAGCATTCTTAGTTCCATCGAACACTCTATGCGAATAACAATGTACCCTACTACAACTACGTACGTTTGAACAACTACTTCAGTTGCAGCCACTCGACAGCCCTACAGCACACCTCGCTGCGCCGCTTTGAGTACAAATATAGACATTTTACAATGCCCTAAAAGCTTGTACGGCTCAAAAAAGATTTGGGCGTTTGACAAGCCGTCAGAGATGTTGAGTGTACTCCATCGAATGCCCTCTTACTGGCTAGCTTCACACAACCAGGCACTTTTAATTTACTGCAATTTGGTATATATATATTTTTTTTTTGGTTTATTTTTTAAACTTAAATTAATAGAATTCTCAAAAAATACTATCAATATAATACATCTAATATTGATAGAACATATTTTTCTAAATGCCTCTTTGATTTTGCTTGAATATTAATTTTAAATGTGTGGGCGGATAACCATTTTAATTGTTGAGTATTATAAAAGTTCTATAGAAATTGAATATTATTTATGCTCCTACAACCTATATAAAATAATACCATTCCCGTTAGCTTTGCCAGAAAAAATATCACCAACATTTTTACACTAAAGTAAATAAAAAAAACGAAACACTGTAGCCAATCCAACGTCGCTACGAGTATTCCCGAAAAAAGTTCTCAATTTTTGCAACATGTAAGCCAAAACTAATTTACGCACGCGACCGAGTTAACACGTCAATCATCGAGTGGGGTGCGTTTGTACCCCGCCTGGTACTTTTAGTAAAAACTCTTCCTACCCTCATACAGCAAACAAAGAAACTTAAATTGGATCCTACTTATTGTTATGTACAAAATCGAACTTTGAATTTTTTATTAGTTCACTGTGAAGGGCTCAAGAGGATTATTGAATATTAGTTCTTTTATAACGAAATTTGACTCGTGTTTGTGATGTTCACAAAAGGGTTAATTGGATTTAATTTGAATTTATATTGGATTTGCATCAATAGGAATTCGACACAAGAGTATTTCAATGAAAGAGAATGTAAATTCTCTGTTCCAAATCGCTGATGACAAGAAAATATCCACTCAAAGTTCGCCACAAGGAAAAAACCTTTTTTATTTTTAATTTTCCCAAATTGAAACGGAGTATGGTGCCTTAGTATTAACATTCGGCTCCCCGAGGCCCTAGCTAACGAGTCGCCACGCTCCACAAGACTTGCCAAAAAGCAGACGAGTGACAGAGAAAGCGCGACATTTTCTTACATAAATAACTGTCGCTATCTCACTCACACAGTGGCACATGAATTAAGTTGCTCAGCATTCCCATGCAAGGTAACAGCTACATTCGCTCGTTAGGCCACATTTGCCGTACTTTATGTTTTTCCTTTCCTACTGAATTTCAGAACATACATATTTAAATACATCGTGATTCTCGTACGGAGTACATTTTTATTTGGACCAGAGGAATGTTCATTAGTAAACGGCGCGCGGTTGTGTTCCTCTATAATAGTTATTTGTGGGTTTTAATCTTCAAAGTGCCTTATGTTTCTTGTGGTTGACTTCATGACTGCAAATGGGAGATTTAATAACTATTCGGAACTATTACCTACTTGGACAAAACGATACAAAATTAGTGACCCTTCAAAAATAAGTTACAATAAATTTTTCTCCTTAATTTTTTTTCTGCACATCTAAATTATTAATAAATCTTCCATTTTTCTTTTTCGTCTTTTAAATCTGTAACAATTAAGCAGGAGTAAAAATGAACATAATTCCAATAAAATACTACAAAAAATAATGATCCTTGGTTTGATCTATGGTTCTAGGGGACCCATATGCCTTTCAATACTCAATTCTTAATTGCACCTTTTAAGTTGTATTGCCTGAATAAAATAATCGCCTGAAAAAACACAGGCCACATGTAGTTTTAACCCACACAATACAGCAATGTTACTATAAATCGTCCTCTATTTCGGACAATCATTATTTGAATATTATACTCTGATGGAGGCAACTTCATTAATTTGATTCCAATACAGTTTACAACCCCAATAATTTATCCTCGATAAATTAAACCAAATAACAATAAAAGTTAACCACATATTATATTACTTTGGCATATTTCCGATGTTCCGCAAATTCACATGAAATTTTTTATTTTCCTACTCGTCGGAGCTAAATTCAAAAATTTGCCGACCTCTGCATACCGTCTGTCGCATGCATGCAATTTTAAATAGCTATTGTGGGCACTATGTTTTATCGAGTTCTGTTTGATAGAGGATTTTATTTTTATGCTGTGTCATTCAGGCTGAAAAATGTTTTATTATTTCTGAAAGTATACAGGTATTCGGCTGCATATGTGGAAGCCGGCCCCAAAATAGTTGTGAAAAAACTTGGCAGATGATGGTTCCTGAAAGTTTTTGCAACGTTCACAACTTTTATGGTTTGAGTATCAGGTTTTTTTTCCCAAAAAATGAAAATAGTTGTGTTTTAAAAATAAATTCCATCAGTATTATGGCTACTCAAACCTTAAACAAACCTCACTTTACCTCCATTTTACACCAAACTAGCAGCAATAAAGTTTACATTTACTTGCAAAAATAGTCACGTGTTTCCTCGCTACCAGACTATGTATCTGTTTGTGGACCGTCAAGTTGTTTTGAAAATAATTCATGAAGAAAATTCCTGAAAAGACATCTCTGGAGAAATACGCACTGCGTTTCTAGTCCTACATACATATAAAGGGTGTAAACAGACTCTTAACGAAGACGAAAGGGACTTGTTCTCCCCGTCATTGCAATCACTTTTTTGCTCTAGACCATACCTTCTATTTACAAAGATATTGGGGGTCAAAGTTCCAATTTTTTGACAAGTTTTTTTTTTTAATATATGTTTTTAAATAAAGACTTTTACTTTAAACACCTCCAGGACCCCCTTACTATTCAATCCATCCATCAGCACAATGTTTTGAGTCCTACTGTAAAACGTGATTTTTCAGCCCAAAAAAAAAGTCGTTTCCCAACACTTTTTGTGTAAAGTTACTTAGTTTGATGGTACATAATGCTTGGTTGACGGCTTCGTAAAGAGTCTGTTTAGCTGGTATCCTCATTTTTTCACATTTGTTGGTTAAGGGTTTTGCTGTATGTCAGTGCTCACTCACGAAGATTGAGTTTAGGACTGACATAAGGAAAGGCTCTTAAGATATTAGTTTCTTGAAGCATAAGGACTAGCATTAAACCATTGCTAGTAATGGCGTCTTTTTATCATGCTGAGCTCATAAAATGTCTAGGTAATGCCCGCTTCTCCCGCGTGGAGTTCAAGAATAATTGTCCCACGGGATCCTACTACCGGGGTAGAAATTATCCTATGTGTATTATAAGCTATCTGTTTACTAAATTTCATCCAAATCCGGTCAGTAGTTTTTGCGTGAAAAAGTAACGAACATCCATCGTCATTTGACGGCGCGGTTGGTGCAGTGACTGAGCGATCGACTGCTGCACTGCGTGTCGCAGGTTCGATTCCCGCACGGAACAAATATTTGTATGACCTACAGGTTGTTGTTCCGGGTCTGGCTGTTTGTGTATGTGAGTTTAAATGTTTGTAAACGCACCCACGATACAGGAGAAATTCCTAGTGTGGGGCAACGTTTAAAAAAAAAGCCATATATCCATCCTTACAAACTTTATAATATTGATATAGGTTTTTTTTAAACCCTTTGTTAATTTTGTTAAATCGATCTTAAATTAGTTTCTAACGGATTAGCATTTTTAATATAACATTATAAAACATCACGCTTCGCCTCTGGAGGGTTAGACAGAGGTGTACCTAATAGGACGCACATTAAGCCAGCATGTTTAAGTCTCATGTAATAGAGGGCGAGCCTATTGCTATCAACCGGGCACAAATCCAGACTTCATGGCTGCTACTGAGAATATTCAATAACACTTTGCTTGACCTGGGAATCGAACCCAAGACCTCAAGCTCAGCAGATACTATAGATTAGATACTACATACACATCATATACAAGGACATCGATAAGAATTCATAATAGTATCTAACTCAATTTATCCTATGTTATGTTTATTTTCCTGAAAGTAGTCGCTTGTTTGTGCTGGTGATGATGAAGATAATTCAACATTTAAATTCAGAAAACTCTATAAGAAGTTTGGTAAAAAAAACAATGATTTTTCAGATTTCACATACTTTTTTGATACGTCTCCACGTTCAATTCTTTTCCTCATTAGTAAACACATGTGCATGTTGTAACTTCAGTACCTACAGATCTAAAGATTGTTACCATTCAGTCATTCACTCAGTTAAAGGTACAGTTTCATTCCATCTGTAGATCAATCGGCGCAAGACTTTGCGTCGGCGCATTGTAAACAAACGGATCACCCTCTGTGTTTATATAGTCTGACTTTATCAAGGTGTAAGAATAACATCTGAGTCAATGAACCACAGGTTACTTTGTAAATGCACATTTTTGTAAACACATGTAAAAACAGTCGTTGTTTATTATATATTTAGACATTCTAAAACTTATTTTTCTTGTAACCCTTTGAAAGGTATATTGCTTTTCTTGCTACGAAATGTTTTGTTTTGGAACGGGAACGGCAAAAAAATTTATGTTGTTAACTTGGGTGTTGGTAGGGTTAAACATTCTAGTCAAAATAATTCAAGCAGAGCCAATTATATCGTGAAAATTGATAATCAGCACGTTACCAGGTTCTACATAATTGAAAATGTTTGTGGCACACGCCTATATCCAGCACTGGACGTGTTTCGGCTGAAATGATGGTGATAATGATGATGGCACACGCTAGATACAATTGAACCTGTCTTATGAAAAAAAAATCAAAAGCAAAATTGATTATTTTATTCAAATTAGGCTTATAATCAACACTTTTTGTACGTCAAAGTTTCAGAAGAAAGTCCTCCCGCTCTGGGCAGAGCGGAAGGGAGTGTCAGACTTGTACTGACTAAAACCCATCCATGTTCCTTCCTTGCCCTTTGTGTTCCAGGGCCGCGGTATTTCTTTCGAACAGCCCGCAGCCCGTCGAAGTTAAAGCCTTAAATGTGAAAAAAAAATATATCTTATTAAGCACCTACAGCAAATACATATAAATTCACGTTTTTGCGTACATTAGATGCAAATGTTTCTTATTATAATCTTTTCGCGTTAATATCAAACGTTTATTGGCCTTATAAAATCGTCCATGAAGTTTCAAGTCCGTTTTTCTCACGCGCCCTTCGCTACTAAAAAAATAATTGTTGTCTAAATAAAGAAGTATACCTACAAGGTGGAAGGGACATTAAGGGGTAATAAAAATAAAAATCTGCTGTTTCCTACAAAACTGCAATACACACACATACATACACGGTATGTATGGAACGACAGATTTTTTTAAAATTACCAACGAAATCTTTGGGACATAGAAATTTTTCATAGGTAATTAATGAATGATGTACTGAATACATATTAAGAGTTTGTGCATCGGAGTTCCTTCCAGCCTGTATACTTTTTTCAAAAGTCTGTTGCATTTACTGACAAACGCTACTCTAAGATTCCAAAACGGTCTTGCTGCAACAGTAGTTACAAAAGTTAAATGTATTCGCTGAACTTTTCTACTCCAATATTGCGCAAGAATATAAAATGTATTGGCCACCAAAATAAACAAACAATTGAACATCCAAAAAGATTTTTCCATACTTACAAATATTGTTCTGAAAACAAAATAAAAGTATACAAACATACGTATTTGCGAACACACATAGAAATTCCTCTTTACGCTGATTTTTAAACAAACACTGTTCAAAATGGCCGGCTTATTGACGGGCCTAAGCAAATAGAGGGGAAGTTATTTGCTAGCAATAATATGAATATGTACTAACTGCTTTATGTTACAAATAGGGTGCATTATATTTATTACTAAGTAGTCGATTGATTGCGTACATCTAGAAAGTGTAGGTCGGTTCCTATCTGCTATTGATATTAACACAAATTTTCATTAAACAATTTAATTTGAAGTAAAAACTTCTATAGCATGGTTGTGATTTGAAATT
The DNA here is from genome assembly GCA_950005105.1 of Lycophotia porphyrea. Lineage (NCBI taxonomy): Eukaryota > Metazoa > Arthropoda > Insecta > Lepidoptera > Noctuidae > Lycophotia > Lycophotia porphyrea. Next base: position 15,896,778 of record OX465393.1, read on the forward strand.
TGATGAAACGAAAAAGAGACAGACACATAAATTCATAAGATTTAACGTGGGAGAAAATGAGATAGGAAGCATTATACAGTGTTTATCTTGTCTACCACGTGTGAATTGCACACATGTTTTTTCGTCGCTTAATCTTAATTAGCTACAGTGTGCTACATAGGAATAATAATATATGCTGAATCATCTTTGGATGAGTAAATACGCAGTTTTGAATCATCATCTTTATCATCATCAGGCTACAGCACTGTTCACTGCTGGGCATAGCCCTTTCTCATCACCATCGAGTAACCCTCTTCCAGCATTCGGCTCTTACTATCCAGCCATCGCTCCTTTAAGGCTACCTTACTTTCACGGTCATCAGCCATCCCAAGAACACGTTTAGAATTATATTTGAAAAACGTTGTAACTCTTACAACAGTTCTGAATACGAAATGCACAAATGGATCACAGGCCCAAACACGAATAGACTGTCAGAAGGATGATATAGGTAGAAAGCAGGTGACTGCTGAGATGACGAGTAATAGAGAAGTATGGAAGTAGAAGACATGCCGTGCCCACCGCAAATAAACTGAGATAAGGACAGGACAATGATGATGATGATGGATCGCAGGACCAGACATCGGTATAGGCATATATTTCTCTGATTTAACAGCTTTATTTCAAAATCTGCCTAGCCTTTTCCCAACTACGTTGGGGTCGGCTTCCAGTCTAACCGGATGCAGCTGAATACCAGTATTTTACATGGAGCGACTGCCTATCTGACCTCCACAACCCAGTTAGTACTGGGTAATACGATACCCCTTGGTTAGACTGATTGTCAGACTTTTCTGGGCCACTGACTACCTAACGACTGTCAAAGATCTTCAAATGACAGCCGGGACCAACGGCTTAACGTGCTTTCCGAGGCACGGAGGAAACTCGGTATGTAATGGGTGGTCACCCATCCACAGACCAACCTAGGCAAGCACGGCTTAACCTAAAGATCGACCCGAGCGGCTGTTGTTATTTAGCCACGAGCTCCTCCATTTAACAGCTTTATTTCGGTAGGTACTTAAAAATCCTTCCTGGATTTTAGGAGGTATTCTCTTGAAGATTAGGCAAATAAACTATACGTACGCAGTACTCAGATTTTTGCTCATGACCCACTCGCGTACTACTACTCAATTGCAAGGAATAAATTGCATTTCAGCACAAGCAATAAAACTGATGAATGACACGACACATGGGACTGTCTTGATCTTTGACCTGATAGTAAACTTTAAGGCTCTTGCCGTTAACGCAATTAGTCAGGTTTATTGCCACGATTATTACGTACCTTGTGATTGCCGTAGGTACCGACACGTCCACCGTGATATTTTGATTTCCAATCCATTTTTGCACTTTATCCATATACATTTATTCCATTAAGGCCCTCCTTTTCTTAACCTTGATATCACCTGTTCGTATGGTGGGGTTATACCATAACACCAATTTGGTTTCAGTTATGAACTTATAATATAACAGCCAAGAAATGTTGATTCAGTGATCAAAAATTTATAGGAATACGCTTTGAAGATCTCAGAAACGACGAAAACATCGCTGTCACTCCAGACAAACAACGGTTTCAAAAAACAAAAAGTATGATTTTTTACCAAAAAGACAGTGAAAATCGCGGAACTGATCTATTGAAGGCAAAGGAAAATTAAAATGTATTTAAAACCTTGTTTGTGGTTGGTAGTTACACCACCTTTCACCATGAATTACCAGCGACATAAATTCCTCAAATGCCAAGAGTTCCGTCAATCAATGAATGACATTTGATTTAAGTGTTTTTATTTACTTTGTAGGGGCATTCTTTGATGCATTTCTTGGTCCGATGCCAGTTTCCACTTAATGGTTTAACCATGAGAAGGAGCAAGGAGTGGCTTCGAAGCATTGTGACAATATGATAAGTTGGAACTACTTGATTCTAATTTATAGCATCAGGCGTTACTTTATGGAAATCCATGACATTAAATGTTATGCAAAATGCTATTGTAGTATTTATTGTTGATGCATAATTATGCGTAATTAGACTAAATCTGATCATACACACATATTAGGATACATAATTATCCTGATAATGTAGTATCCACTAATTTGCTCGAATTTGACTATATTTGCATTCGGAAATCGGATAGTCCAGTAGACCAAGTATAGGTTATTGTTTGTACCCAGGTTGTAGAAATTAATAAGACCACCCATAGACTTCTCCTTAGCTTAGACCAGGTATGAATTATTACGATTAAGCTATGCTTCGTTACTCTAAAACGTGTCTGAAAATGATAAACGGGTCCAAATTTTCAAAGCACTAAGGATATTATGGATTTTATGCCTTACAGTACCTATAAATTGAATGAGTTTTTAATTGAGTGATCGATTGTACTAGAGCTAATTTCAATCAAGAGGTGCTTTTTTAGGGTTCCGTACGTCCAAATGAAAAAACGGAACCCTTCACGGTCATTTTTTTTGGCGACTGTTTGTCGTTCGGTAAACAAATGTATGTACTTGCTTATCGTTATTATATCTTAAATTAACATAACTTAAGGTCAGAAATTCCAAGGGATAATAAATGATGAATATCTTAATCATAAGATGATGCACGAGGACCTGGGTTAGATTCCTGGGTCAAGTAAATTGTTATTGGGTTTTTCCATCAGGAATTTCTCAGGAGCAGCCACGGAGTCTGGATTTGTGCCTGGTTGATCGCAATGGGCTCTCCCCCTATTACCTGGGACTTACTGAAGTGGCAGGAAATCAGGAACAGGCGACAGGGGCAGGACAGGTTTACAGGCGCGACGTCAAGTTATGTGTTTTTTTGAAAAACACATTTTCAATAACCCAACGATGTCGTCATTATTTGTGTGTCGGATGTTTATTTACATATATAACGCGAAAACGCACATTCGCAACGTTCTATGAAACGCTACATTGTTCAGTTTCCTGTGGTTTACGTGCACTAATTATTTTAGTGTAGCAGATCTCATAATACAAACAAACAAGTCTTGTTCGCGAAGGAAGTTAGTATTTATGTTAAGTAAAATTTAGAGCTAGTAACAGCCGGTTTCTAAATTGAGGATTTATAGTCGGGAACTTGCCAAATTCTGCATTGGCATTCATCATCATCAGCCTATAATGTTCCCACTGCTGGGACACAGGCCTCCTCTCTATGAGAGGGATTGGGCTATAATCCACCACGCGGGCCCAGTGCGGATTGGTAAATGTCACATGTCTTCGAATTTTTGCATTGGCATTACTTAAAGTAATGCCTTCATTTGCTGTCAATTGTTTAATTTGTTGCCTGCAAAATCAATAATATGACAATTTTTTAAGGACAAGGACAAGGGAATGATAAAGATGATTATTTTAATTTCAAATTCTCATTTCAAAAAAGAGGGGGGCATTTTGAGTGCCATTCTATGTTTGACATTACATGCGTCAAATTCCAGACGTTAGTCCATTTAAATACTTTAGGACTGCAGTTGAGTAAATAAATTCAATTTTGTTGCTGATGCGACTAAAAAAGAAAACAGTTTTTAGGTCTAAGTGGCAAATAATATTTCGTTTAAAAAAATACTTTTACTCAGGCTTAAAGATCAAAAAGAATTTATTTACATAAAGATTAAATCGACCCAGAAAGAATCAAGACAAAGAGGTTCATTAAATGTAACGTTGAACTAATATGTAAACGGTAAAGAAGCGTCTCCTGTCAGAGCGTCTCCATTATATCGAGTCAAAAAATAGGAAGCATGAAAAACTAATATCGACCAGAGTGATATATGATTCCTTTGATAAGACTTATAATAACAGACATTAATGATAATGATGATGAATAAGCGGTACTTCAAGACACGGCTCGTATGTTAGGAGGTTCCTCTCTCTGGAGCCCTGACCACCGGTAGCTGACCCTTTTTCCGATACCGGTAGGTATCAATTAAAAAAAAAAATTAAATGTTATTTTTTATATTTTTTAAATTAATATTTAAAAATGAAATAATTTGCAAAATGATAAATAAAGGCAACAATGACGATGAATATTAAGATGATGAATGAACGTGGGCGAAGCGAAAGGATTATGTAAGAATCGTAGCAGAGGTGGCGTTCTATGGTTTCTGCCTACCTCCACGGGAAAAAGGCGTGAGTTTTATGTAATTATGGTGACGACATTAATAATTAAGATGAATGACATCTTGACGTCTCCAATAATTCGAGGTACGAAATAACTTGCGATCAGTTGGGTTACTAACGAAAAACAATTTCAAGGCCCAACCTACCCCCTGCCAGGGCTGCGGGTCTCCTGCCAGGGTTGCGGGACTGTTCGAAAGAGATACCGCGGCCCTGGAACACAAAGGGCAAGGAAGGAAAATGGATGGGTTTTAGTCAGTACAAGTTAAAAAAAAAGGCCCAACCTACCTAAAAGCTTAATTAATTTTGAAATTCTATCGCAATTCACTCAGACTTTCAAACGAATGCACGCATCGAATTGCAATACATTATACTGATCAAGTGCACATCGCCACGCACGATTAATGTTCTGTTATATCCATTATTCTCGATAACTATTAATTGTACTTAGTTGGTATGGAGTTTTAGGTCTACATTCTCTTATTATCGATATGAATTCTCTGGAAAAATCGGTATTTCGGACTTCTCGTTTGCAACGATCGTTATTCGATGATAAGCCTTTCAGTTACTAATCTTATTGATTTGGTAAACATAGCATCACGCTTATAACCCTCAAAAAGTTAGGCAGAGGTGTAATCGATGAGTGTGTGTCTAATAATAAATCTATATTTCGCCAGTTATGTTTAATTCCCATTTAAATGGGGGCGAGCCTATTGCCATCAATCGGGCAAAATCCAGACTCCGTGGCTGCTACCGAGAAATTCCTGATGGAAAAACCCAATAATACTTTGCCCGACCTGGGAATCGAACCCAGGACCTCATGCTCAGCAGTCGCGCTTCCGAGCACTAGACCAACGAGCAGGTTTGGTAAAGTTCATTTCAAATTAAAAAGCTTTGTTTCGGGCAGAGCCTTAATAACAAAAGTTAGAAGATGATAATGTTACAGACACACGAATAAAAAAAAAATTAAAATTCATTTTATAAAAACTTAAAGAAATTGTAAGTATCATTTTAATAGCTGCTGCCATGTGAGTTTAAAACTTTATTTGTTCTCTACTTTTCATTGATTTTTCCATAATCAGGAATCTACTTAAATCAAACTACAAAAACTGGTGGTTGTTCGAAACCCTTTGAATTAAATGCTATCTAAAATGTTTGCTTTTTATACGGTAAGTTAAAAGTATCGCAGGAAACGCTATAACTGACAGGCAGTCACCAGCGATATCGTTCGCGCAACATTTTATCAACTCCGGAACAGAAAATTGAAAAATATCTGAAATACCGTAACTTGCAGACAGTTTTCCAATATAGCCACTTAAAAACCAATTCCCCAAGCATTAAATCAGAGCATAAAATACCGAGACAAAAGCTTTAATATGAGAAAAAGACCTAATCAATCTCGAGGATAAAGCTCTTTATCTATAAAATTTCAATATCCCCAGTTTAACGGACTAGACTTGGAGAGCGGTATTCTCATTTCTAGTCAGTGAAATTGCATATAATTCCCTCGCAATCGGCCCTCTCTTTTGTGTCGGGAATGAGGAAAAAGGAGAGTAAATGAGCTCGATATTCAAAGGTAATGACGGCGTGGAGATGAAAAGCACCAATAATATGAAACAGATGATACTGTATGCATGTACTCGTATGTTTGAATGTTAGATCGCCTAACTGTGAATCGCTTTCGTTGTTTTATTTATTTTGAAATGCGAACGCGAATTGCCAACAGTAAATGGTTTGTGGTTCAAGACTGTTTCCGTGACTTTGTGTATTTAACTCAAATACTTGATGGTGGAGGAGTTCGTAGCAAAATAATAACAGCCGCTCGGGTCGATCTTTAGGTTAAGCCATTCTTGCCTAGGTTGGTCTGTGGATGGGTGACCACCCATTACATACCGACTTTCCTCCGTGCCTCGGAAAGCACGTTAAGCCGTTGAACCCGGCTGTCATTTGTACATCTTTGACAGTCGTTACAGGTACTCAGTGGCCCAAAAAGATTGACAACCAGTCTTACCAAGAGGTATCGTATTACCTAGTTAAGTATTAACTGGGTTGTGGAGGTCAGATAGGCAGTCGCTCCATGTAAAATACTGGTATTCAGCTGCGTCCGGTTAGACTGGAAGCCGACCCTAAAATAATTGGGAAAAGGCTAGGCAGATTATGACTTGATGGTGGAGGATAATTTTGCATACTTCTAACAGTTTTCATTGTGATTTTTTCTTGTAAAAACTACTTTTTCTTGTATCAGACTTATTCTAAAACATGCTCGTCATACATGTGTGGACGAAGCAAGAGCCAAGGTGCACTTTCAAAAGTTTTACCAGTTCCTTCTGAATTCGTAACGTTGTTTTAGAAAAATGATAGTTTAGTTAGTATATGGACAACACAATGTTCTGATGTCTTTTTAGGTTCACTGCTGGCCTGTTTTGTTTTCGTCACTTATACGAAGCGAGACCTAATTACATGTATTTTGATAAATATTTACATGGTTATTTACAAACTTTACGAAAATGCTTAATTACAGGGTGTAAACAGACTCTTCACGAAGCCGTCAACCAAGCATTATGTACATCAAACTAAGTAACTTTACGCAAAAATTAGTGCTGGGAAACGACTTTTTTTTTTGGGCTGAAAAATCACGTTTTACGCACTCAAAACATTGTGCTGATGGATGGATTGAATAGTAAGAGGGTCCTGGAGGTGTTTAAAGTAAAAATCTTACATTAAAAACATGTATTAAAAAAAAACTTGTGAAAAAGTTGGAACTTTGACGGTATGTTGGAGGTATGGTCTAGAACAAAAAAATGATCGCATTGACGGGGAGAACAAGTGTATTTCGGCTTCGTTAAGAGTCTGTTTACACCCTTTATTATTACGCTAGTGTTGAAAATTCCACAGTAAGTTTTTATCAAAAGATATGTAGATATTATTTAATGTTATTGATTAATGATTACAGACATCATTCATTTTAATAGCTTGAAAATTGGTTAGAATTAAAAATGTGGTCTGTTCAGGAAGCCGTTTTATATCAAAGTGGAAATCAAAACCCGTAGAACTGTTTTTTTATGACGAGGTAACTTTTATTGTTTGGCCCATTCCTCTTTTCATTGTTGATTAATAAATACAACTCGATCTTCATTACGTTGAAGTTGTTCAGAGGGAATATATAAACGCACAATCAAAATAATGTTTCACACTTTAGTTTAGCTTTAAAATTAATTGAATGAACTATAAAAATAATGGTTACCACTATATACAGGACGTAAACAGACTCTTCAAGAAGCCGTCAACCAAGCATTATGTACATCAAACTAAGTAACTTTACGCAAAAATTTGTACTGGGAAACGACTGTTTTTGGGGTGAAAAATCTGATGGAAGGATTGAAAAGTAAGGGGGTCCTGGAAGTGTTTAAAGTAAAAATCTTACATCAAAAACATGTATTTAAAAAAAAAAACTTGTGAAAAAGTTTGAACTTTGACCCTCAATATCTCCGTAACTAAAAGTTTCCCAGGTATGATTGAGAACAAAAAAATGATCACAATGACGGGGAGAACAAGTGCCTTTCGGCTTCGTTAAGAGTATGTTTACACGCTTTATATCCTTAGCTTTAAAATTAATTCTAAAATGAAATTATTAGTTCATTCAATTAATTCAAAGTGTAAGTAAATTTAATTTAAAGTGCTATTAAATACATTCCATTGTTCAGGTTTAGTTTAACAGTGGAAAAAACATTTACGTTGTTTCCCATGCCTTGTTATGAAAAGAACTATTCCAACCTAGAATAAGAATAATATTATAAACTATAATAAAATAATATTATAATATTATATAATATTTATTAAACTATCATCTACCCAGCATCAGCATCTCTCTAGCTTTTGCCCGCGGCTTCACTCGCGTTAATTTAGAATTTGACAATCAATTCGGATTGTACTCTGCATTTAATTACATAATTCAATCACGTTTCGAAATACACGTGGCGTCATCTATTATCATAAGAACGTTATTGTTGTTTTCCTTGGGAACGGTACTTTTTTACGGAATGAAAGGTACCCTATGTCCGTTTCTATACACCTGACAACGTATATGCAAAATTTCTGGATGCGGCGTCAGGCGTGAAAAGGAAACAAACAAACTTACTTTCGCATTTAATATAATACTAGTTAAGATGGTTATTAAAACTAACGGATCAGCTTGTGCAAGGTATATAAATCAGGATATCATAAAATGAGAAACATTAATTTGCTATCTTCAGCAGTACAAACAGGTGAGTTAATTGTTTGACTTTACATATACCTGATAAATCACGGGTTCTAGCAGGAACGCGCGGAGTAAACGTAATGTAAACAGGGACCATTCGGGTTACCCATTAAAAGGGTTTTCGATTGGATTTTTCTAAGCAGCTATTCAGAAACCCATACGAAGTGGGTAACACTTTTTAACGGCTTAATTTAAGCGGTTCATAAGGGTACTTTCAAAGATCTATCTTCCTGCGAAGTAGGTGGCTCCACCACCTACTTTGCACAAGTTAATTGGATAAACCTTTGTACCTAACCCGAACAAAACCCTTAACTTAAAAAGGTTTTCATAATGAGTAGGTAACCCTTTAAAACCCATTCAATGGGTTATCATAATAATGGTGTTATCCTTTCACTGGGTTTCAAGTATAAAACCCATTCAATGGGTTATCTATCCGCATGCATGTGGGAACCCTTTTAATGGGTTTCAAGCATACTATCGAATCGAAGGGGTAAGCCGTTTATGAGGTTACCTTTAACGTGATGTAACTCTTTGAATGGGTTTCAAGGCGTTACATCATGATAAAGGTAAACGGCTTACCCCTTCGAAAGGCTTAACTCTTAACCGGGGTTGTACGGTCCCTGAACGTATATTCGAGTGATTTTAAAATTGAAAGCAGTGTTTTCGCACTTTACGAGTATATTGACGCAACCACATACAAGGTGTAAACAGACCCTGCACGAAGTCGTCAGCCAAGCATTATGTATATGAAACTAAGTAACTCTACGCAAAAAATATTTCTGGGAGACGACTTTTTTTGGGGTGAAAAATCACAGTTTACGATAGGACTCAATGAAACGCACTCAAGACATTGTCCTGATGAATGCATTGGATAGTACTCATGCATGCAAGAATGAACCATAATTTATGTTGTGAAATTTAATTGATTTTAATTTACTTTTAGACTATTACAACTATTACAACAATGGCGCGTTCACCAGCTATCCTGGTCTTTTTCATCATTGGACTCAGTGTTGTATTGGCTGTGCCAGTACCAGAAACGGTAACAAAATAATAAATCAGTCAAATATTACTTAATTCTGTCAAAATGAACCAACCCGAATCATCAATTTCCTGCCCTTATGTCAGTTTATTTGGGGTCGGCGCAGCATGTGTTCTTCTCTCATACTTCTCTATTTCTTGTCATCTCATCAGACACCTCCTTTCTTGCCATATCATCCTTTACACAGTCCATCTCTTACAGCCACTCTCACTCTTATAGCCATCCACATTCATACTCAAAACTTTCCTCACGACATTTTCCTCCTTCTCATCACATGCCCATACCACGACAATCGATTACACTAGAATGTGAAAATCCAATCACACGGGGCCGCGTGGTGGATTTTGGCCCACTTCCTTTACTACGGAGAATACTTTTGGCCCATCAGTGGGAACAATACAGAGCAATGACAGCTAATGCTCACTTCATATAAAAATCTGGGCTTTTCAATAAGATCGACATTGCCATCACTCAAATTCAGACTTCGTGGCTCCTGATAAATTCGTAATGGTAACCCAATAAAACTACTCAAAAAATATAATTATAAAAATAATAATAAATGATTAATTTATTTAAATGTTTTTTTTTTTTTTTTTTAATATTAATTTTAAAATTATTTTTAGGAACGAGAAGCACGATGCGATTCATTTGGGGGATCACCACATATAGCCGAGGTTGATAACTGCACAGTTTACAAATGTACTTTTCCAGATGGTTCAGAATACAACACCTCAGACTGTGGCAAAACATTTATTAATTTTAAATAAACATTTTTTTTAATGTACATAGCGTTACGTTATTAAAATTAAGAATAAGAATAATTTATTTAAAAAGTATAAAAACAAAAAGTGTACATTGAGGCAGTAGTATTAGTTACATAGTACCTAATTTAATTTAATTTAATGTCAGACTACAATGATCCATAATGTTTTGTAACAATTGGAACTTATTAATTATGTTACAAAAATACAATCGCAAAACACACTTAAAATAAAAATAAAAATACATTAAATAAAAATACATTAACAACATAAGATTAACATTTATTTTACTGTCCCTATCACAACGCTTACCCAGAGCGAGTTTAATGGACACTAATATTTATTAGAAACTAGCTGACCCGACAGACGTTGTCCTGTCAACTATGAATATTGAATTTGAATTGACCTTCTACCTACCTACTACCTACCTACTACCTACCTACTACCTACCTACTACCTACCTACTACCTACCTACTACCTACCTACTACCTACCTACTACCTACCTACTACCTACCTACTACCTACCTACTACCTACCTACTACCTACCTACTACCTACCTACTACCTACCTACTACCTACCTACTACCTACCTACTACCTACCTACTACCTACCTACTACCTACCTACTACCTACCTACTACCTACCTACTACCTACCTACTACCTACCTACTACCTACCTACTACCTACCTACTACCTACCTACTACCTACCTACTACCTACCTACTACCTACCTACTACCTACCTACTACCTACCTACTACCTACCTACTACCTACCTACTACCTACCTACTACCTACCTACTACCTACCTACTACCTACCTACTACCTACCTACTACCTACCTACTACCTACCTACTACCTACCTACTACCTACCTACTACCTACCTACTACCTACCTACTACCTACCTACTACCTACCTACTACCTACCTACTACCTACCTACTACCTACCTTCTACCTACCTACTACCTACCTACTACCTACCTACTACCTACCTACTACCTACCTACTACCTACCTACTACCTACCTACTACCTACCTACTACCTACCTACTACCTACCTACTACCTACCTACTACCTACCTACTACCTACCTACTACCTACCTACTACCTACCTACTACCTACCTACTACCTACCTACTACCTACCTACTACCTACCTACTACCTACCTACTACCTACCTACTACCTACCTACTACCTACCTACTACCTACCTACTACCTACCTACTACCTACCTACTACCTACCTACTACCTACCTACTACCTACCTACTACCTACCTACTACCTACCTACTACCTACCTACTACCTACCTACTACCTACCTACTACCTACCTACTACCTACCTACTACCTACCTACTACCTACCTACTACCTACCTACTACCTACCTACTACCTACCTACTACCTACCTACTACCTACCTACTACCTACCTACTACCTACCTACTACCTACCTACTACCTACCTACTACCTACCTACTACCTACCTACTACCTACCTACTACCTACCTACTACCTACCTACTACCTACCTACTACCTACCTATTTGTTCAAGAAGCTCTTAATATAATTAATAAAAATAAATATGCCGTAGGTTTGTTACTAGACATGACCAAAGCCTACGATAAGGTCCAATTTAATATATTGCTTGATAAACTGTATGGAATAGGCATTCGTGGAAAAGCTCACGATTGGCTTGTATCTTACTTAAAGCACAGAGAGCAAACAGTAGAAATTGAATATTTTAATCACACGTCAAAAGAAATAGAAAAAGTTCGATCTAACAGCAAATCAATTAGTGCTTCAATACCCCAAGGAAGCGTAATAGGATGTCTCTTGTTTCTTATTTATATTAACGACTTACCCAAAATCATAGAAGGACCATGTGTATTATTCGCGGATGACATATCTCTATTAGTCTCATGTAAAAACAATTTAAATCTAAACGAAGAACTAAATTCAATACTCACTAAAACCATCACTTGGATGAACGCACACAACCTCGAAATAAATTATTCCAAAACTAAACTTATTACCTTTCATCCCCACCAAAAAACCCCATTAAATATAGATTTTACTTTTAATAACTCAAAAATAGAAATTGTCAAAGAGTTTACGCTACTTGGTATCAATTTGGATACTCATATAAATTGGAAATCCCACATTCAAAAACTTAGATCAAAACTTTCAAGATTTTCATATGCTTTACGTGAAATAAAGAAAACAACCAATCTTCAAACAGCGCTCACCACCTACTATGCATATGCTTATGCATGGCTGAGCTACGGCGTTATCCTTTGGGGAAATAGTACGGATGCGCCCTCACTCTTTGTCCTTCAGAAAAAGTTAGTTAGAATCCTGGCAAATATAGATCAGACTGACAGCTGCAAACCTCACTTCCAAAAATATAACATTCTTACTCTCCCCAGTATTTACATATTAGAAACTTGCAAATTTGTTCGTAAATATCAAGAGTTTTACACAAAGCGCGAAGACATACAATCACGCTACACACTCCGACACAAATCAAGATTAAACATTCCGCAATCTCGACTAAAAATACATTCAACAAGCCCCTATGTAATGACTATAAAAATATATAACAGACTACCTGACATAATAAAAAAAGAAGAAAAATTTAACATATTTATAAAAAAACTAAAACAATTTTTAACAGAAAAATGCTATTACAGTATAAATGAATATTTAAATGATAAAATATAAATAATGTATAAAAATTCTATGTTTGTAAAGAATTCCTATTATGGTATTATTGGATTTATTTAGATATAGTTTAATGTGTTTTTAAAGCTTCCTCTCTCCTACTACCTATATCTTTGCCTTTTGCTGTGCCCGACAGGGTCCATAATGATCTAATTTTTTTAATTTACCACCTAAGTACACATTGTGGAATGCAAATAAAGTTTGAGTATTGAGTATTGAGTACCTACCTACTACCTACCTACTACCTACCTACTACCTACCTACTACCTACCTACTACCTACCTACTACCTACCTACTACCTACCTACTACCTACCTACTACCTACCTACTACCTACCTACTACCTACCTACTACCTACCTACTACCTACCTACTACCTACCTACTACCTACCTACTACCTACCTACTACCTACCTACTACCTACCTACTACCTACCTACTACCTACCTACTACCTACCTACTACCTACCTACTACCTACCTACTACCTACCTACTACCTACCTACTACCTACCTACTACCTACCTACTACCTACCTACTACCTACCTACTACCTACCTACTACCTACCTACTACCTACCTACTACCTACCTACTACCTACCTACTACCTACCTACTACCTACCTACTACCTACCTACTACCTACCTACTACCTACCTACTACCTACCTACTACCTACCTACTACCTACCTACTACCTACCTACTACCTACCTACTACCTACCTACTACCTACCTACTACCTACCTACTACCTACCTACTACCTACCTACTACCTACCTACTACCTACCTACTACCTACCTACTACCTACCTACTACCTACCTACTACCTACCTACTACCTACCTACTACCTACCTACTACCTACCTACTACCTACCTACTACCTACCTACTACCTACCTACTACCTACCTAACTACCTACCTACTACCTACCTACTACCTACCTACTACCTACCTACTACCTACCTACTACCTACCTACTACCTACCTACTACCTACCTACTACCTACCTACTACCTACCTACTACCTACCTACTACCTACCTACTACCTACCTACTACCTACCTACTACCTACCTACTACCTACCTACTACCTACCTACTACCTACCTACTACCTACCTACTACCTACCTACTACCTACCTACTACCTACCTACTACCTACCTACTACCTACCTACTACCTACCTACTACCTACCTACTACCTACCTACTACCTACCTACTACCTACCTACTACCTACCTACTACCTACCTACTACCTACCTACTACCTACCTACTACCTACCTACTACCTACCTACTACCTACCTACTACCTACCTACTACCTACCTACTACCTACCTACTACCTACCTACTACCTACCTACTACCTACCTACTACCTACCTAACTACCTACCTACTACCTACCTACTACCTACCTACTACCTACCTACTACCTACCTACTACCTACCTACTACCTACCTACTACCTACCTACTACCTACCTACTACCTACCTACTACCTACCTACTACCTACCTACTACCTACCTACTACCTACCTACTACCTACCTACTACCTACCTACTACCTACCTACTACCTACCTACTACCTACCTAAATTTTATTTTCTTAAGGAACACATAAAAAAAATAATCATCCAATTTGGTGCAGTCGTTCGGAAGTTATGCGCGTACATATATTTCGGCGATTCATTTTTATATTATATATAGATTACCTTCAGAATGTCGTTGCTGCTGCCGCGAACTCTGCCTAACAGCGACGACACACGCTTGCGTCTTATTGCGTAAAAGTCATTTGTACGCGCTTCAACAAACATCGCGGAAACACTGCAGGACCGCAGCAACCGAAAGAACATTCTGAAGACATTATGTGATGATGTTTTTTTTTAATCTTTTATCTCTATTCATCCACACAACTAAGAATTCTAGAGAAGGTACTTTTATAACATAACATCCCGCCCGTGTTGTTAAACACGAAAAAATATTATTTAATGCAGTTATGTTTAAGTTCCATAAAAGGTGTAAACAGACTCTTAACGAAGCCGAAAGGCACTTATTTTCCCCGTCATTGCGTCATTTTTTGTTCTAGACCATACCTGGGAAACTTCTAATTACGGAGATATTCCCCAATATCTGCCAAAGTTCCAACTTTTTCACAAGTTTTTTTTTTTTAATACATGTTTTAATGTAATTTTTTTACTTTAAACACGTCCAGGACCTCCTTACTATTCAATCCATCCATTAGCACAATGTTTTGAGTGCGTTACATTGAGTCTTACTGAAAAACGTGATTTTGAAGCAAAAAAAAAAATCTGCTAATCGTTATCATTGATAGAGTTTCACTTGGTTGTGGGCATTCTGGTTAGTACAACTGGCCAAAATCAAGAGGTAACTCTGTATAAGATCATCATCATCATCATCATCAGCCTTTTAATGTTCCCACTGCTGGGACACAGGCCTCTTCTCTATGAGAGCGAATGGGCTATAATCCACCACGCGGGCCCAGTGCGGATTGGTAGATGTCACATGTCTTCGAATTTTTGGTTCTAGGACATGCCGGTTTCCTCACGATGTTTTCCTTGAGAGCATTGGTGATGAAATAAATTATACAAAGTAATGCGCCTGCCTGGGTTCGAACCCACGACTTACTGTTCGTAAGTCGGGGTCGCTACCACTGGGCCACAACTGCTCTAAGTATAAGATGAAGTGCCAAAATAAGTCCTGATTATAAGTTTGTATTTGACTACGGAAGTATTAGGTGTTATACATAGGTACTTGTCGGGTTCCCACTAATAGCAACAGCCGGGTGTCAACATCTAGTACCAAGTTTTCTGGGATCGGCTTTGCTGTTGAACAAGCTCACAGATAATGCTTCGAATAATTGTGAAAATCATCGCCAAAATAATCCTTATTTTTTATAACATAATGCAAATTGCGAAGTTAAGTTTGTTTGTTACCTTTCACGCCTAAACCACTGAACCGATCATCCTGAAATGTTGCATATACGCTGTCAAGTTTACAGAAACGGCCATAGGGTACCTTTTATCCTGAAAAAAAGTACTGTTCCCATGGAAAACAACAGTAACGCTCTTTTGCTCATAGATAGCGCCACGTATCTTTCGAATTATGAGTGAATTACAAGCAGAGTACAACCCGTATCGACTGTCAAAATCTAAATTAACGCGCGCGAAGCCGCGGGCAAAAGCT
Organism: Lycophotia porphyrea; assembly: GCA_950005105.1. Lineage (NCBI taxonomy): Eukaryota > Metazoa > Arthropoda > Insecta > Lepidoptera > Noctuidae > Lycophotia > Lycophotia porphyrea. The sequence continues at coordinate 15,912,920 of OX465393.1, forward strand.
AGTTATAAATGTCTCACTGCCATTAATGGTAAAATGGAGCCCTCAATGGATATGCTAGATAGTAACATAGTACCTACCCACTTGTCATTTATTATGTGCTTTGTACCATGCATAGGTTTAGTCAAAGATTAAGTTATCTATATAGATGCGAATCTCATCTGCTTAACTTTGTGCGTATGCTGATGCTGCACTTACGACTCAAGCTCTCTCAAGGTCAGCAAGGACTTGTCTGTCTATCAGAACAGCGTAGAGAGCGTATGAAGATCGAGTTTAAGCGAAAATACAATCATTACTGTGTTGATCGCCACAATACACCGAAGCTCCAGTGATTCTTCTTCTATTGATCCACCACAGACCACCATTAGCTGACTGCCAATAGAATACTTAGCATGAACTCAATAATACCATATTCTATGATACGGTTGTAAGATAATTGAATAAGAGATCAGCTTACACTAGTTATGTTACTACTAAGGTAGCGAAACTCCGCAAGCATGCTTCTTTTTAACTCTGTTCATCCAGATCAAGAGCATCACGTCTCCTCAGTCTTAATCTATGGCAAAGTTCATCATTAACGCAACTTGACTCGTCGGTCACGACATATCGACGTGGATACGTTGTATTTCAATATCTATTGATTTTATTATCGACGTAAATAGATTTGGTGTACAGAACTGGGGGTCTGTTGTCCTGAGTTAGGGACTGAGGAATTCTAAACATAGGGCTGTACATAATTATGTCTACGTGAGGTATAGCTACGTGGTGAAAGGTATTGGCCTAGACACTGAATGAGTGTACATTTGAATAGGTACTGTGCGTCAAAACTGTTAAGGTTTCATTTTGACAAGGGACTCATACGATAATGTTTATTTTGACAGTTCTAAAATTGGACTGTCAATATTGAGGTACCCAAAATACCGGTAACACTCTTACGTACTACTACAAGGTGTAAATGAAGCGGTCAACTAAGCATTCCGAACATTAAACTAAGTAACTCTACGCAAAAAATATTGCTCGGAAACTCATGGCGGCATGCGTTACTGCTGAGCGTGGGGTCCTGGGTTCGATTCCCAGTCGGTCAAAGTAGTAATTGAATTTTTCAATCACGAAAATTTCAGTAGCAGCCATGGAGTTTGGATTTGTGCCAGGTTGGTGACAGTAGGATCGCCTCCTATAACATCAGAGTTAAACATAACTGCTGGAATGTGGGTGTACTATTGGGTTCATCTCTACCTTACTCTTCGGAAATTACAAGCGTGATGTTATGTTATGTTATACGGACAATTCCTACTTTTCTCAAGAACTGTCGGTGAGTAGATCTGTTACAAACAATAATGAATTCATTAAAATATATACCGTTGTTAAACTAAACTAGCAATCGTTCGCGGTATCGCTTGCGTTGCGTTTATTTATTTAAATATACTTTACGACACTAGGATAATGCAGCTTCCCATTAGTGCATGAAACGAAATCGGATCAGTAGTTCCGAAGATAATAACAGCCGCTCGGATCGGTCTTCAGGTTAAGCCGCGCTTGCCTAGGTTGGTCCGTGGCTGGGTGACCACCCATTAGCACCCATTGGTCCTGGCTTTAGATCTTTGACAGTCGTTACAGGAAGTCAGTGGCCCAAAAGTCTGACAACCAGTCTTCCCAAGGGGTATGTATCGAATTATTTAGTACTAACTGGGTTGTGGAGGTCAGATAGACAGTCGCTCCATGTAAAATCGTAGATTTGTAGTTGGGAAAAGGCTAGGCAGATGTTTTTTTATTTTTTATTTATTTATTACATTTAGTTCAGTATAAGCCATTAATACTAAATGAAGTTATCCTTTTACTCGGTCTTCTCACAGAACCACATAAATTCCAACATTATCGTCTTCCATTCAGAAGCAAACAAGTCCAACCCAGGGTTGGTCTCCACGAGCACGTTGAGCATCCTAATCATACGTGGTATAGGGGAAGTGGATCGAGCTACAGTGCGACAAAATGGGACATTAAACAATTTATGCTTTCTGGAGCGATTATAATTATTTGGAACAAATAATTGACATAGCTCCGCATGTAAATCCGAGGCGTCTGTGTAACGGGCTGCGGGACTGTTCGAAAGAGATACCGCGGCCCTGGAACACAAAGGACAAGAAAGGAACAGTTTTAGTCACTACAAGTCCGACACTCCCTTCCGCTCTGCCCAGAGCGGGAGAAGTCATTTGATGACTTCCCATCCGAAAAAAAAATGGCGTCGGTATAACCATGCTGAGTTCCGAAGACCATTTTCTACATCCAAACTCTTCTTTATAACAGGGTGCAATAACCCGCCTGCCAGGGCTGCGGGACTTTTCGAAAGAGATACAGCGGCCCTGGAACACAAAGGGCAAGGAAGGAACATGGATGGGTTTTAGTCAGTACAAGTCAGACACTCCCTCCGCTCTGCCCAGAGCGGGAGAAGTCATTTGATGATTTCCCATCCGAAAAAAAAAGGAAAAAAAAAGGCGTCGGTATAACCATGCTGAGTTCCGCAGACCATTCCCTACATCCAAACTCTTCTTTATAATATTATAGTTATTATAGACTATAAAACACGGTGCAATAACCTTAAACCTAGAACCACTGAAGGTTAAAACAGTTATCTATCTAAACAACCTACCTTGATAAGAACACAATAATGAAATTCAGCTCATGTCCCTCTCCTATTACGAATTCACCGAGCAACTCCATTAATTATTTTAATGATAATATCTAATTAAGTCTGAACTGCGAATAGGCAGAGCTATGCAGAGTCACGTTAACCTCAGTGTCATTTTAACAGTGATTAAAGTAATTGTTAAAAGCTACGGCAGTTATTATGATGTGACAGTTAACAGCTCTTTAGTTTTAATGAACACTATGGGAGGAATTTGAATTTTATGCTGGTTAAGCTTGAGTTTGTTTTTGCATTTTTTCATGCCATACTTATTTATTTACTAGCTGACCCGACAGACGTTGTCCTGTCAACTATGAATACCTACCTACTACCAACCTACTACCTACCTACTACTCACCTACTACCCGCCTGATACCCACCTACTACTCACCTGCTACCCGCCTACTACCCACCTACTACCCGCCTACTACCCACTACTACCTACTACCATCCAGTTTGATGCAGTCTCCGAACGACTGCATCAAACTGGATGATTCTTTTTTTTAGTCATGCGTGTACATACATTTTGGTGATTCATTTTTATATTTATAGATAGATTTATTTATTTGGTACACCAATAGCAGTACATACTAAGAATTAATGTAAAACAATAAAAATAACATCAGTGCTGGTATGTATGCCTATTATAAGTATAAGTAGCATTCACCATAGGACAACAACATAATGTACTCAACATAATATTCGCCAGAACAGCTCTGGATAATTTGTGTGGATGAAGATGGCTCAGTACCAAAATGACAGATGCTAGAGATATCTTTTTAATGGATGAAAAAAACATGCTGCGTCGTAACATCACGCCTGTAATCCCCTGTTAGGTAGAGGCGTACCTAATAGTACACCCACTTTTCGCCAGTTTTGTTTAAATCCCATGTAATAGTCCATTGCCATCAACCGGGCTCAAATCTAGACTCCGTGACTGCTACTGAGGAATTCATAATGGAACCAAATATTAAATAACCCTTTGCCGACCTGGGAATCGAACCCAGGACCTCATATGCTCAGTAGTCGCGCTTGCGACTTCTGTCGTCTCCAAATAAATGTACTTCGGTAAGTATAATAAGGTTGCCATCAAATTCAGTACTACACTGAATAAATGCACTTACGATAAACGTAAATGACTGAGTAACACATGATCAAGTATTTTTTCTCCTATTTTTATAAATATCACAAAAAATAGCTACATCATTAATAAGAAATCCCAACAATAAACTAGCAACCGTTTATTTCATCTTCTATATAAATGTTGTCGCTAATCTTATTTAAAACATCACTGTCCCCGTCATCTTCAAACAGTTCATTCAACAAAACGGCCCTAAACGATGTCAGAGTTTAAAAAAAAAATCCTGAAAATATCATTCATTTTTTTAGTATTTCTCTTATTTCTTTTTCTACGGTTTTAAACTGATGCTAGGAAGTCGGTCAGTCAGCCAGCGTCGTCGTTTAGACGACGGTGATAACATCAGTACGTTTTCATCTTTGCATACTGGCTGAATGAGCATAGAATCAAGACTCTCTTGTTCTACCTCCCGTGGGTTTATGGTAAGAGAGATGTTGTGGGGTTTTCGTCAAAAGTTTTTTTTTTCCGACTGCGGCGAAGCAAAAAGGAGGCCACTCACCAGTAAAAAACCATACTGCATTTTTCAGTACTAAGGGATCATATGAAGGACAAACTGGCATACGACCTCGGGCTCCTGTACGTACGGTCCTCTGAACATCAGTATGAATATTTATTAAAATATGTATACATATAATGTGTAAGCTGATTAAATAGATGATTCATATTGAATGGTTTGTAGGTAGGTAACAATTTCAGATGAGAATATTTTCTTGTTTCATACTTTCGAGAGCGTGAGTTTTAAGTTCTCGGCTTCAGTTTTTTAACTTATTTTTAAGTAAAGAGGATACATAATATCAGCCGCATAGGTTATTTAATAGTGGTGCAGTGGTCCACGGATGTGTGGCCAGTCATGCGCAACCGAGACTCTGTGCCTGGGCAGCAGTTGTTCCCGGCTATCATGAGTCAGTTTTGAAAGTCTCAAAACACACACAGTATTGAGGTACACAGTCACAAGATTGAAGAGGTCAGATAGGCAGTCGCTTCACGTCAAATGGTACTCGTATTCAGCTGCATCCGGTGTCACTGGAAGTAGACCTCAAATAGTTAAGAAAAGCTGAGTAGATGATAAAACTATAGGTACCCAGACACTTATTTAGAAATTCACTAAGAAACGTACAACATACAAAAAAAACAAGCATGTGTGCAATTTACACGTGGTAGATGGGAAACCTTAAAAATTTTGGTTTCAAGATATACACTATAAATACTTCCTATCTCATTTTCTCCCACGTTAAATCTTATGACTTTACGTGTCTGTCTCTTTTTACTGTCGCTTTTTCGTTTCATCGACTTTCAAATCACAACAATGCTAAAGAAGTTTATACTTAAAAAAGATTCCGTCGAATTGAGAACCTCTCCTCTCCTTTTTTGAAGTCAGGTTAAAGGTATCTTCCCCGCTTCCAAGTACTATTGCTGAGCAGAAAATACCAACACAGCAAAACTCCGGACCGTCTTATCTGCAACAATAATGGTTTTAATTACTAAGCTTTTCTCTAATCTGCAAGGTTATTATCGCAGCTAGCCTGCCTGGAAACATTGCGTTTCTGCGAAATAACTCAAAAAATCCAAAGAAAGACCTGTATAAATATCCTTTTGGCTGATTCGTCACAATGATGATAATCCTCGAACTAAGAAATGTATGATAGTAGTGCCGATTCCCTTGTTCACAAACTAAACTAAATATAAGTTGAATGCATCTTTTTCTTTCTATTTCATTAAGAAAAGGACAGAAGATAAATATTAGTTTATTCCTGTCAATTTAGTCAGCACCTGACGTAATTTGATGTAATTTTAGTAGTCAACTTTTTAATCACGTCTAAACTTGTGTCAAGCGCCGGTTAATTTGACCGGACTAAACTAAAATTTATCTTCTGTCCTTTTCTTAATGAAATAGAAAGAAAAAGATGCACTGAACTTAAATTTGGTTTAGTTTGTAAACAAGAGAATCGGCACCAGTTTTATCTTTTGTTTCTTTGGTTTTCGTCAATCAAGTTATCGTCTTCAAATTCAAATCACTGTGTCATTATTTGTCAGTCGCATGAAATCTACTCTATAATTAATTTTCCTGTGTACCATCGCGCGTCACCAGCGCATCAAGCTACTACAAACTGTCAAATTTTCTCATTCGATTTTGAACTTAATGTTGAACAGTTTGTGGTCTAAAATCATTTGAAGAAATTTGTCAGATTTTGGTAACTTATGTGCTGGTGACTGTACGTCCATGAAACTATTGTCATGCCTACCTAACTACTTATATCTACGTTTTAAAATATTAAAACGGATATTTTGACAGAAGTGCCTTGAAGGTAACTGATATCCGATTTGTAAAAAGATTTTTTTAACGAGAGTTTTAAACCAATCTTGTTATATAATATTTTAAACTTAGCTAATTTGAAATAGCCGTATCGCCCCGTATTTTCACCTTTTCACCACACATTTTAACTTTTTCAGAGAGGGCAAAATATTTAACTGCATCAGTGCTCCAGCCATAAACGCCGGCGGCATGTTAACATCATTAGCACAATATTCTGAACGTTTACTCTGTGCTTACTCATATTTCTGAAATTGATAGGCTAATTCAAAATGTTCGTGTTAGTTTAATGCATCATTGAGTGGTTCTAGTGTAAACTCAAACAAAGACTAGAATAATCTAAATATGTATTGTTAAAATGATGTTCCTATGTGTCTGTATTACTGTTATGCAGTGGCGCGCCACAGTTAAACCTTGTTGAAACTGTCAAGTGTCACTGTTATGTCATTGTCAATAATGTCAATTTAAGGAACCCGGGGCCTCGAGTACCCAATGGCGGTTAAGCGTTTTTTTATTGCTGGGTCCCGCAGTACCCGCTGGCGTTTTAGTGGATAACGTAACAAATAAAAAACCTGGCTTAAGAATATTATTACATGAAATCGGTTACAGGTTACAGGCTTCAGTGGTGTGAAGATTGAGGATTTTAAAATGGTACATCATGACCATGTAACTAAAAGGTGTAAAATAAAAAAAGTAAATTTAAAAAATAAAAAAACCCGATAGCGTAAATCAGTTCATCCGTTAAGGAGTTACGAGGGAACAAAGAATCGGACACATACATACAGGTCAAACACATAACCTTCTTTTTGAGCTTCGCCGCTGTTGGTTAAGAACCTGGTCTAGTTTATATACAGAAACGCTACAAATTCCTGGTTCTGCGGTCACCTACACAAATACCTACCTAATCATTTTTCAAGTGCACTCACACTCATCCACGCCCTGTTATTTCCAGAGTCAGATTAGATCTATGTTAAGCAGAGGGCATTTCCGATTCGATGTGAAAATGTGCTAGTCGTAGGAAATTTCAATTGACAACGCAACGACGAAGCTGTGTAGGACTTTGATTAACTGTCCTTTGAGAGACACAAAGCACGAAGTATGTGAAAATGAAAACTTATGGTTACTTATTTATTTTATTTTTATTTATTATGAAAGTAGGTTTGTTCGTATATAAGGGTTAAATAAATAGAACCTAGTGAACCCAACAGATAAACTGTGTGCCTAATTAACGCCTGGTTTCTGGAACGAAATTATCGATGTATCAAAATTATAAACTGCTAATAAAGTCATGTCATTGGTTGATGAAAATTTATTCAGCCAATCACAGAGCTTTTGACAGTTTGTTTGCAAAGTGTCATACCTTTTACTCAAACAATGCGTAACACTTGTATCTATAGTTAGGTTAAAGTAATTAAAAGTTAAGGCGGAAGGGAGTGTCAGACTTGTACTGACTAAAACCCATCCATGTTCCTTCCTTGCCCTTTGTGTTCCAGGACCACGGTATCTCTTTCGAACAGTCCCGCAGCCCTGGCAGGCATCGGCCCTTGCGGGCTCCTCCCTATTCTGTTTAGTCCGTCAGTTAGATTATCGAAAATATTAGATACGTATTTTTTGTTTTATCAAATCAATAAAAAATAACGAAGATAAAACACATCAAAGTTCATTATTTCTGTGACGTCACTTTCCGCTAAAAAGTGTACCGGAATGTGACGTCACACGAGTTTTCAACGCACTGCATCGTCCTCATTTTTAGATTAAGAGAAAAAAAAATTGTCCAATATTTTTTGGAAATCTATCTGACGGACTTTTTAGTTTTTTTTTAGTCAGGTACCCTATTCTTCTTCTTTACGTGAAGATGAACGATGGCTACCCTGACGCAACCACCTTCAATAATTACTTTTACTAAAACTTTTGACATTTGACTCGTTCATAGATACGGGTGTAAAAACCTGAACCAAAACACCACTGTTCAAACCCTGAAATATCTATATACATTTCCATCGACGAAAACATACAACCAGCTCATCCTATAGAAAAACTAAACCAGGGAAAATAAAAATGTTGGCTATCAGCACAGAATCTAGGTTCCTTGTTATACCAGGAACAATCCTGACGACTCCAATGGAAGGCTTTGAGAGTCGTCACAATGCCACTAACGTTCCAACCAGGCTTTGACTGGATGTACCCTAGGACATTGCAAAAATAAGCCCAATTCTGCCAAGGGAATTTCAACCTTGGGGCGACGAAATAGGGTAAAGCAGTCCTTTTCAGTATTCATCTCGCAGTGAACAATTAGACAGGCGATGCTTGGAGATATGAAAATAGGTCTTATTGTGCTGATATTAGGTATTGATGTAGAATTGTGTTGTCTGAGTGTACTTATTTTGGGACGTGAGTGAAATTTGAGGAGATATCAATAGATTTTGGGTACAATGGATGTTTACAATTATAATGGGAGGTTGGTATTGAAAGAGATCACAATAATTTGGGAGGCGTGGGAGTCTTGAGATTTTGTTCTCAGATATCTTTATCTTATCTGTAGGGTGATTTTATTTATTATTTAAACTTCTTTAACGTATGTTGTTCAAAGGCGGATTTTGTGACACTAGGCATTCTCTACTAGCCAGTGGCCAGCCACAGCTAAACCTTGTTTGAACTGTCAAGTGTCACTTATGTCATTATCAATAATGTCAATTTAAGAAACTCGGGGTTCGAGTACCCAATGGCGGTTAAGCGTTTTTTATTGCCGGGTCCCGCAGTACCCGCTAGCGTTTTAGTTTACACGTTAGTACTTTATTTACTACATAGATATAATATAGATGCCATGAAGTACAGTCAAAGGTAAAATATGTGCACCATAAGTTACTAACAATTTATGGATCTCTTAGTTGTCCGAAATAAAATGTTTTTCTTTTTTATTTTTATTTATAACTTTCATTTAATTGCACCTTATTATCTTTATTTTTTCTATTAAAACTTACAGGTTCAGAAGGTGACAGTCATGTCCGCTAAAATTGTTTTCGCTCCTTGTCGTCCCAATGCAAATAATATTGAATCGCAAACTATAAAAATCAAAATAAAGTAAACAGCACAATTTAATCTTAAAATCTTGGATCATCTTAAATAACTATAACAATCGAGTCGGCAGCACGGTAAAATCCCAACAAATCCTATCTTTTGAGATAGGCTTTGTTAGGAGTCTCCCTTTCCTCCGTCCCTTATTACAGCATATTTAATTGACAAAATAAAACCCCAGAAACACAAAGGCGGCTTCATAATAAGGGAAACAGAACTAAAACGCGTTTCCCGACAGGATTTCAATACAACCGACGACCCCTTGTCTCATTCGTTAGAGTGTCCTAAAGAATTATGTTTTTTTTTTGCAGTTCCGCCTAAGGACAATCGGGCTTCGAGCCTTCGAGGCCAAGATGAGTGGTAGCGGGATGAGGGGTGGTCGTAGGATCCCCACTCCTATGCCACCGCCCAAGGAAACTATACACCAGCCCAGGTAAAATGTTGGTCGTGAATTCTTGGAGGGTGTGGAAACGAAAATTGTGGTATTGTTATGTTTTTCGGAATAATTATGTGGAAAAGGGGTTTACTTGTAAGGGATTTCAGCAATGGTTACATTTTCTCAGGCACCATTTAAGAGGTAGACAGCATGATTTGCGAAAGTTCGAAGCGGGCCTGCCAGGTATCCACAAATAAGGAGATGAGCGGAGCGAAGAGGAGATGTTTAAGATTCAACCAATAACAGAAGAGACGAGAGACACGATGTAAATCAGTGGCGAAGGTTCCATACAATTTGATTCCTACCGGATTCTCTTTGAAAAATGGCACAGTCAGTATTGTATACACAAACAATATAATCACATTAAGACATGTAATTATATTATTAGAAAATTACGGGAAAATTGGAAGAAATTGGGGGAAGCCTTTGCCCAGGAGAGGGACAGTTTAAGCTAAATAATAAAAAAAAACATGTACTCCAGTTTACCTCATACAACAATTGACCCTTCGCTACTGATGTAAATATCAACTAATGTGATTGGTCGTTTTCCACACATCTCTCCGCTCCACTCGTCACCGCTTTGGTGGACTCCGGGCCTAATGAAGCGTGTTTGGGACATATGTCACAAAGATATAGCTCTTCGGATTCTGAAAACTGTTAAAACTGAACTGTTTTCCGTCAAGGTATTGTTCTGTACTGTCACAGCAGCCACAAACCGGGAACAATCTCACCAACTCAAAGATGTGTTATATTATTTTTATTGGAAGCGTTTACATATAAGTTACTTTAGAAACCTGGTTGTCTCGCAGTAATCTGTCATGGCTTCACAGTTGCAATTACGGTCCTTTTATCGCTGAAAACAACGTTTTAAGGTCATTCATAAAAATGTTTCTATAGATCCTAAAGAGAGCATCAGACATATCCTTTGATAAACAGAAACTTTCCTGTGACTGCTGTAATTAACAGCTAACTTTATGTTTATTTATTTACCGTACTACATCCTCACTTCATACTCAGCAAACTGTTACATAATGATAATATTTAACTCTGCTTACTTCTTAATGTGGCTTCATAAAGTGTGTAACCACATTAGTAAAAACATTAGTTTTATACAGTTATTTTCGTTTACTTAATGAAATATGATTTCCAAGGAAATTATTTATTAAAATAATTTTAGACTGGTACCGGTTTTCGGAAATTGCCTTTCACGAATTTGTTATGGGTCAAATTAGGTTCCTGAATTTCCATGAACACAACTTTGATTTTGGTTTGAACAATAATGTTCCTGTAATAAAATATCCCACATCTGAAGTTCAAACAAAGACACTAGACAATTTAGCCTCGGTAGTGTAGAGAAGATATCCAAAGTTATATCTAAAATTGTGTGGTAATCGGATATCGTGGTATGGACATGTGATGCGGAGAAATGAAAAAAATGTAGTGAGAAAAATGTTGAGTATGAATGTAGTTGACTATAAGAGTATAGGAAGATCAAAGGAACGATGGATGGACTGTGTGAAGGATGATATGGCTAGAAAGGAGGTGACTGCTGAGATGACAAGTAATAGAGAAGTATGGAAGAAGAAGACATGCTGCGCCGACACCAAATATATTGAGCAGGAGAATGATGATGATGATGATGATGATGATGAGTGTAAAGACAATGTCCAGCCTGGATCATGGTCATATTGAGTATGTGGAGCAAGTCTGAGTTACGTTATCATGAACTTTCGTTGAAAATATTGGTGAGTAAATAGCGATCAAGAAAGGACACGATTTTGCAATACGTAACCAACCACACATTTCAAAATAAGTTACCACTTAAGGGGCCGGCGGACGATGAATTGTCCATACAAACGTAATACCCAAATCATTTTCAGTTGAAGCATATTTCGACCTTATTATGCTGTTATTCGGAACAAGACAGTGTTTACCTAGGTTCCAATTTTATTTTTTTTGCAAAATATTTACCTAAAACGAATTGTAAACAAATTGAATTTCTCACATTTTTACAGTATAAATAAGCTGTTTTCATCTCATCTGTTCTATATTAAAAACGGTAATATTTTTAATGTTGTTTATTTCGAAACATGACTTATAGTGTTAAGTTACATAATTGGAAAAGCATTGAGTTTTCATTCATCATTTTTGGTATTACGGCACGCATTCAAATTAATCACAAATGTTCAGCGGTGATATGAATGAACTATAATTATAGAATAGTAGCTAGGTAAACACTATCCACACATAATCACGCACGGCACGGAAGTGTGAAACAGAGATAACAATATTTTGACGGCTTTTTCCTTCGCTTTGAATTGCAATTTTGCGCGGCCTCCGCAGGGCTCTTAAGATCACAAAGTCAAAGGTTGTTAAGTTGGTGTCCGTAAAACTTTCCATGTGTACCCAAATTATAGAGCTCCAAAAATGCTCACACTTTAAAATCCAAATTGAGAACAACAGTTAATAACAAAGGAGCCTTTGAAAGGACTCCTTGAACCATCTTTCCTCGTTCAAACACAGTAATGACACTTAGCAAGAACCGGCCGGAGATTGGGAGGGACCTTATAAGCCCAACTTTGGCCCTTGTTCCATGTAAATTGAGACCTTATTACAATTCGCCCGTTTTGAGGATCTAATCTACATTAATATAATGAAAAGGAAATTCGTTTGTCTGATTTTGTTTGTTGATAATTGCGTTTGTTATTGAATTAGTTTTGTTGTTTATGTGGGTGCCTTTTGTTGGGGTTTCAACGTCTTAAATTATGTTGCGAAAAGTTAATCTGTTAACATTTGATAGCCATGTTATTCTGGCAAGATGACCATGAAAACGACATATTTGCCAAAAGCATGACAAAGTTTTCGTTCTATCAGCTCTACTTTCAGTTTAACAGTTTCATTTAATTTAACTATAGTACCTAAGCAAGCGGGGATCCTCTGGATGCGAGACGTACGGGACCGGTCAACGCAATGTGGCAACACTTAAGGGACGCATATGTCAAGCAGTGGATATCTTTCGGCAGAAATGATGATGACCTCGAATAGGAGAATTTACGATTAAACTCCTACATACACTCTTCACCACTTACTTTCTTTAGTTAACTTTTTAATCATCGATACGAGGATGGAATTTGGTGCCATCGAAAATAATTACAAGCTCAACCCTTTCTTATTATTTGCGTGACCTTGAACTTGGAATAGAGAACTGACTGGAAACCCCAGCTGAAAACCAAATGGAGAGTTGTCACAAACAAGCATCAGTACAGTCGTTAACAACACTGATCCTTAATCACCGGGATCTGCATAACCATAAGGACCTTCGTACATGGTAACGACACTATATTTTAGCTATGTTATCGCGCGTTAGTCGCATTTGCGACGCGCGAAAGACACGAAGCATACCTGCGTCAGCATCATTATCTACCTAGCCTTTACCTAACTATGTTGGAGTCGGCTTCTAGTCTTACCGGAAGCAGCTGAATACCAGTATTTTACTTTAAGCCTATCTGCCCTCCAACACCCAGTTAGTACTGGGATTAACGATACCGCTTGGTAAGACTGGTTGGCAGACTTTTGGGCCACTGACTTCCTGGAACGACTGCAAAAGATCTAAAAATATCAGCCAAGACCAACGGTTTAACGTGCGACTGTTCTTGACAACACTGGGGGAACGAAGAGTTTAGAACAGAGGCATAACTGTATCGGTTGAAGCGCCTGCGCGACAGATCGTGGTTACGCAGGCGAAGGTACACAGCCACGGCATCACGACTATATCGCGGTCATTTTGCGTTTGCATCGCTGCAAATAGTCGCGGTGAGCGAAGATCCTTAGACGTAAACCGTACCACAAAATCATAGCAATTACTACCAACTACCACAAAGGGGAGGTGTAGAGACCCATTTATAACAGTTATGTTGACAAAACCGATGACGTACGGTAACTGATACGGTTGTCTCGCTTCAAGACAACAGTATCAAGTGACTGTGAACCCACTTCTTAACGTAGCGCGTAGGTTGAATAGACAGACGGTGTCACATCTGCGTGACCTTTTTTATTTGATCTATGAACTGTCTCGTGTCTTCTTTGTGTCAACTAAAATGCTGTTTGATGAATTGTTTCAGTGACTTTCATGGGATTTTCTCGTGTTTTTTTTTTATTTTGGAGATGTGACTTTTTTCGTGGTACCGAGCTATTGGTTGGTTTAAAATGATTAACATCTTCACTAACCATTATGTGAAGGATGAGATGAAGATTCATCAAATGTAAGCTAATTGTTAGATAGACGAATAAAACTTATTTCTTTCTTCATTCAATCGGGCATTTCCCCTTTTTAAAATAATCTTGTTGTTAGCGTGTCGATGGCAATCTAAAGGGTGTAAACAGACTCTTAACGAAGCCGAAAGGCACTTGTTCTCCCTGTCATTGCGATCATTTTTTTGTTCCAGACCATACCTGGGAACCTTCTAGTAACGGAGATAATGGGGGTCAAAGTTCCAACTTTTTCACAAGTTATTTTTTAAATACGTGTTTTTAATATAGTTTTTTTATTTAAGACACCTTCACGACCCTCGTACTATTCAATTCATCCATCAGCACAATGTTTTGAATGCGTTACATTGAATCCTACCGTAAAACGTGATTTTTCACGCCACAAAAAAAGTCGTTTCCCAGCAATAATGTTTGCGTAAAGTTACTTAGTTTGATGTACAGAATGCTTGGTTGACGGCTTCGTGAAGAGTATTTTTGCACCCTGTATATTGTGTCGGCCCAGAACTGAGCTACCAGTTTGGCGCTTTCGGTAGCATCCATCACAAAGACTTATGTCTGCATTACTCTTATAACAAGAGGCTAATACTTCATAATATTTTGATAAGTTGTCAGAAAGCCTCGAAACTGACCTTTCCCTACCCTTTATTATTGGCACGCGATGATTTTCGACTGAATAGCGTGGAAAAGAACTAAAACCAATCAATGTTTCTGTAAAACTCGACCCTTGTGTGAAATAAGGGATAGTTTTGTAGAAATCCATCGTCACTGAAAACACAGTAACTTCAATTATTGTTACATTGAAGTTACTAGCTATATTTTTAAATAGTAGGACAGTATTATGTTGCCTCTTTGGTTTAATGGTTGCATTCGGGACTGCTGAGCATGAAGTCCTGGGTTCGCTTCCCGGGTCGGGCAAATTGTTATTGGGTTTTTCCATCAGAAATTTCTGAGTAACAGCCGCGAAGTCTGGACTTGTGCTCGGTTGATGGCAATAGACTTGCGCCCTATTACAATGGACTCGAACATGACTGGTGAAAAATGTGGGTGACGTAAACCTCTGCCTAACCCTTCAGGGATTACAGGCGTAATGTTATGTTATGTTATTATAAATACCATAGTAGGTCTGTATGTCTGTTACTTCTTCACAACGGATTTTAATTAAAATTTACTTCTGTTTTGACCTGGATTAGTAGTAAAAGGAACACTGTTTTATGCCGTCGTGAGAATATACGATTTTATTTAAGAATACGGAAGGTACGATATGCTAATGTTTCTGCATGTAAATCAGATCTTGGTATTTGAAAGGAAGAAAGAAGGAAAAATACAACCTTTTCAGATCACTAAACCTAACAAGATGTTAACACGGGTTACCTGAATATGAATAGATCGTCCCTTTTAACACCCGTCGTCACATATTACCATATTATCCACTTGCGGTTGCCCGCGAACTTCGTCCGCTTGAAATTATAAAACAAAGTCCTCTGTCGCGTCTGTCTGTCTGTTTGCGATAAACTCAAAAACTACTGCACCGATTTTCATGTTGTTTTCATTAATAGATAGAGTGGTTCTCGAGGAACGTTTTAGTATATAATCCACGCGGGTGAAGCCGCGGGTATCAGCTAGTTTATTATAAAATATGACTTCCCCATTTGAATCGGATTTTGTTAACAATTTCAAGGTATTTTTTTGCACAGTACCCTAATCCTTTTTTTTATATAAAAATAAGTTACTCCTTATTACATCTACTATCTGCCAGTAAAAGTCCCGTTATCGGTCCTGTCATTTCGGAGATTAGCCGGCACAAACACACAGACAGACAAAAAGAAATGTTTTTTAATTATAACATTTTGGAATAACAAACAGACGCTTCAATTTGATTTAAGTTTCTGAAAGCAGGATCTAGATCAGCAGGATTTATAGAATTTCACCATTCGACAAAATATTCAAGACGCAAAAAGACCTTAGTCAAAGTTAGTTTATTCATGTTTATTGGTAAGTTGTCGGCAGTTTTTGGGATTATCTGTATCCAAAAGTATCGCAAAGCTGACCATGACTATTATTGCATTTTTTTTTTATGTTTCATTATAGTTTTTTTTTGCATGCTGTGTCTATCGCATCATATTGCTTGTATTATTAGAATAAATTATTTTAGATAGGCCAATAAAAAAATTTATTATTATTATTAATAAATTATTGTAGATAGGCCAATAAATAAAAAAAAATTGCAAAGTTGGTTTAAGGACGATAGTTTAACGTGACAACGTCATAAAATCGAGTGGAAGAGAGATAGATGCGGCGCAAGCGTTCAATAAGCGTAACGGGACACTTTTGCGTGCATGCAGCTGGATCATTGATTTATTAGACGTTGTCACGTCAATAGAACAAATTACACCCTTTGGTTCTATTACTAGGCCGGAAAAATTATGTTGTTCGATTTTTCATTACATTTCTTAATATCTCAATTTCTCATGAGCATCCTAGAGTTTGTATGTATGTACAATATTTTTGAATTTGTGTACAATATTTGTGAGTTTGTATGTCAATCAACTGACTGTACTGTGTGCCTGTGATAAATTCTTGCCTTTATAGACCCGTAGATTATATAAAGTCCCATAAAAATATATGGACAATCTTTAAGAAATCATTCAGACCACCGAAATAAGGGTATGAAAGATGGGAGTGGTATGAAAGATGGGAGTGGTATGAAAGATGGGAGTGGTATGAAATATGGGAGTGGTATGAAATATGGGAGTGGTATGAAATATGGGAGTGGTATGAAAGATGGGAGTGGTATGAAATATGGGAGTGGTGTGAAATATGGGAGTGGTAAAAAAAGAAAAGGGCATTCGATACTTACAAGAAATAACACTCTTTTTTTGGGTGGTCGAGTAAAAAAATAGCTAAGTAGCGAAAATACACTAAAAATGCCGACAATTTATTATTTTAGGTCAAAATAAAATCAGTGTTTTTTTTGCTAGGATGTCTTTGGGTAGACGTACTGAACGCTGTCTTAAAATTTGTCCATCTATTTTAATGGGACCTTATATTATTAACAATTTATATGTTCCATAGAGTAGCATTATCCCCTAAATCCCTAGACATATTGCAGAACAGGCATGTAACGTGTAACATTATCCTACATAGTTATTAACTGCACTCATATAAGTGCTCAGTTAGAATTTCAAAGAATTCAGTGAAGCGGACGATACATTTCTTGTAAACAAAATGAAATTAAGTAAACTTGGATTAAGCTAGTGAAGGATCAGTGTAAATAAAATTAAACTCGTATTGCGTATTGTTATGTTAATATAATCTATTTTGTTAAACGGTTTCATAATTAAATCGTTAGTTCAAAAAAGTTAGACAGTTGTCTTTTAAAATGACATACATAGCAACGATAAGAAACAAGTCAACTATAAATACTCTACGGCTAACACTAGGTATATGGGAATTTCACAATAATTGAAATTACATTAAACAAATAAATTAACGCTATCTCTTGATTTCGACGGATTATTGGAAATTAAAATGTTTTAATTGAGGAATTAACAGATACTCATTTGACGCCCACTTTCGTAAGTAACAAAGAATGTTCCACGCGATGATTTTTGATCAAATAGTGTACTACTCTGATATATAATGTTTCAATAATACCTAAAGGAGGATACCAATCTCAAACCTCAAATTTTATTCAAAACCCGACCTTAACAAAATAAAGTCAATTCAATATCTAAACAAAAACTTCACAGATGCTATTTAATTAAATCTATACCGAAAAAAAACTAAACTATTAAAAAAGTAAAAAACTGCCGATTCACACCCTCATCATTAGGGATAGAGAATCCAATTAAACTTGATACACGGCAAAAAAGGGAACTTAACATAATGTTCTCTATATTGGCATTCGCTTTACAAACAGCGCCCTCTATATAGGCCATAATATACTGGGCACCCTGTATACCAGATGTGCATAAACTTATAGAGCAACCCTTTTAGGTTGGCTCTTTAAAAATAAATATTTTAACTCTGACCGTTGTAATGTATGTAAAAATGTTTAAAATTAATGGCCACCTGAACCGTGAAGGCGGTATAGTCTGTGCCTTTTCGATGACAGCTACATACAAACATAATGCACGTGTGTTGGTTGTTATTTTTGGTGCAAAGGAAGAGAGAACAACGAGAATGTGCAAAGTGTTATTGAGTTTTCCAAATATCCAAGTAGCAGTTTAGTCCAGGCCCTGCAGTCTCGATATACAGGGTGTAAACAGACTCTTCACGAAGCCGTTAACCAAGCCGTTATGTACATCAAACTAAGTAACTTTACGCAATAATTATTGCTGGGAAACGACATTTTTTTTTGGGGTGAAAAATCACGTTTCACGTTATGACTCAATGTAACGCATTCAAAACATTGTGCTGATAGATGGATTGAATAGTACGGTGGTCATGAACTTGTCATAAGTAAAAAAAAAACATTAAAAACCTGTATTTAAAAAAAACTTGTGAAAAAATTGGAACTTTGACCCTTAATATCTCCGTAACTAGAAGGTTCCCAGGTATGGTCTAGAACAAAAAAATGTTCGCAATGACGGGGAGAACAAGTGCCTGTCGGCTTCGTTAAGAGTCTGTTTACACCCTTTAGACAGCGATCGCAAAACAACCGAATTGAAATTCAAAATCTTGCATTTTTTGCAATTTGGAGGTCAACTTGTATGTTTATGAAAAATGAGTCGCGCAAGTAAAACGTGTGTTACAAAATTACAATTATTAAAACTTGAAACTGACCTGCAAATTGAAATAACGCAAGAAAATTTGAATCTTGCGGGCTGCCCTGACACTTACCCTTCCACCTTAAATCCGCAGCGTTATGTTCCTGCGACCGAATTGGGTTGTTTTGCGCTCGCTGTCTATGTCGAGAATACAGGCCCAGACACATTGTTCATAGTTGATGATGATAGGCATATTACTTGAAAATTAAACGTAACTGGCGGAAAGAAACAAGGAGTACACCAATACGTTTGGTACAATTCAGGCTAACTCTTCGGGGATTATTATAGACGTTTTGTTATTTTAACAAATTATTATAAAATTATTTTCCTTAAAATAGCAGTACTTGAAATGCTTCTTCACCACTTACATTACACACAATTTTTGCAAAACAAACTATAAGCTGACCTATGAAAACCTCACTAACGAGTTGCATTCTGAATAGCAAAATTTGCATACACGAAAGCGATACACCACTAAAACGCTCTCAAACTAGTAACACTCACATTACGTTCACTATTCAAAAGCGTAACACCATTTCATCCACTTTAAAACGCTTCCTCTCACAGCTTGTACCAAAGCAAAGCTGCTACCGTCAGTCTATTAACGTTAACTGTCGCCCGCGTAAAGCGTAAATAAATTTCATAAACAAGCTGTTCATATTTCGACGCGTTTTATCGCGTCACGCTATGAAATAGGCGCACTTTTTCAACTCCAGCCATTTGAAAATGGAACACTTGAAAAAAAAATTAACTCAAAGCATTTATGTCGAATAAACCAGTTACTGGCACACGAAATGAAATGCGCGTTTGAAAAGAAAAAAGAAGTGTCAAGTCATGCTGAAATGTTCGTCCCGGAGAGTTCCATTTGGTGTGATAGCCTTTATTTTAAAAATTTGCTAGTGAAAGAGCAAAGGATACAAATGTATGACAGTAGAAGCCACATCAATTCCATGCAACACGATATTTCTAGCATAGCAACAGTACTGTAAAATCACTTTCAGATACAATGCCTGGGGCCGTACACGTAATGAATATTCAAACGATTGTTGATTCGAAAATGCAACTATTCTATTGTATTTTGGGTTTTTTTTAAACTAATAAACCATAAAATATTGATTTAATGAAATTTTTTACAACCAAGTAAATAATAATGTTAAAAAACAAGCATTTGCAATTTTAAGATCGTTCGAATGTACAGTCGCCAGCACATCAAGCTACCACAAACTGTCTTTCCTCATTCGTTTTGAACTAAACCACCAACAGTTTATGGTTTAAAATCATTTGGATAAATTTGACAATTAGTAGTAACTGTGCTGGCGACTATACGTTACCTTTACTCTGCGCATTCGCGCTGGGTTCACTATTGTTACATGAATACAACATTTACATGTTGATGCTCATAAAATCAACATAAAATAAGGAAAAATCACAAACAAATGACAGTCATACAAAATACAAGAAAACCAACCAGACCTCAAAAGTCCAGTCACCTACCCTCATTACCCTCCTCCTCAAATTCCCAATGCCTGCAAAGATCCGAACTCTTCAGCCGTGGTACTAGGGGCTAAGGATGCTCAAGTAGCCATACCGTGGCATTGTTAGTTGGTTTCTCGTAAAAAATGCACGGCCGCTCCAGGCCAGCATTCAAGTGTCATCAGCAGACTCATGCGGTCTTGTGCCGGGGCTCGGATGTATGGGGGCTAGATGTGGCAGTTTTGTGAGCGATTGTGGAAGAAACATTGATCACACATAAACAGAACACACACACAACAACAACACAAAGAATATCATATAGACAATAATAAAATTGAAAGCCTTCCTATTAGAAAAATGTTTATATTCTGTATCCGATTTGATGTTGAATGATTCCAGATAAATTGTGTATGAATTATTTGATATGGTTTTGACATTTAATTTATTAGACATTTAATTTATATGACATTTAATTTGTATGACATTTAACTTATTTGACATTTAATTTATTTGACATTTAATTTATTTGACATTTAATTTATTTAACATTTAATTTAATTGACATTTCTTTTAGATAATTATGTAAATGCATTAATGTAATTATTTTGGCATTTAATGTTCTTTTAATTAAATTTAGTTCACATTGAATTCTCATTAAGTTTTACCTAGCATTGGATGGACATGGTTGTGTTTGAGCTTTTTATGGTTGGACATATAAACAGCAATTTAATTGACAGTTATTTAACGTAAAATGGAATGGACATGGTTATTTTTATGCTTTTTATAGTTTAGTAATATTCTTTTTTTAAATTCCTGTATATTTGATTATTGCTTTTGTTATGGTTAGAAATGTAATTATTTTGTAAAAATTCAAACACAGTGTAAACTGTTTGGTGAATAAATAAATGAAATGAAATAAAAGAAAGAAAAAAAAAGAACAATAATTTGCACTATTCGGAACGGCTTCTAGTCTTATCGCATGAAGCTTTTATAAAATCAAGATCATATCTCGGGTCAGATGATAATATAGTCCTTGAAGGTTATGAAGAACAGGATAAGTTCTTTATCCCCCATAGAAAAAGGAGGATCTTCCGAGGATAACGGAAGCTTTGTCTGGTAAGTTACTGCCCGATACTTGTTGTGAGCTTTTCTATATTAAATTCGATTTGATTATAGTTCTTCATTTGTATCATAGATGGCGCTGTAGTACTTTTTGTACTATGTTGCTGTACTTCTTTTTGTAGTGACACACAGACAGACACACAGATGTATTAGATCATGATTACGTGGCGGGTTTTACTAGAAATATCTTAGTGAATTAAATGATATGATTACGCTATTTTAGTTTGTATGCACCTTACGCCTAAATCGAAGATAGAAACCTTGAGTTTTACAAAAAATATCCTACTTTAATAGCAAATCCTTTACGGTAAAGGTTTCTCTATAAGTATTATTATGTTTTATTTTTAACCAAGTTCAGTAACTGAAATTCTACATGGCAATAGGACGGCCACATCCAGTGACCTCTACAGCAGCCACTTCACCTTGCATTAACCATTGAAGCGGTCATTACACGACATTCTGTGGACAATGCGGCCTATTTGCGTCTCCACTGGACTGAATCTGTTCGATATTGAATATTTTATAGCCTATTATTATTTAAGACTATCTCTCTCTCCCTCTCCCTTTAACCTATGGCCACCCAATGCTGAGTGTAGGTCTCTTCCAAATCTCTCCATTTTGAAGACTATTTACTTACAATTAAATATCTTTATAATTTAAAACGTTTCACATATTTACTCATTATAACATAACGTATTAAAACTGTAATGCATGCTGAGCATGAGGGGTTCGATTCCCGGGTCGGGTGTTATTGGGTTTTCCACCACGAATTTCTCAGTCGCAGCCACGGAGTGAGGATTTGTGCCCGGTTGATGGCAAATAGGCTCGTCCTCTAATACATGGGACTCAAACGTAACTGACGAAATGCGGTGTTATTAGGAACAGCTCTGCCTAATCTCTCGGAGATTACAGGCGTGAAGTTCCATATAAAAAAAAAACAATTGAATTCACACTTTTCCCAAGATTTTTCTAGCAAAACCTGGAATCAAAACGATTAATAAATTCGAAAAACTGTGAAATAATATATTCAACATAAAATTAATAATGCAAACCGAAAATTAATTACAATATTCAAATTACTACCTACTGTTACGGACATGAAACAATAGACTATTTTTATGCTTGAAATATTTTTATGATAAAGATATTTTCATGAAAAAAAAAATCCTCCTATTATATATTAATGTTAGCATGTATTTACATAAATTATAATTATAACCCACAGATAAACTGTTGTATAAACATAATCATAAGATAAACTTTATTTAAGTATCGATACTGCACAAATGCACCATTGAAATACGGATAAAAGAAAACCATTCAATTCAGATAAAGGGAATACAAAGAACGACTGTTCTTTATCAATAAATTATGTCAGAATAACGCATTATTTTGTTAGAAAGCACTTCAATAACTTACAAAATGATAATTCATTGAGATACGAATCACAAAAAGATTCTTGTCAGAAGTGGGATTCGAACCCACGCCCACAGAAGTGGACTGCGACCTGAACGCAGCGCCTTAGACCGCTCGGCCATCCTGACGTTGCAAACGAATTCGAAATAGCAGTCGTATTTCCAAGGGTAAAGTCATCAAAAATAACTTGCGTCTTTTTATATGATCAATCAATAATGTAAATAGATGTCACAGGGATCCCTATGAACAGCGTGGCAGTGCCATTTTTATACTTTTTAAGGTTAAACTGGTTCAAAAGTGAGCCTATAGATTACGGTCGTATAGGTTATTCCGTGTTACCGTCATAGTCTAATTATAAACTGTCACAAGATCCCCTTTATAGACCCTGTCTCTCATACGTAAGCTATTTGAAAAGTAGAAGTTATAAAATCATGTTATTACTTAGATACAATCAAAATAACCCAGTTTGGGGTAACTTAAAGTGCTAGCGAGTGTACATACTTTCAGTCTCGTAATCACGTTGCCAAGCCACGAGACTTGCAGAAACCCTAAACATACAAAACAACAAGAAAATGTTGTTTAATATTTAAGGAAAGATGCGGGAAAACTCAGAGTAAACACTTACTTACTAACCAACATTTATTTACTTAAAAACGAGTATATTATGATTGTGTACGTAATCTTGATACGATAATATTAGCTGATATTTTATGAATAGACTGCCAACTACCTATATCAGTGGCGTAGCCAGGTAACCAAGGGCCCCGGGGTAAAAATAAAATTGGGGCCCTATTTAAACTAAACTACTTAAATACTTTAAAGATGCAAAACTACTTCATCATCATAGATTAATAAAATTGCGGTTAACATTTTCGTAATGTTGCATTAATTTTAGCATTGCATACAGGGTGTAAACAGACTCTTCACGAAGCCGTCAACCAAGCATTATGGACATCAAACTAAGTAACTTTACGCAAAAATTAGTGCTGGGAAACGACTTTTTTTTGGGCTGAGAAATCACGTTTTACAGTATGTCTCAATGTAACGCAGTCAAATCATTGTGCTGATGGATGGATTGAATAGTAAGAGGGTCCAGGAGGTGTTTAAAGTAAAAATCTTTCATTAAAAACATGTATTTAAAAAAAAAGAAACTTGTGAAAAAGTTGGAACTTTGACCCCCAATATCTCCGTAACTAGAAGGTTCCCAAGTATGCTCTAGAACAAAAAAATGATCGCAATGACGGGGAGAACAAGTGCCTTTCGGCTTCGTTAAGAGTCTGTTTACACCCTTTATAATCACTC
This sequence comes from Lycophotia porphyrea, assembly GCA_950005105.1. Classification (NCBI taxonomy): domain Eukaryota; kingdom Metazoa; phylum Arthropoda; class Insecta; order Lepidoptera; family Noctuidae; genus Lycophotia; species Lycophotia porphyrea. Next base: position 15,936,911 of record OX465393.1, read on the forward strand.
ATTCATATTATAAGCTCGTAAGGAGCTCGTGGCTAAATAATAACAGCCGCTCGGGTCGATCTTTAGGTTAAGCCGTGCTTGCCTATGTTGGTCTGTGGATTCGTGACCACCCATTACATACCGAGTTTCCTCCGTGCCTCGGAAAGCACGTTAAGCCGTTGGTCCCGGCTGTCATTTGCACATCTTTGACAGTCGTTACAGGTGTGACCTAAAAAGTTTAACAACCAGTCTTACCAAGAGGTATCGTATTACCCAGTATTAACTGGGTTGTGGAGGTCAGATAGGCAGTCGCTCCACGTAAAATACTGGTATTCTGCATCCGGTTAGACTGGAAGCCGACCCCAACATAGCTGGGAAAAGGCTAGGCAGATGATGACTCATTCATATTATAAAATAAATAGTCCTCCACTGCGTCTGTCTGTCTATTCGCAATAAACTCAAAAACTACAGCACCAATTTTCATGCTGTTTTCACCAATGGATAGAGTGGTTCTCGAGGAAGGTTTTAGTATATAATTTGTCAAGTTTTTGTATACATTGGCTAAAATATAACGATGTCGGAAGAAAATAAGCCGTTTGGGAGCTTCCAACGAAAACGCTGCCTAAACCCTTTGAGATATAACAAAATGTAGTATGGTGGAATTGTATATCTTATATAGGTCTACAGAAAAGTCCGCGATAGCATATGTCTATCTCTTAAGGATAGCATACTATATCCATGTAATACTTAAAAAAATGGGCAAATAGGTGCCCATGGGTTGCGGGAACGGGATCAAAATTTCATGACTACTTTTGGTCGTGATAACCGACATCCACGCGGGCGAAGTCGCGGGCATCAGCTAGTGAGTTATAATTTCCTTACATAATTGGTGAACAGCTCGTGTCGGGGTTTTAAGGGTTTTAAGTTTTAAATTAGATGGTTGGAGAGATATTACTTGAAAAATCTAGGGACTATAAGAAAATTTAAGCTCTCCTCTCCGAAGAAAACCAAAATCCATACCTGCTTCTAAAACTCCACATGTTAGTGCAAAATAACGATACTTGTAAACTACCGATGCACATAACGAGGACAATATGGCGTCGCGTCCGGTGTTCCGTTTGATCTCGCCATGTGGTTCCGGTAACGGTGCGCGGCGCAGACCAGCGCGTGCGCAGGACACGTGCGATTGTGCTCTTGTTATAATAAAATTAGTCTGCGTCAGGTGTGCATGTTTTGGTTTTATTTACTTTTTTTTTGCGAATGATGTGTCTTAGTCGGTACTTACGTACTATCGGCAGAATTAAAATCTGACACGCCTTACGCTGAATTATTTTTTCAGAGATTCTTATAAAATTAGATCAACCTAAGGCTAGCCAGTGTCAGTTAGTGCACCCTCTCGCTATCATCCCTACTCTACGACACGAACACGACATAGGTAACTTACCTAATTATTTTCCTGTTGGAGCATACATTCGTTTATTTTTTACATTATTATTGTAGGAATTCAAAATGGTGGTTATAAATTAACCCACCAGTTATTTTACAAACATGCAAATAAAATCATTTAATGTTTTCGGGGTTACTGGGGAAACTCGGAATTTCTTACATGAAATGTTCTGTTAACTTATTAATATTAATTGAAGTAAAGATTAGATGGTTTAAGTAATCACTAATTTTACTTCTATATGCTCCTTGGCCATTAATTGTGTCCTTTTCTTAACTTCTTTCATTGCAGGTGAAACCAACTTTCTTTCAAAACCATTCTGCACAATAATTAAATCAATTAACGCTGCAGGGACATTTAATTGCTTTGTTCTAACGACACCCATGACTTACCTACTATCGACACTTGTTTTTATTTTCGTCTATTCGTCACCCGAGATCACTGTGCTGAAAATATGAGTATGGAAGCACGAATTGAGTGATTAAAAAACCATTGAACAAATAGCTTTACTTTTCGAATCTATAATTTCATTTTTCTACCAAACCGGGCGCCGGCTCAAGGAATGAGGACCAGAACACAGGGATGAAGGGACTCACCCTTCATCCCTGCGTTTTGGTCTTCATTAGTAAAACTATAATCTAACGTTACTTTTGTAAGAAAATTTGGAAAATCACAAAATAATGGGCAGCCATTCATCATCATCATCATCATTTCAGCCCGTTGCTGTCCACTGCTGAACATAGGCCTCCCCAATAGATTTCCAACGTTCCAGCCATTATTATTTCGTAATAACTAATTGCTGCCCATAAGTTTACATTCTTGTAAAGCCGGAACTCAAACAAAACCGAAAAGATAAGATGGCCTCAGTAAATACAACTTAACGACTAAATCATTAACCACTTTAACAGAGATAAGATAAAATTAGATTGCTCACTTAATCCCGTTTTCACTGACAGTAGACGAAACCTTAATGAACGCCCAAATTTTTTAACACTGTTGGATATGAAACTCTCCGCGCTAAGGAGAGCGTTCAAAATTCCACGGAACATTCATTTAGGTGTTGCTAAGAGCTAGTTGAAACGGGAATTAATCTAGTTCCATTCCAAGTCTCGCTTAAAACTATTTAGTTAAGTACTAAAGCGTCTCGCAATTCGAGAATCTCAACTGAGCCACTGACTCAGTTTCTTTACTCTAAAGCCTGCATTGAATGCTTTGCATCATTTAGAGTTAACCTAATTAACTAGCAAAAGGCACTAATTAAAGCAATTACACTGACGTTTGCAGCTTAACGTTTAAGAAAGTTGTTTTATTTTTCCGTCTTCCATTTTGTATTCATTCAGACTGAAATCTATTTAAAGTTCTGTTTGAGACTCTTTCAGGATTTTATGATGATTTAAAACTATTAGTGTTTCATCGGTCCGCTATCTTGATGTTATTTTTATATTTTATAAGCTGTGTAGAAGATGATGTAAGGGTGTTTGTCGAAGATATTTCTGAATATTATTTAGAGATGAGTAATCCCGTTCATATTACTGCTTTATTGAACATCCGTTTCAGGTGTAAACTTCACCATGTTCTCTATCTTTATAGCCAATCAGAGAGCCTAGCCAAAGTGTCATTCTAGAGTAGTAACGATGAGGGAAAATTAATGATAGTAAAGTTTAGATCGACATTTCTACAGCATAAAGGGTGTAAACAGACTGTTAACGAAGCCGAGACACTTGTTTTGCCCGTCATTGCGATCATTTTTTTGTTTTAGACCATACCTGAGAACCTTCTAGTTACGGAGATATTGGGGGTCAAAGTTACAACTTTTTCACAAGTTTTTTTTTAAATACATGTTTTTAATGTAAGATTTTTACTTTAAATTCCTCCAGGACCCCCTTAGTATTCAATCCATCCATCAGTACAATGTTTTGAGTGCGTTACATTGAGTCCTACTGTAAAAGGTGATTTTTCACCCCAAAAAAGTAAAGTCGTTTCCCAGCACTAATTTTTGCGTAGTGTTACTTAGTTTGATGTACGTAATGCTTGGTTGACGGCTTCGTGAAGAGTCTGTTTACACCTAGTATTTGTCATTTGTATAGACCCTCAGATGGGTGCACGTAAGTGAACTTGAACATACGGGGTGTAAACAGACTCTTCACGAAGCCGTTAACCAAGCATTATGTACATCAAACTAAGTAACTTTACGCAATAATTTGTGCTGGGAAACGACTTTTTTTTTTGGGGGTGAAAAATCACGTTTTACGGTAGGACTCAATGTAACGCATTCAAAACATTGCGCTGATGGATGGATTGAATAGTACGGGGGTCGTGAAGGTGCCTTAAGTAAAAAAAATACATTATAAACATGTATTAACATGTATCTTGTGAAAAAGTTGGTACTGTGACCCTCAATATCTCCGTAACTAGAAGGTTTCCAGGTATGGTCTAGAACAAAAAAAATATCGCAATGACGGGGAGAACAAGTGCCTTTCGGCTTCGTTAAGAGTCTTTTACACCCTTTATTAATCATAAAACTTACAATAAAAGATGCCCACTTATTAGTAGTCTGTAAATTTGACCACAAAAATGGCAATCATCCTGTTCTTCTCATCATAAAAACCCAACATAAAGCATCAGTTCCAAAAAGTACCTGAAACTTTACTCTTTTTTATTACAATCGCCGAATCCTGCTAAACTCGAAGCGGGTCTAATAAAAGCGATCATAACTTTGGCACCTGTTTCCTTTGGATATCATGCAGGATTAGAGAGAGGGAGATCAAAGTGTATGCCGGACGCAAACTGCGAACAATTGTTACTGTGAATCACGGTTCATTGATTCAATGGTTGTATGTTTGTTCATTTTTGTGGATGGAGTAGTGCGGCGTATGAGGTTGTGGTGTGAAGAGTATAAAGTTGGTGAAGTTTGTTTGCGGTGATTTAGTTCAAAGAGGGATTTTGTATAGTTTGCTAACGAACAAAACGAAGTAGAACTTAAAGCAGCTAGTGAAAATCAAACTTGAACATCTGGTTGGGATGAAAATCATCGACATGTCAAAATTAGATGAAAGTCAAGTGATTGGTATTCGATACTATAATGTAATAGGCTATAATGTAGGCAACCGACTAGGTGGACAGACGATCTCTTTAAAATGGCCGGAAAAAACTGGATAGCCATGTCACAAAACCACCAAAAGTGGAGAGATTTGGAAGAGACCTACACTCAGCATTGGGTGGCCAAGGGTTGAAGAAGAGAGAATGTAATCCATTCAACCAATCACGAGTCAAATAATGCAAACATAAACCGTAGAAGTAATTAAAATTCAAAACCTTTTTCGTACACGACATATCATTTACACAACTCAGAACAACGAAAAAATACATTTGCAACACTAGAACACCACAACAAAGGCCACAAAACAATGGGAACGAAAATACTCTTGAATCTAGAGCAAGCCCAGGAGCAGAGAAAAAGTAAAAAAATATTAAGTAACACTGCACCGCGGTCACAGCTATCATTGAGTACAATGAGACGCAAATAGAGAATGGAGGCGACACCGAGGGTGCGAATGTATTCCTAATTGCCTGCGGACGTGTCTCAACTCGGTTTTACATACAAGTGCATCTAGATAGGGTTGTGGCTTGTGGCGAGGAGATGGTTGGGGTAGGTACGTAAGTGTTGTCTAGTTTTGGGTCTGTTAAAAATGCCGATTGTTTTAACGACAGTTTTGATTTGGAAGCCGCAGTCTCCACTGGCATTCTCAAATGAATTCTATCCGTAGAATTATCGGTATAGCACAGTCTACTACTGAATTTGGATTCCTATAACAGAAACTCAGACCAAATAAAAAACCAAGACATAGCACTGCGAACAATTCAGTGCAGCATGCGCAAAACCACGCCTCGCTCTGTGCATACACGCTCACACGCACACATTTACATCATACTATAATTAAACTACGCTCAAAAACTAAGCTCACAGTGCACACATGTTTACGAAACCGGCTTCACGTCACTGTTGACAGTGCTGTGTCTTAGTTTTTTATTTGGTCCGAGAACAGAAAAAAGAGCGGTAGTTACTAAGACAGTATTAAAATAAGCTTCGTGAGTGAAAAATTTGGCGATAAAAATAAATTCTTTATTCAACTATTGAAGTTTCTGACGTAACAGTCTTTGAATCAAACGGAATTTTGTTTGGTGTAGGTCGTGTCCATACAAGCTATAAAATAAGTTGATATAAAAATCACTTTCTTTCCTCCGCCAACCCTACTTACCTGTGGCATCATAAAGGCCACTATGCAACAAATCGTGGGGTGCAAGCTCAAACACACACTTAAACATCTCTTATATTGCGTGCGTGCACATAGTAAACCGAGCCGATTACTACGGCTCGGCTATAAAAACCCAAAGATAAGTACTGACGCGTTGGGGTGAAGATATAAGACAACGTATAAATTGTAGCGTTTATGCGTTTGAAGTCAGGAGCGGGATTTGAATCCTGCCGAGTTGCATTCTTCTGAAAATGAGATTTTTGACTTATTTAATTTGTATGTTGTTAAACAAAAACATAATCGTGTTACAAATGCTATTAGTGCTGTATTAAAAGCCATTTGAGCCCACTCTCCCTATGAAAAAAAAACAACCCTTTAATAATATCAATAATTTATTTACATATTAGAAAAGCTTAGCTTTTTTCCTGTTACCAAAAGATACAATAACAGCTCACAGTTCATAGTTTCATTGCAAATAGATTTATTATTATGTCATTTTACTCTACATTAAACTCTGGTACACAGACAAGGTGCGAATTTTAAGAGGCTGTAGCGCCATCTGTCTACTAAAATCATAACTTACAACAGTAATCATTACTCGTAAGCCCTAATAGATGGCGCTTTCACAAAACAAGTTTACATTGCTTCGCGCTGCCACCTAGCGGTGAATTCGGGAACATTGTTTCCCCAAGGTTTCGGTAGATGCTCCAAGTAGTGGCCCGCAGATAGCAGCACTTAGGGATGTAAAATAAAAACAATGTTAATCGCGTTCGGACTTTTCATTATAAAGTTACCACAGAAGGTATATATATTTATAATATTATTTTATTTTTAATACAATAAATCAAATATTACGATTTTTTGGTTTAATGGTATTAACATTTAGATAAATAAATATTAAATAAACATGTTACTGCGAATTTCTAAAAGCAGAATTGGAAAGTTATTGCTAAAACTTTATTCATAATATACAATACCCCACTAGCCTCCCAAAGTAAAACCAATGATGAATAAGTAGGGTACTTAATTACATTAAAAGTTGCTGATGTTTTTAATTACCTGCCTAAATATATGTTATTTAAGAAGTTAAGTATTACTGTATCATATTCTCAAAATATTCAGTTTTCTTTTGTATGCTTGTAAAACCTTATAGGTATTTTTACCATCATTATTTATGATTAATTGGTTTTTTTGGACTTTATTAATTAATTCATACGTTTTAAATACCTTAAACTAATAAAATACTTTATTATGTCTGAATTAAATACTGGTATCTATTCAGCTTCATCCGGTGACACAAAGTCAGGAAAGGACTAGTAGGCAGATGATAATGATTAGTTAAATAACTAGAACATTTGTATTATGAGCAACTAGCTTAGCACAGTTCGCGCCAATTTGAACATGTCTGATGAAGTTGCTAGCAATGTGGAATACTAATAAAAACACAATGTAAAAAAGAAAAAACCATTTTCTATTATCTAACCCAAGTTTAAAGGTATGATTCGGAACCACGCTGCACGCAGCAGTGCTGCCGCTGTAGTGCTGCCGCGACACTACTGGTCCCCATACAATTTCTATAAGCTTATATGAGATCGCATCCCGAGCTAGGCAGCAATGTAGCGGCAGCACTGCTGCGCGTCAGTGTCACCCTACCGCCGCGACAGACCAGTAGTGACGTCTGCAGCAAGAATACCTACGTGAATATTGTCATGTAAATCACCACGAAAAGAGCGACACTGCCGCCTTGCTCGGAATCAGCGCGGCAGGCAGCACTGCTGGGCAGCACCTTAGTGGCAGTACTGCGGCAACAGCACTGCTGCTTGTTGCCGAGTTCGGAATCATATCTTAAACCATGATATAAACTAGCTGCCAAGTACAGTCGCAAACTCATCCGTTACGGGATGCTTAGCTGCAGTGGATAATGCACTTTATGTGGTGCAAAATACATATTAGTAGATTCGTTATTTACCTTCCGCAAACAAAATGCATAATGGGAACTATTTCTCTAGCTTACAAGGAATTTGTTACAGTATTGTTTGTGCATTCAATTGAAGCTTTATTGGCGCAGTAATTGGGTTGAGTAAAGCATTAACAGAAACAGCTTTAAAGTTAACTAGCTGTTGCCCGCGACCTTCGTTCACGTGAAATTACTATTAAAAAATCCCCATTATTATAAGCACTTCCCTATTTGAATCGAATATTGTTACCAATTTCAAGGGTTTTTTTTTTGCGCCCTAATTATTTATTTAAAATAAAAGTAGCCTAAGTTACTCTATGTTACATCAGCTATCTGCCAGTGAAAGTCCCGTCAAATTCGGTCCAGCAATTTTAGAGATTAGCCGGAACAAACAGACAGACACACCGACTGACAAAAATTGTAAAAATGTTGTTTTGGTATATGTTCCGTGTATACATCCATGCACTTAGTAAAAAGCGGTTATTGTAATATTACAAACAGATACTCCAATTTTTTTTATCTGTATGTATGTATGGATAGATGTATACGGGGTGTAAACAGACTCTTCACGAAGCCGTCAACCAAGCATTATGTACATCAAACTAAGTAACTTTACGCAAAAATTAGTGTTGGGAAACGACTTTTTCTTTTGGCCTGAAAAATCACGTTTTACATTAGGACTCAATGTAACGCACTCAAAACATTGTGCTGATTGATGGATTGAATAGTAAGGGTGTCCTAGAGGTGTTTAAAAGCAACAATCTTACATTAAAAACATGTATTTAAAAAAAACTTGTGAAAAAGTTGGAACTTTAACCCCCAATATCTCCGTAACTAGAAGGTTCCCAGGTATGGTCTAAAACAAAAAAATGAACGCAATCACGGGGAGAACAAGTGCCTTTCGGCTTCGTTAAGAGTCTGTTTACACCCTTTAGATACAGATAGAAGATGTATAGAAGCTTATATTTTGCCTTGAATCCTGTCATTTGAAGCAGGAGGAATGATATTAATTATGTAAAAAAGGGAATGAGCGATGGTGTGACGATTGATAAAATCCTCCAATCTCTTGGGACAAAATAAGAACAGGAAAATGATCAATAAACAGATAATATTAACAAAACACCGGAGGATTTGCAGAACCTCCGGTAGGTACTGATACAACCTGCCAGGGCTGCGGGACTGTCCGAAGAAATACCGCGGCCCTGGAACACAAAGGGCAAGGAAGGAACATGGATGGGTTTTAGTCAGTACAAGTCTGACACTCCCTTCCGCTCGGCCCAGAGTGGGAGAAGTCATTTGATGATTTCCCATCCGAAAAAATAAAGGTACTGATACAAATGATCGTATCTATTGCTGCACAAAGGAATAAATTTAATAATTCCTTCAAGGAAGATTTTTTTTTTAAACATAGTACTAAACTTCAAGGCCCAGACTTTCTCTATGATACCTTCGCGCTTATAGCTAACTACTCACCAGTAGGCTGTCGCGATAAGAGCTCATTGTGAGCGCGTGTAGTGATGACGTGCTCCATCATAAACGCCCTATCTGCTGATCTTAGATAGCATCAGCAGAGTAGGTGCACACTGTCTTGAGGTATCCAACCTTAACCGAAGAGAGGCTAAATAATAAACAAAGACCCTTAAAATAGCTTAAAAAGTAGTTGTTGTTGTCGTAGTTATAGTTATTCGAGGTCTGGCTGTTTGTGTATGTGAGTTTAAATGTTTGTGAACGCACCCACGATACAGGAGAAATTCCTAGAGTGGGGCAACGTTTTAAAAAAAATGGCTCAGTAATGTTCGATTCCCGCACAGAACAAATATTGTTATAGCCTACCGTCTTTCGTCGACAAAATCAATTTTATGATGGTCATGCTACGCGTGCAGATAGTTCTTCCGAGTCTGGCTGTTTACGCACGTGAGTTTATTATGTTAACAAACATTATAACTCAGTAACTCACCCACTATACAGGAGAAAAGTCACACTCTCTTTTATACATAGAGAAGAAGCCTGTATCCCACCTTGGAAACGTATTTAATGGAATGTGGAATGATTAATGATTATGTAAGATATTTTAGAAGGAAAAGTTAGCACTACCTATGTGTAATGAGTTACTCTGTAAAAGTATGACTTCAATTAGAGTTATAATTATAACTTATAATAGTAATAATGTCCTAGTTTCCACTGCCATTGATTAAAATAGCTAGGAAGCGTGATTAACAAATTCAGAATCTAATACTGATATTAATTCAATTAAAACAGCACAAAATTTGGCGGCCTGCATAATTGATCAGGTCCAAGACAAAGCACTGGACGGCACAGTTACGCTGAAATGTTGGTCTAGACGAAGTCACAATTCATGCAAGGTACCAGCCATTAAAATCGCCAATAACCATTAAGTCAATGGAAACACGCCAAGTACTACCGAATGCAATACAATAGCCAGTATTAAATCTAGCCAATAAATTATTCAAAGACGTTTCAACCGCAGAACTGCTGGAGTTATCCCAAATTATTTCTACTCCTGATTTAACTGCACTAGGACTTTTATCCCTATCAATAAAGACTAGAATTGTAGAGAAGTTTAGTTTGGTGGTAGTAACGTTACCTTGGTATTTTGTAGTGTAAAGGAATACCTATAATTCAACGCCCAACGGTGACCGAGTATACGTCAAGATGTGTGAATGTCTATATTAGATGCTATTTTATGGCGGCGTATGTGGAGAATGGATTATTAATCATACTGTGAAGGGACTTGGCACTACGGTACAATATGCTGTGTTACTTTGATCAATCGAATAATCGTAGTTTAGAATTGAACTTCTAACACAGTTTGGAATGAATTTAATTTTACTTGTTCTTTTCGTTTTGTCGTTTTCTTCGTTTGCTTCTGAATTTCATGCACCATTTTGTTTATTTTCGTAATAGCTTTGTTGGTGTGAATGTCGTGCTTCTCTTACTCATCACTTTCTATTTAAACTGGGTCTTCATAATCCAGGTCTTTTGAGGTGACCAGTATCAGCTGGCAACGGCTCGCATACGCTCCTCGCGGAGAAGTAACTCAAACTATGTTGAAGTCGACTTTCAGCCCGTGCATTGAATATCACTATTTTGTATATTTAAAAAAAAATAACTATGAAACTGAAAGACAAAAGAACGTCTCAAAGCAAAGCTAAAACAAAAAGAGACCAAGAAATAAAGAAGAATGACAAAAAGACTAATAGAATTCAACACTTTTCCTGAACAATAACTTGCGAATAAGCGACGACAATTTGTAATAAAACCGTATATCATAGTAAAAATAAAATGAGAATACACACTTCCGGGGAAAAAAACGATTACTTTAGCCACGATTATGGAGTATATTAAGACGATAAACCCGTCTGTGAGAGACGTCAAGGGACATAATATGTGTAATAACATATAAAATATATCTGGGAAACGGTCTCCGGCCGTATTGCTTGGGTCATGGGTTCGCCATATTCTTGCAAAGAAACTGTTGCGAGAAATCACTTTCTCCACCATTTTTCTGCTGATTTAGTCGTGTTATGTATGGGGGTCTTGAACTTAAAGGATAAAACCTTCATAACAGTTTTTTACAAGAATTTGTCACATCTGGAGTTCCATTGGGTTGGATTCATGATGGTGATGAAATTAAAGTTGCTTGAATTATCTCGATGTGAAGGGAAGTGCTTATAATAGTGAAAATGCTTTGGGTAGTATTCCTGCAGTAAAATTTTAAAACGCATTCTAGTAATATATTACTTTTAACTATATAGTTAAAAGTTTTAAATAAAAAAAAAAGTTAGTTAAGTTAAGTTAAGTTAAGTTAGTTAGTTTAATTTTAAAATTTTACTGCAGGAATACAACCCAAAGGATTTTCACCTAAAGAGAGGAAAATGTTGACACAGTAGGTGCAGATGAAAATTCTTATAAAACCAACTTGCCCTGCAAATAAGTATAGCTTAGAATTCAAATGACGCTAGCAAAGGATATCAAATTCATTATTTGTAATAGTGCGATAAGCTAGTTTGATACGGAAATGATCGAACGAAATCTTCGTTGATAACTGAGATTGACTCACCATCATTGGTGACCCACTAAACATTTACCATAAGACATGAACACTTCTTCCATCCATCCGGACCTCAAAACGATTCGTTAATGTTTCCAAAAACAATTTTAACCCTCAAAACTGTCATGGGACGGTTTGAGGGGCTAAAGGATCTTGGAAACTGATCCATGCCACAATGGGGCTGCTATAAAAATAAACTGGAACCCTTACAAGGTCGATGCTAATGTGAAACCGATACATTTATGATGTTTTCCGGCTACAGATATGGTTAATATTTGATAATGTAAGACTTCTGTGGACATATGAAATTGGAGAGGTCAGGCTTAACGACTGTTTGTAAAATTTTTGGGTTGGCGATCGTGCTTATGGCTAGCTGGTTATTTGGGATTAAAATTCCTTGTATCTGTGTCTGTGTATCGATTTCAATACAACATAATATTTAGATCATCTTCATCATGATGAAGTTGATCATCATGCATCATGATGCAATCAATCACACGAGACTCTGATTTAAACTAACTGACTGTCATCTCAAGAATAATTACCTAATGAATCGATTAAAACTCAACCTGTTGCATATTAGGTTAAGTACATCGATGACCGAGCTTTGCTCGTTTTTTTTCTTATTTGAAGTTTTCTAAAAATGAAACCTAGCTAGATCGATTTATCACACCCGCATACTAAATTTCATGAAAATCGTTAGAGCCGTTTCCGAGATTATATATATAAATATAATACCCATATATATATATATATATATATATATATATATATATATATATATATATATATATATATAATATATATATATGGGCACATAATTATATACAAGAATTGCTCGTTTAAAGGTATAAGATAGAAGGGGACAAAAGCAGGACGATGATGATGATGAATCTATTAAAACTGGTAAATTCAGACTTTTTATTTGTCACAGTTCAGTGAACAAACAAAGCCTCTATTTTTAGGTTTCCGTATCCGAAGGGTAAACCGGGACCATTACTAAGACTCCGCTGTCCGTCTGTCTGTCTGTCTGCCTATCTGTCCGTCTGTCACCAGGCTGTATCTCGTGAACCGTGATAGCTAAACAGTTGAAATTTTTACAGATGATGTATTTCTGTTGGCGCTATACTACAGCAAATACTAAAAACAGAATATAATAAATATTTGTGGGGGGCTCCCATACAACAAACGTGATTTTTGGCCGTTTTTGTCTAATGTTGTATAGATAATGGTACGGAACCCTTCGTGCGCGAGTCCGACTCACACTTGGCCAGTTTTTTCATATCTTTATGAAACAATAATGTGTCCAATTTATTTGTCATCTGTGCCCTTTTCTTCTTGTTTTTATGAGTTTTAATTTGACGCGTTGTTGGTCAAACAATGTTCGTGTTTTTTGGGTCCTCAAGTGAATGTTGGTTGGAAGAATTTATTAAGGCTGTTCTTAGCTTGATAAGGATAATGATGAACTACTGGCTTTTTTCTAAGTGCCGGGCAGTAATTGCTTTAACGCTTCCACAGAGAATAGCTGGAGGCTTGTAGCAATATTAGTGGCGGAAGCTTTAAAGAAAATGCTGAGTTAATTTTACAAGGTAAAAGTGGCGACACTTTTTATAGCATTTTGTAATTTTTAATATTATTTATCAAGTAGGTTCAGATTAAATAAAATATTTTTTTTAGCAACTTTTTGTTGAACATCCAATTTTTTATTTTTAGGATACTAAAAGTATTGACTTGCATATCATTAAAGTATCTTGACAATATTGTAAGGAAGATGGCAATTGTTTAGAAATCTATAATCGCAAAATGTTGTTATGTTATGCAGATCAACATTAAGCATGTCCTAAACTGAACCACTTAAGAGGAAACACGGTAGGTATTTGAAAAAACTATCACTGTCTCTCCGCGAGCGTGATTTCGACATTCTTGCGATAAGGACAACTATAAAAAGTTATAATTCGAGGTTTGGCTCTCGACTATTTTCTCCTCCAATATTTGACCAATTTAAAAGATATTTTATAATAATGAATAAGAAGGATATATACTGTGTCGCTATGTTTTTCGTTTTTCATTAACAGTTGTCAAATTTGTACACTAGGCCTCTGTTGACAGGCGATCTAAATAGGCAATTTTGAGCATTTTGTAAAGGTTCTAAGTGCTTATACAGATTATGTATCATCAAAAAGGAAAACATAGGAACATAGAAGAGGTTGATATTTATTTAACTGTAAAAAAATATAGTCATAAACCAGAAAGAAAACAGGCGAGAACGTTTGTATGGAGAAAAGACCACCTACATTTCCTTTTAATGCATGTCCTTCAATTAAAGTTTTCTATTCAAAAGACGGCACTCCTTATTCCATGCACTTTCAGAAGAAACTGTCTGCGAACAACCAGCAAAAACCCCACATCTGCTTCCATCCACATTTGCTCCAATATTCTGCAATAATTCATTACAGCCGCCTTCAGTTACAAACAGGGCCAATGTTTTGACAGATGTTCATCTGAAATTGTTATTTTTGTCGCCGGGGGTGTTAATTTGCGTCGCTTGTTTTAACGCAAGACCGCGCCCCAATTAAGGGATTACTAAACGTAATTTGCATGTAATAACTTGAAAGGTGACGTTTTGAGGTGAACTTTGTCATCTGGTTTTTGGCCTTTTGGGTAGTGTGCTATATTAGGTGAAGCAGAAAATTTTTACATTTTATGTCACACCTGGCAGGTTTATCAGTTATAACGTTTATTTAGGTTATAAGGTACAAAAGGTATTTACAAGGCAGATGTGAGCGGCAACGCCGGGAGGGGACGCCCTAGAAGAATATACGTTGACCTCATTGGTGAGGTTCTTCAGAAAGGTCAGAACAACCAAACCTGGAACAACTACTTGTAGGTCATACAAATATTTATTCCATGCGGGAATCGAACCCGCGATACGCAGCGCAAAAGCCAATCACTCAGCCACTGCACCAAACGCGCAGTCCGCAAATATGCTTTATATGGAACTCCAAAACATCTTGATCCTGGTTGAACACTACTAAAAGGCGGATCACAAATCATAACATGCATTTGTTACACGAGAGTCCAGCGCACAATAATAGCACTTGTTTCATTACAATTATCACTACTCTCGATTATTTTAAGACTTTTTTCTCGATTTTGTATATACTTCCAAGTTTTCCTTTTCTATGGTCTACCCGCTACTGGGATACTGATCTCTTTAGATTTTAATCCACCACGCCGGCCCTGTGCGGGTTGGTGGACTCATTGTGATTATGTTATCCTGCACCTTTTTGAGAGCAGTACTAACCTACAACTTGAAAGTCGGTCGCCGATACCTCTGGATCACTATACCCGCTGTTCCAAAATCTTACGCTCATCTGTCTGTATAACTCAGCAAGACAAACAAATACTAGCAATACACACAAGGGTGTCGCAAGCGATTATTAGTCGGATGTCAGTCGTGACGGTTCGGCGAGACAGAACAAACACTGCAATTGTTACTGTGCCTGTGTCATGTCCAAACGAAGAGACTTTCTCTACAATGCATTTAATTTTCTGCGTTGTTGCAGGGTAATTGCCTGAGAATCAGTGAAATTATCAGCTCTTCATAACTTTGTTTTGGTACAGATCCCTGTTTAGCTTCAACTTTTACTACGACAACCACTTCTGGTCGATAAATCCTTGAAAATTTTAAAGTAAATGTTAGCTAATGGTTTAATTAAAATCAAAGTTTTGAATTTGACTTTGACTCGATATTTCTATCGGTGTTTGATTTTGGAAATAATTGTATAATTAAATTAATTAATTCTATAAATCTCTGTCTATCTTTCTATAAGTAAACAAAAACCTTAGTTCAATATCAGCTATAGTCTGTACTACGTGCAAAGTAGGCTGTAGATTGCAAGTGGCAATGTGTTAACTCTATTGACTAAGTCAAAAGTAAGTTTAAACATGATACATCATTCCAAGTTTGCTCAACCAAAATCTAAAGCAAAATGATGTATTACATTTTTGTTTTCTTTAAGAAAGAAAGGCTTATTTTTCTCTGGCGAAAATAAAGAAATAACCTCTTTCTGCGACAGCATTGTCACCCTAAATAACACGTGTCTTCATTTACTTTCGAAAATATTTTGCTGCATTAATTTTACGTGTCTTCTTAACACTTTCCACTACGTTTTCAGCCTTACCTTCTTCATTATAAGGTCCTTTATCATTATCATCCTTATTTCCATTGAGTTATGGATCAGTGTTGTAACCGCGATCACGGTTTGTCTGTTCATTGTTTTCGTTGACGACAGCGTTTGTGTTGCAATGTTCAAATGTCTAACGATAATACAGTTTGACCCCTATACTTCATAGGTCATTGTGTAAGCAAGTAAAAGTACAAGTAAGAAAGGTCCCATAATGTTTACAAGGTTGGAAATTGTTTGAAATTATAATATGGGATGTAGGTAAAGAAACCAGGCTGCTAAGACGATGGGTTTAAAAGTTATTTAAATGTTATTTGATTTCGGGTATAATATTCTAATCTGTAAAAGTGTTTATAATAACACATTTGATCCTAAAGGGTCTCTTATTTCACCAATTTCAATATCGTATTGTATCTCATGACGTACTTGTGCGATAATGTAATGTAAAACGCACGGTTTATCAAGATGCTCCTACAAAAACGAACGGTACTTTTTAAAATCTTAGCAAAGAGTTTTTATGTCAGAAAAGTAGTCAACATTTTATGAATAAAATTAACTTTGAGAGATAAAATACAATAAATAAACAATTAATTCTTTAAAATAAATAATTTTAAAAATAAATTACAACCATTTATCTGTAACAAAAACACAAAAATATTAATTTACTGTATTAGTAATACTGGCTGTTTTTTGTGCCTTTGCCTTAAAACAAAGCGCTGATGCGCGCGCCTCGTTAATTTGTGAACAAGTAAAAATTATTCCGCGCGCTTTTTCTTTTCGCCGTATTGTTTTTATTTGAAAATATCGTCACACCGCCTGAAGTCTCAGAAGCAGCGAAAAAGGCTACTCTAAGCCTCTAGCCCGAAAAAACGACCGATAGATACTTACAAGCGTATCAAAATTTCGTTTAAGAAAGTCCGAGTTTTATTTATTTCCTCGCAAATATGTTATAAAACGTCGCATGACACACGTGCGCTTTGATAATTACAGCCTCTGCTCTCTTGTAGCCCTCGCCTACGGCTCGGGCTAGCAATATCGCCTCGGCTGACATTTTCAAATTACCGCACTTTTATATTATTATCATAATGTACTATTATTATAAGTTCATTTCATTCTCAACAATATCTTTGTAATCACAAAGAAGACAGATTTCTTTCTTTTCAGAACGTTCGTAAAGTTCTTTAGACACTGCAATTATGCGAAATCTTATCATTATTCACTTTCTTAGATTTTTAAGCAGCTACCTACATTTAAGTAATGCGTCTGTGATCGTAAAACCGTCGAATGTGGGTGAGAAAATGATTACACGATAATTTTCCATCAAGCCTCTGTAAGCTTGAGTGGCTAACTGGCGAAGATTATCTAATCTCGGCGTACATCGTCAGAATGTTAATTGTTAACGCGTAGACAGCCCGCGGGCCAGTAGACATCTTCAATATTATGCTGCCCTGGTAGCCGTACTATTTGTTCACTCGCTTTTAGTGAACAGAATTTGTTGAAGAATCAGTAGATAGTATTTTTGGAACCTCTCCTTAATTTTGGACTCCTGGTGTAGAACTAGTCGATCCGCAGCAACGTCGCCCAAACGGATTTTTGTACACACTTCCAAAACCCTATTTATGATGTACACGTGATTAACGTTGTAATAAGGGGATTTTTAGAACTTCGAAAAATACGAGTATATCTAAAGAACAATGTATGTAATTTAAAAGTAAAGTAGTTGTTTAGTATACTCCTAAGTTTTACGAGTTATTTCATGAGGGTTGCTTTAACAGCTTCAAAGCACGTAGTGACATAACCGTTGTCTCCTCGTAACCCAATGCAATATAGGTACGGACCAGGGATGTTATGGAGCTCCGTAACCGTAACCAAAACTATCGGATATCCGAAATAAAAATATATCCGTAACCGTATCCGTTTCACAAGTTTCAGATAGTTTCGTATAAGGGCGGAGTCTAAATAAAACGACATGTTTCGACAGGTGTTTTTTACCGCTCGCGCGCCTCGTGATTCTTGCAGTTTGTTTGTTAGTTCATTTTTTATTATATCCGTAACCGAAACTATCCGAAACTAACGGATAATCCGAAATAATTACATATCCGTAACCGTATCCGAAACCGATATAACTTTATTCCTATATCCATATCCGTATCCAGATCCGAAATATCATATCCATAACATCTCTGGTACGGACATGGAAGAGTCATAAAGTGAATCTAGGAGCTCCTATGTTGTCAAGTTCTTTTACTGACAAAAGAAGACTTGTAAAAATAATGATGATCTAGTTTTTATTACCGACCTCAAGAATAACACGATGGGTCCTATACATGGCTCCAGATTTCCCGTAAAAGAAACCCCTGTACGAGGAATCTAATCGATCAAACGAACGAACAAGAACATTTCCTAGATATTGTTGACAAGTATGTACATAGGCAACAATATAATACTCTATCCCTGGTTTTACAAAAATAATTTTGGTACTGTGGGGATAGTATGTGCAATCGTTAATTTGGTCTAAACCGACCTTAAGCATAATCAGGCTGTATCGTTCCCTCTTCTGGTAGACAAGCGTCTTTCTGGGCCGTAGGAATAGGCCGCAGTCTATCACGTGGGCCCTGTATGATTTGATGGAAGTCACGTCTTTGAATTTATTGTTCAATGACATTCCAGTTTCCTCACGTTGTTTTCCTTCAGCGTTTCGAGGGCAGTGGTCTGATGAAATAAATGACATTTGTGTGAATTTGGGTGATTTGCTTGGATGAGAACAATCACAACAAGACAAGTTAGTTGGTGCTGTTATCACAGGGCTAATCCGAGCTTCACTGCTATTTACACAAACGCAATCTAATTCGCCCATCCGCATTCTACCATCGGACGTGCAGTGATTTGATGGCACGGTTGGTGCAGTGGCTGAGCGACTGACTGTTGCGCTACGTGACGGGGGTTCGATCCCCGCACGAAACAAATATTTGTATGGCCTTCAGATAGTTGTTCCGGGTCTGGCTGTTTGTGTTTAAATGCAACGCACCCACGATCGAGGAGAAATTCCTAGTGAGGGGCAACGTTCTTTAAAAAAAAAAAAAAAAAGAGATACGGCGAAGCGTCACTGACAATTATGGTTGAGGATCCATGGACCCGAACAAAGCCTCTTTATTTATTTTGCGACCCGCCAGTCTGCGGTATTCACTATCGGCTTCTCTTTTTCTCGATCATTATAATCTAGATCTGTTCAAAGTTCGAATTTATCGGTTTCTTCTAGACAAGCGTGCCCTATTCTCCGCCACGCCATCGTTTCACATCAGATTGTTGCAGCAAAACGCAAGCCTATTTAGTATAAATAAACATCACGCCTGTCATCCCCGTAGTACCTAATAGTACACCCACATTTTGCCAGTTATGTTTAAGTTCCGTGTAATAGGGGGAGAGCCTATTGCCATCAGCCAGGCACAAACCCAGACTCCGCGGCTGCTACTGAGAAATTCCTGACGGAAAAACCCAATAGCACTTTGCCCGACTTGGGAATCGAACCCAAGACCTCATGCTCAGCAGTCGCGCTTGTGGCCACTCGAAAAAACGAGGAAGTCCGTGTATAAAAAATATAGATACTTATTTAAAATATTGTGTATTGAGAATGAGTTACTACAAACTCATGGTGAGTTTACGACCCATAGTAACACCATGCAACGCTAAAACTATCAGAATTCAACTAGCGGCTCTTTCGTCGCGCCTAATGCAGTTAGTCGCGTACCTGCAGGCACTTTTCTCTTTTGGCTAGATCTAGACAGGCGACACGTTAGACGGAATATAGAGTTAAAGTTCCAGATATTTGTATCAGATTCAAAACTGCTTTTCTGCTACTGCTAGAAAATGTATTATATTAGTTAGTAAAAACTTTTTGATATTTTATAGAAATGCAAATTTTAATGATGGATTTTTCTTTGTTTTGTCAATCGTTTTCGTCTACATTGAACTATAGCTTGACTGATCAAATATTTTATTTTACTGTCTTGCAAATAATCTTGTTGACGTTGCTTTGTTTGATAGAAAATATATTAGTTATATTTATGAATCCGCGTGGTGGATTATAGCCCATTCCCTCTCAAAGAGAGGAGGCCTGTGTCCCAGCAGTGGGAACATTTATAGGCTGATGATGATGATGATGATGATATTTATGATAGTTTTTTATAGATTATTTAGTACATGTGCAAAGTTTTTATTAAGAACATTATTTTCAACTTCAAATCCTGAACTTAGTTATTGAACAGTTGATGGATAAAGTTTTCTGAATTTTCAACGTTTTTGGTAGGTATTTTAGGGTTTTATACGAAAAGGTATATTAAACGAAGGTTTGAAGTCTGAATATCAATTTTATATGCAATAACATTTTATTTGTTTCTAGAAGAGTATCATAAAATAAAATAACATAAAACTATTTTGATCGTATTCAAAGAGGGACCTAGGTCTTTCGTACATTTTTATTGAACCCTATGTGAGTATAATAGAAAACTTATAAATCGAGATCTCTATTATTTGCTTCCAAAAATAATACCAAGATGCTAAATGCATCTAAACAAACATAAAGGCCTTTAAAAATCAATACTAAGTCAACATTACAAAAACTTACAAAGGTTTTTGTTAAAATTAATTTACGCGCGAAAAATTTGCGCGCCAATAATTCACCTCGGCAATCTTCGACAATTTCCGACAAATCTCTTCGACATAAAAGCAAATCGCTTGGCGATCTGTCAGCGAGGCAGGAACGGCAAAGAAGTTGAATTTCTTACGGCATAAACGTCATAAATAAAAGAAGGCGGCAAACTTTCTGCCGTTACCGGTGTGAGGTTGCTGAGGACGTATTCTGGAACTCGATAGTGTTGCATTTACGTGTAATATCCATCTTTTCATACCTTAAGGTGGTTGCGTCAGGGTATTCCGCAAGATACAATTTTTCTGAAGTTTTTTGCAATTTACAGATCAGTGTTTGGTTGTATGTTGATGAAAAATGAGTCGCGCTAATAACACGTATGCAGCTACAGAATTACAATCTTGAAAATCATCAATAAAACCCTATAAGTTCTTGTAATCCTATTCAATGAATATTTCTTGAAAAACTCATTCAATAGGATTAAATGGACTTACAGGGTTATATTGATGATTTTCATGATTGTGATTCTGTAACTACACATATGTGTTACTGGCGCGACTCATTTTTTATCAACATACAACCTGAAAACGACCTGCAAATTGCAAAAAAAATTAAGAAAAATTGAATTTCGCGGGCTACCCTGGTGCGACCACCTTAACAGCTGAACAGAGTTCAATGAAAATTTATCTGAATATAGGAGCTTTTTATCCAGTTAGTACGCACGAAAACCAATCAAACTATGCAAAACCAAATTGAGCTGATCTCTCATTGTACGGGAAGCTCATACAAAGCATGGTCAGGTAATACTGGATACTTATGGCTTTGGTGTGTCGCCGTGTGTAAGAGCTGGTTCGTAGGTATATATATTTTTTTAAATACAAGAATAATTACTGTAAGATTACATTTGAAGAGTTCGATAATTTTTATTAGTTTATCTCTTCTAGCCGCTAATAAGATGAGATTCAAATGATCCATCATTTTGCGAGAGTTTTTAAAGCCTAGAATGATAGGACACTATAGATAATGAATGCAATAATACAAGTTGTAAGTACCTGTACTTTTAAGTAAAGTCTCTTCAACATTTCATTATTACAAGAAAACATGGTAACATATCACAAAACTGGAGCCCTGAGACAGTTACACGGGGTCGCAGCAGACCGAGGAGAAGATGGCGGGACGCCTGGGATGGCTTTCTCGGTAATTGGCAGGAAGAGGCGCAACATCGGGTAAAGTGGAAGGAATGGGAGGAGGCCATTGCTCAGAAGTAGGACAGTTCAGGATAACTAAAAAAAATTGGTTGTCTGTAAAGTTGGTTTAGGGACGATAGTTTAACGTGACAACGTCATAAAATCGAGTGGAAGAGAGATAGATGCGGCGCATGCGTACAATGAGCGTAACCGGACACTTTTCGTGCATGCAGCCGTCGTTCATCGATATTAGACGTTGTCACGTCAAAAAGAAAAAAAACGTGGTTACAATTTGCGATAACAACAAACAAATACTTATTTCAAAAAGAATTCAGAATAAGGCTATCTGGGTACAATTTGTCGGCGCGGACGTTCGGGCTCGCTCTCCGCAGGAAATGAGCGTATTTGTCTTACCTGAACGAGGTACGGCGTCTCAACTAGCGATAAGCGAGAAATGCGTACGATAAACAGTACATTAGACAGCATGAGTTACATGGAATAGCTACATACTACGTTCATCATTATCAGCTTGTGGTGGTAACCGTCGGCCACAGATTCGTTACGACCCGGCTCCTTAAGATTGACGTTTGTAAATTCAAACATAGAACAGTGTTTGAATTTACAAACGTCATTCTTAAGAAGTCGCTGTAGCTTTCACGGTTTTTAATTTATTTTAATTTTCGTGAAAAAAAAGTTCGTCATTTACCTACCCAGAATTCGTCTTTCTAAAATAAAAAATAAATAAAAAAAAGTATAAATATGGCCCACCTAGAAACCATTTACGACATTATGACATACGCTTGTGTCGTGTTTGCCCAAGCCCACCCCCGCTTCATTCATAGGATGCAGACACTCCAGAACCGATATCTCCGGAAAATCACTGGAGCCCGTCCTTACGTCCGTAACGAATCCCTCCATTTAGACCTCAGAGTGCCTACCATCCAGCAGTTCATGAAGCGCCTCTCCACGCGCTTCTTTGACAGAGCTGTGAAGCACGAAAACCCCCTGATCGCATCGGCCGCCCGATACGTCCCATCGCGTATTAGTATCGTTCGCCGTCCAAGGCATGCACTAGTAGCCCCCGATGACCCCATCGCCCTCCTACAGGAGAGCAATAGGGAAATCAGTACCGTAAAGAAACACAAACACAAACCGCCGTATTTCCGACCTCACCGCCCCCCCCCCCCGACCCTTGCTACCTTGCTAGAGCCAGCCCGCGATGCTGAGCAATTAGTGATAAACCAACACCTAAATAATCTCATTCAGATCCAGCCTGTCCCCTTGCTCCCCAGCGACGCCCTAAGCCGAGGCTCATACCCCACAGGGGGTGCCCTTTGCGTGTGGTCGCTTAGTTTATAATTCATTGCCCCTGGCTGGAGGTCTGGAACAGGAATAGACCAGTTAAACAGTAGCCAGCCTCCTAGGCTGAACTGAGACCGAACTGAGACTGACTGAACCGAGATGCCATTAACAAAAAAAAATAAAACCATCTACGACTTTGTGTCTCAGTCAAATCGCGTCGTTTCGAAGCCAATAGTTCAAAAATTCTCTGAGCATAACTCTTACCCACAGCCTGCTGAACAAATGTCTATCAAATGACTGACTGAAATAATTTACATTAGGAACAATGCTATTCATCCCGCTTACACTAGAACCCAACTGACTCCAGAGCTAGAGCTACACATTCATAAATTCACTTACCAACATTTATGAATGTTAATAATTAAAGCCACTATAGCTCCTAGCGATTTATTTGGTGCTCCAACTGTTTATGCACCGTTTGCCGCTGAATCTTGAAGTCTAGGAACTGACGTCATAATGTGGTAAGCAGTCTCTTCATGCAGTAGAAATGTATTGTTTTCTTAGCTTTGTAATGTTTCTTACTTTGAAAAGCTTTCTTAAAGGTGAAGTGGAGTTTACATAGTTATGTTTATGGAAAGGTGAATTATGCATTCAAAAAGACGGTACCATTACTAGATGCTGTGCTCTGATAGTATTGTTTGTTTCTTCTATAACGTGTCGTTTGTGCCTAACCTAACTAAACATGTATAATTCCTGGAGATCTTAAAATAAACACTTAAAAGAATAGACAAAACGAAAAAGTACCTATTGTAAAAGAAGGACAAATAAAATAAAGAAAGCTGAACACTCTCGTTTGAGAAATACCAAGAAGACGATAGGAATCGCCAGGGCAGAATAATTGTTTCGCATGGAGAGAGATATAAGTAGGTTCGTGGAGATGACGGCCAATCTCGGTGAAACAGATGCTGAGGTACAGATGGAAATAATGTTTGACCTGGTTTAAAGATTACGGGGGACATTTTTATGCACATGAATAATTGTACGAGCCAATAGTTGTAGGCACCG
Organism: Lycophotia porphyrea; assembly: GCA_950005105.1. Taxonomy (NCBI): domain Eukaryota; kingdom Metazoa; phylum Arthropoda; class Insecta; order Lepidoptera; family Noctuidae; genus Lycophotia; species Lycophotia porphyrea. The sequence goes on from OX465393.1 coordinate 15,961,005, forward strand.
TACATTATCACTGGAATTATGGTTTCTTGGTCTAGTTCTTGGAGTAAGTACACAGAAGGAACCACAAGTTGTGTGTAAAGTTATAATGATTAAATGTAGTAGGTTAACAAGTTATAAATAGTAGCGATTCTTTCTCTTGATAAGTGTTTAGTTCCACAGTTATTGTCTGACTCGACGTGTATTGCTTAAAACGTTATAGTTCATCATTATCTTTATGCCCTTATCCCATTCTATTTGGGGTCGGCGCAACATGTTTTCTTCTACCATTCTCACCTGTCGTCGGACAGGGGAGAAGGGAAGAAGATCACGTGTTGAAAATGGAGATAGTCACGGCATCATTGACTCCTTTCTTTTTAATTATGGCATAATATTTGTGACGCATGACATCTAAGTAGGTTGCGGCGGTCGCAAAGTAATTGTATGGTTGAGACTGTAGGGTACAAGAATATTCTTGGAGGAGAAAACTATTAATTGCTGAAACGATAATTATTATCGAATTTTGTATTTTTACAGCTTTTTCTCATCAAACTCTGATCATGACAATCAATCGTAATTGATGTTTGTTGAGTGTCGTCGAAACTTTATTCTTTAAATTTTTCCTCATTCTGTTAATACGTGGCTTTCTAAACTTTTTTTTCTTTTCTTAATTATTTATTTGCAATGTCATTTCTTTTCAGGTCATCACCTCGATTGGTGGGCTCAGATGCGTCATACAAACTGAGCCCGTATGAAATGGAAGCCTTGAATGTGGTAAGTTTTTGAATATGGTTTAACATTATGTAGCCCCAAAATAATTACATATTATGACTGCCTCGTTGGTCTAGTGGTCTTAAGGGCGACTACTGAGATAATGGCATGGGTTCGATTCCCGGGCCGGGCAAAATGATTTTGGGGTTTTCCCATCAGGAATTACTCATCACATAGCAGCCACAGAGGCTGGATTTGTACCCGGTTGCTGGCAATAAGCTCGCCTCCATTACATGGGACTTAAACATAATTGGGGAAATGTGGGTGTACTACTAGTTACACGTCTGCCTAACCCTTCGTGGATTAAAAGCGTGATGTTATGTTATGATAACGAAGTGCCATCTAGCTCAACATAACGGTTAGCTTCTAAGGAAATTAAAATTCCCACATGTTACTTGGCTTCTCAATATCCATCGCGCTCAACCGAATATATCAGAGGATTAAATACTATGCAAAGTAAACACAATTATCTCCGAGTTATTGCGAACTAGACAAATAAGAACATAATAATACGGCACGCATGTGTCCTTGCAGATTAGTTGGGCGCAAGGCAAACGATTCAGCGTTGTTTTGAGAAAAAAGCGAATTTAACTACAAACCTTTGCTTGATCCGTAGTCATCAATATTATGTTAAACAAGTCACTCTTGCAGTTACAGGCATTTCTTTTTAATCTATCTTTGATGCGTCTAGTATTGATGATTTCTAGACGCTTTGATCCTATAGACGCTTTGATCCTATAGACGCGTGATCGAATCAGAAATGGAGGGCATCCGCAAAAGAACCAAGGTTATCGACGTAGCCCGAAGAATTGGCAAACTTAGGTGGCAGTGGGCAGGGCACATTGCTCGCAGAACGGATGACCGATGGGGCCGTAAAGTTCTGGAGTGGCAACCGCGAACCGGAAGACGTTACGTTGGAAGGCCTTCCTCTAGGTGGACAGATGACCTGGTGAAGGTTGCGGGGATCCGTTGGACGCGAGTCGCACGGGACCGGTCAATGTGGCGACACTTGGGGGAGGCCTATGTCCAGCAGTAGACGTCTTTTGGCTGAAATGATGAAAAGAAAAGATGATAGACGCTTTGAAGGCGTTTCGTATCTATAAAACTACTTTAATTAGGATTTAAAATAGCTGTTGTCAAATCACTACATTTTTGACATGTCCATAATCGTTATACGGTGCCGCAGACACTGCTTTTTCTAACTCTGTAAAGGTCTACTATTCGAAGGCACTTGCAATCGCTTCTTGTTTTGCTGTAATGGAATCGCATTTGTCAGTTTTCGCCAGGCAGATTTAAAAAATGTACTTTATCAAGCCCGCTGTAGCTCATGCCTCACACACCAATTCTGTGCGTTTATAGAATTTATTGACCAATTACGTAAACTATTTATAGCAATCGAATGGCTATTCGTCTATCGCATATAGCAGATAGCATCAGAATAATATTAGAAACTAACTGGCTGGTTTCAAATAACTTCTCGATGTAGTGGTTAATTTATCGTTTTTCCCTTATCCGGCTTACCATCAGTGCAAAACTAGTTTTTCTCAATTAAATAATTTCTCTTTAACGAGAATAGATATTTCAATTTTCTATCTTGTTAGGTGGGTTTTATTGATTTCATTTGCAATAAATTCCTCTTGTCGAAGATCATTTCACATACTAATATGAAAATATTTGCCTCGTTAGTCTGGTAGTCGCAAACGCGACTGCTGAGCATGAGTCCTGAGTTCGATTCCCGGGTCGGGCAAATTGTTATTGTGCTTTGATTTGTGCCCGGCCCCCTATTACATGGGACTTAAACATAACTGGTGAAATGTAGATGTACTATTAGGTACACCTCTGCCTAACTCTTTTGGGATTACAGGCGTAATTTTATGAACATAATCTTTTTGTTTCTTGATCCAATTTCTAAACGCCTCGTAACCTAGTTTATAAACAAAGCCACTCATTTCTATAACGACACGTAATACAACAATAGTTCAGTTCAGTAAGTATTCCGTAGCGTCCCATATGTTAAACAAGCGAATATTTGTTTTATGGTATTAGTTTATTAGTTATATATTTGAATGTACGTATATAAATGAGAATGAAGTGGTTTTGCGGCCACTATATTCGTAATATATTTCCATTATTGCTCATGTAGTAGAGAACGTTATGAGTTCCATAATTCTATACTGTTGGTGCATTTACTACCTCGGTGGTCTAGCGGTCGCAAGCGCGACTGCTGAGCATGAGGTCCTGGGATCGATTCCCAGGTCGGGCAAAGTGGTATTAGGTTTTTTCATCAGGAATTTCTCAGTAACAGCGATGGAGTCTGGATTTGCGCCCGGTTGATGGCAACAGGCTCGCACCCTTTTACTTGGGACTTAAACATTACTGGCGAAATGTGGGTGTAGTATTAGGTACACGTCTGCCTTACCCTTTCGGGAGTTTACCGTTTTAGGCTTTCATGGTTTATAACCAAACTTACACTGTCACTTATTTTATTTTATTTATTCAGGGACAATAAACAGCTACAATATGTGTTGGAACATTGGAAAGGTAGGACAAAATTTTAACAATATTGCAGCCCACTACATTATCCGCATATTGACAAAAGAAAATATGATAATGAGTGCCACTAGATAGGTAATAAATAATTACATCACATAAAAATAAATAAATAATAATTATAAAAGAATGATTAATAAACAAAATAATAATTAAATAAACGAAACATTAATTATATCATGCAAAATAGAAATTCTAATTGATTTGATTGCTTGGCAACAGAACAATAATTAACACAATTAAATAATGAAATCTAGACTAGCTTACATTCCTAATAACATTACTGGTTAATAATAATTTTCATAACATTAGATTTAAATTTGGATTTTGAGCATATAAATATATCAATATTAACAAAATTACAATTATAAGATTCTACCATTCGACGGATAGGGCAGCGCAAACCAGAATTAGTTCGACGTATACGTATTGACAGCAAACAGGGTACCTGCACGGGCACTACGTATATTAACGGTGCGTGGGATTACATAACATAGCTTGCTCGTGAGATCGATACAGTCAAAAGCACCATGAACAATACCGTACAGTACAGAAGCCTCTAGATACTTACGTCTAGATGTTAGGTTGACCTGCCCATATTTATCTAGCAATTGTGAGTACGACAAATACGTTTTGTGGCATCTATAATGCATGGCTCGTAGAAACTTACGCTGGACTTTTTCAATCTCGTCTATGTATTTCTGGTAAAACGGAGTCCAGATGGGGACGGCATATTCTAATTGTGACCGTACAAGGGTCTTATATAGGTAAAGGTATGTGGAGACCCGCTTGAACTCGGTGGACGATCGCATAACGAAACCATACATCCTAAATGCTTTATTTACTATTTATCATCAATCAACACACCAAGATCTTTCACAGTAGATACATTACTGAGTGCTGTGTCGTGCAAAGAGTATTTAAAGTTAATAACTTTTTTATTCTTTGTGAAATTGATGCAATTGCACTTGGAGAGACTCAAGTGGAGTTTATTGTTTAGACAGTAGTTGGTGAGTCTGTCCAGATCTTGTTGGAACAGTCGACAATCCTCTACAGTTTGTATAGACCTATAAGCTTTAAGGTCATCAGCGTATACAAGAAACTTAGTATTTTTAAAACATTTGTCTATGTCATTAATATACAAAATAAGCAATAGTGGTCCCAAGATTGAACCTTGTGGAACACCCGAGGTTATAAGCACTGCATCAGACTGATGACCATTCACGACAATCCTTTGTGTTCTATTTTTAATATAGGATGAGAACCAGCGAAGCAAATTTCTTCGTATACCATTATACGCAATCTTATTCAGTAAGATTACATGGTTGACCTTGTCAAAAGCTTTTTTGAAATCTGTATAAACCGCGTCAACTTGTAATCTAATTGTAATGTTGTCCATGTTTTCGAAGAGATAATTGGAAAAAATTAATAAATTTGAAACAGTCGAACGACGCTGAACAAACCCATGTTGCTCTGGGATGATGATGCTGTGTAATATTGGATAGATTTCATTGAGTACAAGTCTCTCAAAAAGTTTAGACAAGGTCGACAGAATCGAGATAATCGGTATTGCTCTAAGTCATGTTTTGAGCCATTCTTGTGTACAGGCGTGATGTTAGCCCGTTTCCATTCATCCGGGAAAACACCCTCGCTTAAACATTTATTGTAAATGATAAAGAGCTTGCAGGATATCTTATTCCCCTTCATCGTCTCAGGGTTCTTCTTATTTTCTTCTTAATTTATCTCGAGATCATGGCAGTCGCAACAGCGTCGAAATATCAGAAACTCAGAATAGTTGAAAATCACGTTAAATATCCCGTATGTGACCAGCCGTTGGTCCAGACTGTCATTTGTAGATCTTTGACAGTCGTTAAAGGTAGTCAATGGCCCAGAAAATGTGATAACCAGGCTTACCAAGCGGTATCGTATTACCCAGTACTAACTGGGTTGTGGATGTCAGACCGACAGTCGCTCCATGTAAAATACTGGTATTCAGCTGCATTTGGTTAGACTGCAAGTCGACTCTAACAGATGATGAGTTGTCATTTGAGTATTCTCCATCTTTCAAGACCTGTCATCTTCCACAAAATCCATCTCTAGTCCATCTTCGGTATTTTCACACTTTTGTAGCGGCACTACAAAAAGTACTAAATAACATAGAACAAAAAGTACTACAACGCCATCTATGACACAGACGAAGAACTAAATAGCGAAAGATACCTAATTCCTAGATCGCGCAAGTAACGTTATCCGCGACTTAAGACAATTATAGAAGATCCTGACAACAACTGTCGGGTAGTAGCTTACCAGACATAACACCCGTCGGTCGGAGGTACTACGTTTTCTATGCTAGCTATACACCCTGTTCTTTATACACCCTAACTCTTATTAGCTTGGATTTACTTGTGTAACTTTAAGTTTAAAATAAACGAATATCACAAACCGCTGTTACAAATAGGAATCTCTTTTGTTAGTCCCTTAACAGAAAGGCTGCTTAGTTGGTAGTTGACCTGCTGTAAGGGTCGATTAACACGGATACGACGGTTAGCGCCAACTTTACTTGTAGGGCTGTGTAGCACTTGAAAAAGTATTTAGTGATTCTAAACTTAGATTCGTCCTATCCCGGTATAATGTTGAATGGGCTTGCTGGCCATGCATGAGGATGATCTAAAAAAAAATACATGAATATCTTTCATTCGTTCATTGACAGTAATGTCTTGACAACATTGCTGGTAGTTTTTTTTACTAACTACTTTTTCTACTTTAATAAATTCTGACTGTCGTGAAAATGTGTCAATTTTGTCATTTATTGTATTGTATTGTGATTTATAAAATGGGGCTCAGGTTACAATCATCAAAGATTTGTTAGTGGCATCCTAACTTATAATATTATAAATGCGAAAGTTAGTTTGTTTGTTACCTTTTCACGCCTAAACCACTGAACCGATCATCCTGAAATTTTGCATGTACTTTGTCAGATGTACAGAAACGGACATAGGGTACCTTTCATCCCGAAAAAAAGTACTGTTCCCGAGGAAAACAACAATAACTTTATTATGATAATAGATGGCGCCACGTGTATTTCGAATCATAATTGAATTATATTATTTTAAGCAGAGTACAACCCGAATTGATTATCAAATTCTAAATTAACGTGAGCGAAGCCGCGGGCAAAAGTTAGTTTGTTAAAATTATGTAAAGTATATCATCGTCTTCTTGTCCATGTTCTATGTTCCTTGGGGTCAGCGGATTATTATATTTTCTTCTATAACTTACGTAACGAAACGAAGTCTTTTAAACTCCTACATGCAGTTTCGTATATCTAAATATTTCATTCGTGCCTTTGAAATAAAATACTCCTACATTATTCTAGCAGTTTTAGGTGACAGCCCTAGCGCCCAACCAGTTAGTACTTGTAAACACTTTTTCACGCCATCCTAGTGCTTAAAATTAGTTTCATACAAACCTGAACTGCTCAAGACCTTACCGATTAGGGCTGGCTATTGTTACATTGTTGCAATTAAGGTCCATTGCCCACAGTGGTACCAATTCGGAGAGGCGCCAATCCTTTCTCGAATCGTCATTTGTATTTTATTATAAATGGTAGGAAGATTCAGAAGACCCAGTGACATAAAGAATAAAAAACTGGCTAAGTCCGAGTTGGACTCGCGCACCGATGGTTTTTTTTTTTACGGATGGGAAATCATCAAATGACTTCTCCCGCTCTGGGCAGAGCGGAAGGGAGTGTCAGACTTGTACTGACTAAAACCCATCCATGTTCCTTCCTTGCCCTTTGTGTTCCAGGGCCGCGGTATATCTTTCAAACAGTCCCGCAGCCCTGGCAGAACCACTGACCTTATAAACTTGTAGATATTTTTTACGGTTTTCGGACATTGCTTCTTGCCAAATTTCACGATTCTAGGTCAACGGAAAGTATCCTGTAGGTTTTGATTCCCTTGTGAAATCGCAAAATATACGACATAAAACATTCATATCTTTTGATCGCTTACAAGTTTGATTTTTTCACTGATCCAAGGCGTAGCGGACTTGAGTATTTTATATTAATTTCAGCTTGATACCATGATTCATGGCTGAGGCACTTTGGCACTTGGTTTCGTATGTTACCCAGTATTGACTTACTGTTCAATACTTCCTCAATGTGAATACTACCGCAATTACAGTTTATTTTAAGTAACAAAGGATTCAGTTACAGTTGTCCTTTGTACTGCTCCTGACCATTTGGGAATGAAAAGGGTCTCTGGTCTTATTTTATGGAAGTTTATACAGGTAAAAGGTAAGGTCAGGCCTTCTAATTACGTTTTGGATTCGATTTTCTGAGAATCTTATAATTAAGGCAATAGGTAGGTAGGTAGGTTTTGTTTAAAAAACAAATTAGAAGCTTATTATTGTTTGTGCATAATTGAGTTAGTAAGCTGAAGTGGCGGTGGAATGGCCATGTTTTCAAAAGGACCGATGGCCGGTGGAGTAAACGAGTCCTGGTGTGGAGACTTCGTTTTGGTCTATGTATATAATTTTGTAAATTCATTATGTATGTAGTATTGGCCATGTGCGGCCATAGAAAAGCCTCCCACTAGGTGGACCGATGACCTGGTGAAAGTTGCGGGGATCCGTCGCTCGGGACCGGTCAATGTGGCGATACTTGGGAGAGGCCTATGTCCAGCAGTGGACGTCTTTCGGCTAAAATGATAATGATGGTGATGATTCGCCATTGCAAGTTCATTTTTGTCCGTGTTTGGTTTCTGTCATGCATTATAGATTGCATTGTATAAGGATTTAGTTTTTATGTGATTTCTATTCCATCTATATTCTTACTTTTCCAATGCGTGAGGAAACTTCCCGAGACGGAGGCGGACATAAAAAAACCATAGTAGCAGCCAAACCGTTTTCAAGATATCTTCAAAAAAGCCGTTTTATGTAAAATGTATGTTTCTGTCATGTGTATCAGTTGAGATGGAGTTGTATACGGAAAAAGTATGAGAATATGAATTTCCTTCATAATTTTTTTCTTAAATTTTTGCCATGTTTTAATAGCTATTCGGAGCGGAGACGAAATCCAGATCATAAAAATTGGTTTAGCCGTTCTTGAGTTATAAGTGATGTAACTAACCCGATTCTGTTTTATATGTGAGCGAACAGAACGTGGAGGATACAGTATGAGAAGCCTATGTCCAGCAGTCGACTGTCGATTCATGTTTTAGCCACTTAAAGCGGTCAAACGAAATCCTTTATCTATTTGTATCTGTTGGTACCTAAATACTCTGTTGCAAAGACTAACAAAAGTTTTGTATTTGTCTACCCACATACACTGTGCCTCAAACAAAGGAAATACGGCCCGGATGCCATTTGAAATGTGTATAGTAGTAACATTTTTCGTAATTTCATGAAAGCCAATGGCCACGTATTATTCACAAAAAATACACCTTCAGTGTAGGATCAACACTTAAAAATGAATGACCGAACTCAATCATAAGTATTTGATAGTTTAATAATAATTGTCCTACTTGCGTAACATATTTACAATAATAATTAGAAAAAAAGGTGTGTGTGTACTTATGTACACGCGTTAGAAGTTATACTTCTTTGGCGTCTGAAGAAAAATTAAAAAAAAACAAAACTGCAGTAAATATCGAAGAAAAATGTTAAAATCAATCAAAACAGTATAGGTATACAGTAAGTACTGTATATTCAGTTTCCTTACTTATAAGTTAAGTTAGTCATTTAAATAAATATATTTTATTAATTCTATTCTGCGGCCAACTTCATCATGTCCTTTTTTTGGGACATCGTGCGCGCGCAGGTCATGAATTCACTCTCATCCAAACGCGCCAAAAGAAGTATAACTTCAAAAAAACCCATTCACTCCGGGAGTGCCGACAGAAGTGAAAAGTATTTTTTTTTTCAAGAGTCTGGATAATTTTAAGGAAATATTTTTGCATAAGTCTTTACTTATACTTACATTTGACTATACACTGTATTTTTTGAGCCTGTAATATGTAGTAATACGGTTAACTTTTTTTTTTCAAGTTTCTGGTAATTTTTAGCAAATATTTTTGCAAAAGCCTTTTACTTTTACATTTGATCATAGCTCTAACATGTATATTCTGTGTACGGTAGGTACGGAGGGCTGCATCAATTGGGTACCCCAGTTGGGAACGTAGGTGCTTTCAAGAGGGGTACCCACATCGTGACGCTGACTGTACATCGTACAGTCCTGCACAAAAGTCTGCCGACAATTCGTGCGGTCGCAAGGTTCCATTAGCTCATCAAGACGCCTTTGTACGTAGACGTGGCGGAAACAGAAGGGATTTGATGTATAATCTGTGAGGACGCCCTGTCATTACGTACCATGGGAAGTCGAAAGGCAGACTACGTTTTATTCGGGATACGCTATCACGTTTTTTACATCGTGCTAACAAACGTGCATTGGCAAAGATCATCATTCTCTTGTTATTTGGGATCAAGGCAGCTTGTCTTCTTCTTCCACACTTATCTATTACTCGTCATCTCATCAGACACCTCCTTTCTTGCCATATCATCCTTCACACAGTCCACCCATCGTTTCTTTGATCTCCCTAGACTCTTATTGACTCATAAGACTTTTGATTCAAAGGAAAAACAACAGAACTCCCAAAGTGTAACTGCACCACGACCGCTTTCCGGGACTTAAGACTGGAGATCAACTACTGTAGATTCACAGTTTGTAAATTTATTACATCTATATGCAGTTAAAGGAGTTAAAACATCTAAACACGAAACAGAACGTTTTATGTAACCAATTACGATAGCCGTGAAGTTAAGCACTCTTCAACAACCGAGACTGCGAAACCTTCACAATATTTCAAGAGCCTATATTTAGCTATAAACCTTCTTGAGTCTAAATTAATCAGCCAGTTCTAAAAAGAACTCGAAAAGTTTCCTTATAGTCTAATATGATTTATTCTTCGTTCGTCCTAAAGTTTCGTCCTATATTCCGAAAAATTCTTTGTTCGTCCCATATCACTATTGAAGTCCTGCTTCGTCCCAAATTACAAGTTCTATAAAGGTAGAGTCAATAAAAAAAACTAATGTAATATTTAATCGTCTTTTTGGGGACCAAAAGTACTAGGTCAGCATAAATTCAAGGTGTTGTTTATTCAAACGTGGTAGGTAGGTAGGGTAGGTAAGCAGGCAGGTAGGTTAGGTAGGTAAATAGGGAAGGTAGTTAGGCAGCTAAGTAGGGTAGGTATAGGTAGGAAGTGAGGAAGGTAGGTTAGGGCAGATAGGGTAGAGTAGTAAAAAGTAAAAGAAGGTAGTAGGTAAAGTACTAGGTCAGTATAAATTCAAGGTGTTATTTATTCAAACGAGGTAGTTAGGTAGGGTAGGTAAGTAGGCAGGGACGAAGGAAGCATACTGTGTGGGACGAACCAGGATTTCGATATGTGGGACAAAACTCAGTGGGCCGAACGAAGAATAAATCTCTAATATTATTACCTGCTGAATTGCTGATCCTAAAAACAGTACGTCCCGTAGTAAGGGCAACAGCATCAAAAGACACGTTTGAATAAGTTGCAGCAATAATCGTTGATTGTGTCGTAACCAGGTTCGCTGGTACATCACAACGACTCTTTTGTGGTTTAATGGTACGTAGTTCTGTTGTTAATGTTTAGCTTTGGTCGGAAATATTCAGTCCGGGTTGAGAGGAATAGAGTAAGGATTTTTTGAACATTTTACACTACTTTTTTTCAGAACAATCTTCTTTTTTTTTTTTCAACGGGCATTTCAGGAACCTGACACCCTTCCTCCCTATCATTTGATGATTTCCCATCCTAAAAAAAAACTTTTGCGGCTTGACCAAGATTATGTCATCCTCATCATAACATCACGCCTATAATGACTGAAGGGTTAGGCAGATGTGCACAAAATAGTACACCCACATTTTGCTAGTTATGTTTATTAAGTCCCATGTCATTTGGGGGCGAGCCTTTTGCCGTCAACCGGGCACAAGACTCCGTGGCGTCTACTGAGAAATTCCTAACGTAAAATCTAATGACACTTTGCCCGAACTGGAAATCGAATCCAGGACCTCATTCATGCTCAGCAGTCGCGCTTACATCCACTAGACCAACGAGGCAGTCTAGCCAAGATTATGTCTGGACCTTAAAAGAGATTGTGACTTCTGAGTTTTTATCAGCTATTTCTTCCCAATAAAGTCAGGTACGAAACAAAACAAAAAAAAACCTATTTGCAAAATAAATATCGTCAGTCATCAAGGCTAAACCTGAAAAAGCTATAAATAAAGCATGGTAGCAACCAACACACGATTTTCATGAAAACTTATTACTACACTACTTACATAAATTCTTCGTCTTCTCTTGGTGTCTCTTCAATTACTGAAGATAGGCTAATTAAAGGGTGTAAAAAGACTCTTAAAGAAGCCGAAAGGCACTTGTTCTAACCGTCATTGCAATGATTTTTTTGTTCTAGACGAATCTTCTAGTTACGAAGATATTAGGGTCAAAGTTCCAACTTTTTTACAAGTTTTTTTTTAAGTAGGGACATGTTTTTAATTTGAGATTTGCTTTTAACACCTCCACGACCTCCGTACTATTCAATCCATCCATCAGCACAAGGTTTTGAGTACGTTACATTAAGTCCTACCGCAAAACGTGATTTTTAACCCCTAAAAAAAAGTCGTTTCCCAGCAATATTTTTTGCGTAAAGTTACTTATTTTGATGTACAGAATGCTTGGTTGACGGCTTCGTGAAGTGTCTTTTTACACCCTGTATTAATTACTCAAAATAGTAAAAATGTTAATCTCGAAGATATTATAACTTTCGTAGATATTGATAGAAATTGTAATCAATGTTCATCTAATGAATACACAGGCGTAGAAGCTACAAATGAAACCGAAACTAATCTAGATACATAAACACACGTTCATACCGATACAATTACCCCACCTCGATACATTTCACTCAAACCAAATCATTGTTATTCCAACGACCGCAAAACGATAATGGCGATTAGTATAATGAAATGAAAACATTAGAGGCAAATAAAGACAGTCACGGGGTAGGCAGATAAATAAATTTACACTCTATTAAGCCGCAGTGATTCAGCTGGGAGGGTAAGAGGGCCAGGAAGGAGGGTCGTGGCGCCGTAGGTCACACACATTATGAGGAAGGGATAGAGAATATAATAATCTTAGGAGATAATCTTCCTTATAGAGATAAAGGTCTGACAACGGTTTTGAAAATAGGTTGTAATGAGGAAATTGTTGTTGAGGTGTGAAAATTCAGTTAGATCGTAGTAGGTGAGAATTAAAAATGTTTTCTTACTACTCATCGCAGTCGTATCAAGTCATTATGGATTATTATACATGTGCAGTACTCGTAGCAGGCGGGGTTCTATGGCACAGGGGTCACCCCTAAAATCATACACGCCAAATTGAAAAACCTTCTTAAAGTAGCTTTTATCGGATATAAAATTAACTTCCTACTTAATCATTCAACAAGAGAAACTAACCTTTTCGAGACAAAATTCAAAAAATTTTGAGCTCGGTTCGCTCGCTAATGCATCCTGCCCTTTTGAGTTACTTCAAAGTTCACATAAAACGTAGGTTATTCGGGGTAACCCGTCCAAACCAAATTCCTGGTTACGTCCCAAATCCCTGTGTGACCCCCCACAGTCTTAGGCTGGGACCGCGTATGACTCATAGCATATCGTCTATCCAGCTCTGCTCAAAGAAGATTATAAATATCTCTTTCTACTCAAAGCGACATTTATAAGGCCGAGAGCCCTAGACGTAGAAGTGTTTCGCATTTCTACACCGAATGTCATCAGCATTATTGACATAAGTTTTTCAAAGCTAATACTTTTTTGACGTTTCTTTCATCTGGACTGTCACTGTGTGACCAAGACACACATTCTCACTCTTTTGTTACTTTTTTGACATCTTGGCCTGGAAATCTTTCTACAATATTTTAGGTTTTGGTCATGCGATAAGTGCTCATTTTAGTGTTTCTTACCAGAGTTAACAATCTCAGAAATAATAATTGGCCATAAAATCTTAAAGTAAAATAATGAAATAGTTTTAAATTATAATATACAATTGTATTAATATTTTAAGTATTAATTGATGAACAACAAAAACATCCAAGTGCAATATTGGCACTTGTAATATTTGTCAACATCGTTTTATGCTCTATTGATGATTTCTTCATAACACTCGGTCAAAGCTGACGCGGTGGAATGCGGACTTGACAATAGTGACTCGATATCATTATCTTTCTTTTTTTATGTCAATCGCAAAAAGACGTTGACAGCGACATGAAATGTCATCGGTTTATGTGAAATGTAAATTCACTTGAATTTCTTGTTGGAACGAGAGGTATTTATTTCAATGTAAGGCTGGTGTATTTTGTCTTATTTTGTACTATGCATAATAAAATTATGCTGTAAGTTTTCTATGGAGTTAAATACTGAGCGTGGATGGGAAAACGGTCCTTCACGTTCTAGGGTTATTCCTCATTTCCCTATACTATATCAGTATCTAACTGTCCGAGGAGGCACGTGAAAAGGGCACATGAAAGGAATTGAGGGAGGCCTTTTCCCAGCAGTAAAACTGTTTAAGAGGAAACACGGTAGGTATTTAAAAAAACGATCGCTGTCGCTCTGCGAGCGTGATTTCGACATAGCTGCGATAAGGACAACTATAGTAAAAAGTCTTAGTTCGAGGTTTGGCTCTTGACTATGTTTTTGGTTTTTCATTAATAGTTGTCAAATTTGTACACTAGGCCTCTGTTGACCGGCGATCTAAGTAGGCAATTTTGAGCATTTTGTAAAGGTGTGTCTAGTGCTTATACAGATTATGTAACATCAAAAAGGAAAACATAGGGACATAGGATATTTATTTAACTGTAAAAAATCATAGCTTTAAATCAATAAATCAGTAAGAAAAAGGCGAGAGCGTTTGTATGGAAAAGACCACACATTTCCTCTTAATGTCAGAAGCAGAACACCTCTGTCCAAAAAACTATTTCAGACACACAGCACTATGGTACTTTGTTACATCGTAAGGACATTAACTTTTGCCAAAAAGAGTTTTTTTTCTCTAAACAATAACAATCATATTGATGACGGTTGAACCAGTAGTGAGTGATTGATGGAGTAGTCAGTCCTACTTGTAAGCTTCATGGACGATTACCGAAACTGAATGCGGTGCTGTCTATAGTTGCACCTGATATGTTCTGAGTTCTTCAATGTCCCTCCAATGTCCCCCATCGCAATGACTTCATTCACCGATCTTTCTTTGTTCAGTCTATTTCTCTGTGGAATGCGCTTCCCCAGGAAATCAGGATGGCAACCAATCGTCTATCTTTTAAAATCAAAGTTCGCGAGTACATTCGGAAGAAGCTGCAGTTTCGTCACAACGTTAATGTTTTCTCCATTTTTTGACTTTTCATTTTAGTATATCCCTGTTAATGTCCATTTACATAATATATATGTATATATATACGTATACTTTGATATGTATTTATAGTATTTTATATATCCTTGTAGTTATAGTAATATTAAATGGGACTTAAAACATAACTGACGAAATGTGGGTGTACTATTAGGTACACCTCTGCCTAACCCTACGGGGATTACAGGCGTGATGTTATGTTATGTTAAGTTAATATTAAATTAAAATTTATTTTCAGATTTATACACCTACCACTGTTTGTCTCTCCATCACCCAAAGGTTGACTGGTAGAAAATGCCTATGGCATTAAGTCCGGCTCTGTACTTTGTGCTTGAAGTGTTAAATAAATAAATAAATATGTTCACGATCAAGATGATTTTGAGAGAAAAAACTAATTCAACAAAAAATATACTGTCAACCCGCCTATATTACGCCGTGGTCTATTAAGCCCTAATAGTCATTTGACTCACATTTACCTTGACGTAAAAAATATATATCAACCGGGTAACGTTAATGCATCGCGCTGGCAATCTCAAAATCGAGGGGTGCATAATTTATCATACAGAGCCACTGCCTTATATGTGAAGCTATTTTGGGGTTGCGCAGCTGCAAAAATATTAGCTGGGAACGCTTGAAAAGGTCCTTTTAAAGATGAACATGTATGGTGTTATCTTTTCGAAAGTGTGAAGTTTTGAAGGATACAATGTTCTTGCTTGTAATCTAGGTAATGTTACTTTTGAATTAAAATGTATTCCATAGCGTAGTTTTAAAATTTTATATTATCATCAGTAATAGTTTTGGTTTTGTAGAAAACAGCTTCGACACTTTTATAAACCATGCTATCATTCTATAGCCACCCATCCAAATTCAAAACCTATGACAGCAATGTTTGTGATACATTGATTTTATCCGTTTATTTACCATCATTTTTCCAGTTACATACTCAAATGTATATTGATCTGAAATGGTTTAACAGGTAGGTTATACATGTGTATATACCTATGTGTTTCTATAATACGGAATCCTACCATCAAATCGATTCACGCTTGCCGTATTTTTTATTACATCACACGTTTCTGTGAAGAATGAATTTCAAATGGTGTCGGAAGTTTGTGTTGGGGGAATAAATCCTAGTCCCGTACTATGAGAAACAATTAGATGATGTCTGGGCGAGAAACTGTATTTAGGTGGGTTGGGTGTGAGAATCATTGTTTTTTCAAAAGAATTAAAACGAGAGTGTGTGAGAAGATTCATGGTATTATTTTAATTAAAATCAAATAGTAAAACACAAAATAAGTAACATAAGTAAGACAACCATTTAATTTACGATGGAATACCTGTATTTGTTTGGTGCAAAAAAAACATTATTAATATCGGAGATTTGTCGAATATAAAATCATAAAGGCAAATATATTTCGATAAAAAAATTAGTCTAATTTACAAAAAAATATTTTGCTAAAAGCAACATAAAAACCAGTACTTAATTTTGTTGGTCCTTGGAGCCGGATACGATTGAAAACTCAAAAGGCACAAAACACAACCTAAAATAACACAAATATGAAGTTTTATTTATTTTTTAATCTATGTCAGCAAGCTAAGGCTTTTTAACCTATGTCAGTAAGCTTAGTAAAAGAAACTCGATGCCAAGTCGTTTAAACGACATTTCTTCGACTTCAAACAAGCAACAAGTACGGATACAAGGTGTTTTAGGGTGTTAGAAACTTGAAAGAAATATAAGCCTTGAATCGGCCTGAAGTGTGATGTATGATGTACCATTATGATATCAAAGACGACTCTTATATTGAATTACACTTTTGAATCGGATGGTTGCATTCTGTGCATTGATATCAAAAGCTAAAGCGCAAAAATCGTGTAAATTCAGTTAAAAGGCTTTGACTGTAGTAAAAATAAAAGTAAGTATCGTTATTTAAAAAGGTTGTTTTCCAATGATTACTCTAACAACACAAAAATAATTACCGTTCCATATTTGAATGAAGATGGAGGTGCACACTGTAACATTAGTCTTTTGTTTGCTGTCGATAATCGTTTGTTTTTCGATTCGAACAGTTTTCACGGAGTTCTCACGTTTCTTATTTTATGGATTTATTCTTCGTTTGGCCCACTGAGTTTTGTCCCACATAAAATGTCCCAAACAATATGCTTCCTTCGTCCCAAAATATAGGTAATTTTGATTATTTTATTCGTGTCCTATTTTATATTCCTTCTATGGCCCGTACTTTTTTCGTAAATGCGAAATTTAGACAGCAAATAAATTGATACTGACGTTTCATAGTGCAGCTATCGTAATGCTTGGCAACTATATTTTGTACATAATCAGATAAACGTAATCCCCAATCCAATTTGAACCTTCTCTTACTTAAAAGAAAGTAGAAACTTCATTACCTGAGATCCCACCGACAAAACGACAACCGGCGACATTTTTTCTATCAATCCCCACCGCGGTAGGAACATCTATCAATATCGTAAATTTGACTATAACAACGTATTTCTGGTTTGCCGGTGGCGTATGTCTGTGCGTGCCTGAATACTAGGGGAGCAGAAATTAATAAGAGGAAACGCGATTTTAACGACTTCCAGACAAATTGATGCGGAACGATCATTTGTTATGTTCGAAGTTCGAAGCTGTATTCTGGTGGATTCTAAGGAATGCCAAGGTGTATTGTGCAATAATGGGGTTTTATTGATGTTAAGATGTTTTAATAATATTTTGTTATAAGTGTTTTTTTTTTAAACCTCGAACTGACATATTTACTGACAATATATATTCTGAATTGAATATTTTTTTTAAGGACTTTAAATATTGAATTTCGAGTGCTGCATTACATTGAAGGAAACATCAATTTACACCATTAATTTGAGTTTAAGTAGTTTCTTAATAAAAAACCCAAATTTGGAACTGAGCAAAAGTCCAAATGACCTTATATAAATACAATTTAGTTATATGATGAAACGACGACTTTTTTATTTATTTTAATTTGTTGTTAACACCTTTTTTTTAAGTTCTACCGTAATAGAATACTGCCACATTTCGTCAGCTGGCCCTCCCCAACTATTGTAAACTTGATTTGACGTCCAAAACAATATGGCTTCCATCTGGCAGCTGACAAGAAAACAATTTAGCTGCTAACTATTAGCAACTCCCCAAGGAATAGTAAGTTATACGGCTCTTAAACAAAAACAAAAATAGATTTAAGTTACAAGATTTTAGACACGCTAATTTGAGAATGTAGAAAAAAGCATGCAGTGTTAGTGTCAGCTGTTTGGCAATTCTTAAATTTTATGAGGATGAGGCAAAGGAAAATGTTTATACAGCCGACTTTCGCATGACAAAGAAGTCTGTGGTTATGCTGTGGTTATGGGATCTTTTTGGATGATCCTTTGTGGAGACAGTTTAGAGCTGTTGATGTGTTTAGTTGATCCATAGAACAGTTACTGTTCATCCGGATTTGGTTTTGACTTGTGTTAAATCTAAAACATTTTCACATGACACCTATTAAGATGGTGTCAAAGAATAAACATGGCACTTGTAGTGTATACGGAGTCTACACTACCAAATTATACGTTTGTGAACCTAATAACACTTTATATTTATCCTTTGAAAATCAATTAATTGTGTTTTTACAATGTTTCCTATTTTTTTCTATGTCTCCTGACAGTGACAATCCATCATTTTTACTTGTCGTTTACCTTCAAATGTATTTACTTTTTTAAGCTGCCAGTATCAATCGGCTGCCAGAACGATATATCATCATAGGACGTCTACATTCCTCACGGCTGGGGTGAAAAAAAAAAAAAAACTATAAAAATTTTTGGACACCTTACCTATGACTGGACAAGTTACATAATACAGCATGGCTTAAACTAAATTCTGCTAGGATTAAGCTATTGGAAGATTCATACTTCAAATAACGTCCACAGTGTATTAGAAATATTTGGTCATTTTTAAAGGTGTGTCACGAACCATTAAACTAAACCACTTTATCCATGAGACAGACATCCTAATCTAAAAAAAACTGGTCAAGTGCGAATCTATAATATACCACATTAGACAAAAACGGCAAAAAAATCACGGTTGTTGTATGTATTACCCGTTTTACCCTTTAGGTACGGAACCCTTAAAATAAACCACACCTTTCTGATTCTCATTATCAGCCTACAGCAGTTCACTGCTGGACAAATGCCTTTTCAATCGCACGCCATTCAACTCAGTTCTCAGCAACTCTCATCCAGTTGCTACCAGCCACCCTGCAAAACCATTACCTTTATTTTTGAAGAGCGTTGTAGGCTACAATATTGTTCGAATTATATTTATATCTCTTTTTTATATTATATATTGTAGCTGTTTGCTGTAGCTGCCCTTTGTATAAAATTACCTTCCCGATATACGCTGCATACAGCATACTACATCCATATTTTGCTAACAACATAACATCACGCCTGTAATCCCCGAAGGGTTAGGCAGAAGTGTACCTAATAGTACACCAACATTTCGCTAGTTATGTTTTTAAGTTCCATGTAATAGGGGGCGAGCCTATTGCCATCAACCGGGCACAAATCCAGACTCCGTAGCTGCTACTGAGAAATTCCTGATGGAAAAACCCAACAGCACTTTGCCCGACCCGGGAATCGAACCCAAGACCTCATGCTCAGCAGTCGCGCATGCGGCCACTAGACCAACGAGGCAGTCAGGCAGGTCGAGGTAGATATTTTGCTAGTTATATTTAAATCCGATATAAAGGTACAGAGAACATTTTATTTAGGTACATGAGTGTACGGAAATACGTGGAACATCCTTCTATTTTACCAAGAGCTAAAACACACATTATTCTAATAATTGTGTTGTGTGTTCACACACATACTGCATTGAAAGCTCTAAAAATAGATGTCTGCAAAGCGCGAAACAGATGAAAATGATGCAAAAAATAGTAAATAAGCAGATGCAAGTTATTTACATACAGCGAAATCTCATCGACGATGCGGGCAGCCTCGTAGCACGGGAGGTACTACGAATTTGCGAAACAAGTAAATGATAGTGAAAATATGAAAAAGAGGATAAAAAATCATACTTAAATGTTTCAAAATTTTATTCGACAGTCAGACTAAAGCCTCAACATGTTAAGAGGAAATGACAAGAAGTAGTTAAAATTAAACACCAGAAGTTCTATAAATGTGGGATGGGATGTTCTATCTAGATCAGGCCTGTCCAACAAACGCCCCCCGGGCCACCTAATGGCCCGCATAGGCCTTTCATCTAGCCCACGATAAGACATCAATACATATTGCGCGAACATTGTTTAAAAAATGTCCCTAAGTGATACAGAATCAACTCAGAATTTGCATGCGGACGAGACGTGTTTGCAAATCATATGTTGCGATTTACCAAGACTAGGTACACATGTACTTAGTACGTTTGCTTTCTACCGAACTGCTCTGCTTAGTATCGGGAATCTACACCTTTGTTTGGTTATTGTATTTCGGCCATGTGTGTTTCGGGAGTTTTTGCCAGTTTTGAAGGTGTTAGCATTTAGCTTGGTATTGACAAAGTCAAGTAGCTTCGTTACAATAGGTGTAGCAATAGATGATAAAGTTTTACCTAAGTATAGCAACTCCACAAATATGCTATCTCCAAATGAATGGAAAACGGACAGAGTTGAGCATTTTCCTTTTTTTTTCTTATCCCAATTCACGTAAGCTTATATTAGGAATAAGTAAGTGATACGGGTAAAGTTGGTTTGTCATAAATTTTAAGCACCAGTGGAAGTCAAATAGGACTTTGGGGCTTCATCCCTTTGGTTCAAAATTACAATTTTGCCTAACTAGGATTCTCAGTAATCGCAGAAATATGGTGAAAGCAAACTTACTAGAATAGTACACAACATTTTAGGCAACGCCTAAGTCTAGTTTAATTAAATTTTATCTGGATATAGCCCGCTGCGAACTGTAAAATTGTAATTAGGACTCTCGTGAACTCCACATCTGTTGTGAAAACTCATTTTAATACGGTTTTATGTAGCTAATAATATTTGGGAACTAGGAATTATTCCGTCCGAATTAAGACAAAGGCCAAAATTTGGACCTTTTTATTTATTTCCTTGCTAGCTAATTCATAGCCTGGGAAACGTTAACATCCTGTAATTATACACGTCAATAATGTCATAACATAACATCAGGCCTGTAATCGCCTGAAATGCAAAGGTGTACCTAATAGAATACCCACATTTCACCAGTTATGTTTAAGTCGCATGTAACATTAGGCGGCGTTATTGCCATCAATCGGGCACAAATCCAGGCTCCGTGGCTGATGAGAAATTTCTGATAGAAAAACCCAATAACACTTTGCCCGACCTGGGAATCGAACCCAGGATCTCATGCCGCGCTAGTGACCACAAGACCAACGAGGCATTAATGTCATCTAACAAAAATATCACGACCATATTGTTTTATTTAATTTAGTCCTAAGAACTCTATTAACCCCATCAACGCATCACCATTAACATATACCTGGAACACTCAAACGGACAGACAGACGTCTAAACATTACCCGTCGATAGATATACAAATGGACGGCAACTGCGGTAGCTGATGATGCAACGTAGTGACTAATGAAGTGTTTGTTATCATTTACTAACTGTGTATAATGTAAAGGTTGGTTCTGTGTAATGTTGAATAAGAAATGATTTGGGCATTGCGAATTCCCTTGTGATGATATGGGTGTTTGCACTTGAATATAATCCTTACCTTATTCTTGACCTTATTGTAAGATGCGGATTTGAGAACCTAGCCAAGTACCAAATTAGCAGTCGCTTTCGAAGAGTTTTATGTTTGCATCCACCACAATTTTTACCACAACTAAAATATTATGATTTTTCAGTGGCGTGCCTAAGGGTTAACAATACGGCAAACCCCTAATGCAAGCACACTGTTCAGAAACCTTAACATCATGAAGAAGCAAGCCAAGCTTTTAGGCTTGTATAACAGTAACACCACTTTATTCTTTTTCTTAACCATCTAAAGTCCTACGAATCTCAGTAAATTGAATTCTGTAATTTGTTATTAATTAGCTCCCTCAAATATATTTTGTTTTGTCCTTCCTAGAGATTGAAAACAGGAACACAGAAATAAAGGATTTTATTCCTCGATGTTTGATATTGTTCACCTAAATCGTTTACCAACAACTCTGTGTAGACTTACTAAACCTACATAGACTTGTATACTAATCCCTAAAAATTTTAATCTGCACCAAATTAATCTTGCCCGGATCAAAGGACCAAATAATGCAACCAAAATTCCGATGTCAAATAATTTGGATATAGGTACAGCTGTGTGTTCAGCAAGTTGCAGGGCCCTCTTTGTGCAGTAATGATGACGTGGCGTCGCCCAGCGCACTTATTAGTATAGACATGACGGGGATGGAGTGTCACTAGATGTGGCTGCATGGAAATAGTGGCAAATACGAAGTTATGTAAGGAGACAGAGGTTGATAAAGTTAAAGGCTATTGGAATGATTAGAAACAGTGTGATAGGTTTTTTAGTTGTTGTTTGCCAAAAACAAAGAGAGGCGGCAGTGTTTGAAGCTATATTGATGTAGCTATAGTGATGATGATAAATTGTTTACACCCACATTATAAAATATCGTTATATTTAAAGTAACCACGCTTTCCTTGACCTAAAGGCTGGATTTTACCTTGGCCAGAGGCTAAGTGTTGCCTTACAAAGTGGCAACGCCGCCAGTCTCTTGGGCACATTACCAGCTGACAGCGTTCAAGAGGAGTTTTTCGAGTTTGTTGTTAGTTTATTTAATAGTTTTTAATTATTAATGTTTATAGTTAGTTTATCCATAATGAAATAAAATAAAAGTAACCATTCAATTAAAGCTTGCTGTGAAATATAAGTAAAAATAATCTAACGGAAGTTAAGGTTTTTCATAAAAAAGCAAAAGTAAGCCGTTGACTTTGTCTGCTGGCATAACAGCATTTTCTAAGTAGATTGTCAATTTCATGGAAGTTATAATATATATCTAATTGATATACCACGATGAAACCATCGTATTGTGTGTATCTTTTAGTTGTAATTTCAATTAATTGATTATACTGCAACAATACAGCTAAGACCTTTGTTTAATAAACGACACATCCAGTCACACCATGATCTCGTACAGAATCACCTAGACAAATTCACCCTCCGACATTGTCGCTTTGATCTGGTACTGATGTTTTGGTTTCCACTCAGCACCCATGCATCGAGGGGACACACTACCTAGCTATCGATATCGCCTACAATTTGAGACCTCCTCGTCGGTGATTAATTCCTGGTACCTTTGTTTAGGTGTTACTAGTATTTTGGTGTTTTGTTTGGTCCTTTGTGTGCACTTTGTAGTGTTTGATGTCAAAAAGTAAATTAGACTAATAATAATTGAGTGATAGATAAATTAATTAATTAATTTCGCTGTTTCTTTACGCCTTGGTGCCGCTTGCTGTTCTCCTCATCGCTGTCACTGCGGTGAAGCTGTCAACAACTTCGGTCACCACGGCCTGTCATGCAGCCGAAGTGCGGGCCGTTTTGCACGGCACGCAAATATAAACGACATTATCCGACGAGCTCTTGTCACCGTCGGCGTCCCAGCTGTTTTAGAACCCAATGGCTTGGCACGCGACGATGGCAAGAGACCGGACGGCATGTCTTTGTTTCCTTGGAAGATGGGTAGGCCTTTAGTGTGGGACGCAACATGCGTCGATACTCTTGCGCCATCCCATCTTCCAAGCTCATCGTGCTGTGCTGGTGCTGCCGCTGCGGCTGCAGAGAACCTCAAGCGGCGTAAATATAGAAACCTGTGTGGTAACTATATTTTCGAGCCGTTTGGGGTTGAAACTCTAGGGCCGTGGGGTCCGAGTGCTCATAGCTATTTAAGGAAATTTCGAAACGCCTAGTTGACGCTTCCCGTGACCCAAGGGCTGGCTTTTACTTTGGCCAGAGGCTAAGTGTTGCCATACAACGTGGCAACGCCGCCAGTCTCTTGGGCACATTACCATCTGACAGCGTTGAGGAGGAGTTTTTCGATACCCTTTTATAGTTTGTTGTTAGTTTATCTATTTTAGTTTTAATTATCAATGTATATAGTTAGTTTAACCTAATAAAGCATTATTAATTAAATAATCTTTCTGTAATTTACAATTATGGAAACCTTGAGAATTATTTTTTTTCAATTTCAGTTACAGGAAACAATGAAAGAGTAAAAAGCTTACGAGTGTGTATTCAATTCTTGAAGACCAGTCTTTAACCATCTCGGTTTTTTTACGGATTGGTTTACCAAAAAATAAAATAAAATAAAAAGTTTTTATTATTTCTCATACAATTGTTCTACAACACGAAATTAGCAACCTCTATGGCATAAACAATTGTTTTTAAAGTTCGAATAGAAAAAAGAACATTGCCAATGACAGATGATATAAAATGTAGAACCTTAAAATAGTACTTTTGAAGAACAGTGCACGATGCAGGTCCCGTTTATTACGTCCAGGTCGTGTTGAAAGTCTCTTAAAGACGTTAACGACTAAAATTCACTCAGTGTTCCGTACTTCACACAGTTTCTGGGACGTTAAGTCCTAATAAACTATAATAGAAAACAGAAAGATAGGTAGTGTTATGAAATAAGAGTGAGATTATTTTATGTTCTAAATTCTACTTATATGAAGATCGAAGGGGGAATCGTGACGAATTTTGACGGACTTAATAACGTATTCGATTGGTGATTCGATAAAGATTACGACGCAATTTTTTTAATAAATGATTTTAATAGATAAGTAGAGAACGATGGCAAAACGTGGATTTTATCCTTGAGTATATTTTATTTATTTATTGACTTCTTTACGTGTAAAATAAGTTCGAAAGGATTTTGCTAAAATCTCTTCATGAAACATTTTCAGTAAAAAATCTCAGAAGTAAAATCCAGACACTTAAGAACCAAAATGCTTGCATTCTGCAAAGCTAGCTAAAACAGAGCATATTAGCAACAGATGCTACCAAACACCATTTCCGCTTATATCCAAGTACTAAATATTATTATGATGGCGGTAAAAATAATAATCTCACTACTTTTACGATATGGTTAGGGGATGGAAGCCCACAAAAACTAGATAGAGATCGCTCGTCAAGTGACGCGTAGCAGTCAGCTGAGCGCAAAGCCGCGAGGAAATGATCACGAGGGGGCGATGTACCAGGGTTGCATAGATGACGTAGATAATGTTTTGGATTATGAGTGATGGAGCCTATAATTTATGGTATGCGTCAAGTTAAAATGCACTGAGCATTGTAGAACGTGCTAACTCTGTGGAACAACCATAGGTACCTAAAGGAAATATAATATAATAGAAAAAAGTGAGGTAAATGATTGTGATGTTTTTTTTATATGTGACAGAAATAAATATGTTTATAATAAAATGAAAATTAAAGTGCGTAGCAGTTAGCTGAGCGCGAAACCGCGGGGACATGATTATCAGGGGTTTGATGGTACCAGGGTGGCATAGATGACGTGGATAATGTTTACAATTATGAGTTATTAAATGTAATTTGTCGTACAGTATTCAGTGATTAAATGTGTGATGCAGACACGTTTAATGCATTGTTATTGCTTATGCTTAAATACTTACACGAGATTTTTAGCTAGGTAGACATGATGGAGCGCGACCTATAGCAGCTTGTGTACTTGCCTAGTACCTATCTTACATTACATAATAAATCGCTGATGCAAAAATTTGTTCCGCAATTTGCATTATAAAGGGACATAATAAACACACAAGGTTTACAAACAGCAAGTGAAACTCATCGAGTATTGTGTCCACGATTGGTTTTGATCCAAACATAAAACTTATGTCACTTATTCAATGAACAAAGGTCGAAAATAAGTCAAGAGACAGAGTAAATAGCAATCAAAAGCAAATAGACTATATAATAACCCTCCGAAAAGTACTTTGACATCTACAGAAACACCCACAAATTCCAAAACAGAACACACAAAAATCCATTATCACTTTCAGTAACTCTCCATTTCCTATTATCACTACCGAATCCTCCCACATAATGAATAAGGAAACATCCAACATCCACTAGCCGTAACCATGGAAATACATCATAACATCCACATTACTCCCCACGCGAGGGTAGATCGTCGAATGTTTTTTATTTGATTTCGCTTCCAATTTGCTCTCTCAGGCGCCAGAAGCGGTCTGCGATATGATAGAAATTACTTTACAGCTATAAGCGGTGAAACTGGTTTTGTGTCGTGTTTTGGAAATGGGCTGGTTTTAAGAATTTGTTAATTTTTGGTAAGTGACGTTCTATGGCCATTAAAGATGAGTGATAAATCAAGAATGTATGGAACTGACATCATCATCTGCCAAGCCTAAATTTGGGTCGGCTTCCAGTCTAACCGGACGCAGCTGAATACTAGTATTTTACAAGGTGGGACTTCCTATCTGACCTCCACAATCCGGTTAGTATTAAGTAATACGATGCCACTTGGTAAAACTGGTTGTCAGACTTTCGGGCCACTAGCTACCTGTAACGACTGTCAAAGATCAACGAATTAACGTGCTTTCCGAGGTACGGAGGAAACTCGGTACTGATGGCACCCATTCACGAACTTAACCTTGGCAAGTGCTGCCTAACCTGACTGTTACGAAGTCCTCTATCAATATGTAGTCTAACAAAAAGCTTATGTCGTTGAAAGTCAATGTAGGAATAGATACATTTAGACTATCGATAGGCACTAGTGCACGCCTTAAGCTACGTCTTAGGCACAGTCATTTCTTATGTCTCCACAAACGCAAACTCAAACTCAAAAGCATTTATTTCAATTAGACCATTACAGGCACTTTTGAATGTCAGAAAAACAAAGAAGGCTAAGCTACAGTCACAGACACAAGGCATAATAACTGGTGAAAGTACTGTATTTGCCTATTCCAAAGTGTAGATCTTTATGGAGAAGAATGGGCAAGAAACTCCATGGACACTCTTTAAAATCAAATAACACTCTTTCACAATAATGTAGAATAAAATACTGCAAATACAGTACCTAGTATGTAACTAATGGGGATGAAAATATTATTTTTGTTGAAATATGGGTGCCTCTGTCTACCCCATTAAGGATTTCAGTCTAGGTAAAGGTGTCAGCACCACGGTTATATAAAATAGGACAAAGCTAAAGGACCTGGCTGAATTAATGATCTCGTTTACCTTTAAGAAGAGCTGACATAAAGAAATTCACTACCAAAGCTCATAGGCTCAGAAGGATATTAATATCTTCGTCCGATTTACTGTTATGAACTCCAAACTTTTCCCATGATAGAATTATCTGAAGTGTATCAAAGGAAATCGGATAAAAAATAATCTCAGAAAGCCATGGCTTCACCCACGGCCCACGGCTTAGTCGTATAACTTTTATGTTTCACCCACGACCCACGGCTTAGTCGTATAACTTTTATGTTTCACCCACGGCCCACGGCTTAGTCGTATAACTTTTATGTTTCACCCACGGCCCACGGCTTAGTCGTATAACTTTTATGTTTCACCCACGGCCCACGGCTTAGTCGTATAACTTTTATGTTTCACCCACGGCCCACGGCTTAGTCGTATAACTTTTATGTTTCACCCACGGCCCACGGCTTAGTCGTATAACTTTTATGTTTCACCCACGGCCCACGGCTTAGTCGTATAACTTTTATGTTTCACCCACGGCCCACGGCTTAGTCGTATAACTTTTATGTTCATCAAAATATTAATGTTACTAAGGGCTTTTAAGTCTCCAATTAAATAATATGATGAATGACCATGATTCGATTATTGACGAAAAAATATTTTAAATATGTTGGAATGATCCAAAGTTAAATAAGAATTTTAGACGTTTTTTATCTTCAGTCTACGCGTCTAAATTAATCACATTTTTGGTCACCTGAGATGCTGTTCCGAAAAAATAATAATGTCAAAAACATAATTTTACAGTATTTTGAGACAGTAGAATTCTGATAAACAGAAATAAACATTTCTTCAAAAGCCAACAGTCAAATAAACACGCGCATTTGAAACCCATTCACAAAACAGCTGAAACATTTCAACAAAGAGATCTATAATGACGCCTATTCAATCTGCGTCTCAGACGCGACAAATCCTCATAGAATGCGATACATGTGCAGCGATACTTAATTGGGTCTCAGGTGCGTTCGCGGAAGCAATAACTGGCGCGAATTGCGTACCCGCCACACATTTATTCGCACGCGTGGGGACGCCCTTAGTTATTGAGACCCCCGACATTCATTACCTCCCGACATTCCTTATGCGACTAGTCGCGATTATAGAAATGGTATAGTTTTTATTGTATTTTGTTTTTTTTTCGTCATATCTAAAAAAAAAAGTGTTTGTGTAAAGTTTATTGTTTTGTTGTTTTCATTTTACTTTTATATTGGTTTATTTTATTTTTATATTGATTTATTTTATATTTTATGACTTATTTCTTTTGTATTTTTTTTAATTTTAAAGTAATTATGTATTTAAATTGGGGTTTAATGCCTTTATGAATAAATAAATAAATATCTCTGCGACGAATAAATATTTTTTCTTTCTTTTTTTTCTATTGTGAGTTCTGTGATGCGTTTTGTGCGTTGGAAGAAAACTTCTTGTTCATCTTTTTCTTTGTCGTTCGCTGAATGTTGAGGATAGCGACCATATACGATGGGTGCCGAAACTATACGTTCAGGGAGAGAGAGACCCGTGGATTGTAAAATGCTGATTTGATCTACGCAGCAGAAACTTTTGTTAACTGTAGAGAAGACAAATAAATTAAACCCTGGTACCCTATCTCAAGTATGGACACTTAGCTGCACAGCTGCTGCTGCTGCTGCTAGCTACTTTAGCTGTACAGTTACCTAATTTTTGTCGTAATAAATTATACCCTAGTACCCTATCTCAAGTATCCATACTTGAGATAGGGACCGCTTGTTCTCTGTACTAATTTATTGTCAATCAATCAAAATTAAAATCAATCTTTATTACGTTTTATAATTACGACAAAATCGTTAAAAATAAAACCAATCGGAGCTTTCATGGGGATCTTTAAATGCATACGTTACATCGTAGTCGCGTAGCCAGGGATTAAAATATTACCATTCCACACACAGGATCATCATTACGGGGATTATTATGTAAAAAAATAAAAATAATTATTTTTAAGGATACTCTTTTCTTTGCCTTTGCAATTTTCAAAGTGAAGTACACAAAACAAACAAACAAAAATTGTAGTAATTAAATAAAACATATATTTCATATTTTTTCTTCCTTTCAATAAGTAGTTAATATAAAAAATTACCTACAATCAATCCTTCACAGACCAACCCGTTTTCTTGTTAATATTTTACCACAAAAAATAATTCATCAAACTGTTATCAATTCAAAAGATATCTTTACCGCAAGGGAACCTCATTACGCAAAATAAAGTCGATTCATTGTTAATATTGGTCGAAAATTATAATTTGAGTGAAAACGCAATGGGCTTATAATAAGTTGATTGATTGGGAATGATAACGCCCGCGCCGCCTGTTAGGGCTGGCAGCCATTTTGAAAAAGTTATTAATAATTTATGGAAATTATAAAAATATATAAAATGTACAAGGAACGGTATGAACGAGCAGATGGTTTTTGAATGTAAAGACTGAGTGACATAGATAATAATCGTGTGAATTATTTTGTAATAACTTAATTTATATTCATTTTAAAATCAGCTTGCAATGGTGAAAAGGTCTATTTTGTTTTATAGGTTTAATGTTTCGTTTTGTTGAGGTTTTCGAAGTGCGATGTGCAAATAATGCTGCTTTCTTAGGAGTTAGAGTCTTACTATGCCTTACTAATTACTTAGCTACTTATAATGGAATTATAATAACAAATACTCAAAATAAAAATATAAAAAAAACAAAACAAGCTTTCTATTGATGAATGAGATTACTTAGATTACCCACTCAACAAGCAATAACTGTTTGATTTTTAACTTCTCAGTATCCGATTTTTTCACACGCACAGGCAAAACAAAAAATTATGCATAGCGGTTCGTTCCAGTGAAAAAAATAATTTGTGCAACTCGCAGCCCTATTTAATCGAGCTCCGTCCAATAAATAACATCGATAATATCGCAAAATAAAAAAAGTCATCATAAAAAAATACGAGAGCGTGATAATTGGCTTTGAAACATAATTACAGTAGCAGGAATTATTGACCACCAATGTGTGGACAGTCACCTCCCACCGGCCTCATTGGGCAGCAACGGATGTATTTCATCATTAAAATCCTATATTATTTCGTAAATAGCACTGTTATTGATTTTTATGGCTCATTGCCTCACACATTACTTCAAAAGGTGAATACAAAAACGTGGTGAACACTATTGCATCCATCCGTTTGTCGGTCACAGAAGTTTTTCTCGAAAATCAAGTAATAAGCAGTAGCTTTATGCTCTGCTATGTTAATGTAATTGTCCTGTTAAGTATTTTGTATGTACATAAATAAATAAATAAATAATGGTGGAGTTTGCAAAGTTGGCTTCACGTGACTGAAATTCGTGGTGATGGCTTTTCTTTTGATAAACTCACGCCCTTTTCCCATGGGGGTAGGCAGAAACCACAGAACGCCACCTGCTACGATCAGTGAATGAGATTGTATATTTGGGCAGTATGTTTACAAGAGATGGAAAGATTGACGAAGACGTGGAAAGGAGAGTAAATGCGGGAAATAAAGTGAATGGTGCTATACATACGGTTGTGACCAACCAGTCGATGTCAAATAAGGCTCGTCTGGCTGTTCACAATGGTGTGCTGGTGCCTACACTTATGTATGGAAGTGAGTGTTGTGTATGGCAAACGAGGCATGAAAGTAGAATTAATGCTGTGGAAATGCGTTCCTGGCGAAGCATGTGTGGTGTAACTCTGAATGATAAAGTGAGGAATGAGGTTATACGGAAACGTTGCGGCTTAAAAGAAGATGTAGTGACAAAAATTGAAAAAAGTATGCTTAGATGGTTTGGTCATGTGGAGAGGATGAGAGAAAGGCGACTAACAAAAGGTATTTACAAGGCAGATGTGAGTGGCAACGCCGGGAGGGGACGCCCTAGAAGAACATACGCTGAAAGGTCAGGTGCGTAGTACTCGCAACCGGCGTGCGTGTATGACCAGATGTATGAACGTGGACGAGGCAAAAGGAGTATGTAAGGATCGTTTCTTTTGATCTGTCAAAATATACTCGTAACAAAGAATATGAATCTCTTTATGGACCCTGACTTGCGGTAAATATAACTCAAAAATAGCCAATCAATGCATGAGAACAAGCGTTTGCCTTACAATGAGACAATAATAAACAAGTATTATTAATAATTGTGTTTTTTTATTACAGAAAAAAAAAATGATTGCAACTTTGCTTATATGCCTACCATTTCACGGTTGTTATGCAAGAACAAAAAAAAAAAACTGCACGTCGTCTAGCAATAAATTCTAAAGTCGTCGTTCTTACGATAGTCTTGGGGACCGACTTCGTGGTATAAATGTTGTAACTCCCGTGTGGCATACAAGAGTATCTTTACATTATTGAGTAGTTCAGCTGATCCCTAAAGAGAAGGAGAAACACACATGTTGTAAGGCAGTTGGCGTGGTTATAGACAACTGGACATACAGGGTGTAAACAGACGCTTCACGAAGCCGTCAACCAAGCATTCTGTACACCAAACTAAGTAAGCTTAAGCAAAAATATTTCCTAGGAAACAACACGAAGTTTTTATATATTTTTTTTCTAAAGATAAACAGAGACGAGAATATGCTTTATTTTGTTACCAAGATTTCTAATATTATATCAACCCTTGCTCATGAACCTTGACTTTTTATTTCTGTTAAGTGATTATTATACATATTTATTTAAGTTCACTTATATTCGCGGTGGGTAAACACCCTACTCTAGTTACATAATCAAGGGTTGTAAGTGATACGTTCATTTTATAAGATGATGCTTAGGAGATGTTTACCGCTAACTAATGTTTAAAAGCCTGAAGCATTTTTATCTTTTAATAGCTCTTCAATGAAATAAGATTCTATTCGGTTTTAATTATGAGGGTGCTTATATCAATGATGATTCGTTGATATGTTACTAACCTGGGGCTGGGATTAGTTGATATGGGGTTGGAAATAAAATATCTTAGTTCTGAACACGATGACATCCTTCATTTTATTTTACAACTAGCTTTTGCCCGCGGCTTTGTTCGCGTTCATTTAAAGACAATCAATTCGGGTTGTACTCTGCTTGTAATTCAATCCTAATTCGAAAGACATGTGGCGCCCTCTATGCGCATTATAACTTTATTGTTGTTTTCCGCGGGAACAGTACTTTTTTTCGGGACGAAAGGTATTCTATGTCCGTTTCTGTGCCTCTGACAACGTATATGCAAAATTTCAGGATGATTGGTTCAAACAAACAAACTTACTCTTGCATTTATAATATTATAAAAAATAAAAAAAAATATATAAATAAGGATAGGACGGGTATTGTATTTTTAAAGTATTATTAAAATTAACCACGCCTCGCTTTTTTGACTGCCTCGTTGGTCTGGTGGTCCAATCGCGATTGCTAAACATGAGGTCCAATGTTCGATTCCCGGGTCGGGCAAATTGTTATTGGGTTTATCCATCAGGAATTTCTCAGTAGCAGCTGCGGAGTGTCGATTTGTACCCGGTTGATGGCAATAGCTTCGCCCCCTATTACATGGGACTTAAACATAATTTGCGAAATAAGGTGTACTATTAGGACACCTTTGCCTAACCCTTCGGGGATGAAGAGGTTGAATGTTGCCGCTATAATTGGTCTGTTGTCTATTATAAATGGTCATTATGAAGTCTTGGATCTACTTCTTAGTTACTACTTTCAAAGACTGTTAAAAAAATCCTGGCTTTTAAAAGGATGCGTCTTTTGTTTCTAGTCTTCAAGACAAATAAGTCTACTCTACGCAAATGCGTTCTATCTAGTGTCATATTCCTGTTTACCATCAGGCGAGACGATTGTCTAGCTTATCCTGAGTATACAGGGTGGAGGGGACACCGACGTGAAAACGGGTACCATGTACTCTGTACATCATTCTTAACACCCATATGAATTTTTTTCATTGAAATCGGGCATAGGGCTTTGAGTTAGGTTACACTCCCTTCCACTCTGCCCAGAGCGGGAGAAGTCATTTGATGATTTCAAATCCGTAAAAAAAAGGCTTTGAGTTAGGTGACACTGAGTGTTGCTGAAAACGGGTGTGGCATTCGCTTACGTGTCACTGAGTATTGGAGAAAACGGGTTTTAGGCATTTAGTTAGATGTCACTTAGTGTTGGTGAAAACGGGCTTTAGGCAATCGGTTAGGTGTCACTAAGTGTTGGTGAAAACGGGCATTAGGGTTAGATTAGGTTAGAACGATGACCAGGCTGCCAATTTCCAAGTTGTTTACCGAAGTCACTCCCGCCAACCGCGTATCAAATTAACTCTAACTAAAAACATTTATATTTTTTATACATATATTAGACCATTACAGGCACTTTTGAACGTCAGAAAAACAAAGAAGTTGTATTCAACACATTGATTAATTAAACATAGAGTTAAAATTAAATGCAGAAAATCGATGAATGAAACGTTCAAAATATGGTATTGAATACTACCTAAAGATTAACTTCTGAATGATTCTTTTGATCGTTATTAAACGCCAAAAATATACGTCACGTAATAGTAGGTACCCTGGAATGAAGCTCTCAAAAGCCTCAAAGGCAGCTTACCGATGGTTATGCGTCAGTCACTCAGTGCTGAAGGGTGCAGGAGGGGATTATGACCAAATTGAAAACGTGTCTCAAGCGCTATTTGGATACGCCAATTAATGCGATGCGAGTCTTTGACAGGTGTGTTATACACAGGTTGGGATGGGATGCATTTTTGATGGCGGTTTTTTTTTGTGTATGTCCGTTGACCCCACTGGCATGGCCCCACTGGTGGGGTCAGCGGGAAACATCAAAACCGTCGTTTCGTTGGCCCCACTATGACTATGATAGGTATCTACATAGTTCTGTGCCTCGTTGGTCGAGTTCTCACAAGCGCGACTGCTGAGTACGGCCTTGGGTTCGATTTGCGGGTCGGGCATAGTATTATCTGGGTTTTCCATCAGGAATTTTCTCAGCAGCCACGGACTCTGAATTTGTGCCCGGTTGATGGCAATAAGCTCACTCCCTATTACCTGGGACTTAAACATAAGTGGCGAAATGTGGATGTACTATAATTTGGTACACCTTTCGGGAATTACAGGCATGAAGTTATGTGTTATAGTTCGTGACTGCCAAATTCAAGTTTGCGTACACAAGAACGGTCCTATATGCCAAACTTTGAATTATTCAACAGTAATGAATGAGTTAAATCCAATTCGGGTCCTTGGAGGACAGAGGCTTCTTTTGGCTTTATTCATATGAAAATGAAAATACTACTTACCATTAAATATTTTGCTACTATTATTATTTCCTGTAACATTACAAACTTATTACATTTTTTAATATGTATTAATTATAGAAAATATAAAAAATGCCCACCGGTATCAGGAACAGGGTCCAAGCCGGTCAGGGCTCCAGATAAAGGAACCTCCTCACAATACGAGCCGTTTCCAGGAGTACCGCTTTCTGAATCAAGCCCTTGATCCAGCTGTCTAACGAGAGCCTCCTCAGATGTTGGTCGTTGCTCTTGGCAATGTAGCTATGGGTTGATACGACTATCGGTACAATGATCGCTGAGTCCCCACCACATGTCAACCACCTCGCGAGCCAAGTCAAGATACTTGAATTTGCTACTATTATTATTAATACGGTAAGTTAAACAAAAGTTACAAAAAAAAAATGAAATATAGTAGAGTACTCAAACAAATTCACTTTGCATACAGCCAGGGAACTTACTAAATAAAAAATGCGCCATATTTATTATTATATCCACACGTCATGGAACAGCTGGACAGTGATGTAACGAGTGGAACTCGCCTCGTGACAGGTGCAAGCGATTATAGCTTGGCCAGGGGAAAATGTACCCTACATATATACGAGTAGTGTTGTAACTTGTAAAGTTGAGTGCGCGAGTTTATAATGTGTGAATATTGTGTTAAATGAAGTTGTTGTAAAGGGGGATTGTAATTGGTAAGGTTTTTGTAAAAGATTAGATTGGGTTTTGTGTTTTAGACGTGTGCGCTTTTGGCTTCGGTCGGTGCATTTTGTAAGACTCTATTAAAGGATCAACACGCTCAATGGTCCATTTTGAGGGACTAAGTGCGGAAACCAAACCCTTTAATAGAATAAAGGATCAATATTGTATCATGCATGATTAGAAGTCTAACCGTAAGTCTGTCCATCTAGTATTTCGGGATATCGCCAAGCCTTGACGTGATCAGGCTTCATTGCTATACTACGTGGCAATGCTGCCAGCCTGGACACTGTTCCTATTGACAGCGATGTAGAAGATTTTTTTGACTCCTTTTGCCACTTGTACCTACATCATCATCAGCCTATAATGTTCCCACTGCTGGGACACAGGCATCCTCTCTATGAGAGGGAATGGGCTATAATCCACCACGCGGGCCCAGTGCGGATTGGTAGATGTCATATGTCTTCGAATTTTTGGTTCTTGGACAGGCCGGTTTCCTCACGATGTTTTCCTTCACCGTTTTCAAGATCCGCATAAACTGGTTTTGTATAGCTTGATCAGCCGTCGTGCTTACAATACTACATCGTTTAAGAGCTAGATAAGCTATAATGGAAATGTAAAGAAAAAAACCATCCATTAAAATAACTATACACCAAAAAACGAAAGCGTTACCTCAGCAAAAAAAAAACATGAAGTGAATTATTTTCATAACAGTTCGTTCGATACGTCAGCTTTTCATGTCAATGATGGCGTGAACACGTGACGTCAGGTGCGTCATTCGGCGTCATTTCGACACGGTCAATTACGAATGTAATGACATTATTTTTGTCTCTGCTCTTATTGTGAATCCAGATTATAATGTATGAAAAGTTATATTTCTGGGAGCACTGAATTTAATGCCGTTGTTTTTTTAACGGTGTGACTTAAATGCATATTAATTAATCAGTGAAAAGAATAAAATACTTTTTTGATGTGGATGACTCATGTAAAATAATGTTACTATAATCATGAAGCTAGCTGATTTGGTAGCAATCTCCTACTGACATACACTATAAACCCGAAACTGTCAAATTTTCCCAATCAACCTTGAACCTAATGCTTTAGCGATAAAGTTGAAAAACTATTAAAGAAATTTCACAGATTGTTTTAAGATGATGAGCTGGCGTGTGTACACTGACAAGCAATCAAATGTCTAGAAAATATTTTAAAATGGAAACTTTTCATTTTTTCTTTTTTTAGTGTATTATAACTACTTTTGGTAATGTACGCTTTATTGGTTCAGAATAAATTAGGTATTTATCTTTCTTTCACAGAATAACGTTTGAAATTCTCCCTGCGCCATTTTTCTCTTTAAACGTATTTTGCAACTGGCCAATCGTTTTCAGAGTGATCGTATTCCGAACACAAATAAGTAATGCGAGAACAAAGCAAACGAAAAATTCCATTGCACTTGATAAAGCAGTATACACATTGTTGACCTTTCATTACCTTGCCAATGAAAATACTTCATCAGTTTTTTTTATAAACAAAACAAAACTGAAACCGCATGACAGCGTGACGCGTTGTCGACACGCTCATTTTAACTGATAAATTAATTGAAACCCGACGTCATTTGCGGAACCCTATTCTCTGTTTGGGGGTGATTTTTTGTACACTTACGCCAAATCACCGAACATTTATGAATGTCTGATGAAATTTTTGGGAATTTGTCACACTTAAATGTTTATGCGTGTATTTAGGTCATGCTACATTAGCCAGGAGTTGGGAGTTGGTTTAATAGATACCATTTTTTAAGGGGGTTTATACGCTGGTCATACACGATAATACCTTGGTGTATTTTACCCACGTGCGTAAATTGATTTCATATTTTGTTAAGTGCAGTTAATGTGTCCTTTTTACATAAAATGCCCTGCACTAGCATTTCCCTTTAGCGTGGGTGTGTTGACAAACATGTAAACTCACATACATGTAAGCCATGCAATTATTTTTCCTTTAGGCAATCGAACTCGCGACACACAGCCAATCGTTCAGCCACTACGCTGTACACAAAACGAACTATTGCATTAAGTCAAGTTCATAATTTTACTAGAATTGGTCAAATCTGGCAGATCCAAGTATGTACAGCTTCATAACTATGTTAAGATTATAAAAAAAGGTCTGTCGAATCGTAGGTTTTCGAGACATTGTCTAAGAGCTTGGAAGTAGTTCCTTGCAAAAGTTCCAAACATAATCAATATCGCCAAACAACATTACACACAAAACAAAACAGGCATACCTAACCTCTTTTAACTTTCAAACATAACAGCACATCAAACCACCGAACCCCGTAATAGAATAACCAAACACACATTTGCAGTTCAATTACATAAAGTTATTGAGCTAAAAGCAATGAATAAACAATCACATGCGCCTGTCACCGGCTCCAATTATTCGCATAATCCTGGGCCTCTTTAAAAGCAATTAATATTCCATTGATCCACCAGGGGACCAGGGGATGGTCATCCGGGGTAATCTCCCCTGGCTGGTGATGATCGACAACTCAGGTGTTTCTTTTAACGTGGGTAATAACATATCTGTGGTCATTGGTTTTTTATTTTATTTTATGGGATGATTTATCGTTGTCAATCGTCAGTCATTTCCCATCCTTCAGCTTCTGTGTAGGAAATACGACAAATTAAACTGATTTTCCAATAGTACGCTAATTTTTATCTGAAGGATTTCAGATAAAAATTTGCGTACTATTGGAAAATCAGGCTTATGGTATTCCAAATGACGTTGACTTCACAAGCAATGCCAATCGATTTGATTATTGTTAATTGACATGCTGTAGAAAGTTGTTGCGGAAATTTATTCGTAACAAGGAGGTGTAACTTGTATAATAGTAACAGCAAACGGGAGGAGTTTAGCTACACGTACAAGATACCGCACTCGAAAGTCGCTTGCCAAGCTATTATTTTTTGCGGGAAACATATAAATCATTTATTTAATTATGTACACAGAAAATACTTAACAGGACAATTACATTAACATAGAAGAGCACAAAGGTACTGCTTATTGCATTAGAAATTTCTTCCAGCAGACCTGCGAGAGGAAAGTAGGATTAGAAATGACACAGTGTGTAGACACAGTGTGTAGAAAATATAAAACAAGAAAATTTCAATAAGACCTTAAAACAAAAATTTAGCTTATTTAGCAAATATATACACATATGCAAAATAAATACTAGTATTATAAATACATACCTATTTATATTATCGAATATTGTAATATTCTGGATAGTATAAAAATATATATCGAAATATATATAACAATATATAGGATAGGAGAGATAATGCTGTTTGACTTGCTTTTTGCTATCATCTTCATATTCTGAGCGTCTAAAGTAAATTAATGAACACCAACCGCCTATTCACCGATACATATCAAACAACCTAATCCAGCCATATCCGGCAAGATAAGACACATATCGGCTTTCATACACAACTCAAGTAAACAAGCATTTAATTTCCACCAAATATTGTCAGGCATAAACCGTAAAGCAAACAGAAATCGTAATAATCTTAGCGACCATCTGTCTCCATTGTTATCTGATATCGATATGATGGAACAAATGTCCTTGTCCGGTGTCCGATATTGTCCGGGGGCGATCGGCACAAGTGCAGTGTCCACAAGCATACTTGCACCTAAACCTACACGAACGAGCTTGTCCCCCGTTCCCTGGTGCCCAGTTCGCTTGTCC
This sequence comes from Lycophotia porphyrea, assembly GCA_950005105.1. Taxonomy (NCBI): domain Eukaryota; kingdom Metazoa; phylum Arthropoda; class Insecta; order Lepidoptera; family Noctuidae; genus Lycophotia; species Lycophotia porphyrea. The sequence goes on from OX465393.1 coordinate 15,999,751, forward strand.
CCTACTAAGTTTTAGTGTAAATTCGACCCAGGTGGTAATGTTCAATGAAAATATAATAGTGGGGGGCTAATGTTACGTATTGTCAAACAGTTGTTGAATTTTGTCGATAGTTATTATTTGGTGAAGTGGTTAAGGGGGATTATGATGTTGATTGTCTTTTTGTTAGTGAAACAAAACATTTACACAACGTAAATGTTTTGTTTAGTTATGGATAATGGAGGTTTAATGCGATGGAACTGTTTAACAATGAGTCAACATTATTCATGTTAGTAAATAAGTAGATAGTATATAGTAGTGTTATGATTTTTTCTTATTTATTTAATTCAGAAAAGTATAAAGTAGAGATTCTGAAGAATAAGGCCCTTTTCGCCACGGGTTTGCTGAACAGCTGACTAAGGGAAATAAGAAAGAGGGTGGGACCGCATATGTATCATTCGCACTAGTCGTTTATTATACAGAGTTGATATGACCGAGAGGCATTAAATTACACTACGTATACTATACGTGTTTAGTATTAATTCGATACGGTATAAAATAAATTATAAATAAAAATGAGTTTTTTTTTTTTTCAAACAAACTAAATGGCTTACAAGTCAGAATAAAACGCAAACACCCTTTGTAAATAAATTTAACTGACCTTAGATACCTAGGTATTAAAGCGGCAACGTCGCACGCGCGCGGCGCGCGTGTGTTCTCTCGTATCAAAGCGGTCGGCCGGCGGACGGCGGCTTACGCCTTCGCTCGCGCTGATTACATTAGTTTTTGAAATACGCGCACAACAATCACAACAAAAACACTAAATTTTTTAATTCTCGATGTGTCCTCCATTCACATTAATGCACAAATTATACCGACGGAGAATATTGTTATTTATTTTTCTAATTAAATCACTGTCCGTCGCTAAGCACTTTAATTTGTGAAATGCTAAAATAATCCTATTTTTTAGTTCATTAATTGTATTTACCTCTGAGGCATACACTTCACCCTTAATGTACCCCCACAAAAAGAAATCCATGGGAGTGGGGTCTGGAGATCGTGGTGGCCATCGAACAGGTCCGAATCGACCGATCCATTGCTGCATTACATTTCTGTGAGCCGCTCCCTGGAAGCCATCACAGAATGTGGAGGCGCTCCGTCCAGCTGGTACCACAACTTGCGATGAACGGCTAAACAATTGTCAGCGCGCGAGTTCGACAAAACAAAAGCGGCGCGGGAGCTTCCGTGTTACGTAACCTAAGTACGTTCCCAAAGGGTTGCGTCGGCGAACTGAAAAAACAAGTTTTTTAGACGCCCCACTTACCGACCGCAAAAATCTAAGATGCAGTAGCAACACAATGACCTATTTCTATTTCTTTTACTCGCGGGATGTTTTGCTATGATTGTCACTCTCGTAATGAAAGTGCAAGTGTGTGTATTTATTGCTTCCTTGTTTGCATTGCCATCTTTTAGCGAAAATATTTGGTTGTACTTGTGACTTGCGTCAGAGCGGCAACAACGCATCGTAGGTTATACTCCGATTTATCGTTTTAAGGTGCATGACCTATGCGTATAGACATAATCAGCTGTTAGGAAAGATACATCGTGTTCAAACGGGGCAAAAACTTAAAAAATCATTTGCGACTAAACTACTGCTCCTATTTAATTGATTTTTGGTACAGAGCTTTAAAATGGTACCTAGTATAGGCAGTTTAAAGGAAAGCCTATCTGTCGTATCAACTTTGTATACCAGTTTTTGGGTTCAGCAATCCATAATACCATATGATACGGTCAATTTATTCCATCGTACTTATTAAAATATATGGTACGATCCTTCATAGCAAAATGCTTCGCTTTATTGTATTTCAAAGTTCAGTTACAGTCTCACCTAAGTAGGTAAACTGTTTGATTCATCGTCATTTCTTTAAAGGTGAACGCAGAACTGGCCGCACCGCACGCGCCGCAGTAGCCGCATTCGAATTCTTCATACGTTCTATTATATGCAATCTCGGCGTGCGGGTGCGTCCAGATCTGCGTTCACCTTAGTAGGTAACCTGTGTAACGCGACCCATCGCTTAGTGACTATTTGGTGGTTCGTGGGTCGTAGTCTGTATGCCTTAAAACCACAGGGCAGAACACGAAATGAGTTTTGACAAAGACAAACAAAAAAAAAATGTGTGCCATTCACAAGTGGTAGAAGTGAAACCTTCAAAAAATTTGGCTTCAAGATAAACACTGTATAATGCTTCCTATCTCATTTTCTCCCACGTTAAATATTATGAATTTATGTGTATGTCGCTTTTGACTGTCGCTTTTACGTTTCATCGACTTTTAAAATCACAAAGATGCTAAAGAAGTTTTGCCTTCAAAAAAGTTTTTTTTTTTAGTTGACTTTTATGTGATTTTCTTGGAAGTCATAATAAAGTGTTTGTTATGTTGAACATGAGCAAAATGATAAATCCTTATTATTTTATTTTTATTTTATGCAAATAAATCCCCTAAAACACTAAGTGCAAGCCATCGTGTTTCCGTAGTAGGGTGTTCAAAGAGCCAGAATTTATTTGGCACGTAACGAGTCGGTAACGTAATTCGAGACCCCGACAGTTCGAGTCGTTTGTTGTCATTAGTGCATGTTGGGCTATTGATACTGTGCTGTTAACTGTCAGGTTTGAATGGGTGCTGGGTGCTTGCTACCTTTAATGGGAATCTGGTCTGTTTGATACTGGAGGAGATGGAATAATTAAAACTTAGATGTGGAGATAAATAAATCAGTGATAGAACAGGGTGTGAACAGACTCTTCACGAAGCCGTCAACCAAGCATTATCTACATCAAACTAAGTAACTTTACGCAAAAATTACTGCTGGGTAATGACTTCTTAAATTGGGCTGAAAAATCACGCTATGCAGTAGGGCTCAATGTAATGCGCTCAAAACATTGTGCTGATGGATGGATTGAATAGTTAGGGGGTCCTGGAGTTGTTTATAGTAAAAAAACATAAATTAAAAACATGTTTTTAAAAAAAAAAGTTGGAATTTTGACCCCCAATATGTCCGTAACTAGAAGGTATGGTCTAGAACAAAAAAAAATATTCCAATGACGGGGAGAATAAGTGCCCTTTATATGCACAAATCTGTTATTGTCAACGATGTAGGAAGATGTTCTAACTTACAAATCTAGTTCTTACAGGCCTTTACCCTGTCGTGGGATCGAACAAGATCAAATGAAATAGGGTGGCCTTTATTTCCACGTCCCTAAAGTTTTCTCTCTTCTGTCACCAGGCTGTATCTCATGAACCGTGATAGCTAGACAGTTGAATTTTTCACAGATGATGAATTTCTGTTGCCGCTGTAACAAAAAATACCATCACATATCATCACCCATACAATAAACGTGATCTTTTTGCCGTTTTTATCTAATGTTATACATAGTATAGATAATGGTACGGAACCCTTCGTGCGCGAGTCCAAAACCTTGGAATGTGAATGTGAAAAATCTAACCTAACTTATAGACGTAGTCTACTCATTGGTACTTACACGTCCTTTTGTTGCCTACCTTATAGTAGTACCTTATCTAGTGATATAGTCCTTTCATATAGTCCACCAAAGCAAGTAGTATCTAATTGACACCAGATCCAAAGCACAGTGGTGCAACAGTCCAAATCTCAAATAAAAACTACCAATCGCACTACACCCCGCGGCTTCCCCAATTTGTCTCGTCAGCTCAGTTATAACTATACATATAAACGCGATAAACATCTGAGATCATGCACATTTTCTCGGAAGGGGCATGAGGGGAGCTAACTCGATAATCCACCCCCAACGCGGGGAGATTTATTAATCAATCTCCAAAACGTTTTAACTGGGCAAATTGAAAAATTATGTGTCGACGCGTTTGCGACCCCCGCTCCAATAGTATGGGAATGTTAGTTTAGTTTGGGAAGAGATTTTTGAAATATGTGATGCTTTTTGTCTTTGTGTGGCGCTTTCTGTTGAAATGTGGCAGGGGATTTGATTTAGGTACGTTTGGCCATGAGTTATTGAACCATATCTTCTGGGTAAAATTGAAAGACAGACTGTTGCAGCCAGTCTAAACATAAATTTCAACTACATAAGTATAGCACATGATATTCGTAAAAAGAACTCTTGCCACAAATTATATCGTTTCACTTTCTAGCTGGTCATAAATAGCTTATTTTTCCTTGGGCTTTGATATTGCGGTATAAATTGCAGTACTAGGCAAGTCATCTAAAGCATCGTGCCGTCATCATTTTTAGAGTACCACGCATTTGTTGTCACCTACAGTCGTCGACTGTCAATATAACTGTGACAGATACGGTGTAGATACTGTGGTGTGGTGTGGTTTTTTGTGGTTATTCTTTTGTGTTGTATTGGAACGTTAAATATATCGTGTTTTTGTGTATCATTTGTGCTATTTATTGAATTCTGTGTTAATTAATGAGTTCTTTTAACTTAAATAAATAAATGAATTATAATAAATCATTTCGAAGCAAGCATAAGTTTTTCGAAGCTGCAAACTTAGTTTTACACTATTGGTAACTACTCTAACAACACCCCTAAAATGAGTACCTACAGTTATTTGCGACCTGAAGTGATTTTTGTGTCTACAGTGATAGGCTTATACTAATTTCACTGATATAGGCATCTGTATTTAAAGCGTCTGCATTTATAACACAATTGGGTTACAAAATTTAGCTTTGAAATAGTTTTAGAGGCTAAGTGTTGCCATACAACGTGGCAACGCCGCCAGTCTCTTGGGCACATTACCAGCTGACAGCGTTGAGGAGGAGTTTTTCGATGCCCTTTTATAGTTTGTTGTTAGTTTATTTATTTTTTTGTTTATTTAATAGTTATTAATTATTCATGTATAATTATAGTTAGTTTATCAATAATTGATACGTGTTAAAATACAGTAATAAATTCCTTTTTATCAGTGTGAACATCTTATCTTACTTATTATAACTACAAAAGTTTGTTCCTCTATCACGCAAACAGATTTGAGTGTTTGGCACCCAAATCGTATCCTTTATAACTTGGTATAAGATATACATGGATACTTTTTATCCCGGTAGTATGATCCCGTGGGATAGTTACCGAACTCAGTGCGTGCGAGACCACGGGCATAAACTAGTTTATTATAAGGATTTTACTTCGAAACAATTCTCTGTTCTTCTTATTCATATTTCCGCCTCCTCAAATCCACTATCATAATCCACACACTGGCACACAGACTACCCTTATCACGAAAGCAAACGCCGTCAAAAAACCTTGCCTATCCGTAGCACGGCTAATTACCCCCCGACGTACGAACGTATTATCAGTGACCCCACGACGTAACTTTGACAAAGCGTTTCAGTCGTACCGTCATATGCCAGCTCTTCGCTATCAGCCCGCATCGGGGTGCGGGAGGACCCCAGTTTATTCTTCGTCGGATGTTTAATTTGCGACAATGTTTAATTAATCAACGTTTGTCTTGTTGATTGCCTTCCCAATTATAAGTTACGCCGTGTGTGTATGACGTTGATTTGTGATGATGTCTTGGATTTTTTATTGTTTTTAAGGGTTGAGAATTAAGGATTGTAAGTACAGTTACTTAGACTTATAGAAGAAGACTTTAAACAAACTACATTTTACTTTTATCATCAGTTAAAATTAAAGCCACCTAGATTTTGGAAGACTATTTGATTTAGACTCATCCATCAGTCTAGGTATGGGTCTAGTTTTTTTTTTTTTTTATATGAAGCTAAAAGTTTTTTAATTCTGTACTTCTAGTGACTAAAAATATTGCACATACAATCTTGATATACCTACAATACAATACAATGCCTTATGCCTAGAAAGTTTTAAAAATAACTGCCACCATTCATACATAGATATAACTAATGCACGCAAAGCTTATTTCTGGAGTATAAGCGGAGTTACACAATAATATTTTTCCTATACCCGAAGAAATTAGGCAGAGCAAATATGAGGGGTGCGCGAAGAAACTCCAAGAACTTGTTAATAACTTAGAATAAACAATAAAAGCCGCAGATGGGTCGTGTCGTATTATTCTACCTATACTTTGTAGTCTTAGAACATAACAAGAAACACATGGTAAGAAACGAGATGTCTGATGAGATGACGAGTAATACAGAAGTATGGAAGAAGAAGACATGCTGCACCGCCCCAAATAAATTGGGATAAGGGCAAGAGAATAATGATGACTTTGCTCATAACACTTAGTTCTATTTTCTTTAGGGTTGCGTACCCAAAGGGTTAAAACGGGACCCTATTACTAAGACTCCGCTGTCCGTCTGTCACCAGGCTGTATCTCATGAACCGTGATAGCTAGACAGTTGAAATTTTCACAGATGATGTATTTCTGTTGCCGCTTTAACAACAAATACTAAAAACAGAATAAAATAAATATTTAATATTATTATTTTTCCATACAAAAAAAACGTGATTTTTTTGCCGTTTTTCTCTAAAGTTGTATAGATAATGTTACGGAATCCTTCGTGCGCGAGTCCGACTCGCACTTGGCCAGTTTTTTGTATTCTTGTGCTATTTTCTGTGTAATGTATTTAATGTTACTTTTACCACAAATTTATGCATTTTTAACCGTATGAACGCACAAACCGTAAGAACTTTTACTATTAAAGATCAAAAAAAATATTAAAGAGACTAACAAACAAAACAGCCCATTTTATTAGCTATTTTATTTTGACCTCGACTTTAGACAGGGTAACATTGTAGCATTCACAATTGTGATAGAAATGCCAAAATTAAATGGGATTGACATAAGCTATCGAAAAGCCTATGTCATTCCTTTTGAAAGTCATTATCGAAAGGCTTTGAAAGGATTAACCACTTTTCCAAGTGCCTAGCAGTTATGAGCAGTGCTAATTTTTAAACTGGTTTTCTACATCTCGAATCTTTGAAAAATATCTCACCTTTACACTTTATTTCTCTTCATGTACAATCAAAAGCTTCTCACATCTGCTATATTTATTTTACTCTCTGCCTCCCTACACCTTGTGCAGAACAAAAACTATTCCCTAATTGATTGACGAGCTTGGTAGTAGTTGGCATTTGTAGGTACAGATGCAGCGGGAGCTTTTCGAATAGTCCTGTAACTTTGTATGTCTGTTGATATTGATGTTTGGGAGACAGGAACGAGATGAAAATCGATGAAGAAATTATTGTATTGGAACAGTTTATTGAATATTCCATTGGTATAGTGGCGGCAGCCGCGACTGCTGAGTACGAAGTCTTGGGGTCTATTCCCAGGACAGTCAAAGAGTTATTGGGTTTTTCGATCAGGAACTTCTCTATAGCATCCACACCTCTGCCTAACCTTTCGTGAATTACAGGCGTAATGATACGTTTTATGTCAGTTTATAGAATGAATTACTGCGATCTTTCCAAAATGCAAAGAAGCTTTCTTGATGCTTAACCGTTTTCTTTGTCTTGAAATGTTTATGTTGAAACAGTGTGTGTATTAAGTACAACTTATAATAACACACGCAACTCACTCATCATAATTTGTACATTTCATTGCAGAACTTAGAACTCTTTGTTTCTAATGTGTATAATAAAGGGTGTAAAAAGACTCTGAACGAAGCCGAAAGGCACTTGTTGTCCCCATCATTGCGATCTTTTTTTTTTCTAAACCATACCTGGGAATCTTCTAGTTACGGAGATATTGGGGGTCAAAGTTCCAACTTTTTCACAAGTTTTTTTTTTTAAATACATGTTTTTAATTTTTTTTTACATAAGACACTTTCACGACCCCCGTACTATTCAATCCATTCATCAGCACAATGTTTTGAATGCTGCGTTACTTTGAGTCCCACCATAAAACGTGATTTATCACCCCAAAAAAAAAAGGCGTTTCCCAGCAATAATTCTTGCGTAAAGTTACTTAGTTTCATGTACATAATGCTTGGTTGACGACTTCGTGAAGAATCTGTTTACACCTTGCATACTTACGATTTATTTTCTGTTGTCTAAACAATTAAGTGCAGGATAGCCTTGAGGATAAATCACATTATATCAGAAAAAAAATCAAAATTGTATTAGATTGACATTATAAGCTATCGATGAACTTATGTCGAATCTAATGAAAGGCGTTGTAGAAATACAACGCGCTTTGAAAGCAATAAGCCTGCTTTCTTTTCTGGTATCCAAATCATTTACCACGATGCACCCTATGGCAGTACAGAATAAGAACAGCTAATTAATTTCGAATACATGCCATTATAAAATAACAAGCTCTGTTCAAACAGGAACCAGCATTATGAGCTTTCAAATCCCACACAATTGTTTGTTGCAAGTAAATTTAATTAATTACACGCTATCTGTGGAAACAATGGGATATAATACGGTGGTAGCACTCCCTCTAATATCTCATTATCTGTATCTGCTGTCTCTTTTTAACCTCGTATGAGGAACAAAGAGGGTGATATGTCGAAAGATGATAGTGCAACTTTTAGTGTCGTAAATCAAAAGATGTGAAAATGTTTTGTCGGGTGATGGCCCGTTACGATACTAGCAGTTTGGGCATGATTTGGGAAAATAAAGCACTCTTCGATTGATTGGTCATGGTCTCATCCAAAACAAAAATCACTAATGGACATTTCGTTTCGCAATCTAAACTCGCAGGGCGTTGCGTATAGAACCTCCGCTCACATTAAACCAGTTTTGTTTTGTCTGACAACCATAATTTCCAAAGGTTACCCAAAATCTGGGTTGTGGAGGTCATCAGGTATATTCGGTTAGACTGGAAGCCGAACCCTACACTATTGAAGGCAAGGCAGATGATGATAAGTCAATACTAAGCAAAGAGATTTAAAAGTCTTTTAGAGCGGACCTTGGAAATGTTTTCGTCCAAACGTTTTCGATTTTGATACACGACTGCTACCTGACGAGCCAGCGTATGACACTAGATAGAACGATTGGTTACATAGAGTAGTACATAGATAGATAGATAGATAACAATAGTTACATAGATAACAATTAGTTACTTAGTCAAGCACTATGGTTGTTGATACAGCCCTAGATATAGAGTTGCAGTTTATGGTCTATAGAGAAAAAAAGAACATGGTGACAACAAGAAAAGGTTATTTTAATTAGTCGGATGGTATCTGATAAATCCTGGAGCATCACACATAATAAGATTCCTGACGGAACCACGAATACGACACATAGTAGTAACAAGTATTGGATTACGATTTTCTTTGTCTTGTCCCGTCTATCGTAATAATTCGTCGTATATCATAATATCGTAAATATTTGAATGTCTTTGATTCCATGTAATTAGTGACGATTTTATTGCCATACATCAAACTGCAAAAATATCCCATCATTACCACCATAAAAACACCATAAACAGCAGCACACATCATTATCCATTCAAAATTTTCCATGATCCCTCCTCGCTTTGAAAACGGCCTAATGACACCAACGTAAGCCTTTCTCAAGGTTACGTCTCCCATTATGAAAGCCGCGAGGCATCAGGCCATGGTTCCGTATAAAAAAGCTGTTAAGTAAATATGAGGATTGAGCGGAGTCGGGGCCGGTCGTAAAAGTACTCGAAGTCAGTTCACGGAGAATTGCGGGCAAAGAATAGAAAAATATTTTCTATTTTTCGTGTGGGAAGTTGCCTGGAGAAACACAGTGTTGTTTTGGCTTTTATTAAGGTGAGATATTGTATTATATATCTACAAAGAAGAAATATTTCAGAGCAGTCAAGGAAATGAAAAGCTAGACAGTTAGAGAGGAAAAAGACAAGGATATACCTGAAGAAGTGAACCCTATCTGATATTTTATCAGATCATTATGATTATTATCAGTCTGTAGTAGACGCTGATGGACAGAGGCGTCTCCAATTGCACGCCATTTATTCCGATTCTCAGTAACTCGTATCCAGCTGCCATAAGAAGATAGTCTCCCCACAAAGCCTGTGTCCCATTACCGGATGCGCTGACGTAGTCCTGGTGCTGACTGGCACTTCCATCTTAAGAGATGCCTACCAAAAAGGGATCGTCGTTACCGCTGTGGAACGTCGCTTTTTCTAAGCCCTGTGGTTATTCGAGCCAGCTAAAATACCGTATTATTGAAAACTATTGGTGTTTTCTTGTGCCACATCTAGATCATAATCTAAGCCCTGACCATGAGACGCATTAATTTAATAATCCTCTTTTCATGACGTCATAAACTTGGCTCGTAAAGCACCACTTTTCAGTCGATTTAGATTTTTCTATCGTTTTTTGTCCGTGCTTAGTAATAAAAGAAATCACTTATAAAATGCACTTTGGAAGGACAACGGAGGGCTGATTCCTTACATTGTTGTGATACACTGCTCAATAGGTTGTAAAACATGAGGCACGATTTTTTTTTTGCGGTTTATTCAAAATTTACGACTGTTATTTTGTAACTAAACAAGAAGTAACATGTTTTGATTTAAAAAAACTCAGTATAGTAACAGTTTGTCAAGGTTACACAATTTGTCTTGTCGAAGTTAAAGCCTTAAATGTGAAAAAAAAAAATCTTATTAAGCACCTACAGCAAATACATATAAATTCACGTTTTTGCGTACATTAGATATGCCAAATGTTTCTTATTATAATCTTTTCCCGTTAATATCAAACGTTTATTGGCCTTATAAAATCGTCCATGAAGTTTCAAGTCCGTTTTTCTCCGTTTTGGAACAGACAAACTTCAACTTTTTGACTACCTGTCCGACTCCTTGGAAACTAAAAAACTGACTATAGAAACATTTAAAAAATAAATGCTTTTAGTTTGAATTTAGAATGAAGTTGCAAGGCCACCTCGTCTGTAAAGCACATCAAGGGAAACAATCGTACAAAGAACAGGGGGCCAGCAAGGAAATCTGGATGCAAACTCTATGGGGCGCCGGGGCGTAGGGCCCAATCCGCAGGTTGTCTCAATAGAAGATTAATACTGCCCCGCCTTTGTAAGGGCACGGTAATAAACAGGCAGGGAAAGACGTTGATGCATTGATCTTGAGGATTTTTTCAAGTATTTTTGAAGAAAGTGTGGTAGGGATTGTTATTTGTAGATTTACATGCATTAGAGTAGCAAGCGAAGGGATTCGTGTCTTACAAAGGGCTCATGAATGAATATAGCTGGTAAATCTAAGGTTTAGCTACACATTTCTTCTACATTCTCAACTTTATTTATGTACACATAAAATGCTAACTAGGTACCACTACTTTTTTTTCCTGTGTTCAAACAAATTAAATTTATTATCATTATTACTGTTCATTGCTAACTCTCCATAGTTAGCAATGAATTCCCGCTCGTCCATGATAAAATATTATAGAAGATAACGTTAATGTTTTATCCTTTAACATAATTGATATTCCAAGTGGTATATGAATATTTATGTTTTCTGATTAACGTTCTTAATTACTAATGTGCATCAGGATCGATTTTTATCAGCTGTTGGAACAGTTATAATAATTGATAAAACTAAGCAATTACGTCTGCGTCAGTCAACGGAATCGAAATAAAATAATACCAGAATTTCACAGCTCCGCTACAGGGCAAAATACCTCTTATTATTTGGAGAAGGCATTTATGCTCGCTCAAGAAGAAATGGTGATTACAGTGAGTTACTATGCGGAATTTAATTTTTGCACACCAAAATGTAAGAAATTTGGAGGAATCTCTGCGTAGACACAGTTTCCCCAATATGTGTGGTCTTCGTCCTCAACCACGTCACAGACATGCTTTCAATTAATGCTGACGCATACAGTATTGAACCAGAACCTTCTCAAACGTCGCCACACGGGAACACTGGTCCAGACTTGATTACTCCTCCCATTGTCTTTACCCCTGGTGATTAACCCGTACATTTTAGCGTATCGTCGGTTGGACTAAATTGTAGTTTACATGAATATTATGGTTGGATGAACTGTAGACTGTCTGAAAATTGCCATAATGATTTTGAAAGAAAGAAAGAGAAATATATTTATTTAAATTTTTTATTAGGGACATGACGTGCATACAAAATTATAAAGAAACAATAAACATATAGCGCATAACAAATACTACAGGACGATTAAAGGAACAGTATTATATATACATAGTCTGAAACTTGACATAAATAAAATGGAAACACTGTAAATTCCTGCATGAGGGTTTATAAAAAAATTTGACAACATTAGAATGTCTTTGTAAACAACGTCTGATGTTTGATCGTCTTAACAACTTATGTACCTCTCGGAAACATGAAGTGGCTTCCTTGGGCAAAGAACGCTTTCGTAGAATCAATCGATTTTGTTATAACTGAGGTCCCAGTCGAAGTTATATACTATCGCAATAAAGATGAAGAAAAATATAAATGAATCAACGGAAAGCACAAATGTCAATTCATTTAAAAGTCATTGTAGAAAAATTCTAAACGCTTTGAAGGCGATAGCCTTTACTCTAAGGTCCTCTAAAATTCCTTGAAGTTAACATTTCATAGTTATAAAATCCTTTTTGGTGCAACATTTTTATTTTCCTCTCTAAAGTATCTAGCCTTCATTTTCTTTTTGATCCTTGTGATAACTCTTCCTCTTTCCTTTCGCCCAAATTCTTCGCTATCGCATCCTAGACGTTACGTTGGAAGGCCTCCACTAGGTGGACCGATGACCCGTTGAAGGTTGCAGGGATTCGCTGGTTGCGAGACGCACGGGACCGGTCAATGTGGCGACACTTGGGGGAGGTCTATGTCCAGCAGTGGACGTGTTTCGGCTGAAATGTTGATGATAATGCATCCTAGCACTTATGAAATCCCGTACCAATTACAACAGACTTAATTCCCCTATTTCCGAAAACTATTTCGCAATTTAATACTAAGGAACACGTCTAGCCCCCGACGTATGAGCGTAAATTGAAAATGAACGCAAACCGCTCAGTTAATAAGTCACTTGGCACATTAGAGGCACTTAGCAGTAATTTTCCGTGTCTTAAGTGACTTGAGCTACTTTCAGCGAATTGAATAAGTCGCATACATTATATGGTATTACGTATATACTTGCTCTGGGTAATTTTAAGTCTTTTGAATTGTTTCGTATGAAGAATGGGTGATAGTTTTGGCAGTTAAGTAAATTATAGAATTAATTGATTACTGACTGTTTCTCGATCATTATAGTCTAGATCTCTTCAAAATTCCAGTGAATTGGTTTCTTCTAGGCAAGCATGCTCCGCCCTACGCCGAATCAACGCCATTTAATATTAAAAAAAAAACGGCGACCAACGACCCTTTTCCAGCTGTGGGCCAGGACAGTACAGCAATATTAATAATTATAAGTATACCAGAGAGACAAAAAATGATCTAGATTCGTGGAAGATTTGGTCTATTCCTCGGTCTTTTTCACATGGTTCCTACTTTTATCCTTATACGCTAAGTCCATAGACAGAACATTAAATACATTATTTGGGAACTGCAATAAATATTGGGATTCATAGTGTCGTTGTAGTTGGCCGTGTTCAACTTACGGAACCGTAGCGTGCCAAGAAATAGTCTAAGAGATTGGAAGTTCCAATCCACCTGTTGAAATGGACAACTCAATTGCCAACCTACCTAGTGAAAGTTGAAAATAAGTTAGTTGGTATCTTTGTTCTTTACACGACAAGCTATTCAGATTTTTCTCGCTACAACTACAAAATCTAATCAGGCCCAGTGCGGATTGATAGATGTCACATGTCTTCGATAGTACCTAATCTAATACCTTTAAAACGAGTAATTCTTGTATACAAGGTGTTAAAGTAATCGCGTGTCATAGCTTAAGGGTAGGTTCAGTATCGGTAAAGGAACCCAGGAAAATAGAAAAAATCAAAAAAAATAAAAAACAAAAAAGTTATTGCAAGATCAACCTAATTTAGTACCTACTAACTTAAAGAAGCAATCGTTTAGAGTTAAAATTATTTTATTTGTTTAATTACTTATCTAATATCGCGTTCGATCCGTAGCGTCAGGAGCGCATATCTTGCGCCACTTGTCGCGAGCCGTTTTCAGTAGCAAATAATGCACTGGTCCTGAGTATTCGGACGCGAGAAGTGAAGGACAAAATGACAACGCGTTCGATAGTAAATTAGGTTGATCATTCAACAACCTTTTTTGTTTCTATTTTTTTTACTTTTTTTGGGTTCCTTTATCGACACTGAACCTATCCCTAAGCTATGGCCCGCAATTACTTAAACACCCTGTATACAAGAATTGCTCGTTTTAAAGCTCGATCATCCAGGTACTTTCTATTAACTGAACACAAATAAAAATTTAGCCCGGTACTAAGAAATTGCAGATGAGCACTACCAGGAATCGAAAATAGGGCCTTATGCTCAGCAGTAACGCTTGCAATTACTAAACCAATGAGACAGTACAAAAATCCTAACAAGTCCAATTACAGAAGTCTTTATTTATCGCGGGCTTTGAAACGGCCCGTCCCGGATTATCAAAGGATTACTCTCGTTAAATTCTACGGCCTTTGATGTTCACTTATTAGGAAAAAACGCCCGAAATGTTACAAGTTTGTTTTCTTACAATGCAATATTATCTAGATGGGGAGAGAGGTTTTGCAAACAGGCTTAGGAACGAGAAACTTTTTTTTTTTGATTAAATTAATAACGTGTTTTTTTCAAAGTCTACATACCGAACTTTTGATTATAATTCTGAACAAATGCCTCGTTGTTCTGCTGAGAATAAGGTCTTTGATTCGATTCCAAGGTCGGGTAAAGTGTTATTGAGATTTTTCGTTTTTCTCAGTAGCAGCCTAGTCAATTTAAGACCGGTTGATGGCGATTAGGATTGCCGGATTAGAAGAGACTTGAACAACTGGGACAATAAGTGTTGTAAACAGGCGTAATATTATTTTTATGTAAGTATTTAGGTCAATAATAATAACAGCCACTCAGGTAGATCTTCAGGTTAAGCCGTGCTTGCCTAGGTTGGTCTGTGGATGGGCGACCATCCATTACATACCGTTTTTTCCCCGTGACTCGGAAAGCACGTTAAGCCGTTGGTCCCGGAGGTCATTTAAAAATGTTTGACAGTCGTCGCAGGTAGTCAGTGGCCTGAAAGTCTGACAACCAGTCTTACCAACGGGGATATATTATGTTCCAATACTAAATGGGTTGTGGAGGTCAGATAGACAGTTGCTCCATGTAAAATACTGGTATTCAGCTGCATCCGGTTGTACTGGAAGCCGACCCCAACATAATTGGGAAAAGGCTACGCAGATGATGATTTAGGATGTATTGTTGTAACTGTCTGTTACTGTCCATATTAGAGACTAACTTTGCAAAAGAGAAATAACTATTTTCGTATTTGGAATCTATTAAAAAGACATCATTATTAAACTCTGTTACTTATTTTGTTGCGCGTAGGTGTTTCCCAAAAACGATCAAGCGGAAATCTCAAACTTATTTGTGTAAGATTCCTGGAAAATATCACGAAAATATGAGTGGGTTTATGTTCCGTCTACTTATCAGAAGTCCGAATAATAATGATTAAAGGCTGAAAATAGATTCCAAATAAAAAACAGAAAAGAAACAGATATCCAAAAGATTATTATGCTGGTCAATTGTAAATAAACCAAAATTATCTCAAAATAAACCAAGTAAGTACATTCGATGTAGCAATACTGGAGATATCAGGTAAATAAAAAAATGGAGTTTCCACCTGACCAAAAAAAAAATTTATCAATTTGCGAACCTAACGCGTAAGTGACAGACAGTGGTGCCGATTCCCTTGTTTACAAAGTAAACCAAACTTAAGTTCAGTGCGTCTTTTTCTTTCTATTTCATTAAAAAAAGGACAGAAGATAAATTTTAGTTTAGTCCTGTCAAATTAACCAGCACCTGACACAAGTTTAGACGTGATTAAAAAGTTGACTACTAAAATTACATCACATTACGTCAGGTGCCGACTAATTTGACAGGACTAAACTAATATTTATCTTCTGTCCTTTTCATAATGAAATAGAAAGAAAAAGATGCACTCAACTTAAATTTAGTTTAGTTTGTGAACAAGGGAATCGGCACCAGTCTATCTAGTTTAACGTCAAAAAAGAATACAAAAAGTATTTGAAAGCTAAAAAAACCTATTTAGGTATGCGACGCTAATACTTCTCATGAATACCCTCCGTCTGGACGGTGGTAAGGGTAAATCAGACTCCTACAAACTAAAACCGCACGGAGTCCGTCTCGACCACATAACAAGGGAACCTAGATCAGTGTCACGTCTCATCTATCAAGTTAGGATCTGACTGATTCTAGAAATATACATGCCTTGAGTCCATTACTTCGAAACTAGAAAGAATTTCATTAAAGAAAACACGCATCTTTTGGTGCTTGAATGGCATTAACAGAAGGATAAACAAACCAAGATTCGACATTTGCATAAATGTTTGTGAAATTGTTTTGCAAAAACAAGACAGCCATGTTAGTTCTAATTTTGGCCACACGCCAAAAGATCCTTGTCCGTAAAATGCTATATACTTTATAAGATTGCGTGACTCGTAAAGGAAACCTCTCAATATTATGATAATGGAAGTACATTACAGTATGAAGGAGGATGTTGCTATTTTCGTTTATTTATAAATATGTTATCTTTGGAACATGGAAGTTCTAATTAGGCCGTCCTAATTAAGTCGTAATGGGGAATGTTTTCTTTTTTATGTTACCTTTATGTTTCTTAGCCAGAACATTATTTTCGCAATAACTATCGGGCGAATGATAGTAATTAACTAATTATATTAACCGCAGCTGCTGTTTACGAGTCTAACTTTTTAAGTATTCATGATTGAAAATAACTTGGATTTTAGGGTTCCGTACCCAAAGGGTAAAAATGGGACCCTATTACTAAGTATCGGCTGTCCGTCTGTCTGTCCGTCTGTTCACCAGGCTGTATCTCATGTACTGTAACACACAGTTTAAATTTTCACAGATGATGTATTTCTGTTGCCGCTATAACAACAAATTATAATAAAAATATAAATTACTAGCTCAATACCCGCGGCATCGCCCGCGTGGAGTTCGATAAATGTCCCACGGGAACATACTATCGGGATAAATAGTATCCTACGGGTTAATCCAGGCTAAAAACTATCTGTGTTCCAAATTTCATCCAAATCCGTCCAGTAGTTTCGGAGCCTATTAGGTACAAACAAACAAAAAAATCTTTCCTCTTTATAATACTGGTATAGATTTAATAATTAAAGGGGCTCCCATACAAAAAACGTGTTTTTTTCGGTTTATGGTACGGGACCCTTCGTGCATGAGTCCGACTCACTCTTAGCCAGCTTTTATAGTTTGATATGTTGCTAGTAGGTTCATCATCATCATGTTCTGCCTAGCCTTTTCCCAACTATGATGTTGTTGGCTTTACACACACATGTGAAAACGAACGATATAAAATTAAAAAGGTTATTAAGTCAAAATACCTGATATATATGTAAAAGTATTACTTTTACAGTACCTCCGTGTCACAAATACAAAATCGATATCAACCCTCATACAAGCAGTCTTATCAGTGCAATTTAAGCACATTTATTAACAAGCCTTAAGCACGTGCGGTGCAACGGTAGGTACAGTACTTGCAAATCACTCTCGCAACGCATTAGACCCGTCGCTCTTCGCTCATAGCCGCTCAGAAACGCACGCAAGAAATGCATTAACATACCCTGACATGGAGTAGCCGTAGGACAGAGTGCTCATAAGTGTGGTAGTACTTTATGAACATTCACAAAAACGTTGCTTTAATGTACACCAGAAAACGTTTAAAATATTAAGAATAAACTTTTTTATTGATAAACTGGTAAATGAAAACACTACACACTTTGGACTAACGTTGCTAAACAGTGAACGTTTAAATAAACAGTGGTGATGTTGAATGATCTTTAAAAACAGTTACAGTAGTTACGAAGTTGAACGATAAATCTAAGATTTCTCGGCTTTTACGTTATTATTAGATACTGCAATCCCATTCTCGTTCGCTTTCCAGTCGCCATTAACAGTCGACTTATTAAGCTTTCCTGCAATACAAAATTCCAAAATAATAAAATCCTACAATTATCACCGGTAACCTTCCGTGTACTACTCACTCCATGTTGGCAACACAGTGTACACAGGAAGTGCATTCACTTGTCACTAATTAATGGATCACGAACACTTGAATGCGATTATTGTGGATGGAGGCTTTTGTTCTCAATCGTTTTCCTCCCTTATGAGGTTAAGTGACGAGCTCATGAGCTAATGAGCTACTAACTCCGTGATAAGTGATACGGTTATCGATTTTGCATAAGTGGAGTTTTATGTAAGAAATTCTAAGTAACTTAGAATTTAATAAAAGTCTTTTGCACAACTTATACAGGGTGTAAACAGACTCTTTACGAAGCCGTCAACCAAGCATTCTGTACATCAAACTAAGTAACTTTACGCAAAAATTAGTGGGAAATGACTTTTTTTTTTGGGCTGAAAAATCACGTTTTACAGTAGGACTCAATGTAACGCACCCAAAAAATTGTTCTGATGGATGGATTGAATAGTAAGTAGGGGTCCTGGAGGTGTTTAAAAATCTCACATTAAAAATATGTATTAAAAAAAATAAAAAATAACCACCTTTCGCTTTTCCTTCCCATTTCCCAATCCAAATTCAGCATTGCATTAATTTCTGGTATTATTTGCTGCTGTTCAGAAGGATAAAGTTGTGAAACCCACAGCATGTGTATCAAAGACGGTGCACGCCAATTACGGAAACCAGCTTCTTTGTCTTATGTCTTCGAAATGTTTGTGCTGTGATGCTGGAGGCAAATATTGACACGTCTCCGACGAGTGAAGGATTGCCTCGCAGTCTGTTGAAGTTATTTGAGATTTCATTCAAATATGGAGGATTTTGGCGTTGATAGATGTGGTTTTATGTCTGTTAATTGCTTTGTGTTTGACGATGTTTTGTTCATTATTTGTATTTTGGATGATACACTTATAAGAAGGATAGTCATAAAGATGGCGTATATTTTTTTGTGCACCAAAATTGTTACGATACTTTTACTACATTGTTAATTCTATGGGTACGACGGCGGTATTATGGCAAATAGCGGTATGATACAGGACTACTTTAGCCAGTAACTGGCCTACCTAAATAGGTACTGTTATGACTTAGAGTGAAGCCACACTGCTGCGTTGCGTTGTGTTGCGACGTCGCAGCGAAAGATTTTCGTTCGACAAAGCAACGAAGAAGTGTGGCATGTTTTAAAATTTATAAGTAAAATGACTCGCTGCGACCACGCAACGCAGCGCAACGGAGCAGTGTGGCTTCGCTCTTACTTGTTTTATCCATCTTATATTTTCTTGGTTATTCAGTCCATATTGGTAACACATTTTTCATCAATATTAATATTATTGTTGCTGTACCAGTGTCGGAGAGAAGGTATTCATTTATTTTTTTGCGATAATGTTTTTAAATTTAAATTTTATTTAATTGATTCAATTTGATTTAGTTTGATTTTATTGTATTTGGTTTTATTTCGTTTTTTTAATTTTATCTGTGATTTATATCAATTTATGTGTGGCAGTGGGTGTTATTTGCCTGCAATAAATGAATTTATTTTTATATTTATTATTAACTTTACATACAAACTTCATTCTATTATGTTCCGTACCTACTCCATCCTTCACAAGTCAGTTGTCTCCTGTGGGAACCTCAGGGCTCCTGTAAATACACTTTTGTGTGCCGATTGCAATGTGTTTGCTGACCTCAAGCACTGCTGTTTAAATTAAACTCAATTTGTGGCTAAGTATTTGTTGTGTGATCTCAGTGATCTAGTGTATGTGTGAAAGGTTTCTTGTTATTGTGGTGTGCCTTGTTTCAAACCCTATATACTCTTAAAGCTCAAAATATAACAAATTAATATCATTTGGTAAAGGCTAGATCTTTGGTAGAGGTCTGTAGCCTTTACCGCCAACTTTCTTTTGTCTGATCGAGTTGGTAACCTATTTTATAATCGGTCAATCAGATAACCTACTTCAGAACAAGAGTCATCAATCAGGTCCGTGTGGCCCGTTGGTGTTATATTGTCTGTTAGTCTACAAACAAAGGTTGTGTGGTAGATAATGGTGCCGATTCCCTTGTTTACAAACTATACCAAATTTAAGTTCAGTGCATCTTTTTCTTTTTATTTCATTAAGAAAAGGACAGAAGAAAATTTTTAGTTTAGTCCTGTCAAATTAACCAGCGCCTGACACAAGTTTAGACGTGATTAAAAAGTTGACTACTAAAATTACATCAAATTACGTCAGGTGCTGACTAATTTGACAGGACTAAACTAAAATTTATCTCCTGTCCTTTTCATAATGAAATAGAAAGAAAAAGATGCACTCAACTTAAATTTAGTTTAGTTTGTGAACAAGGGAATCGGCACCATTATCTCCACAACCTTTGTTTGTAGACTAACAGACAATATAACAACAACGGGCAAGACAGACCTGATTGATGATTCTTGTTCTGAAGTAGGTTATCTGATTGACCGATTATAAAATAGGTTACCAACTCGATCAGACAAAAGAAAGTTGCTTAAAAACACAAAGAAACCACTATCAACAAAACAACATTTATTAGGGGGTGTTACAACCACTTCTATCTTTGTTAAACACTAAATGCAAACAGGCAATCTAAATTGCAGAGAAAAATACAATCAAATTTATTTCATAACAATCATAACAGGTTGTCATAAATAATTCATTGAAAATTGCACGGGTTCAATCAGGGGCCAAACCTAGGCCCCCGGTTGATAACAAACTCGATCGATTAAAAAACTTATCCAAAGTAGAAACGAAACATAATATACAAACATAAAATTGGAACCCCCCACCTAATTAAAACAACATCTTTGTTAAACACTAAATAAAGACAGACGGCAATCTAAATTGTAGAGAAAAATACCTGCGGGCCAACGGGCTGGTATCAAAGTAGGGATCCGTTGTGCACAGGGCACAGATGTCGTAGATTGTGCTCGGCGAGTATTCAGGGTCCAGTTAGCATTCAGAAAGATGCCGCGGGCGTAGGCGCGATAACATCTCTGCAGTGAGCTGTGACAGACGAGGATATACAGATGTAAGGTGTGGAGAGCGGGGTGTGAGGTTAGGATTCTTGTAAAGTAAAGGATGTATTTAAATAACCACTTTCTGGAGCCATGGCACAGCCAGAAGGCGTCGCGGCGGACCTCGTAGAAGATGGCGGGACGAGCTGGATAAAACCAACGACCAGTGGTCCACATTAACCCTGGATCGAAACTACTGGAAGTCATGCGGAGAGGCCTTTGCCCAGCAGTAGGATGACCCAGGCTAACAATATCAGTATCAGTAAAGGATGTATTTGTTTTTTTTTTCATGAGATCCTGGATTCGATTCCCAGGTCGGGCGAAGTGTTATTGGGTTTTTCCATCAGGACGTCATTTCTCAGTAGCAGCCACGGAGTTTGGATTTTCGCCCAGTTGATGGCAATAGGCTTGCCCACTTTAACATGGGACTTGCACATAACTGGCGTAATGTCAGTGTACTATTAGGTACACCTCTGCCTAAGCCTTTGGGGATTATAGGCGTGATGTTATTTGTTTATATATTTTTTGCTTTCCCAACAAGTCCTCATGGACCGCCCAGGTCATCACGCCGCCTTTTTCTGGGTCAAATGACCTTCTAAAATTTAATTGTGCTTACGAAGTGTTGTTGTATTGTTTCTTTGGCTATTTTATTTATGTCCCGAATGGCCTAAATTTGGCCTGCAAGTATGTTGTACTTCACTTGGTGATTCTTTAACATGCTCAAATTCACGCATAGGTTAAGTTTTGGTACCTTGTACCTATTTAACCAACACCGATTAAAATTTTCATTACGATAATTTTCTAAAAATTAATTTCAAATGTTGTTGTAAATGATGCAGAGAAATTAATTCAGACAATGAATTGTCTGAATGAATTTCTCTGCCAACACAATAATATATTTTTCCTGTGTTTATATATTTTTCTTCCACTGCTCCAATTCCCTCAAATATTGTATACCCTACATCTTATGGCTTTTCCCATTTGCAAGTTACACTCGCTTACCATCCTTCCCAGCCGTATGTCCACCTACTATCGCTATTCACCCAACATCCTACAAAGGTGAATTGGCGGCAAAAGCGTGTCAGATTCATTGCACTCCTACCAACAGCGATGTAAAGAGCGCAGTGATACGCACCAGCAATGGACAGGGTGCAAATGATTCCGAGGAATTTATCCACTACGCGTTCCTTTGTATGTTATATGTAGCAGGCATTGTTGGCAAGACTTCAATTCTTATCTTGAGATTGGCAGGCACTATCACGGAGTGCACTTTATAAGTTGTTTTATTGTTTGCGAGTTATTTAGGTCTTTTTTATGCATTGATTGCACATTTTTTTGGAGGAGCTCGTGGCAAAATAATAACTGCCGCTCGGGTCGATCATTAGGTTAAGCCGTGCTTGCCTAGGTTGGTCTGTGGATGGGTGACCACCCAATACATACCGAGTTTCCTCCGTGCCTCGGAAAGCACGTTAAGCCGTTGGTCCCGGCTGTCATTATCAAATCTTTGACAGTCGTTACAGGTAGTCAGTGGCCAAAAAAGTCTGACAACCAGTCTTACCAAGAGGTATCGTATTACCCAGTAGTAACTGGGTTGTGGAGGTCAGATAGACAGTCGCTCCATGTAAAATACTGGTATTCAGCTGCATCCGGTTAGACTGGAAGCCGACCCCAACATAGTTGGGAAAAGGCTAGGCAGATGATGATTGCACATTTTTTTGTCGGTGAGTGTAGTTTTGTGTTGCTAATTAGGAGTATGTGAAAAAAAAGGATAAAATACATACATAAACGTGCAAACTCTGGGTAAATTGTACGTAGAAAGCCATCAGTGCTCTTCGAGTTCAATACAAAAATGCCTTCAGGATGCTGCTGGGACTGCCCTGCTTCTGCAGTGTGTCGGGAATGTTTGCTGATGCGCACACTGATGGCTTCCAAGCGATCAGACGTAAGCCGCTGCATCGCTGCTGGAGGGGGTCCGGGGCAGCTCGAACAGTCTCCTGAATGTCATTGCTTGGAAATTTAATGTGAAATGATATACGAAATAAAACGATATAATATATTCTTATTATAAACTGACGCATTGTTCGCACTGGGCTAGGCTAACTGCTGCTGCAACCAGGTAGACTGACCGAACATAATAAGGCTTATTATTGTAATAGAGGAAATGAACTATTTTTAACAAGTAATTGTTATTTCAAGCCACGAACGAAAAATAACAATTTCAACGAGAAAACCTTGCAATTTCGCGTTCATTTTATAATACCCCTCTTAAACTATGTCTTTACCTGCCGACTTACTAATAAGCAAAATTACAAGATTTCTAGGTCACAGTTATTCATTTATAGCGTTACTCAGCAATTTGCCGTAAAATATCGTATTTTATTAGTTTCTATTCTTGCGAAATCTAGACAATATTAATAATAGCAGTAGGTAACTCAAAACTGTTCTAACGCCCACGAGAAGTGACGACACTTGCCCTATGTTAAATTCGCTGAAAACCACAAAATTATTTTCAAATATAGTTCAAGTTGTTATTATTACTGGACAACAGTTTGTTAGTACCCAGTGCTTAGGCAGAAACATCAAGAATGAGAATATAACAAAAGACTGTCTGAACTGTGCGAATTTGCGTGGGAAAACTTTTCATTTTGTACAATGTGCCTATGTAGACTATTATTCTACAGCGTGCTGAGTCATTCACTGTATTTGAGTAGGTACTTAGATTGAGCAAATATGTCTGCAATAATAGTTCCTGAATACTGAACCACGTCAGAAAAAACTTTGGTAACTGGGCTAATAAATCTTTAGTAAATAGGAGAACACCTTCATAAATATTTGTTATATATCGGGTGGTATCTGGACAATATTACTTACAAAATATATACATATCAAATAACTAGAAATGGTCTTAAACTTTGAACTGAATCAAGACAGACGAGAAGCTGTCTCTCAATGTCTTAACTTTTTTTCGGTTGGGAAGTCATCAAATGACTTCTCCCGCTCTGGGCAGAGCGGAAGGGAGTGTCAGACTTGTACTGACTAAAACCCATCCATGTTCGTTACTTGCCCTTTGTGTTTCAGGGCCGCGGTATCTCTTTCGAACAGTGCCGCAACCCTGGGCATAATATGGCCTTAAGTGTGATTTTCCTTCTCATCTTCTGCTTAGTCCAAAATTTTATTCGTTTTTCACATAAAACGCTTTTCATTCACTCCCACATCTTGGAAACAAAAGAATCGCAACTCCAACTTTACATATATCATACTCCTGTCAATGGAATCGATCGATCGACGAACGATTGCAAAAACCGAATTTGTTCTACACCTTCCAACCGTCCGATAATAGCCCTATTGTTTTGACGGCTAGCGGAACCGGAAACAGAGATATGCAAACGAAACTATCGACTCGTGATGAGTTTCGCTGAAAAAATATTTGCAAACGATTTAAACTGACTGAAATAGCTGTTTCCTGGTGAATGTAGGCAGTATTGAATTTTTGTTAAAATGTTTCGGAGTTTGTTTTAGTGTTTTGTTTTTGTTAAGCCTGAGATGATTTCATTTAGAATAAATATTGTTATGGAAAAATATTTTTGACTTCTTACTGGTGATTCAATATTTAACTGCAACCAAATTTTATAATTAAATCATTCAATGAGGCAAATAAATGCCATCTCACTTAGTTGCAAAATGATCCACTCGGTATACATTTAGGTATTGTCGAATTTCCATCATTACCTGACATTGTATTTTCTAACTTATGAATATTTTACACAACCAACGTGCCTAAATCAGTTTTATTTGCGTAGATATCAATGTCTTTATGAATTCTCTATGAAAAGCAGACTATTTAAATGACAAGTCAATCTACCTACCCTCTGACATAAAACACACACTAATCTCAAACTGAACTCCACAGGTAAAATCAACAGCTCCGAAAATGGATCGCAACGGCTACTTTTTTTACGTGACATCCACTGCAAAGAAAAAGAAGATCAACTTGATGCAACCGAAGCCACCTCGAGTGGCGTTCGTGGAGGAAACGCGGCGGCCAGGGGTGGCTGAGCGAATATACACTGCCTACACCAGTGTCACCAGTGTGGCGCCGACAGCCACTGAGAACGGACGCGGGGACTCTATGTCGCAGCGAGGCCCTTCGCCCGCGCCACGCGCGCGTTTGTACACGCAACTCGAGAGTTATCAGCCGAGGTATCATACGATTCGTGATAACAGTGATAAGAGAGTGGAGAGTGAGTGTAGGAGGAGGAAGGAGAAGAGGATTGTTGGATACCCGCAGCCGCAGCCCGTTGTCAGGTGAGTTTTAGTTTTAATTGTAAAAGTTTTAGAACAAATACAAAATTTATTTTAGTAGAGGAATTACAAACCGTACAACTGTTTCATCAATTTCTATTGCTTCAGTAATTATATTTGTAAAAGAATTAGATCAATGTCTAGGTTTACGTGTTTTTGCACATTTGAGAGTGAGTATGATGAAAATGCGGGAAAATTGCAACGCAAGTCCCGAGTCCGAGAGTGGTTGTTTGTTTGTTGAATGTTTACAGAGAGCACATGTTTGTTTCATTCAATGAAAACATACAAAATACGGTTTTGGAAATAATTTGAATTCTTTTATCTACATCGTTACTGAACTATTATGACTAAAGGAAAGTGTTGAGGAAAACATGTTTCCCAAAGTCCTACAGACATTATCTTAATTCATTTTTTTACTAGAAGATTGTCAATAATCTACCAGTAAAAATATTGGGTTTAAAATAGAACCTATGGTAAATTAGTTTTTGTCATTGACTGCGCCCGCGTGCAGGTGGAAATTACCTACGCAAATGTACCTACTACCGCGATTTTCTTCTATCTTTCTTCTTACATAAGTATTCTGTATCTCCCCTAGGTCATAGTCTATCCGTGTGCCAAATTTTATCCCAATGGTCAGTCGTCATATCGTGAAAGAAAAAGAAGAACAGATAGAGTTACTGTAAAAATAAATGTTTTTCTCAAGTCTAAAAATATAATTTCCTCGAAGAGAAAATCCAAAAAAACACTGTCACATAAATTGGGATAAACTTTAATCGAAAATTTGAACCTGTGCTGCGTAGGTCGTTGATAATCTTCCCTCTCGGTGGTTTTAATCAACGTATACCTACCCGCTATGAAATATTGATAAGATCTGAAGTAGGTAGTCTAGCTCACATGGACCCTTTGCGTTGAATTAGATAGAGGTGTTGCTGATGACTGTGTAAAAGAGGCATGACAGGTTCTCCTTCTATTACTGCGTTGTTTTGAAAATAGAACTTTGACGTTGAGTAAAGTGCCAGTAATTTGATTAAGGGTAGCCGTTGAGGTATATAAACTATTTCTTAGTAAATAAAGTGACCCTATAAGTTTTAGAATAATTTACTCACATTTTTTCATCACAATTCTTGTCAATCGTACTGATTACCGTCTAAAATCGAGTATTCCCATTTGAGCACCGATTTCAAGAGCACCAAAGATTTGCCCTTTGCTCAAAAGGGAAAATCTTTGGTGCTCTTGAAATCGGTGCTCAAATGGGAATACTCCTCTAAAATTTGTAAAATTTGATGTTTATTGCCGTAACTATTAGGTTTCGTATTGCAGGTCGTGAGTTTGAAACCTGCTGGTAGGTTCTATAAGAAGATTTTTAATTTTGTGTTGTTTATCTCATCTCTGCTCTCAAAACGGTGAAAGAAACTGGCATGTCCTAGAACCACCCATTCTGTGCTCGCGTAGTGAATTATGGAAGCAGACTTATGTATCCTGTGTGTAGTGGAATTAGTACATGCTGATCATGCATCTAAAATCACCACACTGAATACAACCATTAAATGTGAACTAATATAACTCCTTTTACAATATTTTCTTAAAAGAAAATACTAAAAAACTTTTCAATTCTGCACACTAACTTCTACTAGCTAAAATATTCTGCGAATTACATACAGATCACCAACTTATAAGGTTGTAAGCAAAACAGTTTACAAGAAAGTTTTGAAACTTTCACAAAAGATTTCTATCGACCCTCCTTTGTAAAAGTTACTAAAGTTTTTAACAGTTTTCCAACTCCTTTCATAGTTTTTTTCTTATTGCTTCATATTCTATAGTGTTATCGACTTTTATTCTTTAAGATTTCTTATTTAAAACGTGTTTTTTGAGTTATTTTACTAATCTACTTTGCCTGAAAGGTCTTTGTAAAATAGGTACTGAAATTTTTAGTGCTTTCTCATTTTTTTAATGTAGACTTTAGATTACTAGAAGACACCAATTAATCTATATCATTATCAAAATCACCATATTGGTCTACTGGTCATGAAGTCCTGGGTTCGGTTCCCAGCTTGGGCAAAATGTTATAGGGATCAGATTTTTTTCAGTAACAGTCTGAACACTAGAGATTATGTGCCCGGTTATGGCAAAACTTCATCTTCCTATTACATCGGCCTTAAAACATGACTGGTAGAAAGGGTACTACGAGTATAGACCGATCGATGACCTGGTGAAGGTTGCGGGGATCCGCTGGATGCGAATCGCACGGGACCGGCCAATGTGGCGACACTTCGGGGAGGCCTATGTCCAGCAGTGGACGTCTTTCGGCTGAAATGTTGCTGATGATGAAGTACACTTGTGTAAGTTATGTTTTAAGTTGGCTGCTTTCTACTAGATGTCGGTATGGGGGAGTGTGGGAAGACAAACACACACACAGACAGACGATCTCATTAAAGTCGCCGGACGAAACTGGAAAGCTATGACACAAAACTGCCAAAATTGGAGAGATTTAGAAGAGAACCTTGTTTAACTGAAAGTTCCTATTCATAATCACTTTACATCTAAGAAAATTACATCGTATACATGCCTATCAACAGGAGAAATTCAGCTAAGTGTGTGTAAACTAGAGAAAAACGTGGAATCTATTAGCATCGTGTTCTCCCGCGCATGTTCTAGCTAATTTTGTTCTCAACATAGGATGAAGAATTGTTCATTACTTACGTCCCGTAATGTAACCAAGATTTTGTAACAAAATTTTGATTTAAAGGACTACCATCCATGGAGTTATTTGCCCATTCTTCTCCATAGAGATCTACGCTTTGGAATGGGCAACTACCGTACTTTCACAAGTTATTATGCCTTGTAAAGGGGACTATAACTTTGCTCTCTTTATTTTCTGACATCCAAAAGTGTGACTGTAATGGTCTAATTGAAATAAATGCTTTGAGTTTGAGTCTGATACAAAAACGTTTCATCTGTAAGTGACAGCTAAGTAAGTGACAGTCACAACAATAAAATAGTAGGAGTATTGATTGATCATTTGATTAGAGTGCCATTATGTCAGTAACGATGTTGGTGATCAGGTGATGGTAGCCTATCCTATCCTAATCTTAACTAGTCCTAACTAATATTATAAATGCGAAAGTAAGTTTGTTTGTTCGTTTGTTTGTTAGTTACCATTTCACACCTAAACCATTGAACCGATCATTCTGCTGCATAAACGTCTTCAAGTGTACAAAAAGGGACATAAGGTACCTTTCATCCCGAAAAAAAGTACTGTTCCCGAGGAAAACAACAATAACGTTCTTATGATAATAGATGGCGCCACGTGTCTTTCGAATCATGATTGAATTATATTATTATAGAAACTTTACTACTGTGTAATTGTCAAATTCTAAACTAACGCGAGCGAAGCCGCGGGCAAAAGCTAGTTAGTTAGGTAGCTAGTAGAACAAGTCTATAATGGTTATCTTCATAGAAAAATCGAATTATGCTTTGTCTGGTGTTCCCTAAATGTATATAAGTACCACAAACCCATTAGTTGTGTTTGTGACGACACCTTTATAAGTATTGCGGGATAACCCAGATCTTTTTCAATGCTTCTCTGTACTGAATCATCAATTTTTGTTTATACAAAAGAAGATATTGTCTACTGTTAGCCAATTTAATCCTTCTTGACCTTTTCACATGATTTTCGGTACTATTATAAAGTTTATCATGTTCTGTTCATCCCGCCTTTGCAGTCAGCCGCTATCGCAGACAAATTCATTTGTTACTCAGATATCTTTGAGTTTATAATTTGAAGGGTGTCTCATTTAAGTTATTTATGTAAATGAGTTTGAGTATTTAGCAATTTTTTTAAACAGAGCTTAGATTAGTGAGATAAACAGCCTTTTTTTTACTGATGGGGAAATCATCAAATGACTTCTCCAGGGAGTGTCAGACTTGTACTGACTAAAACCCATCCATGTTCCTCCCTTGCCCTGTATTCCAGGGTCGCGGTATATCTTTCGAACAGCCCGCAGCCCTGGCAGGCATCAGCCCTTGCGGGCCCCTTCCTGTTTACTGACATCTCTTTGAGGCGCGCGTGGAACACGAACGCGCCGTCTACACGGCCTGTCGTCTAAAGACGGACGGACGGCGAGCTAGCCCATTACTCACCGTCCACAGGTCCGCGTCTACGGTGGCCGGAAGCCATCACGTGACCCCCGACGCCCGAGGCGTCTCCCGCGGCGGCTGGGACGAGAGGTTCTCTCCCTCTCACGCTCCGCCACCTCCTTCGCTAGCATGACTGCTTCGCAGAAGGAGGCGACGGCGTCCCATTCCCTCTCGCTCCGGACCATGGCTTGGACCAGGGCCGGACGAGATAGGTCGCCGCCGGTGATAAACAGCCTTGACTTCGACTTAGGTCGTGGTTTTTAACCCAGCCAGACGCTTCACTTTGTGTTATTTATTTTATTACCACTGCTTTGTGCAGGTGCAGGAGATTCGTAATTGTAAATGTGGTGTTGCCCCACAAACGATGGGGCACTAGCTATCGCGTCCTGCCTATTCTGTTGTTTACACATCACAGGAGTTGATGGACGCTACTGAAAGTGCCAAACCCGTTGGCAAATGTTGAAAGAAAAGACACCTAAACAGACATCAAGAATAAAACGACATCTGCTTTAAAAAAAACGGGGAAAAAAAACTTCATTAGGAAACTGGTAGGTGCTAGAACCAAAACTTCGAAGACATGTGACATCTACCAATAGCACTGCGCCAGTGTGCCCGTTTGTTGAATAATCACTTCTCACCCCAGCAGAGGGAACACTGTAAGCGGATTTTTTTTTTAACAGCTTTTTGAAGATAAAAGTGTGTGCCTGAAAGTGGGGCCGGTGACTGAAAAGTTAGGTGGTAGTCGGTTATCGTGGTATGGTCATGTGATGCGGAGAAATGCAAAATGTCGCGAGGAAAGTTTAGTATAAAAATATGGACGGCTATAAGAGTATAGGAAGACCAAAGACACGATGGATGGACTGTGCGAAGGATGATAATTATGGCTAGAAAAGAACAAGAAGACATATAAAAAAATTGGGATAAGGGCAGGATTTTTTTTTTTATTTTTATTTATTTATTTATAACCAACAGTTTGTCCTCTGCCCTCACATATAAGTTATTGGTTGAACATAAAATCAAGTAGAACTACATACAATTTAAAGTCAGTTCAAAGTCAAATTTGGAATTAAAAACATAACAAAAATAGTAATAATATTAGAAATTAAACAATATAGTAGATGTAAGAATAAAAGTAAATAAAACAGTTTTAGTAGATAGAATTACAATGGGTAAGGGCAAGAAATAATGGGCTGGTCTTAAGGGTTGTGGTGCTGGTTTGAGGAATTGAAAATAGAGGACGTTGGCGTGGGCAAAGAGTGTGTCTGATAGGTAGACGGATAGGGACGGTAGGGGATGTTAAAGGAGATGTATTGTAATAACGGCGTATTGAAAAGTGAACCATATGATAATGATGAAGCGCTTCAAAAGTCTCCTAGTCATCATTATCATCATCTGCCTAGCCTTTTCCCAACTATGTTGGGGTCGGCTTCCAGTCTAACCGGATGCAGCTGAATACCAGTATTTTACATGGAGCGACTGCCTATCTGACCTCCACAACCCAGTTACTACTGGGAAATACGATACCCCTTGGTAAGACTGGTTGTCAGACTTTTTAGGCCACTGACTACTTTAACGACTGTCAAAGATCTTCAAATGACAGCCGGGACCAACGGCTTAACGTGCTTTCCGAGGCACGGAGGAAACTCGGTATGTAATGGGTGGTCACCCATCCACAGACCAACCTGGGCAAGCACGGCTTAACCTAAAGATCGACCCGAGCGGCTGTTATTGTTTTAGCCACGAGCTCCTCCTTCAAAAGTCTCCTAGTACCTACTGACAATTACCAGTCCGAATACAACTCCATTCAATTCACACAATGAATTCCTTTTCCATATACAGTCATCTTTTGAACAACCGTTACTAACACATCAATTTACTATTAACTGATCGTTAACTATTGCAACCGGTAGCTCTTGTCAAGAGTTTGGCGCCATAGAAGGGAAGCTCTGTTGTAATCCTCTTTACCATTATGATGGTGTGGCATTTGTACCATATGGGTTGTATGGTATGTGTTTAATAAGTAATGGAGCTATGCAGATTATAATTTCATGGTAGTAAGCTCAATTGTGAACTGATGGGCCACGTGTAAATCTCGGATCAACCAAATGTTTATTGACCAAGGTTTCCGATTGAGGGATCGATCTGTATGGGCAAATTGTGGCTGATACAGTCACGTCGATACAAAAAGTTATTGTAGTGTCTGCAGCTGCGTTTGTAAGTCCTGTTTTATCCAATCCTTTAGGTCAATAGGGTTGTCCTAATTGGTTCATTATACTTAAAATAATAACACTTCAGGCGAAATGTTTTTAAGTGCTCCTACTATTCACATTTCTGTCTTCAGTATTCATTTTGTCTTTCTATGCAGGATTTTAAGGGACATATCATAAATCGTGTTAGGACTACTTGTAATTCTGTTCGTTGACGTTATGTGTCATAACATATTTTTTGAACCGCACTATGACAGATTTTATAAGGTTCCTACGTCAATTTACATTAGAGACGACTCTTTTTCTGCTTATCTTATTATTATGTCTAGTGAATAACACTATTATTGTGTTATTCAATATTCTTTGTCTCATATATCTAGAAATATAGAAATCGTTTTTCGAATAGTGATTCGTGGGTTCCGTGGGCTGTATATTTTACACTAGCACGTCGCCCGCGAATTCGTCCTCAAAAATTGACATCATCATCATCAGCCTATAAATGTTCCCACTGCTGGGAAACAGGCCTGCTCTCTATGAGAGGGATTGGGCTGTAATCCACCACGCGGGCCCGGTGCGGATTGGTAGATGTCACATGTCTTCGAATTTTTGGTTCTAGGACATGCCGGTTTCCTCACGATGTTTTCCTTCACCGTTTTTGAGAGCAGTGGTGATGAAATAAATTACACAAAGTAATGCGCGCCTGCCTGGGTTCGAACCCACGACTTACTGTTCGTAAGTCGGGGTCGCTACCACTGCGCCACCGCTGCTCTCAAAAATTGTGATAGCTGGTTAATATGCATGATATAAACATAATTTATAGCCTATGACACTCACGAATAATGTAGCTAGAGAGCCAATTCTAAAACTCCAATACCAAAAATTACATCTCAAATTTCATCCAGTTCTAAAAATTTTTCACTGAGGCCAGTGAAAGAATTTTTGAATTTGGATCATTACTTTGGGAGATGACCCCCACAGACAAATTTTACTTCTTTATAATATTTATTTTACATTACTACTACTTTCGATTCGCTCACGTTCATGTAATCGTTACATTTCGTTTTGAAGTACATTTAAAAATGTTGCACTAACACTTCGCGTGCAATTAGCCTGAAACCAGTTAAAAAAACTTCGTTATTTTCGAGTACGTTTACAATCTTCAGACATGAATTTTATAAAAATACTTGTATTAAGTACCTCGGTTTCGCCTGCGTCTAGGTGTTAAATATCGTTGTTAATTAGCATGAAAGGTACAAAAAACTTTGACATCTCTTTACACCCGAGGCTTGCGGTCACGAACGGTGTTGCTGGCTGTAAAATTAATGCATTTTATGTAAAAACAAAAACTGTAAACTATGGTAAAGAAGTTTTATTACTTATCAATGAGTTTGAATGTGAGTTAGAGGTTATTGGTTATTGGTTATTGTTACGAGATTGATCGAGAAAGAAAACATATCATAATATACATCCATACTTAAATAAACTCACGCCCTTTTCCCTTGTGGATGAGAACCACTCTATCTATTGGAGAAAACAGCATAAAAATCGGTGCAGTAGTTTTTGAGTTTATCGCGAACAGAAATACAGACGCGGTGGAGGACTTTGTTTTATAATACGTAGTGATAGTGATAACTTCCCTATAAACTGGTGAAAAGTTATTTAAATCTACATTATGTATTACGAATTTACTTAACTGAAAACATAATAATTCATAAAGCCTTTATTTTCCTTTAAGGCACTAGTTTTCTTAGGTTTCATTTTACATGAACATAACACGCGTGTAATACCCGAAGGGTTAGGCAGAGTTGTACATAATAGTACACTCGCCTTTCGCCAGCGATGTTTAAGTCCCGTGTAATGGGGGCGAGCCAATCCAGATTCCGTGGCTACTACTGAGAAATTCCTGAATGAAAAACCCAATAACACTTTCCCGACCTGGCAATCGATCCCACGAACAGGTTTCATTTTGTATGTATACCTTACAATGTTCAATTCTATGTAGGAAAAACATTTTTTTTTGCTGTTTATTTTACTGTTTGGTCCACCGTTCAATCATCCCTTATCTACGGTACCAGAAAAAAGTATTAATTCCAAATTCGAAACCGCGACCACTCCACTCCAAATTCCGATTAATACATTTAAATCCCTCCAACGCTAATTCATTCATAAATCTGCTAAACGTCATCCCAAAGAGGCAAATCGTCCCATCAATTGCAAAAAAAAACAAAACGACATTCAATTTGCGAGGCGGCGGCGTAACCCGAAAAAAAAATCCATCAAAACATTCGTCTCTAGCATTTCGTCAATCACTCTCAAATGTTTTCATTCAATTTTCCTGACTGCTTAGTGCATTCTAATTTCAACCTTATCACTTAAATCTTAAAGTCCTTCCAAAACTTTGTTTTCTCGGTTTCGTACAAGTTTGGCAATAGAACGGTTCCGTTCATCAGTTCAAGTGTCTGTTTTAACTGTTGTACTAGCGTTTATGTCACAAACAAACGATATCTCTCCTTTGTAAAATTATGAAAGCGCTTTAAGGACTCATTCGTAACATTCAGCGCTGAAGCGGCTGCACAGCCACAAAGCAGGTCAAGTGGTAGTGGGGAATTATGATCTAATGCGGGAATTGTAATTAAGATACAATCATAATGATAATGCACCTAAATGTGACGGTTTTAATGATGATTGATACTGTCATAAATATGAAATGAAATTTAGAATGTAGACAACCGAATTAAACACTGTTTGTTAAAGCGTTTTTAAAGATAGTAGTATTTTGGTGGCACTCCGTTTTTACCGATTTCTAAAAAAGGAGGAGGTTCTTAATTCTGCTAAATTTTTTTACTGTCTGTTACCTGATAGCTCCGTGATTACTGGTCCGATTTACGTGATTCTTTTTCATTTGTATAGATCGAGGAAGCTTGCGAAGTGATCCCATATACATAATATATCCCATATATTTACATTGCTTCGGTAGTTTATGAGTTATTTTCTATAAAATATATTTTTTCTTCCCTGTCTATGTGGATAATTGGCTAATAACTTGTAGTAACAATGGAAAATGAATACACGTCACTAATTTGTGTGAGATACCATACAACTTAAAGCAATAACTTAATACAACTTAAAAGGGTAATAAACTTTTTTTGCTAAAATGTAACCGACTTCGATAAAGTGGAAAATAACTATAAGGAAGTCGGTGATTTATACATAACATAACATCACGCCTGTAATCCCCGAAAGATTAAACAGAGGTGTACCTAATTGAACACCCACATTTCGCAAGTTATGTTTAAGTACCAAGTAATAGAGGGCGAGCCTATTACCATCAACCGGGCGCAAATCCAGTCTCCGTGGCTGCTTCAGAGAAATTGCCGATGCGAAAACCCAATAACACTTTATCCTGCCTGGGAATCGAACCCAGGACCTCATGCTCAGCAGTTGCGTTTGCGACCACTAGTCCATCGGTGACTTTGTTTGTTTTATTGACTTTTTGCCACCGACTTCCGGAAGTAAAGTTATTTGCCACTTCCTTGTGTTTTTTTTTTCTATGAAGAAAAGTTTTGATTTTACGCTCGTACTTAAGAATCCTATTACATTTTTTACGCAAATTCTTGATTTTTGACGCTGTTATTTTCAGCAGCAGTAAGAAATTTTAATTATTTGACTATGAATAACGATAGTGTCATTCTCTTTCTTGTAAGTTGGAGTTAAACATTTTCATTTTTCTTTTCGTGTAATTTACTATAAATATTTTACGAACTCAGTTTGCAAAAAAACCGTCGGCGATGGAACTTTGATGCTCAAATTCACATTGTTACATTCAATTATTACAAAAGCCAAAATGACTAAAAGATCAGATGAATTTTTTACTTGTTTATTGGAGTTCTAGAGTTTCTTTAAATTCCTTGAGTTTTCACAGAAAAAATCGCAATGAAAGCCTAATTTAAGCCATAAAATGTCTTGATTCAGCGTCCATTATATTCCAAATGTACACAATTTTATCAAATTTTAAAAATATAATGGTATAAAACGTCGATCTACAATGAATACATTTCATTCGTTTTCGTTTGTCAATATGTATAATAAGACAAAATTACAATAAATAAAATTAAAGTACTATATATGTCGCGTTAATTTAGCTCGCTCCTTAGTGTTTTGACAATGAAGGACCTGTATACGAAATTTTTGCGCGCATTTCTCCGGAAATCGCTATTATTATCGACCCATGTACGCCGATCAAATTACAGTGTCAAAAATCATTGCGTAAAAAATGTAATAGGACTCTTAAGTATGAAACGATTAAAGAGATTCCGTTCTTAATTGGATACCTATGTCCAAGTTGTTTGTCAGACTTGGACAGCCTACAGACGTTTCAATTTCACACTCAATTTGCGTATCGGAAAATTGGGAATGTATACGTCAATGAGTCTGTCCTGAAAGTTGAAAATGTAATTTCCTTCATTGCTTCTTTTCATTATTTATGGAGGAGGTCTTTTAGAAGAAATTTGTCTTTGACACAGGTGATTGATGCATTACTTAATACGATATATAACTTTCTAGTGCCATTCATAACTTTCCTCACAGAAAAAAAAAAAAAAACAAAATGTCGCTGTCTGTATGTTCGTTAACAATAAGGATGATCAGGCTATATTGTTCCCACTGCTGGGACACAGGCCTCCTCTCTATGAGGGAGTGGGCTGTACCACGCGTGCCCAGTGCTGGTTAGTTCCAAGTTCAAAGTTCGTCAGTGTATGTATTAAATCCAGAACTACTCAGATTTGTGAAATTTCTGTTGGTCATACCTAACTAATTAGACTTTTGGAACTTAAAATGTATTTTATGATTTTGAACGATTACTTATTACAATGTAAACATAAACATTGGAAACAGACGTTTCTATCCCCAATACTTAAAGCGGAGCCAAATTGAACAGTTTATACGAAAAGCAGACTACAATTGGTCCCTTTATATGCCAATAACCATTGATAACTTTGCCAATTGGCACATAACGCGTCTAAGAGACACCTATTGGCTCCGCAGTCGTGGGAAAGATGAACTGTTCTACAGTTTTTGGATGTCAATTGGAGTATTGTAATAATTCTTTGTAATGGTTTTTATGGAGATTTTTAGGAAGACGTGACTTGTTTCTGTTTTTATAAATATTTCAACGAGAAAAAAGTAGGCGTAGTTCTTTTA
Source organism: Lycophotia porphyrea (assembly GCA_950005105.1). NCBI lineage: Eukaryota > Metazoa > Arthropoda > Insecta > Lepidoptera > Noctuidae > Lycophotia > Lycophotia porphyrea. The sequence continues at coordinate 16,036,684 of OX465393.1, forward strand.
GAACTAAAAACAATACTTAACTAACTAAACTGAAACTTTTGTTGATCAAATCAGAGAAAAAATTAATTCTGGTAGGATTTCGCTAGTTAGGTAGTCACAAAAAATGATGGGTTTGATTAAAGCTAATTAGCCCTTCCAATCCTAGCCCGAAGAATTGCCAAACTTAAGTGGCAGTGGGCACATACTGCTCGCAGAACGGATGGCCGATGGGGCCGTAAGGTCCTGGAGTGGCGACCGCGAACCGGAAGACGTTGCGTTGGAAGGCCTATCACTAGGTGGACCGATGACCTGGTGAAGGTTGCGGGGATCCGCTGGATGCGAGTTGCACGGGACCGTTCAACACTTGGGGAGGCCAATGTCCAGCAGTGGACGTCTTTCGGCTGAAATGATGATGATGATGATGAGTCCTTCCAACACTTATATTGTCACTAACGGGATATCTTCCGCGATAATCCATTATTGTGAGCTCCCGATATTGCGACGCTGGTGCAAACGCTATGATCGCGGGATGACTGGATGTGAGCTCCCGATATTGCGACGCTGGTGCAAACGCTATGATCGCGGGATGACTGGAACGAACAGTGTTAGCCCTTCCAATTTTAATATTTCTACAAGACATAACAATGCACGTTACCATGAGTTGTTAAAATGCGCAAACATTTTACCAGATTAATGATTTGTTTCAAGATAAACTTTCGGAAACTAGCGGAGATATAAAAGTTAAAGAAAGACATTGTACCAAAGATTAAACCTATACCACTACTATTTAGATAAACTACGTTTTAGAATAACCCAGAAACCAGATATTAGTACCATAGCACAAAAAAATGAACACACCATAATATCAAAAGACAAGACCGTCTTCACGAACTATTCCTCATTTCTGCCGAACATGAAACATTAGCCATAACATTAACTAGCTATAATACTCCTCACAAAGACGCGGAACTAGATACCTCTTATATAATACTAACTTTTCCCGCAGCTTCGCTCGCGTTTATTTAGAATTTGACAATCAATTCGTGTTGTACGCTATAATTCTATCATGATTTGAAAGACACGTGGCGCCATCTATTATCATAAGAATGTTATTGTGGTTTTCCTCGGGAACAGTACGTTTTTCGGGATGAAAGGTACTCTATGTCTGTTTCTGTACACCTGACAACGTATATGCAAAATTTCAGGATAATCGGTTCAGTGGTTTTGGCGTGGAAAGGTAACAAACTTACTTGAGCATTTATAATATTATAGTTTGATGATTCCATTATTCTGAAGACGTTTTATTGAACAATTACTGATGGGAAAGTGTCTGAAAGGAGCTCGTTTAATGAGACCAGGTGGGTGTGAAGTGGGACATTAGGTCTTCGAAGAAAATGGACACTTAAGTCTTTGTGAATTGTGGACTAGGTTTTGGGTACTAAATGAAATAGTTTTGTGGTTATGGTCAAGTAGTAAAGCGGTAGTTGAAAACCGTGCTAGAAGATGAAGAAATGTGCTTGCTGATTAGATTTGATTAGGTATCCACAGGCATTGAGGGTTCGTAGACGCGGTTTCATTATTGTTATGGATAGCTAGCACTGCAGAAATTTATAGTACACGGGCGGGTCAATCAATGCTCATTATTTCTTTGAAAGAGAAAATCTGTCTTGAACTGATATAATCCTCTAACTACCTTCTGCATAACTTAACACCACAAGTGTAATCCCCGAAGGGTTATGATGAGATGTGCAGTCGCGGCGTTTTCGGGCTGAACAAAAAAAATTGCTTGAATCATGCGGAGGCGCCTACCCCGGCTAAAGAGCGTTTTATGTTGTGAGTGCAAGCAAAAATACGCTTAGTGGTGATCCTGATTAGGCGGGAGTGTTCTCGATTGTACCTCATAGTACACCCATAATTTATTCTGCAGTTATGTTTTTTTAGGTTCATAGGAGGTGAGCATATTGCCATCAACCAGGCACAGATCTAGACACCGTGACTGCTACTAAGAAATTCTTGATAGGAAATCACAAAAACAATTGACCCAACCCGAGAATCGAACCCAGGACCTCTTGCTCAGCAGTCACGAATGCGACCACTAGACCAACGAGGTAACCTTCTAGTAGATATTATTAACATTTCCCTTTCTTCACTAAGTCTATTTATATTTCCTTGCAAATTTTTTGAGCAGCACTCAAAATATTTCGTTTTATTAAAAATCTTTTAATTCCACATAAAACTTTGTTACTTTACAACAGAGATTTAATTTCTTTCCCGATTAAAAAAGGTTGGCTCTGAAGTTTAATCTTTTAGCCACATAATATTTTTCACAAAGTCTCGTCACTTTCTCTGACACCCCACAAGTCCCACAACGATGTTTACCGCCAAAGAAGATTTTCAAACTCCATTGTGGCCCCACCCTTACGTGCCTGTATCATAATGGACCACATTCCACCTCCTTTCAAAGGTTCCATCGAAATTAAGAAAGTTTAATGAATTGTGACGTCAATTTCTTTCGGCTTTTTAAAGATTTCCTGTGTGTATTAGAATATTTGATGAGGATTCGGTTTGATTCTTCTCCATAGGGATTGGAAAGAATAAAATAAAATTGTAAGCTCTTTCGTGGAATTGAGTGGGTACAAAAAGAAGCCTCATGCGACAATGTTTTAATTAATTATGACTTCACAGCGTTGAGGAGTTTTTCGATGCCCTTTTATAGTTTGTTGTTAGTTTATTTATTTTAGTTTAACAGTTTTTAATTATTAATGTATATAGTTATTTTAATAAATAAAGTTTATTTTGACTTTGAATTTAGATTAATACCAAGGAAATATATTTCTGTGAAAAATATAGTCCCTAGTTTCCTACTAAATGCTGTAATTATATTTTTGGGAATTGAATTGTAATTTAGTGTGGTAATTGTGGCTATTAGGTACACCTCTGCCTAACCCTACGGGGATTACAGGCCTGATGTTATGTTATGTTATGAATTGTTATTACATTCACAGTATTGAATGTTACATGATGAAATAATGTCCACAAAGAAAAGCCAGAGTTTGAATCTACAAATCGTAAGTCGGGGCAGTTATCACTGGGCCATCGCTAACACAAAATAAAGCGAGGAAACCATTATGTCCTAGAATCAATAATTTGAAGACAGGCGCCATCCACCAACCCGCACTGGGCCTGCGTGGTTGTTTACGATCCCACACTCTCCCAAAGAGGTGACCTATGTCCCAGCGGTGAGCACGTTTTCAGCTTTAATTATATGAATCAAGTTTAAATCTATCCCACGTGTCTGTACTCCAACAGAGGAGCTCGTGGCTAAATAATTACTCTCACGTTAAACCCTGCTTGCCTAGGTTGGTCCGTGGTTGAACCCCATTACACACCGAGTTTCCCCCGTGCCTCGAAAAGAATTTTAAGCCGTTGGTCCCGTCTGTTAATTGTATGTAGGTCTTTGACAGTCGTTAAGTAGTAACCCGAAAGTCTGACAACCAGTCTTACAAAGGGGTATCGTATTACTCAGTACTAACTAGGTTGTGGAGGACAGATAGGTAGTCACTCCATGTCAAATACTGGTATCCAGCTGCATCCTGTTAGACTGGAAGCCGACCCCAACATTGTTGGGAAAAGGTTAAGCAGATGACAATGTGTCTGTACTCCAGCGTAAGCTCCGTCCGTTATGCAATAAACAGAGCTAAGAAAATTCAATACATGAAATACAATAGCAAAAACACTAAATCACCCACAGTAGAAGTCACGAACAATGCAAAATAGGAATTTCAAAACAGGTTAAAAGCCAGTAAATAACCTCGGCGTCAAATCATCGGTTAATGTATTAGATTTATACCTATTTATTGGACATAAACTGCAATTTATAACAGATAAAGAGTGGCTCACTTATAATATCGTAAATCGTTCATAATCACGCCACGAGTGTCGATTTATGAAGTGGTCCGCAGAGGTCGCTTTACATAATTCTTGTTTTTGAAAACATACGGGCGGAAGCTGTTGGGACGGTACCGACAATACCTTAAAATCTGGTTTTAAAAGCAGGATCTAGATAGATTCGAAATTAAATCGATGTGTTAAAGCTAAGACTTGCGTTATTGAAGACATCTCTAAAGCCAAAAAAAAAACTTTCTGCGAAAAAAAAAATACTTTCGGAAGTCGGTGACTTTGTTTGTTTCATTGTCATTTTTTGTCACCGACTTCGGAAAGTAATTTAAAAAAAAGTTATTTTAGTTTTTTTGGAAGTCGGTTTTTTTTCGCAGAAAGTTTTTTATGTTACCCTTTTTAGTTGTAGACTTTTTAGCATATCACACAAATTCTAATCATGAATTAATTTTAAGGAAGTAATCGTCAAGACGAATCAAACGAGTCCAAACTCGATGAGGTTGTCGTTTTATAGCGGAGTTCTTAAGGCGACCTTACAGCTCCATCACCAGACCCTGGATACTATCTAAAGACCAACTACTCATTAAGACGAATCAAACGAGCCCAAACTCGATGCGGTTACGTCGTTTTATCACGGAGATCCTATGGCCACCTTCAAGCTCCATCATCAGACCCTGGATACTATCTAAAGACAAACAACTTATTTATACGAATCAAACGAGCCCTAACTCGATGCGTTTATGTCGTTTTATCACGCAGATCCTATGGCCTCCTTACAGCTCCATCATCAGACCCTGGATATCTCATCTAGAGACAAAGTACTCGTCAAGACGAATCATACGAGCCCAAACTCGATGGGGTTATGTCGTTTCATAACGGAGTTCCTAAGGCCGCCGTCCAGCTCCATCATCAGATCAGCTCCATGTCATCGATATATTGTACTATCACGCGATATACATAAGCGTGCAAATTTTTAATTCAATCGGAAATCAGGAATTGTGTCAAATTAAACATACAAGACTTCAGGCGTCGTCGCGTGATATAGCAATTAACGTGAAAACATACCAATGACTGAACCGATTTTGATGAAATTTCTATGGGACTAATCGGGAAGTATATCCTTTCACATAAAAGAAGAATTTTTGAAATCGGTTAAGAAACAACGGAGATATGAGGTAACAAACACAAAAAAAAAGAAAAAAAAAAAAACTAGGGCAAACGTTTTTGCGGTGGACAAGAAAACCAAAGTAGGATCGTAAAACAGAGGACCTGGATAAGTGACAATCGATTGCAGAGCTTTTCATATTGGCATAAGACCTTCGACAAGCTTGACATACATTTTTGGTTACCTAGGAGGCTATGATATAAATTATGACTTTTTTAATGAAGAAACACTGTCTCCAAATACAGGTGAAAACCAAGTTTGGGAGCCAGGGGACCTACCTGTAAGACATAAAGTTGTATGTTGTACTTGGAGTAAAAATGTTGTCACTGTATTAATATAAAGAATTTATATTATATACTTTTTGGCAACTGTCAGTTTTATACAGTTTAAACTCTTCCATCAACGAGAATGAATGAATGTCTCTTTGTCTAGGTCCTTAGGTACGTCTATTGAACATCATGCAATAAATACCAATGATTACATAACATTATATTCTAATGAATTATGGATAACATTATAACCATGTTCATTCATAATGCACTACGCCAACCAATCATTAATTGACATGACATTTACTGCGAAAATTAACGTCCGTCCCGTCTGCTTTCGTGCGGAACAAAATGCTAGTATTTTAATCATGTGGAATGAATAGCTATGTTATTTTGAAACACCAACCGTATTTCAATTATGATTGAAAATAATTATGTTAAAAATGGCATCATTAAAATATTTGATCTATGAAATCGAACTAAAGTTTTCATTATTTGAAACTATGTGTGGAGATTTAAATTAGTTGTTTAAATTATATTATTATGTTTAGGCAAAGGGGTGCCGGCTGGCATTTGTAGATTTTTACCAGTCGTTACAGTAGTGGCCCGAAAGACTGACAACCACTCTTATGAAGTAAAAAAAAAAATGTAAATGTAAATTCTAGAATTGATCAAAGCATAATGTTTATGTAATATAGGAAGTGGCTCAGCGCTAATTCTGTTTATTTTTCTTTGGCGTGCTAAAGAACTTTAAAGTCGTGTGCCCGCTCCAAAAAATCGCGACCCGTATATCCTCACACAAAAGGTTTCATGAGAAGACAATTTCGCCGTCGGGTCGTTGTAAATTTCCCGTAATAATATGTCCAAGTGACGTTTGGCTACCTTTCCCGAAGTTCCGTCGTGATTTCTTTGTAAAGCCTTTCAAAATTTATGAAAGCGACTGTCAAATTATACTCTTCGAAAGGTTAATAAAGTATAAAAAGGGGCTTATGGTAATGTGTCATTTTTTTAATGTTCCGTAAGGCTGTATGAGCGCTTCCTTTGGTAATAATGGTACGGACATCAATAACGGTGTTCTGAGACCCGTTTTGTATTGACTGCTGATAATTTATGAGCTTTAAGATTTCTTAGTGTGAGAATTTATAGGTATTTCATACAATTTTCTGTGAAATAGGTGTTTTGTAATAAATTCTGTTGATATTATAATCCTTATGTTTTATGTAAAGTAGGAATGTTTGATATGAAATATCGATGATTTTATTTAGTTTTTTTTTGTATGGAAATGACATAGAAGTGTATTTATTTTATTTACCTTAAACCTTAAATCAAAAGGATTATTTTCAGTATATTTCGTAGAAACAACTGTGACTGTAAAAGTCATTCATTTAAATATATTTCCAACCAGCCATTAAATAAGCCTAAGCTTAACAAAAACTCTCAAATCTCGCCTAAACTCAGAGAAAATCACCAAAATTTAGCCTAAAGGCTAATCAGCGGCACAAATTCGTTAGCCGCAATAAAATAGATAATCCGCCAAAGCTTCGTAAAGTAATTAAAAAAGTTTAATTGCATGTTATAAGACGGGCTTCGTTCAGTCAATTTCGTTTAACTTAAACGCTGTATCATTGAGGCACTTTCGACTGGATGCTGTTGGATGTATCGGTTTTGTTCAGCCTTGGTTTTTTAAAAATGATTTATCTCATTGTTGAACATAGAGCAGCAATGCAATATCATAATGCATGCTACTATTGAACTTTGCTTTAGGGATAGACTTATATTAATTTATTCAAAACTTCAAAGACGCGCTCTAGTATCAGGAGGTTTCTAACGCCAACAAGATAAAAAACATAAAAAAAGCATTGTACGTTTCTTCCCAAGGATTGACATAGTTTTATGACATTGTTTGAGCTAATAAAATTAGTTGTACAGAGTATTTCCACTATCACATACCACAGGTGTAGCAAGATTCATGGGTTTCATGTTATAGATAGGTACCTAACATCCCACTTGAATCTGACGAGCTAAACAGAGTGACAATTAATGGTTGAAGTACTTGAAACAATGTCACCTAAGCAATACGTATAGGCAGGCAGTACAGGCACAACATCGAGCGGAGACGCCATCTGTAACGACATTACCACCTTTTTGAAGAGAGGTCGTAATTAGATTTAAAACATGATGACATTAACACATTCAGTGCCGGGAACCCACCTGGTGGGTTCACTCAAGTCGCACTTGCGATGCCGAGAACCCACCTGGTGGGTTCACTTTTGCGCAAACGTAATGCCAGTGACCCACCTGGAGGGTCCACTTGCAATATGTATGGTGGGTTGGCGTATGAGTTCTATGAAACGGGGGTGGACTCGAATGGGTTAAAGCACCTACAGCTAACCTACAGCCCTACAGTGTCGTCAATAGTGTTCTGAGTTTTTCGGCCAAAGTTGGATATGCTAGCCACTTTTTTGTTAGCATGGGTGATTATCAAATGACCTCTGCCGCTCTGCGCGGAGCGGAAGGGAGTGTCAGACTTGTACTGATTAAAACCCATCCATGTTCCTTCCTTGCCCTTTGTGTTTCAGGGCCGCGGTATCTCTTTCGAACAGTGTCGCAGCCCATATGCTAGCCACTTAAAAGCACATGAAAGAGCAGCACACAAAAGCTCTCGACAACTTCCTAGAAAGCCATCAAATGTGGGTTTGTTAGCGCAACTGCTGAGCATGATATGGTCTTGGGTTCCCTGATTCCCGGGTCGGGCAAAATGTTATTGAGTTTTCCATCAGGAATTTTAATGCTGGTATACAAACAGACAACTGGCGATAATTGGGTGTACTGTTAGGTACTTACACCTCTGCCTGACCCTTCAGGAATTGCAGGCGCGATTTACAATTACACAATTTTCTCAATTGCATCTGCCACAGTTTGCTTCTCCCAAAGGTTGACTGGCAAAGAATGCTATTGGCATTAAGTCCGCCTCTGTACATTATATGTGCTTAAAGTATTAAATAAAAATGTGGCCTGTGTCAAACTCAAACTCAAAAGCATTTATTTCAATTAGACCATTACAGGCACTTTTGAATGTCAACAAAAACAAAGAAGGCTAAGCTACAGTCACATACACAAGGCATAATAACTTGTGAAAGTACTGTAGTTGCCCATTCCAAAGCGTAGATCTCTATGGAGAAGAATGGGCAAGAAACTCCATGGACACTCTTTTCAATCAAAATAATGTACAAAATCTTGGTTACATCATTCATGTTGAGATTAAACATATGTGAGAACGATGTAGAAATACGTGCACGTTGAGAGCGTCCAGAGTCCTACATACCTATCCTTTTTAGATACAGTTTTCACTTTTAAATGCAAGTTTTGTATAGTCTTAATAATCCTCACTAACTTTAGCATTTTACAAAATGCGAAAGTTAGTGAGGATTATTACATGGATGGATGTATGTTTGGTACTCTTTCACGCAAAAACGACTGAACGGATTTGTATGAAATTTAGCACACAAATAGTTTATAGCCTGGATTAACACATAGGATACTTTTATCCCGGCAGTATAATCCCGTGGGACAACTTTCAAACTCCATGCGGGAGAATAAGTGAGCATTAGCTAGATAAACGAGCTGATCAAAAATGAATTTAAGTAGTTTTATTTTGTACTTCTAAGAAATTAGAGAACGTATAGTCAATACAATTGAAGAATGCCAAATAGGAAGGTAGATACAGCATTACGTAAATCTTAAACATCAAAAAAACAAGATAAACTTTTCATTTAGTTTCTCATGGAAACCACCTATATGGGTTAAAAAATATCACGTCTCGACATCCCTACGCCACCGGCTAACATTGTTTTTGGGTCTTTGGGCACACGACCATTTTAATACACGCTTGACCACGCACTACGAGTATTTTTCTCGTACTCGTACTCGTGCCGCAACACGAGTTTACACGAGTATTTATGTCGTTACCGTTTGTACGATTTTTATTTTACCAAAGGCGGTATTTAAGCCGCATTTAATTGCGAAAGTTTATTTTTTATTTTAATAAAGGATTTTTCGGCGCAAAATTTATCAACGTGGGTGGTTTTAATGACTTGGCTATGCTTTACGTGTTTTGACAATGTTTTTTGAAAATAGCCGCCATGAGTGTACTGAGCTGTAAAATGTAGGTACGCCAAGCGCAGCCGTAAAAGTTATGCTTGTTTTATTTCACTCGAAATAATACTTAAATACATGTATGGACATGAACGGGCACAGTTGGATTTTCAGCTTTCGGTGATAGGCCGAGCGTTGATAATAAAGTGTCGCCTAGTGACAGTATAAAGTTATTTCTTATACCGCAGCATGATGAGCAGTTTTTCTAATCTATAATCGTAATCAAAAATGATCATTGGTTTAAATTAGACTTAGTATTTCAATTTGTGAATATTTCTAGGAACTTGAGTATAAATTATATTGAATAAAAAAAATTATTTGATTTGATTTGATAAAGTTTTCTTCTAAAATTAGGCTTGCCTAATCACTTTTGTAATACAAAGGCCTCAGTGAGAACTCAAACATAACAATCCACTTTAGAACCTTAATATATAAACTGAAAGCTCTTAAGGTGGAAGCGCCAGCATAGCCCGCGAAATTCAACTTTTCTTCAGTTTTTTGCAATTTGCAGGCCAGTATCAGGCTATACAACGTGTAACGTTAAATGCGCAAAACCTCAGACACCCCAAATTATTTTTAATTTAATTGACCTAATTCTGAGAGAAAAAAAATAATTAAAAAACATTTAAGTAAAGGTTTTATATGTTGTTTAGTTTTACTGGCAATTCTGATAGTTTCTTGCGTCTGCGACGGCGCTCTGTCGAGGGAAGAGTCGGTAGGTAGGTATATCACTGGGCCGCTGCGCCCTATTAATAAATAGACAGGGCAATGTTTTTAATGAAGATCTTTTGAAAAATATGACCTATATTAAAAAGTGGTTCAATTGATTCAGCTCGTTATTCTGATCAAACTATTTTCAGGTTTTGCGCATTTAACGTTACACGTTGTATGTTAAACCAAATATGATGGGCAACGTAACCCGTATGTAGTTACAGAATTATAATCATGAAAATCATAAATACAACCCTCATATTTCATTAAGAATAGGAATAATTTATTTAAAAAGCATTACAACAAAAAGTGTACATTTAGGCGCAGTAGTATTATTAACATAGAATGGTATAATTGTACATATAAGTAAACTATAACTAAAATATATCCTACAGGTGCAAGTAATGATTATGTTCAATTCAAATGTTTGTTAGCGACCTGCCCGATCTAGGTTTATTTGAACCTGTGTTTCAGGACGACCATTTTACGACTATTTCATCAAAATCATTCAATAGGATTAAATGATCTTTGAGGGTTGTATTGATGGGCTGCGGGCTATTCGAAAGAGATACCGCGGGCCTGGAACACAAAGGGCAAGGAAGGAACATGTATGGGATTTAGTCAGTACAAGTCTGACACTCCCTTCCACTCTGCCCAGAGCGGGAGAACTCATTTGATGATTTCCCATCCGTAAAAAAAAAGGGGGTTGTATTAATGATTTTAAGTAATAACACTCTGTAAAACCAGATTTTTTTTTACGCCATCATATTGAATCATCGTTTAAGGGCCTGGAACACAAAGGGCAAGGAAGGAACATGGATGGGTTTTAGTCATTACAAGTCTGTCACTCCCTTCCGCTCTGCCCAGAGCGGGAGAAGACATTTGATGATTTCCGATCCGAAAAAAAAGGGCCGGTTTTTCACTCGACAGTAGTAAGCAACAGTAACTTTTATCCAACGAATAAGTTTGTGATTTTGACAGGTTTTGTATGGATGGACTGCCAAAACGTCACATTTACTGTTCAGGTAAATGTTATCTGATGATTGAAAAATCAGCCCGTAATCAACATACAGCCCGACACTGAAGAAAAAAATTGAATTTCGCGGGCTACCCTAACGTCTCCACCCTAACATCTCAAACTTTCCTTTATCTAAACCTAAAACGGTATAATTAGAGAAGTTTTAGTTTGAAAACAAGTCGAAAATAACAAATGCCGGGTTAAATCCTTCGCACGTGCTGTCGCGAGAGTTCATTCCATCGGTTTTCTCAATAAAACTTAGGTAATACAGTTCTGTACCCGGAGAGGTTTGTTTGTTAGTAATACACGAACGGTTTGTTGCTGTTTGTCATCTGCGTTATTGCACGTTTGAAGTTTATAGTAGTGTCTTTGAGACAGCGGTTGGCTTTGTTTTAAGAATTTTGCATCACTGTTGGATTCAGTAGTAAGCCCAGTGAATGTAGAAATAATTACCTACACAATTACCCTGTTCTTCTGTCGTTGAGCTGACAAAACAAACATCACATTTACCTAATATAGGTACTTACAGGTAAAAATATAAATGACTAGCTAATGTCTGCGACTTCGCCCACAAGGAGTTCGGTTACTGTCCCATGGGATCATACTAGAGGGATAAGAGTATGCTATGTATTAATCCAGGCTATAAACTATCGAGTGCCAAATTTCATCCGATTCCGTTCAGTAGTTTTTGGGTGAAAGAGTAACAAACATGCATTCATACATCCTTACAAACTTTTATAAAAGAAGTAAGATTTAATGGAGCCTTTTTCTCACCTTCTCAAAATTATGATTCATTGCACAGGTTGACCATATGGAAAAAAATATATTTTGTGAACACTTTATTTAGACTGAAACTTGACAGTTTGGAAGCAAGGAAAGCCGCGGGCAGCAAATAACGGGTGTAAACAGACTCTTAACGAAGTCGAAAGGCACTTGTTCTCCCCGTCAATACGATCATTTTTTTTTGTTGAAGACCATAGAAATACCTGGGAAATTTCTAGTTACGGAGATATTGGGGGTCAAAGGTCCAACGTTTTGACAAGTTTTTTTTTAAATACTTGTTTTTAATGTAAGATTTTTACTTTAAACACCTCCAGGACCCCTTACTATTTAATCCATCGATCAGCACAATGTTTTGAGTGCGTTACATTGAGTTCTACTGTAAAACGTAATTTTCAGCCCAAAAAAGAAAGTCGTTTTTCAGCACTAATTTTTGCGTAAAGTTACTTAGTTTGATGTACATAATGCTTGGTTGACGGTTTCGTGAAGAGTCTGTTCACACCCTCTATAGGTATTATTACAGTGTGATTGATAATATAAGACGTAGTACTAATAATCTTGTCAGTCAGAGTATTAATCCAATTAGCTAATTGAAGATGCTTGTGGTGACTGGTTTCTAGGTCATCAATTTATTATGAACTAATGTAAGAAGGAGCTCGTGGCTAAATTACATACCGAGTTTCCTCCGTGCCTCGGAAAGCTGTAACACTTTGCTCCCGGCTCTCATTTATAGATCTTTGACAGTCGTTACAGGTAGTCAGTGGCCTGAAATTTTGGCAACCAGTCTTACCAAGGGATATCGTATTACCCAGAACTAACTGGGTTGTGGACGTCAAATAGGCAGTCGCTCCATGAAAAGTACTGGTATTCAGCTGCATCCGGTTAAACTAGAAGTCGGCCCCAACATAGTTGGGAAAAGCCTAGGCAGATGATGCCTTGTAAAACGTTCGTACGCCCACAGTATCTGAGAAAGTGTTCTGTAAAGTTGAAAGGAAAATACAGCGGAATCAGAAGAGGAGAGAATAAGAATATCCAGAAGAGGAGGACTATAAATAACTATTAAAATAAATAATTATTAGAGATTGAACTAACATGCCTGTTATGTCCTGTGAGTGAGGCAGACTTACGTAGTACTCCCGCATTTCTCCAGATATTTTTAAATTCCATGTAATAAGGCGCAGGCCTTGTCATCAGGCTGCGGGACTGTTCGAAAGAGATACTGCAGCCCTGGAACACAAACGGCAAGGAAGGAACATGGATGGGTTTTAGTCAGTACAAGTCAGATACTCCGGGGAGAAGTCATTTCGCTCGTTTGCGACAAGGATGACATATCTCAAAAATTTAGATTTTTCGATGTCAATTGTAGTTGAATATAAAATTAACGAAAGAAAGTATTAACTGAAGTAATGGAATACGTTAAATAAACTTTTCATCTTTTGATAAATGATTTCTATGCTAAAAAATATTGACAATTTAATGAATATATTTTTAGTCTATTTTAAAAATACGCTGTCCTGCATTTCTTATTTTTCGAGTTCTGTCATTATTCTCACAAACAAGCGATTTGATGATTTCCCACCCAAAACAAAAAGGCCTTGTCATCAACCGGGCCCACATCCTGCAGGCTCCGGCTGCTTAATCTCAGAAATTTCTGACGGAAAAACCTTATACCACATTACCCGACTTGGAAATCGAACTCAAGACAGCAGCTCAGCAGAAGTGATGTAAAAATAAAAGAAAACCTTTCAGAAAGTACAAATCGATTCAGCTTATCGTAGCTCCAAACTCTGTACACTAAGATAACTCCAAGCAAATTATTATTTTACAGCAAGCACAATATTTACTTTACGTTCTAACGTTATTCTAGAAAATAACAGTCAACAATATTTCACAATTTTCCAGGTATTTAATCCAAGCAGCGAAACAAGATTCACAGGAACAATGTAGTTAGCGCTAGAATTTGAGCTACGTTGATGAATTTTGTAATAAATGTTGAAAACTCTGAGAGCCGGGAATTGCTTAGTTTGTTTACAGTCAAAGGTTTTTTTTTTATAGACGTTTTATAAGCAAAGGAATGTTCGATTATTTTGTTAGTACCTGTAGGGATGTGTGTGTTGTGTACAAAGAAAAACTGCAATTTTTGATAGTTGAAAGTATATTTCTCACCAATATTTAGCATAGACAGGAGCACGTTGGAATTGACTGCTTGCGGCCCGACCCGTGAGGAAACTGAACGAGTGTAACGAGACATTCACAGATTAAAAATGGCTTCCGCAAGCTAGTGATGTTCATAACAAAAAAATTAGTATGTTTATCCCAACAGTACCTGGGTGACCGAGATCAGCTCAGGTGAAAATAGAAAAAAAACTATTTTTCCCAGATTATTATTTTTATTCAATAGGAAAAACTAACTATAAACATGAATAATTATAAACTATTAAACTAAAATAAACTAACAACAAACTATAAAAGGACATCGAAAAACTCCTCCTCAACGCTGTCAGCTGGTAATGTGCCCAAGAGGTACTCCTACAGGTAGCTCCCGGTTTGCCTATTTTTGTGTTTGACTTTAAATGTTTATAAACGCACCAACGATACAGGAGAAATTCCAAGTTTATTTAAAAAAAATACTTCATAAATGGTGTAAACCTCAGGATCTCAACAGGAACCCAGGACCGATTGTCGTACTTATAACCACTAAAACAATGCAGTAGTCAAATGGTGGTTTAAATGTCCCTATTGTCCATAGTTCCTTGTTAATGCTGGCTCTTGTCTTCTTAAGATAAACTCATGAACTAAAGTATTAAAAAAGCGCTTAGATGACTTATTGAACCAATTTGCTACATTCTCAAAGATTGGACATTTTGGGAGTTGGACATTTTGACCTATGGACAGTTTGAGAATTGGACATTTTGACCTTTGGACATTTGAGAATTGGACATTTTGGGTATTTGGACATTTTTACACCGTTCGACATTTTGAGAATTGGACATTTTGCCCTGAACGTTCTGAAGTACAATAAAACATATTGAATCCGGGGGAGAAAATTTATCGGGACGAGTTATTGAAGAAAAACACCTGATTATAAATTCATTCCGACACTCCTTACATAATTTCTAATAAAATTATTCCTACTCAAAGTTTAATATTCACATACACACGTACTTCACAAAACTCACACTCGCTCACTCTACGTGGGTACATTACATACGAACTCCGACGTACTTAGAAACGACTTAACTTTTGTATTACGTAAGTATTGAGAACAAAAGTTTTGAATTCGCATACTTCGCCAATTATTTTACTTTGTATCAGATCGGCTTTTCTTTGTACAGTCGAGGTTAAGAATATCAACAGCGTGTACCAAGAAGGTGTGGTCGTATTTCAGGGTGTGATTCAGACCATCCAAACTGTACAACTTTCTCCATGGGAGCAACATTGAAATGGCAAAATAATATTTCAGTCAGTCATAAACATTTAGGTTCAGTAGGTGTTGAAATTTAAGGAGTATTCCCATTTGAGCACCGATTTCAAGAGAACCAAAGATTTTCCCTTTTGAGCCTCAAATGGGAATATTCCAAATTTAAGCCATATCGTACTTAATATTTTAAATTAGTACAGCAATTCCACCATTGATAACATATTAAATAAGACTATCACCACAAGTTTCAAGTAGAAGTCCATATTTTCGTTTAGTCCAATCTCGGCCCCTCGACCCCCAAAAAATAATGTGTCCACTGGACCCTTAACTATAGTTCATTCTCGACCCTTGAATTGTCTTGCTAAGTCTAAAATATATATTTTATATACCTAGCATTTACCTCTCTGACTGACTTGGCTACCTACTCAACGCTCTCGAAGTGTTAAGAGCTATCGATACTCTTCTCGGACTATTGTTAAGTCCTTATTACCTTATACCTGGCGCTTGAGGATTTATTTCTTCTCTAAAGGTAATATCCAATATATTACCTAGGCTTTTATTTGCCAAAGGTTAAAGTGTTCTAATTTATACTTACGTGGAGTTTATTTAGGAGGGCTTGAGAAATAGTGCTGCCCAAAATCGGTCCTGGTCTTGGTCTTGCGAAAATGCAAGATCAAGACCAAGCCTGCAAGACCAAGACCGAGTTTGGGCTTTAAACTCGCTTAATCTTTACATTACGTGCTTTGTGTACTCTTTTATATTTACAGAAGAATGTAATTACAGACTGGCGGGAACTGCTAAAGGGAAAAATCGCATAGCATTCTTGCATTATCTTGAAGTGTCCGCATATTTTGATGGGCAACTACGGAACCCTACATTGTGCGTGGCCCGGTAGGTAGGAAATCAGCATTTAAGGAACTTGGCGACAGAAGCCAAGACCTACCCATAGCCAGGCTTTAGGCGGTTACATAATGTTGCGTCGATATTGGGTTTCCTTCAGCGACGAATGCAGTATGGCCAAAAAATCAAAGCATTTACTTCACGTAGGCCAGTTACAGGCACTCTTCAACTGTCGAAACAAGGTCTCCTCAAATCCCTTTGGCAAACCAATGTTATTTTAACGCTAGTAGCCACTTAAGCAGTAGCGGAACGTCAGAAGCCGTCAGCTTAAAAAAACACAGTTACATTTCGGAGTCCGGATCTGCACTAGTGATTGTTGTCGCCTAAGGAATACCTTTGGGAACCTATATTGTAATTTATGCAGATATTACATGTACCGGCATAATCTTTATTTATCTCTGGGGACTACACGACATAATTAGCTTAATTAATTAATCAAATAATCACGCACGCTTTGGAGGTACGATTCAAGACTATGGAGATATTGATCTGATCACTACATATTATTAAACAAAGTCCTCCGCCGCATCTGTCTGTCTGTTCGCGATAAACTCAAAAACTGCTGCACCGATTTCCATGCTGTTTTCACCAATGGATAGAGTAAACCACTCTCCATTGGCGAAAACAAATATAATGATATTTGTTGGAGGTGTCGGAAAAAATAGTCTCGAAGCTTTCAACGAAAACGCCGCCTAAACCCTTTGAGATATAACAATGATGTATGGTGGAATTGTGTATATTATATAGGTCTACAGAAAAGTCCGCGAAGGCGAAGCCGCGGGCATCAGCTAGTTTAAGGTTAGTACACTAAGGAACCTATACCCAGCAGTGGGTGAAGTCGGGCTGTGGATGATGATGATGATGATGGTGACACAAAAGATGGAGTATTACCGGCAGCTTAACCTCAAGAGTGAGTTACGTTTGTTTGTTCCGGTCAAATTATAGCAGGCTTAGCGGTGCATGTTTGAACTCTTCGCGCTTCATTGAGTTCGCGTTAGGCTCTTGAATATTTGTGTGACCACCAGTTGCAGCGAGCATGAATAAATATTAAAACTGGACAAACATTTAAGTACTACCGCGCGTGGCGACCACTTTTCACTCTTATATCATTAGCAATAAGGTTGAAAAGTGGCCGACCGTGGTAGTACACACGGCAAGACATCAATCTGTACATGTCCAGTATGACAAGGCCTCGCTTTGTATAGATTTCCCGTACAGTGAGAGATCCGTATAAACTGGTTTTTATAGCTTGATTGCTCGCCGTGCGAACATACGCTTCCAATATGTTGAAATACTTTTGCCAAATTCGGGTTTTTCAAATAAAGAAAATTGCAAAGGAACCTTAAACTTGAAGAAGTTCCTGATTTGTGTTCTTACTTCCAGGAAGTAGGCTCGAAAGCCTTCGCAAAAAACAGCCAATTACAACTGATCGCAGACATATTAATCAAAGGAGCGTCATAAACGAAATATGCGTCATGAAATATCGTTGGACGAACAAAAAACCAATGGAGCAGCGGCCAATTTGTTGATTTATTCTCGCTAAAACTCGAAAACATCTGTCGGCGGAAAAAGTTGTGTTACTGGCTGTTAATTGTACCGTACTTGGCGGTTGCGGTTAAGTTTTGTCCAGAGGATTTGCTTAGTGTTTTATGTGTGGTTTTTTTTTTGCTTCGTTGCGAGAAAGAGATTTGTAGCTGTAGAAGTATAGTTTGGTATGTTGTGGTGTCTTTGGTTAGTGTTGAAGACATTTTATAGAGTACTTACATTATAAAACTATACTTTTATCCAAATTTTGTGTGTCTGTAAGTTTGGATGAACCGATTTCGAAAATTCTTTCACGAATACAGCTACATTAACCCCAATAAGCTGTTTTTAAAACGTTAAATATTTCATGGGATTTTCGAGCATAACGCGAGACACGGGCAAAAGTTAGTGGTATATATTATTTCATTGTATCGTCGTGTAAATTGAATCACCCATGTGGTGACACATGATTAAATGCTTATGATAATAATGGTTATTGTGAATGATTATAAGTGTCTGTATACCGGTATTTAATATACATTATTTCATACCACAGTAAACTCCATTAAAATGGAGGTTCGATCTTTAGGTTAAGCCGTGCTTGCCTAGGTTGGTCTGTGGATGGGTGACCAACCATTACATACCGAGTTTCCTCCGTGCATCGGAAAGCACGCTAAGCCGTTGGTCCCGGCTGTCATTTATAGATCTTTGACAGTCGTTACGTAGTCAGGGGCCCAAAAAGTCTGACAACCGGTCTTACCAAGGGGTATCGTACTTCCCAGTACTAACTGGGTTGTGGAGGTCAGACAGGCAGTCGCTCCATGTAAAATACTGGTATTCAGCTGCACCCGGTTAGACTGGAAGCCGACCCCAACATAGTTGGGAAAAAGCTAGGCAGATGATGAGTAACCTCCATTAAAATATTATAGGTAAGAGTCATACACGACACAAGCAACGAGACAGGCCGAGGTCAAAGTTTTTCTTTGAAACCAAATAATAAAGCTGCAAAACAAAAGACGAGAGACACAAACAGATGACAAACAACCACATTTTCGAACATTTCAAAACACAGTCTTGACAAAACGCAAAACAATAATACCCATCCAACTCACAATGCTAAGATTTTACGCTCAATAAAGCAAGTCAAAAATTCCGTACTTCCAGCCGAGCCGCATATAAAACTTACGGAACAGGAAAACTTGACAATAAATCAGGAAAAGGTCGAATATGGCCCCACTTGGGGATCGGTGAAATGTTTTTTTTTTCTGTATTTGATAGAAAATGGTAATTTGGGAGTCCTTTAAGGTCGTGTGATGAGTGACAGTGGTTTATATTTTACAAGTTTTGTTATGATTTCTTTTAAAGTTCACTGCTAAGTGGTCCTCAGATTTTTTCCGTTTAATTCGTTACATTTTTCAATTGGAGGATTGTCAATGTTTTCTTCACGAACATTTTTTTTGAAGTTTATGCAATTGTATGAGTTTCCTAGATTATTTTTTATTGTGTACTATTTTCTTCTACGAGGTCTGCCGCGACGCCTTCTGGCTGTGTCAGGGCTCCGGAAAGTGTTTATTTTAGCCCACAGGACGAGCTGGATAAAACCACCGTCCAGTGGCCCATATCAGCCCTGGATCGAAACAACTGGAAGTCATGGGGAGAGGCCTTTGCCCAACAGTGGGATGACGCAGGCTAACAGTATCAGTATCAGTATTTTCTCCGTATATTTTTTAGACAGTCTTTTTTTTCGTTCGCAGTATTGTGTGTGGTACCTACCTAATCTGTTTAGTTTTAGTTAGTCTTACTGCTCACTCTACTTTAAAGAGTAACCATTAAGTAGCTCAAAAACAAATTCCGTAAATATGTTATCACATCATTGGTTTCTGAAAGCTATATGGAGTTTTCTTGTTGGCACGGGAATCGAAGTAAATATTTCCGCACCTATATTCTTATTTGCATTTCAATTTTTCTTATTACGTGTATAGAGAACGAGAATTTAGTCGAAAATAAGGTATCCACTTCAATTATTCGCCCCAAAAATGAGATGCCTAAGTCGAAGATGATTGCTTTTCAATCCTATCCTATAACGAGATTTTCTAAAAGAATTTTTAACTTACGAAAGCTTCTAGACTTCTGAAGAATCGAACCAAAAAAACATAGGAGCTTTGGTATGCTGTTATGATAACTTCTTTCCAATTTCGAAGAAATAAGTATTCTTTCCAAACCAATAACCGTTGGTTAGATAGAGGTATCAAGCATTTGTCATACCTTGTGCAAATGGTTTCATACGACGTACAATTTATAGCTGCTACTTTAGGCGCGACATTGTTTGAAGAGAGGTTATATTCGCAGCTGATGTTACAGATGATGTAGGTATCTATTTCAATTATCTTTGCTGTTAGTTAGGGGTCTGGGTTTACCTCTTCATCTTCATCATCAGATTTACGAATACATGACATAATAGATTTCCATTTTTTTGCATAAAAATCTTCCTTCAGTTTAATTATTTAATTAAATTCTTTTTTGTCGGATGAAGAAACTTTTCTCAAGATTGTCGTCATAAAGATCGGATATCAAAAATATCTATTAATCGACCAATTTCCACTTAAAGTTAAACATAAGAATTGCGTCTTCTATGAGAATCTTAAAATACAAAAACCAAGAACCTTCAGTGACTGCGAAAAATATTCGCGATGTTTTATAATTTATTATACTGATATTTTTCCATCGAAAAATATTTTTTCCATTGCAAGCTATCACTAAACGAGGCCTTTAATAAGTCCACATTAAAAATATCAGGCCAAGCCAATTACCGTCAGCGCATTATCTATAATTTTAAATCAATTTAGTGCCTCAGACCGATAAATTCTTCGGGTTTAATGTGCATGTCCCAGTTGAGTGCGTCCATAATGTTTTAATCAAAATACTTAGCATTTTAATTAAACTAAAGTTGCCATGTTTGGGCTGTAATTAGTGAGCGAATAGTGCTTATTTTAAAATTTAATTATCTTCTTTGGTTTTTAGTATGCTTCTACTTAACAACACGCCTGTTATCCACGATGGCTAAGCAGAGGTATATAACTGACAGTTCTCCCACATTTCGCCATTTATATTTCGAGTCCCATGTAATATAGGGCGAGCCTATTGCCATTAATCCGGCACAAATCCAGACTCTGCGACTACTACTGGGAAATTCTTAATATAAAAACCCGATAACACTTTGACCGTCCTGGGAATAGAAGCCAGGGCCTTATGTTCAGAAGTCTCGCTTATGACCACTAGACCGACGAGGCAGCCTACGTGGCTTTTGTCTTAGTGAATGTCGTAGTCTGTTTATTTATGCGGAAATACCAATATGTCAACGATGTGTTTGGTCATAGAATCAAAAAAAAAGTGTGATTATACAAGGTTGAAGGGCTGCGGGGCCTGCCAGGGCTGTGGGACTGTTCGAAACAGATACCGCGGCCCTGGAACACAAAGAGCAAGGAAGGAACATGGATGGGTTTTAGTCAGTACAAGTCTGACACTCCCTTCCGCTCTGCCCAGAGCGGGAGAAGTCACTTGACGATTGCCCATCCGAAAAAAAATGGACATCGTCGCCAAAACGATCACCTCATATTCAATAATACATTTTTCATCGATAACTTAACTTAAAAATTTGCTGTTTTCGTTGTTGCACATGAAGTTGGAAAGAAGCATGTATCCATTGCCTTTTTTTATTTTCATACAGAAACTGCTTGATATCAGTTAGCCACGCCAAAGCTTATTCAAGCCTTCACTACTTGATAACTTGTGGCATTTCTAGAATATTCCACATTAAAATGTAAAACAATTTTAGCGGCTTACTTTTCGGTTTTATTTAACTTTTTTGCAACGGCAAGATTTTGAGCTTTACAGCCGCGCTTGCAGCTAGGGATGGAGAGAAATCGGGAATAAATTGAAGTACTTATTTTAGTTATTACGAGACCACTACTATCTTATTAAAAATGTAAGAACTGCAAAATTTGGTACAGTTAGGTTAGTAAGTAAATAAAAAACCTACTTCAAAAATACATGCATAGATAAAAAAAAATATTAGAAATAAATAGTATCCTTCAAAGAGGGTGAGCCTTCGCATCATATTAAACAACTTTTCCAAAGAAACTCATAGCCGATTCTTGGAAATGCTTCCGATATACGGAGGATACTCAGTGTGTTAGTAATGGATGATAATCCCTGCTTAACCTTGAAGATCGACCCATGCGTCTGCTATTATTTAGCCACAAGCGCCTTAAATATAGATCTTAAAGTACTTCTTTTTATGATGGGAAATTATCAAATGACTTCTCCCGCTCTGGGCAGAGCGGAAGGGAGTGTCAGACTTGTACTGACTAAAACCCATCCATGTTCCTTCCTAACCCTTTGTGTTCCAGGGCCGCGGTATCTCTTTCGAACAGTCCCGCAGCCGTGGCTCTTAAAGTACCTTACATTATATTCTTTGACATATACCTATATTCAAACTCAAACTCAAAGCATTTATTTCCAACAAACCAATTACAGGCCCTTCTGAATTATCACGAAGTCAACCAGTCGAAAACAAAAAACAAAGCTGTATACATATTAGCTATATGAAGAGTAACCGGCCAGAACCATCATTATTTAATCAAAATATTGATTCATTTTAAAACACCGATTAAAAGTCAACAAATTCGACATTATTTCACTGGAATAATCCGACACAATTCACAATGAATACCTCTCAAATGAATATTCTCGATCCCGACTCAAAAGGTCACAGGCCCAGTTAGCCTGAGTAAATACTATCCCAAACGTTATATAAAACGCAGAATATAAAGCCAATTAAATATTTATTTATCTAGAACGTTTATACCTTCGGGGCGTAATGAATAAAACGTAATATTTTATTCATCGGAACTCAGGTCAAGTTCGGCTCGAGCTTAGCTCAGACGATGTAATATATCAGACGGGACGTCCCGTATATATTATTCTATGAGAGTAATTTGTCTGAGAACAATGAAAGATTTTTCGCTTCGAGCCAAGGGCAATGGAGGTAAATAGTTGTAAGTCGGCTCTTGGACTATACTGGTGGTTGGTGTAAGTTATAAAAATCATTATTTATGACTGGTCAGAGGTTAGAAAAGTTTGTTAAGGTCAATTCTACGCTTATTTTATCAACAAGTTTTCGATGTACCTAACTGTACTTAAAACTATGTATTTTTCTATAGTTTAAACTGTGGGAGGTATCGAAAATGATATTGTGAATTTTCCTGCCTGTTTTATTAACTTTTTCTGTTTCAAAACTTCCTAATAGAATCGATTAGGTAGTTTAGTGCCTAATTTCAGGGTTACATCCCAGATTATTGATAAAAGTGAGCGACACATAATTACGTCAAGTTCAATTTATTTATTACCCGCCCTACTCGTCGCACCTTTTATCACTTACCCCAAACCACTAGTGAAGAGCTTACACGGTCATGCCTAGATAGCATCGAGGTATCGCTCCTAATCGTCCATTGTGAGCGGATAACGATCGCTCCTCCCGACGCGAAGCTGGGCCACAATGGCCCATGCCTTTCCCACGTGAAGCCCCATCATTCATGTGTGCTTTCTAATGATTGTCGGGCTAAAATCGCTTTGTCTCATGATTTTGTTTTAATCGCTGTAATCAAAGACGTCACGGTTGTGAGTCTGGATGGGTTTCGTATTATTTGAAAAGTTGGTTTATTAGTCTCATGATAGAATAATAAACTATATGCTGTGTTTCATCAGATGCAATTCAAACTTTCAAGTTCTTTAATTAATAACAAAGAACATATCGTAGCGACCGTAGACACTTTAGTGATAACTTGGAACTTGAAAAAATACTTTAGGATGGAGTTTTTTCAATAGAATAAAATGGCAGCGTATACTGGTTTTCTTACTACTGAAGTCCGGCCTAGCGAACAATACATGCCAATGTCAATGTTATGATTATTTTTCAAAAAGCTTCGGTCTGATGATGAAGTTACGTTTACCAGTTATCAGAAAAAAAATGAGAATTCAACGCATTTTGAGAAATACACACATCACAACTTATACCACAATGTGTATGTTCACTTGTGCTTCCGCACTTACAAAACATTACCTCCAAGAAGTGCTATATACCAGACAGGATCCAAGATCTCGAAGATATACGATTATAACCCTAGAGTGCACCAGCAACCAGACAAGTAATGCCCCGT
Source organism: Lycophotia porphyrea (assembly GCA_950005105.1). Classification (NCBI taxonomy): domain Eukaryota; kingdom Metazoa; phylum Arthropoda; class Insecta; order Lepidoptera; family Noctuidae; genus Lycophotia; species Lycophotia porphyrea. The sequence continues at coordinate 16,060,721 of OX465393.1, forward strand.
TCACAACCATAGGCCATGCGACTTGCAACACGATTTCTATCAAGCAACAGGGGCGCTCATCACTTGTTTTCTTCGCGTGAAAACCATCGTTTCTCAAATCACGTAGCATGCTCTTAACAACTTCTTAAGCTAGAAAGGGGAACTTCGCCACAAATCTTTCGCGCGATGTTTGTGGATGCGACGCATTGGCGCCAACACGCGTATCATTTTGCCCTTCTAGAAAAGGTCGGGTGTTTTCTCTGCTGTCACTTTCGCAATGCATATATCGCTTAAACGCATAGTTTGTGGCAGGGTGGTAAAACAGTAAAAATATGGAGGAAACCTAATGTCGTAAAGAAGCTCGCGTTTTACTCATAAATTTGAAACGTGTGCTAGTGTCCGGTGAAAAGCATTTGTCATGGAATGCGATGTGCTACTGATACATGAGCCAAACATTCCAGCACTAAGAATAGAAAATTCTCTGCCACTTACATTCTACGTAAGTGATATCCTTGTTTTAGCTGCAAGTTTGTAGATCACATCACGTTTTAGATGTTCTACTCCGTGCCAATCTCACTTTTGGTTCTGAGAAGGATTGTTTATAACATCAATGCAGAGATATACCTAATAAGACACCCTTTCGCCAGTTAAACAAAGTCCCATGTAATAGGGGTGAGCCTATTGCCATCGACCGGCCACAAATCCAGACTCCGTGGGAAAATCTGAGAAATTCCTGATTAAAAAATCCAATAACATTTTACCCGACATGGGAATCGAACCCATCAGACGCAGCACTAGGCCAGTTGAGGCAGTTTAGCGCTCTGAGGACTGTTTATACCTACATATTTTTTAGTATCCTATTAGTATTACAGACGATTCATATACGAGGCTTTTATTCCATGCGTATTGTTTTTAAACAGATGTCTAAGAAGAATAATTGCACTTTATCAGCATGATAAACCGATGATGTGGACCGATGACCTGGTGAAGGTTGCGGGGATCCGCTGGATGCGAGTCGCACGGGACCGGTCAATGTGGCGACTCTTGAGGGAGGCCTAGTCCAGCAGTGGACGTAATTCGGCTGAAATGATGATGATGATAAATTCGCATTGGACGACGACGAACAAGGAAAAGACGAAACTACATAAAGACTTACATCTAGTTTCGTCTTTTCTCTGCGAGTGCAATGCCAATATTTAAGTGGATACAGCATTCGTAACCGAGTCAGGTTTTAAGGCAACCATTACAATTTCGGCACACTTCATTACTAAGGTTTAACTTCATTAAAAATGTATGATAAGTTACAATTAAGCTAAGCTATCTATATCCCATTTAGATAATACAAAAAGAATCGACTGTTGATTTTAACAAAGAAAAAATCATCAACAGAAACGGTCACTAATCAACGGTCCAACTTCATCTAATGTGAAAACAAACTTAATTAACGAGAGTGACAAAATCGGTCAATCATTACTCCAATCCCGGCAAAAACACACATTTACGAGCAAATAACTAAATAGTAAGGATAAACCAAAATAAACCAACCCAGGCCGAAGCAGACCGCTCAACCTAAAATAAGTAAATATTCGGTAATTACAGATTAGCTCAAATTAACCTTGGACCTCTAGACTGTTGGGATTAAGATATTGGGGTGTTGTATTGTCTTAATTCATTAGTGTAGTTGGTTTTCTTATTTCGTACGAAATCTTTGTACTAACTTGAGTATAATGTATCGCTATTTTTTTTTGGGGATTTTTTTATGTATGCTATCAGTGTTGTTTGTACTACTGTTACTGATGGAATATGTCATCTCACTATTGGGCAAAGGCCTCCCCATGACTTCCAAATCTTTCGATCCAGGGCCAATGTGGACCACTAGTCATTGGTTTTGTCCAGCTCCTCCCACCGTCTCCTGCGAGTTCTACCGCGGCGTGTCAGGGCGTTTTCGAGGGCTTTGTCTCCACCGATCACGTTATCAGATTGAATTAGCCACGGATCATGGCGAGTTCGCCATGATCTGTGGCAAATTCAATCTGATCTACAACTGTATCCACTGATATCGCGATCCGAGAGCGACGAACTGATCAACTGATCTTTTAGAAAAAAACTGTACTGAATAGCTAATTTAGCTAATGAAATTCTACCCGAAATACCATTACAACACTTTAATTTCACCTGCTTTTGGGTTACATCCGTTCACTTGTACCATTTCTTAAGTCACACAGCTGTGTGTGTGACTTAGATACTCTATACAGACTATCATCATCTGCCCAGTCCTTTCTTAACTATGTTGGGGTCGACCTCCAGTCTAACCGGATGCAGCCGAATACCAGTATTTTACATGGAGTGACTGCCCAACTAAAGTCTACAACCCAGTAGTACTGGGTAACACAATACCCCTTAGTAAGACTGGTTGTCAGACTTTCGAGCCACTGACTAGCTGTAATGACTGTCAAAGATCCACAAACGACAGCCGGAAACAACGGCTTAACGTGGTTTCCAAGGCACGGAGGAAACTTGGTATGTAATGGGTGGTTAGCAATCCACAGACCAACCTAGGCAAGCGCGGCTTTACCTTACGATTTATCCGAGCGGGTGTTATTATTTAGCCACGGTCCCCTCCATACAGATTAATTAGCTTGTTATTAGTCTTATTATCCCGATATTTTACTAACATATAATTACTCTCTAAACAATACCCAGTCTTTGAGAAAAATCTAACCGATACCAAACGATAAAACCCATTGTGTAAGTTGCACCTACACATGCAACAAATTCTAACTCTCTCACGAAAATTAAAAAGAAAAAAATAACAAAACACAGTCAGCTATGTAGAACCAACTACATTATTACTATCGACGAACACAATAGCGAGATTGAAACTGAAATTAAATTACTATATAAATTATTGAGCGCTTCACATAAGGCTTGTTTCAGTGTTTGAATTATGTAGCGGTTCACTGTTCGTGTAAAGGTCGGTTTAGACCAAACGAGTAAATGTACATTCTATCTTCACTGTTCTAAATTTTATTTATGTAATCAGGGACAGCGCAAACCAGAGGTTTAGAAGAAGAAAGTGGAGGCGTATGCCCAGCACTGGGACAGGCTACCAAAAAAAACCGGCCAAGTGCGAGTCGGACTCGCGTATGAAAGTGTTTCTAATTATCGTAGTAGGCCCATCCCCTTTAATTTTTAATTTATTTTTACTATTTTTTGTTGAAGCGGCAACTGAAGTACAAATTTTGTGATAATTTCAACTGTCTACCTATTACGAATTATGAGATACAGCTCGCTGACAGACAGAGGGACGGACGGACAGCGGAGGCTAAGTAAAAGGATCTCGTTGGTTACCATTCGGGTACGGAGCCCTAGTTCCAAAAACGGATGAAGACTCCTGTAACAAAGGTCTCACCTAGCTCAGGAGTCAGGGTGTCAAATGGAAACGTACAACCTTTTTCTTTAAGTCAATAAAATATGATTTATATTTTTTTTAAATGTCAAAAACGTCTTTCAGAGACTTAAGCATGTTCTTGTTTTATGATTGTCTGGTATAAACACGCCTTTATCTTTTACGTTGCAGTAACGTGAAGCTGAATATTGCACCTGTTACTCCGCGAGTATATTTTTATCGGTATTACAACTCCTCAAGGCTTTCGTGTCCTGATTAGCTTTAGGCTGTGTTGTTCAACGGTGTACGGAGAATTTTCTGAGAAGATATTTTATTAAACGCGTAGCTGAAGGTACAAAACGTGTTATGGAAATCGCTTGTTATATGGAAAGACTATTCTATCTGTACCGTAAAAGATGAACGGTATCTATAACTAATACTTTAAACGAGCAATTCTTGTATATATGTACCAATATATATATATTTTCTGAATCTCGGAAACGGCTCCAACGATTTTCATGAAATTTGGTATGCAGGTTTCGGGGGCGATAAATCGATCTAGCTAGGTTTCATTTTTAAGAAACGTCCAAAAAAAACAAAACGAGCAAAGCTCGGTCATCCAGGTATTAATATTATACATACAAACATATCATCACGCTTGTAACCCCTTCGAAGGGTTGGGCAGAGGTGTACCTATTAGTACACCCACGTTTAGCCAGTTATGTTTTTAAAAGTCCATGTTAGCCTATTGCCATCAACCGGGCACAAATCTAGACTCCGTCGCTGCCACGAAGAAAAACCCAATAACACTATTCCGACTTGGGAATCAAATCTAGGATCTCATGTTTAATAGTCTTGCGACCACTGGATCAACGAGGCAGTCTAATATAATAAATTGTGGAAAAAGTAATAAAATACAAAATAAACGCAGACAAAGACGCGAGCAATAGCTAATAAATTATTACTTGAGTATTGTTCATTCAATTAATCAGACTCACCCCCTATCACATGGGGCGTTAGAAACACCCTAACTAAACATACTTTTCGAAATGTGGTTATGTTTAACATTTCTGCCATCCCTTTGCGAAATACAAGCGTGATGTATGAACTTATAAGAAGAAAACACGTTGCAACGGTTCTTCTAAGTTTTCCAGAAAATTCTAGGAACCAGGTAAATTATGACGCCTGAGGGGTACCTAACTCTGAAATATACAACAGCTTTTATACCAGTGCAATTTTAAAAGTTCTCATACATATTTCACTGTACTACGTACTAGACTCAAATATACTTCGCCATTATAACGCGATGGTAGAAAAACAGATGATATTTAAATTCTTGATGCACCATTTCACGATATTTATTTTTGTAGGGTCATCATCAGCCTTTTAATGTTCCCACTGCTGGGACACAGGTCTCCTCTCTATGAGAGGGAATGGGCTATAATCCACCACGCGGGCCCAGTGCGGATTGGTAGATGTCACATGTCTTCGAATTTTTGGTTCTAGGACATGCCGGTTTCCTCACGATGTTTTCCTTCACCGTTTTTGAGAGCAGTGGTGATGAAATAAATTACACAAAGTAATGCGCCTGCCTAGGTTCAAACCCACCACTTACTGTTCATAAGTCGGAGTCGCTACCACTGGGCCACCGCTGCTCTCTTTTGCTTGCTTTGTAGGGTAAGATGAACATATGTGTGGGTATATTAGTATTGTTTATTTTCGCAGACACGAAGTAAAAAGCGTTCAAAGAGAATAACAAAGAAAAAAAATATTAATTTTTAATTGCGTATTTATTTGCTTAAAAAAAATCTCTGTTAAGAGCACATTGTCAGCATCATCAGCCTCCAATTGTACACCACTTAGCTCAATGCTGAACTGGGCCTATTTCGCGTAACCGTGATTCACAATATAATATCTTTCTAGTGTATTTTTTATTTACGTTTTCTTATTTTCGGTTTATATTGTGTACACTGTCTTAGGGCATGTGCCAAATTAACGCATTTTCTTTCTTTCTCATCCTCAGATAATCTCATCCAGAACTAACAATGACAATACCCAATACACAAAAAAATTGTTCCGATATTTACCAAAAATCTTTCAACTGACAGAGTGATACATAAAAACATTACTAAACAAACATCACAACTAAAATCCACTTGAGTCCAATTCATTTTCCGGCTAATTTACCCCAGCAGTGCATTCCAATTACAAAACAAGTCCTCATTTGTGAGGCCTCGCGAGGTTGAGGCCAGTCCTCCATTCCAGCAGAACTAATCTCCGTGTCACCGCAGGGCACGCTCCAGTCTGTTTAAGTATTAATACTGCTCCTGAATGGAACACTTGAATTTCCCGAAGACTAGGATTAAAATGGCCTGGGATTTTTCTGGAGTTTCTGGCTTTTGCAATTTGTGCTGCAGCGCTGGTTGCCTGAATTTTAGATGGTAGTGTTGATTTTGTTGCTATTGTTAATGGAATAGTATATAAGCTTTGTCTAGAATCTAGATGTAAAAATTTTATTTAACATGTTCTGCTTTAAGTGGAACACAGAATTATGCTGTCCGGGAACAACTGAAGTTAAGATAACGGTAAAAGAACACCCAATTTCTGTTCTAAATTAAAACTCAATCATTTATTATGCGGGAAATTGAGTTTCATCTTTCAATTAGAAAGACTTATTAAACGCGCCTTCAGAATTGTCAGTCTAATTCAATTCCTAAGACGTCCCAAACGATTTATTAAAATGAATGCTCTCATCCTCAATCTAGTTACTCCAAATAGTTCAGAGGCTCATCAACGAAATTATTCCACACTCAAGCCTCCTCATTCATCCTCAATCAAATCAGCATCCTCTCTTTGCTCATTACTCCGACATCGCGGATACAACTTATACGAGAACATCTCAGTTTTACTGAGCTCCCGGAGTATTTGTGAGATATATACCCAACGTATAATTTGAGTATTTGACAAAATTACGAGCTTTGCCGTCTCGAAGGCTAACTGCGTCTAAAGATCTGTAGAGCTCCACTATTTATGAGATGCCTCCTAGATAGTTTATCCTGGCACTACGTAAACACGCCGGCTTAATTCGGAATACGGGTTTCAGGGAAATTCTCAGGGGTGGCGGATTTTAGTTTTGTATGGTTCTGTGGTTGCATGTGTAATGAAGTGAGATGAAAAGAAATGGGGTGCTTGCATGTTGAGTTTATTACTTTGTGGATGTTATAACGTGGTTTTCTTTTTGTTTTAGGTAAGCGAGTGTGAAGAAAGATGGGTTTTGCGATGCAATTGATCTACCTTGAAGAAAAATGAACCGTAGGATGCCAATAATCAGCAGAGATAATGTAACTAGATTGTCAACGATGACGATGATGTAGGTAAGGGTCATAACATACTTATTAGGTATGCTTTTGACCCTTATGCTCTGAGTTATAAGGTATAAAAATGGTCTACCGACAGTGAGCGCGATAGTACCTAAGGCGTCCGAGATATTGTGGTGACAGGCATCGTTGGGGTCGAAAAGTAGCTATGGAAACAAATACATTTTGGCTCCAAAAAGCATCCATGGTTGTATCTTATGTTCAGTATCTGACGTTTATGTACCTACTGATATTATATACTTAATTTTACAAAATGAGTCCATTCACAAACACGACTGGTACAGGACAAAAATATTAGAATTTGGCTTTTTCGAAATGAAACCTTTTTGTTCTCAGGAAACAAGGAAATACAAACAGAGAGTCTTTACTTTTTATTTCTTAAATATTTAATGGTCTGCAAATGGTAGCGAAGTAATTTAGAAAATGAAGACTTTCTTTTCTTATCAAAAAATACAATATGCGAGGAACTGTTCCTACTCTAAAGTGCTCTAATGTCTTATGTAAGAAAATATCAAACATAATGGTGCCGATCCCTTGTTCACAAACTAAACTTAATTTAAGTTGAGTGCGTCTTTTTCTTTCCATTTCATTATGAAAAGGACAGAAGATAAATTTTAGTTTATTCCTGTCAAATTATTGAGCACCTGACGTAATTTGATGTAATTTTAGTAATCAACTTTTTAATCACGTCTAAACTTGTGTCAGGCGCTGGTTACTTTGACAGGCCGAAACTAAAATGTATCTTCTGTCCTTTTCTTAATGAAATAGAAAGAAAAAGATGCACTGAACTTAAATTTGGTTTAGATTGTAAACAAGGGAATCGGCACCAATAGCTATGTTAAAATAGAAACTTTGCGTTTATCAATAAAATGAATTTTAATTATTTCTCAATACATTTCCAAACTTTCTTTAAACTAATATATAACTATGTAGATTTAAGAAAATGCCTTGAGGAAAGTTTTGAGTATGAATATGGATGGGTACAAGAGTAGAGGAAGACCAAAGAAACAATTTATGGACTGTGTGAAGGATGATATGGCTAGAAAGGAGGTGTCTGATGAGTTGACGAATAATAGAGAAGAATGGAAGAAGAAGACATGCTGCGTCGACCCCAAATAAATTGGGGCAAGGGCCCAAAGGAAGTTACAAAAGGCTTTAACAGATTATTCGTAATATATACCTTTAGCTGTACTTACTTTAAATTATTTTCATTAATGAATTATTATTTAGTCCATTTTCCAAAAGCAGGAGTTTGTTTCTCAACCCTGACTTAGACTTAGTACTTAAGTAAGGGAATACATTTGCGCAGTATCAACATTTTCCCCTTAAATGTATTTAAGTATTTTTCTTTATCTGACTTACACGGGCTTAGAGCAAACTGAACCCTGGACTAAGAAATAAAGGTATCCACTATCGTAGTTTAAACTGCATTTCTCACAAATGTTGCTTAATTTACGAAATCATCATCATCAGCGTATAATGTTCCCACTGCTGGGACACAGGCCTCCTCTCTATGAGAGGGAATGGCCTAATAATCCACCACGCGGGCCCAGTGCGGATTGGTAGATGTCACATGTCTTCGAATTTTTGGTTCTAGGAAATGCCGGTTTCCTCACGATGTTTTCCTTCACCGTTTTTGAGAGCAGTGGTGATGAAAATAATTGCACAAAGTAATGCGCCTGCCTGGGTTCGAACCCACGACTAACTGTTCGTTAGTCGGGGTCGCTACCACTGGGACACCGCTGCTCTCCACAACATTTACGAAATATCTAGTGCAAATTTCCCTTTAAGAATTCTACGATCTGTTGTATACATTTTTGTTATTCCAGGGATAAATTTTAGTATAAGTAGTTGTTGTGGAATGTAGTGTCGTTTTTTAAGTAAATTAAAGCGCGAATCTTTTGTTTTTTACAAGCAAAGTATATCCGTCTTTGTAATAGTCTTACAGAAGAAATTCAAAACGTTGTGTCTAATATTACAAACTAGCATGTTTATGTTAGTTAGATTGTATATACAGGGTGGGAGACACGTATACTCCCCCCCGTCCTTAGAAATGTTTGATCGGTATTTTTTTTTAATCAGCTTTTACATACATTTTGACCGTGTAGGTATTGCACTTTTGTAGGAAGCAGCAGGTTTTTTAATTACTGTAAAAAATTGGTTTAGCTACAAACACGTGGTAACCGTTTATGTGTCGGTGTATTCCACACTGTATATGTTCCACTATCACGCTTGAACAACTGAACAGATTTAGGTGAAGTTCGGTGCACAGGTAGATTGAAGCCTGTATTAAATTATAGGGTACCTTTAATCTAAATATTTGTATAAAACTTCCTAGGATGCGAGTGAAACCGATGCAAAAACTAGTCTTTAAATAAATGAAATCCTTTTCTTTGGTTTTTTAATCGAGTGCAATATTGCAGTGTCGGTGACTGTCTTGCAAATAATCCAGCACATTGCGAGGGTCATACTCATATGAGCAGAATAATTGGCTCTGCATATTGGACTGTCTGTTTTCGGATTAATTAGTTTGTCTACTTCGCTGTCTGTGTGACGTCTATGTTTGTTGTGGGTTACTTGCTTTTAAGAATTACTGTGACAGATATTCTCTGAATGAATAGAAGGGTTAAGAGACAGATCTTGTTGTGTCTTTGTTTTATTTACTTAGTCAAAACCACTGAGCAAAAAATCTCCAAAGAACGGCCATTGGTCTAGTGGCGCGACTGATGAGCATGAGATCCTGGGTTCGATTCTTAGGTCGGGCAAAGTGTTATTGGGATTTTCCAACATGAATTTCTCAGTAGCAGCCATGTAGTTTGGATTTGTGCTCGGTTGCTGGCAATAGGCCCGCCCCCTGTTTCTAAGACTTACATATAACTGATGAAATGTGGGTGTACTATTAGGTACACCTCTACCCATCCCTTTGGGGTTACAGGCGTGATGTTATGATGTCATGTGATACTAAAAACCTTAAATGCCAATAATTCCCATCAGTGATTTTTTTTATTATTATCAACACCCAGCCTAAACCGTGTGGTCTGGAAGCATGGAATTTTCTACAAGCGCTCGTTCTAATATTTAAGTGAGCCCCAAAGAAGGCTCTCTTGAAATTCGCTAAAGCTCTTAAATAGGCAATGGAACTTAAAGAACTTCCGTCATTTTTACTAATGTGCAATCCCTCTGGGTTTACTGCTTGTTAAAAACGACATAGAGGTAGGCTAAAATCTATCCAAGTGCAATCTTGGCTATTACTAAACTATGAGTCAATTCATCAGGAAAAAAAATAAAAAAATTGAATTTAGGAGTAATAAAATAATCTTTTTGCTTGACTCATCCCAGAGCCGTTTAGAACTTTGAAAAAAATGTCTCAAATAACTGAATTCTACAAAATACTACCTTCAAAAACTTCTACAATAATCATTACCTCGAAATCGTTTCCACAGTTTTCACCTGAAATTCGGAAACGTGCCTGTAAAGATTAACAAAATGTCTTTTTCAACCGACGGCTGGAGTTGTTCAAGTTTCAACCGAGTTTCAACTTTTATTACCGAAGAGTTATCTGGAACGGTCGACCTCATTTTGATTTTCGCATAAACGATCACTTTTATACAAGTTTTGTTGCTGGACATTCGAATTTTGCCTTTTACGTGATGGGGAAGTCAAATAATATCTAAATTAAGGGTCATAACTAATTTTATTACATCTCAGACAGCAATTAAACTTTAACTTTTTTTAATCATGATTAAGTTTTCCTGCTAAGCTTGTTCTTTTCATTGAAAACGGTGTTGAATTGGTGATCTAAAAGGAAATGCGTAAAATATGCGGTTTGTACGTGGTTTCTTCAAGGATACAAGTCCGTTCTACATTACAAATTAGCAGCAGGCAGCTACTGCAAACGAAACCATGGGACAGATAAAAGGCATTGGTTTTCTATAGACGTATGCATGAAATAAATTTTGCCAACCTACGGCGGTGCAGCACCAACCATAATAAGTTTATATATTGTTCATAGCCATAGAGTTTGTTACAATCATTTTACACCTCAAATATTACCGTAACCTGCTTTAGGACATACTTTGCCCATAAACATACAGCAATTAGCAGGTTCCTTTGAAATATTTGTTGCCCTCCACACAGGCGAAGCTGCGTGCTAAAAGCTAGTCTTCATGTTTAAAATTCAGTTGTTATTGTACGTGTGTTAGTAATTCTTCTCCTCCTAACCAGCTTGACCGATTTTGTTGTTTATTTTTTGTACTTATGGATTCACCTGGATGGTTTTGAACTAAAGTTGGTTCCAGTCAGTCGGCTAGTTACCCTATAAACTCTGACCCGCACCGTGTAATCATTAATATGACCCGCAGCATCTTTAGCACTGAACAGGCGGTAAAGCACAAACGAACATCATAGTTACCCGTAATCATGGAGTTTGTTACAGTCGTTCTGTTAGTCGTTTTACTGCTCAAACGCGGGACGTTAACTGTGTACGTAAAACGGAATGAATCGACGGGTAAGGATGTTTAGTGTTGCCGACTAGGTTAAAAATTATGGTGTATGAAACATGATTCTTACCTCGAAACCCTATTACGAATGTTTTTGACAAAGATGAATACTTGGATTTTATTTGGGTCGACGACATTGTCAAAATCGATGTTGGTAGTATTGGATTAAATCTTATTTTAATACTAGGCTGTATGCTTTGATGTCTTTGCCTGTTGTAATACTTGACAGCGCTACATTCTTTTTTATCTGTCTGTCATGTGTGATACTTTCTGTGCAATGTATGTGGTCTAACTAATTAAATGTTATATTCAGTTTAAACACAAAGAAGTCTTATTTATTAACCTAATCTCAATAGGTTATGGGCCCAGATCCACGTAAATTAAGTTGGTGATAAATAAAGAGCAAAGAAAACAGAAAAGTATTTTTGAAATTTTCCGACAGCAGAATCGTATTTTGTTTTTTCCAAAAATGGAGTATGGAAAGATGAACCTAGAAAAATTCAATGGAACGAATTTTAAACAGTGGAAATTCCAAATAAAATGTGCCCTCCGTGCAAAAGGGTTAGATATCAACACGCCAAAACCAGAAGGAAATGCGATTCAATGGAATAAAGATGATGGAATGGCAATGTTTGTATTAACATCTGCTATGGATTTAAATCAAATAGCACTCATCGAAAATTGCGAATCAGCGTTTGAAGTGATGACCAAACTGGAGTCCATTTATGAACAAAAATCTGAGATGACTAAAATGATGATACATGAACGTTTTTATCAATATAAAATGTCATTGGCAGATAGCATTGCTCAGCATATAGCTAAAGTAGAAAGCTTAGCTAAGCAACTGAAAGAAAGTGGAGAGGTTATTAGTGATACTGCGATCATAACTAAGATACTGAGTTCACTACCTCCCAAGTACAGATCTCTACGCCAGGCTTGGATGTCACTTGACACTGAGAAGCAAACTGTAATTAATTTAACAGCTCGTTTGTTAGATGAAGAGGCCAGCTTGAATGTAGAAGAAGATAATGAAACTGCATTATTAGTAGCAAAACAAAATATAAAAAAGAAAAAAGTTCCGGAAACAAAAACAAATGAAGAATTCAATGAAAAGTCACATCGTTTTACATGTTATAACTGTGGGAAACGTGGTCATTATGCAAGAGATTGCCGTGCTCCTAAACAAAATCTGAAACAACAAGGAGAAAAGAATAAAATGTTAGCTTTCAATGTAGCAAATATAGATTGGAAAAATAAGGATGAAAGTCTAACATGGATATTAGACAGCGGTGCCTCAGCTCACATGTGTTATAAACGTGAAAATTTTGCTGAATTGTATGAGTATACAGGATCTCCACTGAAACTAGGAAACCAAGATGCTGTAGAAGTGATTGGCCAAGGAAATATATTGATAGACAAGTGTGTCAATGGACAGTGGGAGACAAGTATCCTGAAAAATGTTCTTTATGTACCAAAATTGAGAAGAAACCTATTTTCTGAAGGAGTAGTGACAAGACAAGGGTATAATATTGTGAAGAAACAAACTGATGCTTTGATATACAAAGACAATATAATAGTGCTGTGTGCATCTCTACAAAGTAACAACTTATATGAGTTAAAAATGAAAACACATCAAAATCCAGTATGTAATGTAGTGCAAAAATTGGATCTTAAAACATGGCATGAACGTTTAGGACATTTGAATGTTAAAGAAATACAGAAAATGTGTAGAAACAATGTGATTACTGGTGTGGACTTATCAGATTGTGACAAGTTTGTATGTGAGGGTTGCGCTTATGGTAAGCATGCTCGTCAACCATTCAAGAAATCAAACAGAGGATCACAGCAACCAGGTGATGTTGTATACAGTGATGTCTGTGGACCATTCAGTGTGCTGTCTGTACAAGGTATGAAATATTTTGTTATTTTTAAAGATGCTGCTACAAGTTTTAGATATGTGTACTTTATAAAGAATAAATGTGATGTGTTAAACTGTTTTAAAAAATATAATTCAATGATGAAAAACAAGTTTTCACATAGTGTACGCATATTACACACTGATAATGGTGGAGAATACACAAGTAAAGAATTTAGAGAATATCTTGACTGCGAGGGTATTTCTCATGAGCTCACTGCCCCTTACACGCCTGAACAGAATGGCCGGGCAGAAAGAGAAATAAGAACAATAGTTGAAAGTGCTCGTTCCATGCTTTATGCCCGTAACATACCACTCAATCTATGGGCAGAAGCAGTAAATTGTGCTGTTTATTTATTAAATCGCACATCTTCAAGTCAGACAGAAAATACTACCCCTATGGAGTTGTGGAGTGGTGTAAAACCTAGTCTGGATTATGTCAGAGTGTTTGGATGCGAAGGTTATGTTCATGTGCCTGATCAGCTGAGAAAGAAGCTTGACTGTAAAAGTCGTAAAATGATGTTAGTTGGGTATGATAATTCTAACTACAAAATGTATGATTCAATAACAAAAAGAATTACAATCTCAAGAAATGTTATTTTCAATGAACAGAAAAGTCCTGAAATAAAACAGAATGAAGCTCAAATTTTTATAGGGGATGATAGTGATCAAAATGTTGAAGAGGTTTTAGATAACACTGAGTTGACTGAAAGTGATGACAGCACACATACTGCCATTGATGAAAGTGATGAGACCTATGAACCTTCACAAGAAATTGATGTAATTGACATAGGTCGTTCAAATATGACTTTGCGAACACATAGAAACAATATTTTTGAGGCACATTTAATGGAGTTGGATGTACCTGTGAGTTATGATGAAGCAATTAATAGTAAAGACCGTAAGTTATGGCTTGAGGCCATAAATGAAGAATTAGAAGCTCATCATACCAATAACACTTGGAGTTTTGTGAATAATCAAAACCAGAGAACTGTAACATCCAAATGGGTTTTTAATATTAAAAGAACCCAAGATGGTCAAGTAGAAAGATATAAAGCTCGACTTTGTGCCCGCGGTTTCACACAAATTGAAGGGATAGATTATAATGAAATTTTTTCACCTACTACAAGATATGAGTCAATAAGAATATTGTTATCTATCTCTGCTGAATATAATTGGAATTTAAGGCAATTAGATGTCAAGACAGCTTTCTTATATGGAGAGTTAGAGGAGGATATTTTTATGGTAATTCCAGATGGTGTGAAAGCACCAGAAAATAAAATATGTAAATTGAATAAATACTTGTATGGCCTAAAACAAGCATCTCGTTGCTGGAATCTAAAATTTACTAACTTTCTATTGAAGTTTGGTTTTGTTCAGTCACAAGCAGACAATTGTGTATTTGTTGGCAACTTTAATGGTATTAAAGCATTATTAATTCTATATGTAGATGATGCTTTAATAATGTCACAATCAAATTCCATATTAGATGAAATTGTGAATTATTTAAAGCAAGGATTTAATATAAGAGAGTTAATTTTAAATCGATTTGTTGGTTTAGAAATTTTAAAAAACTGATCATTCTGTTTGTATCAGTCAAAGACAATATATTGAACAGTTAATAAATAAATTCAATATGAGTACTGCACACCCTAGCAGTACACCAGTTGATGTTAATGTTCAGATTACTAAAAATAAAGACAATGAGCAGATTAATTTTCCTTACAGGGAAGCTATAGGGTCGTTATTGTTTTTATCTACAGCAACTAGGCCAGATATTTCATATGGTGTTAATCTGTTAAGTAGATATATTAATAATCCGAGTGTACATCATGTTAATCAGCTTAAGAGAATATTTAGATATCTTATTAAAACTAAAAATGTATGTATTAAGTATCAAGGTCAGGAAAGTTTGATTGGATATTCAGATTCAGATTTTGCTGGGGACTTAGATACAAGAAAATCAACCACTGGTTATATTTTTATGTTAAATGGTGGACCTGTATCTTGGTCTAGTCAAAAACAACCTTGTATTGCCTTATCAACAACTGAAGCTGAATTTGTGGCTGGTTGTGAAGCTGCCAAGAATCTTTTATGGTTAAGACAGTTTTTCAAAGAAATTGATGTCATTCAAAATTGCACAACTCTGTGTATTGATAATCAGAGTGCAATTAAACTTATAAATAATCCTGTTTATCATAAAAAGACAAAACACATTGATGTTAAGTTTAATTTCATTAGAGAAAAAGTTAAAAGAAAGTTAATTGTTATTAAGTATGTGCAAAGCTCAGATCAACTGGCTGATATTTTTACTAAGGCTCTGCCTACTGTTAAATTCGAACGTTTAAGAGATGAAATATTGTCAGTTATGTAAGTTTTGTTTAATAAAAGCAGGCAAATTGAGATTTATGTTTATAAAATTTAGTGGGAGTATTGGATTAAATCTTATTTTAATACTAGGCTGTATGCTTTGATGTCTTTGCCTGTTGTAATACTTGACAGCGCTACATTCTTTTTTATCTGTCTGTCATGTGTGATACTTTCTGTGCAATGTATGTGGTCTAACTAATTAAATGTTATATTCAGTTTAAACACAAAGAAGTCTTATTTATTAACCTAATCTCAATAGGTAGTGTGGCAGAAGAAAGGGGAGAAGTGGGTGACAAAAAAAAAATAATTGAAATCGGAAGGTCGCACTCGCGAGTTTCGCACTCGTTGTTTGACGTTGACGAATAAGTTGTCTAATGGTGTGACTCGTGGATTAATATCGAGTTCGAACCCCAAAACACGCACCTCAGATTTTTCAGATTGATGTTCGTATTGTATAATTATTATCACTTGCTGCAGTGAAAGAATATATCGTGAGGAAACCAGCAGGTCTAAGAGATTTTTCTCGGCGGCATGTAAACCATGTCAGAGGCCCTTGGGTGGCATAAAAACTCCGACACCAGGTTAGACACCAACCACACAATAACGAAGATCAGCAAAATACCCGCAACAATCATTTCACATCAGCGATACGATTTACTTTAAAAAAAAGGTCGTGGTCGTATCGCCAGCTATAAAAGCACAAAATACGCCTTCCGGCAATCAAGCAACATAACGACTGCGTAATAACTGTATAAAATACGTTACGTTATTGCTAAAAGACTAATTACATTCTTCACTATATTAACGACAGTTAGAGTTTATTGTCTAAGCATGACTCGGCGCTTAATCTTAGATTAAGTTAACGGTGAATTTGATTAAAGAATGGATCGTGTGAGGTTTTTATGGTAATTAGATGCTATGTTTTCTACTTTCCTTTTCAGTTTCATCATCATCATCAGCCTATAATGTTCCCACTGCTGGGACACATGCCTCCTCTCTATGAGAGGGAATGGGCTATAATCCACCACGCGGGCCCAGTGCGGATTGGTAGATGTCACATGTCTTCGAATTTTTGGTTCTAGGACATGCCGTTTTCAGTTTAATATATTTTTCATGTAGGTACATACTATCATATCGCGGCCCTAGTTCGATAGAAAGATACCTTGGCTGTGTTAATCATACTTTTAAGGTTTTTCTGTCAATGTAGTAATAATTCACTTGTTTATATTTGAAATGTGGTTCATTTATTAAAATGACAGTTTAATGCATTTTTCAGTCATTTATATTTCAATATGAACGAAATACTGTTTTTTATATAAATTCATTGCTTATTATTATGCATAAATGTTTCAGTGAGATATTGAAATTGAGGCACTTAGGTTGCGTGAACATACGATCTAGGTTCAGCTTACTACTAAAATTAGCCACTAAAATTGTAAAGACTGATAACATTACAATTTGGCAGAAATATCCTTACCATAACATACCTAAGCATCTGCCAAATAATGATCTTCTGTTTTAAGTTATAACCCAAGCATAAAATTTTTGAGCCGTTAGCCACGAATTAAAGATTTTTCTTATAAAGGTTGATTTTCGCAAAATCCTTAGGACGAACTTTCATTTCAAACTACTGTCTAAAATACAACTTTCTGTCATTGGGGTAAAGTCTTTGCAAAAGTTTTACGAGAGTACAAAACATAAATGAAAGCTTATAAAAAATCATCTAAATGCAACAAAACACGTCTATTCATAACCCTATATATATATAAATTTCAAACGCATAGAAACAAAAATATGATGCGAAGCTAGAAGTTCGGATCAAACGATTATGTAAATGCGAGGAAGTTGCTCTCACAAGCGTAAAGTCTTTCGCAGGTAACTCGGACCGTATGTGGAACGGTACAGTCAAGGGCAAACATATCTGTACACTCAGTAAAATTCAAGTGCAAACACATCGTTTTTTGTTGGTTTCACGGTACATTGTTAAGCCTGTGAGTTTATTTGTGGCGGCTCAGAAGTTAGCTGCGAGTGACAGTCAGCGCAGGTGTAACAGTTCAAACTTTATTGCGGCTCGAAACATCTAACGTAAAGCTGCGCAGAACACAATTTTAGGTATCAGCGAGGCGCAGAGGACGCATCGTCTTGACTGTATAATGCGTAGACCGTCACTCGCAACTAACTTCAGAGCCGCCACAAAGTTTAAACAGCACTATACTTACATATTTTTGTTCTTCGCTGTACCTTGGACCGTACGTGGAACGTTCCTAGTTAAAATATTACACTTACCTGAATACGGGTAGTCGGACTTATTCGTAGTCGGAGAATTAGTCAAATAGAACGGATGAACTTTGGCTGTGTGGGGCTCGTACTAATGGAGAAATGTGCCCGTTATTTGTAAGGTGTGACATTTGCTCCAGGAAGGAAGTCTGAGTGTTATGTAAGGATATAATTAAGATAATTATACAGGGTGTAAACAAACTCTTCACGAAGCCGTCAACCAAGCATTATGTACATCAAACTAAGTAACTTTACGCAAAAATTAGTGCTGGGAAACGACTTTTTTTTGGGCTGAAAAATCACGTTTCTTGATAGGACTCAATGTAACGCATTCAAAACATTGTGCTGATGGATGGATTAAATAGTATGGGGGTCGTGAAGGTGTCTTAAGTAAAAAAAAACATTAAAAACATGTATTTAAAAAAAAAACTTGTGAAAAAGTTGGAACTTTGACACCCAATATCTCCGTAACTAGAAGGTTCCCAGGTATGGTCTAGAACAAAAAAATAATCGCAATGACGGGGAGAACAAGTGCCTTTCGGCTTCGTTAAGAGTCTGGTTACACCCTGCATACATAAGATAGTAAGAAATATTAAATATACCTGAAAAAACACTGGATATTTAGGAAGATATTTTTTTTTGTTTCGTCACAATTTTTCTTAGGGTTAACATTACGTTGACTGAATTATCTTCCTTTGTATGTTTGTCTTCTGACACAAAGGCGTAGTTTATTTTATTAGTAATCCATACAACCTTTTAATTAACTAGAGACCGCAGCATTCTTTTGGCTGCCTTGGGTGTAAGGCCTCCAGCCAGATGCATATAACTTATAAACAAAGCGACCGCGCGCTAAGGGCACCCCCCCTATCACGTGGTGACTTCCGGCCACCGTAGACGCGGACCTGTGGACGGTGAGTAATGGGCTAGCTCACCGTCCGGGGCCGTCTTTTGACGACAGGCCGTGTAGACGGCGCGTTCGTGTTCCACGCGCGCCTCAAAGAGATGGCTGCAAACAGGGAGGGGCCGATGCATAGGCTGCGGGACTGTTCGAAAGAGATACCGCGGCCCTGGAACACAAAGGGCAAGGAAGGAACATGGATGGGTTTTAGTCAGTACAAGTCTGACACTCCCTTCCGCTCTGCCCGGAGCAGGAGAAGTCATTTGACGATTTCCCATCCGTAAAAAAAAAGGGCACTCCCTATGGGGTAGTACGAGCCTCGGTTTGGGACGTTAATATCTGGAGTTACACGGAAATAAATACACAATTATAACACAGGAATAAATACACCATAATTATTACTAACTTTTCCCACTGAGAAGCCTGTGAGTTTATTTGATTTCAACGATACAAATATATTTATAGGAGCTATAAATATATGGAAAGACGTACCTTTTTCGAATCCAGAGCTCCTTGCGTTCCCACCTCGATCGAGTGACTAGACATTCGAATCCTTGGTTCATAGTAGAGGAGCTCATTCGTATCAGTCAAACATTGTCCGGCAGTTTGTCACGGAGTTAGTAGTTCATACCGAGATGAGTCTAGTTGAGTGAATTAATCTTAGTTTATGTTGCCAACTTGACGGTTCGTGTATTAAACTAAGCTGTGAGACTATTTTTATGACCTTAGATAGGTGAGAGGGGAAATTAAACCCTAGTCTGGAAGTAACTTAAATTGTAGTTTGACGTACTTTTTATTTTATTAAAATTGTGTTGTTCCGGAGTCTAACACAGAAATGAAAATTTCTAGACAAACTGGAAATGATGCGCTCATATTTTATAGAGAGTGGTTCAAGCATTCAACCTTTTCGTAATATCTAGTTAGTTACTGAAACACCTACAAAGAAAATATTAAAGTTTAAATTAATTGGTTCAAAACAATTTTGGGAGCATTTTAGGATGAGACTTTAAACTCAAGAACCTTAAATTATCCATCGTTATTTTTGTTCTCATTTAATACTAGTAATCCCACAACAGTAATATAAAGTAGTAGGTATATATACACCTCTAGCTACTTGATAGCCAGACACGTACAATTTCGAGAGCATTCAGAAAATATAATCCTTTGCCTATTCATTATATTGAAAGGCTTGAGAAAAGGCTTATTTATACGACAAAATATAGTGAAAAATATAACTACATTCAAATATATTAACTATTCAAGTTTTCCTACGTTATTCTCCATCAAAAGTCCCACATCTTATTCAGGAACGCAAATTACACTCAACTGAAGAGTCCGCTACGAATAGAGCATTTTTTCTATTATTTCATAATTAAATAAACTTCAAGGAGTCACCTTATTACCATTCAAAAGGCATCCCTCATGTATTTTCTTTTTACCATTCATATTTTTTTCTGTTTAAAAATCCTTAGTGTTGAAAAGTTCGTTGGGAAAGGAAGATAGAGTATACCTGTATAAGCTTTATTTATTTATTTAAACTTCATGTACAAGAGTGGTACATAGGCCGACTTAATGCCACAAGGCATTCTCCACCAGTCAACCTTTGGGTCAAATAGGACAGCATTGTGGCACAGCATTAAGGTCGTGTGGTCGCAAGCGCGACTGCTGAGCATGAGGTCCTGGATTCGATTCCAGGTCGGGTTAAGTGCTATTGGGTTTTTCTGTAAGGAATTTCGGAGCACGGAGTCTGGATTTGTGCCCCGAAATGGTTGATAGCAATGGGCTCGCCCCCTATTACATGGGACTTAAACATAACAGGCGAAATGTGGGTGTACTTTTAGGTACACCTCTGCTTAACCCTACAGGGATTACAGGCGTGATGTTATGTTATGATTTTCAGCAAAATTACGTACCTACCTACGTCTTTTATTGACATGTTCACTCATGGTCTCGCTGATGGAGGCGCGTGTCGGATCATTTAGTTACCTTCAAAATGGTTGAGTTGAATGGTGCTGAACCATGCGTCATGTTCGTGAACGGGCTCTGTCAGTTGGGACTGGTCATCTCTTAAAAAGTAACTCTTATATTTTCGAGCTATAATTTATATCCCCAGTATCTGTAACGAACAAACCCAGTTAGAAAGATAAGTGGCACATTAGTTAGTTAAATAATGGAGCTCAGTTCAGCTTAACCAAGTTCCACTTACCTGGGTAGTAACTACACGCTTGGAAACTCATTGGGTAAGTAGATAATACTGCTTAGCTTCTAGAGATTTGGTTGGTATAACAAAGAGTTTAAATAGTTAGAAATGGTTTTAGGTTTTCGGAACCCGCAAAGGCTAGGTCAACTGGTTTGGAAACAAAGGATAAAGATAGCTGTTTTAATTGGTTTAAAATATATAGTAATAATATATAAAGGGTGTAAACCGACTCTTAACGAAGCCGAAAGGCACTTGTTCTCCCCGTCATTGCGATCATTTTTTTTTATTCTAGACCATACCTGGGAACCTTCTATTTACGGAGATATTAGGGGTTTAGGGGTTCCAACTTTTTCACAAGTTTTTTTTTAAATACATGTTTTTAATGTAAGATTTTTACTTTATTCACCTCCAGGACTCCCTTACTCCTCAATCCATCCATCAATACAATGTTTTGAGTGCGTTTCATTGAGCCCTACTGTAAAACGTGATTTTTCAGCCCGTTTCCCAGCACTAATTTTTGCGTAAAGTTACTTAGTTTGATGTACATAACGCTTGGTTGACGGCTTCGTGAAGAGTCTGTTTACACCCTGTAGTATAGCTTCGCGCGGACTTATAATTTCATGCCTAGAAGGGTAGATATTGGGCTGCGGGACAGTTTGGAAGAGATACCGCGGCCCTAGAACACAAAGGGCAAGGAAGGAACATGGATTTAGTTTATTTAGAACATGGTCTTAGTCAGGACAAGTCTGACACTTTATTCCGCTCTGCCCAGAGCGGAAGAGCGGAGAGCGGCGGAGAGCGGCGGCGGAGTCATTTGATGATTTCGAATCAGAAAAAAAAGGGTAGGTTACAGATAGAGAAACGTTATCACCACTCATATAAACTTAAAATTGAAAAAACTTAGGGAATTTCTATTACGTTGTTGACCTTAGGGAAATATGTGTCGTAGAAGTTAGGTAGGCAGTCGTTTCATGTAAAATAACAGTATTCAGCTGCATCCAGTTAGATTGGAAGTGGAGTCTGATATAATTATGCAATTGAAAAAAACCTTACCAGATATTGACGATGCTCCGTAAAAATTAACAAAAGATTAACTTAAAAACCGAATTCTGGATTTATCTTTTCCTTAAAGCTCCAAATAGAAAGGCAATTATCTTTTATGAAAAAGTCTATATGTACTTATCTCAGTTTATATTTTTATTTATTTTATTCTATAATAACCCTTTACGTAGCCATGGCAACTCATTTCCATGAAAGAAACCGTAATGCGGAAAGATTTTTTTTCGGAAAAAGGGAAAAATTAAACTAATAAAGTATAAAAATCAATTAGCTGTTTCTCGTATTACTATTTTAATTTCCCACATAATATTGTTTGAACGATTATTGTGTTTTCAGTGAGGATTGGAAGGAACAATTACCTAACAAGTCTTCCCTTTGAGTGTGTTACATAAATAATGGCGGCGCCTGGGGCACGGTTCGAGAATGTATTACTATTTGTATATTACCGATGTTGCTCGCGTTAAGTTTCGATCGAGAAACAATAGCTGTGTTTTAATGATGCTGATGATGAAGTATAAAGGGTGTAAAAAGACTCTCAACCAAGCCGAAAGGCACTTGTTCTCCCCGTCATTGCGATAATTTTTTGTTCCAGACCATACCTGGGAACCTTCTTGTTACGGAGATATTGCGGGTCAAAGTTCCAACTTTTTCACCAGTTTTTTTAATGTAGTTTTTTACGTAAGACACCTTGACGACCCTCGTACTTTTCAATCCATCTATCAGCACAATGTTTTGAATACGTTACATTGAGTCCTACCGTAAAACGTAATTTTTTACCCCAAAAAAGAAATCGTTTCCCAGCAATAATTTTTACGTAATTTTTACGTTTTTTTTACTTAGTTTAATGTACATAACGCTTGGTTAACGGCTTCGTGAAGAATCTGTTTACACCTTGTATAATTGAATCCGTCAAGGCCCAAGGATGTGAGAGTCTATACCAAATGACGTTTTTTCAGTGATACCAAAGATGGAAAAACCCAAAATGTATGAGATACACAAAAACTCGCAAAAAGTTTCGAAATTATCACGATAATCATTTTCTTTAAAAATTATCATATTAATTAAATGATTCATTGCGATTTGTCCATCTCTTGATAAAGATGACTATTACTTCACCTGGTGTCGAATCACAAGCTAGATTGTGGTATTTGCATAAAGTAAAATAAAAAAAATACCTACCTGTAAAAGCTTCTCATGATTTAGATTTAAACCCGGTCATCGAATATGTAATCCAGTTTACGAAAGTGTTCCACTTTTTCCCGTCATCCTAACTCCAAGCTTATATCAAGGCTTACGGTTTCTGTGCCAGGTGTGCTTATAAGCGGAATCAACTAAGAAATAACACATATTTTTAGTAGTTTTTACTTTTTTACTTTGGCGATTCGACTAATATTATTTTGGGCAGTCTCCTTTTTTCATAATATCATTAATGTTTATGAATTCAAAGACGAAAGGCAAAATTTCAGTGACAAAGTGTAGCCTCAAGTTTCTAAGGAACCCATTCCTTAAGAATACAAAAGTTTTTTTTTTTAGTTTGTGTCTATGGGTCTCTGCGTAACCCTTCGAAAAAAGAATTCAGCTGTGATGTGAATTTGGCTGAATGAGTTCACCTATAAAACATCTCACTTTTCAGTATCACCCAACTGTGTACCCCAAAACTCAGTTACCTACCTTCATCATAAGACAGGAATGTCAACGATCCGAGAACCGATGGTACCTCCCAGTTTATTTAGGCAGCTATCTAACTCGCATTTCTTTGTCAGCCTCTTTACCTCACTGAATAAAATATTCGGGATATCTCCACTTCCGAACACCCTTGCTATATTAAAAGGCCTTCGGTGGCAAGTTATTGATAAAGCGAACGTAAAAGGGTACGTTATCGGCTATTGGTTCACTTATTAATGTTAAGATGTTGGAGGTTTTATTAATATTTTTTGAGAAGGTGTTTTTATCGCGCTTTGCCTTAACGGTGTTAATATAAGGAGAGTGTAAAATAGCCGGTTCCTTACTTGACCTAATTCTATAGATCATAAAGGTTAAACCGGTATGGCAAATTGCGGATGCGGCTCCGGACATCGAACGCTGACAGATATTAAATTGAAGTATTTATCAAAGTAAGATGATGTTTTTCCTGACGGAAAAAACCCTTTATTATGTGGTTTTGAGCAAAGTGTATTAAATTAAAGTTATACACTTTGCCCGTCCTGGGAATATAACCCAGGCCCTTATGATCAGCAGTCGTGCTTGCGTCCATCAGACAACGAGGCAGTCAAATGATTAAATCAAACACACTAATAATGAAACGTTGTGACGTCTAATATAATTCCAAGTAAAGTATCTAGAACAATGTTTTCTTTTCATTTTGATCATAAAAGTAATAACCATTATTGATTGAACAAGACTATGTAGTAGTTACCATAAATGAAATTCTAACGTCATATTGGCCATTTTTCTTTTCCTCGGCCGATCGCTTTCAGACCCTTACCTGCCAAAATATCGGTGTCGTTTACCTTTTTCTAGAGCAAACATTTTATCATCTTATTTCGTGGCCTTTTATGGCCTACAAGTGTTTGCCCTTTATCAAGGCCGTGTAGTAGTTAAGGCTCACTGGCCTTGGGGATATCTTCTTGGAATCATCGAACATTTTTGCTGTCCAGCCGTTTGGAAAGTAATAAAATTAATGAGGTAGAAAGAAAAATTGTTTGTACATGAGCGAGATTCCTGCAAATCAAGGTCAGAACCGAAGTTATGGTTACAATTGTCTCATTTTGGAATAAAATAAACGAAGGATTTCCGTATCCGTATTTATTATTCCGTATTTTATTACATAAATTCAAAATAAACATACAAATTGCAATAGTATAGCTTATGTACAATGCTGGTTTTCTTACAGCAAACCTAATTTTGATTGCGAGATTTGCAAAAGTGGATACACCTATGTGCATTAGCATTAAATTCAGTTACAAAAATTAATTAATTTTGAAAACTAAACTACATACATTAAATATCTTCCATTTGTAAATTATAAGTAGAAATGATTGTCTATGATTTCATTAACTACATAAAAAAAATAATTTAAATATTGTATATTGCTGTGCCTTAACAGGGCTCCTAATATTGTTCTTAGCTGTAAGCCTATTGTAACACCTTTTTTAAGATTATGGAACGCAATAAAATAAATATGAATATGAAACCTCGTGTACCTCGTGTGTATGAACCACGCCTTTTTTTTACGGATGGGAAATCATCAAATGACTTCTCCCGCTCTGGGCAGAGCGGAAGGGAGTGTCAGACTTGTACTGACTAAAACCCATCCATGTTCCTTCCTTGCCCTTTGTGTTCCAGGGCCGCGGTATCTCTTTCGAACAGCCCGCAGCCCTGGCAGGCATCGGCCCTTGCGGGCCCCTCCCAAAATACCTTCTCGTGCTGAATATGATCGTACTGTACACGCCTGTCTTTCTGATACGGTTAGGCAGAAGTGTGCTTCAGTGGCTACATCCAAATTTTGTGTTTTATATGATAAAGATGAGCCTATTGCCATCAACACGGCATGAATCTAATTATAGTTTTAGGCTCGGATTTGGTACTGAGATATTCCCATGCGATGGAAAACCCCAACAACATTTTGCTCGACCTAGGAGTTGAATCCAAGTCCTCAAGCTTAGCAGCAGCATGTGCCTCGAGTAACAAATATTATATTGGTTTCACAAGAAAATAAGTAACTAACCTACATTATTTTCTCCCAAATACAGATAAAAAATAAAATATTTACCCTAAGCATCTACAGGGTAAATCAGGAGGGAATTCCTATCAATTCCTTTTGATCAGGATTCCGTTTCTTCATGTAAAAAATAACGTTCTCATTGTTATGATTTCGTATTCCTGTTACACACAACACGTGTATTGCTGGAGGCTAAAGCTTAGAGGTGAACGATATCGAGGTTTTCATTTGGAAGAAAACCTCGATATTGTTCGAGAATCAGGTACTTACAGGCCTGCAAGTGCCTAATTCTTAACATACATAACATAACATCACGCCTGTAATCTCCGAAGGGTTAGGCAGAGGGGTACTAGTATACAATCACATTTCGCCTATAATATTTTAAGTCCCATGTAATACGGGCGAGCTTATTGTCATCAACCGGGCACAGATTCAGACTCTTTGGCTGCTACTGCAATTACACTTCGCCACCTGGGAATTGAACCCAAGACCTCATGGCCAGTAGTCGACTAGATTAACGACGCAGTCAGTACAGTAGCTATTGTGTAAGAAAATGTACTTGGTATACATTTTTATTTACATATTCAGCGCTGAAGTCGCTGTTTTGCATAATAATGAAAACATAACATAGATATCTTTACAGAAAAGCGTACTTTATCCTTCGTTAACTATTCATTAGGAATAGTTATTCGGAAGGTAACCATGATTTATGTCCCAAAAACCTTTTGAAGCCTTAAAAGGGTGAATAATAATGAAGGTAACTAACGAATACAATTCATCCTACAGTGTGTCTTTTATTTCATTTTCTTTGTTCGCGTGTTTTGGTTATCAGAATATCTGAAGTGTTGGCGTTTTGATAAACAACGTTATTAATCGCTTTGAGTAATTCTAGGTCGGATTAGTGCGTGATACTGTGAAAGTATTTTCGTCTTTTGTTGTTATAAAATTATTGTTTTAGTGATTCGTTTAGATTAGCGACTGATTATTTTCAAAGGAGTTTGTTTTTATTTAACCATCGGATGGTTGGTTTGTGTATAACACAGGATATTTTTTTATTTGAATAAGTGCGATATGCCTCTCCAAGAACATGAGTCTAAGCATGGTATTTTAATAATAAAAGTAAATTATAAAACAAAATATTTATGCCATTACAAGTCACTTATTTATTTCCTTAGAACTGGTAATTGAAAACTAAATGCTCTTGCAAGGCAAAGGTATAATACTGAGAAATAAACTAAATATCAAAAATCCCGGTCTTTAATTTCTTTTTCCACTGACACTCTTCACTCTTCGCAGAAGGAGAAGATTATTAGGAGATTTTTGTTAAAAACAAAATAACAAAAATAAAAACAAAATTCCGTTTGAAAAATTAAAATCATTATTAAATTACCAAAAACTGTAATCAAGCCAGAATTAAATATTAAAACCCACAGTCGCATGTCCGATAAACCACCCATGGACTTATCAAGAAAACAAGCCATTGTGGGCCATAAAAACACCATAACTGTGACGTCATAAACCATGGAGACTGTTACGTCATAACGGGTCTAATTAACAGTAATCCTTATCGTTTCATACAAGTTTTAATGATACTTTAACAGGGGCGTGCTGGTTAAATCGTTTTTATACTGGAAGAGGAGTTGCTTCTTGGAAATAATTGGAGTTGATATGTCGCTGGTGTTCAAAAATTCAACAGCCCCGAATAGACACGGGAGGATTTCCTGAAAAATGTGAAGATAACACTGACACTAATAACTGATAATAATGACACATTTCGCTATAAAAATAGCGAAATGTGTAATTTCACTATATATTATTTCACCACATTTAGTACCATATTTACCGCAAATAAATAATTTTGACTTTGACTTTGATAAAATATGGTAACTAAAACTGTACAGCTAACATAATGAACAGACACATCAAGTTACCCGAACTATCAAATTTTCCCAATCATCCTTGAACCTAATACTTAAACGATAAGGTTGAAAATCTATTAAAAAAAAAATTACAGACTAGTAGCTTGACGTGCTGGCGTCTGTACATACACTGACTTTATTGATGATGTTCTTCGAAAAGGTGAGGATGAGCTCGTGGCTTGTTTATAATAGCCGCTCCAGTTGATCTTTAGGTTAAACCGCGCTGGTCTAGGTTAGTCAGTGGATGGGCGATCACTCATCACATACCGAGATTCCTCCGGAAAGCACGTTAAGCCGCCCGGCTCTCATTTGTAGATCTTTGACAGTCATTACAGGTAGTCAGTGGCCCGAAAGTCTGACAATCAGTCTTACCAAGGGGTCAAATAGACAGTCGCTCCATGTAAAAATAGTAGTATTCAGCTGCATGCGGTAAGGCTGAAAGCCAACCCCCACAGTTGGGAAAAGGCTAGGCAGATGATAGTGTTCTTCAGAAAGGTCAGGTGCGTAGTATTCGCAACCGGTGTGCTTGTATGACCAGATATATAAACGAGATCGGTGCAAAAGGACGTTGCAAGGATTGTGTCAGATGGCTTTAGAATACTTATCAATATTAGATAATTTACTACTTACTACTGCCTGGACTGCCTCGTTGGTCGAGTAATCACAAGTGCGACTGCTGAGCATGAGGTCTTGGGTTCGATTCCCAGGTCGGGCAAAGTGCTATTAGGTTTTTCCACCAAGAATTTCTCAGTAGCAGGCACGGAGTCTGGATTTGTGCCCGGTTGATGGCAATAGGCTCTCCCCCTATTACATGAGACTTATAACATAACTGGCGAAATGTGCGTTTACTATTAGGTACACCTCTGCCTAACCCGGGGATTACAGGCGTCATCATCATCAGCCTATAATGTTCCCACTGCTGGGACACAGGCCTCCTCTCTAGGAGAGGGAATGGGCTATAATCTACCACGCGGGCCCAGTGCGGATTGGTACAGGCGTAATGTTATGTTATGTTACTACTTACTAAACCTCATAATTAATTTTATAAAATGCAAGTGACATTAGCATAATAAATAATGACCCATAAATCATTAAGACTAGTCTACACCATACCTACATATCACTTTTAATCACTATAACGAAAAAAAAGTATGAAAAAAAATGAAAACCCCATAAAAGTTCATCAAACTACCATTGGAAGTTATTTCAGCGGCGTCCATATATCAAAAGGTGAGAGTTAATGAAGGTAGACACGCGAAACGTGGTGATTAAAATTAATAAAATTAGTTAGTGCCAGCAGGTGAGCCAGACCACAGAATAAACAATGAACAGTAGCACAACTTCGTCGCAACACTTTCTCTAGACAATGCAGTTGAGCTTTATTGCTGTTGCATCGATTTAGATGGTGTTAGTGTATTTTAATCTACCTTTAGCGATCGATTAATTAATTCAAAATCATAAACATAAAGCTGGGTTTCTACTTGAGCTGTCTCAAACGGCTCCTTCGACTCAAGGAAACCTGTAACTGCCCGAGTGGCTAACTCATACATAGACTTTTGTACTCCAACAGTGCCATGCCGAGGAGAGCCTCCTCTGAGTCTGCTTGTGGCTTGCTTCAAGTTGAGGCAACATTTTTCTTAGTCATGTTATATTGTATAGTTGCCTTAAACAGTTTTTGAACTGAAGAGACTTTTAAATTTCAAGTCATCATCATCTGACTAGCCTTTTCCCAACTATCTTAGGGTCGGCTTCCAGTCTAACTGGATGCAGCTGAATACTAGTGTTTTACATGGAGTGACTGCCTATCTGACCTCCACAAACCAGTTAGTACTGCGTAATACGATACCTCTTGGTAAGATTGGTTGTCCGACTTTTTTGTGCCACTGACTTCCTAACGACTGTCTAAGGTCTTCAAATGACAGCCAGGACCAAAGGCTTGACGTGCTTTCCGAGGCACGGAGGAAACTCGGTATGTAATGGGTGGTCACCCATCCACAGACCAACCTAGGCAAGCACGGCTTAACCTAAAGATCAACCCGAGCGGCTGTTATTATTTAGCCACAAGCTCCTCAGACTTTTAAATTTCAAGTATTTTACTATAAATAAATAAAATAACACATAATATGGTATGTGTAGACCACTTCTCGACAATTGTTTGTGTATTGGCCTTGTTTTGTTCTGTCCCCTACTGATATGGAGGTAAGTGGAAATTTTGTATTTCCTACTCCTCCGCTATTCTTTTCTGATTAATTTCATTGCGGGATCCAAGACAGTTGAATCGTTTTTCTGGGACTTCGTCGAGCTTCATTGTCTTGGCGCTTATCTGGTGGTCGCCACTGTTGATTCTGGCTTTCAGGAGTTGCAGTGGTATGGGAAAAGTGTGGCGGACTTGTCCCATAAAAACGTGTTCGTAAACAATTGCATATTTTGAAGTAACTTTTCCAGATGCAATTTTTTCCATCACGGCTAAAACTTGGTTGAGGCAGCCGTAGGAATTGGCTCATACAAAGAGGGTCCTATAATCAATAGTAGTAGTGAATTCAGGTTTAGATGATGAGCATTGTGGGTACTGCTCCTATTCGTTAATAATTCATACGACATACATTTCGGAATACCAAACACCATAATAACCATACTTTTTATAAAAAAAATATAAGAAACTAAAATTACTTTCTGAAAAAGTAACGACACCGATATGGTTTCAGTTAATTTATTTTTAAAACACGCGCGGTTTCTGTTCAAGATTACCAAAGAACATTAATTAAAATTCTTGTTGGTATGGTATACCTATTTACAACATATTTTTCGTACTCATGCTTTTTAATCCTTGCAAAATCCATTGGGTAAAATGACCAAATATACGATCTTATGAGGAAATGTTGGCATGGTCTTTTTTCCATACGAACGCTCTCGCCTGTTTTCTTTCTGGTTTATGACTTCAAAGCTATGTTTTTTTACAGTTAAATAAATATCAACATCTTCTATGTCTCTAACTTTTCCTTTTTGAAGATACATAATCTGTATAAGCACTAGAAGCTTTACAAAATGCTCAAAATTGCCTATTTAGATCGCCTGTCTACAAAGGCCTAGTGTACAATTTTGACAACTATTAATGAAAAACGAAAAACATAGGACACACAAATTTTGTCGTATTTTTTTTACGAGGCACGCAAGGACTCAATATGCAATGGATGGTCACCCATCCACAGATCTACTTTATTAAGCGTACCTTGGCCTTTAATCGACCCGTTTTATTACTTATCTGCCTCTTTACAACATACTTTTCATAATTCACGTTGTTTAATCCTTACAAAACCCATCCGGGAAAATGACCAGTCATAAGATTTTTAGATTATGTGTACCAAACCTCGGATTATGTAGATTATATTGTACGTTTCATTTCAATTATATTTTCATACACGACAATAGGGGAGGGAGGGCCGCATTGTCACGGTGAAAGCCCGGAATTCTCCGGTATCAGACTAATAATTATTTCTATTGTCTTATTTGCCCGGCTTCCCCAGAGACAATTAAGGTTGACGCATCAGTATTGTTAAGTCGTGTGGAATGTTGGCGCTGGCCGTTCCTAGTTATGGTATAGGGTTTAATTTTTAGGGGCAAAACGGGTCATGGTAACAAAGAATGTCACATACTTTCAAGTATTCTTGTTTTCGTCTACACACCACCTTCAATCTTCTACCACACATAGCTGTTAGATAGGTACGTACCTATGTTGTTCATTTTAATTGGCCTGTTGGTCTAGTGGTTAGTGACCCTGACTGCTAGGACGGAGGTCGTGGGTTCGATTCCCATACAGGACAAATCTTTGTGCGATGAGTACGATTATTTGTTCTGTATCTGGGTGTAAATTTATCTATAATATGTATGTATTTAGAAATATATAAGTATGTTTATCAGTTGTCTGGTTGCCATAGTACAGGCTCTGCCTAGTTTGGGATCAGATGGCGGTGTGTTGGTTGTCCCAAGATATTATTATTATTTAATGTACCTACCTATGTAAACATGATTTTTGCATGCTACAATTATGGCGGAATGTGTCCTGCTCTATAACATTTTTATGAAATCCTGTATATACCACATTTTATGCAAATAAATATACTTACTTACTTACTTAGTGGGAGTTGATGAATGATTAGCATTGT
The DNA here is from genome assembly GCA_950005105.1 of Lycophotia porphyrea. NCBI lineage: Eukaryota > Metazoa > Arthropoda > Insecta > Lepidoptera > Noctuidae > Lycophotia > Lycophotia porphyrea. The sequence goes on from OX465393.1 coordinate 16,092,486, forward strand.
TATTAAGGCCTCTGGTGTAAGTAAAGTGAGTAGTTGTCGCACGTTTGGCGCAGTATCTGGGTGATTGACTGGTGCAATGCGTGTCGCGGGTTCGATTCATGCACGGAACCAATATTTGTATGGTCAACACTACTACAGGTAGTTGTTCCGGGTCTGGCTGTTTGTGTATCAAACTGTGCCAAGTGTGGAGAAACGATTTATAAATTTAAAAAAGTAGGGTATAAGACAAGTTGAGTTGGTCGATTATTCGTTTGATTTGCTTCAGATGTATCCAGCGCAGTTTTATTTTAGCGTGCCAACTTTCCAAATGACTGTTAGTTTGATACCCAAATACTTCGTTCCACAGCTCTTTGAAAAACTTTGAGTGTTTATTAATCCGTCAAATTAATCCTGAATACTTTATATCCCCTAGACTCAATACCAAGTTTCCGGCGTCAAGTTTAAAGAAAATCTTCGCTTTAGGACTACAAAAGAAATTATTTTAATATACGCAACAACGCAGTCCCTGAACAAGAGTTATTTCAATATTTTCACCAACTTTGACGGAGCAATGGGAATTCCTAAATGCACCGAAATAATTAGTTGCGAAGCTTGCGCATATTTCAGTGACATAGAAGCCGAAAGCGTGAACAACAAAATTTAAAATCTGGCTCTAAATAATCAGTTTCATTTCGTTGAATGAGATGCCTTCCAGGATATTAATTTAATTATTTATTATAACTTTATGCACATAATGTACAAAGGCGGACTTAATGTCTTGGGCATTTTCTACCAGTCAACCTTAGGGTGATGCAAAGACAAAACTGTAGGTGCAAAATTAATATCTTGAGAGGAAAATGCTAGTATATTATGATATAACATAACATCACGTCTGTAATTCCAGAAGGGTTAGGCGGAGGTGTACCTAATGTACAAATGAACGTTCTCTTTTTTTGAAAAGCGAAAAAAATCACTATAAAGAGTTAAACAAATTTAAAATTTCTTGATTCAAAATGCATATACAAGGCATAAAATTAGGGGCTGCTGGCTGTTCGAAAGAGATACCGCGGCCCTGGAACACAAAGGGCAAGGAAGGAACATGGATGGGTTTTAGTCAGTACGAGTCTGACACTCCCTTCCGCTCTGCCCAGAGCGGGAGAAGTCATTTGATGATTTCGCAACCGTAAAAAAAAAAAAAGTCATAAAATTAGACTTTTTAGTACATTCAAGTATACCGAGGAAAAAAGATAGTAAAAGAAGAATGGGACGTTAGTCAAACCGTCAACAGTACCAAGTTCTAAATTGCTAATCACACTTGACGCCCGTGTGTCTCGTATAAGGGATTCATTAATAATGCAGTGACGCGACGCTAGACGGGGGTCGCGGACGGTAGCCGTAGATGGCGGATGGCAGCTCATCAGGATGGTAGGTTGGTGGGATGGTAGGATGGTGGCCGCGCCAATCACATTAAAATAACCCCACTACGGTTTATCTCGCACCTTATTGTTGCTGGCTTTAGCATTCAATATAGGGTGTAAACAGACTCTTAACGAAGCCGAAAGGCACTTGTTCTCCCCGTCATTGCGATATTTTTTTTGTTCTAGACCATACCTGGGATCTTCTAGTTACGGAGATATTGGGGGTCAAAGTTCCAAAACTTTCACAAGTTTTTTTTTTAATACATGTTTTTACTGTAAGATTTTTACTTTCTAGACCTCCAGGACCCCCTTACTATTCAATCCATCTATCAGCACAATGTTTTGAGTTCGTTACATTGAGTCCTGCTGTAAAAAGTGATTTTTCAGCACAAAAAAAAAGTTGTTTCCCAGCACTAATTTTCGCGTAAAGTTACTTAGTTTGATGAACATAATGCTTGGTTGACGGCTTAGTGAAGAGTCTGTTTACAATCCGTATACTTATATTCGTGCAGTCTGGTTAGTTCTTTATGATGAAGTGGATTGTAACTAAACAATAAAAACAGTGTGAAATAAAAAAAAAAACTTGAAGGTATTGCAAAGGCTACATGTCGATATCAGTGCGAAAACTATAAGGTACTAGGAATTTATTACATGATTGTAGACCCAGTTTTTATCGATTATTAAAAAGATCAACTGTTTCATACAAAATTGCAATACCTGTCTAAATAAGGGTATGAAGAACAGGGTGTAAATTTCTTCATCCCCCATGGAGAAGGGAGGATCCTCCGACCAGATGTGTGTTGTGTCTGGTGGGCTACTACAGACAGTTGTTTACTTTGATTTTAGTTCTTCATTTGTGTCATAGTTGGTGCTGTAACACTTTTTGTAATGCCCCTACACCTATACCGTCAAAATCTATGGTAGCGCTGGAGATTTCTGTCAGTTGCTGGGGTTTAAGAAACAACTGCTGAACTCATGGTAACAGTTTAACAGTTTATACTCTGTCTACTACTGTACTTATGGCTTTTAAAACCTTAATAACTTTTTAACTACCCAAAAATCCCAGAGTTCCTTAAACAGCAGTACGTTCAACCCAAACCTCGGAACGTGTATGCGGTTCAAGTTCAATTCAAAAAGCCAATACACGTGGCCGAACAACAAAGGCACCGCCTTACAATAAGTAAGTACCTGCCTATCATTCAACAATTACTCATAAGGATTGACAATGACATCATGACGTATTACAGGATAAATTTAATATAACCAGTAAACCAACTAAGTCCTTTTTACCCGACTACGGTATAGCCAAAAGGAAAGGTTATGATTTTAACAGTCTATGTTTGTAAAATTATTAATGTTCAATCACCACCACAACACTGTTTCAATGAATGACGATTGACGGCGCGGTTGGCGCAGTGGTTGAGCGATCGACTGCTGAGCTGTGTGCCGCGGGTTCGATTCCCGCACGGAACAAATATTTGTATGGCCTACAAGTCGTTGTTCCGGTTCTGGCTGTTTGTGTATGTGGGTTTAAATGTTTGTAAACGCACCCACGATACAGGAGAAATTCCTAGTATGGGGCAACGTTTTTGTTAAAGAATAAAAAAAAATAAGAATGAATGAGGAGTACATTAATTGTTACTAACGTCCGGCTGACATAACACAGGTACAGATTATACGAACAAAATCAATGTGACGGTTGCTACATCCAAAAATATTGGAGGATAAAATTAAACAGGAGAATTAGGAGTCAACTTTTCATTTTGTTACCACAGCACAAATAAAAGCCTGCGCAAATGAGGGAAAATTTGTCCACGAACAATTTACAGCAACCAATAGACGTCAAACAACAGATGAAAAAACAACACAAGAATCAATGACAAGAGCGGTCATTGCTATCTGGCGGACCAAAGTCCCTCGTATGCACAGGCCCTAAGATGTAACCATCTTAATACGACAGCCTCGACTTACTGTTACGAGTAAACTGTGACCTACCTTTTTTTCGGATGGGAAATCATCAAATGACTTCTCCCGCTCTGGGCAGAGCGGAAGGGAGTGTCTGACTTGTACTGACTAAAACCCAACCATGTTCCTTCCTTGCCCTTTCTGTTCCAGGGCCGCGGTATCTCTTTCCAACAGTCCCGCAGCCAACTGTTACCTACCTGAAGCATGCTTATATAGAATTAGTTTTAAACGCTTCACGAGTGCCTGTTCCAGCCATTCGTTCCAAGTTGAAATACTGTATCTTAATACTAATCTCTGATTCAATCCCGGAATACTCAGAATAGGAAACATGGCAAGGAAACTAACAAAATCACGGAGCAATGGCCACACACAGGCTACCATTGGTATTCGTCTCGTGAACTCGTCTCGTGCCTCGTGAGTCTCACTGCCCAAGCCTTTGACACCGCCGTAACTGTCACGACAGATGATGACGTGAATTTTAAACAGAAACCCGTGGTAGGCCGTCATGATAATCAGCGGTGCATTATAGATAAGCCGCGTTTTAAGGCTGCTTCATGGGTTGGCCCAATTTTAGTGACGGATAGATTAGGTATCATGTGTGTAAGCGAGAGATTATGAGGTAAGATAAGCGTAAAAGGCTTGGTATACGTAATGAAATAAGATCTAAAATAAGCTGTCGAGGCACATTCAGTCTTATTATGATATAGTTATAGTGTTGACAATACTTTGCCTGTCACATTACATGCCATACATGCCATCTAAAGTTAACTAAGTATGACAGACTATGCAACACCGGACAGCCGAGAAAAACAGAGCTTCAGACGCTCACAGAAGTTCACCTGCTATGATTCTTACATACTCCTTCTGCTTCGTTCAAGTTCATAATTATATCAGAGGCCTTAGCACGAGGGCTGCGGGACTGGTCGAAAGAGATGCCGCGGCCTTAGAACATAAATGGCAAGGAAGGAACATGGATGGGTTTTAGTCAGTACAAGTCTGTCACTCCCTTCCGCTCTACCCAGAGCGGGAGAAGTCATTTGATGATTTCCTATCTGAAAAAAAAGGCCCTAGTACGAGTACGTGGTATAAAAATAACGTAAATACGTCGATTTTAAAATCGAAAATACAAAATAATCCTAAAGCATTTTAGTTTAATTGTTTGATAAATTCTTGAAATTGATGAAAATGAAAATCGACGTACAACGTTACGTTTACACCGCGCCCTGGTGCTAGGGCATCTGGTCATAAACGCACGCCGCCGGTTGCGAGTACAACACCTGACCCGGACCGTTCCTATAAGCTTTGAGGAATCAGTACAAAGTCAAGAAAAGACGAAAGAAAGGGGCTGGTGTCCGCGTCCACGTCCAAAGCGCGTATTTTGCGTACGGAAAGAAATTACCTAATTACCATCATCATCTGCCTAACCTGTTCCCAAATATGTTGGGATCGGCTCTCAGTCTAACCGGATGCAGCTGAATACCAGTATTTTACGTGGAGCGACTGCCTCCACAACCCAGTTAGTACTGGATAATATGATTGGTAAGACTGGTTGTCAGACTTTTTTGTGCCACTGATTACCTGTAACGACTGTCAAAGATCTACAAATGACAGCTGGGACCAACGGCTTAACGTGCTTTCTGAGGCACGGAGGAAACTCGGTATGTAATGAGGAAACCTAATTACCATATTGAATTATAATTATTCATCTTTACACTTATAACGGATTTCCAGGAACATATTAAGTATTCTATGATTGTTCACTCCCGATTTGTAAACTTGATTAGCCCTGATAAATTCAACAAAGGGAATTACCAGATCAAAGGAGAGTAATCCTAGTTCTGATAAAGGTCTTGTCGTTTGATTGGGGCCTCGTTTTGTCACTGAATTTGTAAGTTTAATTCCTGATTGTTATATCTGTCTTAAGTGTCAGATGTCAGATATTTCTAGTAGAATCTTATAATTTCTGGGCAACTCTTCAAATTCATAAAAATGTACTAATGCACTTTCACTATCAATGTACTGGGTGTTTGGTAAGAGATCGTAAAACTCTGAAACCGCGAAACAAAAATAACAAATGTTAAAAGCTGTTTTGTTTTTCTTGATTTCTTAGTTGATCCCATAGTAAAAGTTGTTGACAATGATTAGTAAGATCACATGACAAGTCATCTGCCTAGCCTTTTCCCAACCATTTTGGGGTCGGGTTCCAGTCTAACCGAATGCAGCTGAATACCAGTATTTTACCTGGAACGACTGCCTATCTGACCTCCACAACCCAGTTAGTACTAGGTAATACGGTATATAGTTAGGCAGGTAATACTGGTTGTCAGACTTTTTTGGGCCACTGACTACCTAACGACTGTTAAAGATCACGGACCAACGGCTTAACGTGCTTTCCGAGGCACAGAGGAAACTCGGTATGTAATAAGTGGTTACCCATCTCCCGACCAACCTAGGCAAGCACGGCTTGATCTAAAGATCGACCCGAGCGGCTGTTATTATTTAGCCACGAGCTCCTCAAGTTAATTCACATGACAAGTATCAGTAACTAATAATAACCAGTCACTCTAAGTATTATGTTTACCGAGACTGTATACGTCATTAATAGCCGAGTCTTATTGAAAACTGTAAACTAGACTAATTACAGTCGCTTTTTCCATCTTTAGGTTCTCGATATACTAGTATTAGAAAGTGCTTCCATATTAATATTATTTAAGGCCTAGTTCAGGCACACCCCATCACATTTAGTTATAATAATTATTGTGACAAATCCTACCAAATTCAATGCGAAAAATGAGGTGTTTTTCTGTCCACTGTAATCATTAATTCCACCAGCCATTACGTCCTTACGACAGGCGTAAAAATGAGTACCGTATTAACAAAACATAAAAAAATAATCCATTTATGAAAACTAGGTCAGATGTTCTGAAGGAACAGAGTAGGTAGGTATGACGAGACAACCGGTAAAGCCCCCATTAATCCATGGGATTCGCTGTGTCTTAGACATGTCGAGATTCTTCCGAGAAAAGATGTTGTGCTTGACATTAAAAGCGGATTTGGTTTTGGTACAAATTTACAGTGGCCAGTACCTATTGAAAATAGTATACGAAAGTATTACATGCCTAAATTGTACACTATTATATGGTACTGATGATATTTATCTCCTTTTCTCTTATTTACAAGGTTCGCCTTCAATTCGCTACTTCTTTTCTTGGTTCACAATAGCTTAGTTTCCAATACCTACTAATGGGTGTAAAAGTGCCCAAAACGAAGCTGAAAGGCACTTGCTTTCCTCGTATATATCTACTATATACCTGGGAACCTTCTAGTTACGGAGATATTGGGGGTCAAAGGTCCAACATTTTCACAAGATTTATCTAAATACAACTTTTTAATGTTATAACTTGACTTCGAATACTTCCATAATCCCCGTACAATGCGTCCATCAGCACAATTTTTTGAGTGCGTAACATTGAGTCCTACCGTAAAACGTGATTTTGTACCCCGAAAAAAAAAGTTGTTTCCCAGCAATATTTTTTGCGTTGAGTTACTTAGTTTGATGTACAGAATGCATGGTTGACGGCTTCGTGAAGGTTCCGTTTAGACCTTGTATGTATTTCTCAACAACTATTTGATTTTTATTTATTTTTACCGAAAACTTATTATAAAGGTACCTTACTGCTAAGGAACGATCCTAGTGCTTAGCAGAAAGTGCTAAAGCGGCTTACTTACCAAATATTCTAAAGGAGTTGAACCTCTCGTTTCTCTGATATTTTACAGGAAAGTTTCCCTCTATACAGTCATACATATACGAGTCTAATCTCTTTATTATTCCCATTACGTTTAAAGCTAACAAGTTTACCTAAAACTTTATGAATTAGATAAGCACTAGACTTAGCTTTTCATAGCACCTCCGAGTTTCATAATTAGATTCTAAGTAACTTTGAAAAGGGTTTAACGCGTAACTTTGAAAGCTTCGAAATCACATGCACGTGGCGCTCTCTCTTGGAATGATTAGAAAGTAGGCAGTTCCCTCGGGAACGAGGGAGCGAGGCAGGATAGAAAGGTTTTAGTTCGAGCGTTACAACATAGATGGCGTTAGAATAAATTTGGTTTAACGTCAACAAGTTTGGTAAAAACTGATAATTATCTTTACATCTTGCTGAACACTAAAGTAGTTGGTGCAGTTGGTAGTTAGTATTATTGAATGGCATTTATTTTTACAGTATTCTCAGTTTATTACTGGAGCACATAAACACTTTTAGGCAAGTATGCTCCACCCTAGGCAGCATCATCGCTTGACATCAGGCGAGTTGCAGCCAAACGAAAGCTTGTTTAGAGAAATAAAAAACTGTGTTAATAATATAAATCATGAATTAGTACTTGATCTACGGAAGAGTTATCAAAATTCTGTTAAAGGGGTTTTTTTTTTCGGATGGTAAATCATCAAATGACTTCTCCCGCTCTGGGCAGAGCGGAAGGGAGTGTCAGACTTGTACTAACTAAAACCCATCCATATTCCTTCCTTGCCCTTTGTGTTCCAGGGCCGCGGTATCTCTTTCGAACAGTCCCGCAGCCCTCGTCGTTCGCCTTTGATATAATTATGACCGTGAAATTGCAATTTCATTTTGAAGTAAAGGAACATACAGATTAGACCAGTTTTAACAATCAAAAACATTACAATAATCTAAACCAACAAACAAGTACTAGTAGTAAGTACAAGTAGTAGTAGTGTAGTAGTATGTTTAATACTCAAGGGGTTTGGCGCTGATAGTCGAAATACAGGCTCTGCCTAGTTCGACTACAGATGACTACACCACTTTAATAGATCTAAATCATCCTTCCATCATATCTTGTAACTTACGCCTAAGTTTCTTTCAATAAACATTATTATTTTTGGGATGTGCTTTTGCTTCTCAGCTAACTGGTACTTCCAACTACATTTACGGGCCGAAACCAAAGTAAATGCAGCGTGTGATGTGTAATGTTGAGAGTGTGTTGTAATGAGAACCTATTTCGTTTTCATCTATTTGCATGAACTGTCTGACGATTCGGCATGTATTTAAAATCGCGGCTTTTTGTAGGGTAATGTAGAGCGTTTCTTTTATTTCTAACGATAGCTCTTCTCTGAGCTGAAATTGATTGTTCCGATACGGTTATCTCGGGGTATTGTCGTGTAAAAAGCTCATGTAATTGTTGTCTATAGGTGGTCATGTCGGTCTCTAATTTAGTGATATAAAAGTAGGTTCGCATGATGAATAGATTAACTTCTTTACTCCATCTCTTGCGAACTCTTGCTTTTCCAGCCTTGGTGGACGCGGGTAAAAAGGGAGATACCCCCCGCGCAGCATTCAAAGCTGGAGTAGGTGGAACTGCATTCAAACTAGTAATGGTGGGTGATGAAATGAATGTCGAGGACGATGATATTGATGGTGATGATGGCCTCGAAGGCGTGTATGAGACTGTGCTTGGACTGTACGGTTCTACAGGGGTGGTTGTCCTGTCTGTCAGTCTGTCACCATCGTCAATTATTTCAGCTGTAGTATTTTTGTCGGTGGGAGCTCGCCTGTTCAACTCCTCACCGCTGACGGTTCGCATGCTGTGACACCTAGCGTCAGCTCCAGGTGCGCCCCGGCGATCGCCCCCGGGCAGCGGCCCTATACGTTTACTTTTAGATCGTGTCTCCATTTTTTTTATGGGTTTCCAGAGCCACGTTAGCCACGCCATTTTTCTTTCGTGTGTCCGCCCCCCACGTGACTAGATGGTCAATCAGGACGTATGGTTGTTTAGGGGGCACATTATTATTATTATTATATCCTTTATTTATTCACATACATATTCATTTCATTTTTAAATATTTAAATAAAAAACAACTTAAAAAAACATTTAAAAATAGTAGCCCACCAGCATTGGGAACAGGGTCCGAGCTACCGGTGGTCAGGGCTGTTGAGAGAGGAACCTCTTGACAATACGCGCCGTGTCCAGAAGTACTGCTTTCTGAATCAAGCCCTTGATCCAGCTGCCAAGCGAGAGCCTCCTTAGATGTTGGTCGAGGCTACTGGCTATTAATCCATTGGCTGACACGACTATCGGCACAATAACTGCTGTACTCACATCCCACATGTCGACGACCTCGCGAGCCAGATCTAGATACTTGAACTGCTTATCTTTTTCTTTTATCATATTATTATTAAACATTCTTCTCACGATATAATCTTGTCACTTGTGGAACAGCTATTTCTCTTATTTCATTTGCCATTAAGGCGGTATCACAGTTGATGACTTGACACCTAAAGGATGTATCTAAGTGCAATCTCGTCATCTCATGCGACAGACAGACAGACTGACATATTTATTAAACGCGTGCACGATATTCATGACAACGCTTTTATTAATCCGCCATTTTGTTTGACTTTTGCAATGTTTATGTACCTACCTAAGTATTCACGGTACCTCGGTTTGTGTTAAAGAATTTCTGTAATATTAGGTTTTAAAATACCAGAAAGAAGGTTGCATCCATAAAATATAAGGTGTTAAAAAATTAACTGCAAGAATTTCGTGTGTGCATTGTACTCATCATTATCAACAACTTTTACTAGGGGACGAAAGCTGAATTCGCGAAAAAAAAGTCAGCTGTCCCGTACATTTTATTGAGTTACGTGTGCATAAATGTATGGAACAGCTGATTTTTTTTCGCGATTTCAACTTTCGTCCCATAGTAAAAGTTGTTGATAATGATGAGTACAATGCCCACACGAAATTCTTGCAGTTAATTTTTTAACACCTTATATCTTTTTTATTTTTTTTCATTAGCCTGTTCTGTCCCACTGCTGGGCAAAGGCCTCCCCCATTCTCTTCCGACTCTCCCGGTGTTTTGCCTCCTCTGGCCAATCAGTCAGGAACGAGTCTAAATCGTCACGCCAGCGTTTCCACACCTTATATATTATAAATTAATCAAATTTTTATTTGCTAAAAACACTTTCTTCTCACTGGTATATTCTTGCTATTACTCTAGACTGGCTTTGTGTAACATAAGAGAACCTTCTTAAACTGAATCCTAACTAAGCTGTACTAATCTTGACAATGAGTAGCTCAACTATGATGAGAGTGATCATTAAATCGTTGATCATTCATTGGTTGAGCAGCTGCATGTTTTCCCTGTGTCTAAAATTCCATGCGTCACATTCTTGACATAAAAACTGCAAACCGATTGAAGTAAATGTCTAAATCATTTAATTCAGCCTCTCGAAGTCACAGATCGCAATCCGCCACTGGAAACCCTCTGCTTTTTGCATTCAGTCTAACCATTTTAAGCTCGTAGATATGACTATTTAACCTGGGAATGTCCCAAACTACTCTCACCAAAATGCGATCTCCGCTCCAGGATTCATTTCCTCAATCGGCCAGCTCACTGCCAATCCAGCTTGCTTACTCAGTTATGTAGATGTCTCATTCCAGTTCTTTTCCGGGTATTTTTATTATTACAAACAAAAACGCCAAGACATAACACACAAACATTACTCTATATTCTAAGGGCGTGTTAATTTCATCTCGTAGTCTAACCTGTGTAAAAAAATGCAATAAAAAGATCCCACACGTGCCGAACCCACGTTGTTCCCTTGTTAAACGCGTTCGGGAGTTGTCGGCAATTGTCGGATTCCACCATGTGTTCACTTTATTTTGTGTTCTGTCATTATGCGGTTACACAAAGCAAAAATGCCGCGTGTTTCAAAAAAGTTGGGAGTATGTTGAAAGGTTGAATGAGCTTCTACATTGACACAGTTTCAAAAATTTGTGACGGCATCCCTTTTTTTGGTCCTGTAATTTTTTATTGAAAGAAACTTCACGATTGGGGATCCCTTTTTTTCTGTAGGCAAATCCTCTTGGGCGCCTTCCGCCCTCTGGGGACATCGGAGGTTTATGTCAGACACGAACTCCTATGTAGATCCCTAAGGAAATCTGGTGTCATCCAAGGAAGATGGCCTTGTGGAAGTGGAAGCTAATCCATGCGTTAAAACTTCTTAATTCACTATATGGCCATTCACACATCGAGGAGATCCCGAAATTACCTAGGTACTTCTTTTATAGTTCAAAATTCCTTCGACAAAAATCTTTTCTTCTTGTTTTGGTGCCTCTCCAATAAACTGACCGTTGGCTATCTAGTCCCAATATTTCTCCGTATCAACATGTGGTCTAACACCACATTCCCCCGTTACTCTGCCCATCTATAACCGTATCTTGAAATTGATCTCCTATATCCAAAATATCTGCAAGTCTGCATGTCTAAACACCACACAATAACTAACATGGATCGTCCGTTGGGACCGAGTGTCTTACATTTGGTGCCTGACATTTAGTATAACGTCTAACCTGAGAACTCTCGAGGGGAGACGTGAAAGGTTAAATGTTATGAGTAACGGCTATGTCCCGTACCGTTAAATATCAAGTAAATGTGTAGCGCGATATTTTGCTTAGAAGATAAAATGACATCACTCCTGTATTTCGTCAAAGGTTACGGCAAAATTTATATTTAGGTCCCATGTAATAAGGGACAAGCCTATTGCCATCAACCAAACACAAATTCAAACTTCGGACTGCTACTGTTAAAATAACTGATACAAAAATACAATTGCATTTTCCCTGATCAATAAATAAGCCGAGGACCTTACGTTCAGCAACACAGTAGTGCTTGCGACCACTAGATCAACGAGTCAGTGTTTTCTTTATGATCTGAACTTATTGCAAATTGAAGACTAGATACTGATTATAACTGAAATACCCTTCGATTTAAATTCCTGAAAATAGTAACAAGAAAAAAATCAAGGTTTTTTTTTTTAATTTATCTGTATTTTAGAGAGGGGTTTTCTAGATATTGTTACCTTGTTGCTAATGGAAAACTATCAAGACTTAACCATTACTTGACTTAACCATTGTAAGGCCCATCTATGAATACATTTTCTCAATAACGGCAAACCACACACGCTGTTCAATAGTTACTTAATACTTAATCCGAAGTCCTACAGTTAAGTGGGAAGCTAAACTTGTTAATTAAGTACGACACAAAGGAGAGTTAAGTGTTCGTTGGTAACCGCACGCCACTTGAAAATTTACCATAGCAACTTGTGTTGGGCTAGTGGTCGAGTATAGTGCAACTAGCAAGGACATTGTTATGGACAATGCTGGTGGAATATTGGGTCATTTATGATGACAAATTTAGTACATAATGTGATGTGCATTGTGTATTTATAAATAACATACATACATAAACTCACGCCTTTTTCCCATGGGGGTAGGCAGAAACTATAGATACTCTTGTTTTCGTCGTCCTGGTTCACACATTTGGTTGTACTTGCACGCCGGTTGCGAGTACTACGCACCTGACCTTTCGGAAGTACCTCAACAATGAGGTCAGCGTATGTACTTTTTGGGCGTCCACTCCCGGCGTTGCCACTCATATCTGTCTTATGTTAGTCGCCTTTCACTCATCCTTTTCACATGAGCAAACTATCTAAGCATACTCTTTCAATTTTGGTTACTTCATCGTCTTTTAAACCTCAACGTTCTTGTATAAACTCATTCGTCAATTTATCATTCAGAGTTACACCACACATGCTTCGCAAGGAACGTTTCCGCAGTAGAAAATCTGAATCAACTAGCCTTTAAGTTTCGGACAAACCGGTTAGATCAAAGTGCTCGAACCACGGACACTTCAATACAATTACTTACTGCTGAAGTATTTGTCAGTGTCTTGTGTCCACCGCTGGTCCATTCTTAGTCAGTACCCGTTTAACTAATCCTTAAAAGCTGTACTCCTTCCATTTAATTCCAATATTACTCGTTCCAAATGGATTTTAAACCATGAAACGATTTTTACTATAAACAAATATAAATATTATTATATATTCATATCACATAAAATATTATTATCATTGCAAGAATCGCCGTGTTATGAAGAAGTCCAGTTACAGTCACGTACGAGCTGTAATAACACGGGCGATCGCCATGCATTCAGTACCCACCTTTATTATTTACTTTATTTTTTTTATTTGGGATACTTACACCTAATATACCTTAACAATTTTCTTAAAAAATACGAATTTGAAGGCCATTTTACAAGTTTCCACGGATAAATTAGTTTTATTTATAACATGCTTATGTTGTTCCTGTGCATACCTAATATTTTCTGTTATTTATTTGTTTAAAAATATGCAAGATTTGTAGTTGTATGTATTAAAAAAATTAAGTAGGTGCTAGTTTTCTAAATCCTAATTCATGGCAGGCCCTAATTTGTGTAAGTCTATTTTGATTCATAATACAATAATTTAAAATTGGTACTTATTACTACCTATAATCTTAGAACCAATACATGTGCTTCTGTGGCAAAGGAAACTAAGTCTTAGCGATTGATTTATTTAAAACTTCGAAAGCTCGATTAGTACATTAAAATAAATTATGAGTGAACCCAAAAATAAATCAAGTACAAAAACCCCGTATGAACACCAAAAACCAAATCTGGTCCGACATGGGGGTAATTTGTAAATTATTTCTGGCGTACGCTACGCCTATTAGGACATTTTGATAGCTGTCTGTCGACTTCTTTCAACGTCTATTTAAAAGCTACTGTTAAACAAATAATATTAAAAACCAATATCGCAAACACACTCCAAATTAAACCTTAAATCAAACACGTAGGTGGTGCCCAAAATTTATAGAACGGTATATTTAAATTTGTCGAAGCCTCGACGAGTATTTATGGCACCAAAGCACAATTTCACATTGACCTTCCTCGCCCCCTTTCATTTCTTTTAAAATGTAGGTCTCTAACAGTATTCCCTAATATTCCGCGGTTCATTTTATCCTGGCGGTTGGGCCGTTCGAAACCATTTTGTTATGATGGCGGCATCAAAAGCGCAGGATAAACGCCAACTTATTTTTAAGTGGTAGATATGCAAGTTATTTATAGTGGATCGGAAGCAAAATGCCATGTTCAATCTATAAGTTGATTTATTGTGGAGAAATTATCGTTTCGGATAAGGAATATTATTTTTGTATAACTTCCTTATATGCTGATATTTTGGGACGTGGGTAGGCGTTTGGGCTTCTTACTGTAAGAGATACTCATCTATTAAAATCAGGAAATTGGGCTATTGTTAGAGTAAGGCACGAGTAAGCCTATCGGCTTTCACCCACTTGCGAAACCTAAAATGTACATACAAGAAAATTGTTCGGAACCAATAATAAATGTCTAAATGTGTAACGTTTATCTAACGTGATTCAGAGCTATTTTCTGAAAAATAAATAAGTCTGAAATGCGAAATCATTAATCTTGAATAATTCGTTCGGGTTTTACCATGATATTCTTCTAAAGATTACCTATCAACACGGAATATTTTTCCTTGTCTTTTACGAGGTGACAGAGCTCAGCAGCACTCGTGATTCCGGTATTTTCGCAAATTTCTTTGCTCAGATTTTTTTCTCCGGCAAAACTTGCTGGCCATTTTTGCCGCATGCCCGACGAGCTGTGTGCCAAAATAAACACGACGTGGAGCCCTGACACAGCCAGAAGGCGATGCGGTAGACCTCGCAAGAGATGGCGGGGCGAGTTGGATAGAACACATTGACCCTGGGTCGAAGAATTTGGAAGTCATGGGGGAGGCCTTTTTTTTTTTTTTCGCATGGGAAATCATCAAATGAATTCTCCCGCTCTGAGCGGACTTGTACTGACTAAAACCCATCCATGTTCCTTCCTTGCCCTTTGTGTTCCACGGCCACGGTATCTCTTTCAAACAGTCCTGCAGCCCTGGCAGGCATCGGCCCTTGCGGGCCCCTCCCTGTTTGCTGACATCTCTTTGAGGCGCGCGTGGAACACGAACGCGTGGGCCCAGCATTGGGATGACACAGGCCTTGCGCTACCTTATATAGTTCTACTCAATGAGTTCTGCCTATCGCCGTTCACTGCTAGGCATAAACCTCTCCTAAGCTGTGTCATAACTTCCTGTCCTCCGCCTTCCGAGCTGAACCGAGGCGAGCCACATTTAAGAAAGACCTGACATTTGGAATGATAGTAGCTGTCTCGCACAGAAGAGCTCGTGGCTAAATAACAACAGCCTCGCGGGTCGATCTTTAGGTTAAGCAGTGCTTTCCTAGGTCGATCCGTGTATGGGTAACCGTCATACATACCGAGTTTCCTCCGTGATTTGGAATGCATGTTAAGCCGTTGGTCCCGTATGTCATTTATAGATCTTTGTCAGTTGTTACAGGTAGTTAGTGACCCGAAAGTCAGACATCCGGTTTTACCAAGGGGTAGGTATCGTATTACTCAGTACTAACTGGGTTGTGGAGGTTAGATAGGCAGTCGCTCCATGTAAAATACTGGTATTCAGCTGCATCCAGTTAGACTGAAAGCCAACCCCAACGTAGTTTAAATTGGGAAAAGGCGAAGCAGATGAAGACCCTAGCACAAAGTTGAAGTTTTTATTCAAAAGGAAAAATTATAAGTTGGAAACAGGTATTTGAATGGCCTGAAGTTCGTCCTAGCTAACTTTCCTCTTACACAATCAACGTCTGGCAGACCGATACATCAAATACTAAGGGCAAAATCGATAGGTTTGTCTTTGTGCAGATGACAGTGCAATTATCATCCTTTGATATATTACTATGGCTCCCTGATAATATCTAATGGTTAATTCTCTATTAATAATACCATTTGTTTGTACGTCAACGTGTTGAAACCTAATTGGTTATTGATGTTTCGCGTTGATTCATTAATTATTCGGTGTGTAATGTAATTTTACGGTTTTGACATACAAACCTACCTAGGTTTAATACATCAAGCCTCTTTGCTATGTCCATTATTGTCCATATTTTATTCATTCCGAATCATATAGTGGCTTTTACGTGCTCAAACAATCAATTTGGAAGGTCATTCTCAAAAAATTCGATGTTCTTAAGTAATGTGATGTTCTAGTGCAAGTATAATAAATAAAAAGAACCATAAATATATTACCCATATTTGGATTCATGCAGGGTGTAAACAGACGAACGAAGTCGTCAACCAAGCACTAAGTACATCAAACAAAGTAACTTTACGCTAAAATTAATGCTGGGAAACGACTCTTTTTTTTGGGCCGAAAAATCACGTTTTACAGTAGGACTCAATGTTACACACTCAAAACATTGTGCTGATGGATGGATTGAATAGTAAGGGGGTCCTGGAGGTGTTTAAAGTAAAAATCTTATATTAAAAACAGCTATTTAAAAAAAAACTTTTGAAAAAGTTGGAACTTTGACCCCCAATATCTCCGTAACTAGAAGGTTCCCAGGTATGGTCTAGAACAAAAAAATGGTCGCAATGACGGGGAAAACAAATGCTTTTCGGCTTCGTTAAGAGTCTGTTTACATCCTTTATATTTATACCTCAATTACAGCCATTACTATAGGAATTAGCTTAAAACTGGCCACCAAATACCAATAAACATTTACGAGCGGATAATATTAAGATCATAATATATATTCGAATGCTCTCCACTATACAGTCGGTTAATTCATTGCGAATTGACTTAATGGTCCAAATAAACCGAACTAAAGTTTCCCTAGGAAGCATTGCACTACAACTTTGCACAACACCCATGTTTGAATATTCAATTTATTAACACTTACTTGGCGAAATGATGTCTAATTTCATTGAAAATGAAGTTTATTTCCAGAATATCAAACAAAACAAATAAAACACACGCTTCACAGTACACACTGCGTTTATTATTTTTTTCGCTCCCAGCTGAGCCTAAAAAAGGCAAAACATACACACATAAATTACCGTGTATTGTAACGAAGTTCAAAGAGGTAATAGCAAACAAATGCGCGCCAAAGACAATAAATCAAAATGGCTGAATAACGAGAGACGGACGGTGGCGAAGGAAACTTTCATTTCGTTCGTTCAAGAGTGCACTTTACTAGAAACATTTGGAATTACTAATGGTTCCCGTTCCTTTGTTTTAGAAGTTCGTTTTTCTCGAATGCGTTTCGATTCTGTTTTTGCCAATGTGTAGTACATGTACTAACGTCAGTTAGTATCGACTGTGGGTATCCACTATAAGGGGTTTTACATTTCATGTGACATTATACAAATGTTTACCAATAGTGACTGAACGTTACTTGAGCGCTAACTGGTAAACTACTAACTAAACTGGTATAGACGCCAGCACATCAAGCTACCCGAAACTGTCAAATTTCACCAATCGACCTTGAACCTAATGCTTCAGCGATAAAATTGAAAATCTATTAAATAAATTTTACAGATTTGTGTGCTGTGTCTGAACATTAACATGCTGCAAAAAATACAAATCGTTATTAGGTTTTTCGGGCTTGAAAAACATAATTTAAACTAAGCTCACCAATATGAACGTGGGCTGTTACGGCGTTTCCTCTTAATCAACTGCTCTGAGACCTTACTTTTTATATTAACTACAAAATATTATCCTTCTACCGGTTAAAGAACTTTATTTGGTATCTTCCCCTTTAAGTAAAAATCTCGAAAGAAATGTATAAATAATTCTCCGAAACCGGTAGTAGTTACCGTGCAGTCCGGTGCAAACATATCCCGGTACTTGAGGGCACGTGGCGCACAGCATTAACCCGCACACTGCGTCATAGATTGTTTTTAACACCCCTAAATGGTGTACAACAAACTTCATCCCATCGTCGACAATAGAACGCTTTTCAAAGACACCCCCAACTTTTCTTTCGGAAACTTTCCTCTAGATTTTCACTCTTAAAGTTTGATGTTCGAAAAAGTTTCGCTAATTTTATTTTTTGGTTTGCGACAGTGGAACGTTGCTTTTAAGAAGTTTTGATGGAAGTTCCAAATGCGTCTTGAAGGTTTTTTAGAGCCAATGATGGAATGTATAATTCTGGAGCTACCTACACTGTTTTCTTTCAAATAGTAATGGTTTTGACCTTTTCATTTAAAGGAATTACGTGGTTGGATTCCAATGTAAATAAATTGAAGATTGTAGATAGAAATTTGGTGGATTTAATTTTGATTTGTAAAAATTCTTAAAATAATGTAATTTTTAGACCTAATTAAATTTCCTCCATGTGACCGCATCCCAGGTATCCCATCTGGACTCACCCATTCCTAAACTATTCCAAATAATTAACAAAATACCAACCTATTTATGCTGATTCCAACAAAGTTGTACTCAAACCAATATGACAATTTGACACAGAGTTATGATAGACCCAGTGATCAAATATTCAATTCAGTTCCGGATTCATATTGCTATGCAAATTACTCTCAGTCGACGTGAATTGATAATTGAGACTAAATAAATATTACATCAAAGACTGTCACACAGTTGTGACACACAGACGGTATATTTGTCAAATGACTAAATTAGCCGCATTGATAGATGCTCAAAATACATAGAAATCAATAATTATGGGGAAGATAGGAAAAAACGAGGACAGTCTACAAGATGATAATAAATTCAGGATTATGACTACTGCGATGAGATTTAAAACCAACAGAAACCAAGAAAAGAAGAAGATACGCTGACCCCAAATGTGCATAATTTACCTGCCCTGGTGGCCTACCAGGACGTCGTAAAGCAGAAGTAATTCCAGTGTGAGAAAGAGATGGCGCTAGACGGCATGTATAGCTTTGTCTCTTTCCCACACTGGAATTACAACTGCTTTAAGACGTCATATTAACCCCCCTGATCCAGAAATTCCTCTATGGTGATGAAAATGAGCTTACATCCAATAAATTAGATACCTGAAACTGTAAGCCCTTAAATATCAGAATATCAATTAAAACAATGAAAATTAAATAAAATGCTCCCTAAACCCATCTCCCAGTACATCATAGGCACTCGTCCCGATTCCCGTCACATTTACATGTGAAAGCCATAACTTGGTGACACGGAAAATTTAATCTTTTTGGTAATTAAATGAAGACCCACAGCTGACCTAATTAAGTGAAACCGTAACCATTTTAATTGTGTTCTTTTTTGTTTGCAGGTACGTGGCTTTTATATGGGAGTTTGTGAGTAGATATTGGAGACTTTACGGAAAAGTTGTTTTTATGTTTTAATTTAAAATATGGTATGTTATGTTCTTGAAATCATGATTACATATTTGTTTTTTTTAATGTTCTTATTATTGCAAATTATCAAAAAAAATTGGATAGGTTATAGTATTCTGCTATAAAGCAGATACGATAAAAAATAAATATACGTACAATTTACAGACCATGTGTCCTTCGTCTCATTTTTATCATAAATATGCCTTCTGTGGTAGCAGAAAGTAGGTATAAATCACGGCATCCATTATCCATTCAATTTCATCAATTTATTTCCAGTTTAACATTGTAATTTGAGCACTTTTATAAACTTTTAATAATATTTTTCACTAATGACAAGCAACGTCAATCTGTCAAGCTTACTATTTTTTCTTAATATTTTTCTATAAAGGCCTGTTAAATGAAGGTTGTATTAGGATTTTATTACTAAAAATGATTAAAAATGTTTTGGCTAGTTTAAATCTAGTTTTGATATTGTATTACGTTTGTATACTGACTAATAGAATACTAAATGTTAATTTTAAAATTCATAACGCACTCTTGGATTGTGAGGTTTTATACGTCTTGGCCAACTATACCTGGCTGGTCAGACGAATTGTGGCTACAACAAATATAATCGTAAAGCGAGGCAAATAGTTCTGGAACACTAAAATAGTTCCTTATAAAAGACGCCGCTTACGAACTAAAACTAGTTTACGACGAGATTTCAGTAGCGACCAGTACAGTGCAGTCCACCCCACTAAAAGTGGACTAGTGAAAGTGTCAAGTGGTAGGGCGCCGACGCTCTGACGTGTCCCTCCACCAAGCGGAAGTCGCAACTCCATCCCGGGGCTCCCCTAAACGGAGTTTGGCCCGGGACTCCTGTTCTCTTCAAGCTTCCCGGGGCTCCGCTAAACGGACTTGCCTGGGAACTCCACTCCTAGTTCTGCGATCGCCTGCCACCGGAACAGCCAGGACTGACCTGACGCCTGTTCGGTGGAGCCGCAGGAACAGGTGCTCCAAGGGTCTACCCCCTTCGGAAAACAGCAAGTACTTTCTCCACCTATTACCCCAGTTCTTGAGTGCGTGTAGATAGGTGTGTGTTTTTAGCAGACTTGTATTTTTTAACTTACCTCCCACTTATTAAATTTAATTGTACTGTCTACCTCCTATTTTTATTTATTAGGAACAGTAGACATGACAAGGTTTAGATTGTAGTACCTTTATTTAGCCTTTTAATATTGTATTATAGAGAACCCATATTGGTGCATGTTGTGTTAGCCTGTAAGCAATTGTTGCACTTATAAACGTACTATTAAACAATTATAATTTTAAATAATTGGTGTAAACAATTGTGGGCTAACCTAACTAAATAAATAAAAAATAAATTATAAAGGTAAGCATACTACTAAGCAATTTTCTGTACAATTGCAAATCAAAGACTATGTAATTGAACTTGAAAAATTGTAATTTAGTTTTTCACGATCCAGTCCAGTCATACTGTGTTAGCGAAAATTCAACCCTAATCTAAAGACACGATAGAGCAGCAAACTCATGCATCCACAGTATTAAAAAAACAAAAAATTTCAATCTATTTATTTTCAAAAAAACTTTCGTATTAGTTATAAAAAGAATAACGCTCAATCTTTTTGAGGCAAGGTTATGTGCGCCATCGATTAGTATTAGGTTACTCGCTCACATTTCTTTGTCTGATAGTGGACCCACACGTACGCCCCTCCGAGTTTTCAGCCGTAAAATAGGTTTTTAAGATTTTTTTTATTTGACGAGGTTTTTTATTTTCTAATTCTTTGGCTATCTCCTTAGGTAATTTATTCAAGATGTTTGGAAGAGCGTACGTCCAGACCCTTCTACAGTATTCATTGTTTACTTTCGGCAGTTTTTAAAGAGGCAAGTACGACAGGTTACAAACAAAATTGGGTCTACTTATTAATGACACTTAAATTCTATCTTCAGAACAGCACCGACTGAATCAGAACACGGACTACGAATACACTTCCTTCTTGTAACTTCACTGAACTATATCACTTCGCGTCCTGTCACTTTTTCTATCAACAACCACATTTAAAACAAACATCAAAGGCCACATTGTAGCGATGCGGAGTTCAGAAAACTATAAGAGAATGTACTAGGAAAGCATTTTACCGAGAAGCGCTAAGAAGCTTCCCACCATCTTTGCAGAGACATAAAGCTTGCTGCAAGGACAGCTATGCACTCAGGACTTGTCTTCTTGTACCAGGATAACATAAACAACTAGGAAACTAGCAAACAAATTGACAGCGACCTTATTTCTTCACGAGATAGAATGACTTTTCATTGACACAATTTTTCACAGTAGTAAAATTTTCACTGTCGTATTGTCACATACCAAGTCGAGTTTGCGGGATTGAAGTACGATTTTCGCCTCTATTTTCTTTTGCATAAAGATTTTAACATAAGTTTGGCTACTCTAATGTTATAGGTCATTATAGTTTATGGCATATTAAAATCCTAGTACTAACTTATTTGTTCTATCTTGAGATCTGACGGTCGGGAAAAATTGCGCCGTCAACGTTTTGATGGGCGGTTAAATTCTTTATTTTTAGTGTAATTAAAACACGTTGTACTCAAGATCCCTCAGCACTGATCGTAAATGTCTGATACTAACATGGTCTTTCAGCAGTCGCCTTTACAACCACAAAAATGGATAAAATGGCTTTATTACTTAGTCTATTTAATTCTCCAGGACAACAATGTTTCGAGAATGCTGGTATTGAAACAGAAAATCTCATCATCATCATCATCAGCCTATAATGTTCCCACTGCTGGGACACAGGCCTCCTCTCTATAAGAGGGAATGGGCTATAATCCACCATGCGGGCCCAGCGAAGATTGGTAGATGTCACATGTCTTCGAATTTTTGGTTCTAGGACACACCGGTTTCCTCACGATGTTTTCCTTCACCGTCTTTGAGAGCAGTGGTGATGAAATAAATTACACTAAGTAATGCGCCTGTCTGGGTTCGAACCCACGACTTACTGTTCGTAAGTCGGGGTCGCTACCACTGGGCCACTGCTGCTCGCACAGAAAATCTTTCTTCTCTTTAAAGATCGAACTGTGTGAGATAAAAAGCATTGATTACAATGCTTTTTATCTCACACAGTTCGATCTTTAAAGACTGCACAGAACCCATTTAAAACCATTAGACACTAACGTATCAAAAACGAGAAAAAAAAATAAAACAAAAGAACGATGGCAGTCTCCGTCTATAAATTGAGTCCGCGTTCAGATGTTCCTAATCGGGGCCTTATATTTAACTGAGAGGCTAGGCTTTGTTCTGTTGCTGTTATCGGATTTCTTCTATTTTTCCACTGGCTGAGGAGCAGTGGAGCAGAAACAATGGCAGTGAACATTAGTAAGGGGATCGCGCCGTCTCGAGAAGCTCTCGACCATCGACTTCTTCGATAAGGCGGTGCGGTTTCTGATGTGGTGTAAAATATAAAAGCTGGCGATGTGTTTACAGTATTAGTGATAGTTATCAGCCTTGGAGGATCTATAAGAGGACTTTTCATTCTACAATGGGAAAATACATTTGTAAGGAAGTAGCGATCTCTTTATTAAACCAATGAGGACTCTTGATAACATTTTTTTGCTTACAGATATAAAACCTAATAGTACCGCATTACTGAACCCATATAGATAGATAGATAAAACATTTATTCATTGCACACAAAAGACATAGCACAACACACAGAAGCACAATTAAATTTAAATGATACAACAAATTACATCAATATAAAAACAGGGTGACAATGTACAAAAGGAAAAACATATGCATACATAATATTATAGTATGCCTAGAAAACTATTGCATTGTTATAAAACTTAAAAAGGCATTCAGTTATATGAGTATTCTTCGCTATGCTTCGTATGTTGTTGATTTGAACATCAGAAACAAAATCTACAAAACTTTACAGTTTCTCATAAAACCAAACCCTCAACCCATACTAGCTTTATTCTCATATTATTATTTGATAAGTTCTCTGCAATAATAATTAACACACCAACGGCAATAAGACTCAATATTGGACTCTTTCAATTCTTTAGATTGTATTGGCAATGCTCCTAGCATTGCATTGTTTAAGGGGCAGGACTTCACAAATGCAATATCGTTGAAATTAAAAAGTCAGATCAAAAATATTTAAACGTATATATGACAGTTTTTGTAAAGTACATTGGCAATAGTACAGTACATTGAGGTAGACCAGCTCAAGCCTGTATAATATTTTCTTTTGGTTTAGTTTTATATGGAATTAAATATCCTCGATCTGAAGAACTTTAACTGAAAATCCATAAGACCGGGTGCATCACAAATCGCTAAATTCGAGATGTTTGCCGCTAAACATATTAAAACATCGCTCAGTTTCGATTAATCTTTTAAAGATGATTAGTGACAGATTTTTTTTTCAAGGTTACCGCTAAGTGGTTTGTGGAGATAGCTGGACTAAGTCTCGATTGGTTCTATCGATTCCATTATCATTTGTGTGATAATAGTATAGATAGATGGTTGAATTTAGGGGTTCCAAACGAATATAACACTATTTATGGGCTTCGCCGCAGTCCCATAAAAATGTTGACTGATTTTAGTAAAAAATGCCGCAAACATAGTTATTTTATTTACGACAGTCGAAAGTCATTATAATAAAGCTATGAATAATATAATAAATTCACACGTTACCAAAAACTTTCCTCTTTTGAAAAATCACGTGTCATCATAAAAGGTCCCAATTTTCCTGTTTACAACAAAATTACGAGCCGCGAAAAATAAAAACAATCTTCGCGAGTTTGCCCTTAACTTATCGTTTATACTTAAAAGATCTCCGGGGACTGGCCGTGCCAATGATTAAAGTTCCTTCCCATTTAACTTAACATCCCGCTTTAAATAACTTTATTGAATGTTTCAAATTCAATCATACTTATATTTTGCTTATTATTATTTTTGTTTTGATTTTCATCGGTTAACTTTTTAATTTAGGAAGCAGTGTCTGACAGAAATTGTCTGACTGTCAATTCCTTTTTTAAGGTTCCGTACCCAAAAGGTAAAACGGGACCATATTACTAAGACTCCGCTGTCTGTCTGTCCGTCTGTCACCAGGCTGTATCTCATGAACCGTGATAACTAGATAGTTGATTTTTTTTCACAGATGATGTATTTCTGTTGCCGCTATAACAACAGTTAAAAATATAAATTATTCAATAATTAAAGGGGACTCCCATACAAGAAACGTGTTTTTTTTCGGTTTATGGTACGGAACCCTTTGTGCACGAGTCCGACTCGCACTTGGCCAGTTTTTTTTTGTTGGTGTGGTTTGTTCCAGCTATTTCATCGTACATTGTTCAGCGGCTAGTTGATAAATAGTTATATTTTTTAATAAATTATAATAAAATCATAATAAATAAATAAGCTCATAACTTATTAAAAGTTATATTATAACTAGTGAATAAAAAACAGGGCGTTTTTACCGGGTTATGTTTCAGTCCCATGTTATAGGGGGCGAGGTTATTGCTATCAACCGGGCACATACCTATCTAGACTCCGTGGCTGCTACTGCGAAATTCCTGATGGAAAAACCCAATAATAATTTTCCTGAAGACCTCATGCTCAGCAATCGCACTTGTAACCACAAGACCAATAAGGCAGTCGTTAAATCCTTATTATAAATTGATACTTTAATACTAATATCATAGTGCGAAAGTATGTTTGTTTGTTACCTTTTCACGCCTAAACCACTGAACCGAACCACTGAAATTTTGCATTTATGGTATCAGATGTACAAACACGGACATAGGACACCTTTCATCCCGAAAAAAATACTGTTCCCGAGGAAAACAACAATAACGTTATAACGCTCATATATGACGCCACGTGTCAAGCTAATCAGGATTGAATTACAAGCAGAGTACAACCCGAATTGATTATCAAATTCTAAATGAATGCGAGCGAAGCTGTGGGCAAAAGCTAGTACATAATACATAATTCTACTCGTCTAAACGCGCAATAACATTAAAATATAACATCCCTAATAATTGTAGCATCGTGTCTGGATCGTCGGGGCAATTTTGAGTGAAATGTTACGATAATGTAAGTAGCCGGGCCGTAACGATTACTGTACTGGCTTTACTGCTGATCCCATTGTTGTATTATTGTTATGATAGCCAGTAAGCTACAGTTGTGATGAGAGATATTAGAGATAAACGGATGCTGAAGGAGTTATGGCGATTACTGTTTTGAAAGCAGAGGTAGACAAGTTTATTCATTTTTTTTTTCTAGTCACAGTTTTTTTTCAATATTGAAATATTAAAGAGGCAAAAGGAGTATGTAAGGATCGTTCTGTGGTTTCTTCCTATCCCCATGGGAAAAAGGCGTGAGTTTATGTATGTATGTGTGTATTAAAATATGTTGGTGTATACGCTATCTTACTTGTTTCTGGGCATATCAGCGTGAAAGTAAAATATCATTATGAAGATTAAATTTTTTAGTCATGTTTTATGGGTTTATTTAAAATCGATCTAGTAGTTAAAGTGCGGTACTTACTAATAAGAGGTTTTTACTTCTTACGTACCTATCGATGGTTCAAATAACGAACGGTATCTTTGAATGCTCGACAAAGTCTTCCAAGCAAATACGTTTACAATGTAAAAAGCAAAACAACGATATTTCATTTTGAATAACGGTCCACCATTTGCTAATAAAGTAATTCATACTTTTTACAGTCGCTTGGGATCGCAACAGTATTGCTGGGCAATAAAACCACCTTCATTTAATTGCTACAAAAAACCACGTGTCAATGTAGCAACGAGGCTACGGTCACCGACAACCCTTGACCATGAGACACAGAATAAGTTAAATACAGAAGGCTCAATATTGATAACGAGCAATAAGGCACGCGCATCACTAATAGTAGGATCGAAAAGATATTCTCACCATCGTAATAGCACCGACTTTTCATATGTTGCTGTTTGTGATTGATAGACACAGGAAAAACGTCATCATTGTATCTTAATTAAGTACTTATGTAAAATGCGAATCTATGGCATAATATTATCGACTTGCTATGTTTGCTTCGCATATATTTTTTTCAAAGTTTTCTCCTTCTGCTTTCGTATTGAAGAAACGTCTTATCGTATCGTAAGTACGTCATTGTACTTGGGGTCAGTTGGTGGTCACGTCAGTTCCGTTTTTTGTGCAAATGTAGGGACACTTTGGACACCAACAAGTAGACCATGGTTTGGGCGGAAGCATTGCATTTACACTGCGGTGCTGATAGCCGAAATACAGGCTATGCCTAGTTCGGCTACAGACGCTAACCTCTTTGCCTTAATTGAAATTGTTGCCACATTGCCATTGTAAAGACGTACTTACTAAGTTTTTTGGAAAAATAAACTATTCTTATTACTACTGAGTGTTGGAAGGTACTCAAAAATAGATATTTTTGTGAGCTGAAACCATTCGCTAAATAACAGATACTGGTGCCGATTCCCTTGTTCACAAACTAAACTAAATTTAAGTTGAGTGTATCTTTTTCTTTCTATTCCATTATGAAAAGGACAGAAGATAAATATTAGTTTAGTCCTGTCAAATTAGTCAGCACCTGACGTAAATTGATGTAATTTTAGTAGTCAACTTTTTAATCACTTCTAAACTTGTGTCAGGCGCTGGTTAATTTGACAGGACCAAACTAAAATTTATCTTCTGTCCTTTTCTTAATGAAATAGAAAGAAAAAGATGCACTGAACTTAAATTTGGTTTAGTTTTTAAACAAGGGAATCGGCACCATTGTCCCTTTCCCTCGATATTATGTATGAACATCACAATCAGTTTAAAGTGGACCTTCTGACGCTATCTACTCCCTGCTCGGACAGTATCAACAGCTAAATTAATTAAACGGGCACGTGCGTGTTGCTACCGAACACGTGTCGTGTCCGTCGCGGGCATGTGCTATAAATCAATCAAGAGGACCACCGCTTCATTTGTAGGATTATACTGCGGTGTTTAAATAATGTTGCAGTCCAGTGCAGTTTCGAACGAATTTTTGTGTTATTTTTTTAACACTTCCGCTTTAAGGTGGAAGCGTACGGGTAGCCCGCGAAATTCAAAATTTCTTACGTTTTTTTTTAAATTTGCAGGTCAGTGTTAGGTTAGATGTGGATGAAAAATTAGTCGCACCATTAACACATAATATGTAGTTATAGAATTACAATCATAAAAATCATCAATACAACCCTCTAAGTTCATGTAACCCTATTCAATAACTTTTTTTTATGAAAAAGTGATTCAATGGGGTTAAATGAACTTCGAGGGTTGTATTAATGATTTTCATGATTTTAATTCTATAACTACATATGTGCTACTGGTGCGACTCATTTTTCAGTTGGTTGTAATTCTGTAATTACAGATAAAACCTGACACTGACCTGCAAATTGCAAATACCGTAAGAAAATTTACATTTCGCGGGCTACCCGTACGCGCCCACCTTAATTGAATTGTTTTGTTTTGTATAACAAAAGGAGTTTTTAGACACTGAGGCAATCTTAAGAAATGTCATTGAACAATGTGATCCAATAGTGCGGCATGATTATTTTGGCGCGTGGTCACCGCCGTATTGTTTTTTTATTACAATTTACAGAAACAGTTTCACAAATGTAAACCAACAGCCCTCCAGACAATTTCATTCAAGAAGTCAAAATAACTATGTATGTTGCACCATATAAACTTCACTTCAACCATCTTATCTGTGCAGGCGGAAAAAATATAGATTAAATGTAATAAGTTTGACATATCGATGCAAATTGTATTAACAAGCTACGCCACCCTCAACTGCTCACTTAAAGTGATGTTGGTAGGTTCTCTAGTAGTAGTAGTTTTTCAGAATAAAAAATAATTGCAATGACGGGGAAAACAAAACAAAATACTTCGATAAGGGTTTTCTTACATCCATTATTTAAATATATTTAGTTTATACGCAGTCGTATGAGGTAAATTGTATTTTTAGATTAATTTGCACGATCTCGAAGTATTTACGTGTTTTAACATAAAATTAACTGCATACGCCAGCCAGTCTTAATTAATTGAAAGCGTTGATGGAAATATCGGAGATAAAATACTTTTTATTTTCATTTTGATCTCTCTGAAACTCATTAGAGATGATTAACGCAACAACGCGTAGTCTAGTCATACCTCTACATCAGAGGTTTTTAACATGAATATATGGACGACTAAAATAAACGTATATTGGGAAAGAAAAAAAGTTGCATCATAGCAAATCAACCACCCTACACATTCGAACGGCGAGCGGCGTATTATCAAACATTAATCTTCAAAAATGCTCTGGATAACACAGACAATATAACTACGGAACGTCCAATTTTATAGCTTATTTCGTAAAAATGTGCGATAGATCATTGCCCCTACCATAAGTTCTCGATTGTCGAGGCGAAGTCACGTGATGTCGAGACGGCAAAAAAGTGACATTTGGTGACAGCTACAGTTTGTTTTGGCATGGAACTCGAATGCCGAAACGCTATGGTATGCTTTTTTGGTAAATTTGGGTAGCACTGAAGGAATGTTCAATGTGTTTCGTTGTTATTTGGTCGTTTTTTAATAGTCTGAAGATTGTATCGATTACCTTAGAATCGTGTTGTAGCAATAATGAAACATTGAATTTTACAATCGAGATAATTAAAATGATTTGTGGTTCTATTTATGAAGGAGGTGTTATTTACGTGTGTGAGGCACAAACGCGGCATAAATCCTTTTTTTTTCGGATGGGAAGTCATCAAATGACATCTCTCGCTCTGGGCGGAGGGGAAAGGAGTGTCAGACTTTTACTGACTAAAACCCATCCATGTTCCTTCCTTGCCCTTTGTGTTTCAGGGCCGCGGTTTCTCTTTCTAACACTCCCGCAATGCTGGCAGGCATCGGCCATTGCGGGATCCTCCCAGTTTGCTGACATCTCTTTGAGGCGCGCGTGGTACACGAACGCGCCGTCAACTCGGCCTGTATGGGACATAAATACTTAATGGCATTTTTGTAATAAGGAAGATTCCTTATTACAAAAATGCCATTAAGTAAGTGTATATTCCATTTGAATATTAAAACCATTGTCTGCTTGTCTGTCTGTTTTCGTGTATAATCAGATGCAAAACGAGGACGAAGCAAATTAAGCATGTAAGGATCTTTGGTGAAGTTCTGTCGATTTTGCCTATTCCCAGGGAAATAAGGTGCAAGTGTATAATAAATTATGTTTATTTTGTGCAATTAGGTTTTTACACAATCACTTACACGTCATTTTTTGTAAACTAGGTGAGGCCGGTGTTTTGTACCTGACTACTCTGAGAAGAAACAGACGAAAAAAACTCTGTAGTCATAGTCTCTTTTTAGGCATAATCTTTGTCTACTCACATGAGGATTATGCAGACTAATTATAACGTACCAAGCATTCTGTACATCAAACTAAGTAACTTTACGTAAAAATATTTGCTGGGAAATGACTTTTTTTTAAGGTGAAAATCACGGTTTACGGTAGGACTCAATAGAACGCATTCAAAACATTGTGCTGATGGATGGATTGAATAGTAGAGGGTCGTGAAGATGTCTTAAGCAAAAAAATCACATTAAAAACATCTCTTTAAAAAAAACTTGTGGAAAAGTTGTAACTTTGACTTGATAGATATTGGGGATCTCCGTAACTAGAAGGTTCCCAGGTATGGTCTAGAACAAAAAAAAATATCGCAATAACGGGGAAACCTTTCGGCTTCGTTAAGAGTCTTTTTCATCCTTCATAGAACCACTACAAGTATACCCTTAGTAGCCACAGTTCTACTAAAATAACTAACAAACACCTCATTGTAATGCCTTTAACAACAATAGGATAGTTTACCAAAAAAATGTAATTAGTCCGTCAGATAGATTTTCAAAAAATATTGGACATGTATTTTATATTTTTTCACGTAAATAAAAAATGAAGACGATATAGTGCGTCGGAAACTCGTGTGACGTCACTATGTCAGTACATTTTTACTGGCAAAGTGACGTCACACGCCCCTACTCATGATCTTTGATTCGTTTTATCTTCGTCAGTTTTTATTGATTTGATAAAACAAAAACATAGGTATCCAAAATTTTTCGATAATCTAACTGAAATACTAAATACAATCATTTTAGGGTTCCGTACCCAAAGGGGAAAAACGGGACCCTATTACTAAGACTTCGCTGTCTGCCCGTCCGTCTGTCTGTCACCAGGCTGTATCTCATGAACTGTGATAGCAAGACAGTTGAAATTTTCACAGAAGATGTATTTCTGTTGCCGCTATAAAAAAAATAAAAAAAAATAATAATATTTAAAGGGGGCTCCCAAACAATGTTTTTTTTCGGTTTATGGTACGGAACCCATCGTGCGCGAGTCCGACTCGTACTTGGCCAGTTTTTTTTACCCAGAAAACATCCCTATTCCAGACAGTTGGTGCACCTGTACGTGAGATAACAGCCACGATAGTAGGGGTCATCGCAAGTTTTTTTTAACTGGACCTTTATTTATGCACCATTTCCGCAGAGGGGACTTTGACAAATGCCTGCAATTTTTGCTTCCGCTACTTTCCTACCTTTACTTGCCGGCTGGCAGATAACTACATATAATTGCTTATCCGTTATAGTTTGTTTGATCTATGGTGTAAACTTATGCTGCGGATTAATTGTGTAACTGTTCTTTTTTTCGGATCGGAAATTATCAAATGACTTCTCCCGCTCTGGGCTGAGCGGAAGGGGGGAGTAACAGACTTGTAATGACTAAGACCCATCCATATTCCTTCCTTGCCCTTTGTGTTCCAGGGCCGCGGTATCACTTTTGAATAGTCCTGCAGCCCTGGCAGGCACACTCGCATCTCCAATGCTGACTTTGACAATTCAACAACTTTTATATATACGTTGTTTACGTTGTGTAACAGATGGATTAGTCAAAGAAATGAAGCAATGGATAACGAATATCCTTCAAATCTTTCTGATTGAGACTGAATAGTAACGCAATTATGGAGCTGGTTTTCTTTTAAAATAAATATTACGGCTGGCAAAGTTTTTTCAAGAATGTTTTACTTCTATTGTGTTATGATGTCAGGTATTTTGTTCTGCTGGGTAGGTAGTTCGAAAAACTATTAGTAAAACTCCAATAGGGTTTCCTACAGAAGGTTTCTTAACTAGTAGTATAAAGAGTGTTTATTTTTACGAAACGACAGTAGCACTTATAATAATAAACTAAATCGCAAATATGAATTAATTTTGAAATACAAACTATGCATTTATCTTTTTCAAATAAAATTAGCATTGCGCTTATAACATAATTAATCATTAAAATATTAATTCGTTCATTAATTTACAAAATTATTTATCTCCAATCCTTTAATTATTTACCTACATAACGCAACCAACAATTCAACATTATCTCCGATTGTTATTAATTATAAAGTTTACTGGGTAAGGGCGGGGGCACACCGACGCGTCATCTGCGCAAAGTCTGCTCGCAATGAAATTAAAGGCACAATGAATCCTGAAGTTTTAATTAAAGCGTGAAAAGTGTCGCCGGCGACTGCCGCCACCTCGCGACCATCAGATGAGCTCGTATTGTTTGACCACTTTATTGCGTCAAAGATATTTTTTTTAAATATGTTTTGTAAAGGGGTATTTTGCTAAAGGCACTTTTGTCTTTTAGAAAAGGATTGTAAGACAATGGGTTTTAAGATATAAATACCGTAATCCCCGGAAAGTTAGGTAGTGATGTAGCTTTGATACAGCCACATTTTGATACTTATACTATGAAATAAAGGGTGAGCTTATGAAAAATAACTATACAATTCGCTAAAAATGGCTACCCTATACGTTTGTGGTGTGCCACACTTAACGCGATGTGAAATTGTCTTTAGACATCGATTGATTTTAAAGTAGGTAAAAACCAAAACAGTGGAGTCGTTCAGCCATAAACATTACTACTAATACCGAACAAAAAATTTACTCATGAAACAGTCACACATTATCCAAATGACAAGAGATTACTTTGTAACACAACCGTAAAAAAAACTGGCGATCAAATAAATCATGCCAGTAAGTCACTCCAGCAGAATTATTACTTTTTAATTTGAAACAGACGGGAAAAGTGAATAAAATGCGGCTAAAATTGTCCCCTTATACAATTAGCTTCGATCACCGATGTTATTTTGAATTTTTACGACTGTCCTTACGTTTGTAATCGTAAAGATGGATATTTTATTACTTTGAGATGTACCTATGACTTAATATACACGTACATACGACTTATGTAAAGTTTTTTAAATTCTGTTTTTATGGATTTACATTTTGGGATTAAAAGAGTTTTTTACACACTCCATATATTTTATCTGTCATGAATCAGAATAAGCACTTTACGGTGTAAGACTGATTTGGAAATAAAGTGGGCCCATTATTTTCTTATAATTAATACCAACTTACTTAAAAAAAATATTACTACTTAAAGCTATGGAAACGAAACTACTGGTGGTACATATTCTTAAAAAAAAACCAGTTTCACCAAAAAAAAATACGCAGTTCAATCGAGTTTGCTTTGACATTACGTGCAACATTCACATTTTAACACAACACAAACTGCTCTAAAAGAATCTTCGGTAAACATAAAAAAAAACAAAATGCAACCATTAACAAACATAACCACATACTATGCAACAGCAACTTACAAAGTCACATCGTAAAAACAAAACATAATCGCAAGTAAAAAAGCTGTAAAAAGAAGTGCAATAAACAGCTTGTAATGAAGGCAAAGTTGAGGTTATAAGCTGTTACAAGCTGAATTTAAGACGGAAGCTAGAAACAAAGTATGTTATAATGATGCGGTCTGTTTTTGTGCTCGCACGTATACGCTTGCGTTTCAGAATGGTGGTTTGACATGGGACCCAGTTAAACGTTTTTTGTCGTAGTTTGTGAACCCTTTGAGCTTACAAACTTGTAACAAGTAAAAAATATGTATTTCAACTTAATTGGGCGACATGCTGTGTTTGTTTTGTTAATTTTTTACGCTCGAGAGGCTTAAAATGTAGCAATCAAGATCGGAGATTAGGCGAAAAGTATTTTTACTGAAAAAGAAAATTGGGTTTAGTAATTGGATACATAAATATGATTAGATTTTTCTGTAATGTTAATGATTTCATATTCAGATAAATATGTTTTATTACAATAGCAAAAATTCCACCTTCATTTTTTAATATGAGTCAGAAACTCAAGTATTTAAAAATACATCGCTTAAAATCGGACTTACAAACTGAAATAAAATATTCTATTCAGCTACAGGCTCGTAACTTCCAACACCATACAATTTCAATTCAAAAATTGGAAAACAATAAAGCGATCCGGCAATATTAATGAAGTCGCCGAAATTCGTACGTTTTCGGCTGCGATTTCGGACGAATGACTGCGGGCGTAAAGGCACGAGCACTTTAAAATTTATCGAGTTTTCATGTTTCGCACCAGCGTCGCGCCGACCCCCTCGTTGTGACACTGTCATACAAAGTTCAACGATTGTGCACGAAACTGTTTTTTGTAAATGTAATTTTGAATGTGCAGTTTGTGTTTTTAGAACGGGTTAAACCGAAACCGAAAGTAATGAATGTTTTCTAAGGATCTGAAATGTTCCATTAATATGATCTAGGTAATCTGACAAGATTTTTATCGAATTTTTCAGTAATAATAAGAAAACAATTTGAGTATTGTTAACGTCGTTCCAATTTTATATTCGAAAAGCAAAATGTCCAGTCTGAACCTTAAAGGTTCTATAATTTGTGAACCGGACTCCGGATAGCAGACATTGATAAATTAGGTACGAGTATGTACTGTATCTATCTAAGTACTAGTCTGCAATGTGAACGTATTTTAGGATTGAGCGAACCTTAAAATCTGTTTGGACATACAAATATACAAGACACATTTCAAACCATTCTAATAATAGAGTACATAAACATAAAAGAAACCACATTTGAATGAGGGATCCTTACTAAGTAGTCTGTGTCGCACACATTTGCATGGTCCAACAGTTTGCCGCCGCACCGCCCCGGGCTATTTCAGGACCACTGTTCTAAATTCAAAACTTTTATATTTTATACTTTTTCTGTAAAATGTGGTTTTGGCGGTTGTATCTTTTGGCACATGGTAAAGTTTAATAGCATTAAATAGGTTTGTTGTATTACCAACAGATGTTTCATTCATTTGAATGAAACGCGGAATTTATTTCACAGCACTTTAGCAACGCCAAAAAATTATTTTACTTGTTCAAAACAATTGCCAAAATTAAGCTGACACATCAGCATTTTCCAACAAATTCGGACTCGACAAAAACTGGAAAAAATCCAACTCACATACACATACAGAGCCCCATACAGTTAATGACTGCTGAGTTGCCAGTGTTGGTAAAAAGCCGGGGTTGCCAGACAAATAAAGATTTATACAGGACAATGTCTCTTAATTGCGCTGTGTCAGGTGGCCCGAATCATACCGTTTGTGAAGTTTTGGAAGTTCAATGTCGGGTCTTGTATGACTGGAGGTTGGATTTAGATAATGGTTATGAAGACAATTGAAAACTAAGTTTTGACGGTCTTTTTCAGACGGATGTAGGATTATTTAGAAGTCGAAATAAAAAGTCTGGCGTTAATCTCTGAATTTGGAAACTAGTACAAAATACCAAAATTATTAAAACCAAGATGCAATGGATAACTGATCCAAAACAACAGAGACGAACAACATGATTAATAGAATTCACAATACACCTAGACACACAAAGTAACTAAATTTCAAGAAACAAATTTATCAATTCCAAGATGCATCAAAAACTTATACCATCATCGTTTCAAAAGCACCAAACTTCGACAATATCTTATTCATCATTAGCGTTACCAACAGCCAAATCTCCACCTTATTCTTCGTCAATAAGATTCAAATCTATTCTGAAGTCTGTCCAGTCTTTGCACAAATGTTAGGACACGTCTAACTCGCTCTCGTTAGGTAATCAAATTTGTTTGCTGTGTGCTAACGAGGCTACAACGGTCAGGACTACAGTCGCCAGTCTGCGTCGTGATTTGCTTGTTAATGGAGTACCTGAAGCAATCGATATTGTTTAATAGCTGACTGCTGTTTAGTTGAGAGAGAATAGTTCCAAAAAAATTATCACCCTTGATTTTGAAGTTTCTGCTAAGATGGCAGAACAAATAAATGTTAATAAATGAATGTTTCTGAATTGAATACCGAAGCATTTTAGATGTTATGTTACCTTCGCTAGAATGCCCATTACTAGTGAACACTCAGCTTCTATTCTATTATTTCTATTCTATTTTAATGGTCAAAACATGGAACATGAAAAAAATGTGGAAACATGTAATGTGAAGTGCTAACAGCCGTGTCCTTGTCCCATGATTATTTTTTGTTTATCAAAATTTTTTGCTATCTGAAAGATACATAATAAAAGCAAGGGCATGATATTAGGCATAATTTCATCACGAATAATCTTAAGTATATTAGTATTCTTAACGGATATTATTTCTATTCTCTTTGTTAAATTGACTGTCAGAGCAAACCAGCTCTGCGTCCTCCTTTTGTTCAATTAGTACCCCTTTTAAGAATTCATTCGTTTTCAAAGAATTGTTCACAAAAATTAATTATTACAGCAGAAAAACTAACCGTTCATTTTTACCAACACATCCATATGCAACGCCAATTGTATTTTTTGAACGCATCCGCTCCACACACGGAAATTAATAAAGAGACAAATTAACGGGAAAACAAAAAATAGTGTTCTAAAGTCAATGACACAATGACAGCCATTGTCGACCACTTGTGCCTCATTAGGAAGAGAAAAAAACAATTAAACTGCCTCCACCTGGACAAGTTCATCATGCGGTGCATCATAACAGAACCCGTCTTTATTACAATCAATTAGAGGTACTATTTCTTTGCTAACCTCTTCATCATCTGCAGATTTGTGTGATTCCCCTTCATCGTCATACATACGTCAGTTGCAAAGTACTGGGGCCATTCCTTTATGAGCATTGTGAACTTTAATCCGGTCGTGAATGGCATTGTTTTAAATCACCTACGGGCCAAAGGATCGTGAGTTCTCATTGTGCTGTCGAGTATATTGTGCGATGGGTACTTTGATATGGGCGTTTAGGGACGCCACGTTACGTTTGGAGTTGGGTAATGGACGTGTCATTTCTCTGCCAAATATTAGATGGGCCATTTAAGGCCTGAGGCTTTCCATGTCCAACCATTTTAATATTGGATATTATCACACTCGTTGTATTTTAAATTTCATTTTTGTTCTAAATGTAATTACTGAACTGAATTTCCTCTTTAATTATGAAATAATTCAACACAATTTATTATGATATAATTCAAGTAATTAAACTTTCCAAAACTCTCCCACGTTACCTCGAACAGATAAAAACCCTGTACTGATAACACCAGCAACTTTCTTTACTTAATTACGCAAGCCTTTTATAATATAAACATCGATTTCATTTATCTCGATACCCCATCGAAGTGGCTCTCGCAACTAGAAGGTAACATGTTAATTTACTGGGATCGAGTGATTTGTTAATCTCACAATCGATTTGATCGCTCGGCTCGCAATTAATTCGGTCTGGTTAGCATCGATTTACGATAAACGCGGGGCTTGTCTTGAGGAATAGAGTTAATTTTTCCAGCAAAAATATGGAAATAAATGTTGCTGAGAATTACGGTTTGGTTTTGATTTGAGGAATAAATATTGTCACCGACTAGAATAAAAATCGAGTTACAGAGAAATTACATAACATCACATTCTGTAATCCCCGAAAGGTTATGCAGAGATGTATCTAAAGAACCTACATTTCACCAGTAGAGGTGTTTACAAATAAATGAAAACTGAAAATACAAAAGCATCTAGATAAAGGTAAACATTACAAAGTATGAATTTAAACTTAACACTTAATATTAAAAACTGTAATGCACTTCCCTAACATCAAACACTCACAAAATGAGACGGTAATAAGAAAGGCGACCGAAATCCATCGTCGTAAATTACCACGGTACATTTTTCAACGAGAATAGTTTAAGAAATCACACTTAACTTGGTTATATGCTCCTTAGAAACGCTCATAAATACAAGGGCGCCCTGAAAAAGGTTTTTTCCTTGAATTTAAAGGATCGCTGTGTACTCGTCGTAAATTTTAGTAATAGTCGCTTGTATTTTTGGAGTGAATTCGAAAGTGAATGCTGCATTAGTGAGTACGGATGTTGCGTTTGAAATACGAGTTGTGGCTAGATGTGGACTGGATAGATTTGTAGGTAAATCTGCATGAACTTCTTTATTATTGTTTTCAATTTTCGTTCGAATGAATCGGAGGTTCCGTGATTAACAAAAAACTTGTTTAATCGATGATTAAAATTTAGATTAAGTACGTGACGTAGTAAGAAGACAGAGTAAGCATACGACGACGAGTGTAATGTTCAAAGAATTTCAAAAGTCAATCATTAACACTTAGTGACCACGTCAGCTGTTTAAAAAATCTCAAAAGTATCAAAAACCTCCAATGATGAGCGTTCAGCCAAATTGGCATCCACCACTTTAGAGCCTCATAACATGAAATGAAATTTAATTTATGCTCTTTTAGCTCTAGATGAACTTGAATTTAGTTTCTTCAAAGCTTATTCTTTTACCTTTTCTACTTCAACATTAATATTACAAAACATTACAATGACACCAGTTTCTTATCTTCTAATTTTCGCGACCCCCGACCTGTCTATAACTGTCACAAATCATTAGCCAAATGTCACTAGAACGCCAGCCAGCAGTATAAAATTCATGCTAATTGCGAGGAGGGGGCATTGACGGTGTCAGTCGGTAATGGCTTTTAAGAAATGTAATAAATTATTCCTCCTGCCGCCGCCAGGTGACGGGTGCCGATGTGTTTGGTTGGTTTAAGTTATAGGAGATTGTGGAATTGTATTCCTATTAGCTCGCGTAGTATATTATGGCCCACTCCCTCTCAAAATGAGCATTCTGTGTCCCTGCAGTGGAAATATTATAGGAAGCTTATGCCTATTGAGCCTGTGTGAAGCCCTGAAACGAAAAAGAGCAACAAAAAGCACCAAGGTAGACCGACATCAATAGTGTGAGTGTGACCCATAGAAATCTGAAAGCCTCTCAACTGCCACTCAAAAGTAGTGCTGTAAGAGCTCCCACGCTTGAGGGTAGCCTGCGAAAATTAATTTTTTCTTATCCAATTCAATTTTCGCGGGCTATCTTAGCGCATCCTCTATATGGAATATGATTATATATTTTATGCAGTTTCAGTTCAATTTTCGCTTATCATTACCATTATTACAAACAAAGGGCTTAACAGAAAAATATAAGTATATCGAATTTATGCTCGCATTGTGCTGTCTATAACTTTTAACAAATAGTTTCTATTTCATGTCATCACCGGACCAAAGTTTGTCCCTTGCGCCACACCTTGTATTCAGACGTACATCGTGCTCTTATCGTTCCCGGAATTCGTCTTTTACTAAGTAATTTAAAAAAAAGATATGTCTTTTAGGGGCTACATTGTTTGCTTTAATCATTGTGAGCGATTTACTGTGTACATAGATATTTATGTTTGAGTTTAGATAAACGATACGCTACTTAGTTGTGATGTGAGTCGGTGGCTTTTAATTAAGAGATACTTTTTGTCTTTGAATGGATGGTTGAGTAATTTATTTGTGGTTTCACATCCGTACGAATGATTGATGTTTTGAGAAAAACCTTATTATTTGTGAGCAATTCACTGTTATTCAACAGAAGAAATATGTGATGGACTGTAGAGTCTGTTGCCCATCAAATAGTTTTACAATTTGCAACCTTTTGAGCCTAAAAATAAAACTAAATGGATTGGCATCGCGTCAACTTAAGCCGTCCTCCATTTCTGCTATAAAACTCCATACTGCAAAACATATTTATCAAGATCAGGATCCGCTATATCTGGTACAGTGCTTATAGCGTCGTCCATTAAGAAGAAAACAGTTCTATGACATACAAACATAACTAAAAGCTCCACCAGTCTCCTCAGAGACTAGCAGCGCATGTTCCCACTCAATTACCAGCATTCTATCAAACTCCCTTACAATCACCTCCCATATAAATGTTGCCCGACCAAATAAAGACCTTCTCACACGCGTACCTGTGGGACGCATCAATTCTATTTAATAATTAAGGCTGTCAGGTTGCGTGTGTCTCAACAGCGGCAGGAGATCCGTGGGCGGAGACCTTTGTCACACCGTTAAT
Source organism: Lycophotia porphyrea (assembly GCA_950005105.1). Taxonomy (NCBI): domain Eukaryota; kingdom Metazoa; phylum Arthropoda; class Insecta; order Lepidoptera; family Noctuidae; genus Lycophotia; species Lycophotia porphyrea. The sequence continues at coordinate 16,132,289 of OX465393.1, forward strand.
TACTTCAAACTTGGAGATGGATTAATTTTGTATGACTTTAACGTTGTTGCGAATTGGAAATGTGAGATTCGATTCCGTACTTTTGTACAAATGAGGAAGATAATTATGTTACATTAACTTCCGAATTCATCGTATTTTTTTACTTTGTCTTTATTTCTTTTTATTTTTTTTGAAAATGCGTTTCGCCGTGAAGTCGTGGAAAGGTACCAGACAGTCATAATTACTTATAATTTTATATAGTAATACAAGATTTACTTCAGTGCTGGAGTTTTTAGGTCATTAAACTTCTTCTTCTTTGCGTGTCGATAGACTTAAATAATACCCGACCTGTCTATTGCCACCGGCACATCTCTGTCATTGGCTTCATTTAAATCCTGGAAGGTGCAGGTGGCTGTGCAGGATGGGTAAGAAAGGTGGGGCATATACTGCAGAGGGGCTCCAGACTGACATTGACGGGTCGATGATACCCCATCTGACCAAATTATTTCTACAGCGACCAACCTGGGCCCGCAGACGGTTAAGAGATTTCCAGATTGGCCACTGCAGTCATTAAACTGAAATATAAGAATCATCGACGAAGAAGTAGTTATCGTGAGTTAAAATATCGAAACCACCATAGGAAATGTATCAAAACAATCTCCGTACTTGACATAAACCGCCTAAAAAATCCGTTGAAACATTTAAAAAAAGATTGCGTCAAATAGTCCCGCGTCTCCCCTGGTTCCATTTGACCAAGCATTGAGTTCCACGATGGTAAATCATCACCCTTCTGCTTACCTCCATTTGCGAAATAGGCGGACGCCTATTAAATGTCGATTTTTCACGTAAAGACCAGTCCCTTTCTGTACCCTGACGTACCCTGCCTCCCCTGTCTTGAAGGGAAACAGTTGATATTTGAAGGAGCCTTTTAGGGTTGAATTTTCTTTCGCAACTTTCTTCGAATTTTAAATGTATTGAGTTTTAAAATACTTTCTTTTTCGAACCTTTTTGTTGAAACGAATGTGAATGACGTGGAAGAAAAATTGTTTGAGTAATAACTTTCTTCTTGTTTTTATGTAAGAGCTAAGGCCATCGTTGAATTATAGTGAGGCATTTGTCACAAATATAATAATTTAGTAAGTTTCTATCATATCTAAAATCAACCAAGGTCATGCAATTGCAATCGACACGACATTGCCTGGTGAAGCAGGAGTACCCATATAAGCGGTGCTGTGCTGACTGTATGTGGATTACGTGACACACACACACGCCCTACAGAACTTACGCCCGGAAAAACGTGAGTTTATGTGTGTATACCTACATGAAACAATCGTTTAATAAAACAAAAACATTTGTAAAAACAAGCTCTTAAATTAAGGTGTGAGTAATTTTTCTCGTATTGTTCTCAGCAAAACCTTTAAATTGATACCCATTACCCATATCATGGGGGTGCATAAAAAATAACCAGTCTTCCACATTCAATTTCAAAATTCAATATGACAGACTGGTTTATATGGAATCACTTAGCTAATCATGCATTGTCATCAAAAACAAACGTGTACCTATGCAAAATTTCAGCTCAAGCGGTTGGGGATAATAACCTAAACAACCTATTATAGTACTCATCATCTGCTTAGCCTTTTCCAACTATGTGTCGGCTTCCAGTCTAACCGGATGCAGCTGAATACCAGTATTTTACATGGAGCGACTACCTAGCTAACTTCCGACTTCGTACTGGGTAATACGATACCCCTTGGAAAGACTGGTTGCCAGGCATTTTGGCCCACTGATACCTGTAACGACTGTCAAAGATCTACAAATGACAGCCGGGACCAACGGCTTAACGTGCTTTCCGAGGCACGGAGGAAACTCGGTATGCAATAGGTGGTCAACCCATAGCACTAATATTTTAAATTGGAATTACATGAGTCTTCAAGTATGCAATATATTCCTACATCCCAAAAAAAGAACCAAAACACCCAAATCTACCCAACCCGATGAAGGAAGCACAGATTTCCATACATGATTCATTTCGGCTATGCACTGCTCGCTGCTCAGTTCAAAACTGGCGTGAAACGTCACAACGTCACATGGCACAGAGGCCTGTGACGTGTCAGGAAGTGGCACGCAGGAAGTCAAGGGAAACATTCAGTGCGGGTATACGGTGCAAGTGCGAGGAAAATGGCGGAGAAATATTTGCCGTGTTTATATAATCAGAACAGAGTTTAGCAAGACTTTTTTTGGAATAAGATTTTCTATGATATCTTTGATTCTACCTTTATACTAAAATACTTTATACAAATACCTTGATTGTAATCTTTCTATTGATCAGTGGAGGCCCAATCGAAACAGCTGCGACTTAAGAGATGTAGGTCGCAATTCCGAACCTAGACAGAAAGTAACTAAATGGTCATCACCATTGCTCCCAAAACGGTGAAAGAAAACATCATGAGGAAACCGAAATGACTGAACTCTTTCAGTCACACTTTTAATCAGATGACTTTATAAATAAAACAATTGGACATTTTGTTTAGTTAGGGTTTAATTATTAAGATATTTTCCGAAAATACCAAAAAAGGCTTTTGAGAAATAAGGGGGTTAGTTTACTAACCACCATGGCGGTTTTCACAACACACGATCAACAATGACTTTAAAAAGCGTAATAGTTTAGTGCATTGTCGATAGATGACGTGGAAATATTTTTAAACAACCTAGAATAGGTGGTTAGCAAACTAACCGCCAAAACTGAAAGAGTTAAAACCGAAAAACTCGAAGACATGTTACATCAACCTTTCCACTCTGGGATCGCATGGATTGTAGTTAAAACCCACTCATAAAAAAGAAGCCTGTCTTCTTTTTGATTATGCTAAATGTACCATACCTACTTGGAAACCAAAAAAAAACAACAAATCTCTATTGACGTCAGGACGACAAAAATGTCGTCAAATGACCTACTAGATGATCTACTAGAATCATGTTCTGAATCAATGGTAAAAGTTTATGTCACGATGTTCCTATCACTCTGTTTAAATGTATAGTATAGTTGTAGTACTACAGCTATTTATAAAGCCACCGATCGCCATCCTCTCATAGCTCAAAAACAAAAAAGCAGAAGTATTAAGTTCGCCGCCATTTTGAGATTACCAACGGACTGTGTGCGGTGCGACTTAATTTATTACCCACCAAAGTGTTTGAATTGTTAATGCTACGTTCTACTTACAACGTCGGAAGTGCACCTTTACTGTATTTATTTTTATTTACTCAATGATTGTTCCCGGCGCGCAATGATTTAGTATAGGATATCTGTTTTTTATCGTCAGCTTATGTGTTTTCATTAAGAAAGTGTTGTGCTTGATAAAGTGTCTCTCTTTGCTTATGCGTATTTACTGCTGCAGGGCGAGCCTATTGCCATCAACCGGGCACAAATCCAGACTCCGTGGCTGCTACTGAGAAATTCCTGATGGAAAAACCCAATAGCACTTTGCCCGACCTTCAATGGGAATCGGATCCAGGACCTCATGCTCAGCAGTCGCGCTTGCGACCACTCGACCAACGAGGCAGTCTCTTATCTTCGTCATCTAGTGACTCTTAGTCATTTAATTTAAATTTAGCTGTAGTACTTTCTATTTCTCGTATGACCTGTTATGACTTATATCGTCATCATCAAACTGTGCTTTTTCGCACTCAGCTGTCCGCAGTTGACTATTATTACAGGTTCAAAATTCCCGTCTTATTGTTCAGGTATATCAAACGTTCATGATACATTAATTTCACGTGGGTGTAAAGCATTCACCTTTAAACTGATCACATATTTAAATACTTCATTAGACTGTTACTGAAATAGCAGAATTTGCAAACTTATCTACAATATCTTGTTGCTTGTTTGGATCATCAAAAATACATCAAGTTTGTCTATCTAACTCTTAACTTTACAACCACGATATAAATATTCATCAATCCCAAATATTCTTTGACTACAAACTTAAGGGTTTCGTCGTCAAATGTCAAATTTGAGTCAAAACTAACACGACAATGATCAAGGTATGATGGAGCCAGAACTATGTTTTTAATTTCGTAATGGTTTCCTCTGGGATTGCCCTCGAAATACAATAGTGACGTACAAGGGACGCCGCGGGGTTGCGCTTCTCTTGTTATTTTATTATTCGCGTTTTGAACTCCAATGGTGAGCAGATTCCGAGGCAATTTTTAAATTAGAAACATGCATAGCTTACTCTGTTGAATCACTTTAAAATTGTTGAAGGAGATTTTTAAGTTAAAAAGTTCCTATATGTATTACTGTTCTGTCACTGATGGTCTACCACTTTTTACTCTTATACCGTAAGTAATAAGGTTGAAAATTGGTCAACCATCAGTGGGTGACATTCAAATCAATTACTGTTTAACCACCTTGCTCATTATCTACCGAGAAGTTATGATTTCAAGTTTTTTAACACTAAGTCAGACCTATTGCCCTCGGATCAGTCATACTACCTAGTTCGATGGCTTTATATGCCTTTTTGTCAACGCCACCTGCTAAATCCTACTATACTCTTTATTAAATGCTTCGTTCACGATCATGCATATTATACCATCATACACGCATGTCTATTGCTAGTAATGATGATAAATGTTGTTTATTTTGCAAATATGTTTTTATTTAAAACAAGATGAGGCCTGATGATACCGCTGATGATACCTGTCTACTCTGAGAAGAAATAACCGAAACGAACTCAGAGGTCATAGTCTCTTTTAAGGTCCAGACATAATACGCACCAACCATTCACATTTTTTTTAAACCGTTTAATATAAAACCATAAAAGCAATGGTCTTAAGTGGCGCGCCAGTTAAAACTTGTTTGAGCTGTCAAGCGTCAAAAGTGTCATTTATGACACTTTCACTCTCTTCTTCTTCTTCTTTCTTTCTTTCTTTTTCTTTTGTGATTTTGTGTCAATAATGTCAATTTGGCAGTTAAGCGTTTTTTATTGCTGGGTACCGTAGTACCCGTTGGCGTTTGAGTGGATATTCCATACTGAACATCTGTTACCTATACATCATGTGTATTACCTTCTCGTGTTATTCCCAAAAGATCAAAAAGTATCCAACCAAATACATAAACAATACTGCACGGACAGGCGTACATTAATTTAATTTTATATATAGATCAATTTTAGTGAAGTAGAGTCGTGGGTCGCCCGAGGGATTTCAATAAAAAACCACTTTATTCTGCTCCTTTTATGTAATAGGTATTTCATTATGCTGATAATTTCCCTTAAGTAAGATTCTCGTTATTAATGTAGATAAGGAGGAAAGGAAAATCGGTGCCTCAAATGTAGAAGTCGAATCAAAGTCTACCTGATAATACGTAATACCTATTCAATTAATTAGGATAACATTATATGTAATCAGTTATAGATGATAAGTTGTTAGTTTGCTTCACTACCTGTAAAAATAGCTGTTGGTAATGATAAATAAATCACAAAAAAGTATATATATATATATTATTTATTTTCCGTGGCAGTTGCGAAAAATACCTACTATCTACTACAACCGCGCGCAAAATACGCGTTTGGACTTGAAGTTACGGATACCAAACCCGATATACAATACAATAATTTTATGAAGAGATTCAAAACGAGTATGTATTAGGAATTCCGATAGTCACTAAAATATAGCTTTTGTTAATCATAACAAATATTATTTAATCTGTTGTTGAAACTTTATGGGCATATTTCAATTGTAATATTATTACCAACCAATTTGTAAGGCATTTTTTTTGACTGCCGCTTTCTTCGAGTAGTCGCAAGCGAAACTGCTGAGCAAGAGGTCTTGGGTTCGAACCCCGGCTAAGGTAAAGTGTTATTGGGTTTTTCCAACACGAATTTCTCAGTAGCAGCCACGGAGTCTGGATTTGTGCCCGGTTGATATCAATAGGCTTGCCTACCATGGGATTTAAAATATAACTGGTGAAATGTAGATGTACTTACTAATAGATACACCTCTGCGTAACCCTTCGGAGACTACAGGCGTGATGTTATGTCGCCTCGCCTCTTTACAAGAGCAACGTGACATCTCATAAACACGTTTTTTATGAGATGTCACGTTGCTCTTGTAAAGAGGCGAATTGTGTAAAATATCTATTTTTAGGCAAAACTTAAGCTGTACCATAAGAACTTACCCAATAAAATGACTGAGAAAGAGAGATTTAGATGTCCAAGAGCTGTATCTCTCTACACACGTATTTAGTCATATAATTGAAGTCACTCCACGTTTTATATTTGACTACTTCGTGGGTTTCCCACTCGCAAATTCGTATTTCCAAAGCAGTTCTGCAACTAACTAGTTGGTAACAAGATTCCTATCAGCTTTAGTAAAGTCGATCTCATCACTTAATAACATTTGGTAACGTCGAAAATTGACTTACTTGTAATTCGTTGTATCAGGAAGCCATTTTGGTCGCCCCTAATTATTATCTTTAGGCTTCAGTAACGAGAATGTGCGGTGCATACAGACTAAGGGATCAGGCAGCAAAAAAAATATTGTCCATAAAAACTGATACGGAAGGTAAAGATTTTGGATTCTAACTACCGCTAGTTACGGAATCTAAAATCTCAATATGGACATGGCATTTCAGTAGAGAAAAATGTTTTTATGTAACGAAGGTCAATCAAAAATGATAAATACGTATATTGTAATTTAAAAGAAAGACACTAAAAAGCCAGGGAATGTTCGGCAAACGAAAATTCAAAACTGGCCAAGTGTGAGACGGACTCGCGAACGAAAGGTTCCGTAACATAAACCGAAAAAAACACGTTTCTTGTAGCCCACTACAAATATTTAATAATTTATATTTTTATTATTTTTTGTTATAGTAGCAACAGAAATACATCATCTGTGGAAATTTGAACTGTCTAGCTATCACGGTTCATGAGATACAGCTGGTGACAGACAGATGGACGGACAGACAGCGGACTCTTAGTAATAGGGACCCGTTTTATTCTTTGGGTACGGAACCCTAAAAACGAATCCAAAGGATGAAAACATATTTTACAGAACTGCAACGACACTATAAATCTTTATGCTATGACGTCGCAGCAACTAACACCTTCTAGTTATTGTAACGAAATTGTAGGAACCATTGCAAAGAACGATGAACACTTCTAGCCTAGGCCAAGGTCTCCCTGCACTGCACCGATCAGAAAAATATACCGTTTCTCAAGATTCCATAACATAACATCATCTGCCTAACCTTTTCCCAAGTATGTTGGGGTCGGCTTCCAGTCTAACCGGATGCAGCTAACTAAATACCAGTATTTTTCATGGAACGACTGCCTATCTGTCCTCCACAACCCAGTTAGTACTGGGTAATATGATACCCCTTGGTAAGACTGGTTGTCAGACTTTTTGGACCCCTGACTACCTGTAACGTCTGTCAAAGATCTACAAATGACAGCCGGGACCAACGGCTTAGCGTGCTTTCCGACGCACGGAGGAAACTCGGTATGTAGGGGTGGTCACCCATCCACAGACCAACCTAGGCAAGCACGGCTTAACCTAAAGATCGACCCGAGCGGCTGTTATTATTTAGCCACGAGCTCCATAAGCATAGCAATGACCAACAAACAGAACATTTCGTCTCCAATATCTATAACAACAAATCAGGTGAACAGCCCAACAATCGTCCGACCCTTATGTCCTACGACGAAAGGTAATTGGGCCATCGAAAATTGATCGCGTTCTCATCGAGATGCGGGCATTCGGCTGCCTGTTGATATCACAGGACATTACTCTTTATTAACTTGTCGCTTTTTCTCGCCGTTGACAAATAAGAGCCGTTTGATGTGATCATTGATTTATTTATATGGATTCGTCAAAGGAGCAATGTATTATACTGTAGGTATGACTCATGTAGATGTAAAACAGCTTCGGTTATTATTAAACCGAAAGGTATTCCGTTGTGTTTACTAAGTGAAGAGAACCATTCCTATCTACTTTTACCTAAGTATGATAAGGAAAATGTCATACACTATTTCAAAAATGCAATTGACAAAGAACTGGGTCGTTCGCTGCTCAACCCCCCAGGGACACACCGTGATAAACGTTCTTATGCAAATGAAGCCATTAAATAAAGCATCGAATGACCCCTAATGTTTTACTTTAAAAAAACGTAAACAACTTGAATTGGGTGTTTTATAATCACGCTATATTACAATTAACGTTGTTCACGGCAATACTGAATTAATACGGGAAGTGGGAGCACCCCATTGTTAGTATTAGGGACATAGCTACTTGTGTGGCTTTTGTGATTATTACCGCCTTATCTAAAATTGACGATTTAATTCCGGCATGGCCGATTGTTGGGACATTTACCCCGTTAGCAAGATATAAGATTGTAAGTTAATATAGTTATTTAGATAGTGAAATTAATTTAATGATTTGTCGTAATTAAGTTGGTTTTTAAAATCTTTATGAGTTCTTGAATATGAATTAATTATTGTAATTTCGGTCTATTAGCTTCTAGTATTTAAATTAGTAAAGTTAAATTGGCATTATTTATCGTACATTCGAGAAAACTGATAAACTTTACTAGGTATTCTATAGGTCTGGTTTGAGTTCATTGATAATACAGTATTCTTAAAGCTCGAAAATAATAACTTCTTCATATCCTAAAACACTAAATACTAGCCACTAAAAAACTAAATTCGCAGTAGCGCAGTAGCTGAGCGATTGGCTGCTGCGCTGCGTGTCGCGGCTTTGATTCCCGCACGGAACTAATATTTGTATGGCCCAGGAGGTTGTTCTGGGTCTGGCTTTTTGTGTCTTGACTTTAAATATTTGTAAACGCACCCAGGATACAAAAGGAATACATAGCGTAGAGCGGTTTCAAAAGCAGCTTTGGTTGGAAGGTCTATTTCCAGCAGTAAATTACGATAGGCCGAGGTGATGGACCCCTGAAAACCTGACTATCACTGTTCCGTTCTTTAAGCTCTTTGATGTACAGTCACGGCCTTTTCCGTGTAAACATTTAAAAAAAAAAACGCTTGAATCATGCGGAGGCGCCCGTCCTGGCTAGATAGCTTCATGTTGTGAGTGCAAGCAAAAATAAGCTTAGGGGTGATCAGGCGGGACTGTCCTCGAGTGTACCTAGGGTTCAGAATGATAGTCAAATTTTATAAGTGTTTGTGCTTAGCGTGTCGATGGCAATCTTAATAGTCAGCCTAGAGATTGGCCTACGAATTTAGCACCTTTGGTAGCGATTATCATTTCCTGAAATGAGCAGACGACAGAACACTCCGGACACGATAGTAGTTGCTCAACCGTGGAAGACCAGGACCACATTTAATTTCAAGAACCTGGGTGACCGAGCTCTGCTCGGGTGAAAAAAGAGAAAATGCATTTTCCCAGATATGAGACCTAGCTAGATCGATTTTTCGCCCACGTAAATCCCTATATTGCAACTTTCATCGATATTAATAGAGCCGTTTTCGAAAACGTGATTACCAACTAGCTTTTGCGGGCGCCTCTTCGTCCGCGTGTAGTTCGGTTATTATCCCACGGGATTGTACTACTGGGATAAATAGTATCTTATATGTTAATCCAGGTTATAAACTAACTGTGTTCCAAATTTCATGCAAATCCGGTCAGTAGTTTTACAGCCTCACGAACTTTCGCATTTATAATATTAGTAGGTTACATTGGATTAGTAGGATATTTCTCATTTAATAGTATAGAATACACTAGCTGCTAGTGACTAGCCCAACCATAGGGCTACACAACGAACCATCCCTCGTATACCATTAACAACGTAAAATAGCTTTTAAGTTTTATTACAACGATGATACCACCGCATAATGACTGTTTTATGAATCATAAATTTTACACCTTTATGACTTAATGTTTGGACGTCGCCACTGTTAATATTTTCCGTGACTATCAATGAATTTATGATCATTAAAAATATTTCTTCGGCAATCAACAAGATAATGTTTGGGTAAGATAGTAGATAGGTACTTTTATGAGGCGATAAAGATCGTGGAGGGAATTAGAGCGGAGGATGGTTTAATTGAGGTTTATATTTTGTTCATACATGAGGAGCTCGTGGCTAAATAATAACAGCCGCTCGGGTCAATCTTTAGGTTAAGCCGTGCTTGCCTAGGTTGGTCTGTGGATGGTAGACCACCCATTACAAACCGAGTTTTCTCCGTGCCTTGGAAAGCACGTTAAGCCGTTGATCCCGGCTGTCATTTGAAAATCTTTGACAGTCATTAAGTAGTCAGTGGCCCAAAAGTCTGACAACCAGTCTTACCAAGGAGTATCGTATTACCCCACACTAACTAGGTTGTGGAGATCAGATAGGCAGTCGCTCCATGTGAAATACTGGTATTCAGCTGCATCCGGTTAGACTGGAAGCCGAGTCCAACGTAGTTGGGAAAAGGCTAGGCAAATGACGAAGATGATGATTTTGTTCATACATTGTAGATTGATAAAAAAATATTGGATACCAGTAACTGTTGCTGGTTTATCTCAGGAATTTGATATGTCTATAAAATGCGTTGTCGAAATTATTTCATTATAGTAGTAAGTAGCAGTAGCGAAGGGTCAATTTTTGTAAGAGGTAAGCTGGCGTACATGTCTTTCATGCGATTATATTATTTGTCTATAGAATACTGACGGTGCCATTTTTCAAAGGGAATTGATTTGTATGGAACCTTCGCCACTGGTAAGTAGCTATTATAATTGACTATATAAAGTATAAGCATTGGGTAAGTAGCTACGAAAGTATTTCCTTAGTTAAAGCCTAGATTTGGATTTGTACTCGGTTGACGGCAAAAAGTTCGACTCCCATTAAATGAGACTTACGAGTAAGCATACCAAGCGAAATGTGGGTTACTAAGGTACATTTCTGCCTAACCCTTCGGGGAATTACAGGCATGATGTAATATTGTACTATGGATTTTCTTAATGTTGTAAACGAGTGACTTTCCTGAAAAATATTCACGAAATTAGCAATGACATAAAAAGTTTTTACAAAGATAATGTTGAGTTCTCTAGTTCGATTTAGGTAAAATAATGCAACCACTGTTTTAAGCTTTCACGGTTTATGAGTGTAGACAGATTTGTCTGCTTCTAACAAGTAATTTCTATCCACCCGCATTTTCCAGTCAACCCGCGATCATGGCGCTTGCAACAGCGTCGAAATATCGGGAGCTCAAAATAAATAACCATCACGGAAGACATACCATAGACGTAAGTGACAATATATGCAATGCAATCTGACTATTAGGGGTATTCCTCAAAGCGCAACTGTTTTTAAACGCAACCAACTAAGCGCAACTAAATTATTCCTCGAAGCGCAACCATTTAAACAATTTGAATTTGTGAACGCAACTAATGGTGGCGCTTCGAAGAATAATTTAGTTGTGCTTAGTTGTTTGCGCTCAAAAATAGTTGCGCTTTAGTGAGGAATACCCGACTATTAGCACATATAAATGAGCATCCATTTTTAAACTTACAAGACTTATTATATTCCAAATTTAACTTATTTACAGCACTAGACCCACGTGCCATATTGAGGCTATAAATACTCGTCTGTCAAACTAGAATTTAATATTTAATTCGCTGTAGGAGTAACGAAACGTCATAACGTCGAGCACGTCGCGAACACGGGATGAATAATAAATTGGAGCTATAATGGGTAGGAATTACTTTATTATAATGTACATGTTGTAGGTAGGTAGGTTGGTTTAGCAAGTAACTGTAATTCAGGGTAATGTAGAGTTGATTGGATAAGTAAAGTGATAGTGATAGGCTGATTTGAATAATTTTAATGTTATTACTACGATACTTATACTACTAAGTTATACTATTGCAATTTGTATGTAGGTACATTTTTAATTTGTGTGCAATAAAGAATAAGAATAATTATTTCTGAGAATGATTTATTTTAAACCTTTTGAACACCAGAGCATTAACGCACGCGCGTGCCATCCACGCAAAGCCATAATTTTACCTACCATTTTGTCACACATTTGTGTCCAGTCATTTATGTTTGGCGTCCAAGGCACGCGCTTGCTTGTCACGTTTATGTGACAGTGGCGTTAAATAATGAAAATTACCGGTCTCTGTAAATCAAAGGCAATTATCATGTTTACAAACAAAAACCGTTAATACTTTTTACCTTATTCTATCTCCTTGCTTATTTAACGCAGTACATGGACTAGATAAACTGGTTTAATAACTTAGGAGCATGAAGCATGTAAGAAGCATGTTTATCGTAACACAATTTGTTATCATCACGCTACCAAACAACAAAAAAGTCAGTAGCACAAACCACCAGTAAGTACTCCGAGTAGCTCACAACACTATAAAGATATTTCCCAATGTCCGCGTGATCTTGTTACCTTCAAAGCAACTAGCTTTTATCTCTCAAAGCACCTCCTAAGACAGTCTAAACAAACGTACTACGTTTCCTTTTTAGGATTCCGTACCTAAAAGGTAAAAACGGGGCCCTATTACTAAGACTCCACTGTCCGTCTGTCTGTCTGGCTGCCTGTCACCAGCCTGTATCTCATGAACCGTGATAGCTTGACAGTTGAAATTTTCACAAATGACGTATTTCTGTTGCCGCTATAACAATAAATACAAAAAACAGAATAAAATAAATATTTAAGGGGGCGCTCCCATACAACAAACGTGATTTTTTGCAGTTATTTTGCTCGTTATTAATAACGGCGAAAGGTATTAGTATTCACAGAATATTTAGTTGTATATTCACTTTTAAAATAAATAGTTAAATTAAGATTTATAATAAATATTTAAGGGGGTATAATGGTACGGAACCCTTCATGCGCGATTCCGACTTGCACTTGGCCAGTTTTTATATAAACATGAGATATAAATGGATGTGTGTCAGTGTAGGAAGGGAAAAAAAAAGAGGTAAGAAGTGTGAATTATTTCTAACTTCCTTTACATTCTTAGGACATAATATTATGGATAAAAGCAATAAGTTTTTTTTTAATTTAATTTGCTCACCAACAACTGAATACACTGCTTCAAAGACACGAGATAAAAACAATAGAGTCACAGAAAAGTGTATCAACCTCTTACAGGTAAGCACATCATTCACTACTTGTTTGTGGTTGAGTATGCTTATTTATAATCAGATGTGTACAACTACTCACCTATTACAACTATGGTTTTTATGGTTATCGTATATATATCATACTTGACCGATGAATTAGCCAAGTCAAGTCAACCAGTCTTACCAGAGATAATCGTATTACCCACTACTAATTGAATTGTGGAGGTCAGATAGGCGCTTGCCCTATGCATAATACCAGTATTCAGCGGCATCAGGTTAGACTGCAAGCCGACCCCAAAATAGTTTGGAAAAGGCAAGGCAGATGAATTGGCAATGGCTGTCCCTAATTAAATTGGCTGGCATTTGTTTAAAGCCGAAAGTAGCGAGAAAATGTCATCATTCCCAGGTTATTAATAATCCCGGTTATTTCTTTTCCGTTTGACAAATAAAGTTTATACAGAGTTGATATGACCGAGAGGCATTAAATTACACTACGTATACTATACGTGTTTAGTATTAATTCGATACGGTATAAATTAAATTATAAATAAAAATGAGTTTTTTTTTTTTTCAAACAAACTAAATAGCTTACAAATCAGAGTAAAACGCAAACACCCTTTGTAAATAAATTTAACTGACCTTAGATACCTAGGTATTAAAGCGGCAACGTCGCACGCGCGCGGGCACGCGTGTGTTCTTTCGTATCAAAGCGGTCGGCCGGCGGACGGCGGCTTACCTTACTTATCTAAGATGCAGTAGCAACACAATGACCTATTTCTATTTCTTTTACTCGCGGGATGTTTTGCTATGATTGTCACTCTCGTAATGAAAGTGCAAGTGTGTGTATTTATTGCTTCCTTGTTTGCATTGCCATCTTTTAGCGAAAATATTTGGTTGTACTTGTGACTTGTGTCAGAGCGGCAACAACGCATCGTAGGTTATACTCCGATTTATCGTTTTAAGGTGCATGACCTATGCGTATAGACATAATCAGCTGTTAGGAAAGATACATCGTGTTCAAACGGGGCAAAAACTTAAAAAATCATTTGCGACTAAACTACTGCTCCTATTTAATTGATTTTTGGTACAGAGCTTGAAAATGGTACCTAGTATAGGCAGTTTAAAGGAAAGCCTATCTGTCGTATCAACTTTGTATATAGTATCGTAAACAGACGATGATATAGTATCAAAACTCGGCTTCTGCGCGCAAGAATCTTTGCAAAAGTGCCAATCTAGGTTGTTAAATAATTCTAAACATCAATTGACAGCGACGAAGATTTGGATATCTAATGTGACGAATACTTATCGCGTGGCTTCCATACAAATTACAAACGTGTATTCAGTCATTTATTCCTAGTACATCACACTCTGTGTGACTGATGGTCCTGATCAAACTATGTTCCATCTGCTGGAGTATCCCAATTATCACCGCCTTACGACGCCACAATAACCGTTGCCACCTACTGAATAATCATCTGCCTAGCCTTTTCCCAACTATGTTGGGATCGGCTTCCAGTCCAACCGGATGCAGCTGGATACTAGTATTTTACATGGAGCGACTACCTATCTGACCTTCACAACTGGGTACTACTGGGTAATACGATACTTGGTAAGACTGGTTGTCAGACTTTAGAGCACTGACCACTTAAAGACTGTCAAAAATCGACAATTGGCAGCCGGGACCAATGTGCAACGGCTTAACGCGTTTCTCGAGGCAGGAGAAGCACGCTAAACCGAAGTACGGAGGAAACTCGGTATGTAATAGATGGTCACCCATCCACGGATCAACCAAGGCAAACGCGGCTTAACCTGAAGATCAACCCAAGCGGCTGTCATCATTTAGCCACGAGCTCCTCGACCACAAACTGAATAATTTCAATTAAAAGGTTTATATTTTTAATTAAAAGGTTTCCTTCTTTTCATATCGACATACGAAAAGAAGGAAACCAACTACATTGAGACATTAGTCACGCTTATATACCCATGGTGTACATAAGAAACCCAACTCCCATGAAGTCTAATGTCAATATAATTGTACCTATGTATAGAACACTCGTGCAGTAAAGTTCAAGTGAAGTAGCGCCGAGGGGCGTCGAGGCGTCGCGTGGAACCGTTTCGGATCAGCGCGCCGAAAAATGACGTGTTCCGCTCTCAGATGGCTTGTAAAGTTCGTTTTAGTTTTGTCTCTTAAAGTTCGAGAGGTTATATAGATGTGAGTTTAATAATTAGGCCAAATGGGCACTACGTGGTCATCATTTACATGCCAACTACCAGACAAAGCCTTTCACCGAACCGAATTGACCGAGTGCCGAATTTTTATCTGCCGCTGGTGCTGAAGGAAGGCTTCAGGCCGCAGGACGTGGTGTTCCGTCGCTTCCGCGGACAAGTTCCACTGGACAGCCAGCACAAGTGAAGTGTGAACAAGTGAAGTGCCACTACATAGTTTTAAGTCTTATTTATTAACACTTTTTTTGTATTTACTTTATATCTGTTAGTTTATAAGGTATATATCTATGGGCCATTAAAGCCTAAAATAAATGATGTTTGTATGTTTCACTGTACGTATGCTACGAACAGTGAAATACTGCGTATGTGGTGATAGTCTTTATAGCGCTCTGTTACCTCTAACTGTGTTTATTTCGATCATAACGGACCGTTTTAAGTCAGTTTTACCTTCAATTTTTTCTTGATTTTAAATCTTGAATTCACACTGTTTCTTACCATATCCGCGAACACGAACGCGCCGTCAACCATATCAACGCCTGGATTCACTTCTTATCAAAAAGAACGATCTCAGCTGAAGTGACAGTGGCGTTACTTTGTCGACATTGACCTTTTCTCTCTCTTTCTTTTTTCTTCTGCAACCCATATCTTCTCAATAGCAAGTGTAGGCTGTACTTGTACTGTAACTATTTTTTTTTTCTTCTAAATCAGCCTGGTGTGTCCCACTGCTGGACAAAGGCCTCCTCTATGGTTTTCCAATCCTGTTTACAATTAGCCCATGACTACATATCAAGTCAATAATATTATCAACCGTATATCCCCCTAACCAAAATAAAAAGCATTCTACGTATCAGTGGAGCTTCCGTCCACATTAAAAGAGCTCATTAAGTTGTTTAATCAGTTGTAAAGAGATTATTATTTTAATGCAGCGACATCCGGTCATGTGAGGATCCGTTTTATTATATCCCTATTGTAATTATGGTAAGTCACTCCTGACTTATTTTAGGGTCGATATTTTAATGGCCATACAACCGACAGGACCTTTTGTATTTTTTAAGAAATGGAAGAGTTAATTATCACTAGGCATCACAAATTACAGGGTTGCTAACTCCTAACGCGGAGGTACTTCACCAAAAATGGTGTGATCACAATGATGACTCTTTTTCAGTAACTTCACTCCATAAAGACGACTATCCAAAAAAAATGGTTGTCTGTAAAGTTGGTTTACGGATGATAGTTTAACGTGACAACGTCATAAAATCGAGTGGAAGAGAGATAGATGCGGCGCAAGCGTACAATGAGCGTAACGGGACACTTTTTCGTGCATGTAGCCGGCGTTCATCGGTTTATTAGACGTTGTCATGTTAAAAAAATAAAGATACCAATCTTTTCATCATTAGGCTATGTACGCAGTGTACATCAATAAGCTTTTAAAACAAAATACTGATCTGGCTTGGAGCGCTGGTGTGAATTATCCTTTGGTAGAATAGAGCCCCTTACCCCCTACTTTGTTAGTCAATTTCCAAAACGCAGACGTTCAAAATCCTGTTCACGAATAGCAAGTTTGTTAGAAAAAAACTCATTCACTACATTGTAAATACAAGATCTTTATCATTTTCTTTTTAGTCCCGGCAAGACAAATAAATATCATAAAACCATTAAAAAGAAAAACACAATTTAAATGCAAATTCGAAAACAAGTGAACATTCTAGAATTCCATACGAAACAGTTAATTTCAAATTGTTGGGAACTCGTAAAATCGGGCGCTTGCTATTTTATAGACAAAAGAAAGCACTAAAAAGCAAATATAGCGTTTGCAGCACACATCTAATTTAGATAAAGAGTTTGAGATAAACGGTACAAATCACTGTACACAAAAACTACTTTGCATAGGTCTTTTCAGATGCAAATAGCTGTATTAAATTTGCAATTTAGACCCCGACAACGCACTGGGGTGTGGTCTAAGGTGCAAGAGTTGTAGAAAATTTCGGCAAAGAAATTA
This sequence comes from Lycophotia porphyrea, assembly GCA_950005105.1. Classification (NCBI taxonomy): domain Eukaryota; kingdom Metazoa; phylum Arthropoda; class Insecta; order Lepidoptera; family Noctuidae; genus Lycophotia; species Lycophotia porphyrea. The sequence continues at coordinate 16,149,571 of OX465393.1, forward strand.
TTCCCCTCAAGGATTTTAGACAGCCTTTGTTACCCTCTGTATTAGTGAGGTATTCCTCGAAGCGCTACCATTTTGAGGCGCACCTAATGAGGCGCTCCTTTTTTATTCCTCGGAGCGCACCTTTTAGAAGCGCTCCCGATAGTAATTAAAAATATTAACTACTAAAAGGTGGGCTCCGAGGAATAAAAAAGGAGCGCCTCATTAGATGCGAATTATAAAAAAACTTCAGGAAAGAACAAATAAGTCAATTAGTTATGCCAAAACCAGTTTAATCTTCCTGTGTTGTATAGCTTCTGTGTTACTAACGCAATTCGGATCTTCAAAATTTGTATGAGATTCAGTGGAAAAAACATAATAGGTAAGATAGAAGTCTAATTTCCTAAGTATATTGTGAGGAACTTTCGTTACCTCCTCTTACTTACACCAGCACATCTGCTGGCAACGCGTCGAGCCGCCAGTACCTTCAGACAATGAAGACATCCCATTGTGATGCTATACGGTTTATACCTATCTGGTACTCGCCGACAGGACTGACCGTAAAATTGATCGTGCCTTATCAAGGCACAGTGTTGATTTGTAGACGGACAGGTCTTTTAAAATATGAATGTGTAGTCATTGATTGAGCTGGAAGAAACCTGCTTATATCTTAATATTTCATGCTTTCTTAGTACCGCTGAACGTAAGCCGTTTCTTCGTAATTCTTCAAGGATATGTCTCAAAGGAGGAAGTAGTTTGGAGTCGGGTTAAATCTTAAACAAATTCCCTGTAGAGAATTTACTCGTGTCGATGGCAATCTAAATAGTGTGGTAATATCGTAACAATGTTAGTTTAACTTATGTTTATGTTATTCTAAAGAATGAGTGATCCAGAAAATATTTATATTATGATGCTAGCTATATTTAAGTGGAGAAATAGTTTGGGAATTAGGAGCTTTCAGCTTGTTGTAAATAATATACACCATGCATATAGTTACTAAACAAAACTTAGTCACTCCTAAAATCTGTAAAAGATCATCTAAATTATATTCCCCTCACATGGAAAACACTTAACAACAAAACTATTCTCTTTTCCCAAAATCTCACATTACAGAAGAAAAATAGCAATCCAGTTAGGCATCGGAAATGGAGGAGAAATGTCACCATAAGGATAATCTACGCAAGATAATTTCCACTCAAGTGGTTCGATGTCTTCGACCGGAGCTGGAGGTCAGTGAGTAACGCCACGGGGCGCGCAAACTGATGGGGACTTAGCAGGAATCTCTTAATTTATAGCCTCGTTGAGATCTGTGGGGTAAGTTAGGAGTTGAAGCGGGGAGTTAGAAGTCCGTGTATCGTGAACTTTGACCTTGAATAATTTGCGAGCTAGAAAGATATTCTTTGGATCTTTTGAAATATTGTATTTCGAATATAAACAACTATAACGATCTTTGAACAGGTCTCTTTCAGCAATGTGTCTACCCTAGCTGCGGTCTTGAAATTATTGTTTTATTTACGGTTTCTAATGGCTGTCGCATATCATAATTTGGCTTCAATATTAATTTTCCATTTAGACTTGTTTTTAACTGGCTATATCACACAAAAGCCTGTTAACACCAGTCCTCGCCCATCATCAATGACACGTAATTAGAACTTATTTACAGTAAATTCGGTACGTACTCATATTTATTGTGGATGCGACTCCCAGTCTGACTGATTCTTTACTGAAGTATCTATCAATGAACAAATTCCATATCAGTTTGACTGATCCTTCAATTGTTTTCACTTTCTAAGGCCGAACTCCACCAAAACTGAGACGAGAGGAGCGGAGGGGAGTCGTGGGGAATCCGACCAATCACATTGATTAAATCTACATCTTGTCTCTCACCTTTCCAGCACGCGTAGCATGACCACAGAAGAATAGACAAAAGATTTCTTTGTTGATCTGTCATTTTGTCGATTCTTCTGTCGACAAAACCCGTTTCTGCGATGGTCATGCGACGCGTGCTCATCGAATCTTGCAAAACTATTTTCTATATCACTCGACTCCGTTTTGGTGGGGTCCAGGCCGGGCCTCAATTCAGCATCATTTTTTCTTCAATTTCCTTTGACTTGCGCCACAACACGCTGTTATCTACAGACTCATAGTGGGCGAAATAATCTGATTTGTCCATTTGCCGGTCGCGGGCTCCTAACAAACAGCCCTATGTTCGATTAACACGATTGCTTTTTGTACTCATTGCGTTTATACCGACTTAATTGACGGTAAATTTATAATCTCGCGATTTAGGGGCACTTAGATTTTGCGCCGTTGGTGTTTCTTTCCTGTTTTTGTGAGGGTTAAAGATGTTAAGATGCTCGTAAATAAAGGTGGGGATTGAATTAAGGTGTTTTGATTTGTATGGAACATTTTTTATCTTAAACGAAGGTGTATTTTTCAATATGAAAATAAGCCAACAGCATTCGTTTGGCATATTTATTAGAAAAATAAAAATCTTCATTATCTGAGGGTAGATGTATTTTTGTACAATCAGCACAATCTTAAAAGTAAAAGAAGATGAACAATTGAATAAAATAATAATACGTCATTCCCATATCAAAACAAATTGAATCAAACTTTGTCAGAGAGCTCTTTTAGCTTTTTTTCGTCTCTGAGAGCGCCTAGCAAAAACATCACAAAGATTCTTTGACATTTAATTCCTTTGTCTTGTCCTTTAGCATAATAAGGCAAGCGCACACTATACGACTATAAATCTATAGCACGTTATCGCGTCATCCCCCTGTGTGTCGCAAATCCGGGAGCATTTGTAACAGACCCGCGGATTATCGGTTCGCCCCGGGCAAAAACAAGAACCCCGGACGAAGCACCCGTGGACATAAATTCGCGACAATGATTCATGATCGCCATGTTCGAAAGTTTTTGCACGAGCGATTAATCGCAGCGACTTTTAGGGAAATCGCTGCAACGCTTAATGTGGGTGCGTATTATTTTAATGACAGCGCTCGGAGCATAAAAGGTGTTTGGAGATAAAAACCGTTTACCGATTTATCCTTTTAACTTGCAGTATTATGTTCTTTCGTAACAAAATATCAGGCTTCTATTTTAGGAAGGCGATCGTTATTTTTATCTTTTGTGAAATTAATAAAAGATATGGAAAGGGCTTTTACAAATTGCCAGCAATACAGGTTTATAAGCCACCTGACAAGAGAGTGTTAACCATGTCTCTATAGTAAGTGTAAAAACCGCACTGTGCTGAACTTTGTATTGGTATGCTTTCATATAAATAATGTCTGCCCGAGGATATCCGTTAATTAGTGTTGTATTAGTAACCCTAACCGCAGTCTAGCGAATAAAACGTGTTTCTATCAGGAATTAAATCATAAATAGAGATGCTTTTGTTTCGCATACCTAGTTTAGTTTATTTATTAATAACCAAAAATTAAAAAGAATATTACCACTAATTATCATAAATTAAATAATAATAACAAGAACACACAATATACTAAATGATGGTATTATTGTTGTTTGTTTAATTAAAAAGATATGTGACGTCTAATCGATAATTTAATGTAAAATAAATTCAAACTCAATTTAAGGTCGACGACACAGTACGTCTTCTTCTTCCATATTATTATAGAGAAATATGGAGAAATAAGAGGAACACGTGATGTGCCGAGAAAGAGCCAAAGCCTCTTTCTAGTTAAATCTTCAACAGTCCATCCAGCTATTCAAATTACAAAATAGCTCCTCATGTCAAGAAAAAAACGAACTCCAATTCTTGACCAAACTGAACTGTTACTCAACAGAGTTCTTTAAATGTTCCGCATTTTATCACCCACACTATAAACATTAATGTCACCACTAACTCAGGAACTTCATCAAACCGACTGATCAAGCCAGCATCGATCTTCCCGCTCAATCATAAAAAAGGTTATAAAAATAAGGCGCTACACGCTTCAACACTTGTTTGTGTCGCTGTATGCATTCGTACTCACAACCGCACTGGCAAAGACTCAAGCCCATCCATTTGCGACGACAGATCAATCACGGCTCAGCATCAAGCCCGGAATAATGGTCCTTTCAACACTTTATCTACACCAACACTGACATTTTCTACGCTGAGATGTAAGCTTTAAGGTTGGAAGTCAGTTGTAGTGTTTGCAAGTAAAGTAAAGAGGCAATGTGCGTTGTTCCTTTGAGCTATTTAAGCTCGCGCTAAATGATCGACGCGTCATGTTTCTCTTGGACTGAGAGAAAATATACAAGTCCAAATAAGATCTGTCGTTAGTGAATAATGGGGGAAATATGTCTGTTGTGTTGCTTACGGGTCGTTTACTTTGCGTAGAAGCTTTGTGCCTAAGAAATATACAATGTATCTATGATGAGTTTAGCGTTCGGGAGAGGTGGTTATTGGAATGATTCGATTCTTACCTTAATCCTAATAAACCTTATTTTTAATACTGTTTATTCCGTTCCCATAGACAAACGGTAAAAACGGTTTTGTGTGGCGTAGTTCTTAAGTTAAGATTTGTATAAACTTTTTTTTAATAAATAAATAATAAAACCAATCAATCAATCAATTAAATCAAAATATTTTATTTCACAAAGGCCCAGGTTGGCACTTAGAAAACGTCGACAAAAAGGTGCACGGTTCGGTTGGTTGTTTCCTATGGAGAAGAACCGGCAAGAAATTCCATGGTTACTCTTTAGCACAGTACTTAAGTATGGGGGAACAGCGTAAGCCTGACAAAAAGTCACTGCGTATATGTAATACAAGATAAAACGTTTAGGTGCTGAGAAATATTATCCGTATCAACATACCCAAACATACAAATGAAATTACATAGATTAAATGACTTTCAAAGACGCTTTCGATGTCTATAAATAAATTGTACTTGTTGTAACTAAGTAGCTCTGGTTACTAAGTAACTGATCAGAGAGGCTCCTGTTCACTTCATAAATTCACTGGATTTTACCGGCAGCTTCGGCCTCACTACCAGAAAAAACAAATCCCGGTATAATAAAAAAATAAATTTAAAAAATAAAAATACCCGACTGCGTAAAAAATAACTAATAATTAAATAAAAACTGAAAAGAGAAAAACAAGTTCAGTCCAGAAGTTTTGAAAGCAATTTAATTCAAACTGCAACAGTCGGGACCCATATTGGATAGAATGATTTTGGTCTGGATTATTTAATGGGTCCCGACTGTTGCAGTTTAAATTAAATTGCTTTCAACACTGCTGGACTGAACTTATTTTTCTCTTTTCAGATTTTAAAATGGTATATCATGACCATGTAACTAAAAGGTGTAAAATAAAAAATAAATTTAAAAAATAAAAATACCCGACTGCGTAAAAAATAACCATTTTAAAATCCTCATGATGAGCCCTTTAATTTGATACCCATATAGAAGTATCTAAAAAAAAAATTGTACTTTAAACTATAGCGTCTCACAGTCGTCATGTTGGTTTTTTTTTTAAGTCACCTATTTAAAAACACTTGGGTTATCAAGACAAATCTAACGATATGTTAATTAATTAAATCCGTGCAGCGGTTTGGAAGATATGAGATTATAAAGAATATTACATGCATACATACATACATACAAGATACGTGCGAAGAACCTGCCTTGGCAGTCGGGTAAAAAGTATTCCAGCCAAAGTCATCGTCTGCGTGCCAAATCTGCTCAGCCATCAAAGTCAGAAAACTTAACATACTGACAGCGTTACTTGCGCACTTTTTATTTACAATTTCTTCCATACAATCTTCAAACAATTGCTCCAACGATCCACAGAAATAGGAGATCTACAGAAAAACGAACAAAATGTAAGAGGAAACTATAATTCGTTCCCAGTTAAAGTTAACGCAATAAGGATTGTGGAGGTCAATTGGATCTGAACTGCAGGAGAAAGGATATCTTTGCGTTTCCTTTCAGTTAATCTTCTTCCTTGGCTTGAGTAATTATCGTAGTTAGTGGTGTTATAAAGCTTGTTATAGTTAATCTTTTTTACGTTGAGTTATTGGTTGGAATCTTTTCTATTGATGCAGGGTGAGAAGTTTAGAAATGGAACGGTATGATCATCCCAATATGTAATTCTTTAAAATATAACTGTTTTGTCATCATCATTTCAAGGTAAAAACGTCTACCTATCTATAGTTTTATTGAACGTCGCCATTGTCTATGCTTACTTACCAGAAATTTACATTTTCATATTCTTCTTTTTATATTCTGAAAACTAACTCAGGTGGAGAATCACTCTCTTAAAGTCAACCTTAACGTCTCCAAACTTCTTAACTAAACATTCCATAATTGATTGATTTGTCATGAATCAGTTAAGCATTGTGGCCATTGCAAAAGTGTCTTAGGCACCCTGGACCTAGATATAACTAGTTAAATGTAGAATATACTACTACACAGTAATATACTTGTCAACAAGACAAAAGTAAGGTAGTTATGACAATTCCTTTTTTGACCTTATCGTGAACACTAAAAACGGGTTATTTACCATGTTTTCTGTTGGTTTTGAGTTCCCGATATTTTGTTGCTAGCGCTGCGCTGTTGGAAGCGTTGATCACAGATAAACTCTAGTCCCTTTTTGACCTTCCCATAGAGTAGTTATTATGAAACCTGTGATTAACAGTAAACATAAAAAAGCATTCGTTTCTAACGCCTCCAGAGAAACCAACTAACCTGACCCGAATTGGACGTTTTTCTTCGAAATATCAACTTTAAAAAAAAATAACTCTTCCGCGCACCTCGCGGTCGTATTTATCCAGCAGTTTGCATAGCATTTATCCGCGCATGGCTGAATAGTCGCCCGAGGCGCCTCAACAAGGCACGCACGCGCCTCGGCCGGCTTTGTCCTCGCCTCAAGTGCAAATAGCCTGGCGTTCTAATTTCAAAATGCCCGCCCTTGAATAGAGTGAGCTTATTTTAGATTTTAGTTGAGATTGTCGTTTTTTTTTTATAAATTTTCTGTCAGTTTTCAAGATGTCTGGTATCGATAAAATTCGAAGACTGCGCACAAACTTGAGACTGTCTAAGGACAAGATCTATAAACTTTACTTGGCTCGTGATTTGACTTGAACATGCCTCTGCCTTACGCTTCTAGGTTGCCAGTTGTGCGATAGTGACAGGAATAATGCTAAGCTGAAGTATGTGCTTAGGAACGTTTATAGATCTCAGGCTAAGTTCTGGTTGTATTGCTCTAGAAAAACAGTGTTAAACAAAACTGTTTTGACACAATTAACGCACGACCAATTACTAATCCAGATTGATTTCAGATTAAGATTTCACCTTTATAAAAAAAATATACAATAAATGTATGCTTAAAATGTAATGTACTTAAATAAATACTTCATTAATACAAAAACAACATATTTTAATCAGTGAAATATATAAAATCCCAAACACCGTTACATGCTCCATTTATTTTTAATTTACGTTAATCAATCAAAAACCTTGATGTTTTATTAATCAACATTCCGCTTTTAATTAATAATCAAACGGATGATGTTCCAAAGGGAACATTTACAATCGCCATGTTAAATAATTATTATTTACCTACGTATCAAATAAATATTAAAATGGACGCCAATCATAAAATATTTATTAGCTCTCACAAAGTTTGAGAGGTATTTGACTATTTCAAAAGCGATTTCATTTTACGATAGTATACAATATCTAAGTAATAACTGTTTAATCATTGAAAGCGAGAAGAGCGGAATCCTATTACTTTTTTCTCAGACATGCTTGGAAATTTGAGCATTATTTTGACAACCTTCTTCGAGATAAATCGAAATTGCTGTACTGGCCAGATACGACCAGCGGCCGGCAAAAGTTATAAGAAAATCCATATCTGTCGTGTTTAGCGGCCAAATAAATTACATAGTAAACTCAAATCTGTCGTGTTATTTAAAAATGGAACAATTTTTTCTCTGAAACATGGCAACCAAGGAGGTAACTTATCAAAGGTTTTATTTAAATTTCGAATTGGCTTGCAAATAGAAAGCGGTTTATTGAAAAAAAAAAACACATGAACTCTTCAACGAGAAAAAATATTGTTGTTTGTGTGCATCATTGATTTTTAAATGTAATTGTATTTCCTCGCTATATTTAAGAAAAGTACTATACAAGCCTTGGCCACAACTAGGCGTTGATGGACTTACGTATGTGTAGCTCGGCTTCGCCTCGGCCCACATTTACGCGTTCGTCCATCAATGCCTCTGTTGCTGGCCGTTGCAGTAATGTACTATTTCTCCAATGAAGATAGAATCCGTAAAATATCCTCATATTGGTGTCAAGTAAAAACATACATAGATAGGTACGCGCTTTTCTCATTTCATCTGATACTGATGAAGTAAACGACTTTCTTAGTTAATAAATGCATCAAAAACACAATTTCTGCATAAACCTCAAAATGCCTACGTAGCTGTTTGTGGCAATTTCTGATAGAACTACAAAACCACAGGAAAATATTACTCTCTTACGCTACATAAGCCGTTTTAGGAACTTAAAAGCTATGATCGATTTTATTCGCTCACATAAAACGCAAAAAGCTTCCATTGTGAATCAAACGGTGTGCCAAAACTTGCAACCATTGGACGGTACCCATATGGGAGGTAATTTCACATTATATACGCTTCGGTTGTCTCAATCTCAATGGCCCTCTGTCGCTATTAGAATAGTCATACGAGGCATTTTTGTACGCCACCTCAATGGAGGGTTCATTTTACAGGGTAAAAGCGACCTCGCTCAGTGCCATGACCGCGACTTTTGGGCGAAGAAACCTCGACTAGGAATAAAGTTTGTCCAAGCAGATTTGTTCAAGATAGCGGGCGGTCATATGACAAATCGTGGTCAAAGCTGCAAAGTGCCCGAGGGCCCTAAGTCATTGTTCTAATTACAACATTGAAGCACTTCTGCTTCTTTATCGTGTGGTTAATGCCTAACCTGGTGTCAGAGTTTTTATGCCGCCCATGGGCCTCTGACTTGGTTTTACATGCCGTCAAGAAATATCTCTCAGACATGCTGGTTTCGTTACGATGTTTTTTTTTGGAAGCACTATACCATACAGACGCACATCAAGCTACTGCAATCTGCTATATTTGTTAATAGATTTTCAACTTTATCGCTAAAGTATTAGGTTCAAGGTTCACTGGGAAAATTTGACAATTTCGGGTAGCTTGATCGTCTGTACATTATAGGTTTTAATCGCTAACAATCTAAAATGAAATCAAGCAAAAAAAAAAATACATTAATTATTTGTATTTTGGGGATCAGTTTTAACACTAAAACCTTGGTACCCAATTGTTTTTGCAGGAACCAAAGAGTTTAAATGTTTTCTAATAACGTATTTTCTTGTTTCAGGTATGAACGAGCAACTTTTTACGTTCATAAGGTAGCGATATGGTGAGCAAGCTGACTGTCAGTTAACTTACATAGGAAACCACTACGTACTAGTAAGATCTTTCGTTGTATTGGAATGAAAAAAAAAGCGAACCCATGTTGTACTGGAAATGTATAGACTGAGACTACCAAGTTCTTTCTAAAAATAACGTTTAAGCGCGGAATGTCCAATTCGCAAAATGTCCAGCGATGGAAAAATGTCAAATTCGCAGAATGTCCAGTTCGCAGAAAGTCCTATTCGCTAAATGTCCAAATAGTAAGGGTTTCATGATAAAGGTAATACGATATAAGGTAAGTGTTAAATATATTTTTACTTCTAGTCGAAGTTGGAAAATAGAAAATGGTTAATTCCAGGTAATAAATTAGCAGGTACAATATTACACACAAGAGATTTTACAAGTGGCTTACAATATTACCTAAAACTAGTTAAGATAGTGTTGTTGCTAGTGAGCTCCAAACTAAACAGTTTAGGCTGTATACTGGGGATAAAAATCAGTTAAATTGTGACTCTATTCTGGCGTGAGTTTTAAACTAAAACTTATTTCTGCCTGAACCAAAATAAGTATGGTAACATTATGCCAAACTTTAGAGTTAAGTTATTTTTAATATGTTATTTCCTACAAGGCACGGAACCAAATAATATTTTGTATGGAGTTGGGCGTTGATCGCTGCACCGCAGTATTATACTTTTGTAGCTACGAGTATCATCGTTTCCTTTGTTAAATTATAAACCTATTTTTTTTCCAAATAAACGATTTTGAAGTTATACTTCTTTTGGCGCGTTACGGAAAAATGATAAGAGTAATTTTTTACGATGCGCGCGCACACCGCCACGAAAAACCGCCACCCTGAAGCTAGCTACTCAACACACACTCTGCAGTTAGCATGCAACATTTTACTTTTATACGCCAAAGAAGTATCACTTCTTACGTGCGTAATAAGTACACACACACTTTTTGAAGTTATACTTCTTTTGGCGCGTTACTGAAAAATGATGAGAGTAAATTTTTACGATGCGCACGTACACCGTCACGAAAAACCGACACCCTGAAGTTAGCTAGTCAACATACACCCTGAAGTTAGCTAGTCAACATACACCCTGAAGTTAGCTAGTCGATATTTTAGTTTTATACGCCAAAGTAGTGTAACTTCTTACATGCGTAATAAGTACACACACACTTTTTCTTAATAGTTTTTTTTTTAAGTTCAATGCAACTTAGCAGTATCGTGATTCCAAGTTAATTTATTTATGAAAAAACAAGTTTCGACATGATATTCGTGCGATTAAAACCTCCTGTCGCATATAAAGCGTTCAGCTTTAATCTAGTCGTCTTTATTCATTACTTTAACCGTACATAAATCTTGCATTCCCACGAGTTAAACTGTATCAAATTACTGGCGAAGGGAGCATCCTAGTCAAAGTATGTTCACCCCTCATATTAAATACCATGTATTCTCTGCTGTTAGTTCCAAACACTCCAAGGTAATTTGAACTTTATCATGAAGTGGGAAGGTTGTAGGGGTTTTTCTAGAGGTGGAAAAAAATGTGGTGGTTATAAAAATCAGTTTCAAGAGTGTTTGGAATGACGTGCTGTTGCATTGCGGGGGAGGTCACGTTTCGCCCCCGAGGGTCAGAATTAAACGGGTCAGTGGTCAGGTAAATATAATGGAGTAAACAAATTCAACTCGCTTTGATGCACCATTGATATTTATATTATTTTTAGGGGAGGTTAGAAGGGGATTTACTTGCTTAAACATTTTTATTTGATTTTGGGGTGATTGACAATTTTGTGTTTAGTTAAGGGAATTTTCGGTGTTTTTTTTTGGTGAGTAAGTGATTTTTTCAGTTCTAGGACACACCGGTTAGCTCAAAATGTTTTCTTCCACCGTTTTGAGAAGAGTGTAGATAATATAATTTACATAAAGTCAAGTGATATCGTTGCTTCAAACCTACGACACACAACCGCGGTCGTTTCCACTGGGCTTTACATCTCAACTTACTGCTACAACGGTATACCTTGCTTTGTGGTAACACACTCACACAAACTACAACTGCTTGAATAGCAGCTTGATATTGAGTGTTGACATTGCTTACAACACTATCCTTTTAAGTCCGACAGTTTGTTCTATTGTTCGATATTAATTTGAATAGTCCAAACAATCGCCTGAAACAATCTGACGTCTAACAAACAAATGTCAGTCGCACAATAAAATCATTTGGTCCTAACGACCATATTAGGACCAAATCTTCGTTTCACATCACTATTTGACCACAAAAGACTACTGGAACGTCGTGTTGAACAAAAACACTCTGTACTGCATTTCACTGGTTATTGTTAAAAGCCAATTAGGCTGGCGATACACGGGCTAGCAGCTTTGTGACGTCAGTTACCTGCCAACTTCTCGGAGCCACAAATGGAATACTAATACAAACTTTGTTGTAGGTACCGACTTGTGCACTATCGTCAAATTAGTTTGGTTTGTCGGTTACGTCTAAGACTGATACTGTTGTAGTGAGGTTTTCTTTTTACGGGTATCTATTGTGTACTTGTCAACCAAATTTGTACCTAGGTAGTAATAAATACGGATGGAATTCGTACAATTTACGCCTGCATCAATTCGGTGACGTGAATGGGTCGCTTATTTCTAAAAAAGATCAATTTCTGACTGAATTAATTGTATATCATGTCTTTTTTTTTCTCGGATGAGAATCAAATGACATCTCCCGCTCTGGGTAGAGCGGAAGGGAGTGTCAGACTTGTACTGACTAAAACCCATCCATGTTCCTTCCTTGCCCTTTGTGTCCCAGGGCCGCGGTATCTCTTTCGAACAGTCCCGCAGCCCGTATTTCATATCTTCATCTTACTTTATAATCATAATTATCTGTATTTTCTTCAAATGTAACAACATAACATCACGCTACACCCACATACAACCAGTTAAGTCTCATGTTTTAGGGGGCCAACCTATTGCCATCAACCGAGCAAGACTCTAAGGCTCCGAATCGTCTACAGAGAACTTCCTGATGGAAAAACACACACAACACAACATTAAAATGACCCAATTATTCTTACCCCTTCTCACTCTCAAAGATAACCCCAATATTTTTCTCCAACACCCAGAAGCGTTGAAACATTAGAAATTCAAATCAATATTTAACCCTATTCAATTAACTTAGGGCACATCTAAAGAACGTTTTTACATAGAAAAGGAGTATAAAGGATTGCAAATGAGCCTCTTCCCCCAAAGGCCTCTTTAATTATAAGAGAGATTGTTTGTCCGAATTCCAAGGGCTACCTCCGTGCTCTAATTACTCGGCGAAATCCCCGTTTAAACTGTGCAATTAGATTTTTTTCTTGAGACTGTTGCAGTGAGTTGTAGAAGCTCTGATTTTGGGTTTTAAATTTCTTTCTAGTGGTCTGATTACGTTGGATGTATTAGCAAGCTTTATTGGGTTTTTTTTTCCTTTTTGGGATATTTTTCGATCGTAATAGTATTTACTCTGTGAGGCCTCGTAGCTTTTCAGTAAATGTACAATTACTTAATGTACATGATTGTACACTTTACGTTACTATAATTTTTGTTTCCCAAATTGATCTGCAAATAAAATGCTGTAAGGTTCTGTAACTAGTGTAGAATATGATGTCATATAATATAATCAACAAAGAAGTAAAATCATAGATGCCATTCAAAAAAATCTCCAAATATATTATCCCAGTTTATTTGGAGACGTACAGCATGTCTTCCTCTTCATCTATTGGGTTATCATTATAAGCCTAAAATATTGTCCCAAAATTAATTATTTACCTCCTTTACACATTTCCCTGCGGTATTTCTTAAAGAAGGCATTTGATTTTAGCAGTTCAACCCGGAGGACGAAAATGGTAGAAATGGTACCAATCTGGTTCTTTCAATTAAGACTTTATTAAAAAAGGTAAAAGATACCTCATAGCTGTGTAAAGGCCCGTATGATTTAGTTAAAATTAAAAATGATGTAGACAAGTTTGGATAATATGAAGTTCAAGTTTAAAGTTCAGTCGTTTCGAGACTAAAAAGTCTCTGATCTCTGTCTTAGAAAGGCAAGTTTACCAAACGACATTGAAAAAGTAATTATTGACTAATTTCATAGCTTGATTAAGGTCATAATCTCTAATCATGAAGTCAATCAATTGTATTATTCACTGACAAAGAATACAACGCTTATCAATGCGTAACAAAACGCGCAACTCTAACAGTATTAACAAAACCAAGAGTTACTCTCACGTTTTTCTACTCCATTTCTCTTCTATAGAACCAAAATATATTCATAGCGCCTGTAATCCAAAAAATTCCAAAGCCTACGAAATTTTCAAGCATCTCACAATAAAACTAAAACTTCTCCTTCCTAACTACATATTCGATACAAAAGAAACGTCAACTGGATTGTGAGTTTGGCAATTTCTAAATCCACGAGGACAGCTGCTGAGCAAATGTGGAGCACTTAACAAACTTTGATTTTAGTACCAAAAGAAAAACATTCCAACTTGAGCGAAATGGACGTCCGGAAACAAGGTCCCCGTGATAAAAGTTTCAGTATTGGCCGGGATAGTTTCTTATAAATAAGTGGTGGATAAATAAGTAATCGGTTTCGGAACTGTACTTTAATATTGACGGTATATTGGATTTAGAAGTTGCTATTTCTGTATCGGTTATCAGTTTTTTGATTGAGAGGTCGATGTCAGTCTTATTTTGGTAACAAAGGTAATCATATAAGCTCAGAGACTAACTTGTTTGAAATAATTAAAGTTCTGTGACACCTAATAGTTTGATTATATAAAAAGTGTACGTTATAGTTGAAACGGGATATTTACCATGTTCAATAAAAATATTGATTCTCCGATATTTTGGTACTGTTGCAAGCGCCATGGTCACGGATAAACTCGATAACTACATTTCTGAGGAAGAAAAATATATAATTATGGTCAATTAAATAATGGAAATCAATTATCATTAAAATGCAACTACTAATTTAATTTTAAAACCATATCAATATGTTCAATAAACTTAATGTTATGTGTAGCACTAATATAGCAATCTCGATAAAATATCGTGCATAAAATGAAAAGTTATTAATTGCTAAAACGACTGAAAACATCCCATAAAATGTTTGAAAACAATCTAAATTACTTTCAAAAACCTATTTTCCCGGAAAAACCGCTTTTTCGATGAAAAACACCCGCCTGGTACTAGGCGCCCATCCAAGCTAGGAGGTATCGTAGCGAGATGCAGTAGATAATACGGTATGAAACTGAACTTCAGTAGCGCGTCGGCCGCCGTCGGTGACGCACGTCCTGCGTTGCGTTCGATCCGCTGTTCTCGTGTTTATTTCGTGTGTTGTGTAGTGTCAGGGATTATTTTATTTTGTTAGTGAGTTTGTTAATGTTTTCTGAAAGGTTTGTAAATAATTCATGATTTTTTACATTACAAAGAAGTCATAAAAATATCAATAACAAATATAAAAAAAATATGTATATATATATATATAAAAGATGAATATTTAACAAATCACTTATGCTCCTAAGTTCAAATTGGAGTATACTAGGAAGTGTATTTTTTTCGTCCCTCACGGGGTGAGCAGTTTAATCAGTATCGGAACTAAGGTCTAGACCACACGTAGTGATCACTTTTCCATAATCATAGGTCAATTCATCCTAGTTCAAATTGCTTAATCCCTGTAACATCTATTTCCAATAGATTTATATGATTTATGGACGTGGTAGTTACACAAACGATCTATCAACTGAATGGTCTCATTGATCCTTTTGAGTGCACTTTATCTAAGAGCGTGTGAATCGAGCCTAATCGTCCTTCTGCTTTGACAAATTACTAGGCTCTCATAAAACTTATGAAATGCATGACTGTATTGCTCTTGGGAACATTTTAATCATGAGAAGTGAGATTTATGACTTCCTGATTCCTGAAACGGTTGTGTAGGTATATGCAGCGTTAGAACGAATGGTTTTATAATCTGTTTAGAGTCCTGCTGTGTTTAACATATCGTGAACCTATAATTATAATTTATAAGGTAAATGTCTTGTTTAGGGCCTTAGGGTGCTGTTTTCCCCCTGTGGGAGATTCTCTCAGGTGGGAATAGTGAAATAAGCCCTCTATATGACCATCCAATTACTGGTCTATGGAAAATTAGAATACACTTCAGTTAGCTCAATAGAAGAAGAATTTCATCTATATAGCTTTTGCTTCTAAATCGTTGCATCCACGTGGTTTTCGAGCAGCAAAATATATATTGCCAGTGTTTTGTATTTTTAAGTTTTTTTTGTGAATGGTATCTCGCAGTTCAACCTGGGGTGCCTTTGAGTATAAGGCCTCTAGCCAGGGCAAAAAAACTTACAAACTAAGCGACTACACGCTAAAGGCATCCACTGAGGGGTACAAGCCTCGGCTTAGGGCGTCAGTAATTTTTAGTGTCGGTTAGAACGAGTTTCAAGTAAGAATGGTACTTTTTCGTATCCTAAAAAAAATGCACTACATTGATCGATACCCCTGCTGCATCTAAGCCAGACCTTGCAGCTAGGTTCGATTGTCCTTGATCTCCATAATATTATGAGCTATCAGAGGTAGATTACTCATTTTTTAAACAGCAGTCACAAATAGTCATCGCTAGTGATGGGGAAATCACCCATGACGCCATGACTTTCAGTGACTCTGATCTTGTAACTAAAATTATTTCATAATAGCAGTCTAACGAATCAGATCCAGATTTTTTTATTTATGACATGGCCTTGGAGAAATTATCTGTGTAAGATCCTAATAAAATAAATAAGCTTCTGAATCCTAAATCAGGCCAATCGAAACTCAACATACCTTTTAGCCTTTAATCAAACTAAAACGCTTTTCAACACTAAATTAAACAAACATGTAAAACGGAACGCGGATCAATCATTCGAATGAATTCCCTCATAACGTTTAAACATTGCGTTTCGTTTTACGCAGAGTAATCCCTTATTTTTATTTGAAGAGAACAATTATTGGAAGTGCTGTTGTAGTAGGAAACTGTGAGACCATAAAACGAGTACCTATAATGTTGAATGAAATACGGTATGGGGGTTCTCTTTGTTAGTACAACATATGTTGGATGGATGGATCCTTGAATCACCTACAGTTTTGGGTAAAAGCCTTGGGTTTTTCCTTTTCTTGTAACATTTTTTACGTAACTATAAGTGCGCTTACTGTTACTGGCGAGCTCTTTTTTTTTCGGATGGGAAATCGTCAAATGCTCGCTCTGAGCGGAGCGAAAAGGAGTGTCAGACTTGTACTGACTAAAGCCCATCCATGTTCCTTCCTTGACCTTCGTGCCTAGGAAATCACGTTAAGCCGGGTCTAATCTCGACTGTCTTTTGTTAATTGACAGTCGTTACATGTGACCCGAAAGTCTGACAACCAGTCTTAGCAAGGGGTATCGTATTACCCCGAACTCCAGTTAGTTCGGGGTAATACGATACCCCTGGGCAAGAGGTCCTGGGTTCGATTGCCGGATCGGCAAAGTGTTATTAGATTTTCAGGGAGTAGCAGCTACGGAGTCTGAATTTGTGCCCGGTTGATGGCAATAGGCTCGACCCCTATTTCATGGGACTTAAACATAACTGGCTTAATATGGGTGTACTATTAGGTACATCTCTGCTTAACGCTTCGGGGATTACAGGCGTGATGTTATGTTTATAACTTGAAAAAATGTCTAGCTTCCCATAACTTTAACGCAGATAATTATAAAATATGTCGCCCACACTGCAATTAGCAGGTGTTCCTTCATTAGGCAGCTGTAGAGCCACCTGCTGGATAACGTTCATTAGAAATAAACTAGTGTACTGCAAGCTGCACATCGCTACAAGAAGGACTAATAAGACTTCGTAGTGTGTGTTTAAAAATGGAGTACACTATCGATATGGTTTTCTCTTTTTGTAACCACTAGCTTATGCCCGGGGCTTCGGCCGCGTGGAGTTCAATAAGTGTCGCACGGGATAATAGTACCGGGATAAAAATATTGTATGTGTTAATCCAGGCTATAAACTATCTGTGTGCAAAATTTAATCCAAATCCGTTCAGAGTAAACAAACATTTGCATTTATAATATTAGTCTTCTTTTTTTTTATCAAAATACAGTTACAAGCCAGTCGTGTATTTTGATAACTGTGTACCTGGATGAATCGTGTCATCCAAGGGAAAATAATTCAGGTTTACTGTGAATTAAGGTCCAACTTGCACTACAAATCAAGAAATAATTTTAGTGAAATAATATGTGTTTAGAATATCATTCCTCACATATACATACATAAACTCACGCCTTTTTCCTATGAGGGTAGGCAGAAACCACAGAACACCACTGGCTAGGATCCTTACATACTCCTCACACATTCCATCATTCATTACTTATAATCAATCCATTTCTGTCGTTTGAGACAGAATGCCGGATACTGATACTGTAAGCCTGTATCATAACACTGCTACTCTGTCTGTCAGAATCCGTTGTTCGAAGTCTTAAAATAATAATCCGCTTAAAAATACATTACGGGCCTACTATAAAGTAGGTATTCCACTGAAATATTTTTCTTCGAATACTTTAATCCAAATCAAGCACGAAAATAAGTCACGAAATCGTTTAAATCCGTTTTATCTTTTCGCTTACAAAACAAAAAGAGATTTTAATACAATTTCACGCTTTAGACACCATAGTATACGGTTATAATTTCTTTTTTTTTCACACTTCCAACAACCGTTCGGTACAACTGGCCATATTTCATTGTGAGCTAATAAAAAAAAGTAATTTCATGAAGGCATTAAAACGGTTTATAGTTCCAGATATTAGGGCTTACACGCGAACATACAGATGTAGGTGTACTAATGTTGGCTAGATAGGAATGTAGTGGATGAAATATAGGTGGTAGCCACCCTATGGTTAAGGGTAATAATAAAAGAATTGAAAAGATAAGTAAAAAGTAAGCTTGTTAAAAGTTCCAGAATTTCCTTCCGTTTGTAATGAATATAGTGTTTAATTCGGGAAGCCGCAAAAACTCAGTCTTAAATAAATTGTTTTTTCAAGATCATTAGAAAAAAAAACTCGGTGTACAGTCGCATACATATATATAAACGTCTAATGAAGACACTATTTTTATAACCCACTTAAAAAAAACAATTACCGATAAAATAAATTTCTTTAAAATACCGTACATCGACTTAAAGTTAGTGCTCCTTTTATTGCATTTCCAATAAAACAAACAGACGTAAAGCCGTCTTTTTTACGCGTTCCCCATCATGATTTATTCGAACCAACAAAAACGTACCAATACAATCTAGTACGTTTTACGGCATAATTTGAAACAAAGAGAACATCTGAACTGATTAATTAATGTAGCAACTGGTTTACTATGTAAATAGTGGTCGTAAACCACCCAGTGTGCATTAGGGGCTTAAGGTCGGGACACACTACAGCCTCGTTCCGTGAGCTTCGATGAAAAACGCCAAGGTGTGGCCAACAAAATCAATCATCATCTGCTAAGCCTTTTCCTAACTATGTTGGGGTCGTACCAATAATTTACATGGTGCAATTGCCTATCTGAAACCACAACACAGTTACTGGTAAAATAATACCCATAGTAAGACTGGCTGTCAGAATTTTGAGTCACAGACTACCTGTAAAATTAGAAAACATAGGCCGATATAAAATACTTTATGGCTGTAAATAACTCTGTCTAGAAAAACACGTGGTAATACTACAAAATACTTAAACCCATATTTCATTCATTCAACTCAAGTTTACACACGCCAATCGCCAAAACATACAAACATTCACGTGAACATCGGTACAGTGTGTAACAAAAGTAATAAACGCGATCGTCCGACAACATACGCTAATGAAATTTATAATCCATAAAAGCGGGGCCGTTGTTTTATAAAGTGTAATAATCATAAAGCCACGTCTCTATCGCACCGGCTTATTTAATAATGTGCACGACTGTACGCGCGTACAGTCACGCGCACAAATTTTTAGGATATGTAAAAGTTAAAACTGTAGTCAGTCAATACATCGTTTGACAGGTCACAAGAGTGACACCAGTTTGAGCTATTACTAACATTCAGCCTTTAAAAAACATGGTTTTGTTATGATTCTAGATATTGAAGAAGATAGTATATTGAAGAAGTCGCATAGAAAAACAGATTTTTTGACTGTAACTTAATGTACACTTCGTGAAATTCAAAAGCGATTTTCTCGTTAAATACCAATTTTAAAAGGTCCATTTCCTAACAACTACGTTATTATGAGCCACAAAATTAAGTTTGTAACAGTATAAAATTACAATGAATATATAACAGACCATCACGCCTTCAATCCGCGAAGGGTTAGCCAGACATATGGCGAGTCTTAATGCCATCAACCGGGCATAATGCTACTGAAAAATTTCTAATCAAAAAACCCAATAACACTTCGTCTGACCTGAGGATTAAACCCAGGACTTCATCATACTCATCATTCACGCTTGCGACCACTAGGCCAATGAGGTATAATCAATACTTTACGAGAAAATGTTACACTTTTAAAGTTGGTGGGTAAGTTTTTACATATTATTGCGCTTGACAGTACCTTCTAAGCATATTGCCGTTCGGAGAGTACGCACGACTACCAATCAAGCTATACAAAACCAGTTTATACGGGTCTCTCTTTGTATGGGAAATCTGTACAAAGCGAGGCCATGTTGTACTAGAAATGTAAATACCAAATCGTAAGATCCGTACTGCGTTGTTTTTGGGGATTTGTAATTGTTGGATCGGGCTATTTTTGGATTTTATTGTAGGGATTATAGTTAAATGTTTATGCTGACGCAAGTTTGTTATACACACAAAGGGATATAGATACGATTAATAAGCGTTGTTGAATTTATTTATTTATGTTATTAATATTAAGGGAAACTTCTGACCATCTGGTTGATTGGCTAATTTTTTTGTGTAATACGCAGCGACTTATTATCAGGCCTACGCTGCGCGCTGTTCCCCCATACTTACTTACTAATGCTGTAACATGATAATTGTAATAACAAGTGATTTGAAAAGAGTAACCATGGAGTTTCTTGCTGGTTCTTCTCCATAGGAAACGACCAGCCGAATCGTGCACCTTTTTGTCAACGTTTTATAGTGCCCATCTGGGCCTATATGAAATAAAATATTTTGATTTTGATTTTCTCAAGTGACGAAAGTGCGACTGCTGAGCTTGAGGTCCTGGGTTCGATTCCCGTGTCGGGTAAAGTGTTATTGAACTTTTCCATCGGGAATTTCTCAGCAGCAGTCACGGAGTCTGGATTTGTTCCCAGTTGATGCCAATAGGCTTACCATCTATCACATGGGACTTAAAACGTAACTGGCGAAATGTGGGTGTTCAATTAGGCACATCTCTGCCTAACCCTTCGAGGATTAAATCGAACCTAGGACCCCGTGCCCAGCAGTCATGATTGCGACCACTAGACCAACGAGGTACTCAGTGAAAAATGTAACATAAACTATTGAGAAACGTTTATCATTCCTGTTGGAGAAATACAAAACGCTCTAAAACGATTGTCGTGTATCTAGGGCCCTAAAAGGCACCAAACAATGATATTACACGAAATATTAACACAGTGCTTATACTTCTCTCCCCGAGGTACTGTTCAACTAAGTTAACATAAGCTATTACTAACGTTTGAATGCATTGCATGCAGCTTCTACGTTACTAATACACTGCCTCTGCTGAGGACCTAGCGTGAATGTATGAACGTAACGTCATCATCATCATTTCAACCGAAAGACGTCCACTGCTGGACATAGGCCTCCCCAATGGAGGGTTTTGCCATAATCGCCACGCTTGGCAGGCGGATTGGCGATCGCAGTGCGGTTGTTACAAAGGCACAGAGCTCGCCTCTTACGACACTCATGGGCAGATATGGGATGGTGCTATTCTTAAAGTCCGACACCATACAGTACCATTTAGTACATTCGAACATTTAGATTAGAACATTTCGTACTTAATTTAGTGCGTGTGTGTATGCAGTAATAGCCTAGTAGCGTGACCGTCGAACTGCCAAGGTATAGGTCTTAAGTTCGAACCCAAGACACGCACCTCTGATTTTTCGGAGTCATGTGCGTATTGTGAGAGGAGCTCGTGGCTAAATAATAAGCACTCGGGTCAATCTCTAGGTTAAGCCGTGTTTACCTAGATTGGTATATGGATGGGTGACACCCTTACATACCGAGTTTCCTTCGTGCCTCTCTTGGTCCCGGCTGTCATTTGTAGATCCTTGACAGTCGTTACTGGTAGTCAGTGGCCCAAAAAGTCTGACAACCAGTCTTACCAAGGGGTATCATATTACCCAGTACTAACTGGGTTGTGGAGGTCAGATAGGCAGTCGGTCATGTAAAATACTGGTATTCAGCTGCATCCGGGTAGACTGGAAGCCGACATAGTTCGAAAAAGGCTAGGCAGATGATGATATGCGTATTATATAATTATCACTTGCTTCGGTGAAAGAAAACATCGTAAGGAAACCAGCATGCCTAAGAGATATTTCTCGACGGCATGCTGGTTTCATTTAAAGCCAAGTCAGAGGCCCATGCGCGGCATAAAAACTCTGACACCAGGTTACTTAGGCACTATAATTGGTTGAATTAAATTACTAATAGTATTTTCTTGTCGAACGTCACTGCTAACTTCAACGTCGTAAATTGCTCTATTAACGGCAAAGATAATTGAAGTATGTCATACTCTTAGCATTAATTATTATAATTATGTTAAAACATCGACATCCACTAACCCTATTAGGTTTCTGTACCAACGAACTTAATATAGATGTTACGTAGATAAACTTAAAAAAAAAAAACCCAAGTGCGAGTTGGACTCGCTCATGAAG
This sequence comes from Lycophotia porphyrea, assembly GCA_950005105.1. Lineage (NCBI taxonomy): Eukaryota > Metazoa > Arthropoda > Insecta > Lepidoptera > Noctuidae > Lycophotia > Lycophotia porphyrea. Next base: position 16,171,884 of record OX465393.1, read on the forward strand.
GGTTCCGTCATAGTAAAGGAACCCCCTTTAATTTTATTATTTGTTACAACGTTATAGCGGCATCAGAAATACACATACCGTGAAAATTTCAACTATCTACCTATTACAGATCATGAGATACAGTCTTTTGACAGACAGACGGATAGACAGACAACAGAGGCTTAGTAATAGGGTCCCGTTGGTTACCCTGCGGGTACGGAACCCTAAAAACAGAAGCTGCCTCTTTAGTTTAGTGGTTGCAAGCGGTATTTGACCAAAAGGTCCTGGTTCATATCGATTCCCAGTTCGGGCAAAGTGCTTTTGGATATTTCCTTTAGGGATTTCTCAGTAGCAGACCGAGGTGTGGTTACATGCCCGTCTGATGACAATAGGCTCGCTATCAATTACATGGGACCTAAACATAACTGTGGAAATATGGGGGTCCCATTTAGGTACACCTCTGCCTAACCCTTCGGTGAATACAGACGTGATGTTATATTATGTAAATCATTATCAGAATTTACTAGTTGCATGTCACTAATAACTTTAACGTCGTAAATTATTCTATTTATAAGGAAAATAACTGAAACATGTCTCACACCTAAACGCACTTGATTATTTATTATTATCATATTAAATCTCTCCGGCATCCTACAACCTGATTTATTTTCCACACCAACGCACTAACTATCGATATAACGTAGGTAAACTTTGAAAGAAAAAAAAACTTACACAAACAAAACTACTACCAACTTAACCAAAACTAAACAAGACGCCCGCCGCGATAAATCCAACCCACCTACAGCTGCATCTGAAAATTTGGTAGGACCGGCTTTAATTCATAAATTAATTAAAGTTTTGCCCGGCTTCCGAGACAGAGTTGGCTGTCATTGCGAATGATAAGCAGGCTTCATTAGGATTCACGGGGCAACCCGGGCAAGTGACCCGGGCTAACGAGTCGGTCACTACAGATTTGTCTCCTTAATACCCCGGGTATTGCGTATTTGCGTGTTTGTTTTGTTTTGCTAGTGTGAAGTTCATGTTAAGTGGGCAAAGCCGGGTGTTTTGTCACGCTCAGCAGTGTAATTTGGCTTTGAAAAATGAAATAGTGCATGCTTGTTATTTTTAATTTTACAATTCTGCCGGAAGTAGCAGGACACATTAGATAATTATGCTTTTCAATTTGTTACAGTACAACCATGTTCACAGATGATTTTTTTCAAACCTAAACAAAACATAGGTATAAGGAATTCCCTTCAGTTCGTCATTGTTAGTTTGTCAGTGTGTTATTCTCATGCTTATTATTTATTGCACACAAAAAAAGAATATATTATTATACAATTACATATTGCAATAATATACCTGATGCACAAAATCAATAAAACTTCGATTGGGAGATTTGCAGAAAAGGATATACCTACCTATATGAATTCCCTTAAAATGTGAACATGTATAATATGTAACAAATCATCACAGCTCAAATTTAAATAAGATCTGATTGGCAAGCTTAAAAAATTTCAGTAGATTGCAGTATGTACACAAAAACACAAAACCCAAAGTCCCTCTCCACATAAATCCTTCTTAATAATCTTTCGTCACAACGAAATCCCCTCACAATTTCCCGGCGCTTAGATCTGAAAGGAGTTTTTAATTCATTCAGTATTGCAAGACATACTTTAATTATTACGTCGAGCAACACAGTGACGCCCGACAATAAAAGCACAAAGCGAAGCGAGGCTATAAATTTTTAACGTCTTCAAAAAACAGCGTTCATTTAGTTCCTTTGAGAGTATGTTGAGAGTTGCTAGCAAAGCGGGGATTGTGCATTGTCTATCAAAAATGTTATTGAAGTTTTCAAAATTTTGACTGTACTTTTGAAGTTGATGAAATTGAGGATACTATCAACAGGGAGGCTTATGAAGGTGGGACAGAAACGTTGCATAATAATCTGTTAAAAGGACAAAAATTACAAACTTTTCATTTTCCCTAATATTATGCTAACTTAAGCTAACTGTCTTGCACTCATTGCCTTTTTGGAGTTTACATACATACATAAACTTATGCCTTTTCCCATGGGGTTGAGCAGAAACCATAAAACGTCACCTGCTACGATCCTTACGTGCTACACCTTTTGCCTCGTCCATGTTGATAAATCTGGTCATACACGCGCGGCGGTTGCGAGTACTATGTACCTGACCTTTCTGAAGAACTTCACCAATATGTTGAAGTTTTTGAAGTGTAGTCCAATTAATATCTAGTTACCCAGTACATAAAACAAATAACACTTACGATGATTACACTTCAGCCACTAATACAAAATTAATCTTCTCCTTAACGAAATTAATTACTTATTTTAATGAAGACAACGCTAAAACTCCTTTCAAACAACAAGTTAATCACAGCAAAATGTAAACCTTTAAAGGATTTACTGTTCCCGGAGTAAATCGTGAATAAAATCTTCGAATTTCATTGCTCAATCTCAAAGTCTCTATACGCTATAACTTGTCAAATAAATTCGCAGTCGATAGGTCGTTTTAACGACTTCCAATGTTAGCGTTTTATCGCCCGTCAAATTGTTGGTAGCTAACTTCTGGGTGGAGACCCGTCTTTATTATTAATATCCATTTTATGACTTAATATGGAGTTTAATTGTAATGGAATATTAATGTCATTAAATTTTCGGTAGGTAGAGCCGTAAATTTTATGGCTTCTGTGTAATTTTCTTTGATTTAGTTTGATAGGTCTATTTCTTTACCCACTACTTAAAGCGAGTTTCTTTTAATATCATGTTGTTCCTTATCATACTCTGCTGAAAACTTTACCAAAGTTTTTAGTCTGTCAATGGTCTTAAATATTATTCTAGTCTTTGAGCCATGAGAGAGTTTCAGTGAAAGTTATCAATGTAAGTCATTGTAAAGTTTCCTGGGACGTTATACGCGCCATCGGGTCGTTAGTAACTAGTTAGAAAATGGCTTTCAAGAGCCTCAGTGACTAGTTAAACAAGTTAGATAATAACTTAGTACAAGTCAGGACTTTGCAAGACCGCTGGGCTGTTTCAATTTAAAAGAAATTTGATTTATATCAAGTAGAGATTGTTCATGTTGTAGTTGAACTTCTTTTCTTTTGATTAAAGAATTATTTATACTTTACCATCATCAACATCATCATCAGCCTATAATGTTCCCACTGCTGGGACAAAGGCCTCCTCTCTATGAAAGGGAATGGGCTATAATCCACCACGCGGGCCCAGTGCGGATTGGTATTGTATATTATTGGTGGATTGGCTCACAATGTTTTCCGTCACCGTTTTTGAGAGCAGTGGTACTGGTGGATACTTCACCTGCTCATAGGAAACTAATAATTATTTCAATTCAATTCAATTCTTTATTGCATATCACATGTGTTTTACAAGGTCTAACAAATAATAATAAAGTTCACATGGACCCTGTCGGGCACAACAATTAATTAATTATTTTAATTAATTAATTATTAATTATTTCTGTGAGTTTTGCTACAGTCAACACTAATATACCGTTTAAATTGATGAAGATATTTGCTTACATAAGTAGCTTTCCATCGTTCTTTCAAAACTTATAATTAAAGTTACGCCTTTGATAATAATTATTCTATGCTCGTATTGATAAAACACAAAATGGAAAATTGTCATGTCTTGGTGGAAAGTGTCTGAAATCTGACTACCCAAGCCATGCGAGACGTACTCACTCGTTGAAACTCAATACGTGTAGGAACCCCGAAAATACCATACACAAAAATAGATTTTAAAATATTCAATATACCTAGTACGATGCCTGATACTCTGCTCACCCTAAAACACAATATCATGATGATAAACCCACCTTGTCTTCCACAGATGTTCCTAATAACAATTCCTAAAGTGTCGGTGCAGTAACTGTGACTATTACAATTTGTTTAAATAAATAATATTGTTATAATGAGTGCTGAAACTGTAAAGTGAAGAAATGGCGTCATATAATCATCAGGAGACTCAGTCCAGTCCAGCTAAGGAGGTTCCACGGTAAGAGAATTAATAGTACTTTTAATTATGATGTTTTGAATCGCTGAATATTATAGTCGTCAAAAAGAAAATTATTGTTGTTGATGAAAGTAAAATTAAAATGACAATTTTAATTTTACGTTCATCAACAACAATAATTTTCTTTTACAGACTCGATAACACTGCGTTGTGTCACAAGCGTAAATATTTTTGTTATCATTTCTAAACTAATTGATAATAATACTATTTATCCACTTACATCTTACGAACGATGTTTTTTAATTAAATAATTAATTCGTGATTGCCTCGTTGGTCAAGTGGTCTCGATCTCGACTGCTGAGCATGAGGTCCTGGGTTCGATTCCCAGGTCGGGCAAAATGTTATTGGATTTTTTCATCAAGAATTTCTCAGTAGCAGCCACGGAGTCTGGATTTGTGCCCGGTTGATGGCAATAAGCTCGCCCCCTATTACATGGGACTTAAAACATAAATGGCGAAATGTGGGTGTACTATTAGGTACACTTCTGCCCAACCCTTCGGGGATTACAGGCGTGATGTTATGTATTTTGATTAATTCGTTTGAGCTTAACTTTAAAAATTAAAACGTATCTTTTCAAACCTTAATATTTTTTAGTACTTACTTCTTTAATTCAGATACTGAGAACCTACTTTATACCTACTGTAAGTCCTGAAAAAGGGATTCAGAGGAAAATTACATGTATTTTCGTCGGTATCTATAATATTCTGCTTGAAATATTTAGGCATAAAGGCACTGCCAGGTTACAGTGTGGACTAGATATTAGGTAACAAGTATATTTATAGCCTCCGTTCAGCTCGGTGCTTCCACCGAGGACAATCGATTAGCGCTAAATATATCTCAACCCTCTACGTTATAGATCGAGTAGGTGTTTTGCGATTTTCACTTCAACGACTATGGTTAATAACTTTACCCCGGACACATACAGTGTACTCTTTATGAAACCGTCAACCAAGTATTATGTACATCAAACTAAGTAACTTTACGCAAAAATTAGTGCTGGGAAACGAGGGCTTTTTGGGCTACGTTTTACAGTAGAACTCAATGTAAAGCACTCAAAACATTGTGCTGATGGATGAATTGAATAAATTAAAACATTTTTTAAAACATTAAAAATATGTATAAAAGTTGGAACTTTGTCCCCCAATATCTCCGTATCTAGAAGGTTCCCATGTATGGTCTAGAACAAAAAAATGATCGCAATGATGGGGAAAACCCTTTATAGATATATAGATACAATATGACTACTTTAAGTTTGCAGTTCAAGGTAGCACTGCTTGTCAAGAAAAAATACTTGGATATGTCAAACTTGGTACATTTATTTTAGTTTCGTGTTTTACAGCCTGCACAGAGGTATAATAGATATAATATATCTGATCTATCAGCGATAACGATAATAGTAAAAACTGGCCAAGTGCGATTCAGAATCGCGCACGAAGTGTCCAGTACCATAAACCGAAAAAAACACGTTTCTGGCTGTCTGTCACCAGGTGGCTCCTATACAAGAAACCCGTGCCATAAACCGAAAAAAACGCGTTTCTGTTATAGGAGCCCCCTTTATTTATTAAATAATTTATATTTTTATTATTGTTATCATGGTTCATGAGATACAGCCTGGTGACAGACATATAGACAAACAGACAGACGGACAGCGGAGTCCTAGTAATAGCGTCCCGTTTTTACCCTTTGGGTACGGAACCCTAAAAATGAAAAAAATGTATTGAGATGACATAAGTTACCGAAAAGCTTGAAAGGGATTGAAGTTGTTGTAGAAAAACGAACGGAACTCATTTGAATTGTCACTTGACTAGGCTTGTGTCAAATTGAAACTGACACAACAAAACGTGTCACGTCACGCCTGTCTACGCGGGTTACGAGTAGTTGGTTGCAGGTTCGCAGCTAGCCAGGCACTTTTGCTTTGTGTGTTATTTTGCCACCACTGCCCACTGCTCTCAAAACGGTGAAACAAAAATCGTGGGGATACTGTATCCCAGAACAGAAATATTCGAAGACTTGTGACACAACTACCCGACTTGTGGATCACTGAACCCGCTTGATGGAGAACGGCCCACATTGATTATGCTATTGAAAATCCCCATAACAACAATTCATCATTATAAACATACAAATTCCGACCCGTATTTACAAATAAACAACAGGAACGTTAACTGCATTTAAATGTCAATAGCCCACGGACAATCGTATCGAATGACTTTATCTCGTGACAATGGCGCTCGTATACACGTATCTCTGTTTCACTTCACTGATAAATTCGTTAAACTATCTCCTATTACAACAGTTTGACGTTTGATTGACTATTTTAGTTAGTTATCGGTGTTTTATTTGAAATAGTGAGGAATTATATCCGGGTATGTGAATGTATCCAGTTGATGGCAATAGGCTCTTCCCATATTATAGGACTTCAACATATCTGGAGAAGTGAATGTAGGTACAATAGGTAAACCTCTGCTTAACCCTTCGGGGATTACAATTAGGGATTACAATGCGATTATTGTATGTAAAATAACAATTGGGCTTATGGGACCAATCATAATTAATGAAATGATTGGTTCCCTAAGATAAATTGAATCAGGTAACAGGGCCAGTCCAAAAGTACACTTGAGATCAAATCAAAGTCTGTAAGCTAAAAAGTCTAGATTTCAGTCCTGTTAATTTACATCAATCAAGAAGCTGTATGTTTAAGGTAAACGGCCCAGTAACCGTGAAGTTTTGAACTTCACTGACTTTGCAGGTCTGCTATGTTAAAAATAGAAGACCTACAAAATAAATAATTACATGAGTAGTGAGATAATTTATACTAATTTTAATGTAATATTCTTTTTTTTTATTGGTATAAATTTTCTCTAACAATAATAAAAAAAAATTAAATAAAGGGCTAGTGTAAACGTTAAATTGTCCCTGAATCCGGTAAAGTCGCGGTGGACATCCGCGAATTTGAACTGTATTGCTTTACGTTAAAGTTCACAAAAATGCTATTTTTGCATTTCTGTGTAAGAAAAATAAAGCTGTTTATTTGTAAGACTTATGTAAATAATAATCAAATTATAGGAAGTACCCTTTAAGCAAAAATTGCTTGTATTAGATACATCCGCTTTTCTGGTTTACATTAACAACACATAAGTTAGAAATTTAACAATAAAATCAAATTCAAAATCAATACATAAATATAAATAAAAATGAAATTGAATCTAAATTAAATACAAATGGATATACAAATTAAATCAAATAATAATAGAAATATACAATGAATAAGTTTCAAAATTCAAATTAATATCAAAATAAATAGTCAAAATAAAATTAACATTAAAATTCAAATAGCATCAGAATTCAAATCAACAGGAATACCATCATAAAAATGACAAAATAATTTAGATTAGATTATTAAAAAAGCCTTATCAAAACACATAATTATAACAGTGCTAACCAAGCATACTTAACAACACACTTATATTATAAGCATCATTAGCTTCACACTTCAACAATAACCCATCAAAAAGCCAGTACATAATACAAAATTTCTCAGTACGGCACACTCATTCTGCGCTACTTCTTTCAACGAAAAACCGCGGTAAAACATTGCGACTCCGACAAAAAAACGCACGTATTCTGTCGGCTGTCGGTGTAAATGTAGCAATTCGTCGCTACCTGCACACTGCGCACAGGGCAGCCGGACATTGAATGTTTGGTCAATTTGATGGCAGCTACTATTGAAATTTTACAACTTTTGAAGTTAAGTTGGGTACTGTTACAAAGGAGGGTTGATATCGGTGTTGTCTTGGGTTTGGTGTTAAACTTATTTTGGGGCTATTTCTAGGCACAGATATTTTTAGCAGTGAAAAGCTCTAATCAAATAGGCTGAAAATCATAACTCTTTGAACGTGAATCACATAAGACTTCCAAAACGCCTGCCTTTTGCTGATATTATATTATAACAAACTGAATGCGTTCAGCACATCTAAACGTCGTTCAAGAGCTGCCAATAAAACTTGAACGAAGTTTAAATTTTAGGCCGCGATATCACATTCACTTTAATACGTGTAATTCGCCCGAAATTAGAAACGATTTTTCATCCATCCTAGTTTTCAAATATGCAATCCTTGGTCCGGAAAAGCTTGTTTCCATTTTACACTAAAATACCTTCTCGTGCTGAATATGATCGTTGTACAAAGAAAAATGTACACTCATATATCTTTCGTCCAATGGACCAACGTTCATATTTAACTATGAATTTCAATTGATTTCAACAAAGCAACATGTCCGATTTACAAATCTGTGTCAATGTTGATATTAATTCCATCGTCGTGCGAGTTATCATCGCAATCCCATCGAGATGCAGAAGTAAGGGCCGCCCATTTTAGTTCAGAGCCGGATGTAAAATCGATACAACGAGCACACAGAAAGATCGCAGACATTTGGTGTACGGAACCGTTGAAAAAACGTTTATTATTGTTACGTTTCGTTCACACTGGACGTATTTTTTTCACTATTCATTTATTTATTTGGTTTGTGTTGCCTTTGTACTCTCGCGAAAGATATGTAGGTATATTTTTCATTACAACTTTTTTGAAGCCCGAAATGTTGTTGTTACAGGAAGTAATATTAAAAACAAACATTCCAGCCAGTTATTAACTTTATTGTAAGCTGCAAAAAGCCAAGTCCAAACCTGGTGTCAGAGATTTTATGCCACCCATGGGCCTCTGACTTGGCTTAACATGTCGTTGACAAACATCTCTCAGGCATGCTGGTTTCCTCACGATGTTTTCCTTCACCGAAGCAAGTGATACAATACGCACATGAAACCGAAAAATCAGAAAAAATAAGATATCATCAATAGGTATTATGAAATACTATCTTGATTTCAGACTTATGAATAGAACCCTCTAGCTACATGTATCTTACAACATCAGTGACATCTAACATCATGTCAAAAAACACATGCATCATCGTTTCATCAGCTTATAGTGTTCTCACTGTTGGAACAAACACCTTCTCTGAGACAGATCGTAATCCCACACGTCTACTTCAGGTTGATGGTATTGGTCAAACTCCTGTAAGAAATATTCTTAAACACAGAAGGTGGCAAAGAATCAGATCCATTGCTCCAAATATAAGCAACAAATCCATCAAAACAATTAATCATGAAGCATTGTACGGTAATGTGCCAGACAAAACATATTACGAATATTTATTATGCCAGTCAGACAATAAGGGCAGAGGAAAATGATGAAATTCCTCGCATTACGAAATGCTCCATTACAGTTAGCTTTTTAATACGGTTTTTAATTTAGTTCTCGTCTGTTATTTATGGGATGTAACTAAATTATAACATAGTAGGAATCTACAGTCACTGACCGATTTTATTGGTTCTTCACGGTTTTCTATTGATCTACCATCAACATTATTTTGTTGCAGAAGAATGCCAAAGTTCTATCAAGTTTATAATTAATACCAAAATCCATTTTTGGCAATGCTTCCAACCTCACCAGATGGACTGAACATCTGTATATTATGGCGTTCCTGCCCAGCTAATGCTAAACTTTTGCCAATACATACAAGAACCATAAATTACAAAGCCCTGACAGTATATTATGTTTCCTTATCACTTTCCATAGAGACTTCGACATATATAAAGTAAATCTAAACAATAAAAAAAGAAAATATTCGTTCAAAGTTCCTTCAGACATCCTTAGGGAAAGAGCCGCATAATACGTTTTGTTGTACAATGTCGACGCGATCCCAAGGCGATGTCGTTCCGACGTCGTCTCGCCTTTAAACTCACCTAACTGTATGTAGAATGGTGCTTTTAAATTGATCAATTTAAGACTACAGTAACTATTTGAGACTCTTGTGTATTCTCAAATAACTTGAGCAAAATGGTAGACGGGAAATAGCTAGTTGAAAACCAAAAAGTTACTGGAATTTTGTTGATAGATAAACAAAAATAACAACTGAATACAGTAATGATATTGCTTGTGATGTAATAAAAGGTTTATTATGAGCATTCACTCATAAAGGTTGAATAGTTCATCACGGATAATTACTGTAATAACATTTTACATGATGAGCAAAGCATTGTCGATATTACGAGGATCGACCAAACAGTAACCTTTGTAAAAGTCAGTGATGTACGAGTAACTGTTATTTTCATCACAACAAAACATCGTGATTACTATGGCATTTTAAGTAAAAAAAATATATAATATGTTAAAAGCATAAATCTTTCGGCATAACTTCTCTAAATTATGGTGGAAATAGCATCAAAATCGATTGTACATTTTGTATTTACATACACTGTCCTGAAAAATGTCTCATTGTTTTATACTATGAATATAAACTGGCACAGATAGAAGACGAGAGTTTACATACGACCCATAGATTAAGCATAAAAACCATCTCATAATATAAAACATGAACTCCAAGTTCATAAATCGCATTTATCCTTTCTCTTTCCCCAAAGAACACGCCATTAACTTCAAATTGCCGCAGAACATCTCAATTACCATAAAAAAACTTTGGAAAACTAAAAATCCGCAAACAAAGGGTGGTTTTAAATCAAACACAATAAAGTTTTCCGTCTAACTACCGGCGTGCCATAACTCATTCACGTCGATAATCACACCATAACTTATATAGCGCCCCCTGTAGCCGCCCGCTAATATTAAAGTGCTGTAATGTCCCCGTGATCAGTTTTAAAATGTAAATTTATTGCACGACGAGACGTGTTACCAGGATTTATGTCCTCTTCAATATCGTTGAGGTTTTATGATGGAGTTTTATTACTTGTATGTACTATTTTTGGGAGACTGACTTCGTTATAACGTGTAATCGGGTTACCACGGTGATTGGAATGAAATTGGTGCTTAAATTTTGACAGTATAGAATTTAGGGCTTCATAGATAATCTTATCCGTTGCTGGGTTTTTGATCTTCTTTGTGAGAAGAAACATTATATGAACTGTCTTGAGAAGAATCTGAAGGATTGATTGTCTGTTACCAATAAGGAAGGTATAAGTAATGCACTGCATACACAGTTCAAAGTAAAGTAGCAGAAATACAATAAGCATAATAATATAGCCTTTTGTGCAAAGAAGGCTTAGGTCTACTGAAAAGTCTATGCATACAAAAATAATAATGAATCCTATCTCTTGAACTAGGAGGAAAAGTGTTACTAAAAACCAAAAACTTCGAAATACTGAAGAAAAGAATAACTATCACAGTGAAGCGATTATGTAAAAAGTTAGAAATCCAAAATAGCTTATTCGAATCATAAGCAACTCAACTATGAAAATGGGTATACCTATAATTATGACTAACGACAATTCATAACAATATCTATTCTAAACCACAGAAATAGACCACACATTTGAATATTCCACATAATATGCGTCATCTAACTATCTTGAACCAGGTTAAGTTTAAAATTGAACAGCCGAATCGTTTCCGAGCATCGATAGATTTTGGTCACGCAAAATGTACATTTTGGAAAACCGAATCGGATACGGACTGAAATGTAGCAAACGATAAAATATTTCACAAAACAGATTGACTTATAAATCTCGTGCTTTGCTGCTCTGTGTAATAAATGGTGCCCAAAGTTGGCAATTTTAAATGTATACTACTATTTTCCTGGTTTTTATTTTATGCTGTTTCTCTTTTACCTGGTTGAATATTTTCGCTGTTTGTTGTATTATTGAAATGAAATATTGTTTCATGTGCAGATACGTTATATTTTTCATTTGTTTCATATGAATGTCCACTTCATATTTATTCACTTAAAAAGCTGACTTACTTCTGGTTAATCCACTGGTAGAAACTAAAATATCTATGTTACTTTATCGAATTTATTTCCTTTCCAGTGTTGAAGTAAAACTTCTGCGTCTTTTACATAAATCTTGTTGTTCTGCATAAATACATTTGTTACAATTAGTTAAATAATATATCCCGTATAATTTTGTAAACCAACAGTAATTACTTGGGCTCACGAACTTAAAATATTTTTATCTAAATTGTTTGTCCATGTTGTACCCTTTATGGTCATCATTAAGCTAAAATATAGTATTGTAGGGAATCCATTACGGTCTAGTAAATTCTTTGAATGGTCTAGAAACATGCTAAATGTGACATTATTAGAGTGACTAACGGTGTTTTTAACCTTGGCTAATTAATTATTTCGGCTATTTGGACTTCTAAATTGCACGACAATATCGGCCTCTCTATAATTTAGGTCTCAAATGGGGTTATTTTCCCTTGTTAGCTATGTTTAGTGTACCAAATTCACCATACATAAATTAAGTAAGTTCAGTTGACAATTAGTTTCTTTGCCCTACACCTTTGTGTTCGTCGACTTTTACTTTGCATGTGAATGGTAGCTATGATTTATTTGTCCTTAGCGGTTATTGTTCTTGTTTAATATATGTTTTATGTACAATTAAATCTTATTATGATTCATTCTCAATTCTTAAACAAGTGTATTCGCCTGTCTTAAAATTTTCTGGTTATACTGAGTTTATTCAGTATCCTTTTCATCGTCATGATCCTCAAACTCCTATCTTATCATAAGTAATATTCACAGTTCAGCTTCATCCAAATCCTCAGTGTCAAACATACATAAGTCTTCACTGCATAAATCTTGCTTTATCTAAAACTTCAGCTCATTCCGATTCAGACCACGGTATTCCTTCAGACGTGTCAAATATGGCGGCAATTTTGGTTATTTTTAAGGGAAAATCCTGACGTTATGATTTGTATCACGTGTTGGATGACACATGTGTAATATTTCTTTTGTGTGATAAAATTTTGGTAAGAAATGACGAGTAATTTGACTGGAGATATAGGTTTATAAATTTTTGCTTGATTTCGGTATTCGGATGTGAACGTTCCATTTTTTACTGCTGATAAAGTATTCGATATTCTGGCCTAATTTTGCAAATGTCTCTCCACTTTCATAAAGGGTCTAGAATATTTGCTGGAGATGGATGAAAATAAATCATAAGAATATGCTATAATATTTTTATACACTAAAATTTCAATACAGCTCTTTAATATACTTAATAAAAATAGCGCCATTCCTGTACGCCAAATATTTGATTTCTTCCTCGTTCTCTAATGATGTCCTACCAAGAAATAGTAATGAACGAAACGACTCTTCCAACAAAAGCATTTATTGGAACTTTGTACTCGAGGAATGAGCAAATATTGATAATTAGAACTCGCTCCAGTCACAGTGTACAAAAGCTAATTTTGGTTTTGGTTGGTAAATGTTTGCTTTTGAACTAGCTCACCGTATTTAATTTTGTAAGTACTAACGGAACTAGTATTCATATAATCGTACTAGCTTATGATATTCTTGTCCGGTAGTTTATTATTCTCATTACGCCTCTTTACATACTTTGTCTTTTATATCGTTATATCAGAAGCATGCCTAATAAGTGGCCACGCCGATCGCGGCATCAGTGGTCTATTTCTTAATCGTCAGAAATGCTTCAGAAGTGTTTGGATACTCCAACATCATGAGGAATGGTTTCGCCAGGAGCACCGCTTATATTTGAACTGTGTGTCGTTGTGCCCTATTATCCCCCATTTCGCTAGATTGTGCTTGCAGCGGGTTACTTGGGTCAATAGTCAACATGATTCCTCTACTGATTTTAGTAACGTTAGAACTGCATCGAGAAACATTAATAAAAGTTCAGTACGAACAAAAATAAGTGGACCTTTCTTCAAAGATTTCACTGACGAAGCTACTCAAAAAGTTTGCGTATTTTATTAGATCATATAAAAGTTTTAAGACGATTGCCAGGCAAGGTAAAGGCATATTCCTCATCTCTAGAATTAGGTTATACAAATATTTTAGCACATATTCAACTTGAGTGTGGCAGTTAAAGTAATTTGACTATAAACGTGCAAGTAAAACCAGAGTACAATTTTCAACTGTTTGTGTGCGCAATTTCATCCTTGCCATCTTAACTTCACTGAATCTACTTCATCATTTTTATTACTCACTAAATACATTTCATCAGTCTTAGTACTAATTTTTGGGCTATCAGGCTCAATACCATTATTTTTTTAAAGACTAGCTTTCTTATTAAAAATCTCTGCGATATTATACTCTTTAGTTTTGTGACATTTTATAACACGTGCACCTATTAAAGCTGCATGATCATCTTCATCAATGTTAAGTTCAAGACCACGTGTATGTTCATTAATATCTATTTTGACATCAAGATGGTATTTAACCTTACAAATTACAAAATATTAATTATTACGCACATCTGTGTAACCCACCCTTTAGTTTTCGGTCACTGTTGAACGAAAATAACTAATTAGAAGCATGTCAAGCTACTTAATGATTTGGGGAGATATTTTTGGGTTCATAAAAATTGTGAACCCTTTCAGAGTAATTATGATGAACTGCAATATTTGGTTAATTGGTCCATGAATATGATTTGTTTCGGTGTGAATACTAATTTAATGGTAGTTGATTGACTGATGAAATTATGTTTATAATTGATTGAATGTTCCCGTTTTAATGTTTGCTTAGTCATGAAAGAGTTGTCTGTTAAAATGATTATTGTTTTGAATATAATTTAATTAATATTACCTTTTAAATTGGCGGTAGAGGTCAGATAGATAGTCGCTTCTAGTAAAATACCCCTATTCAGTAACATCTTTGTATTATTGGAAGCCGATCCCAACGTTTGTGGGAAAAGGCTTGGTAAATGATGATGTAATTAATATTACAAATTCTTGCACTGCCCGGCTATCATTGCCTTCATCTGTAACACGAATGAGTGATCTTTCGAAAAGCAATAAACAAAATCAGATCCCAAAACGTCCGCACATCGGATAAACGGTCGAAATTACCGAATCACCGTTCGTATCTAATAGCCGTGGGTCCAAATAAGAAGGTACACGCTTCGCTTGCCGCCCTCCGCAATATCCGCATTTCGTATTCCTGTTCCGAAACCTTCCCGCTTTTCCGGATCTTTGCGAAATTGCCGCGGATATTCAGATACCGACGTCCAACACTGTCCGGGATTATTGTTGTTGGGTGATGTGTTGTCATGTGTCATGCAGTAATGAAGATCTTTTGTGAGTATTTGTGTGAGCGTAATTTGAAATCTTCTAGCTGAACATACAGATTTACATTACATTACGTTACATGGTTAGATACTCACAAGAGATGAGGAATAGAATGGCCCTAATTTATTCTAAAAATAAAAGGAATAACATACCACCCCTGTACTGTAAATACAGTGTTGTGTTGATTATTTTAATGCATTTCCTAGAGATAGCCCAAAGCAAGAAATAAATTGAGGAATACAAACTTTTGCTTATCCGAGAAACGGTAAAGAAAATAAATTGATTAACAAAGCTACCTTTCAAGACAAACGTTTTAAGTGAAAGTAAGGGACGGTGCCTAGCCTAGTCAAACAGCCATAAACTCGCCCCATGGCATTGTTTACTCGTAAAATAAAACATCGGTTCATCTCATTGCACGTATTTAGGTCAGCTGGAGGATTCGCGTCACGTTCGTCCATTTGTTCCGATGTATTGCTCAGTTGATGCTCGAAACACCTGGCCAGTTTGGACAGCACCATTAGTTCGACGATTTTATCGGATTTGTTTTCATATTGAATTTGAACGATAATTTCGACGTGTGCGGAAAATATTTTTGTAGTTCTGACAGTTTTATTAGTTTTTATAACTGTGAGGTTGATAAATGATTGCTTTGTTCTCTAAAGCGATTATTGGTGTTTTATTTTATTTATAGCGATGTTTAACTCGATTTGCGCGCAATGAAATACAGAAATAGTTTTTGCTGCAGTCGACATTAGCTACATTTCAAAATTAGTTCTGAATTTAGTCAGGATTTAAATAGGTGTATTGGCTTTTCTCACTCGGCATTTTATTCTAGACTCTCGTATAGTCAAAAACAATTTAACGCAAATAAATGCACACAAACGAGACTTAATAAAAACTTACCTAGGTGCCAGAATTAATTGCCTTAACACATGCTCAATACTCCATCAACCTCAATCCCTCAAGCTATCTGAGATTCCACAATCTTTTCACGCTTATATTCACGAACCGATTTCCATACGAGGATTGAACTCCTGGTAGAGGGCAGACGTGATCCAATCTCAGCAGATGATTGATATGTCGGGAGCCGTCGGACTTTCTGCAGATACTATTTTTTATCTCGAGTTTTTGACAGACCGACTGTATTCTGTGCGAAATTATTTATGAGTCTTTTCTGTTTTTCTCGAAGATCACTGCTGTTTTGTTTTTGTCTTTGTGGGAAGTGGTTGATTGTTTTTGGTCATTCTTGGTCATTGGTAAATTGCATATTAGATCATAACGATGTTTGTGAAGTACGAGATGTTCTTCAGAACGGTATACGATAGGAGATTTTGTACTGTGTTTGTCACATCTTTTTGTCCACTTCCTCATCGTAATTAATCTTTAGCATTGCATATTTAATAACAGATAATGCTTTCCATACCAACTATCTATCTATTTGGTCTAAAGTAATGGCTTTTTTTGGAGAAATAATACTGTCTTCCAAATCCTCGCTTTTTGTTGAAAAGAATACTCTTTCAACACAAAGTCAAGTCGAAGACGTAAATTGAGACACGAAATCCTCCGACTTTTGTCGCACCATTTCCATCACTATCTCGATCGCTTAACGACAAACCCTACATCGTCTGGGATTAAGTCGCGTTGCGTGGCTCCAGCGGAATTAACATTCATGAGTGGCAACCAATCCGCGCTCAAGACGTGGTGGGGTCCCCAGGACATCTAGATGCAGTTTGAGTTGTTTTCCGAACTAGATTCAAGGAGTTCCTCTAGATTTTCTACGTGATTTTATTGGAATTGCGGTTCTGCTTTAGGAAGATTTGTAAAGATGGATGTCTACAAAGACTTTACTTTGATTTTGCCTTTACTTTAAACAGAAATCAGTCGTTTACCAGCCAATTATTATCTACCGAGTAATCCTGTTAATTGTTCCTGATAACATGTGTAAGGTAGCCTAACAAAGCTGAATCAAGTCATCTGAGAATTACTTAAGTAGGTACAGCCGTACCACCTTATCGATCCGGGACATTTCCAGCCGCTCCAGCATTCTGGTAACCCTATCTCATCACGAGCACGGGTTCGTTAATATGCGCCCCGGGCAAGCCGCCTCGACTTATTTGCCTGTTCCCGGCACTTTTTTAACAAATTTCTCCAACTTGGGATGGAAAATGAATGTTGATTTCTTGAGACTTTTGGATTACAATTTCGGGTTATGAGAATGGTTATATCTATACTTTTGTTACACGAGTATATTTTGAGAATGAATGGTAAATTAAGAATCAGGTTAAGCCTGATGGGAAAGCGTTGGCAGGAATAACTTTCTACACTTTTGTTTTTCAAATGTAGAACGTGTTTCTCACAGGTAATGCTGAAGATGGGAATGAATCTCTACTTGTTACGACTGGGTATATTATCTACTAGCAAATATACATGGCAACAGTTTATTCGAGCTAAGTCAGAGGACCTGAAAACCGTTTACTTTAGTGCAATTTGGGAAAGACCTTCATTCAACTATGAAATGTATAAATATGATAGAAAATTACGAAATCTTCAATATTAATTTAAAATCCACAGCGCATCTTAGTTTCTAATAACAGTCTAGTGTGTGGACTTTGTAATCGTACGTTTAAAACTTCCATTTGGAAGCCTCCTTAAGACGCTGGCAATGCGCCAACTTCTACAACTTACACCCGCGTATTGTATACGATGTGTAATGCGGAAAATTAAATTAGACAACTGTATAAATTAATAAAGTTTAAACGGAACGTGACTAGATAGCCTTTAGCTATTTTAATTTCTTACCTTACCTATGTTTTATCCTATGAGGGTCAGTAATGTAAATACCTCTCATCATCCTTTTAAGGCTCTTGGCTGTCATTTGTAGATCTTTGACAGTCGTCACAGGTATCAGTGGCCCAAAAAGTCTGACAACCAGTCTTACCAAGGGTTTTCATATTACCCAGTACTAACTGGACTGTGGAGGTCAGATAGGCAGTCGCTCCATGTAAAATACTGGTATCCAACTGCATCCGGTTAGACTAGAAGCCGACCCCAACATAGTAGAAAAGGCTAGGGAGATGATAATCCTCTTACGGCTCTTGTCTTGTGTTACTTAGGGTCGGCGTAACACGTTTTCATCTTCCATCCTCCTCTGTCAACCATTACGTTATCATTTACTTCTTTTTTGTTATATCATTCCAGCACTACAATAGTCAATCTAAGTTTATGTTAAATTTCAAAGCTTCGTTAGAGTCATAAGAATTGGGCTCATTCTTATTTATATGTTCTAGATCACTGTGATGTATGTCTTTCACAACTTCGTCAGAGTCATAAGTATTGGACACATTCTAATTTATATTTTCTTGATCACTGTGATGACCTCACCTTATCTATAAGACATTCTACATATCTATTTTAAGACATTCCAACTGACACACCAAATAACTCAACGTCTCAAAATATATTCCATTCTTTCGTTCAATAAAATTATATTGCCTGAAACGGTATATTATGACCAGACTGGGGAGACAGATATAAAACAAAATCGATCCGTTAAGCGTAGCGAAGGTTATCGCCTGTCAACCTCAGCTGAGTACGATTGCATTTTAAAAGTAGGAATTTAAATAGAAACATACTTCTTTACGGTAATCTTGCGATGTCCCAGTGCGGGGGCGTGGAAATGTCTTTTCACAGATATCTGTTTGAGGAAACATTGATGGTGATGTAAGAGGAATGGAAGTGCCAACAATAAATTATTTAAACATTCAGTTTTAAAACTTAAAATAAGTATTATTCCACGTCTAAAAGACAAGGTATTACTTCTTTCTAAATCCTTAGACCTGCGTCCAGCTGTAGTCTACTTTCTACAATGACAACAAAGTCATGAATGTGATTTATCATCACCTAATAGGCAATGACTGTTTCTCCAAAAAGGTTTTGGCATTGTTATAAGCCATAAGCTATCACAATAAATACCCACAATACGTCACTGAGTACCATTTGATTCATAGGTACAGCAGTTAACCCTAGCATCTCTAAATCACCACATGCCCATGTGAATTCTGTTGGCAAAATCAGAACCACATCCATCGTCCCAACATCTGGGTAGTATAAATGACAAGGAAGCGAGGGTAGGCAGCAATTTACATAACGTAATCAGCGAACGTTGGATTCGATGACTCGAAGCTCGAACGCGAATCGCGAAAATTTTAATTTATTTACGTCCAACATCTTTGGGGACCGACCGATCTGTCCTTTGAGGCCGTTGATTGATGCCAAATGCTTATTATTGGAAAATGAACGGAAAAATCGTTCTACTTAAATAAATGGGAATTTAGAAATGAGTCGCCAAATAGGGTCGGGATTGGAGATCAATTTTGTTAGGTATATTTGGAAATGGTGTCACTTTGATGCCCGGGTGATGTTCGATAGGTGAAATAAAAATTGTAACATTCGCTTTCAGCCAGGTGAACAATTCTTTGCCTCTAGTGAAAAGGGGTATACCCCTTTAGGGGTAGTCCTTCGAAAAGTGCGTATACAGAGATCGATAATTCTGTGCCCATAGTGAAAAGGGGTATAAGTCATATTCTGTATGGTACTTATAAGTATAAAGTATACGCACTTTTCGAAGGACTAGACATTTTATTTGTCAATATGCGCAGTATGATGGCTTGGGCAGCATTGCTTTATAATTAATTAATGTCTTACTGTTATAAAGCGTATTACCTGTATTCAAGTATTTTCGGTACCAGCAGTTTACCTACATTTTCTCCAACATAGTAAAACATAAGCTCAACAACAAAGCACGCTTTTAACTGAACGTAACTCGGGAATTCGCCAGCGACATCCGTATTCCGTATACCAATCGCGATAAGACATTGCATAAACTTAAAGATCTTTAACCAGATCCTCTTTGTATTCATGGGATGAAGAAAACTTTCCCAGGTGCGTTGTCCTCCCCCCTCCCCTGTCGTTAGGTGAGGGGGGAAAGCCCACTTCTTCCAGTCCTTTTGAAAAATTTCGAGCATTTTTAAATTACTGCCTGCGTTTAGTATGCGGCCATGAAGTTTTGTGAAGTGGCGTTTGTTTTTCTTGAATAAGCCATTCGTTAACGTTTTGTAGATATTTTTTTTTTTTCATTTATTCTAAAATAATGTATTAAGTATATCTGTGCAGTGGCTTTTCGAAACTTACAAACCAAAGAAAACCTAATAAGATTACTGATAACATTATCTACACCAGAAGCAGCTCAAACGTGTCGCGCCGACTCCAAATAGAATGGGATAAGGGCAGAAATATGATGATGAAGTAGCTCAAAGTTCAGCTGGTTAGTAAGATTTTAGAATCAGCTTCTAAATTATGTTTTTTTTACATTTTCGCCATAAAAATGGGTAGACACGTCAGGGTGCTATGGTTAACATAATATGTGAAATAAAAAACTATTTACCTAACGATACCATTCACCTTCAACCATCGACCTTTCAATTACCTCACACGCATTTCTCCTAGCCCCCAATTCTTATTCATTTTATCTTCGGCTCTACTTTTATTCCTGAAAGGTTGTTGTCTCCATCTTTGTGTCCCTCGTTATTAATCTCCGAAAGAGTGCCGCAATAAGAGGACAGTCCACAGTCGCATTTGAACGTTACGCCTCTACGGCTGATGGGTATTTTAATTAAGATTTTTTAACGCACCATTGCGACTGAATGTTGACGTGGGACTTTTTATTGATTGTTTGTAATTACGTAATGGGGTTTGTTGTGTGAACAAATCCATTTTATAAGGGGCGAGCCGCGACCAAATAAATCCAAACTTCGGGGCTGCTACTAAGAAATTCTATATGGAAAAACTAGGGTTATAATTCTTAATTCTGAGGTCCTTACCACAATAAACACGGTAAATATCCCGTTAGAGTTAAAACAGTGTTTCATCATCATCATCATCATCAGCCTATAATGTTCCCACTGCTGGGACACAGGCCTCCTCTCTATGAGAGGGAATGGGCTATAATCCACCACGCGGGCCCAGTGCAGATTGGTAGATGTCACATGTCTTCGAATTTTTTGGTTCTAGGACATGCCGGTTTCCTCACGATGTTTTCCTTCACCGTTTTTGAGAGCAGTGGTGATGAAATAAATTACACAAAGTAATGCGCCTGCCTGGGTTCGAACCCACGACTTACTGTTCGTAAGTCGGGGTCGCTACCACTGGGCCACCACTGCTCTCAAAACAGTGTTTGATGAAAACGAATTGTGGGTTGCAAGCTATACAAAACTAGTTTATGCGGATCTCTCATTGTACAGAAAATATATACAAAGCGAGGCCACGTTATACTGGAAATGTAAAACTTGATGTGCCGCCGTGTGTACTATAGGTATAGGTACCTCTACCTTATCCTTCGGGCATTACAAGCATGATATTTATGTTAAAAATATCCTGGCTGATAAAATTGAACACAGTTTTTATGCCCTTAGTTACCTCTGTTTGCTCGGGTGTACGGTCGACACGATCAAGTCCGAAGTTAATGTCTAAAGTTCGATTAGTTCCCTTTAACTTTCTCAGTTTGTCTTTCGAGGAAGTTTACCTTTTAGCCTGCCCAAAATTTTGTGAAATCAAATCTTTGCTTATTGCCTCCACATAATATCACACCTGAATTTTCCCGCAGGGTTAAGAAGAGGTGTACACTTTGCTAAGTTATATTTATTGCCACCTTTTTGACTCAATTAAAGCATTGATTGCCTAGTGATGTGGCCGTCGGACTGCCTGTCATAGATCTCGAGTTTGAACCCAAGACACGCACCTCTGATTTTTCGGAGTCATGTGCAATTGCTTCGGTAAAGGAAAACATTGTAAGGAAACCAGCATGCCTGGCAGATATTTTTCGACGGCATGTAAAGCCAAGTCATAGGCCCATGGGCGCCATAAAAACTATGACATCAGGTTAGGCACGAACCAAACGAAAAATGAAGAAAGAAAAACTACCTACATTTTATTCCTTCTTGATATCAAAATCAACACCAATAACAAATTTAAAAAAAATGCTGTTTTTATTGGCTTCCGTACGTTTTTTCACGGGTCACCACTGAAAACTAGCGCTGTGCTGTGGGGCCCCCCATAGTACAGCATCATGTTGAGTAACCTGTTTATCGCGCTCACTACGTGGAAGCTGTTAACTTTTGTTTTTGTTCCGTTCTGTTGTATTCTAGATTTTTGTTGTGCGTTGTATGTTTATGGTTTATTTTTTTTCTAATTTTGTATGCACGTCATGTCACTGTGACAAATAAACATTTTTTCTTTCTTGCTTCTTCTTTCATTTAAGCTTGTAACTCCAAAATTCCAATTTCAATTCCTATTTAAGTAATCAATGGTATTACCGACAACATTATACAATCTGGAAAGCAAATATTAATTACACTAATAACATGGAACTATTTCAGAACTAAATTGAATACCCTCAGGCGTACTGTATCTGTAGTGATTTTGATAATAATTAAATACACTAACTAACAACAGACATAAGTCACTAATTCCTACGATTTATGTCGCCTTTTATTGTGTGTACCTTCATTTTGGTACTTCGACGTGGTACTTTGAAAAGTACTGGCGATGACGAAAGTGGCAAACTTAAGTACCATTTCCAATATGGTATTTAAGTTTGCTATGAAAATATTATTTTAATAACAAACTCAAAAATAAATTCTTTTACGAGACCAGGCTGATTTAGTAACGTACAAAACCGACTTCCAAAAAAACACTAAAAAAAACTAAAATAACTTTTTTTTTAAATTACTTTCGGAAGTCGGTGACTTTGTTTGTTTCATTGTCATTTTTTGTCACCGACTTCCGAAAGTAATTTAAAAAAAAAGTTATTTTAGTTTTTTTTAGTGTTTTTTTGGAAGTCGGTTTTTTTTCGCAGAAAGTTTTTTATTTTACCCTTTTTAGTTGTAGACTTTTTAGCATACCACACAAATTCTAATCATGAATTAATTTTTATATTGTAAGCAGAACTTTAGGGAAGTACTCGTCAAGACGAATCAAACGAGTCCAAACTCGATGGGGTTGTCGTTTTATTTATTTATTTATTTATTTATTTATTTATTTATTTATTTATTTATTTATTTATTTATTTATTGGAAACTCAACAGCTTATTATTAAAAGACATTTTAAGTGAAATTTCACCCCACTGTCAATGAACAGCACAATGCAGTTGCGACAAAGTAACTAGTATCTCAAAGTCTGCATACACTAAACATTGACAGTGAGATGATGACAATTATCTCTTAAGCCAATAACAGAGTTTCACGGCATTGACAAAGCTAGGTTAACTAGAAAGTGGCTAAAAGAAACAAGAAAGAAGTTAATACAGTGCAAAGTAATGTTGGCAAAAATTGTTGACACATTGTTTACAAATCTTAGTCAAAATATTTAAGTGATAACATGACCGACTAAACAATGGGAAAAAGTATCGTAAAGTCCAATATTGAGAACGTGCTTTGTTGAACATAATAATAGTATAATATAAATTATAAATAAGAAAAGAACATCCATACAAAAAAAAAAAAATACAAAAAAGTAGGTAAATATTAGAAAGAGATATAACTATATTCCCTTATCTTAAGTTTTAATCTTAATGTATAATATGAGTGATGGCACAATTTATTCATCAAACAATATTTCCTTGACTTGCTTCCGAAATGATGGCTTAGATAAATGAAATATATCAATATTTTCAAAACTCTCAGAGTAGATGCGAGGCAGTCGGGTCATTACAGCATTTCTCCCGTATTTTGTGCGATGGCCAGGGATACTGAATAATTTGGTACGTGTTTTTGGGGTACAGAAATATATAGATGAAAGAAGCTCGCCACTGTCCAAACCAAGTTTATAGCGAAGTTCTTAAGGCGACCTTACAGCTCCATCACCAGACCCTGGATACTATCTAAAGACAAACTACTCATTAAGACGAATCAAACGAGCCCTAACTCGATGCGTTTATGTCATTTTATCACGCAGATCCTATGGCCTCCTTACAGCTCCATCATCAGACCCTGGATACCATCTATAGACAAACTACTCATTTAGACGAATCAAACGAGCCCAAACTCGATGCGGTTACATCGTTTTATCACGGAGATCCTATGGCCACCTTCAAGCTCCATCATCAGACCCTGGAAACTATCTAAAGACAAACAACTTATTTAGACGAATCAAACGAGCCCTAACTCGATGCGTTTATGTCATTTTATCACGCAGATCCTATGGCCTCCTTACAGCTCCATCATCAGACCCTGGATACCATCTATAGACAAACTACTCATTTAGACGAATCAAACGAGCCCAAACTTGATGCGGTTACGTCGTTTCATAACGGAGTTCCTAAGGCCGCCGTCCAGCTCCATCATCAGATCAGCTCCATGTCATCGATATCTTGTACTATCACGCGATATACATAAGCATGCAAATTTTTAATAATAATTTTTGAATAAGAATTTTTGAAATCGGTTAAGAAACGACGGAGATATGAGGTAACAAACACAAAAAAAAAAAAAAAAACATACAACCGAATTGAGAACCTCCTCCTTTTTGAAGAAAGTCGGTTAAAAACAAGGGCATATCATCATAGGCTATCTACGCAATTGAAAAAAAAAAACAATTGTGCAATTCACACGTGGTAGAAGTGAAACCTTCAAAAATTTTGGCTTCAAGATAAACACTGTATCTCATTTTCTCCCACGTTAAATCTTATGAATTTATGTGTCTGTCTCTTTTTACTGTCGCTTTTTCGTTTCATCGACTTTCAGATCACAACGATGCTAAAGAAGTTTTCACTTCAAAATGTAAAAATACAACCGAAGCTAAAAGTACTTTTTACTTAATTATGACTAGAGCTATAAGTAGGTAGCTATATACTGAATCCTGCTTAATCCCTCGACACCATAACGATGGAAGCAAGATTTAAAGATTACAATTGCAGATTGTTACCCCATCGCGTAACTTAGGCGAAAAACGTATGTGCCTCATTCGGCAAAATGGGTGAAACGACAAGGGGTGGATACTGACACTTCCTAATAATATCGTCCCTTTATAAAAGCATTAAGGAGATACCATCATTTCTTTATCTAGCAAGTATCGTCATGAAAAGTTTTTGAAACTTAACCTTTTAACCGCTTGTGTCGCATTTATGCGACACATATTTTTCGTGCCCCTACCGCTCGTGTCGTATTTCTGCGACAAAGAACATGCATGATTTTTTCGTTCTATTTTCGTCCTATTAACACAATTATTACAACAATAATAATTAATATACATTAATATACAACAATTATTTATTAAAATTATGTCTCGTAGCTCTAAGTATTACAGTTTATTTATTGTATGTATTATTTTATCGATTTGTAGCCGCGCGCCTGGGGCACGGCAATTGATAACTAGCCAAGCGTTCAAAAGGTTAAATGACATTAAAATTATTGTGTAGAACCTTTACTTTACTTTTAGATCCTACTAATATAATATACGAAAATTTGTGAGGATAGATGGATATTTGTTACTCTTCCACGCAAAATCTACTGACCGGAATTGGATGGAATTTGGCACACAGATAGTATATAACCTGGATAAACATATAGAATACTTTTTATTGCGGTAGTACGATCTCGTGGATCATTACCGATCTCCACGAGGTCGAAGCCGCGGGCATAAGCTAGTATGTTCATAAATATACACTGTCACTGATTACTCTAAATTCTCTTTGTTATCTCCTTCATCATCATCATCGTCAGCCTATAATGTTCCTACTGCTGGGACACAGGCCTCCTCTCTATGAGAGGGGATTGGGCATAATCCACCACGCGGGCCCAGTGCGGATTGGTAGATATCACATGTCTTCGATTTTTTGGTTCCAGGACATGCCAGTTTCCACACGTTGTTTTTCTTCATCGTTTTTGACAGCTGTAGTGATGAAATAAATTACACAAAGTAATGCGCCTGCCTGGGTTTGCACCCACGATTTACTGTTCGTCAGTCGGGGTCGCTACCACTGGGCCACCGCTGCTCTCCTTGGTTATCTCCTTACAACGTAGTATTTCATAGCCGAGCCAAAAACTGAAATTAATTTACCACTTTTCTAACCAACTGTACCACAAACTTGGTTAAACTTGTAACTCAAAGAAAATATACGACTTGTAACTGTCGCATGTGTAATGATATAAAATAGTGTCTCCACGATATTAATTACTGCATAACACGACATTAATGTCAGGGGTCCTCTCTGGAGGGGGATTACGGGGTAAGCAGACAAGAAACAGTATGAAAGTTTGAAAGTAATGCGACACGTATTATTTTGAGTTAGAAGTTTTGTGACGTTAAATTAGGTGGAGATAGAAGGGGGATTCCTTAGACAGACCCTATACATAACGACTGTACTTAGTGGAACTTTGAATTAAGGAATTGCTGAATGTCTTGTCTCAAAACTAGGGTTTATAACCAATTTGTGTTACCATTGATTACTTACGGATCTGAAACGTGTTCTCTCATATACAGAAGCTCAAAGTCGCTCAGCGGGCTGTGGAGAGGGCTATACTCGGCGTTTCTCTACGTGATAGAATCAGAAATTAGGAAATCCGTAGACGAACCAAGGTCATCGACATAGCCCAGCGGATAAGCAAGCTAAAGTGACAAAGGGCAGGTCACATAGCGCGAAGATCGGACGGCCGATGGGGCAAACAGATACTGGAGTGGAGACCACGCATTGGAAAGCGCAGCGTGGGACGGCGACCTTGTTAAAACCGCAGGGAGGAAACTGGATGCAGGTGGCATCGGACCGGACACGTTGGAAATCGATTGGGGAGGCCTATGTTCAGCAGTGGACAGCACACGGGCATGATGAAGTTGTTAAAACCGCAGGGAGGAAACTGGATGCAGGTGGCATCGGACCGGAAACGTTGGAAATCGATTGGGGAGGCCTATGTTCAGCAGTGGACAGCACACGGGCATGATGAAGAGTCTTGCGTTTGAGAAGTCGTCAACCAATACCTTCTTTCTTTTATTGTATCTAAATTATCTGGCTTTTTTCAACTAGGTTGGGGTTGGCTTCCAGTCTATACAGATACAGCTGAATAACAGTATTTTACATGGAGCGATTGCCTATCTGTCCTCCACAATCCAATTAGTACTGGATAAGCAATACCCCTGGGAAAGACTTTAAGGCCATCGACTATCTGTAACGACTGCAAAGATCTACAAATGAGGTACAGACGAAACCCGGTATGTTATGATGGTCACCCATCCACAGACCGAGGCAAGGGTGGCTTAACCTTAAAGATCTACCTGTGCGATTTAGCCAGGAGCTAAATAATGAGGTACATATGATACCTAAATTAATGCCTGAATAAAAGCGCAATGAATGGATTTTCAACGCTTAAATTAGCGCCAAGTGTTAAAATACTAAAATGTTCTTAATGATTAGGCATTCGTTAGTGCAAGTTAAATACTAAAATATTAAAAAAAATTATTAATATCATAAAAAATATATATTATAAGCAATTATAATTTTATTTTATTATATTAATACTTATAAATAATTTGCAATTATGGATCTGGCTAAAGTGGCTAGCCTAGTAGACAATATCGAAGCAAAGCTTTCAGCATAACGCGGAAAAAAAAAATTGTTCATTTAGTCTAACCTACCGTCTTTTTTCTGTGTGATGCTGTAAACAAAACTAGGTCGACAAGTTCTCAGTAATAGGATGAAGAGATTAACTTTGTTTGCCGAAATGTATGGGCCTGAATTAGCAAAATGAGCGCTGGTAACCGGATATAAACGTCATTTTGTCTTGACTACGCAAGTAAGCACAAATGATGGAGATTTTCTCTTAAATTTAGCTGGAACGGACGGATTTTTGTGGACTGAAGTATTTTTTTAGGAATCTCTCGTTACTGAACTTTTTTTTGTTAGGTATTAATATGAAAACTAAGTTAATCTTCTATCAAATATTTTGAAGACTTCACATTCAATTGCAAATTCAGTAACGCGATTTGATTCAAGCACTTTTAGTCATAATAATGGTACCACTCCCAAAAACGGCTCGGAGGAGGAGGTTACCGCTAGGTAGCTTGGATCCTGTTACCGATACCGATGGGCTACTATTTTCTTTTTATTTAATTGAAATTTAAAAAATAATAATAATTTGTATTGATATGAATAAAGGAATTATAAAATTGTACCAAATATGCCAGTATAAAGAGAAATATTAACTTTCAACAATACAACTCAACTCAAACATCGGAAAAACAAAAGTATACTGAGGTCCTAGACATTCCTAATTTAAACATTCTCACGTTGACAAAGACTAAGCACCTCCACTAGAACCGACATGTCATACCCATTCTATCAAATCTGTCAGTTGGTTAACCACAGAGGTAATGTACCAAAGACGACGAATTTAATGTATCTTGCGACAGATACGACGGTTGTGCTAATGTTGCGTGCACGTACCACGGATGTAGAGAGATGGATACGGCTGGATGAGAAAGGAAGTTCAAGTTGACTGTTGAAACATGAAAACAGGACTAAAATAGCGCCAACTTTTTTTTCTGTTGTGGGCTATTTGTCGTATTCGTCAATGACGTGACTAGTTTACAAATACTTTGGGATAATGTTAATTAAACTTGGAGTAAGAAATCAGTTTATTTCAGGATTTAAATCATCTATTAGAAAAATAACTTCAATTAAGATGCATTGTCCCAAAAGAAGGAAGATAACGAACTGTCTTTTCCACATAACATAACATCACGCCTGTAATCCCCGTAGGGTTAGGCAGAGTTGTACCTAATAGTACACATCGCCAGTTATGTTTAAGTCCCATGTAATAGGGGGCGAGCCTATTGCCATCTACCGGGCACAAATCCAGACTCCGTGGCTGCAACTGAGAAATTCCTGTTGAAAAAACCCAATAGCACTTTGCCCGACCTGGGAATCGAACCCAGGACCTCATGCTCAGCAGTCGCGCTTGCGACTACTCGACCAACGAGGCCGTCTTTTCCACAATAGTCGACTAATGATCCCTTACAATGAGCATTCCCTTTTAATAGCTTATCACAATTTTCAAAAAACTCTAAAACATATTTCCCGTTCCTCAATACGAGAAATTCACGGTGTCTGTATTTTGCCACATCTTATCACAATTTCTGTCCACAACCTAGACGTTGAGCATAACGCTCTAATGACTGTAAAGTACAAGAAAGATGGTTTTAATGCACGTCTCCCTCCCACAGACAAGTGTCTCTTCTGCTTCGACGAACATGGACAGAAAGGATACAGAACTCCTTTTATTTTATTAATACTGACCAGTGTGAAAGGATACGGCGGAGACATTATGCCTTGCAGAGAAAAGCAAAATCTTTTTCAAAGAACAGTTTAAAAAGGACTCTCAAGAACAAGTAGAGGTTTGACCATCTGGGTTTAAATTTAATTGGTTGTTTCGCAAGCATATTAATTATGAGGTTGTCTATATTTTTTATTTTGGTTGAATTAAGGTTTTGGCGGGGATTTAGAGTTTAGAGTTTTCGAAATCTCATGATTATGAGCTATGGTCTCTAGCCTGTTTTTTAGTCCTGTTTTAAACCTGTAGTCTCAGAAATGTTTTTTTTTTTGTTCATCAGAAATACCTCGACATTATTATTGAAATATCTGCAAACAAAGCCATTTTCAACCCATTGTTTGTAATGCTGAAAATTGCCTTACGGGGTTTCAAATTCCAGTTATTCGACATAATTGTTAAGATGTGAAGTCATCATCATCTGCCTAACCTTTTCCCAACTATGTTGGGCTCGGCTTCCAGTCTAACCGGATGCAGCTGAATACCAGTATTTTACATGGAACGACTGCCTATCTGACCTCCACCGTTCCTCCACCTTTTGTAAGACTGGTAGTCACTTTTTGGGTCACTGACTACCTGTAACGACTGTCAAAGATGTGCAACTGACAGCCGGGACAAACGGCTTAACGTGCTTTCCGAGGCACGGAGGAAACTCGGTATATAATGGGTGGTCACCCATCCACAAACCAACCTAGGCAAGCACGGCTTAACCTAAAGATCGACCCGAGCGGCTGTTTTTATTTTTGCCATGAGCTCCTCTGTTATGATTTGAAGTAACAAACATAAATACTTTGCATTACACAATGTACTACAACTATTTCCCAACCTGCAATACAAATATAAATAATCCTTTTCTAAAAACAGAACTAAAACAGTTGAAGCAGGCATTCCGTATCCTCTCAGCCTCGATCATTATACGTGTGTAATGAAACACCCTGTATACGCCCCGGGCTATGTGCGTAATGCCGGCAGGCGGCCGCTTCGGATAATAACCGGGTAATGTTTGATATATTATTATGGCTTGATTATCTGGGTAGAGGAATCAGGATGTAATCTGGATAGATGATAGTGGATTGTTTTTGAGTCAACTGATTCTCATTTTTTTTTTGTATAAACCTGTATTATCTCATTTCTATGGAAAAGACTCCCATAGCTTTCTACTATTCCCTGTATGTGGTTCTTAGGCTAATCTTCCATAATAAATATTATAAACGCGAAAGTTTGTATGTATGGATGTTTATAACTCTTTCACGCAAAAACTACTGAACGGATTTGAAACACAGATAGTTTATAACCTGATTTAACACATAGGATATTTTTTATCCCAACAGTATGGTCCCGTGGGACAATTATCGAACACCACGCGGGCGACGCCGCGGGCATTAAGCTAGGCTTCCATAAACACCTCTAAGTCATTAAACTAGCGTTTTCTGACTCTCGTAACGTAGTAACCACTATTTACCGGTTTGATTGACTTTCAAGCAGTTTACAGTAAAATCTCCGAACTAATTAGACGTATCGGTAATATTAAATTGATTATTGTACGAACCATATCTTCTTGTATAACCATGGAGATGAAAGAGGTGGTCTTTATTTCCATTGGGTGCATTGGATCCTTTCCATCCAATTTTGATCTTCACAACTATAAACATTTTCAAATGATCCAAAGTTTAAAACGCTTCAATTATTTAAGACTACCTTGTTGAAGACATTTTCAATAATAAAATAAGTTAGAACAGCATTTGTGAAGTAAGGCGCACTCAGACGCACTAGACGTTTAATAAGGCATTTGCAATAGCAGGCAACGTTTCGAGCCGATTGGAGACAAATTAAACTCTTCTTACAAGATGCAGTGTGGTACAAGGTAGAAAAACATCTTCTTTTTTTTCCATGCAATGAAAACTCATCCGCATTTTTTTATGCAAAATGTCGACATGCAAAAGATCAGATTCTTGCAAGCGTTCTATATAACACATAACACACGTCACGCCTGTATTCCCCAAAGGGTTTGGCAGAGGTGTAATAGGTACTCATTAGTACACCCGCATTTCACCAGCCCCATGTAATAGGGAGCAAGCCTATTGAGAAATACCTGAAGGAAAAACCCAATAGCACTTTTCATACTGCTGTGTTCATTCCATTTTGTATTTACTATTTAATGAAAGAGAGTTGCATAGGTATATTCAAGTCAGCATGACTTACCAACAATAACTTGTAATGAAAAACTTGTGAAACTCTTTTGGGGACCGCTTAAATACTCGACTGATACAAAGACTATTTTTACTAATCTTTGTACATAACGTTAAAAATTCAAGTATTTCACATCTCTTTTCGTGACTGCGTTATTTGTCTAAAATGCGCAACGGATTTCGATGCGGTATTCACCACCTTTTTTCACAATACAATAATATTTAACTTACATAATATATAATAAAAAAAAACGGTTATCAATTTCAAAATAACTTTTAACTCTGTTAAATATTTGAATGGTGACGACATCGCCATCGAGGTAGACCGCGGCGAAGATAGTCTGACGGTCTGATTTTGTATGCGGGGTGAACATGGCCAGATAATTATCGCACACGATAGGAAGATTGGAATCAATAAAATCGAGGCCCTTTTATAGTTTGTTGTTAGTTTATTTATTTTAGTTTAATAGTTTTTAATTATTAATGTATATAATTAGTTTATCCTAATAAAACAAGATATTTAAAAAAAAATGTTTTCCAGAAAATTATTTTAACAAAATGAACTTCATTTTTATTAAAAAAAAAATAATACAAAGTTTTAGTAAAATTTTTTATTAACTTTTTTTTTTAATAAAAATTAAGTAATAATAATTTTTACCCCTTCCCCTCACCTCCGCTATAGTCTCCCACTCAACCCACAGGCCAAAACGTAACAAGGCACGAGAGAAATGAGCTTCAAGGCACCGAGACTGTCTCGTATTACTTGTGTTTACAGCTAGGATTTTAATATGAACATCGCGACTAGAGCACTTACGGCTCGCTATGCTGTGAACGTTAATGTTTTGACACGTTGTTTGGGCGACGGCGATGGTTCGTTAATGTTCTTCTGGTTTTGGATTTTAAAAGAATAAGTACATCTTTTGAGGAGAAAGTTGTTTTTTTGGATATTGGTGAAGACCGCTGTTATAGTTATGGCTGTTTTTTGTAGATCTTTGACAGTTGTTACGGTATAGTACGGTAGTCACAAGTCTGACAACTAGTCTTACCAAGGAGAAACTGGTAACTAGGCTGTGGACGACTAACATAGGTAGTCACTCTATGTAAAATACTGGTATTCAGCTGCAACCGGTTAGACTGCAAGCCGACCCCAACATAATTGGGAAAAGGCTAGGCTGATGATAATGATGTAGACAAGACGTTATGTTACGTTCGTAGCACTTTGCTAAGAGTGCTACGCGCTACGACATGTGTTTTGGTATGTCGATTATGATTTCTACGCTAGAATCTATGATTTAGGAAACGTTGCACCTCTAAATAGATCATATAATAGTCAACCGATAATCTGTTACTTTAAATCATACATTAAGTAATGTATTAGTCATTAAGATTACACAATCCACTCATCCTTAAACTTATCTCCTGTCAAGCAACAATAAAAAAAAAATACAAAAAGCGTCCATCCCGCTCGACTGCCGCTGACGTACTGAGCTGAAGCCAATATTTCAAGCAGCAACAATACCTGTCAGGCGCACGCACAACTCAATTATGTTCGATCTACCGTCACTAATGCCAATGAAAAAATTGTACTACCCGCTTTAAAACGTGCTATTCAGCGGTGTTTTGTTTTCTTGTTGATTTTATTTTTGTATGTGTATTATTTGGAGTTGTGTGTAGCTGACTTGGACTGCCCTTGGGGGACGACAGGCGTGTTTAATAAGGGGACGTGTTTTAAATGTTTGTATGTAAACGGTTACGAATATAATGGTTACCTTCGATTTGTGTTTTCTGAGTACCTCAAGAGAATGGGTTTGGCTTGTTTGGATTTGCCTCTCTTTACTTCGCCGATCCAGTCGGTGCTTATCATGTAGAAAATGCTAATGAAAAAATGAATAATTATGATCTGTGACCAAACTACAGGATATATTCGATTGACTTTTTGTATAAAGAGTGAGAACGTCAGGAGTTATACGCGGTTTGATTTATTGTCATCTCCACCCTGTATATTGAGTTTCAACTTTTACATAAACTTTACTATAGTTTGTCAAACTCAAACTCAAAAGCATTTATTTCAATTCCATTACAGGCACCTTTGAATATCAGAAAAATAAAGAAGGCTAAGCTGCAGTCACAGACATAAGGCATAGTAACTTCTGAAAGTACTGTAGTTGCCTATTCCAAAGCGTAGATCTCTATGACAACCTAATACATTTTTGACCATTCTATCATCTGCTTAGGCCCTAAGGTACCCATAAAATAAGGAGTAAGATGGTAGGAAGTCTACACAAAGATATTACGGTTCTACATACAGTACAGTACGTACATCAGATAGTTTTCTCTTGCATCTGTGTGCCTTCTCCATTTCATAATAGTTCGCTATTTTTATCTTTGTGACCGTGCAACGTCAGTGTTACTCATATTTAAAGCGAATTTAGAATTTATTCTGAGCACCGCTCGATATTCTATTTAAATAAACAAGCTGTTTAATCTTTTTACCGACCGATCTGTTAACTGACTTTGTAGACTGTCAACTTATTTACTTAGTAAAGTAAACTGCATGCTTTGCGAACCTGGTTAAATCTAAACTTAAGTTATATACTTAAAACATCTAAACCTTATGCATGATTATAAAACTACGTACTTTATCCTTATATTACCTACAGCGGAATGTCTCTTGAATGATTACACAGAACAGTGACTTTAATCACTTGCTTGCTCCCGTTTTGTTCAAAAATAATCCCTCGGGAACATTTGGATGTTTTAGCCTATAACACGGAGATAATGTAGCTTTCCGTTAGTGAAAGAATTTTCGGAATCGGATCAGTAGTTACGAAGATTATCTCCTACATACAAACTTACAAACAAGTTTTACCGCTAATATTTTTAGTGTTAGTATATTAGTAAAGATGAAGTGCTTTTGACGGTCTCCTTTAGCAGACGTTATGAGTAGTCACAAGCACGGAAATCTGAAAGCCGGTCGTTCAAAGTGATATCGTGTTATCTAACACTTCGGCTGTGCAGGTCAGGTAGGCTCTTGCTCCACATAAATTACTGGTAAGCATCGAAAATAGTCGAAAAAGGCCAAAAAATCGTTAGATTTTCATTTACTAAAACCATCACAAAACATCCTCTAACCGCCACCAAATCCATTTTTGCGTACCGTTATCAGAGCAATAGATAACCGCGAACAACAAACCTAAAGCCGGTGGCACAGTATCGGCTGTTTGCAAACAACACTGCGCAATAAACGTAGCATTTGCATTTCCCATTACGGCTGCAATGTTTGCGTACTAGCCGGTGAGAGCCGGTATTTACAAAGCTCCCGATAACAGATTATCTATTGGCTCGTGGTAAACTCACTTTTTATTGTAGCTTGTGGTGTGCATTGCGGTTTAGTGCATTGTCGGATTAGTTTTAATTGAGGTGGTTTGGGGAAATTATATTTGGTGAAGCAACAGGAGTATGCTTTGGTGGTTGTTCTTGCTTATTCAAATAGGTCTTTACACGTTTTCAGTCGGTTTCTCTTCATTGTGTTTAGTCATGTTAGATGTTTCCCTTGTCTACTATATTAGAACTACTGCGACACATCAGTATTTCTAACTTGAACATAGCAAAATATGAGCACCTTATCTCACTGTGATGTCATCCTCAACACACAATCACACAATCACACAACACACAATTCACACAACACAATTCACACAATTTCATCACTGTTTAACGAAATCGTCTCAGATACTATAATACCATATAAGGCATGGCGTTAAGGACACCAGCTCTGGATATACAATACTACATAGTACAGTAAATTAACAGTAGTGCCGGAGTAGTTGACGCGTGTTTTGTAAAACATTCCTCTGTTAGTTTTCCAACATTGTTCTCTTGACACAATGATCTGTAATACCGATTAAGCAGTTCCTTAACCAGCTCAAAACTCATAACCTAAGGAAGTCTCACACATCACAGCCGATGGAGTGCATTCATTCAAGTGCGAGTGTTGCGCTGTCGCACGCACGACAAAGAGACAACGCATTTGCATTCCCATTAGTGCGGCGATGTCGCCCGCAGCACGCGATCTTGTTGACAAATGCGGAGCGACACTCGATGCATCAGATTGCCTATGAACTACAAAATATTAGTCGGTAGGTAAGGTAAGTCTGTTCGATGTTTAGTGTGTCAGGATCGCGTGAGGTTAGGAACATGCTTTATTGAAATTTGTTTGCCTATGAATGTTGTCACAGATATGAAGGTGCCATTAATGTTAACTTTTCTACATCATTATCATCTGCCAAGTTTTCGTTTATATATTAGGTCAACGTCTAGTCTTACCAGATGTAGCTGGATACTAATATTTTACATGGAGCGATCTGCCTTTGAGAACCAAGGTTACCGACGTAGCCCGAAGAATTGCCAAACTTAACTGGCAGTGAGCAGGGCACATTGCTGGCTAGATGGCCGATGGGGCCGAAAAGTTCTGGAGTAGTGACCGAGAACCGGAAGACGTTGCGTTGGAAGGACTCCCATGGTGGACCGATGATCTGGTGAAGGTCGCGACGATCCGCTGGATGCGACCGGTCAATACGGCGACAGTTGGGTGAGGCCTATGTCCAGCAGTGGACGTCTTTCGGCCGAAATGATAATGATGATGATGAAGATGACCTAAGGCATTCCAATGACTTCCTGACACAACACTAAACTAAAGTTAAACTTATATGGTTTGAAATGCTACCGTAGTATACTCCTCGATCTAATATTATTTTTCTTAACCGGTATCTACTTTTCAGACGAGGGAATAAAAAGCAACTTATCTAAGTCCGTTGAAATAAATATTCTACTTCGACAGTTTTACGGTTTAAAGTAACCCAGAAAGCCTGTATTAAAGATGCAACATGCACTTTGCATCAATGTCAGCTCTCGCTATACATCCGTTTTGCATGCACTCCATTAGAGTTAAAGAAAGTTAAATTACATTGCAAACAGAAAAGTCGTAAAATATCGCGCAGTAAAATGTGGTCGTTTGTCAAAAAGTCCGTTTATCCCGAATGTTTGCAACATGTATAGACCGCGCTGATGAAAGCTTCATACGCAGAAATAAAGAGATCTCATTACACTTGAGACCAGAAATATATACCTACTTTTTTTTTGTCATTTCGTGAAACACTTTTTTTATCGTTTTGCAGTTTTAAACCCGCATTTGGTTTTGTTAGAAGCTGTGGGCCGCAGTTGTTTATTGAAAACATGCAAACATTACTGCACTAGCAGCCTGTTAGGGCGTAACCCAAGATCCGTGATAAAAATAAAAAGTACCTACTTACTTAGACCAAAGTAAAAAAAATGCATGGTTAGTTTTTTTATCACACAACATAAAATTGACATGGTTTGACTTCTTCGATAATTTAATTTTTCCCACTGCATAAATAATTAATTTTACACAATAAACTGATAAACAAAATCTAACAAATGCAGACAATTTCAGGAATAAACAAACCGTAGAACAATTTCAAGCCCGATTTGTTGCGATTATCTAGCTAGTTTATCAAGATTAACGCGGGCTACGCTCACAACTGACGCTCAAATAAATTAATATCATTACGCAACGAATGAACCACTTTAGGCGGCCAATTTTGCTTTGAAAACCCCTAAATTTGACATGCAATCGTTGAAACACTACCAGCTGATTAATGAATAAATATTACTTTGTAAACAAACCACCTTTTAGTTGAAGTGCAAAACCAAATAAATTGAAAACATGACAATAACCGTTTAGTCCTAATTCCAACAATTAGGTAAGGAGAAATTATTTATTATTTATTTAATTCTTTCTAGTACGCCACATGGAACAGAAAGGACAAACATATTTAAAATTTGTGTATAATAGGCGGTCTAAAAAAGCCAATTAAAATCGCTTAATGTTCGAAACTTTGTATTTGTATATGAAAATGCCAATTGAAAAGCAATTCACAATTTATTCTAATAATACTTATGATTTAACAATTCAATGATACATTATTTTTTTATTACAAACACTTTTACACTTTTTTTTTAACTAAATGAGGCCAGAGTTTCGTACCAGACTACTCCGAGGATAAACAGCTAACCCAAACTCAGACGTATCTCTTTTTTTAATTTTTATATTTTATTGGATAAGTTCCATCCGAACTGGAAGGAGGACGCGTTTCGCGAGAGGTGGCCTTAAGGAGTGGGACAGAGCAGGCTAGGGAAAACAAAATATTTCATAGCAGGCTTTTACCCTCAAAGGTAAGTCAATCTCATCATAACGTAACCTATTCTAAACTACAAATACAATATAAATTTACAAAACAAACCAACAAGGAGAATTGAGTTTCCAACAACATTATGAAAATGTTCACATACTGCGCTAGTAATACTGACCGGACGTGTATTTATCGCGTCATTGCACCATTCCCTTCATTTTTAATCACTGCAGCGTAAAAAAAAAACAGATTTCACAGTTGGTTTCAGCAATATTGCTTTATGTAGTCAGTGACATGTGCATCTGTTGATAGTAAATGTATACGAATAGTAAATCTATCCGAATACTAAATATTTCACTCGATGATTTATGAATGATATTTATTTTTCAGTGTCATTTTTTATGAAAATGCATGACTGTAATATTTGTGTTTGCAATATTTTTTAATCTAGTTGTAAGTCGCATATTGATTCTCTAGGTTCGATTCCCAGATCAGGTTAAATGTTTTTGGGTTTTTCCATCAGGAATTTCTCAGTACTAGCCACGGAGTCTGGATTTGTGCCCAGTTGACGGCGATAGGCTTGCCCCCGATTACATGGGACTTAAATATAACTGGCAAAATTATGTGGGTGTACACTTAAATAAAAAGCTTCTAAATATATAAGCAACTAAATGCCTAACCAAACTCAATATTTCAATAAAACATAGTGACTCCATGCCGATAGTTCAATATTTACTCTCACCATGAATTATGCAACTCATTAAACGAGTTATTAATACTGTGCAAAATTGCGCAACGGCCCGCGAAATGTTTTGGCAGTAATGAAATAATATTTTTGATGGCCAAATTGCTTATTATAGGCTACCAATCGCGTGGAATTCGCGCGTTGGACTCCCGAATGGCTGAGTAATTTGATATTGAGTTTTGATGGATTTTATTATATTTTGAAAGATGTTTCCATTTATTTTAATTGGTTGTTCTGTGAGTGGCACTGACCGATTTACACATTAAAAAATAACTGTAGTAACACATTCAGTGCCGGGAATCTACATGGTGGGTTCACTCAAGTCGCACTTGCGATGCCGAGAACCCACCAGGTGGGTTCACTTTTGCGCAAACGTAAAACCGTGACCCACCTGGAGGGTCCACTTGCAATATGTATGGTGGGATGGCGTATGAGTTCTATGAAACGGGGGTGGACTCGAATGGGTTAAAACGTGTTTTATAACTTAACTAGCTTATGCCAGCGGTAATTATCCCACGGGATCGTACTACTGGGATAAAAAATATCCTATATCTTAATGCAGGTTATATAATATCTGTATGCCAAATTTCATCCAAATCCGTTCAACCTTTTTTGCTTGAAAGAGGGACAAACATCCATTCATCCATAAATACTTATCCTAGGTACTTAAATCAATACCTAGGTACTGATTTAAGTACGCTTTTTATATCGTATCAGTTTTCGTGTTTTGCTATCTCAGAACTGGTCAAACTGAACTAGTTTCCCCTATTCCTCGAAAACAAATGTGTAGACACCACAAATAATAAAAGCTTGCACAAAGAAAACTACAAACGCACCATCAGCAATTTCCACCTCCTTAGAGTAGCAGCAGATGTAATTTATATCCAATACTTATTCAATATACCATTCGTAGTCGGCGCGTTCTCTGCGTTTCCCCGCGAGACTTGATGCGATAAATCTCAGCCACGAAGTCGCGCGACAAAAATATCATTATTGAAATTTACATAGAAATAACAACGTATGTGCGTTGCAGCGTATGCGGTGTTACAAGCACGTTTTATCTGTCACATTTTGGGCAGGGCTGTCAAAATATTTTGGTGAAGTCACAGTCTAGTTCGATCGTGTAATGTAAATTATCTAAGGGCGACTCCCACTTATGAACTAAACGCAAACATCAACTTCTAAAACAGTACTTTAGGGCATCTTAAGTGTGTTCAAAACCTGTCTGTGTCGTAATTGCTATGGAATACCCACGCTGAATCGCTAAAACGTCTGTTAAATATGCTGACCACGATTAAAGATTTCAAATGTTAGAGCTGATTAATCAGTATTTAGTAAAACAAAATCTTAGCTTCAGATTTACAATTTACCTATAAAGTTCTTTACATTAAATGCTCTACAAAACAAAAATTAAATCTCACAGGAAACACAACACCGCAATATAATCCTTTCAAAATCAACGAATCTAGACAATACAGGCTTAACAAACAACACAGAATTAAATGCACTCTACATCCGACCAACCAAACTCCAACCAACATCTTCAATCCTTTGTCCCAACTTGCTAGATATGACAGACAGACGGGCTAGGAACACGTAATAAGCTCAAATGCTATTGTTTAAATCGCGGTTACTACACAACGTTGTAGAGAAACGTCCCGATTACGTATCACAATGGAAATCGTGTTGCTATTGTTTTGCTTGAAGTTTGTAGGGCGTGTCGTAGCGTGAACTTTGTAAGGAGTTTGTTATACGTCTTGTTAATGTGGTAATATGACTGACGTACAGATATTAACAGTGTTTTGGATAATGTGGTATGTGCAACACTACTGCCGTTGCATTCAGCTACTTACGGCTTTCATACTATTTGATGGTATATTCTCATTACGTCACAGGAAATTCTCAGTAGCAGCCACGGTGTTTGGATTTGCGCCCGTTTGATGGCAATAGGCTCGCCCCCTATTACATGGGACTAAACCATAACGT
Source organism: Lycophotia porphyrea (assembly GCA_950005105.1). Classification (NCBI taxonomy): domain Eukaryota; kingdom Metazoa; phylum Arthropoda; class Insecta; order Lepidoptera; family Noctuidae; genus Lycophotia; species Lycophotia porphyrea. The sequence continues at coordinate 16,212,518 of OX465393.1, forward strand.
GCAAAATGTGGTTGACTATTAGACACACTTATGCCCATCCGTTCGGGGATTACAGGCGTCATGTTATGTTATTTTATTCAAATTACCTCTGTGTGGTTATCTATTACCTTTTCCACGTGGGTAATTCTTCCTAATAGTCGACATTAGTACTCCTACAGTGAGCTGACTGAGGGTAAGATTTAGGGAGTAGCCTTCTACTTTAAACATCACCATGGTCTTTACTACAAAATTAATGAAAATTCACCCACTCCAAACATAGTATGGAATGCATCCCAACAGGACAAAATCCATTGCCAATATTTACAAAATCAACCAAAATCTCCTTCGCCCATCTGTTTCATGTTCCCCTCCTTCCGCACGACACGTAGTAACACTGAACAGCGTCGCGACCGCTCCAGTTAATCTCGGCATAGTCGACGCCACAATCTGACAGGCGGCCACACCACCACAGTCACTGCCTACACCGCTTAGGGTCTTGGCTTGAGGGTTTATAGGTAGTTAGGAAGAGTTGTGTTGTTTTGGTGTAGATAGAATGGTATTGTAGGTCACGATAGGAGTAGATTTTGTGTAGGTGAGCGTGTTGTTATAGTAATTTTTCATTCAGGACTTCAGATGAGGTGAAATGAATTTGAAATGCTCTTTTATACTGACTGAGACTTTATTTGTACACTACAAACTAGGCCTGCGAAGACAAAGGGCTTTGATCAGTGGAGAATAAAAATCTTTTAAACATAACTAGAGAAATATGGCTGTAGTATACGTACCTACAGCTGTATCTAAGTCTTCGAGAAGATGTCAATGCTACTTAAATAATAAATACACATATCGCAACAAATCAGCACACAATCATTGGCCTTGTGAGTTATAGGTACAACCTGTATAATTGAAGAAGTTTTAATGGAGCAAATTAAGAGTCAAAATACCTGCTAAAACCAACGAAAGTAAAAAATGCTACGACGAACGAACACCGGGAGGGAACGCCCTATAAGGATATACACTGACCTTATTAGTGAGGTTATTCAGAAAGGTCAGGTGCGTAGTACTCGCAACCGGCGTGCGTGTATGACCAGATGTATGAACGTGGACGAGGCAAAAGGAGTATGTAAGGTTCGTAGCAGGTGACGTTCTGTGTCTAGTCCCATGACAAAAAGGCTTGAGTGTATTTATGTATGAATGAAGTTCGAGTATAGAAAATATTGATATTCTCATAAATATCGATGATATTGTTCAAATATTGCCCTCGTATACCTTACAGCACAAAAGCTGTTTAAAATGTAAGGCTTGCTGTATATTTGGCAGCAGATGTATGCACGTTGAGCCGATAAATATTCACGGGCCACATACCACGTGTCTACTGAGGAATATTTAGTGACATGAAAATGTGCAGTCAATAAGGAGTTTATTTTTGCACTGTTAGGTAATATTTTGGGACTGTAAAATGAGATGCTTGCAATTTGACCGAATTATCTGGAAGCTGTAACGTCGTCCGGCGGCGAGATGGGCAGACGATATTGTTGCCATCGGGAGAGTAACCTGGATGAGGCTGGCACTGCACAACAAAAGAGACGCCCAGCAGCGGATGAATTCAGGCTGTAAATGATGATGATGATGATCTAGAAGCTGTTGGCAATGTAATGCGCAAGAGATGAGATATTGAATCTGCTTCATATTCCTCTGAATACCGGTATTTGACATGGAGCGATTACCTACCTGACTGACCCAAAACTGAGTGGCATGATACTCCATTCCGCTCAAAATTCTCATGCTAAAAAAACTCACTACGATTTCAACTTTATTGTAAGAGCTTAGGTGTTAAAATATACTGCCAAATGAACTTCAACATCACACCATCATACAAAACACTGTACTATATACATACCATCATTACATAATTCAATACTCGATTTTCATTACTCTGGTAACACTGCAACAACGTTCAACCCTACCGTCGCGAATTGGGGTTCAACTGGAATATGGTATTTCTCATTTCCGCTCACTCCCGGAATTCCTCTTGTATATTTATTTTTATTCGTATTTGTATTCGTTTCCTGTAACGCAGTATATTTTTCGCGACGGTTCTATTCACCGTATCCGTCAGGGGTTTGCGTTCATTTTGTATGTGACGCAACGCGTTCTGAGTTTTATATATATATTTTTTTGGTTTGTTTGTTTTAATTGAAGTATTTTTATAATTGTTGTTTGTTAAAAGGTTTGATTCGAACATGTTGAGTTTTGTAGTCGTTTTAGCTTTTGATGAAGTTTCTTTTGAAGTGAATAAAGTATATAGAGTCGATATTATGGTTTGCGTAGGTAATACCGGGTTCAATGACGGTCGACTACTTTTCAACCTTATGACCTGAGTAAAAGTGGTCGACTGTCAGTAAGCGCTGTGGTACGCACGGCGACCAATCCAGCTATACTAAACCAGTATATGGATACGTTACGGATCTCACATTGTACGGGAAATCTTTACAAAGCGAGGCCATGTTATACTGGAAATGTGCTTGATACGTCGCCGGGTGTACGTATCTCATGTACTTATAATTTGTGTTTTCTTTACAACGTGTACGTTAATTTTCACCAAATGTCACAAACATGTTGCGAATTTAATAAAAAATATCGTAAATTTCGCACGCTCTTAAAATTCGCATACGCTAACACTTACAAAAACAGCTTCCTTATAAATCAAAGTTTTATTTAATATAAAACACCGATATATTATACTTATAAAAAGCACGTGTAAATCACACGCACGTGTCGACTACTAAATCTGTCGTGAATAAAAAAGGCGCGCGGGAGCTGCGACTTGTCGTAAAGCATGAGGAAACTCCACTTTATGGTGGCATAAGGCCAAAGGGGGCAACGTTTCTGTACGCATTTTATAAACGTCAAAGGTAAGGAAGAAATGTTGCCACCAGCAGTGGAAGGGTTAACGGATTTAGTTGTATGAGCTCTCGGCTTCATGAGAACAATTCTCGAAAAGAAAGATACAATATAAAAATCCAGGCTGCAAGAATATAAAATAATCACCATGAAGACTCGCGCTAGAGACAATTTTATTTTGATAATTGTCCTGCTCAAACAGAAACAACAGCAAATAAAACGAACAAAATAGCGGTAATTTCACACAATACCCCGAACACACAGAAATTATACCACAATACTATCTTTATTATTCAGTTCCACATCCTCTTCCTAATAATAGGGACGATAAGTTTCTCAAGCATGCAAGCCATTAAGCCTAAGCGAACAAATCACCAATGAAAAGCACTTTTGTCTTATCCCGTATGTAATACAAAAATCACGGACCCCTTGCCCAAACTTTTCCATCAGCCAGACAATACAAACATCATATGTAGACGTGTTTAGGGCGAGCCTTCTCGACCGTGAATAGTTCCTAAGTCATAAGCTTTTCTTCTATCAGAAATAACATAACCATGACACTTTTACCACAAATACATAATATGGTAGCCCACACATATGGAGTCTTCCGATTCATTCGACCTATTTCAAATACAAAATGGGGCCTAAAATATTGCCTTGAGGGACCTCAAAAGTATTGGTTGACACTGTGCTGCTAAGATAGAATGTAGGTGGTTGGGTGCTGTTTTCTTGCTGAAGGATTGATTCTAATCTAAAAGAAGGTTACTCCCATTTACAAAGATAATAGGTATCTTTGTAAACGGGAGTATCGATTTCAGTTTCGATAACATCGACGTGAGAGGTTGAGTCAAAAGCTTTTGGTCAATCAAAAATTTAAGTAATTATGCTTAAGTTTATTCACGAACAAAATCTAAAAGTCGCAAAAAAGCACTTTCCCAATATTTAAAGCCAGATAAAAAAGAACAAATATACCCAAAAACTTTTCTAAAATATCAACAAAACCCTTCAACTTAAACCAAGCCCTGAAAGTTGAAAAAAAAGGTCCGATTCGTCGTACAAAAGGAGCATCTACCGCACGCAACAATGCTGTGATCTCTCTAATGAAGAGTTTTGTACACAAAGGGACGGCCCAACTCTTTTATTAATACCTCATGTTATGAGCCCGGCAGTTTGCCTTATGTGGATGATCGTTATATCTAGTGGGCTAAGGTATATTGTTGTGTTCACCTTCCTTGTTGGGTTCAGCTAAGAATAGAACATTATTGCTTAGGGTTGCATGTCTTTCAGAACGACTGTTATTGGAAAGTCCTGTATCTAGTGATCCTAAATAAACTGGGAGAACTCTTTTGATCTCGCTCTTGTAAAACGATTGTCCTAGATGCTAAGTACTTCGTAATGTTTTCTATGAAAACCACATCAGTTGTTTGGTTAACATTATTCAATTCATCCAAAGTAGACCTTTTTGTTTCTTACTGTTCAACTTGTCTATCATAAACATGTACAATAGAAGCCTTTTAAAAAAAAAGCTTGAAGCATGCGGAGGCGCTCGGACCGGCTAGAGAGCGCTTCATGTTGTGAGTGCAAGCAAAAATGAGCTCAGTGATCAGGCGGGAGTGTCCTCGATCGTACATATTCAATTGGTCAGCTTCTGTGTTTATGTTTATTTTTCTTCCGAACCGCCACTCAAAACAAAGATAAACATACATTCCTTTGACGTACATATGTTCAAAGCATTACAGGCGTCGTTTGCAATTTTTCACATAAAATATTCACACAGTGGATGTTGCGTGAGTGAATGCATCACGATTCCACTGTGTAGGGCCGAACTGTAGTTCACGCACACTGTTTTCTGGGGTAAGTAGGACTTCAGCCGATAGGGTCATAAAGGCTATTGGTATGTAAAACGGTATTACGGTTGTACCCGTGATCTTGGTGAGGTTAACGTTAAAAACGGGATATTTATCATATTAAATATTATCCCTGTATATGTTCAACCAAAATGCTGGTTCTAGTTATGCTATCGTAGTAATCTTTGAAAAGTCATTCGAAATAACCTAGAGCAATCTTTAACGTCACATTTTAACCGCCATACCTATAAAGCTTTACTTATGGAAAATTCTAGACAAAACGTGCCATCCCAATAACGCAGGAGCTCAAAACGTTATTGCACAAGCAAAGGTATTTTAAGCACAGTTCCTGTGCACCCAAAGGTAAAATCAACCGTGTCCCTCCCATCACACGCAGTTAAAAAACTCGCTTGAACACTATTTGATAGTTCTAAATGCCTTCCTTTATATTTATTGCCATCATTTTACCAAACAATACTAGCTTCGCAAACTTAATTTTGCAATCTACCAATTCAATTTTCACTTTAATATAACTCAATAGAGCCCATAATTGTATAGGTTTCGGCAGGGTGTTCATGTTTGGCTGGTTGCCACTGGTTGGCTAGCTAAAAATCGCTAACAAATAAATGGTGTAAGAGTTGAAATGTTTTGAATTTGGTTAGTTTTTGTTCAAGCGTGAAGACACTATTTCAAAGAGAACTGCCAATATTGTAACGACCACGTTATGTATGCAGGTTAAAGCTGTCATGCGTGTCACAGTCTAATCAGTGTGTTACGCTAAATAAAATTGATGATAAAACAGTAAAGAAAGATAGAAACTACATAATAAACAGAGAAAAAGGTTTATTGAATGAAGTAATAATTGTCGATACCATTAAAGTCAAATTGCACTTAAATATAAAACTAGAAATTCACAAAGTTTCGAATAAAGAAACTCTTTGTGTACCGCTAGATGCAAGACCAGTTGGTTTTTAGCCAGGAGCGACAATAAAGAAAAGAGGACGACAGATTTTTCAATTGTTAAACTGACATAAAATACTATTCCTACCGCAGACGCAAACTCTTATACAGAAAATAACTTCCTAGATACCATAAATGTTTATTTTATTTCAAGTGCACTTTAGCTTAGCGTTTTCCAACACCTTTAATTTTGTTTTTTGCCGTCGTTACCATTACCAACGTTCCTTTTTTAAAGCCTTTCTTTTTAAACTTACTTTTTTATTTTTCTTAATTGCCAGTAGTACATTAGGCTTAAGTTACAACAAATGTATAGGACCGTTTTTCCTTCAGCTTATTTCTATCTTCCTCGAGATCTGTAGTAGACAGATCTTTTGGAAATGTTACTATCATTTTGCAGAACTTAATGTAAAACACATTTCAGGCACAAGCTTAGTTAGGGTTGAGTCCATCAAAACTGTAACTAACCCTATAATGGATGTTGCGGTAAAGCCAGTAGCTCATTTTATGACTGAAACTCATGACGCAACAGCTCTTTATGAAGCACTATGATACTAACGTTATTTTTAAACGTCGTGGCGAGCGTAAGATATGACGCTTTTGCACCTTAGCACTTAGAAAAAGAATGAGTACCATAAGCTAGAACTTATGGGTCATATACCTCAGTGCCCGAAGCGTAAAGCGTATCATATTTTACACGCCTTTCATATTTATATCGAGTTTCTTTTATACATCCAGGGTCGCATAAGGATAGGGAGGTATTGTTAACCCGGAACCAACCATCACTCTAATTTTAACTTATCCGAAACATAATCTTATCTCTCCTAAAATATACTGTCCTTACACCGAATATATGACCCGGGGACGACCCAGGGCAGGCAAACCCATGCAATACCGCGTAAGACCGATTCAAATCACGAACGTAAACAAAACCGTTTTTACCGCCATTCAGCGACGGTTATGACGTAATGAATTAAAAAGGTTACAATGCTGAATGTTTTACGAGTATTAATTGTGAGTGATTCCGAGTGACCGGATCACGCGATCCGTGTTCACTATACTGTTGACTGGAGGTGAAAAAGTGCGTTGTCTACGCATTAATGCCAGCAGTTTTTGCCATAACAGTGTAATTAAGTCTCGAAATGGAGAATTTGATTGCTGATTGAGATAGTACGGTTTTGATTTAGGATGAAAATTGCGATGCTAATTAAAATGGGTGTCACACCCCACTCGGTTCGTATATTGATGATGATGTAAATAGGACAAAAATCCCAATAATAAACCACTTAAAAGGCGTTGACAACATAAAACGTGAACTACACATTGTGACAACTCCACAACAGCATCTTTCCAATATTTCCTTACAAATGCTACAAGACGACGCTATCAATTCTTCAATCCAAACAGTATGGAAACAGTTTCGACAAACACGAACATAAAATACAGAATAAAATTCGAACAACAATAGAAAATTGAAAAGAATCAAGAAAATGCTTTCATGAAATTCGGTAGGAAAATAATAAAGCGACATGACAGGCTAAGTCTAAACCCATAGGCTTATTCATGCTCCGAAGAGCATTCTATCAAATGTCAAGCGGCGACCTTTTTGGAATTGTTTCCACTGTGGCCATCGTCCCGTGAAATCAACGGTATCTTTACAATATAAACATCCTTTGCAATAGCAAGATCTGTCTCCGGAGTATCGCATTTGGTAGAGTTTGTTTCGAAGTGAACAGCGGGGTTTTGTGGAATTGTAGTGGACGTCGGGTAATGTGGTATGAAATGGCATGACGTTTTTGAAATCTTGAATATTCAGATCTGGGGGTGCACAAGATATTGAAATGCGACCTAAGGTATTGTATTTGGTGGGCTGCGGGACGGTTCGAAAGAGATACCGCGGCCCTGGAACACAAAGGGCAAGGAAGGAACATGGATCGGTTTTAGTCAGTACAAGTCTGACACTCCCTTCCGCCCTGCCCAAAGTGGGAGAAAAGAAGTCATTTGATGATTTTCCATCTGAAAAAAAAAAGAAAGGTATTGTATTTGGTAGTGTTCATACTGCGACATTAGAATTTTTCGCAATTTTTTTTATTTTATTTTGACGTTTAAAACTTTTACGTCTATACAATAAATCTGAAATTCACTCAATCACTGTCAGGCATGTACAAACCAAACCGCTAAATCTAGAGAGTCTAACATAAGGGAATATTTTGGTATGTAGTTCAATAGGAGATAAAAAATTGTATGAGTGTATCTCATAGCTTGTTTCAAATAACGTCCCAAGAATGCTGACCATTGTGTAGCTCGTAGAATTAAACTTCACTTGTTTTGTTAGATCGAATGGTCAATTACAATTCTATTGAGCCAAAGTATCAATTAGAATAAGTTCCATCCCTCTATTCAGTCGGTTCTCTTGGGAAACAGAAATCGTTTGGAAAACTTGGCGAGTTTGACGATCGTTTCGTGAAATAGACACGTAAGAGACTGCGCCTGGAGGTTTCCGTGAAAATGGTTCCAAGTTTCCCATTGAAATCCTCTGAAATTGTAACGAAACCTTTCAAATTTTGGGGATCCAATTATATAGAATTACGAATTTATTAATATTTGAAAATGGATTAACTTGTTTATCAAATAAATAAACAGTAGGTATTATAATTAAAACATTAACGTTTATTTTTCTTTGTACATCCCCACCTTGAAACAGACAAACACAACAGAAACTTTCAAACACCGATCTAAAAGCACATGCGTCATCAATCAATCAATTTATCTGACATGCTCTTTCAATCCAAAGCCACAGTACCACAATATGGGGTTCATATTCACCCAATATAACCCAGTGGAAAACAAACATTAATTCAGACTCATAACAATCATTCAGAAAATAAAGTGAACAGTTGAACCTAGAAGTTAAAGTTGAATTCAATTTATTGTCTTGATGCTATACTACTTTTACTATTTTTTTTAACTCGTGGTTAGTGCCTGGTGTTAGAGTTTTTATGCCGCGGCGGCTGTACATATCGTCGACAAATATCTCTCGGACCATGCTGGTGTCCTTACGATGTTATCCTTCACCGAAGCAAGTGATAATTATACAATACGCACATGTCGTGTCTTCGGTTCGAAATAGAAAATCAGACGGTCACATCACTAGGCTATTATCACTGCTTATTATTGACTGTTGATAGAACTATACTCGGAGCTCAGTTATAATTATAATTTTCAAAATATTTGATAGAGAAGAAAATAATTAGGCACTTAATAATTATTCATTTGACAATTTACACAGTTAGTCCAAAACAACAATGCGTTGGGCCTCAAGGACCGGCAATCCACCATCAATCCACCAATTCACTTGACGTGCACTCTATCAAGCCAAAGTACTAGGCGGCCATAAGTCGGCAGGAGGCAAACGCAAGAGTTATCTAAACAATCCGGCAGAAGAATGTTAATAGTTGGGAACAATAAAGTATTGGCCGTCACGCGACCGCATCACGCTAGGGAGAAGTATGCGGGGTGTTTGTACAGTGCTACAGTTTTTCTGGAAACCTGGTAATAACATGATTGGACTTAATGCATTGGTTTTATGTGTTTTCAACCGTTCTGGGAAAATATGAAAATAACGCTAATGAAAATAGCAGTACCTAAAGTTAGCAAGTTTTTTTTTTTCAGACAAAACATAAACCTACCTTGGTGTCTTTTCATATTTTTTGCATCGTACGTGTATTATATTCGCGAAATAAAAAAAGTTCCAGAGTAGATAACGTCACGAACACAAATACCCGACCTACATATTTTATCACCCATAAGTATTGAAGAAAATATATTCATTTTTCCGATACCTAAACATGGAGAATTTTCAATTTTAAGCCTCTCTGAGACGGGTGTTACGCCGATGGCATTAAAATAAAATACGAGCGGTGTCGTCCGTTGACACGTAAGCGCCATCCATCACTAGACCGTGTGCAACCCCCTTTACAGGCCGGTGTAGACGTGCGACAAAACTCAAGGAATTTGAGCTGAGTTTTTTTTTTTTAAATTGTGTTAGCATCGATCAAAAAATGACAGCGAATTATTTAAAAAATGAGTTTCGAATTTCGCAATGGAATGTTTTTGAATTTTTAAAAGCAACCTCAGAATTGCGATGTTTTGTTTTTCGATGACGAACCGGGACAGTGACGTAACGAGCATAACTCAGTATAACTTTACTTATTCTTTATTTATTTTTTTATCAAAATAGAAATAAGTTGTGTGATTTTTGTCACACTCAAAGAAATCTCAAAAACGGCTCTCGCAAATAATTGTGGAATAGTTCTGTAACTACATCTTTGTGTACAGCAACGCTGCAGCAATCTTACTTTTCATTAAATTTCCATCACAAAAAACCCTGTCCTTTTCCTCCTCTAGCTGTCTATTTTCAAATATTCACAAAGTCGTCTGTCTACCTCAGCTATGCATCCCAGTCGCTCCGCATCGCTCCATTGACGGCAGAGCGAATTTTTGAAAAATGTAAAAAGGTCATTTTGGTTGTCACGTACAGAACATTTATTACTACTTCGACTTCCTTCAACGGCTTTAACACGAAACGGACGTTATAAATTGTTTTTGCTTATTTTTCAATTATTCGATCGGAATGTATGAAATATGATCGGAGGTAGGATCTGCGGACCGGATGGTGGCTCTTTCAACATTAATTTTTCTGTCGGAAATGGTAACGGAAGTGAATGTGATTAAATAATGTACTGCAATGTTCATGTGATTGTTTGTATGGCTATTTTTGTGGGTATACAGACTTAATATGTGAATTATTTAGTTTATGTGTAAATATGCAAATTACATATCTACCATTAAGGTCGGTTTAGACAAAAGAAGCGAATGTACATTTATCTCCACTCTACCAAGCTCTTTTTCATACAGCTTAGTAGTTTTCATTGGTCCAACATCCATACTAGTTTACCACCAAAAGTATGGCTCTGTTCAGGTTCTGTGTTCATTTGAACAAATTCAACTTACAGATCAACAATACCTTTTTTGATTTATTCTTCGTTTGGCCCACTGAGTTTTGTCTCACATAACAAAATCCTGAGTCGTCCCAAACAATATGCTTCCTTCATCCCAAAATATTATTTCAATTATTTTATTCCCGCTTTACACGACTGCTCAAAAAAGTCGTAGTATTGACCAAATAGGCTCTAATAAGACCACAAATCCCGATCATTTATAAAAATCCTATCTACAGCACGTGTTTTTTTGTCTCCAGGACATCAACAACAAAATGCAGTGGAGGCTCCCCACACCGGGAGAGGCGGAGACGCGACGAGGACTCCTCGAGTCTGCAGGGCTTCAGCGCGGCCTTGCACAGGGCTCCGCCGCCGCCGCCGCCGGCGCTGCTGCGACGACTGGGCGTCAAGGAACCTACGGGAGTTGGGAAAGTAAGTGGTAGTTTCAAAGGAAGAGTAACTACAGGCTGTAAACAGACTCTTCACGAAGCTGTTAACCAAACATTATGTACATCAAACTAAGTAACTCGCTGGGAAACAACTTTCTTTTTGGGCTGAAAAATTACGTTTTACAGTAGAACTCCATGTAACGCACTCAAAACATTGTGCTGATGGATGGATTGAATAGGAGAAAATGTGCTGATGGAGGGAGGGAGTCCGAGAGGTGTTTTAAGTAAAAATCTTACATTAAAAACATGTATTTATAAAAAAATCATGTGAAAAACTGGGAACTTTGACCCCCAATATCTCCGTAACTAGAAGGTTCCCAGGTATGGTGTAGAACAAAAAAATGATTGCAATGACGGGGAGAAAAAGTGCCTTTCGACTTCGTTAAGAGTCTGTTTACACCCTTTATGTCCTTCTTTTTTCGTATCGGTACAAACTGTAGGAAGATAGTTCAGAGCGGGATGAATGCACATTAGTGCGAATTTTGTAGAGTGTGAATGTAAGACCTACGCCAAAAACTTAGTACTATGAGAACAAAAACCCCGTTAGGTTTAAAGCAGAATTGTGTAATAAAATTGGTAAAACAAATCGGAATTTTTGGTCCCACTAGTTCTACGATTTCGTGGCACCTGAAATCGTAGGACTCGTTGGGAAAAATATTCCCATTAGTTCTACAGTAAAACTGTACAGAAGAACTAGTGGGAATGAACTAATTTTTTGCTCAGTTAACAAGGCTTAGTTTAAAAAAACGTGGAGACGAGCGAAGAGCTGTGCAAGATTCCACCAATCATAGGAGAAACGAGAGACATGATGTGGGTTTAAATCAATGTTATCGGTCGATTTCCGCACGTCTTCTCTTCACCCCGCTCGTCTCAAAATTAATGAAAAACTTACGGGCTTTGGGTGGTAACCAGTCTTAATGTTGAGTCATGCCAGAACATCTACAGACAGACGTAGAACATCTTGACCTAAATTGCAAGATTTATGTATAATAGACTAGCTAACTAAGATATTTTCTCAGAGTGCCTCGACCAAAGAATTACGAAAGAAATTGGTCGACTATTTCTGCATCATCTCAACCGATTGACCGACTAAATCTTGTACACTTTAAAACAGCCATCAATCAATTTCAGACTATTCTTAGACCATAAATTACAGATTTAAAAACATATTGGCTCGTTTTTTAATGGTGTAAAAACCAGCTAAACTTAACAGCAACTCATCAGCCAGCCACTTAATACAAATTCGCGATAAAGAAACAAAACGGTACTCTTAGTCACGGCGCCATGATTTAAGAGGGGTTCATGGAACACTCTAATTGGTTGGAGCTAATGAGACAGCTGATGATCTCGCTAATGAGTCGCTTAACGATGCTGCAGCTAAGGAATATCGCTTTGTTCGGATCAAGGAGTATAAGGTATAGTTGTGCGCGGAAGATTTATCTCTTAAAGTATAAAGAAAAGATACAGATAAAGGAGCGTATGTGTTCCGTATGGACACGACTGAATGATTTTGGAACGACGTTTTCCAGTTTAAGCTTGTTAGTGCACAGGTTTTAGTTGGATAGGAGATTTTAAGGTATTTACTGTAAGTTGAAGGCTTACAGTAAATACCAGGGTTTACTATGACGTCTTAAAGCAGGAGTTATACCTGCTATAAGACGTCATGATAGGTCACCTGAAAAGGATTAAAGACAACAATCTACGTTTTTTGTCGTGCCATGTATCACGATGTCTCTTTGCTACCGTCTTTAAGTTTTAGTTCCAATAAAATCCTGTAAGCTTTTCTTTTCAGAAATCATAGATCAATCTATCTTATAAAGAGATATAAAATTTGTTTGTAAGTTTGAATCTAGGAGGTAATCTTTGGAACTATTGATTGGATCCAGAAAATTCCCGAGTATTATAGGTTACTTTTAAAACGAAACGGGAGCGAATCCACCGTCAAAAGCTAGTCTTGTCGTAAAGTTTAAACTTTACATACTTCTCTATCTTTAGACCTACAAATCAAACATGTCTCGTTACAAAGCTATAACTCCTTATATAACCAAAATCTTTCGCTAAATATCCTTTTACACAAAATCGGAACAAGGCAGGCCGTATAGCCGTCTCCGATAAAAGAAGTCGTTACCCAGGCCCTTAGGAGATAACGTGAAACTCGATTTATGTCACATTAATGCGTGTTTTAAATAGCCTATACAGCCATCGTATCAGAACCGGGAGTTAACCTTCACAAAACCCATGATGGTCTTTACGACCGAGTGCTAAATGTACATAAAATGGCTAGGACGTCTGACGCGTTAATTAGTTTGAAATAGTGCCTTAACTATCTTGGTGCTAAAACTCTTTTTCTATTCTTTTCTTGGAAGAAAAAACTGTGGTTTTAAACAAGCTGCGCAAATTGACCGATTACAAAATCGGTCAATTTGCACAGTGTCATTTGAGTACACTAACATTACAAACAAAATGAAATTCTAATTCTGTTATTGCGCAGTTTTACCCATAATCGAGCCTGTTTAATCCACAGTAACCATAAAAATAGTCAGTAAATATTTTTTTCTGACTTTGAAGTTAAACAAACCTAACCAAACATTACTTATTTGAAATCCAAATTATGTTATCCGTCCTTATTCTGAGCACGTTAGATTCAAAAACTACCAATGCAACGTTCAAATTTAAAATCACCAATAAACACCGATTCTAGCACTTTAACAAAATACTAGACAAACAACGCGTGTTCATCGCTTATTTAGTTAACCCGTTCAATGCACCGCTGGGTCTAAAAGACCACTGGTCGATTGGAACGTGAAACGTGCTCGACGGACAGACCGCTAATGTCATAAGACAGCAGCTAACGAGGCGCACTGCGGGAATCGCAACTGGAATCCCAGGCGTATTCCAGACTTCACGTAGGAACCTAGGAACGTAGGGGCGTAGAAACCTAGAAATGCAGCGGTGTAGGTATTCCTCAGGATCATCTGTCTGAGGTACTTTGGATGTTGCATACGAGTTCGTATCACAGACTGTATTTGACTTGCTGTTTACGGGACTACGTTATGAAGATTGATTTTGTGAGGAAAGGCTTAGTTTCACTTTGAACTCAAGTAAGTAAAGTCAAGTAAGTTAAGGATCAGGAGAAATGTTATCTTAAAAGTCATTTGACATTAAAAGTAAGAGACAAAAAGTAAGACAGTGTGAATGTGAACTGAAAACAGCCAACCCTTTACGCGAACAGGACACATTTTTTCTGATTCTAAAAGTTCACTAACACAACAAGTTCAGCTGCTTGAAAAAAAATACTATACTACTTTATACAACATAAATAGTTACATTAGTATTCAAATGATATATTTTTTACAAGAATAGTTTCTTCCATGCACATTTAACCCCATCCTACAACTAACCCTGTGTCTGTGTGTACACCGTTAATATTACCAAGTAGTGGCAATACTTTAACGCCTGCAAGGGCGCGACGTCGCAGTGTCGAGCAGTTTATTTAGTTATTTACACCCGCCGCCAATTACTGCGGCGGCGGCAGGGTTAATGTGATAAGTGACGCGCTAACAAGATGCAGGTGCAATGATATAGCGTCAAAGGGTTAATGGCGAAGAAAGAAACGGTTAAAAATAATTGAATCTTAAATGTTGGCACGGGGTATTAAGATAAAATAAATTAAGAGGAATATTACTGAGCAACATGTTGTGTTTATTCGTTCTTGAAATAATCCTATTTCAGTTAAATCGAAACTGTGCTGTAGTCGTGTAAATAGGATTAATATTGTTGATTATTCTATAAAGTACTGAAAATACCTCAGCTTTCCGTAAGTATAACAAGCATTACACTGAAATACTTCAACACAAACTAATTCAAGACCGCAATAGCGCAATAAGAATTTCATCTCGTTGTTCCTTTATCGCGCTTAAGATGCCAACGAACATCCAATAACTTAGCCAAATACAGCGATATAAGAGAGAAATAATACAGTCCTATTTATAGCCAAATAACTTTACTACATTCCAAAAGCTAAAACAATAATACTGCGCACCGCAATCGCTTCATAAATTAGCGAATAACCAATATTTGTGTAAAATATAATTAAGCTTTACTGTTCAAATTAATGTATACAACCTATGCAGTTATTAGTTCGAACATAAACATTTCAATACCGGGTAATAACCGTTTCATAATGCATAATGTACCATAAATAGTCTGATCTTTTATAGAAAACTACTAACTAATACTAAAACTGATTTGTTTTGGTAACCCGAAAAATACGGAATAATAAACTAAGCCGTTATGATTATAATATTGATGCCTTCTTGGTCTAGTGGTCGCAAGCTCGATTGCTGAGTATGAAGTCTTGGTTTATCGAAACCCTAAAAAACCAAAAAAAAACAAAAAACCTAAAAACCCAAAAAAAAACTAATTACACTTTGCACGACTCGGGAATCGTCCCGAGTCGTGCAAAGTGTAATTAGGTTTTTCCATCAGGAATTTTTCAGTAACATCCACGGAGTCTGGATCGGCGCCCGGTTGATGGCAATAGACTCGCCCCCTATTACATGGGACTTAAACATAACTGCCAAAATGTGGGTGTACTTTTAGGTACACCTCTGCGTAACCCTTCGTGGATTACAGGCGTGATGTTATGTTATTATTAAAAGATTAATCGGAATGCTCTTAATTCTCTTGAGTTTGAATTTCGTCGTAATAATTTTGAATACCATGGTAATTAATTGATTGATTGCTGTGGTATTTACGTTTAAAATAAATTGTAGCTTTTTGGTCATTTATAATTCGATGTATTTTAAGTCAAAGTTTCTTTTATTTAAGTTTCTTTTTTTTCGATTTAGATTATTTTATTCCTGATAATCTCGTGAGGCATGACCATACTTGCCAGGGCTGCGGGCTGTTCGAAAGAGATACCGCGGCCCTGGAACACAAAGGGCAAGGAAGGAACATGGATGGGTTTTAGTCAGTACAAGTCTGATACTCCCTTCCGCTCTGCCCAGAGCGGGAGAAGTCATTTGATGATTAACCATCCGTAAAAAAAAAAAAAGGCATAACCATACAAGAATAGAACATATTGTGGTAGTAGAGACGTAAGCTAGTCAGCAATGTTTATAGCTGGGTTGACATTTCAGGGCGCGCCAGACTTACATATGGTTGGACGTTCGTAGAAACTCTTTTAATACACCTAACAGTATTATTTTGTTAGAAACTAGCCCTTCTTGAAAAGAACTATAATAATAATTGGAAAAAAGGTTGCTACACTGAATATCTCTGAGATGCACTAAGACGAGAGGGCCTAGAAATGTGGTAAATCATTACCAAAGCCTTTTGTGTTTCCACAACAACTTTCTACAGGATTTATATGAATTTTTCAGTACCTATGTCCAATGGATTTTTGACTGTTCTATCATCTTTATAGCTGATACAATCTCACTTTGTCTAAGTTCTCTAGATAACTGATGCCATAGATGAACGCCTGACTATTGCCACGTCACTAAAGATAGGAAATCAAAGGCTTTCAAGCTAATACTTTATTCATGTGACTGCGTTAATACGTGACTGTATGTATGTAGATATCAGTTGGAAAAAGCGATGTATCTACGGGGTAGCTTTACATGAAAAGGCAACCGCGATTTCAAAGTGAAAACTAGACGGAAAATTGTTACAAATACTTAAAACGTGCTGGACACGCCTTTAAAAACAAACTACATAACCTTAAGGTTATGTAATTTGTTTTTTTTATTTGGACTCTCAATCGAAAGTAATTACAGAGTTACAAGGGTATTTTGACGCTAGAATGACATACTTAAAATTGTTTTGCGAAATTAGTTCTGGCTTTTATTATCGACACGACGAAGAAGTAAGTTTTGTTGGAACCTACGATTTGGCATTTTGGAAAACGCTCTCTTTTAAGTTGCTCAAGCTGACTGAAATTGTTTACATCTAAGTTGTAGCGTGACTCACACCAGCAGAAACTTTCAAGTTCGAGCAAACATTTCTTAAAGTTAAGGCCATGTGCAAACGGACTCGCAAACATACTGCCGGTCATAATGAAACTATAAAAACGCCGTTCCACTATTCCAATACAAAACTCTAAAAATGTACGTTCAAAGGTACTTTTCGCCGAATTGTACGTACGACATAAAAAACAGTTCGTGTTAGTAGAAGTCGAGTGAAATTTGCAATTCAAGGAGCCACGTAAGCTGGATGGAGTGGAATGCAGAGAGGGGGGGGAGCAGGGAAAAAAGTGTCCTCGGCGCATCGCACGGGTTAGGTGCCTATGTCTATTGAGATAGACTAATAAAATAGTGTAGAAATGCAATGGGGGCTATCGTTTTTAAACTCACCAGATGGCGCCACTGTCGAGTAAGGTCCCGTCATTAATTCTATTTTATACCTCAAAGTACAAATAACTTCATACAAAGTTTATTCCATTTCGTATATCAACATAGTGTAAACTTCAGTTACATATTTACAAATACTCCCTAACATTAACAAGCATGAAACATTTAAAAATCACTCTACCTCCAAATACTAACAAATAAGATCCCTAGTTGCTACTTAAAATCTTCAAGTCATAATTAATCTGGAATGGCTCTAGGCCAATCATGAATATTAGTTAAAATACGTGATAAAAAAGCATGCAATACGCGAAATCTCTATGACATCTGACATTTCGGAAGACCTTACTCTACACGAACGCCTCTACTGGCGAATTCATGCGCGATAGCCCCCATTCATGTAGGTACATTGTGTGTCCACAGATTCTTTAGGATTTTGGTACAACCCTAACATACCAAAGACAAAAAAAAACATGGAATGTTAAGAATGCCATAATCGAGCGTTGAGTGCGTTACCCTGTATTAATCACACACTTTATGGACCCCACTTATCGATACAGTATGAGCTTGCCAATCTAGCCGATCAGCACATTTCATTTCATTTCATTCTGAATCCATGGTAACCGTTTAAATAAATAAAATCAAGTTTTTAGCATGACTTTCTGACCGGGTCGAGTCAATTATTTTGATTACTTCCATGGTATGTGTTCGTAGAATGGCGGATCTATACAATCTTATTCTTTGACGCGTCACTTTCGACATTTAGTGAGGCGGGTAACGATACTGTTTTTGTAAGGGGGGCGAAATAGTCTTTTTAGTTTTGTTTCTATTTTTTCTCTGTAGATCTATAGGTTTCATTATTTCCTGGAAATGTTGGAAATTAGACCTGTTTTTTATGGGATGATAATTATAATTATGTATGTTTTTTTTCATCTGTAACTAGAGTATTTTGTTAAAACAATCGTGTAAGCCTCCACCCTGTATACAACTGTCCACTGAGGGACAATTTTCGTATTTTGAATAACATTCACATTCTAATCTCAATATCAGAGAAAAAACCTACCTATATATTTGACAAGTTTTTGTCAAATATATAGGTAGGTTCGGTAAAATAACCTCACGACTACATTTGTAATATAAAATACAACGGGAATTGGCCTTCTATTCCCTAATCTGATTATTAATTCTAGTTCTCAACAAACAATTACACGCTTTCAACTATTTCAACACTGAACCATCGAAACAAACAATACCAATAATCAAATAAAATTTTATGAACGCACCATCATACCTCAATCGATCATTTTTTATTAAACTTTCCAAACTAGGTTACCGCTTATAAACTAAACATGGACAAAGGAAACAAACGTGTCTGTATATCCGGCATCGTGCGTCAAAACAATCTTGTGCATTACTGGCCAGTAATAATATTGGTAGGCTCCTGGGACATGGCTGGTGGGAACAAAGGTTGTGAGCTTACTGGATGAGGTATTGTTGATATAACATTGTCAGGTGAATAAACGTTTTGGTGATGAAAGGTAGGAAATGAGATATTTTGGATAGAAAAACAAATACTAAGTCATCGATTTTGAAAACACGATTAAGATGAACTGTGCAAAAGCATATAATGCTGACCAATTTAGACGTTCTAGAAAAAAAAAATTGTTTGTAGACGCATTGGAAACTCAGTCCAATAATTATTAATATGTATGATTATTCCTTTATATTTCAATATATTAATGAGCAAATTAATTATTTATATAATATATTTAGTATATTGCCCATTTTGTCTAAATAATGGTAAAGCTCTCTTAACTTGTATGAAACAAGGTAAAGTCTATAAATGCATATCTTCTTAATTCAGTTGGCAGTGGTCATGCCGCAAAAGCACCAGGACTTGTGAGCTAAACACAAAATGCAATATTGAACCAATACCTACTAGAGCAGCAAAATAGTGCTACAAATGACACCCAGATAATTATAATATTTTTTTATATAAATAAAACACTTCACACATTTTTTCAAGCCATATCCAGCACAAAACAGTTTCATCGTGCAGTACCTTTCCCCCACTACTTGTCCGTCTGTCAATTTGCTCGACCAATGAGATCGACGGCCGCTGCCCGCGGGATTAAACTCCTTATTGATTATTGGACCCTTTTTTATACGTATTCAGTTAAGTTATAAGAAGATATGGATGTTTGATAGCATGATAAGTTATGTTTTACCTATGATAAAGCACGATTTAGTGATAGTAGTCAAAATTAGAAAGAGAAAGAGTTGACAATACGCGTGTTGTCCTGGTAGTCAATAGTAGTACATTATTATTCCTTTATTTATTTTAAGACATATTCAATATATTTTTAAATATTCTAATATAAAACAATATAAAAAAACATTTAAAAATATAAAAAAATATCTTTAAATAAAAAATAAACCACTTTTCTATGCTAACCGTATAAAATAAGAAGTGGTGAACGAAAACTACTGTATTAAATGCTGAAGTCATTCAGTAAATAACATAGAGTCTAATGTAATGACACAGCGTAAAAAATATTAACATAACACCTATACGACATATTTTACTCTGATTCAAAATATTCTATTAGCCTTTTGAACGCCAGAGCATAAACGCACGCGCGTCCACTCCACGCCAAGCCACAATTTCATCTACCGTTTGTCACATATTTGTGTCATTTGATATACAAGGCACGCCCTTGTTTGTCACGTATATGCGACAATGACGTTCAAAGTTTAATATTATAACATATATCAATAGAGAAAGCTTATTACGTTTATAGTTTTTTGAAGTTATACTTCTTTTCGCGCGTTACGGAAAAATGATGAGAGTAAATATTTCGAAGCACGCGCACACCGTCACGAAAAACCGACACCCTGAAGTTAGCTAGTCAACATACGCCCTGAAGTTAGCTTAGTGACAGATATTGACAAACCTAGGTTATTATTTTTAATCTACTGCTGGAGTTAGGAGGTTAGGTTGTATAGGTAATTGATATTAGACCTTGTTTCTACAAACGTATCATAAGGCGAAAGATAACATTTTTAAGAAGATTTTTATCTTGTTAAGCCAAAGAAGTATAACTTCTAACGCACAGGGTACATAAGTACACACACACTTTTTTTATTTATAGTTCATTTTACACTACGTTTCTTGGATAACATTTGTTTGCTCAACCAGAAATCGCTACCTCTCATCGCCTCGCTTGTACCTCACACCACAGCGTCCTATCCTCAAACTATATCTGATTTATATACCGAAGGGTCCACATTATTGGTACGTACTACAGACCCAGTTCCACAGCCTTTGATGTGACCGTGATGAGACCCAAACATATCAATTCGGGATTTGTTGCTACCAAAATAGGGATTTGAAATGAAAATGTAGGACAAAATAGTTTTGTGGGTTCAGATGTGATTACCTGAGGGTTTGTATCGGGTTTTGAATAGTTTAAAGTTTGTAGCGATATTTGTTTTGTATTCTGTTACAATCTGTTGGATTTCAAAACTTTACGAGGCCTGGGAATGGCATATACCGCGTCTACTTAATTAAAAATCTTAATTTCACTGAAAGATCATCATCATCGGCCTATAATGTTCCCACTGCTGGGACACAGGCCTCCTCTCTATGAGAGGGAGTGGGCTATAATCTACCACGCGGGCCCAGTGCGGATTGGTAGATGTCACATGTCTTCGAATTTTTGGTTCACACACTGAAAGATGCACAGCTATAATCACTGGGTCTAGAAGCATATAAGTATATTAAGACTAAAAGCCATAATAAGACCTCAACATAGTTGGGAAAAGGCAAAGCAGATGATATGATGGTCGTCGTGCGAATAACATTGATGCCGATAAGAAATGATTGTCTCTGAATTTATCTGCCACATGGGTAGGTACATAAATAAAATAAAATAAATAAAAATAAAAAACCTTATATTTCCTATTAATTTACAATTTGTTGTGATTTGTAAAAAATTAAGTGTGTTTGTAGTTTTAAATTATTAAATTTTCTGCTTCTATTATTGGGTAACAGGAACCCCCCTCAAGGTGAAGGCCTCTTCTTAAGACTGCCATTTTTCCCGGTCTTTAGCTATAAGTTGCCATTGCTGTCCAGCTATTTTTTTGATGTCGTCATCCCATCGTGCGTAAGGTCTTCCTTTGTAGCGCTTGCCATGTGGGCCTTTCCATGTTGTAACAGCTTTGGTCCATCTGTGGTCTTTGAGACGCACCACGTGCCCGGCCCATTTAAATTTTAATTTTAAAGCGTGGTTTATAGCATCTATCGTCTTTGTCTTAGCTCTTATTTTTGTGTGTCTTATTCTTTGCATTTTTTTTAACATTCACCATACTGCGTTCCATTCCTCTTTGGCATGTTACTATTTTATTTCTTATTTTATTTGTAAACTTCCATGTTTGACATGCATATGTCAAGCAAGGGATAAGACATGACAAGACATGGGTACATACCTGTACTTATACATAGTTAAAATAAAACCAACTGTAATATGATTAACCCTCCCAAGTTCCTGATGTTTCTGCGTTATCAGTGTTAAACAAAGTTGAAACCTTTACCCGTCTAGTTAAAAGAGTTCCTTCGCAACTAAACTCTTCCGTTTATTCCGTAAGTAAGTCAAGGAAGTTATCCGAGAAAAGGGAAATAAAAGAAAAATGGAAGACAAAGTTTAATATAACCGCTTCGAAGGAAAATTAATGGTGGTCTCTGCTTAAATTCATTTATAAATTACAGAGAGAAATGTTATATGTTTTACTAGGAAGGTGTAAGCGCACGGATAGCCCGCGAAATTAAATTTTTGTTACGTTTTTTGCAATTTGCAGGTCAGTGTCAGGTTGTATGTTGATGAAAAAAGAGTCGCGTCTGTAACACATATGTAGTTATAGAATTACAATCATGCAAATCATCAATACAACCCTCTAAGTTCATATATCCCTATTCAATTAATATTTCATGAAAAAGTCATTCAATGGGGCTCTGCCATTGAGAAATACATTTGTTATGTCCAATCTATAGGGTCCGTTTTGCAGGGGTATTCTCAAAGCGCACCTATTTTTAAGCACAACTAAATTATTCCTCTAAGCGCAACCATCAGTTGCGCTCATAAATTCAAATAAAAAATATAATATGTTTATTCCTTAAAGCGCAACCATGATGAAAAATAGAAAGGGGTATGATAAATTCATTAATGATATGAATACAAAGTTTTAAATCAACTCTCCTAATTGTTTATTTATTAAAACGAACTACCAGGCAAACAAAAATTAACTACAACATAGTGTATAAGCAACTTTGGTCAAAGCGCTTTGAGGAACACCCCATTTTGCTATTACTATCTTAACAACGATTCAACTAATATTAATCATAACATGCTAGTTATACTACGCATAACATCCATCCCTACACTACGCCAACATTTTGAATGGGTCCAATAAAATCTCATACATCTTCATACATACATACATACATAAGAGCAATAAAAACAATATGGGTCGCGTCTCATCTAATATAAGGGAAGATATTCGGCTGTCCTAAGGTTCGGATGAAAATTCCGCTATTCGGCCGAAAGGGATGGCAATGAAGTAAATGTAAAGGAATTTTCTCATCTTTTACACTTACAGAGAAGATAACTCTCGTGTATATCGTTAGATATTTTAGAATGTGTTATAACATAATGTCACGCTTTTAGGGACGAAGGATTAGGCAGAGGTGTAACTTAACACTCTGTAGATAAATAAAAATCCGGTCGTTCGCCACGTACGGACGTATCATTTCTTGTAAAATCATGAAATATAAAATCAAAAATAAACCAAAAGATACATAAAAAAGTGTGTGTGTGTGTGTGTACTTATTATGGCGTATAAACCTAAAATGTTGACTAGCTAACTTCAGGGTGTATGTTGACTAACTAACTTCACGGTGTCGGTTTTTCGTAACAGTGTGCGCGCGCATCGTAAAAATTTACTCTCATCATTTTTCCCTAACGCGCCAAAAGAAGTGTTGTCGTGTTATTAGTAATAGCTTTAAGATTGTTTTCAGTTTCAAATTCTAATTTCAAAATTTGACAGTTAAAGAAACACATGAGGCTGTAAGCTACTAATGAATCGAAAGGTTTCAAGCATAGAGGCTTTCATGCAGAGAAACACTGCGCCCACATTACGCCTGAGTTTGTATTGATTATTCAATTATGTTTTGACTATGATTTTAATAGACATAACAAATAGTTCAATGAGCTTAATTCATATCCCAAACGAAAATGTTTCAGCATTATTATTGCAGTCTCATTTAGCGCTATAGCTAAAGATGCGTAAATAAAAAAATATAATTTTTATGGCAGTATTTTTTAAATGCAAATAGACTAGTAGATAGTCTGAATGAAGCTCTATGAACATGCAAATTAGAGTTCCAAATTGATAAAACAAAATTTCATCCGCATACAAAACAGCATCAAAATCAAATCGAATAATCACACGATCTGCAATTAGCTCACTTTATAAGACTGACTATTCTACAGCTTCCATATTCATTCGTAATCTGGTTAAAACTCGAAACGCGAGAGCTTAGGTAAGCCACGTATTTATCGAATTAGTGCGGAATACGTGTCGAGCGTTCGGACGGGCCCGTCAATCATGGCAGCCGCCGGCCGTACGAGTTAGCAGTACCGATTGTTTAGAATAGCCGCGGCGGCGGTAGTGATTGAAACGTGTCTGAAATAATTTAGTTTGATAAGATATGTGTGTGCTATTGATTGGGGAATTGAGGGTTAGCGTTTAATAAATAGTGTGTGTAGACGAAGTTTCGGATTCTATATTCGTCTGATTTAAAGCCGTAAACCTAAATGTCTGTCAAAACAAGAGAGAGATTTTTTAATACAGAAAGATTGGAAGAAGAACACATGTTGCGTCGACCCCAAGTAACACGAGACAAAGAATTTGGTAGATTCAATAAAAGTTCGATTTTATTTGTTTTTATAATCAATATATCAAAGTGGCTCGTGTCTAAATAATAACAGCCGCTCGGGTCGATTTTCAGTTTAAGCTGGGCTTGCCTAAATTGATCCGTGGATGGGTGACCACCCATTACATAGCTTCATTTTCTCCGTGTCTCGGAAAGCACGTTAAGCCGTTGGTCCCGGCTGTCATTTGTAGGACTTTAACAGTCGTTACTTGAACCGTCAGTGGCCTGAACGTTTGACAACCAGTCTTACTAAGGGGTATCGTATTACCCATTACTAACTAGGTTGTGGAGGGCAAATAGGCAGTCGCTCCATGTATAAAATACTGATATTCAGCTGCGTCAGGTTAGACTGTAAGCCGACGCTAACATGGTTGGGAAAAGGCTAGGCAGATGAATCACCATCAATATTGAGTTCTCTTATCAACACAACCAGCCAATTCCCCTCCCATTCCAGCACGCAGCGTGCACGGTGACAATACCTACTCCCATATGTTTTCATCATACACGAGCCGAGTTAACTAACTTGCATTTTTATCCAATTACACACGCCTTTGTGAGGCTGTGTTCTGGCAAAATAAACTGCGATATAGTAATTAGAGGTAACGCGTATAATTTCATAAGCGCGCTTCTGTTTGCCGCTGTTGATAGTACTAATAAAAGTATGGACTTGTTTTAATCATCCTAGTGCTAGCAGTTTTTTTGGGGTAAAGAAAGAAGTGTTTGAAGTTTTTAAATATGATGCGGGTGGTATAATAAGCAGTATATTGTGTTGTTATCCAGTAGAGGAAAATATGTATGTGTGTATGTTTAAATGTGTCTAGTTGTTAATATAGACTAGACAGTGACGGGTATCAGAGATTTTTTTATCCATAGATGTCCCCTTACTGTACTTAAACCGCGCGAAAAAACGTTCTGATTAAGAATGCTTGAATGTCCCACATGAAACGATAGATTCGATTTTCGGTATAAGTGAACGAGACATACTATTCAAATATCGTTATAAGCAAAGCAGAAACTTAAACTGACTGGGCTACTACCTTCACCCAATGATTTGTGTTTCATATGATACCCTAAAGTATACAAGCTGCACTGCATCGGCAGATAAATCTGATCAGAATCATGAATTTTCATTAATTTTCCTTTAAAGATTACTCTATTCTTGTAGACCACACAACACAATTTCAGCACCAAAATAACACTTAACTTCATCATAGAACATATAAAGCGCCTAACAGACTATTCTGGGCAGCGAGCGTTTTTATCAAATTATCTTGTTACTTGGCAGCTTGCCAACTGTGCGTACTATCGGCAGTGTTAAATACACGTTGCTCGTTTTATGTGAATATTAACGGTATAAATAATAAGTTTCTATTATGTTGTTCTGGATAGAATAGAGGTGTATTGTTGTGGCTGTTTTATAGATTGTTTTTGAAATATGTTTTACTTTGTAGCTTCGCCCATGTTGATTTGAGAATTATCGGACAGGATAATGCTTTAATATAAAAAAATATGTTATGTGTCTACTCAGGTCATGGTCTACCTGAGTGTGGAATTTCATCAAAAGTTATTCAGCCGTTGAGATGTGAAAAATTAGCAGACGGGCAAACATAGTTACTTTCGCATTTATGGGCCATATCCATGTCTTATAAGAGTAATACTAATGAAAATATACTGAAAGTTCATCATGAAGTGACAACGACATACTTACAGAACTTCCAATACAAAGAAAGGAAAATTTTGTTGTGTTCTGTACTTTTTAGGCTCTTATAAAAACCCTATTTGTATCCAAAATTTTGACAGCAGATTTGTAGCCGCATTATAAAAACTACAGCAACGTAGTACAAAAAGTACTACGGCGCCATCTATGGCACAAATAAAGAACTAACATTAGACATTCTGAATCGCGCTATAAAAGTAATCCGATAGAAAAATCCGACAACAACTGTCGGGCATTAGCGCACCAGATATAACACCAGTGTAGTCGAAGGATCCTCTCTTTTCTATAGGAGATGAAGAACTTTACCCATTCTTAGTCCATGATTGGCCAGTTAGTCTAGTGGTTAGTGACCCTGACTGCTAGGACGGAGGTCGTGGGTTCGATTCCCACACAGGACAAATCTTTGTGCGATGAGTACGATTATTTGTTCTGTATCTGGGTGTATAATTTATCTATAATTTGTATGTATTTAGAAATATATAAGTATGTTTATCAGTTGTCTGGTTGCCATAGTACAGGCTCTACCTAGTTTGGGATCAGATGGCGGGGTGTTGGTTGTCCCAAGATATTATTATTTCCTTTCCTTCCTTTAGTAACCCTATAGATTAATTGGCAATCAGAAGCCTTTAAGTAGATTGATGGGCACTTTTTGCTCTCCTACATAAATTCGGTGTAATCCCGCTGACCCCACTGGCATGGCCCCACTGGTGGGCCCAACGGGAAACATCAAAACCGTCGTTTCGTTGGCCCCAGTACCCTAACCTACTGGTGGGGTCAACGGGAAGTCTGCAATTTTGTTCCCGCTGGTCCCACTCCTATCAGCGACCGCTTAAATAATTCCACTAACAAAATCAACTTTCAAAATCACTAACAAAAACTATATCTAACATCAAAGCTTCTAACTCGCGTAAAGCACAACATAATCAAAGTTTCAACGCGATAATTATTTAGTTAGCGACTGCAGTACGGCTAAACTAATGCACGCCATTACAACGCTCGTATGCCCGCTTGCACTGGGTGTAAACGTTCGGCTAGAATGGTAGATGAGCGAGGAATGAGCGAGGAAAGAAGCTGGCTGGTAAAGCTACAAGTTGGTTGATTTCCTTGTTCTCTTTAGACGGAGGTGGCCTTTGATGTCCTGATTCAAGGGCATGTTTTAAAGTAACTTTGTTAGACTAATCATTTCTTTTCCCAACTTTGCTGAACTGTCCCTGAAGTTAACTTATAAAATTTTTTTGGTTAGAAAAACGACGGCCAGATTTTACTTTCAAGTGGTCAGTTAATCGTTCTAAGTCACAAAAAACTTTTATTTTTATTTTGTTATTATTTTTCCGGATCCGGATTGGTGAACCTACTCTCCAAAAATTACAAACAAAAAATTGACTACCTATTTATGTATTTACTTAAACATCATGTACAAAAGTGGTACATATGCGAACTAAACGCCACAAGGTAATTAGAATGTCAGATTCTAATTAAAAAGTGGGTTTACTTAGATTGTGTATCTAAAATCTGAACAAAAAGTGCAGTGACGTACTAGACTTGTACAGAAACTATTGTTTACCACATCTATCAACCATTTTTTTTTTAAACTCAGCCATTTCCACCTCGCTCACGGTGTCACCTAGTCCACAAACAACCGTAGTCCCGCGACCCCGCCCGGGGTAGTTTGTCACTCGTATTTCAACATCGTTGTTTTACGTCTGCGTCCGTTTTGTTTCGCTTTTTAACCTTCAATATTGTTCTATGCTAAACTTTTGTTACTGCTAGCCGTCTACGAGCTAAGATTTATGTGGACTGCACCTAAGTTCTTCGTGTTTAAGGTGTTATAAGGTTTTCCTTTACAAAAGTAATGGTCGTTTTTTAATGGGTGTTTTTGTAGTTTTTCGCGACTGTTTTAAGGGTGCCTGTTTATTAAGCCTCCGCCTAAAACTGCTTCGTTGGTTTAGTGGTCGCAATCGGGACTGCTGAGCGTGAGGTCTTGAGTTTGATACCCAGGTCGGGCAAAGTGTTATTAGGGATTTCCATGAGGATTTTCTCAGTAGTAGCCACGGAATCTGGATTTGTGTCCGGTTGATGGCAATACGCTCGCCCCCTATTACATGGGACTTCGACATAACGGGTGCAATGTGGCTGTACTATCAGGTACACTTCTGTCCAATCCTTAAGGAATTATGGAGGTATGAGGGCTGTGTTATTCGTTATTAGCAGTCCAAATGCAACCTTAATAACAAAACGTTTTATTCGACAGTTTTGACCAAATCATATGGCTATGAACACCATGTACATTGAACAGCTCATTGTGTCCAGTATCAAGAATCCATTTAACATTAACGAACACATACTCTGCGGTTAGGGTTGACGCGTCATAAATCAAAACCGCTGGACAGGAGACCGCCGTTATTAAACCGGACATTTTGCTGGACTAAAGCTTTATGTAGCTCAATATAGGCGTGTAAACTCGTGACTAAATAATAACAGCCGCTCGGGTCGATCTTCAGGTTAAGCTGCGCTTGCCTAGGTTGGTTCGTGGATGGGTGACCACCTATTACATACCGAGTTTCCTCCGTGCCTCGGAAAGCACGTTAAGCCGAAGGTACCGGCTGTCATTTGAAGATCTTTAACAGTCGTTACAGGTAGTCAGTAGCCTGAAAGTCTGACAACCAGTCTTACCAAGGGTATCATATTCCCCAATACTAATTGGGTTGTGGAGGTCAGATAGGCAATCGCTCCATGTACAATACTGGTATTCAGCTGCATCCGGTTAGACTGGAAGCCGACCCCAACATAATTGGGAAGAGGCAAAGCAGATAATGAAGATAGGCGTGTAAACACATAATATTATTCAAGCTTTATATAAATTCTATTGAGAGTTAAAAATAGAAGTAGATCATTATTGGTTAGACTTTTCTAGGACTGATTTCGATAGTATTGTTTTTGCACTTCTAAGAACGGAGCCTTGTATTATTTCATAATTTAGAGCCACAACACATACCCAGATAAACTGCAGGTTTCTTTATATTGAATTTCAGCACAGAAAACCGTATCAATCTTAAAAGCCTTTGTACGTTAAATACTATTACATTTTAACCGCACACTATTAATATAAGCGCCAAATTTAAAACATACTCCACTCCAGGAACAACCAGCCCTACCGTAATGTGAATATTTGTACATTTCGCTTTGTAAAACACAATATGTGGAATTAATTACGCGGAGCTTACCTGCGGCACTGCAGGGCAGCTGAGCAGCGCAGCGTAACGCAGCCCAACGAAGCGAAGCGTAGCGCAGCACAACTAAACGTCAAATGCAGTCGTCGTTCTAATGCGTAATTACTGTTTTGTACACCTAATTAACGGTGAATGTACATTTATGGCTTCTGTTTTGTGAGAGTTGTTCATGAAAGGTATAGGGAATTGGTGTGGGAATAATAGATGAGTAGACGGGTGATGTGAATGAAATATTTTGGGTGTTGTAAAGTCGTAATTTCTCGATTAGTAATAGTCTTTTTTTTACAACGTACAGTACCCAAAATTTCTTAAGAAAAGATTCCTTCAAGGTTATTTTTTATTGTGCCTCCAAATAGTAAGGGTTGATCATCATCATCAGCCTTTTAATGTTCCCACTGCTGGGACACAGGCCTCCTCTCTATGAGAGGGAATGGGCTATAATCCACCACGCGGGCCCAGTGCGGGTTGGCATATGTCACATGTCTTCGAATTTTTGGCTCTAGGACATGCCGGTTTCCTCACGATGTTTTCCTTCACTGTTTTGGAGAGCAGTGGTGATGAAATAAATTACACAAAGTAATGCGCCTGCCTGGGTTCGAGCCCACGACTTACTATTCGTAAGTCGGGGTCGCTACCACTGGGCCACCGCTGCTCTCAGGGTTGATCATGCACTCCTAATTTCCCCTTGTCTTCGTGCCTTCAGTCTTTACGCAAATATTTCTCAACCAAGACTTTTCATTATGCGTAATATACGAGTATTTAAACATTTTTGCCATCGATACGCTAAGAAGAAAAGGCTGAGATTTCGCTTCTAAATTGTTTTCGGTAACATCAAGGATCATACATAAAGCCATTATCTAGTCTCCAAGTACTAATTTAGGCTCATTCTAGAGCTCTGCTAAAAAGACAATTTCCTAAGTACTTCACTTAACAAAAGAGACATTTCAACAAAATTAGCTCAAAGGGGATTACTTCATAACATGAGCTAGATATACGTCCTAACGACTCCGTTGACATAATGGAAGCGCCTAATGTGCTCCTGAGACGCATTTAACTTAATGATATCTTCTACTTTAATAATATCCTAGCTTTAATGCCGTTTTATGTGGATTAACGGATGTATTTTGTGAAGGATGTGATGATAGTAGTGACAGAAGAAAGGTGTGTTTGAGGTGTAAAAATGTGTGAAATGGTGGTGGACTTTCAGTAGCTGCCACTTATCACTACATATTATATAACAAAGTTCCCCGCCGCGTCTGTCTAATTCGCGATAAACTCAAAAACTACTGCACCGATTTTATACTGTTTTAACCAATGCATAGAGTGGTTCTCGAGGACGGTTTTAGTATATAATTTGTCAAGTTTTTGTTGCGGGAACGGGATCAAAATTTCATGATTACTTCTGGTCGCGATAACCGACATCCACGCGGGCGAAGCCGCGAGCATCAGCTAGTGATAAATAAACCTCTTAACCAACATCTTCCCCCAACTACATCGTGCAATCTGTGTGTACACGATGCTCCATTAACCCACTCACAGAGTCCATTAAGCACTTTAAACAATCAAATATAAACGCGATTCTCTAGCAGTTACATCTGTCTGTGCGACGCTTAAAGCCAAACATTGCTTGACAGCGCTTTGAAGCGGCTGACCTGCATCAGTCAAACGTATTTGGAGCAATTCCCTTGCACGTCCCTACGTTTGAAACACGTTTGATCTCCTGTACAAAAGGCATACGGTATTTAGGATTGAAAGTGGAGTTTAGTTCAGAATATGGAGCGGACATTCATAAAGGCTACAATTAGGTCATATCGTATGTTCGTTTACAAATATAAACTAATACAAACAGCCAGACCCGGAACAACTACCTGTAGGCCATATAATATTTGTTCCGTGGTTTTTCCATCAGGAATTTCTCAATAGGAGTCTGGTTTTGTGCCCGGTTGATGGCAATAGGCCCGCCCCCTATTACATGGCGAAATATTGGTGTACTAGCTATTAGGTACACTTCTGCCTAACCCTTCAGGGATTACAGGCGTGATGTTATGTTATGTTAATTCTGTAAACATAATCACCAACATCGTTCATAAAATAAAGCACCAATACATAAATCAACATTGACAAACAATGACACAGCGGAACCACAAAAACAGTCGAACAGTAATTCAATTCCAAAGAGGCGATTGTGCGAGAATTAATAAAAGCGAGCAAGGTCGCGGCGCAGGCGACTGTGACCGGCTCGTTAATCAATTTGCCGGTTGTTTCCACTCAAATTAACACTCTCCTTCCTTCTAACAAGGCCTTTAGAATAGCGATCTGTGATTTATTTATTTACATTGTTGAGTACGTATTGTTTCGGAGGTAAATCTGAATTTGACTGTACTCCGTTCCTGTTCTCCGTTTTTTCCGCTAAGCCGTTGGTATCGGCTGTCATTTGTAGATCTTTGACAGTCGTTACAGGTAGTCAGTGGCCCAAAAACTCTGACAACCAGTCTTACCAAGGGGTATTACATTACCCAGTACTAACTGGGTTGTGGAGGTAAGATAGGCAGTCGCTCTATGTAAAACACTAGTATTCAGCTGTATCTGGTTAGACTGGAAGCCGACCCCAACATAGTTGGGAAAAGGCTAGGCAGATGATGATAACTCCGTTTTATACATTTGTTTTTTTTTCAAAAGTTTCTTTGATATTCGGTTCACTTGATGGATGGTGCTATCAATATATGATGCACCCATGTACCAACTCAAATCCCTTTATTCCCTTCTACCGGCCTGTCCCCAGTGGTGGCAGTTGCCACTATTTGAGGCATCTACCACCAATGGTGGTGTTTGCGTCTGTTCAGTCGCATTTGCCACCACCTCGTGGTAAATTACGTTACGTACAAAGTTAACTAAAACTATCCCGCATTCTCCAGACATTCTACGATCATGGCGCTTGCAACAGCTTTGAAATATTGGGACCTCAAAATAATTGATAATCGGAAAGAAAAAGAAAAGAATCGGAAGATATTCTGCAAGTGACAGTATAAGTTAAGTTACTAAAAGTTTTAACCACAGTTTAAATTACAATGCAAAATGAAGTATTCTCTGTCAAAGTGTCAACTACGTAACATTCAACACACACGACAACATGATCCAAAAGTATAAACAGCGGATGTCCCGCGATTCTCATTGCCCAACATGTACCAATGTTCCGGATCACATAACCCTTCGGCTGGTCAACCCTTCCTCTTTCGTTTCTCTTTTATTTTATCAACTGTTGATTGATTCGTCCTTTGAATTCTTAATTCTATTTCAAAATCAACCAATCACTTTGTAAATTATTGGTTGGCTTTTGAAGCTTGATTCTCCGTGATCATTCGAAGTTTGTGGATTTAATTTAGTTATTAGTTCTTTTTTGGTTGAAATCAAATGAAAAAAATTCTTCTTATATAAAAAAAAAAAAGATTAAAAATAATTTATTGCCCAGATAATACTGCAGTACGCAGAAACATAAGTAAACAAACATTGAAACGACATGCCTAAAATATTGAGAATAAAAAAGATTTGTGTTAAATTTTTCATGTGATTGCACCATATAATATAAAACTCAAACTTATATTTTCCTAACAAAATGATCACCAATTTCTCAAACAATTCCATAAACTTAAACAACAAATTAGATAACCACAAACAAACCGCAGTTAAGCTAACAAACTCCAATCAATTACCCAATCAGAATAGTCCTCAACTTTCAATAAAGCATTTAGTCCACAAAAGACCTCTACAAACCATTACGTACAAATTAAAGGACTTTATTCATTCGAAAATTGCTTTCATACTTGCGCACATTAAATTGAACGGAGTCCATTGTCCGAATCAACGTTTGATAAGCTTATTACCACCGCAAATGTCGACGAAATTAATTAGTCCTGGGTCACGGTGACCCGCAGCGGCCCATTGACGGTTAATGTCGCAGAACAAGTCGGGAGCGGCCGCGATTTATCACGTGGCGAAGAAGGGTTGGGTGTGTGGCGCTTGTCATGTGCTGGGTTTGATTTTGGTAGGTGATTTATTTTGGTGCAAAAGCACTACTGAAATATATTATTATTGCTCTTTATTGGGTCTACTTATGTAATCACTGAAATGGTATGATTAGCATTATCAAATAAAGAATCTATAATGTTAAAGAAAGATGGATGGACTATGTGAAAAAAGATATGGCTTAAAAGGAAGCGACTCATGGAGATGACGACTATTAGGGAAATATGGAACAAAAAGACAAGCTGCGCCGCCGATAGTGAATATTTGGCTCACAAGTAGTCTTGGATGCGACGATACTGAACGATGCCGAAGTAATATGTAATATTATGTACAGACGGCCAAAGCTGACTGTTCGTTTTAAAAAAAAAACCCGTGCACACGATGACCACATCTGTTTACTGCCCTTTTTTGTGTGGACTAATAGTAGTAAAACAAAAAAATACCGACAAATATTCGAGCTTTTTGATTACATTAATCATCATCATCTGCCTAGCCTTTTTCTAACTATGTTGGGGTCGGCTTCCAGTCCAACAGGATGCAGCTGAATACCAGTATTTTACATGGAGCGACTGCCTATCTGACCTCCACAACCCAGTTAGTACTGGGTAAAACGATACCCCTTCGGTAAGACTGGTTTTATTACATTAATATTTTGTTTAAAAAAAAATCTCAGGTCCTGTTAATAATCACAGATTTAAGATCACTCTTTTTCGACCAATAGGAATGAAACAAAAATAAAAACCAAGGAAAAGAAAGTTTTTAAATGTTTATAGCAGCCGGGTGCTGCAAACCGGAATAGTCCTTACGGTAGCCAGACGCAAGTTTTCATGACTGTACCTATAAGTAAACACATAACCCTCCTTTTGAGCTTCGCCGCAGTCGGGTAAAAGGGTTTCTTTTTACCTATCTCGCTATCCCTTACCACTTGCCACCCACCGATCAGATATAAGCCCACAATAACTGCCGGGTACGTGAAATTTGTGCGGCGCAGTTATTTAGCTTTTAAATCAATGTGTTGTTGATAAAAAGCCGGTAGGTCCCTGCTAACGACCCATTGACACGACACGACCGTAGGGGTTGTTCTAGGGAACCCTACTAACGATTATGAAAGAAATATTCAAGTTAATGTTACAGTTTTTTCTCGTGGATAAGTACGGTAACTGGAAAAGTGGCGGTTTTTATTAATTATTAACGTTCAGGCTTGTGTCGAAGGAAACTATTAGCTGATTTTATAACGTTTAGTGTAAAGTAGTTTTAAGTTAAGTGCTATGAGTTATTTTTATTAGTTCGTTGGTTCGTTGGAAAATTGTGGAGGTTTTACGACGAAATGTCGCTAAAAATGATTTTAAGATATGATTAAATATGCTTTAATGTTTACCTCGAAGCTAGGCTTTTAAAAACACCTTCTCGGTTAAATTAATTCAGCTAATCTCGGTAACATGTATTTTTAGGGTTCCGTACCCAAAGGGTAAAAACGGGACCCTATTGCTGTCTGTCCGTCCATCTGTCTGTCACTAGGCTGTGTCTCATGAACCGTGATAGCTAGACAGATAAAATTTTCACAGATGATGTATTTCTGTTGCCGCAATAACAACAAATATAAATTATTTAATATTTAAAGCGGGCTTCCATACAAAAAACGTGTTTTTTTCGGTTTATGGTACGGAACCCTTCGTGCGCGAGTCCGACTCGCACTTGGCCAGTTTTTTACATTATTACAAAGTTATCATATTACCCAGTACTAACTGGGTTGTGGAGGTCAGATAGGCAGTCGCTCCATGTAAAATACTAGTATTCAGCTGCATCCAGTTAGACTGGTATCCGACCCCAACATACTTAGGAAAAGGCTGGGCAGATGAAGATGTATTTTTGAAAAATAAATGTTTATTAAAACGCTCTGTTCAACAGATGTACGTTAATCATTACCTACTTTAACAACTTTGATTAATGAACACGTAAAGGATTTGCAGTGTGTCAGATTAGCTTGAGATGCTTTTTGGATTTTTCCCGTTGACCCCACCAGTGGGGCCAAGCAGTGGGGTCTTAGGGAATACACCAGATCTACATGAAATTTTTTATCGATTATATTATAATCAAGTTTGCCACCTTAACACTTAAGAGACTCGACAAAAACTAACCGCATAGTATTTTCTTGTATAATCATATTAACTATCCCTGTCTCCCTCGTTGGTCTAGTGGTCACAAGCGCGACTGCTGAGCGTCAGGGTGAGGTCCTGGGTTTAATCCCCAGGCCGAGCAAGTTTTAATGGGTTTTTCCCAATAACAATATTATTATTATTATTCATTTATTTCAGATATGTAAATCCATAAAATTGTTAGTAACACAGAAATGCTTATTAGAAACTATTTTTAGTAAAGACAAGACATGACACTTAATACACTATGAATTTCTCAGTAGCAGCCACTGAGTCTGGATCTGTGCCCAATTGATGGCAATAGGCTCACCTCCTATTTCATGGGACTCAAACATAACTGCCGAAATGTGGGTGTACTATTAGGTACACCTCAGCCTAACTCTTCGGAGATTACAGGCGTGATGTTATGCAATCACTGTTCTTAGATCATCTACTCTCCCATTTTATCCGCGGTACTTAACCTGTCACCGACCACATTGTATGGCCCACTTTACATTCAGTATTAACCCTGCAATAATTTGGCCTGCCAACAATAATTGCGCTGGCAACACTTTATTATTCAACACTTTTTCATTAACCCCTGTTTGCGATGCGGCCGCTGTATTTATTATTACGCATAATCTCGGTGTATTTCGTTTTAATTTTTGTTGTTAATAAAAATGTTGGAAGAGAATTATTGTCATGGTGAATTTTGGGTTAATTCGGTAAAAAAGTGTTTATCCTGTTTCGCTTGAGAAAGGTAATTTAGAGATTATGTAAAACAAAACCGATACCACGATGACCAAATTGGTAGACATAAAATTGTGGGCTTGATAACACCATTATATTAATATTTCCTGAAATCCAATTATATACAGGCACGATTATACTTACAAATCTCCGTCCATCATACTCACTTAAAATTAAAAAAATAAAAGTAAAATATGAAAAAAAACCTCTGTAGCCAATAGAAAAATATTTAAAAAAATAGTGGCTTCCTGTTTCAACTGTGACCTCATAAATAAAAACTATGAACCGACTTGGGAGGTATAACTAAAAATAAAATTCTACTTACTCCATTATCTAAATAAGCTGAATGATCATTAAATAAGCTGTGACGACAAAACAGCCATATAAAACTCGTACCACCATACGGACTAAAGCTTAGCCACCGTATTTATACCCCATTGGTTCAAGATCGGCTATATAGAAAGCGGGTTGGGGTAGTAGCGGGTGGGGCAGATGACACAGCTAACTGTCATGATGATATTGAATAGACTGGATTCAATAGTAGCTAGGATATGCAGGATTATAAAGGACGTTGTAGAGGAGATATAATATCCTAGTCTTCCTGCGAAGACGGATGGGTAGCCACTTGATTTCCTCGTGGAAGTGGGAAAGATGGTCATAATTTCCTCAGACTAAACCCAAAATCAATCATCGGCTGAGTCAGAGTTTGAGCTAAATAAATTTTGGTTTTAAAAAGCAGGAAGCTCTGTTAGGATTTTATTTATTTATTTATGTACACATAAAATACCTAACAGGAAAATTACATTAACATAGAAGAGCACAAAGGTAATGCTTATTTCAAAAGAAATTTCTGTTAAAAAAAATATTATTATTATTTCTTCAAATATGTAACAAAACTGTTTTTACTTGACGGTGAAAAAGGGGGAAATGGACACGTAAGCGGTATGTCGGCATCGTTTGACGTTAACGCGGCTAGTCTTTACAACAAGTGCGTAAACATCAAAAATTATGCTGATGATGCAACTGTCCTATTTATAGCCAGTTGCATTAAAGGCCGTACTACATAGTTATTTTTACCTTGATCTTTTCAGTCTACATTAATATTATTATCACATCCGCTATGAAACCCATCCGTTTTACGCTATCAACATAGCATATCCTAAAGGGCAGGCTTCCGTGACTCCCCACTATTAATTCAATTAGTACAATAAATACTTTGAAGTCACCCACTCCGTAAGAAGCATTATAATAATCGTATATTATGTGATATACAATATTTTTAAACGCGAAACAGTCGTAGCTCAGCGCAGCAGCGCAGCTAAAGTGTAGGACGACACGCTTCTGAAATTTTTATAGTGTTTATGTACGCGGGGCGAGCTTGTTAAAATATGGTTGTATTGATAAAATCTATGGGAGTATGAAAGTAGGCTTTGAGTGTAATATTACAGTAAGCAACTAATTTATTATATTTATCTCCAGTAGTTGTTTTTAATTTTGATTCAATTTAATTTAATCTATATTTTGGTATTGATTTTGAATTTGATTTTATTGTTAAATTTTGCTTAAAGGGTACTTCCTATCATTTGATTGTTGTTTATTTATTAGTGATTGTGATTTACATAAGTTTTAGAAAACATATTTTTTTTTATTTGCGTAATTATGTATGTTGCCTTAGATATAAAACCTTAAACATATTTTTTAGGGTTAACAGTAGCTAACTGGAAAGCACGCGTATCTGGATAAAACAACAGCATTAAAACGAAATATAATGACCACGAACGATCCACAATGATACAACATGAACAATAAACCACACCCACTTTTTTATATCAAACAAATCTCACAAACAAATACGCCGTACGCCGTAGTACAAAGAAATCTTCAAGAAACGATACGTAAAATATAAATAGCATGATAAAAAACGTTATAGTGGTATTCTCATTACTTACATAGCGTTATTCGCTTCAATGTTGCTACGCGGCTACGAGTCTACGAGGCTACGAGCTACGAGACGCTACGAAGCTACGACGCCTGACCTGCTTTTGTGTAAAACTAAATAAAAAGTCTGTGGACTGTGGACGTACAATGGAAGTTAAACCGCTTAAGTTTTGAATGAGCTGTTTGGTTTTGCTTTTTGGTTAAGTGGGTTTTTTGTTTGTTTTAATAAAAGATTCAGTGGCTACGCTTAATTCACAGCTGTGTTACTGAACCAAATTTTGTAATAATTGCAAAAACAAATAAGGTGGATTTGAAGACTCCTTCAAAATGGTGTCACATAAAAAGGCTGCACGTATGATTCTGACCAATAAAGGTGAAGGAAAATGTCGTTAGAAAACTATATCCTAGAACCAAAAATTCGAAGACATGTGATTTCCCTGTACCATCCCTGGGTCCGCTTGTTAGATTAGAGCTTGCTCCCTTTCATGGAGATTATTAATGTCAAAAGTGGGAACGTTACAGACACAATACGAGTATGAGTCAGACTACAATCTTACCAGACACCAGTGGCGAAGGTTCTATAGAACTCGATTCCTACCGGCTTTTTTTTTTCGGATGGGAAATCATGAAATTACTACCCCCGCTCTGGACAGAGCGGGAGTGTTTGACTTGTACTGACTAAAACCCATCCATGTTCCTTCCTTGCCCTTTGTGTTCCAGGGCCGCGGTATCTCTTTCGAACAGTCCCGCAACTTCATCCTACCGTCTTCCCTTTTAAAAATGGCACAGTGAGTTTTCTATAGTCAAATAATATAACCACATTCAAGATATAATATATACTCCGGCTTACCTCTTACAAAAATTGTAACTTCACTACTACCAGACATCATTTAAATTCATAAGTTTTCCAAAACGCAACATTTAAAACTTTACACCTTTTCTGAATCACAGATCCCTGACTCAACCTCCTTAGGAAATCGCTAACTAAAACTATCAGCACAAAACTTGGTTCAAATACGTTGGTTACAGAAGTATTCAATGATATGCGCTATTCTGAGCGTAATATTCAGTGTAAAACTGCGCTTACCCTTGTGTTATCGTGGACTTGAGAACAGCAGTGTTTGTAATATTGTTGGATTATGTTAAGGCTGGTTTATATTCGTGGCATGCACAGTGGTACATTATAACTAGATCTTTTATTCTTTATGCTGTTGGAAACAGGAGACATTATTAAGTTACAAAATGTTCTATAGAATTTTAAAGCATGTTATTTTAAGGACTTTCATCGAAACTTCAAAATCACAAAAAAAAAATCAAATTAGACTGAAAATTACATAGCCTAGGCCATCAAAACGTCCGCCACACTTCATGCTGCATATATGCAGCGACAGTATAAAATTAGGACGTACTCGTAAAGGAAAAAGTAACAATATTAAAACCTATTTCTTAGTTAAAACTCCATACGAACAAGACCGCATTATTTTAAAACCAATGGTTTACAAAATCATAGCCATGTCTTTCACAATTAATTTTATTTTTATGTATAACTTCGTAACAAAATTCGAAGAACAAAACTTGAATATCCTCCCAAACTAAAACAAAACCGTCCCACCACAAACTCCAAGCCTACAAGAGTATAAACCTATACCGCGGTTTTCCTTGCCCCTCTCGGCGACACAGACGTAGCTCGGAGGCTGCTATCGATTGCCCAGACCCCACGTAATTGCCTGCCCTTTCTTCTTATTGACAGCCAGCCTCCCAGAATCATCCAGTGCACCCGTTTTGAAATGAACGTTGGTTTTTTGTTTGTTGGGTTTTTAAGTAGGCTGAGGAAAAGCTGTTTAGTTTTGAATAATGATAATGGTTTTATAGAAAGGTGGGAGTTTGATCTGTTTTCTAGTGTATGATGGCTGATGTGTCATTTGTTTTGAAATCATTAGGCCTAAGTAATAACAAAAATCCAGATTGAACTGTTAATATACCACCTTAAATTTATGCCAGCCTAGTACTTTTATATGTTGACCCGTTTACAAAACTTGTGAAAATTTTCCTCACCTACACCTCCTAGTGGTTATAAACATACATAACCCTTCCTTGGCAGTCAGGTAAAAATGAATTGTGTAGTTTGTTCATTTGATGATACTTTAGCCTCGATGACGAAGCGGTACTACAAAAACAAAAATTGTTGAAACAGTTGCGAATCGTGATCTTTTGTTTTTAGATGACAAACCGGGGACAGTGACAAACCGGGCATAAGTCCATTTGTAGGAAGGTAAATATAGCAGCGATAGCCTACTGGTGTGACTATCTAACTGCCAAGTCATAGGAGTACTCGAGTTCGAACCCTAGACAAGAACCTCTGATATGGAAAGCAGCATGCCTGAGAGATATTTCTCGACGGCAAGTTAGAGACCCATGGGCAGTATAGGAACTCTAACACCAGGTTGGGCACTAACCATAAGAAATAGAAAGATAAAGGTTCAGGACAGAATAGGTTCGGTCATAACGGTACCGACAAATTGTGAACCTGCTGCTAACACCGGACACTCACAGTTACTTAAGTACCTGTACTGTCAGTGTCCGGAGTGTTGTCCGCACCAATTCGCCCGGACTTTACCTCGTCATCTCCTAGTACGTATATCGCTGTCATGACTATGTAGATAGTTTTTTAAAACCTTTCAGCAACATACCTGCACGTGAATACACATATACGTTACCCACACAGCGAACTACCATCCATTAGCAAATTCCAAAGCAAAAAAAAAACTAAAAACCCATTTCAACATGAAAAAAGCCACACGGAAATAAACGTATAGTTCCGCAAAATTCCAATATTTCGCCACCCTATCATAAATAAACGGGGAACAATGACAGTACGAGAAAACAACAACAAAACCGTTTACAGCACGTGCCACGAAAAGTGCACACAGAAGAAAACAAAATCACCCGTACGAGTTGCGAGTTGCACATTATTAGTTTCGCAGAAGTGTGAACTCCGACCGCACGCCAGTACACTCCAGGGAACGGAATAACTGGGGTTTATTAAAGTGTGGAACAATAAATTTAAATAAAGGATAGTTATGCGGTTCCCGTGTCCGCCACTGTAATGTAACTAATAGCCTCGTGACATCGTTCGTAATGCTATTTTAAAGTTGGCTAGCCAAGTTTTTAAGAAGATTAAAAAGTCGCTGTAAATAAATTTCGCTTTTATGAGGCAAATTACTTTGTCGTCGTCTCCTACTTTGTCGTTTTAATGTTATAATAATTAAGAAAAGAAACATTGGGACGTTTAATTTACCTCTGGAAGTAGAACTTTTAGCGTTCTCCTATCAATATTGTTTGTTTTTCAATGAATCCGTATGTGAAATAGTAACATTCATATAATGATGTGATTTTGTTTCAACGAGTTTGAATAGGTTTCTTTTCCCACTTCCAGTAAACCGTTTGCATTACTCTAAGGACAATGGTGTCCTTGTAGTATCGATAATGCAATCCTTACGCACATAGCCAGATTTACCCAAATCTTACACGATCTTTTCTTAATACTGTCATTAGACAATCCCTTTAATTTCCCGGAATTTTCTCATACAAATGATCCTAAATGGGGGTCCACTGATGAACATAGTTGAAGCATTGTAAAAACTTACCACGTTAGTAAGAAGTT
This sequence comes from Lycophotia porphyrea, assembly GCA_950005105.1. Classification (NCBI taxonomy): domain Eukaryota; kingdom Metazoa; phylum Arthropoda; class Insecta; order Lepidoptera; family Noctuidae; genus Lycophotia; species Lycophotia porphyrea. The sequence goes on from OX465393.1 coordinate 16,254,452, forward strand.
GTGCAGTATCTTGTGCCATAACTCGTGGTGGGCAGCGCCGGTTGGTCAAGCTATCGTTAATATCATGAAACGGTGGTAAACTGGCGTCCCTTCGCATAAACCACTGCGCTACTGTAATTCCGTGGGTAGGTACAGTTGATGGCAAACTGTGTTGTAGGATTTTGGTGGGATTCGAAGTTTGTTTTAGTGTTTCTGATTGCTGTTTTATGCGGGTGATGAGATATTTAACTGAATGCCATCAGTGAATAATACTGCTATATTTTTCTTTTGTTATTGTGAATTGATTTGAAGCGTATGATCATTGCTTCTCACTGAAGACCAAAGTTTCCTATCCCACTCTCGATTGATGTCTACAAGTCCAGTTCATATCATCATTGTCGCCCTCTTGGGGTTTTTGTGAACTCATTTTATACGGTTTGTGACCCATTCCGTGATAGTTTTGCCCATATTTCTATCAGCTCTTTCGTTTTAAATGTATCATCATCATTTGTCTGCATACATATTGTTGTTTTTATCTTACCTTTTGAACGTAGACAATTGATTGTATTGCATGAAAAAATTATCCCAGCAAAGGCTTTAATAAAAATAGGGAACTCGGTTTATACACCATCTGCTCCACAAAGACCTCATAACACCGCTGTGCCCGTCAGTCCTCGTGTGCCATCACAAGTTACGCGTCTCGTTACGGCGAGCGGCGTCAACACAGAATAGTTGCGGCGTCATATTGTCGAACTCAACTACTTTTTAGTGACGCTGTAAATCTAGGACATGTGTCGAGTTTGTGACCGCAAGTGTTCATTGCATTTGGGTGTTTTGTTTGTTATTAACATAACGTCACGCCTGTAATACACGAAGGGTTAGACAGAAGTGTACCTAATAGTACACCCACATTTCGCCAGTTATGTTTTTAAGTCACATGTAACAGGGGGCGAGCCTATTGCCATCAGCCGAGCACAAATCCAGACTCCGTAGCTGCTATTGAGAAATTCCTGATGGAAAAACCCAATAGCACTTTGCCCGACCCAGAATCGAACCCAGGACCTCATGCTCAGCAGTCGCGCTTGCGACCACTAGACCAAGAAGGCATCAATATTATAATCATAACGGCTTAGTTTATTATTCCGTATTTTTCGGGTTACCAAAACAAATCAGTTTTAGTATTAGTTAGTAGTTTTCTATAAAAGATCAGACTATTTATGGTACATTATGCATTATGAAACGGTTATTACCCGGTATTGAAATGTTTATGTTCGAACTAATAACTGCATAGGTTGTATACATTAATTTGAACAGTAAAGCAGTCGCAGTTTGTTATTACTCCATAATATAGCCTTGTGAATTATTTCTTTCGTCAAAAGTTAGTCAAGTTTAGTCTATAGGTCTTGGTTTGAATCCCAGGTCGGGTACAGTTTTATAGGGTTATCCTATCAAGATTTTTTTGAAGAGTAGACCGGAGTCTGGATTTGTGCCCAGTTGATGGCAATAGGTTAGGAATTATATTCTACGCGACAAATACTTCTCAGCTCTCTTTTTGAAGCCATATTTTCTTCACATTGACCTTGGTGAAAGTTGTGAGAAAAGCTGGACTTATTTATACATCTATATTCTATACAGATTCTATATACATACAGATAAATAAAATTAGTGTGTCTGTTTGTAATATTAAAAAAACCGCTTTTTACTAAGTGCATATGGATATATACACGATACATATACCAAAACAATTTTTTTTTCAATTTTAGTCTGTCTGTCTGTCTGTTTGTTCCGGCTAATCTCTGAAATGGCTGGACCGATTTTGACGGGACTTTCACTGGCAGATAGCTGATGTAACAAGAAGTAACTTAGGCTACTTTCATTGTAGATAAATTATTAGGGTTCCGTGCAAAAAAATAAAACCCTTGAAATTGGTAACAAAATTCGATTCAAATAAATTAAAATAATGGGGATTTTTTAATAATAATTTCACGCGAACGAAGGTCGCGGGCAACAGCTAGTAATATATACAAAATCAATCAATGCTATCTTATTTGACACAAAGGTCATGTACCACTCTTGTATATGAAGTTTGAATGAATAAATACAAATCGCCAGTCCGCCATGAGCAAGCGTCATCAATGATCGTGCCTTCTCTACATGAGAAGAAGCCAATTATCTGCAATATCACAATAACAGGCTGGTATTAGTTTATTTACACAGTGTGGTTCAGACGCTTTCACGAAACCACAACAATGACTACTCCAAAAACTGCAAACAAAACACAATCACTTGACAAATCAAGCGCCAACAAGCACTCGAGTCCACTAGAACAAACAGTCAACTAATAATTAACTTTGAACCGTGAGTTCAAATTGTGAACTTGTTTAATTTGTGGCGCTGAAGTGTCCCCCGCTGACGCTTAGTCACGTAGTCGTCCTCCGAACTCTGGTGAGGGGAGCTGTATGAGAATTCTTTACTTACCTTTCGGTTTTGTATGTGTGTTTTAACGTGAAGAACTGATGGACGCTACCGAACAGCGCCAAACTAGTAGCTCAGTTCTGAGCCGACACAATATAGATTGCCATCGACACGCTGAGAACAAGATTTCGATTTACATCTTCAGAATGGTTTCTACAGAGCTCGCGTTTCATTCATAGTTTAATAACAAAACAGCCTCAAGAATCAGCTTATACAGGGTGTAAACAGACTCTTCACGAAGCCGTCAACCAAGCATTCTGTGCATCAAACTAAGTAACTTTACGCAAAAATTAGTGCTGGGACACGACTTTTTTTTTTGAGCTGAAAAATCTTGTTTTACTGTAAGACTCAATGTAACACACTCAAAACTTTGGGCTTATGAATGGATTGAATAGTAAGGGGGTCCTGGAGGTGTTTAACGTAAAAATTAAAACATGTATTTAAAAAAAAAACTTGTGAAAAAGTTGGAAGTTTGACACCCAATATCTCCGTAACTAAATGGTTCCCAGGTATGGTCTACAACAAAAAAATAATCGCGATGACGGGGAGAACAAGTGCCTTTCGGCTTCGTTACGAGTCTGTTTACACCCTTTATGATTAATTACTAAGGTAGATTTTGCGCCATAATGAACATCGACAAATCACGGAAGAGATTTCTTAAATCCAGGAAATATTATTTTCAAGATGATGATCAGTAGCTTTTTAATTGCGCTAATAGCAATCAAAGATCTTCGACTGCCAATCCATTGCCAAGTAATTGATTTAATCAATAGGTGATCATGACCGTATAATATCTGACTGAAGGCATTGATTGGTGTTTGCCAGTTGATGCTTAAGGATGGAATGAATCCCACTGCTGGGAGACAGGCCTCCTCTCATAAGAGGGAATGGGCTATAATCCACAGGAGCATAGAACATGCCAGTTTCCTCACGATATTTTCCTTCACCGTTTTGAGAGCAGTGGTGATGAAATAAATTACACAAAGTAATGCGCCTGCCTAGGCTCGAACTCACGACTTACTGCTCGTACATACATAAGTCGGCCGCCACCACTGGGCCACCGCTGCTCTGAATGAAACTGATTGAGCCTCAAATGTCTAGAAAAAGCAGAAAACCGTAAACACTAAAACCTTCTGTGTCTTGTTTAAGTTTCTACCTACCCCCATAAGAAGAAGTCTCTATTTAAAGCAGTAGCCGATATATGCTTTAAAACTAGTAAACTTCTATGCTTACACATCAATATGTTTGTAAATAATGAATGAAGATACAACAATCCTACAAACCTTTCATTCCAAACCCCCTACGGACGTTAAAAACATGGGCGAATCTGTAAAAAGTAGCGATGTACACGCAACACGACAGTCCCAGGTGGGTGTAACGTTCTGTTAAGTACTAACATTTCTTTAACGAGCCTTCGTCGTCCGTCGAGCAACGTGCAACGATTGTCTACCCACCTGTTCGTGATTCTCAAACTTTTGCCGAACGCCCCTCAAGCACTTTTGACGCGTAATGAGCACTTTACGCCCCTTCTCCTTTAACATTTTTGCACTTTTCCAAATTTTTAATTCCATTTTGAATGTTTTTTTTGGTTTGTTTGTAGTGCAAGTCTGCGTCTACAGAGTACTTACTTGTTTGCTTTGACTAGTTCAAATGCAGACATTTTATTTTAACGTGGGATTTCTTAGATCTACATTCGATTCACTTGACGAGGGGAAAGGTTTCAAACACAAGTACAGTAAAGTACACTTAATTTTATCAACACAGAATTTAAATAACTTATAGTCTAGTAATCGATCGGGGAGCCCTATTTTCAGCAGTGGACAGCAACGGGCTGATATGATAATGATGATGATGATAGTCTAATAATTCACAATCATGCTTAACCGACCCCTATGACATCCATAGTAATCTAATACATTAAGACATGACTTATCATACTGTCTCTACTAATATTCTATAGCTGTGTCATTAACATTAGTTTGCGTTTAGCTTGAACTATTTCTGCATTAAAACACACATGACTGAACTTTGAAAACACTATTTTGCAACTTAAAACGAGTTTCCCTCTATATCAACAAGACTACGTGTGAAAACATTTTCTTGAATCTTCTCCTATTTGCAGTAGAAGCAAAATTCTCACAAACTAGAGTTTTGAAAGTTTCGCAGTTTGATAAACTGGATAGGATGGGAAAGATGCATCTCTCGCCAAGTCATAACTTTACCCTACCGAGTGACCTCGATAAAGTAGAATTTTAAGTAAACTAAGATAACAGGACATAACATCACGCATATAATCCCGGAAAGGTTAGGCAAAGTAGTTTAGGGGCATGAAGAGCAGGGTGTAAAGGTCTTCATCCCCCATAAGGGGATCCTTGGACCAGAGGGGTGGGCTATTGCCCGACAGTTGTTTTCGGGTTTTTCTCTATGATCTCAAGTCGCGGATAACTTAAACAGCGCTATTTAGAATTTTAATCTTAGTTCTTCATTTGTGTCACAGAGGGGCGCTGTTGTACTTTTTGTACTATGTTGCTGTGGTACTTTTCGCAGTACCGTTATTGTTGTACCTAATAGCACACCCACACTTTATCAGTTATGTTTAAGTCTCATGTAATAGGGGGCGAGCCTGTTGCCATCAACCGGGCATTAATCCAGACTATCTGGTTGCAAAACACACTCAACACTATAACATACTCACACACCTATTTGCAACTCCTCAGGCACACACACTCCTACACACTCATAACTAAATAAATAAAAATAAAAATCCATGCTGTAGGTACTCTTAGCAATGTATTGTATTGCTATTAAATTAATCCGTAATTGGCTGTAAGATTGGTTTATATAGTGTGGGATAAAATTTCAAAGAGCTGTGGATTTTGTGATGATAAATAAATAAATAAATAAAAATAAGTTTCAGTTTAATAAAATTAAGTTAGAAACTTTTTCAGAACCACATGCCATACAATTACTCCGTTCACCTAGTGCAACTATTTCCCTAAGTTACAGCGCGTCAAACTAGCCAATACGGCCACAGTATACACCCTGCACTAATCCAATTTGCAGTAAGTTTCAGTAAAGTTGGCCCAACTTGGTAGACTTAGTGATTTAAATTTATAACTTTGTCCATCCCAGCACACTTGCAATTTTAACGATCAGCAGACTAAGTTTAAATCAGATTTTGCTTTTAAGATCTGGGTAATAGTGTGTAGTTTGGCTTACTTGATGTCTTTAGAAGTGGGTAAGTCTACAATCGGAATCGCTTTTAATGTTTAAGAACTGGTTGGGCTATAACTGTCACTGTAATGTTTGGTAATGTTGCTTGTGTAGTGTTATTGGTGAACTTTTTAGATGATTATTGTACTTACTTAATGTTTTGCCGTTAGCTAAGCGACAGAGAAGGGTTTTGTGGTATTAAAAAGTTTTAAAGTTAAATTCTTCCGCATTTTGGGTACTAAACTTATAAATTCTAACTTGACTAAATTACTTAAATTTGTTTCCAGCCATCTAAGTTTCAAAACTTTATATCGTTTAGACAGAAGCTCACCTGAAACATTAAACTTTTCAAATGTCATTTTCTAAATGGACGCCACTTAACACAGCACTCTAAAAAATAAAAAGCTTCTTCGGAGTACTATTAAAGAATGCTCACACTTAAACCATAAAACACGCTATTACATCAGAAACTCCAAGTAAAAATTACAAGTTTATTGGCCGTAAAAACTGTGGGAATTAACGAACGGCGAAAGGCCGTCTTTAAAAGAACATCTCCATGTTCAAGTGTCCCCATATAATTTAGCGGAGCGACGGTTTTTATTTGAACTCAGTTTATGAGATCGTTTGTGGCCAAACCTCCCTTTGAATTTAGTAGCATGGTGCAACTCACCCAGCGTTCGACGACGTATATCACTTTGATTCACAACAATTACTTTTAAGACTATTTAAAGTTAGAATTCTTGGGAAAATGTTAATTAAGTTCGCGAGTTCAATGGGGAAAATCCGGAAAATATTTTTTGGTTTGTATTTTATTGTTGCGGAAAGGAGGGTATCCTTCCGCAATTCCAATTCTGGAATTAGCATGCCATTCTAATAAAAATATTGTTGGGTTACAAAACTGTGTTTTTTTCGTGAAATTATTGTGGCATTAGAGGTTAACGAACAGCATTTCCAAAATGTGCCTGAAACCGTACCTACTTGCGTACATCGGTGCTCAACAACTCTTCACCCTATCTATGTAAGTAACTAGTCTAAGCTAAAATCGACATATACATCTAAATACCCAAACAATAAGTACTCTACGCATACATAAGTCCCCACTTATCTCCAAAAAAGCCAAAACAGAATATAAATTCAAGCCGCCACACGAAAACATTTCTCTCCCAAAAATATTACCATCGAGTGTAATAAGAAAACACCAATTCCGCATGTACAATCGCGAACATAAAACCATTGTGAACATTGCGCTTAGAACATTGTGCAGATGGGGTAACCGATGTTTGGTTTAAATCTGGGCCCCTCTTCTGATAATTTTCACCTGTAGTCGTACGCCGGGCGTCCTGGGGCGTCGCGGCGCCCTTTCCCAATTTATGTGCGAGATATCATCCTTGTAAGAACGGCGAACTGTTTAAAGTAAGGACCTAAGTTTAATGGAAGGTGCTATCTGGATTTTTTTTGTGGTAGTAAGTTATCCAGTTAACACTTAAAGAATAAAAATTGCTAAGAGTTAAGAAAAAATACTTATCTTTGTACGTTGTCTTAAGTAGTTTGAACATAGTGTTAAAGTAAATAATAGTGACATTTTGTTGTGTTTAAATAGAAAAGTTGCGAATCCTGCAGTGTTATTTAGATAACCTGTTACTGGTGGCAATACCGAATGAAGTTTCTTCACATCACACATCACATTTTTTGCAGATATTGCTCTTCTGGAACTTTCGAGAGAGTCACAATTTTGTAACCTCATTTTAATAAAGTATATTCATATACCACATCCAGCTACTTACGTCCTCACGAGGGAGTGAAGAGTGTCGCTTACAATATTACGATGTTAACCACAGAGGGCGATTTACATAATTCATTCAGCCCTGATCTGCGACCCCGAAGACGTCTTCCATAGGTAAGTAAGTAAAGATGGAAGGATATTAATTGCCCTTGTAAGCTTTAGGGTGTCATGAATATGGAAAGGTGTACTGCTTTTAAGATTGAAATTATCAGTATTTTTAGGTTTTGCCGCTTTATAACAAAAGCCATACACGATTATGTAAAGTGGTATCCATGACGGTCACATTTGAATGACGAGTGGTGACTTATGATAATGGCAGAATACTTCTGCAATGAATGGAACTGAATTCGTATCGATTGGTACACAAACAATTACGTGTGTTTACTGTCTTGTTCGATAACTGACTGCATTGACACATGTGACTTACATACCAATGAAATGAGATAAGCGACTCATTCTTACTTAAATAATTTAAGGATACTGAGTGGAGATATGTGGGATGTGACCCAGTTGTGGAAACATTTACACCGATTATTGGTATCCGGCTCGAAGGACCAACATTAAACGAAAACATTACAAAATCTAACTTGACAAAATAGTTTTATTATCCTCATATAGCTCGAAAAACTAATTTTAAACCAAAACACCTAACTTAATATAAAACTAACCTCTCAAAACACACTTCCCACAGCTTCTGATACACCTTAACACTTCTCAAACAAGCCTAACTATCTTCACTCAAAACTCACTTAGGGACTTGACACATACGAGTATACATTATTCATGCTTCGCTCAGTTCTTAATCTTCAGCGGCTTCCTATGGTGCTATCATGGCGCACATAAAAATGGGACGAAGTATAACAAGCTTGTGTATACCGATGGGAATGTAGGTGAGTATGGGTTTTTGCGAGCGATGATTTGTCTTTTTTGATTATGTGAGAGACAGTGATTAATTAGGTTATGTTTGTTTGTATTACAGTATGATGGGTTAGAATTTTAATCCAAGCTAGAAATCGTTAATTTTAGAAATAACAAACAACACTCTTCAACACGTAGTATTCATAAAAATTAAATAGGTTTTTATCTGAGGGATAGTTGGCAATCGATCTTCTTTTTGATATCGTCCAGTAGGAAGTTTCTGCATTGCACATAGAAAGCATCTTTTAGTGCCTTTAGTACCACAAACTTCAAAGAAACGTAAAACACATCTATAAAACAAGATAATCCCAAAAGTAAACATCGTAATACATAATTTACGGGGGTACACAATAATATTTGCGCAGGTGACAAAGCTGATATTTTTCAAAAACATAAAACGGTTTTATGTTAGACTGAGGACATTTCATCGTGGATTTACGAGCCAGCATCGGTGCAAGCTGTCGATCGCTGCGTTGTGTCGATAAAATGTCATTTTGCCGACAAATTCCTCAGTGTTGTGCTGACGAGTCCCGTGTTTTCCGGGATGTTTCCGTGCTGTGTTGGTGTTGGGACTTCGTTTAATGAAAGCGTGTGTTTGCGTTGTAAAGTGTGCGAGTGGTTTTTTGGTTTAGAATTTGGTATAATGAAACAAACTAAGTTGTTGTTGAATAGTTTTAACGATAAATGGTGTATCAAAAACGTCATGTTTCATTTTGAACATTAAAATTGTGTGATAACATTGTTGCTTATTAATTCTGTCGACAATAACATCACAAGTTTTTTTTTTTACGAAAAATTACAAGAAAACAATTAAATCATCCAATAAATTCAGTTTCTAGTAAACAGACATCCGAATTTCCCCTAACGATACGAACATAGCTAATCACAACCTACTCAAGATATTCCCATACCATGTAAAACTGCTATCGGCAATTATTGGATTTTAAACTCAATAATTGCATCGCACTAGCGCGTATCTCGTAAATAATGACAGTTTGCATTCATCTCCGCGCTCGTCACGGATTTAAGTAACACGATGTGTATCGCCCATTATGAGTAATATATCAACAAGACAACTCTCTTTAAGGTACATTAAAAGTATGAATGAATCACCGAACATATAGTTATAGAACAGAACAGCATAAAAATTAACAGAAATAAATGCAGAAGTTTTACGAATTTCTTTACTAAGATAAACTTGTCTATTGAATAGCATCCTAAGTTATTCTACCCTTATAATTAGGATGCATTTAAATAACTAGAGATATTAAATACGTTCAGCGCATTTTGGTCTGAAAAGAGTCTACTAACACGAAGAAAATGGAAATCAAAACCCTGAAGTTCAGGATTCATGCAGGCCAATATATTTACCACAACATGCGTTGTCATCACATCACTCAACCAAAAACAAAAGAACAATCTCAATTCTATACTTCCGGGATCACGTGCCAATTTACTCGCGAGCCCATCACTAGTGATATTTGCGGCATATTTTACGGCGATGTCGCGACGCCGGCTGATTGATTGGACGCCTCGTAAACGTGCCTGTCCGTGATTTATCTGCCGCTGCCCACGACCTCGTTACACGTTATGATTTGGCTAAAATTTTGAGGTGTTAAATTTGGTAGAATCGTGGGGGAAGAATCTTAATGAGTGAGTTAGTTCTTTTTAATATGTAGCGTAGCAATCTAAATGTATCGGCCTAGAATTTGGCGACCAGTTTCTTTTTAGAGATCCGTACCCAAAGGGTAAAACGGGACCCTATTACTAAGACTCCACTGTCCGTCCGTCTGACTGTCCGTCTATCACCAGGCTGTATCTCACAAACCGTGATAGTTAGACAGTTGAAATTTTCAGAGATGATGTATTTCTGTTGCCGCTATAACAACAAATACTAAAAATAGAATAAAATAAATATTTAAGCGGGGGCCCCATACAACACACGTGATTTTTTGCCTTTTGCTTTTTTTTGCTCGATATGAATAACAGCGACAGGTAGACGCTTGAAATATTCACAATGTATTTAGTTATTTATATTCACTTTAAAAATAAATAACTAAATTAAAATATAATAAATACTTAAGGGGCAAAAGAATCTGCCAGGGCTGCGGGCTGTTCGAACGCAAAGAAGGAACATGGATGGGTTTTAGTCAGTACAAGTCTGACACTCCCTTTCGCTCTGCCCAGAGCGGGAGAAGTCATTTGATGATATCCCATCCGTAAAAAAAGGGGGCAAAAGAATATGTATAATATACTGATATTTTTTGCCGTTTTTGTCTAATGTTGTATAGATAATGGTACGGAACCCTTCGTGCGCGAGTCCGACTCGGACTAGGCCAGTTTTTTGTTTGCTAGTACTGGTTACATAAAACTGACTGCTACTCTTGTTTCTGTTCTATGTTCCTTGCTATACCTATTTAATAAGTGCCTTATGACGACCTTTTAAAATACAAAATGCTGTTTTCTAAGTTCCTCTATCGAATCTGTTCGTTTATTAATCTCTAAGATTTCCACTCAAATCTTTCGTCGACTCTGACTGAAAATTTTAGATTTAGAATCGCTCGACTCAATTCTTATCGAGACCGCACAATTCTACGACTTACCTTGAACTTACAGGTTTATAAGACTAAAATTTTTTTTAAAGTCGTCCCCGAATGTGAAAGTTATGGCGCGAATTTCTCAGCTTAACACATCGAAGGCGCGGAAACGCTCAACGGCTCATTATCCAAGTTTAATTTTATGCATGGACGCCCGCGCAATGTCACGATCAACGCCCTCGCCTTCAGGCCCATTCGAAATTTAAATACTCCACGAATATTGCCGAAAATATACGACCGGTGTTGCTAGATTCGCGATGTTAGACTTAGATTTACGCGGGTTAGATAGTAGAGTTGGGATATTAGCGTCGATTTTATTTACTTAGGACATTCTACAGGGTGAAAACAGACTCTTGACGAAGCCGTCACCAAGCATTATGTACATTAAACTAAGTAACTTTACGCAAAAATTAGTATTGGGAAACTTTTCTTTTTGGGCTGAAAAATCACGTTTTACATTAGGACTCAATGTAACGCACTCAAAACATTGTGCTGATGGATGGATTGAATAGTAAGAGGGTCCTGGAGGTGTATAAAGTAAAAATCATACATTAAAAACATGATTGTATTTAAAAAAAAAATTGTGAAAAAGATGGAACTTTGACCCCCAATATCTCCGTAACTAAAAGGTTCCCAGGTATGGTCTAGAACAAAAAAATGGTAGCAAACGGGGAGAACAAGTGCTTTCGGCTTCGTTAAGACCCTTACACCCTTAATAACACCCTTACACCCTTACCCTTTTGGTTTACACCCTTTATATTTTTTACTAAGGTGGTAAGGCCGGGCTTGAAAAACTAGTGGTGGATGCCCTTTCAATTTCATAATTATTTTTCTTGAATTGCTTCGATTATTCCAATCGTATTTCAAATAAGCTAAATCAATGTACTGAGTACTCTTAACCAACATTAAATAAAAGTAATCAAAATTCTAAGACAAGCTCACCCTTAACTTTTCGCATAGATCGCGTCCTCTGAGAGAAATGTTTTCTTATAGTGTTTGTGAACAACAGTTATGAAGTTGCAACCTCATTTGCAACTTAACACTATTATGGAGGTAAGCCTGCCATAAACACTACATTGTTGCTGAACTCTGCACTTACTAAGTTACGTTGAAAAAACACTTAGACTGAATAGGTGCACTTAGTATAGTTAGGGCACATGATATCAAAATAACCCCATCTTCTTCTTCTTAGCGTGTCGATGGCAATCTAAAGTGTGTCGGCCCAGAACTGAGCTACTTGTCTGGCGCTTTCGGTAGCATCCATCAGTTCCTGTAGTGAACAAGTGACAGGCCAAGTAGGACACGATATTAAGTGTGGAATCCCCATCGTTTGTGGAACAGCACCACATTTACACTCCAGGGCAGAGTCATCAATGAATCTCCACCTGAGCAGGTTTTCCTTGCTGCGTCCAGCCTGGGTCCGGAGTCTGTTTAAAGACTTCCAGGTCAGCCATGACTAGCCAGTATTTAGAGCTCTTTGCTGAGAGAGAGCTTTAGAGCTTTTAACTTCGGTAAGGTTGGTAAAAAATTTCTCTATAAAATAACTTGTAATAGTCATCATTCTTCTTTTTTGAGTTTAGTGCCTGACCTGGTGTCAGAGTCTTATACCGCCCATGGGCCTCTGACTCGGCTTTACATGCCGCCGAGAAATATCTCTCAGGCATGCTGGTTTCCCCATGATATTACGCACATGAATCCGAAAAATCAGAGATGCGTGTCTTGCAATGGAACACGTGCCTTAAATTCGAATTCAAGACCCATGGATTGGCAGTCCAACGATCACACTACTAGGCTACCACTGCTATAATTGTTATAAGAAAATAACAACCAAAAACAAACCAACTTAAAACTAAACTATTTAAACTACCAGCCTACCAATTTGCGGTAGCAATTTCTTACGATATACTGGCAACACCGCATAGGGCGAACCAAAGTCACATCGCTTGCGGCCAAACCGCAAATATATGGAACGGGTAAACTTTATTTCCCCTATCTCAAGGAATCTTGGGACGCAATATTGTGGAAGATATGAAGTTATATTGTCAAGTAGCATATATTATATAAGTTTTACATAAATTACCTGGAATAGGCGTAGGGAAGTTTTGAGGCCGTTAAGATACGCTGTGGCAGTAATTACTTATACATTGTAATAATCAGATAATGTTTACTAAGTCCTGCCTAATATGTCTAATAAAATTTTGCAAATCTCGTAAGCCTTAGCAGACCTGACCAATCTCGAGCTGTCAGATTCAATATTCCATATAAATTGTGAATTGTAACACTAACTGCTGGTCTTAAACGCTGTTCAGATGTGCTTCAGTTTAAAATCAACATTCAAAATTAACTACAGATGAACTTTTTCAAACAAAACGTTATAATTGTAGCACAATGACGTATCTGACATGAAGTAAAATGAAGCAAGTGATTTTTCTACCAAACCGTAAAAATATGTTTAATTCCATCTCAAAATAAACCCTATTAATCAGGTGTATGTAAATTTCCAACATTATAGATTTACTTAAAAACAAAAAAAACATGTGTGCAGTTCACACATGGAAGAAGTGAGACCTTCAAAAATGTTGGCTTTCAAGATAAACACTGTATAATGCTTCCTATCTCATTTTCTCCCACTTTAAATCTTATGAATTTATATGTCTGTCTCTTTTCACTGGCGCTTTTTCGTTTCATCGACTTTCAAATCACAACGGTGCTAAAGATGTTTTCACTTAAAAACATTAAAAAAAAATTAAATGGCCCTGTAGAAACATAAATGTCCGATCCACTGTCACTGTTCGGTCACTGTCACTGTTCTATTCGATAATGTCGAAAAAGAGACACATTCCTTTGTCAAATGCATAATTTATTCCTTGTTTCACACCACGCACCAACACAACACAGCATCAAAGAAAGACAAAAAAAGAAAAGTCCTAATTACAAACGTATACAAACAAAGAATTTACATAAATTATCCCGACGTAATTGAAATCCTTATCATAAGCAAATGAGTTTCCCGTTTACACCGGGTGTTACAAGACGAAAAAAAAAACAAATGACAGCGAACGCCAACGCCTATTTGCCGACAAGATTTGTTTTTGTCTCAGTCTGTGGCAGTTTGTCATTTTGTCCCGTCATATCTACATATTATTATTCTGAGGGATTTGGTCTGCTTTATAAGAAATCATGAATATTTTCTTAGTTTTTCTTATGCATGATCTGAGATGGTTGTTTTGATGGGACAGTGTGTTTTCGATTAAGTTAAAGGGTCAGATTATCATATGAATTGAATAACGTATGGGCTCTTATGAAAAAGGAAATGGGTGTTTTCTGAGCAAAATAAACTCTCACAGTGTGGCGACCGTCATTTATGAATGTTAATTCAATCAAAACAACATATTCTGTACTTACATTAATTAGTATGGGAGAGGCCTTTGGGACATTCAAAGGTAACTACATTCTTTCAAAAAATGTACATTTTAGCGAAGAAATCCAAATCCAGGATTTCGATTAAAAGCATTGACATACAAATGTCGTGGCCATTGCTTTACAAACTGCGTCAATAGAGTATCTTATAAAGTCAATCCCACACAACACAATATCATAAAGCTCAGTGCAGACGCAGCGACGCGCGGCGTGCACCCGCGCGATATCTCCCGCACAGGGACGCGCATCACTCAGGATTTGAGGATTTACCCGTCAGCGATGCCACCCGTCCGATCCGATTAGATCCACCAGATGCTATTTGTCTAAACATACAAGTGTAAACAATATTCCTTTGCTTAGAGTCATCATAGAATTTGCAATGTCATTGTTATTGTTGTGCTAAACATAAAACGAACTAGTGACCGTGAACGCCCATTTATTTATTGTGTATTTGGTAATGAATGGCTTTAAATATTTGTTCCATTTAATCATCATTAGCGAAAAGCAGGATATACAAGATATTTAAACAGAATATGCAACACGCTTTGTGATAACCAAGCACTAATCTACTAATCCTAAATTAATAATAAATCATACCAAATTAAAGCCTAAGACGAAATGGCGAAACAGTCACAAATAACAATTAATATTTAATAACTACAATTTACATAATAGTCCCTTGAACATCAATATTAATTTGCATCAGTGTGTAAGGGCGCGCACACACTCACGACAACGCGGTATCGCGCGCGGCCGTCAGGCAGCCAGCTTAGAGGGATTTAGCCGGTCTGCTGCAGGCTCGAATCAAACGCTCCATTGACTCTAAATCCTTACTCTAATTGAAATTTAAAAGCGTTTTTGACAGTTCTGTGTGTCGCCATTTGCAAATAATAAAGGGGATGTAGCGATTGCGTGTGTGGATTTAGGACCGCGAACTTTTGAAAAACGACTGCCGTTCTTTTTTATTTTATTTTATTTGCAACCAGCGGTAAGTTTATTTAGCAGTCTGGCAAAGCTTGTGAAGAAAATATCAACCAACCATTTTTATTCGTGGAACTCTTATCAAAAGTTGGTGTCTGATACTTACATATTTGTTCTTTGGTTTACAATGAAGAAAATTCAGAGAAATACGTGTAAAAAAGTTTCCTCTTATATTAAGCTACAAAGATTTCTTCCAGTACTTGTCCTTTATAAATAGAACCATATTAAAAGAACATTGTACTCTAACGTTTCGACCCCTGAACAAACTGAATTTCAAATCAATATAAAGTTAGGGAACTGTTAGCAGGGATATTATTAATTCAGTAATTCTGATTTTTGTTGAACGTAACGAGTTGTCAGAAGCCCGAAAGTCTGTCAACCAGTCTTACCAAGGGGTATTGTATTACCCAGTAACAGGAAACGTGTTGTGGAGGTCAGATAGACAGTAGTTCTATGTAAAATTACAAATATTCAGCTGCATCTGGTTAGACTGGAAGCCGACCCCAACATACGTGAGAAAAGTCTAAACAGAAGATGAGAAATATTAATCAGGATGCCAAATTTTTTTAAGGTACCTCAGAAATACATATTATTAATATTTTCTTGGAGTTTTGCACCCTTTTTATTCCTTTACTTTCATGTCTAGCTGCTAAGTATGGCCCCACGTTGGGCGCCACTAAGGTGGTGTGTTGGTTACTATTCAGTGAAATGACAGTTTTATAGCACGGAACACAGTTTATTACTGGCACACAACTTGTAAACAGAGTAGAAACTATTCTGACAAACTTTAGTCACACGCCCGCTTCCATACGAACGCATGTGTCAACGATTCTTTCCGCGGCTCTCGTTCGCTCCCGCCAAAAGTTTGTCAGAATAGTTCCTACTCTATTTACAAGTTGTGTGCGAGTAATAAACTGTCGTTTCACTGAATAGTAACCTACACACCACCATATAAGGCTTTTTTTATATTTAATGGGCCCACTCTTGACTTCAATCTAGTCCTGAGGACAGAGATGAGGTCGAGGATGGATCGAGGTAACCCAAAAGAAGCCTATTAACTTGCGACTTAAATAGATTGGGGTCATATGAAGTTAGGAACACCGAAATATCTATTATAAAATAGATTAACTACGTAACATCACGCCTGTAATCCCCGTAGGGTTAGGCAGAGGTGTACCTAATAGTACACCCACATTTCACCAGTTATGTTTAAGTCCCATGTAATAGGGGGCGAACTTATTGCCATCAACCGGGCACAAATCCAGAATCCGTGGCTGCTACTGAGAAATTCCTTATGAAAAACCCAATAGCACTTTGCCCGACCTGGGAATCGAACCCAAAACCTCAAGTTGAGCAGTCGCACTTGCGACCACTCGACCAACGAGGCAGTCCGAAAATAGATTACTAGCAATCATTATGGTTAAGTTCTTAAATAAATTTAACTAATGAGCTATTGAAGCCTACCACGCTGTAAACTACAATCAGCGAGCTAATTCAGAGCAAGTTGCCGTTAATAATTCAGGCAATGGACCACGCCGCGAATTAGTGGGACATTTCGCAAGAATTTGTGGCCAAGGCTGCGTAATAAGACATTAGTAGATTGGTGGTCTGAAATGATTAGAAATAAGAGAAAAGGGTCATAGCTACTTTATTTACGCATGTTTCTAATTTTTTATAAGGTGGAGAAGGCCATAGTCACCTCTCTTGGCAAACAGATTGGTTAATTACAGCTTTGGCATGGCACTAGCACGTAGATTCAGGAACTAAATCACCAGGGCACCATGGTTCTAAACCATCTCTCTCAGTTGAGGGTTCCATTCTAAGTTTTCCAGGAAAATACTCTAGTAAGACATGCGTATTCTGGGCACCGTAGACGTTATGACTATTGATGTCTTTGATTTACTAATGTCTTAAAAAAACATAATGTCGTTGATGTTTTAACATCCCGTAAGTCAAAAATAGCGACGAGAGAGACGTTGCTTGTTTCTGTGATTGTCTGAAACAGCATCGAAAATTAAAATGTCAAAACCATCTATTAGATAATTCCCAATAATCTCAATCTCGTACAGCTCAAGTCAACTAACAGAGAAGAACATCTTCTATAAACAAACTATGCTTAACCACGAAAATCCATATTTCAAACAAGCAGAATTATTAATATTCCGCGCCTACCTGTAGCCTGTACCTAGCAACCCTGTCACATACGCACTCAACTAATTACGTAATGGAATCCTCGGCTCGTTAATTAGGGACACCTCGCACGTATCTGTTGTTACTATGAGCTACGTAGTATTAAGTGTAAGTGATCGAGTGATGGCTGTTCATATCTGTTTCTGGCTGTTGAGGAGTAGGCTGGTCTTTGTTAAAAGGAGAATGGTTTCTTGTTTACAATACCCTGTCTGATTAACAGTTTGAATACTGTTTAAGCATAGCTAAGAAAAAACATCTCTTTATACTGCTTTGGCATTCTTCAACCAACCGGTAAGTTAAGATCCCCTTTACAGCTAGGTTACCCTGGTCCTTAGTGTCGCATCCAGGTCTTCCCCGTGATCTTCTGTAGGTCGTCCACCTAAATATTATAAAACTTACATTATTTACAAATTTCAGCAGTTTTTGCCATACAACAAAATATATTAAAAATATTTTTGGCTTTCTCAGCTCAAGCTCCTATCAGAAGCGATCAAGGGATGAATTCCCTTGATCGCTTCTGATAGGAGAAAATATCTAAACGAAAAATTCCACTCGAAAAATATCTTAAATTCTAGTGACAAATCACACAACACAAATAACCTGAATCACTGCACACCTTCCCACAACTTCACAATAAAATAAATCACCGAAATTACCATATAAGTTAAAATAAACAAGAAACAAGGATCGTTTACGCCATCCCCCAAATCAGCGAATCAGTGACGTTAGACAACGCAGGTGTAATTAATTCCTAACTAATTACATCTCATGATACGCGAGACGAACTCCGAGTTACGTAACTATAACTATCCGTAACTAGTTTGCGTTGTACAGGAACGTGGAGGAAGAAGAAATGGAGTTATCACTCGCGAACTTGTCCCAGAAAAAGAATTGACTCATCTTGACCCAAACTCTGTAATTGCACAGACTATGTTTGTTCTCAGAGATATTAGTACTACAGGGACGGTTCAGCACTAGTAGTGTAACCCGAAAATGAAAATTAGAGCTAGCAGTTTTTTTAAGCTTCAGCTTAAAACCATCAAAAATTTGTTTGATTGTTCGTGATTGAAATTAAGATGTCTGCGTAAAACAAAATCTACCTCAAACTCAATGCACATTACCACTCCATTGTTTAATACTCCATGTGTTACACACACTATAAAACGCAAGCGGTGTTCTTCAAGTCGGGATTAGTTAAAGTTTCATATTGTCATTAAAATGGAGTTTGCTTATTGAATTAGCTATGTTAGAAGATGTTACGTTATCCACGGTTTAATCAGTTCATAAGAACCCTACAGTTTTAGCATTGATGCAATGAATAACATATAATAATTACTGTCGAGGCCGTATTCAAATGGGCACACATGGATCACGATATAGGTAACTGGCGTTCCCGCTTAGATAGGGCTACTACTACTCCAATTTCGCAGGCAACTAAAATACCTTAATAAAAAAAAAAAAACGAAAACCATGACATCTATAAACTATACACTATAATAATATATCCTGCACTACTATTTAGTGTTGACAAATATCCCACTATGTTCGTCATACATTGCGCACTCGCTCGGCTTTGACTCAAAGCCGTTGTCTAGCCACGGTTCGTTAGGCCCAGATTTACTGGATGCTCACGCCCCATACGTGCCGCGGTTAGTTTGTGAAAAGTTTACATCTAACAGAATGGATTTTTGATGGAATATTCGGATGTTTCCAAAAAGAGGAGCTTAGACAAAGGGTATTAGATTTGTTTGAAAACTGTTTTTTCGTTATTGCGATTTGTTTTTATTAGTTTGACTGGCAGTAGAACTCCATTTGAGAAATACTCTGCGGTATATCGGTTGACTTTCGGTTACCTCATTGAGTTTTAAAATACTAAGTCGAAAAAAAAAAAATAGAGTAACCGCGTCCTTATGAATCCTAGGACACAGGCCTCATCCCTATTTGAGGGAGTTGTGTGTAACCCACCAAGTGAAATCAGTGGGAATTAGCGTTGAATTACAGCGTGCTGATTCCAAAAGATGGGTTTGAGAATTCATCAGTTATACATAGTTTGTGCCAATACGTGATCAGAAAATCAACAGAAATTACTTAAATTAGGTGATCTTTGAGCTAACTATCATCTATTTTTCAGGTGAAAGTGATGCTTCGAGTGGGTGCATCAGGCGAGGGTCCCTTCACCAGCGGCACCCAGACCTTCTCGATGGACAAGCGCAAAAAGCAAGTCAGCCTGTGCGAGACTGCGCCGGCAGCCACCGCGCCTGAAGATCGGAAAGTCGGCGTGGCTGCACCAAAGATGTTTGCCTTCGATGCTATATTTTCACAGGATGATGCACAGGTTGGTGAAGATGCAGCTGTTCTTAGTTTTATGTCATCCTGGTCTTGGAACATTACCCCATGGCCTAACAGCGCGAATACGATCTTTGCATTTGAGTTAACCTGACAAAGCGAGACGGTCGCGTGTTCACGCCATGATCGCTTTATTTATGACACAACCTTACGAATGATTTAGATATATTGGACTGAATCGAATCGATTTAACTCAAGCGGAGGTTCATATTAAACACAATGTCTCTTATTGTGTTATGTATGTGTAATGTAATCTTATTGGTGGAACATGTCGATGGTTAAAACTTACACTGCCTATTTTTAACTGGCAAAGCGGTTCAACGTTAGTAAACGGAATTAAGCAATAGGAGGGTTACAAAAGAAGACAAATAAATAAAACGTATAAAAACACCACGATGAAGATGCAGTAAGATGAAGATATAAGAATATAACCATACAAAATTGTCGAATTAACTGATTTACAATAACTCGATTCCTAAAGTCTTTACCTTACCTTTATCTAAATCTAAACTAATAATAATAAATAAGAAAGATTTGATTTCTTGTTTTTTTGTTTGATTGATTGTTACGATTTAAGTCAAAAACTACTGGACCGATTAAAAAAAATCTTTCGTAATGGAAAGCTACATTATCAGCAAATAACATAAGCTATATTTTATCCCCGTATTCTTACGGGAACGGGAACTACGCGGGTGAAATTGCGGGGCGCTGCTAGTCAAACAGATATTAAACGCCAAAATATCAAGAAAATACTAAAAGATCCATAAAACAAGTCTTAAAAAGTAAAATCGCGTGTAGATGCCAGGATAATTGGCAAAAACATCTGATAGCGTCCTACTGAACAAAATGATCGCCATCATTACAACGGTACCTTCCTACCAACACAGACATCGCAGGAAAGGCCATTGAGATTATCAGACAAAAGAGGTGATTACAGTAATTAGCTGACCCAAATTACATGAACAAAAGGGAATGAAACGGCCGGGAAAATCGAAATAGATCTGTATGGAAGTATACTTGAATATGATTAATGTTATGATATTTATTACCCACTATCTTTTGCCAGCGGCTTCGCTCGCGTTAATTTAGAATTTGACAATCAATTCGGGTTGTACTCTATTTGTTATAATTCAATCATGATTCGAAAGACACGTGGCGCCATCTATGAGCATATTAACGTTATTGTTGTTTTTCTCGTAAATAGTACTTTTTTTACTGACAACGTATATGCAAAATTTTAGGATGATCGGTTCGGTAGGTTAGGCGTGAAAGGTAACAAACGAACACAAACAAACTTACTTTCGCATTTATAATATTACAGTAAGGAAGTAGGAATCATCATCATCTGCCTAGCCTTTTCCCAACTATGTTGGGGTCGGCTTCCAGTCTAACCGGATGCAGCTGAATACCAGTATTTTACATGGAGCGACTGCCTATCTGACCTCCACAACCCAGTTACTACTGGGAAATACGATACCCCTTGGTAAGACTGGTTGTCAGACTTTTTGGGACACTGACTACTTTAACGACTGTCAAAGATCTTCAAATGACAGCCGGGACCAACGGCTTAACGTGCTTTCCGAGGCACGGAGGAAACTCGGTATGTAATGTGTGGTCACCCATCCACAGACCAACCTAGGCAAGCACGGCTTAACCTAAAGATCGACCCGAGCGGCTGTTATTGTTTAGCCACGAGCAGTAAGGAAGTAGGAATACCAGTTAATTATCTTCTGTTGCGTAAAAAGCTTTTTGTCAAAAACAGTAAAAATAAGATTGAAGAATTTGTATTAGCTCAACAACGTGTTACATATTCTGAACAAAAACGTGCATATTATAAGTATATACAAGTTCAGATTTTTAAGCCTCGTGGCAGATAATAAACAGCCCCACGGATCGATCTATAAGGTTAAGCCGCGCTTGCCAAGGTCGGTCGTGGATAGGTGACCATTACATACCGAGTTTCCTCCATGCCTCGGAAAGAGCGTTAAGCAGTTGGTCCCATCCATTTGTAGATCTTTGATAGTTGTTATAGGTAGTGGCCCGAAAGTCTGACAGCCAGTCTTACAAAGGGGCACCGTCCGTATTATCTAGAACTAACTGGGTTGTGGAGTCAGATAGGCAGTCGCTCCATGTAAAATACTGGTATTCAGCTGCATTCGGTAAACATAAAGTTGGGAAAAAGCTAGGCTGATGCTGACTATGATGGGCTGTGTGTGTATCAAAATAAAAAGTTTTTTATTAAAATTAGGTTGGGGTTTAAAATACCCGCCTCTTCGTCCTGTGTTTTAGGGATCTGTGGCAGAACAAACTTCCCAGCAACACATTTGTCTGTAACTCGTAAGTTAAAAGAACCTTCATAGTTTTAGTTACATTGGAAGAAGTAACTAAAACGTTTAGTCTTACTAGGGCTAATTGATCAAAACATTAAAAAAGTTATACGCAGTAGAGAGTCAGAGACGACATAGCAAGAAAGAATGAAAAAGTATTTATTAGTCTAGCACACGACAAAACGAAAAATGGTTAAATTAACAATAAAACAAATAATATTAAAAATAAAAAAAAATAAAACAAGAAAAAACCCAACCACTCCGGGAATGCCGACTAAAGTGAAAACTTTATTTCAAGATTCTAGATTATTTTTTGAAAATATTTTTGCATAAGTCTTTTACTTATACATTTGATTATACACTGTATTTTTGGGCTTGTATTATGTAGCAATACGGTTAACTCTACAACGAAACAGAGGTCGTTTAACGGTGTCGCGAGTTAAATTGTTTTACTCCATCTAAAAAATACCCAACGCGCCTAAAGAAGTTTTCATCACTACCATAAAAACATACACACATACAAAGCTGCTTATTCTATTCTAAAACAATTCAAAATATAAGCAAAAATACTAAACCTGCAGAAAAAATTGCCATCGTCGAATTTCCCTCCGAAATATTTAAATATATTATGCAACATATTAACATTATAAGGCAGCATATTCTTAGGACTAACGTCTCGTGTCGCATACTGCCATCCTGAGGCGGTCCCGAGGTAAAAATAAGAGAATGCTTACCTACTATTACATAAAACTTTCCTCCTAAACGAACGGGGTTGAGTTGTAAGCGGTTAGCGGGTGTTTGAATGCTCTGCACCACTATTTGATACTTGAACCATAAAGCTTCTTTCTTGCTTTATAGTGTGTTTAGTACCTAACCTGATGTCAGAGTTTTATGCCTCTGACTTGGCAGAGCGCCACCTGCTACGATCTTTACATACTCCTTTTGTGAGCGAGTATTACGCAAGTACGCTCCTGACCTAGCTATAACATATGCGGGCGAATTTCTACTGAAGATTACCTCGTGATAGTATGAAATGCATGCAACAACATTTACTTTTGATAATTTCTCTCGCTCTGTAATAAAATAGGTAAAGTTACGTTGGTAGGTATACTTATCAAAAAACAACATAACAAAAAACTCTTCACTGACCTCTTCATAACATTTCTTAAAAGATTTCTTCAAAGAAAGCATTTTTCCACTACAACCGACAAGGCGCTTCTTCAAGAAAATTCTTTCGCTAAGAATGAATTGCATTCAAAAACGCCGCGTCATCATATCCGCTCGCTCCCCTCCCTTGCACGGGATGCCCACACGGCGTTCTGGCGTAGTTCTATACCCCTCTGAATTTCATGCACCAAAAATGTCGCCGTCGGAGCGTCCCGCGACTTCTCCTGTTTAAATTGTTAAACGGCGTGCACTGCGCGACTAACGCTAACTTTCGCGTTCGCATTCCCCTTTTACAAAAATTTTCACATTTTTGCTGCTCACAGTAGAAAATTGTTAGCGGTTTTAACGAGATTTTAGAGCTTATGAGAAGTCACTTTAGTGTTATGTGCCCCTGGTATTGTGTAAGAGGGTTAGTAGCTGTAGTTATTTTCTCCCGAGGGTTTCTTGTTCACTTAGTTGTTCGCAATATAATCTGATGCTAAGAAAACGTGTGTATAAGAATATGCAAATCCCTACATTTAGTTATTTTTAAGGAACAGGCAATTTTCTGCTGGATACGATGTTATCAATTCCCTAGTCACGTTTTTATAAGGTAGCATTTTATCGTATGGTAGGAAAGTTTTCGATTGAAGATAAATTTGCAAAATGAACGTGAAGGAACTTTCAGAAATATCGAAGTCGAATGATCATAGTATGCCATGAACTGTCTCAATCGTTTCCAGCAGTTCAACAAACCATAAAAATTGTATACTGTATTTCATAGACATAGTTCGTAGTTTATTATTGAAAATCACCAAACAATCTAGTAAATTCAAATCATCTGATTAATTGTGCGCTTACAATATCAGCGGGATTACAACAATTCAGTAATACCATTATTTATATTAATTGTGTTGTGTTCGTTGTTGAGCAGACGCATTTTTATTCACAAGAAATTTTTAATCAAAATTTTTCGAATTGCGAAAGTGTGTCACGAAATTCTGACCCCATAACTGAAAACACAGTAAGTTCAAATAACTTGCTACTAAAGTAACTGTGTTTTTTCAGTTACGACGGAAGCAAGTTCCTATTGTTATCACACCGCAGTAACACAACCTCTAAAACTCAGTAAATCGGGAGCAACACGAGCTAACGTGAACAATTCACACAACATGTCCGGCGGTGCATACGAATCCCATTAGCATGGTGTAATCGCCATGTCCGTGGATGTCCGGCTTAAATTGTGGGTACACATGTTAGAATAATGTGTCCTGGGAGGATAGGATTCAGAAGACTGAACGCTTAGTTATAAGAACACAGCGAGTGTAAGCACAAATCTGGACAGAAAGAAATCGATTGGCATTCTTAAATTAATAAGAGACTTTACAGTGTTAGCAGCAGAAAATGAGCTTGCAAGAAAATAAATAAGATCAACGTAAAGTGCACTACAGACGGGCTGCGGGACTGTTCGAAAGAGATACCGCGACCCTGGAACACAAAGGGCAAGGAAGGAACATGGACGGGTTTTAGTCAATACAAGTCTGACACTCCCTTCCGCTCTGCTCAGAACAGAAGTCATTCAATGATTTCCCATCCGGAAAAAAAAAGGTTCACTACAGACCATCATATCAGTAAGAACCGACCGAATGACTTACCTAATAATAATAATTTCATTTAATTCAGGTCCGAAACCCACATAAAACAATGTCACATAAAAATACAATCACAAAAATGTCAGAATTACACTAGAAAAAAAAAACAGACATAAGCAAGTCAAAAGTAAATACACAATCAGTCGCGTGCCAAGCCATTGGGTTCTAAAACAGCTGGGACGCCGACGGTGACAAGAGCTCGTCGGATAATGTCGTTTATATTTGCGTGCAAAACGGCCCGCACTTCGGCTGCATGACAGGCCGTGGTGACCGAGGTTGTTGACAGCTTCACCGCAGTGACAGCGATGAGGAGAACAGCAAGCGGCACCAAGGCGTAAAGAAACAGCGATGCGGAAGGTTGTGTCGTCGAACAATGTGCCTATGCTCGACGACGGTAGTGCGTGAAGCCAAAGACCCGACTCCCACTCACCCACAGCCCGCAGGCGCGCACGCTCAGCAGTAGTAGCAGATGTGTTCAGCAGATTGCTCTGAACTACTCTGCAGAGCGGCTCGTCCCACCGTCTCTGGGAAAATGGATGTCGGGTTCTTCAGTATTCGGGCAAGCGAGTTTCCAAGCATCGATAGCCTCGGGCATGCACGGCACATCAAAATCAATCAGTGTGGAAGACAGGATATTCCTGATTAATTTCTTAGTGCCGTGGACCGAGGATATAAAAGCCGGTAAACTAATACTGGAAATTTTGCGGACACCGAGTCCTCCCATGCGAATAGGAAGAGTAGCTTGTGCCCAAGCTCGGTCGTCCAAAGCCACATTTAAAATTGACGTTAGAGTATGTCTGATAATTTCATCCATTTTGTCCAAAAGACGAGTGTGCTTCCATAAAGGGGAAGCACGAAGGAAATACGTTAATTTTGGACTGAAACAGCAGTAACGAATTATTGTGATGGCCGAATGTATGTTAATTTCGAGCAATCTTTCCGAAACATCATTGAAATTTTGAATTTTTTCCTCGATAAAATCGGGAAAAGAATTTTCAAAGATGGGAGACCCAAGGAGACGAAGAGAGCTTTTTTCTGTAATTTTGATGCCGGGGGCTATGGCGTTAAATTTTGATACAGTCTGTTGTCTGTCGGTACTGTCCGCTACATAAATTTCACATTTTGAAAGGTTGAGGTCGAGGCCAATGGAATGAAGTTCATTTTTTAGTAAATTTAGATCTTTTAAAACAGAATCTACATCGCCCCCCAAGGTTCCATCATCTAGATACCAAACGTTAAATTTGGAATTTAGCTGTCGAACAATTGGGTGAATAGCTAAACTAAAAATCACTGGCCCGAGGGGGTAACCTTGTTGACAGCCAACAGCAGATTCCAAAAGGTTGTGCCGATACAGTAATTTAGATGGGTGTCTGTAACATTGCCAAAGAAAACTATAAATTTGGAATTCTTTTTTAGTTTCTGTTAACAAGGTGTCCCTATTCACTGAATTGAAGGCGTTCTTTATGTCAACCTTCAGGATGACCTCACCTTGAAAGAAAGATTGACAAAATAAAATAACATTTAGTAGACCTTCACAATATGCCGGCTACAACAGTGCCTCATATAGGGACAATCAAGTCTACCCGCAATCATTGCCAGGACAGCCTCGGAGCTGGCTCGCACCCTGCGCACCAAGGACGCGCACCGCTTGCGCATGGTGGCGTGAAAACAGTCGGTGCGCGCTTCCGCAAACATGCCCGAGGCACTGCAGAAACGAACCTAAAAGACTACCAAATCAACCAGAATCCAAAATATATAAATCCTCAATCATCATCAGCCAACAGCACTCCACTGCTGGTCATACGCCTCCTCGATCGCACGCCACTCAACTCACATCAAGTTGCTGAACATCTTCATCCAAATAATACGATAGTTACGACGCAAAGTTAACCATAAAATTAACACAACAGCTAAAATTCAACCGTAAACTCAACCGTATCGTTATTCTAACTTCAACCAAATCCATCTTCATTCCCACAACTAAAGCCACCAACACACCCTAATACCCCACACATCATACCACTTAAGACCAGAAATCCCGATCAGGAATCATAGCTACATAAACGTGGCAATAACTCACTTAACCGCGTAATGCGTTCAGATGTAATTACTAAACGCACAAGTAAGCCTGCAGTCTCTAATGCACCACTGTGTACTGGAGATTAGGAGACGAGGAACTGTGCGGGCTTTAAATACTCTGAATAGTGTGTCGATGCCTTTAGAAAGCAACAGGATTCTTAGATACTTTTCTTTTTTTGCTTGGATGAAAACGAGTAAGGAATTCTGTACGCTAGTGTATACGTAACAAATCCCAGGTCGGATTGTATTCTTTGATACCCATCAAATATTTCTCAGCAGGAACCCAGAGTAAGAATAAGTGCCCGATTGATGACAATAAGCTCGCCCCAATTTTGTAACGTAACTAAAGTAAACTCTAAGTATCTCTTCATTTTGTTTTCGTTCTTTAAATCAATCAAATAGCCAACGTTGAACTTAATATTAATTGAGTTAATGATTGTGTTTCTAATAAACTATCAAAAAACCTTAAATATTTCAATACCTACTTATCTCGATTATTCGAAAATCCAAATGCTGCATGCAACGTAAATGATAACTGAAAAAATAAGTTAAAAGAAATTACGAAAGCCAATTAATAATTAAGAGAGCTTTTACGCTACAATATGAGCCTTGCACGAATGTAGTTATACAAGCGTTGATGTAACTTATCCGTGCAATAACTCACCGGACGGCAACCGGACGGCGGCTTACGCAGGCTTAGCGTCCGACGCCGGGATCCACCGTAATTATGTTAGTTATCTACCTTTATGACTTGTTTACAGTACTATCAAAATTGATATTAATAATCTTGCTTTTAAACTGCATGGCACACAAAAGCCGGACTTAGGTTATAGAATTTAAGCTTGACCTTAGCATACCCTTTAAATTGAAGTCACTTTTTGTTATCTGTTTATGTGGCCGCGTTATTTATCTAAACTATACAATTAATTTTAATGAAGTTTTCAAAATCATTTAGCGAATTTATTCCGAAAAGTTTAAGTGTTTAGTACTCTAACATTACACTCACATAGATTTTGTAAATATAGTCATTAAGACACCGAATTTTTCCAGATATGAGACCTAGCTAAGTAGCTACATTGATTTCGCCCCTTTTCGAGAACGTGATTACAAAGTTAAACATATAAAAAAGTCAAATAGCCAAGTAGTAGTAGGGTAGTATTAAGTTTTATAGGATAAAACAAACGATTTATGTTCATTATATTGAATTACAATCTATCGCAGTAGTAAATCAGTGGAAGCTAGTGGCCGGTAGTTCAAAATGTCGGCTTCGGTTAACATACATCATCCAGCGACAGTATACTCCGGCCAAAATCCAGTGTAATAATGAAATATAATCCCGCTGTTATTACCTGATGCTGTATGGTTGTTATTTTCATACATAAAATATTGATTTTATAGAAAACTAGCTTCTGTGCGCGGCTCTACCCGCGTAGCATCCTGATAAAAGTAGCCTATGTCCATCTGGTGTCTCAAAACGAAAGTCTATGACCAGTGTATGTTGCCAGTGATTACATACGGAACCGAAACGTGGTCGCTCACAATGGGCCTCATCAAAAGGCTTAAAGTCACCCAAAAGGCAATGGAAAGGGCTATACTCTGAGTTTCCTTGCGTGATTAAATCAGAAATGAGGATATCCGCAAGTGAACCAAGGTTACCGACGTAGCCCGAAGATTTGCCAAACTTAAGTGGCAGTGGGCAGGGGACATTGCTCGCAGAACGGATGGCCGAAGGGGCCGAAAAGTTCTGGGAGTGGCGACCGCGAACCTGAAGACGTTGCGTTGGAAGGCCTCCCACTAGGTGGACCGATGACTTTGTGAAGGTGGCGGGGAGCCGCTGGATGCGAGTCGCATGGGACCGGTCAATGTAGCGACACTTGGGCGACCTATATCCAGCAGTGGACGTCTTTCGGCAGAAATGATGATGTCCATCTGGAATAATGTACCTTTCAAATGGTGAAAGATTTTTTCCTAAACTGTGGTTGATGTAGCGCAAGTGTGAAAGACATCCCTGGTGGAAAAACGCCATAACACTTTGCCCAAGCCGAGATCGAACCCAGGCCCTAATGCTCAGCAGTCGCGCTCGTGACCGCTCGACCATCCAGGCAGTCAAAATATTACTAAGAATAATATTTCCCTGAGAAAACATTTCGGCTTTTGTACGAACAGACTATGATCTAATAAATGAAGGGTCGTAAGTGTAGGATTTGTAACTAATTGGAAACTGCTTTCAGCTAAATTAATTTCGAACTTACGAGACTGGATCAAACTGTAACTATTCGATATTAATATCCCACGAAAGTTTTAAACCTCAATCAATCGGACTATCGGAAATATCAGGGAGCTTTGTTTAATTAACTTGAAGTTTGTGAGATTGGCCAGTTACATAATTATGGCAATTTTGTAAAACTACTGATCATCCAATTTCGCAAAGAAAACCTCATCTGCTTAGCCTTTTCCCAATCTATGTTAGGGTCGGCTTCCAGTCTAACCGGATACAGCCGAATCCCAGTATTTTACATGATGCAACTGCCTATCTGACCTCCACAACCCAGTAACTGAGTAATACGATACCCCTTGACTTACTAATAAAACAAGCAAATAAAACAATGCACAGAATTACACTTTCAAAATTAGTTCATCATCATTTCAGCCGAAAGACGTCCACTGCTGTAACATAGGCCTCTTCCTAGAGTCGCCACATTGACCGGTCCCGTGCGACTCGCATCCAGCGGATCCCCGCAACCTTCACCAGGTCATCGGTCCACCTAGTGGGAGGCCTTACAACCCAACACAAAACAGTGACAGTATTGTGGACAGCTTCCAGTCTTTTGGGCTGCTGAACACCACATGAAGCAAATGTCTATTTGACCTCCACAACTCAGGAATTACTTATTACTTTGTAAATACAGTTTTATTACTTAATTTTCCTACAGAAAAACGCGATCAATATCGGTGTTTAATTAATTGAGTAAAAGCTAAAGTTAATAACATAAATTGATTAACTGGCGTCCCTCCATCACGAACTAAGCGCTCTCAATTAGTGAACGGAATCGTGGTCATTAAAATTTTCATTCAAAACAATTTCAGCATTTCCGTGTTGTTGAGTGTGCAGGGGATACCTTGCGATGATAGCACTATGACTTTGAGTTGTGTTCGGGAAAGTCTTAAGTTTGTAATTTAATTAATGACCATCTTTATATCCTTTTCTTATGTCATTATGAGCGTATTACCCAGAAGGTTTCCATTCTCAGTATACAGGGTGTGAACAGACTCTTCACGAAGCCGTCGACCAAGCATTATGTACATCAAACTAAGTAACTTTACGCAAAAATTTGTTCTGGGAAACGACTTTTTTTTTTGGGCTGAAAAATCACGTTTTGCAGTAGGACTCAACGTAACGCACTCAAATCATTGCGCTGATGGATGGATTAAATAGTAAGGGGGGTCCTGGAGGTGTTTAAAGTAAAAATGTTACATTAAAAACATGAATTAAAAAAAAAAAAACCTTGGAAAATGTTGGAACTTTGACCTCCAATATCTCCGTAACAAGAAGGTTCCCAGGTATGGTCTAGAACAAAAAAATGATCGCAATGACGGGGAGAACAAGTGATTTTCGGCTTCGTTAAGAGTCTGTTTATACCCTTTAGAATTGCGTAAAATAATACATATTTTGTGTGTTAAGTTAAAACAAAAGCTTTGTAGTAGCTTTAAGCCCTATGTAACATCTTTTATACAATATGGAATGCAAAATAAATAAATATGAATATATTGCAAAACTTAGAGAACAATAAAAATACCTAGCAATACCTAAACAGTTTCAATGTTTAAAAAAAATCTAGAATCAATTAAGTACTGAATTTATGGTGAAAGTTTCACACCACACCACCGAATATAAACCTTTTTGTTTTTGAAATCATGCTCCTATACTTTTACAAAGTAATCCTCTATGAAACATAAAAGTTGGCCACCCCACAGCCCTCTAATCTCAGTGCTCCACCTTAAGTCCTTTTAATTATCTGCGAAGCGGCCGGGAACAAACACACAGGGCCAAAGAGAGCAGTAAATTATGTTTTATACAAAAGATAATGTTAATATAGAAAGTAAGCAAGTCTCTAGTTGTTCATCTACAGGGTGTAAACAGACTCTTCACGAAGCCGTCAACCAAGCATTATGTAATTCAAACTAAGTAACTTGACGCAAAAATTATTGCTGGGGATTTACTTATTTTTTGGGGTTTAAAATCACGATTTATGGTAGGACTCAATGTAACGCATTCAAAACATTGTGCTGGTAGATAAATTGAATAATACAGGGGTCGTGAAGGAGTCCAAAGTAAAAAAATTACTTGTGAAAAGTTGGAACTTTGACTCCCTATATCTCTGTAACTAGAAGGTTCCCAGGTATGGTCTAGAACAAAAAAAGCAATCAAAGCATCGCAATAACGGGGAAAGCAAGTGCCTTTCGGCTTCGTTAAGAGTCTTTTTACACCCTTTATTGGATGTAGGTGTATGCTTCGGTTGTATTTGGACTGTTTCTGCATAAAGTCGTTTTAAAGATACTCCGTACGACTAAAGTATGTACTTCTGCATTCTGCTACTGATATCACTATAGTCTAGCTTTAGACTAGAGATAAAGCCTTACACTGTAAGGTTATACCTGATTTGCCTTTTTTTTTCGGTATCCTGTATTGTCCCACAATTGGGCAAAGGCCTCCCCCATAGCCTTCCACTCTTGATTTGCCTTATAAAGTAATAACTTTAATTAGACTCAAATATACTTTGGTATTTTCTAAAGTATTTTTAAGTAATCAGTCATAAGCTGTCCGCGTAGCAGATATTTTAATAAAATAATAAGCTATGATAGCAGCTATGATGCTAGAGAGCAGCGGTGGCCCAGTGGTAACCACCCCGACTTACGAACAGTAAGTCGTGGGTTTGAACCCAGGCATGCGCATTATTTTGTGTAATTTATTTCATCACCACTGCTCTCAAAAACGGTGAAGGAAAACATCGTGAGGAAACCGGCATGTCCTGGAACCAAAAATTCGAAGACATGTGACATCTACCAATCCGCACTGGGCTCGCGTGGTGGATTATAGCCCATTCCCTCTCATAGAGAGGAGGCTTGTGTCCCAGCAGTGGGAACATTATAGGCTGATGATGATGATGATGAATCAGCTATGATATATCAACAAACACTTTGTAAACCGCATAATTAATTCATCATTCTCTTGCCCTTTCACCATTTAGTTTGCGATCGGCGCAGCATTTGTCTTCATCTTCCATACTTTTCATTTCATCAAACACCTCCTTTATAGCCATATCATCCTTCACACAGTCCATCCATCGTTTCTTTGGTCTTTCTAAACTCTTATATCTATCCTGATGACGAACCGGGACTTCACTTCAAATTGAAAAAATCATTTGTTTTCTTATTCAATTCAATTTCTTTATTTTGATCATCAATTGGATCATAGCATTAGGTACATAAAATTGAAATTAAATAAATAAAAATAAGACAACACAATATTTCCTACAAATTAAAAATATAAAATTAAATATTAAATTGGCAAAGTCACATTAACTACAAATTAAACCTTAAATTAAATTAGCAAAGTATTAGCATTATTTTTCTTATGATGACGAACCGGGACTTCTTGTATGGAAAAAATTTGGTGACGAACCGGGAAAGTGACGAAACGGACATAAGTCATCCATCCACACATCACGTCATTTTCCTCATTCCTCCGCATCACATGCCCATACCAAGCCAACCGTTTACCACATCTTAAGTATTTAAAGTTAATAAAAAAATATATACTGTAGGGTAAAAAATATATACTTGCAAAGTATTCTGAATGATGTTTTAGACAAGCAAGACATCATTCAGAATACTTTGCAAGGAAGATTTTAAACAACTAAACAATTACGATTTATTCATTATGATGCCTAACCCTTCGATTTTAATTAGGTATACCTCCACTGCTAATAGGCCCAAAAGCAACTAGCGACATCATAATAACTAATATATTCTCTAAGCCTCTCGTCTCAGCCCCCTAATCTGCGTGCTACCGTAAGTCCACGTAATTACCTGAGATCTTGGGCGAAAGAAAACACCCTGGTTCGTTCGAAGGTTCAGAAACACCCTAAGTGCAAGATTTTAGTAAATTATTCACGGCATTATAGACACTTTTGTTTCTTAGGGTGAAGAGGTAATGAATAGAGATTTAATCGGGTTTAATGAGAGGGATCATAATATGTATTAAGTGTCTTGCCTTTTAGGCGTTGAGACTCAAGAGGCATCATCATCATCATCATCAGCCTATAACGTTTCCACTGCTGGGACACAGGTCTCCTCTCTATGAGAGCTAATGGGCTATAATCTACCACGCGGGCCCAGTGCAAGAGGCAACATTTATTTTAAATTTAAATAAAATGTGATCCTAATCAACTTCACCGACATGCTTTCGCAAATGTTCACATTATAAATAGTAGTTCCGTTTTAGTCTAAACCTGTGAACGGTACTACTTACTATCGTTCTACTAACCCAACTAGGGTTACTTGAACCATTAGTAGTACCATTCACAGAACTATAACTAACTTTTTGGGTAATGCGGGATATATGAAACGTCGAAGATAAGTGATTATTTGGAAAAAAATATCATTGTTTGTCGCAGAAATATAATGTCATTGTTTCTAAAACCTCTCGGATACCTCTTCTTGACCTTCTCCTGATAGTCTATCTTACTATATATAAAGGGTGTAAACAGACTCTTAACGAAGCCGAAAGGTACTTGTTCTCCCCATCATTGAGATCAATTTTTTGTTCTAGACCATACCTGGGAACCTTCTAGTTACGGAGATATTGGGGGTCAAAGTTCCAACTTTTTCACAAGTTTTTTTTTAAATACATGTTTTTAATGTAAGATCTTTAAACATCTCTAGGACCCTCTTACTATTCAATCCATCCATCAGCACAATGGTTTGAGTGCGTTACATATAGTCCTACTGTAAAACGTGATTTTTCAGCCCAAAAAAAAAGTCGTTTCCCAGCACTAATTTTTGCGTAAAGTTACTTAGTTTGACGTACATAATGCTTAGTTGACGGCTTCGTGAAGAGTCTGTGTACACCCTGTATTGTACCTACATAAATAATAATATTTGAAGCTACATACTGTATGTTTCACTGTCACAGACGGAGATATGCTCGAGCGCACTGACGGACGTCATCCATGCTGTTATCAACGGGACTGACGGCTGCCTCTTCTGCTTCGGACACGCAGGACTTGGTAAGATAATGAGACGTTACATTTAACATCAATATGATGGTTTCTAGGGAGCACTGATTGCGGTCAGACACGGGCGCGTCAGGAATTAAGGACTCAAAACTCAAAACTCAAAACTCAAAAGCATTTATTTCAATTAGACCATTACAGGCACTTTTGAATGTCAGAAAAACTAAATAAAGACTAAATACTAATTCATCATTCCAAAGAAAAAAACCTATATTTTTATGTGCGCGGTCCCAGCCGAAGTCTTTGGGTCACACAGGGCCATAGTCAGGAATTTGTGTGCGACGGAGAAAGAGTACCTATCAATTTAGCGTGTATGATTTTTGGGGGGGGGTCATGACCCCTGTAACCCCCCCCTAGGACTGCGCCTGGTGTTTGCTCGTTCTCTTTAACTTCAATCGCACTAATAAAATAAAATCAATTTGCGAAACATAGGTGCATAGTCTACGGATAATAAATACTTAAATAGCAATAAGATTATGTTTGATAATGAACGTTCTTGTTTATCAATCTTCTATAAGCACTTCAAAGCCTCAAAAACAGCCTATTAACTTACTCTATAAGCTCGTTAGTCTAACTTAAGTTAAATGTTTATCATACAGAGTAAGTCTTTGAGATAATAATCAAGATCAACCAGTGAATCCAGAACCGTTGCGTTGATTAAAAAGTAAGAAACTGTACCGCATAGGGTTGGCATGTACCTACCTAAGTTTAGATGATGTTATTATTATTTCAAGAAACTTTAATAAAACATATTGGTACCAAATCAAACCAGACACTGTTGTAAGTTCATTAATTCCTTTTAAAATGCCTCAGGATTCATAATTTCGTACCTATCATCATATTTTAGACTTTATGTTTCCCTAGTTTAAATCATAAAAAAGTCGCGGCATTCCTGAGAAAATGAAGTAAAGTCTTACAAAAACTTCTTAGACTGAAACTCCAACTGTAGCACTTTCACGCTACGTTTGCGGTACGGAACCACAACTCACTCGAAAGGTGGTAGCCCTAATTATGCACTATAAAGTATGAAACTTCTCACTCGGCCCGGGCGGCGGTGGGATTTGCATCTAAATGGCAAAGAGTCGAGAGAGCTCTTAATTGAAAGTTTGATAAATATGAGCTATCTCTATCCTGCTTGCACACTCGTGATGGCAAAACTTTGATATTAAAACTGGGATTTCAAGTTAACACTATGAATGTTAGGTTGAAGTTAATTGGAAGTCCGGTGTAAATAAATTATGGATATCATTCATTTTTGTTCTAGGAAATCGTTTTTCTTCATCTTTTCCTGGATCTTTAAGAACGACTTAATTTAATGTTAATGGCTCGGATGGACCTTTAAAATTACTTAACAGTACTTTTGAGAAAGTACTATGAGGTTGTTAGTCAGACTCAGATTTAATCATTTAAATCACAATATAACACGGCCTGCCGTGCCTAAATAAACAAAAACAGAATATCATGTACTTATTACAAAGAAGAAAATGAATACTTGTCCAATTAAAACGTAATCATTCAACTTCAAATAATCTTCACAAACAATGGAACACGACATTATAACTTGGAAACAAGACAAAAGCCAACAACGCTAACATTATTACCAACCTATTAATAAGTTTCAAGACACGAAATCAATTTAGCAAGTTGCACGGGATTATCCCAACGATGCGATCAAGATAATACCACAGACAAACAATTGCGAAATGGGCTTATACTTTCATTAACACAAAACAACGAACGACTAAAAAGGAAAGAGGTAATTTACCCGAACCTCCCCTCATAGATTAAGTTTTCAGATGCAAATTGAATGCCTCGCGAGATGAAAGTTTTGGGGAAACGCGGCGATGTTGGCACTAAACCCAAGCTTACTCCCACATCCCGGTTATTCGGGATCGTAGATCCAACTGAGTGAATAATTTGAACCTCGTTTTAATTATTGAAGGATTTCGGAAGCCACGTGTAGTTAAGTGAACTTACCTGGCATTAAAAGTGATTTCTTATGTTCATTATACTGCTGTCGTGAATCTATTTCGTGGTTTTTGGTTTTGAGTTGAACTTGTATCAACTTATCATTTATATATGTAGGAACTTTTATTCGAACGTAAATTTCGCGGGGAGTTGAATTAATTTCAGTTTAAACGAAAATAGGAGCAAAATGATAGTCATTAAAAAAAATTCGCACCCCTCTTTTTGTGTTACTCAGGAATATTAAAGGCATCTTGAGTATTGTACCGTTCTGAATGTGTTTTTTTCTGGAAAAGGTGTTTTAAATATTCGGTATAAACTGGGTTTTTTAAACTGCATGAAATCAGTCCTATGGAATTAATTACAATATTTGTGAATTTTAGACCAAGTGTATTTATTCTTGTGTTCGATTCCCAAGTTGAGCAAAGTGCAGCAATCTTAGTGTTAGTCTGAAGTCTGGATTTGTACTCAGTTGATGGCAGTAGTCTCGTCCTGTTAAATAGGACTTAAACATAACTGGCGAAATGTACTACAGTTACACTTCAGACTAAACCTTCGTAGATAACAGGCGTGATGTTTATGTCTAATTATGTTACCAGGTAAATCCTACACAATGTTGGGGCGGCCGGACTCTCCAGCAGCCCTGGGCGCGATCCCCTGCGCCATTACGTGGCTTTTCCGGGGCATAGCTGAGCAGAGGCACAAGTGTGGCACCCGCTTCTCCGTCAGGGTGTCAGCAGTGGAGCTCTGCACGAACACCAACCAAATCCGGGACTTGTTGGCGCCTTATCAAAATGGTAAGATATTTTATAAATGTATGCATTTGAGATCAGAGCTCATCAAAGAAAAGTAATCAAGATCCGACAGAGAACTTCTAGGTTGAAACTTGAGCCTTAAATATCTTTATATCAACCCTATTTTCGCCCCACACAGACACAGAGCAATCACCAGGCGTCTACCTTCGCGACGACCCTCTCTTCGGCACCCACCTGCAGAACCAATCAGAACTTCGAGTGCACAGCGCGGAGAAGGCGGCCTTCTACCTGGATGCTGCACTGGCCACCAGAGGGGGCAGGGAGGAGGGGAAGGACAGTCATCTGCTGTTCACGCTACATGTGTACCAGTATAGTGTCGGAGGGAAAGGAGCAGGTAAGGAATATTATGGTTCTGTTTAAAATTTATATTCTTAAAGCTTACGAGAAAAGCTATCGCTATCTCTCTGTGAGCGTGATTTCGACATTGGTGCGATAAAGACAACTATAGTAAAATGTCATACTTCGAGGTTTGGCTCTCGACTATTTCCTCCTCTAATATTCGACCAATTAAAATATATTTCATAAACTGAATTAGAAGGATATATCTTTTTAGTTTTTCATTAATAGTTGTCAATTTTGTACACAAGGCCTTTGTGAGCAATTTTGAGCATTTTGTAAAGGTTCTAATGCTTATACAGATTCTGTATCTTCAAAAAAGAAAACGTAGGGACATAGAAGATGTTGATATTTATTTAAAAAAACTATAGCTTTAAAACCATAAACCAGAAAGAAAACAGAGCGAGAGCGTTTGTATGGAAAAAAGACCACCCACATTTCCTCTTAAGTAAAACCAATGAGTTGGAGTTATCGCGGTGAAAGACAAAATCTTCACGTAGAAAAGAAGTTTAACCTCGCTTGTTAAGTAGACAAACAATTATTATCTACACACAAACCTAATATCAAGTCTGAGTGGGCATAGCAACAGGGAATTTTCCTTACGTCTTAATAAATATTAATTAGTATTTTCATTAAAATATCTCTATTAGAACAAAGGAGCGCCTTATAATAATTAGCTCTTCCAAGAAACAAAGATATATTTAATTACGAGGAACTTATACACAAAGTACTGTTATTTCTGGAATGTTCATTGAAGATAGACTTACATTAAGCAGAAGATTTAAATAAAAGTTTCACTATCCGCCGCTATACTAAACGGGTCACAAAACAACAAAGTTCCTGAATTAAAAACATTTCTCTCTTTGTTCACAGTTGCCGGAGGACGCAGCCGCCTGCATTTAATCGACCTAGGAAACTCAGAGAGAGGGAAAACAAACGGCGGAATACCACTATCTGGTTTAGG
This sequence comes from Lycophotia porphyrea, assembly GCA_950005105.1. Classification (NCBI taxonomy): domain Eukaryota; kingdom Metazoa; phylum Arthropoda; class Insecta; order Lepidoptera; family Noctuidae; genus Lycophotia; species Lycophotia porphyrea. The sequence continues at coordinate 16,292,933 of OX465393.1, forward strand.
AAATATATTACTTGCAATATTCAACGGACAAAGGCATCTGCCGTATAGAGATCATAATCTAACACATGTTTTAAAGGAGTGTCTCGGATCTCTTACTTGTCACACAGCTATGATCGTCCATGTTTCGCCAAATGCCCAAAATTTTTCAGACACGTTAACGACATTACAGTTGGCCTCTCGAATACATAGGCTTCGAAGGAGGAAGGTCAAATTTTCTGCAAATAATAATGCAGGGTCTGGTGGAAGCTCCGGCGAAGATGCTTCAAAACCTAGTAGTAGTGAGCCAGATCCATCAAGTAGCGACCTCTCAGCTGACACAGTCATATACGTGGGTCCTATGGACGACGCAACTGATGGGGAACATCCTCCAGTCTACATACCCCATATAAATTCAGGTGACAACCGATGTGTGCTAAGTAAAGCACTACGAGGTTCGGCAGCAGAACAAAAACATAAATCATCGCTATCTAGAGTTGTTGAAGAAAAGAGTCCGGTGCATAGGTTACATGGATCCCCTAAAGCTTCACCGTTAAAAACTTTACAGCCTAGTCATACTCCGAAAGCGTCTCCAGTGCATTCAGTAACATCAAAATCAACTCCACTTAAAAAAGCGGGCCAAAAACATGCAGAGGAAGGAAAAAGCAACAGTGATGAACAGTGGATCGATGGACCTAGAATATCCAAATCAAAGTTAGTAGAAGCAAGGCATATTATCAAGGAAACTCAAGGCAACAAACGCGAAACTTGGATCGACGGTCCAATGCAAGAACCAAAAGTACCAATACAATTTGAATCTGTGCCAATGCAACCGGCCAATAATCCTCCTTTACCACTTCAGCTCGGTATTCTTGGTGCTCTCGGCAGTGAAAACCTGGGATACGGGTATATGGACAACCACAAGAAAAATATGATAAGGAAATGGGTTGAAAATCAAACGTCACAAATTCATAAATCCAGACATAGCTCACCTAGTCACAAAGCGCAGGTTGCACACAAAGAACCTGGAGCAAAAGTTTCTAATGAACCTGAAAATGCTCTTAAAATGGAGCCAGTGACGAAGGACTCAGTACGGCGAATACATGTGGAAGAATCTGTAATAAGGACAGGATTAAAAGCTGGTTCCAAGGGAATGGCAATAGAAGAAGAAAATGTTGGACCTGGTGATCAGAATTCCATGAGTAAAAAATGTTCCAAACCAAGTAAACATGATATAGATGATGATGATGACAGTGAAGAATTAGCTGAAATACCACCAGCTTTACCTATAATGCAACCCAGCAGTCTTAGTAGTAGAGAAGTTTCAATGGAAAGTTTAGATAGTAAATATAAAGAACGGTTGAGAATGGAAGATGAGTTAGCTTCGAATCATAGTAGAGACATAGATCCCCATGGCATGAGTAGAGGTATGAACGACGATGAAGACGAAATTTTAGAAATAATTGAAGTAGAGGAGCCCCTAGAACCTGTCCCAATGATGGACTCTTGTCTTCAAGTAACTGAAGAGGATATAGCATTCTGTATGGGTTACGCTGAAAATCCTTTACCAGAAGTAGATCAAGAAGATTTAGACGATCATCCTCTAAGGATTCTTAGTCAAGAAAATTTAACAGTGGCATCAACGTTCACAGATACTCTCTCATTGTATAGTGAAGTTGAACGCCAAATTAGAAATGAAGCCTATCTTAGACAAACAATAGGATTTTACGCGGACAAATACAGCGGTGATCGTGGACTTGGCTTAAATCCACATGAAAGCTTACCTTCATCACGATCAAGAATTGATGACATAATGAGCCTAACTGAACTGTACGGCTCTGGGCGTAATATGTTAGACATCAATGACCTGGCCATTACGAGGATAGCTCCCCAATTTCAGTCTCTATCACTGTCGAACGTTCGTGATACAGAAGAGTTTGGAGGTGACGGTTCTGTCTACAGTGAACCAGCTTATAGGCCAAGTGATAAAATATGCAATAGTTGCAAGCGAACCATGTCTAGGCCAGGAAGTGCTGTAGGAGAGTGTGATGCATATCAAGATTTAGAAGCACATAACGATTGTTACGGCCCTTTCGAAAGGTATCGAGGCAATGATATAACTGACGCGCGTATTGCGTCCTTAAGACATCCTGATGGGGCATCAGATCCTAATCTACGCGAAGAAAGGCGAATACCAGGGAGTGGTGCTCCTTCATTTAAAGAACTAAAGTCAAACATGCATCTGGAAGTGACACCTCCGGTGGTCACAACTGAACCACGAACGGAGAAAAGTGACAAATGTATAGCGAGGGTAGTTGCTAGTTCTAAACCTGACGGTTATGATAGCGGCCATGAGTCTACACCACGGACTGGTAAACACAGTCCCGCAACAACCTCTAGACGAGCCGAATCAGGCTACGATTCAGTTCCGAGGGACTCAGATGCATCGTCGCTAGATTCGTACCCAACACGGCGCGCAGCTGTGGCCCGAGCGCATGCGAAAAAGCACACCACAGCGAAATACAAACAGCATAGCGACCGATCTTTCTGTTCTTGGCTAAGAAACCCCTTCACCTGCAAATACGCCGATACAGATCCAGAAATCAGTGACTTCTAGAGCAAACATCAAAATGTATTAAATTGTAAAATTCTAAATAGATATCGTTAAGCTACGTTACCGAATTTAATCTGGAGACTGCTTTTGTACTCTAGTACTCGTATTTATAAAATAAATGCTTCGACTCTGTCAGGTTACCACTGTATTTTTCTAGATTAACGAAAGCTTCTAGCTCCGCGCTCTAAATATGATAATTTAGATAATATTATAACACTATTGTAAATACAAATGTTATGCGAGGATTGCTATGACTTGTTAGCGTTTATCTTCTGCTCATTTTTGTACTTTTATACTGTCATCATGAGAAAACTTCTATTCCCAATGTATAGTGAAATAATTTTCAACGGTTGGAGTAGCTTTTGTACTGAACCCACTTGTAAATTGTTCAAAGCAAGATGTCTTCCTCTGTCTTCCCCTGTCTGTGACAATTTCATATCGAGGAAATTATTTTCTATATCTGCACTGGCACTGACCTCATTGTCGTTATCTCTCGCGTTTATTCCAATCACTTCTGGACAGCTAATTTCTTAATCCTCCATTTTGTATATTAAATCCAAAGAACAAGTTTGTTGTGCTGTTATGACTTTTATAAATCTACTAGTATGAAACACTTTTGTATGAATAATCAGAACTAGAGTGATTGGACTAGACTGCGTATAATTTATATCAATGTAACTAAAAATCTCGTTTCTAGGATTTAAGACTGTTGTCATTTCATTGGCCATGTTTTATATAGCTTTAACATTTTGATATATTGTAACAATGTAACGAGAGGTTGACGGCTCCGGGTGTAACATGAGACTCACCGCACTCGTCGACTTTATCGAATGTTGGTAAACTAAGTTAACGCTTTATGTCAATGTTTTGTTATTGTACTATTAATATTACAAATATATATCCTAAATTCTACTATGCGTTCGTATTAGTTTACAATAAATTGTTCGATTTCGATTAATCTTGGTTTTATTTCATTGAAACACATACACGTTCTTGAACTATTTCATGTTTTACACTGAGGCTATTAATATTTTAAATCATCAAAAAATTGAATTTAAATGTCTCTATTTACCATATAATTTTAGCATGTTGCATCTGAAATATTTAATCCACGGTTGACAATTTACTACAAAAAAATTGATATCTTTTTCATTTCAAATTTAAATTTCAAAATTTGACAGCTTAAACAAACATAAGGTTGCCAGTTATGAATTGACAGATTTCAAGCATAGAGGCCTTCATGCAGCGAAACACTGCAATACACAAATAGTTTTTAGTTATCAAATATTGCTAATAGGCTAAGTTTAATCGAGAGATCTGCTATAATCTAGGTTCGCCTACTTTACCTAAACGCTACAACGACATCCCGGATCCACACAGCCGTTTTAATCAAAAAAAGTACACCAGACGAAGATTATTCGCTTCCTTAATCGCTTATGCTATAGTAAAGAGATCATCCAAATAGAAGCCACTATGCTCCAGCACTTAAACAAAAAAACCATGAATAAACAATGTGATACCGAGAACTCCCGCGCCCTAGGGACGGGAATTTCAAAATATTTTGGGGATATAAACTTTTTTCCCTCCTCGAAAGTGGAGCAACTTTCCCCTGTTAAGATGCAGCCCTATTATCTTTCATTTCGCCGGTAATTTAACATTCTCGGTGCACCCCGCGAAAATCAAGCTATCAAATAAGACGTCGCCTACCCTTCGTGGGGTGACAACTTTTTTCTTGGAAATCTCCCAATAATTTGTTAAAGTGGCAGCTGGTTAGCCCATAACGCTTATCGGATTCTAAAAAGATTTTAGCGTTTTTACATTCGATGGGGAAAGTTATATTTTCATCGGTAAAGGCAATAAATTCTACTTTTTTATCGTAGATTTTGTGAACTCATTCGAAATTGCCAGGAGTGGAAGCCATACTTTTTAACGCCAGGAAGTGTGATCGACTGAAATTAGGGAAGATGAAACTATTGAGTTGGAAGCGAATAAAGAGGGTGACAACCACTCTAAAGTAAATTGCATTTTGTTCACAGTGTAATCTGGGAAAAACCGAAATATTGGCATAGTATTATATCTGGAGAGAGATACTGCAGCGTTACGATTTAGTCACCGGCAATCGGGGTGGGGGTTATGGGGTGATTCTACCAGTCATGCTAAATAAGTATCAGTATGAAACTCATAATCAATTCGAAATTTAAAAAAAAAATATTTTATTCCACATAGCCTACATGGGCACTTTAACAAAGTCACTCGTAGACGCATACCAATACATGAATACACAAGGCACAGTCGTTTGGCAGCTCTATAGCTGACCTCAGCGACAGATGTTATAGTCTCGATCTGATTCAGGCTTTTAGTGCCCCTTTATTCTAGGGCTCTTAACTAAAGCGCTTGTGTGTGTTACGACCTTCTGGCGCAATACTTATGTCGTACTTAGAAAGCTTTGCCCTGTGACTGAATGAAACCTTTCTTATTCTTAGCTAGTTTAGCTAGTTGTATTAGCCTACATATATGTACAGTCCAGAGCAATAATACGATGTGCAATTCTTAATCGTGTGGTTAGTAGGTACCTAACCTGGTGACAGAGTTTTTATGCCTCCCATGACCCTCTGACTTGGCTTTACATGCCGCCAAGAAATATATCTCAGGCATGCTGGTTCCCTCACGATGATTTCCTTCACCGAAGCAAGTGATTATTATACAATACGCACATTGGTTTCGAACTCGAGACCTATGACTTGGCAGTCCGACGGACGCATCACCAGGCTATAAACTCACTGCTATAAAAATACTGCTGCTATGCAAATAAGTACATTTTATGTTGATACGTTTTCCTTATGGTCGTATGGGTATGGTCTTGTACCAATATGAACTAGGGCGTTTCCCAGCGGTGGAATTGTAACTTCACAACAAAATACTGGTAGCTTTATAATTTTGCGCAAATGTAAAGCATTTATGCTCTCGACTGTACACAGCTATGTAGGATCCCTGCTCCCTCTCCCGCTAGCATCCTTAACTTAACGAACAGCCGATTATTTAATAACGCGCACGCTGTCACATAATACGGCATCAATAAGTACAAAATGCGGATAAAAATAATAGCTCCGACCGTAGAAGGCACACGCGTAGACCGGCGAGCCGAATCGCACGTGACACGAACACAAATCGCGTAAACATACCCACATTCTTTCACACAATTATACACAGTATAAGTCAAGAAATAGAGCCTATTATTCTACGAGCGTGTGGGTTCTGAAACATTGGAACGTGTTACATACTGAAATAATAACAAAACGGATAGGTATCAGGGGTAGGTATAATGGTGTATCAATCCTGAGTCATGGAAGAAACACCGAAGGTATCACATTTGTCATGGAACGTCTGTTGTCTACGGACTTGTGGCCAGCATACAAACTAGAGACGTAAATACTTAGGCCCAGGTAATAAATAGGGACAACGCAAAAACGTGCTTGAAAACAATTTTTCTAGAGTAATTTAAAAAAACCTAGAAGGTCAAAAATACTGTTGCCAGAAAATTTTGTACTGTATTTTTAGTCTTAAGAAATTTTAGAAAACTGATTCGCAGTAATAAGCTAATTTCAGTCCGACCTTTTTGATTTAACTTTCATATATTTTATGTAGTTTTCATAAGGGATCATGGCATTAGGCGCATAGCCAGTTTATGTATTTTCATTGAAAAGAGTGTCCATGGAGTTTCTTGCCCATTCTTCTCCATAGAGATCTGCGCTTTGGAATGGGCAACTACAGTTCTTTCACAAGTTATTATGTCTTGTGTCTGTGACTGTAGCTTAGCCTTCTTTGTTTTTCTGACATTAAAAAGTGCCTGTAATGGTCTAATTGAATCAATGCTTTTGAGTTTGAATTTCCAATATCTAGTTTCAAGTAATGCAATTGCGGTCTAACCTACGGAATCATCCGGAAATATGGAATGTTTGTTGTATTTCACACGATAGGTAAAAGTAATCCCGCATAAGTAGCCCCTGGCTCCAACCAAAGAAAACATCACAGAATATTTTCGTAGTTCAAAAGCAAACGAGAAAAGCAGGAAACCATACGGATAAAACACGCCCATACAATATAAAAATAAATTGAATTCTAAACAAAACGACTTTCGACTTTTCTTTAGGTGACGAACAAAAAAAAACCAACATCTGCCGAATGTAAATGGGCATTTTGACCAGCTGTGTTGGAATGGTAAAGGCGTTGGGTACAATGTGGGACAACTTGTATTGTATTCTTTTGTATGGTGAGTTTTGTTTCTTCAAAAAGCCCATCCGGGGAACATTTCGGCGACGGCATACGTGCTCTGAATTCGAAGCTCACTGAACAAGACACTGAACGCCTTTCGCGAGGCAAGTATAAATTCTGCGCGACCCTTTGAATAGATATTCTTTGTTTATCTACCATAATTTAGAGCTTAGGTCTTGAAGGAATTATGTTAGGGACCGTTTTTGGGACTAGAGTCTGTAAAGTACGATGGTACGTGGGAAGATTCGCAAGTTTCCGTAACACTGCCAAAAGGTTTTATTAATAAACATAAAGGGAGGTTCATGGTTCTGAATACTAATTTAACGAATCTATTTTTCAGAAGTATTTATAAGGTTAACACTAACTAAAAAATAAGAAATGGAATTTGTTTCAAACCATTTTCTCAAAAAGTAGGAGGTCGAAGAAGAAGAGAACTTAAAACGTTAGGTTAAAAAATAACAAAACGTTGGACAAAAAAATGAACGTGAGAGGTATAATTCCGTACTCGGCAACAAGCAGCAGTGCTGTTGCCGCAGTGCTGCCACTAAGGTGCTTTGCTTACATTGCTGCCGCGACATTGCTGCCTAGCTCGGAATGTAATCTCATATATAAGCTTATAGAAATTTTATGGGGAGTGTAATGTGGCGCAGTAGTGTCGCGGCAGCACTGCTGCGTGCAGCGTGCTTTGGAATCATACCTTAAAGCTTATAAGAGTTGATAATTCAGATACAAGAGGTGCAGATCAGGTCAAAATGTACCAAAGTGTATTCACTTCAAAAAGCACAAACACGATGAAAACAAAGAATTCTCTTCCAACCAATCGACCAACAGATTCTCCTAGAGTGCAAAGGTTCCAGCAATATGAACGAAGCTGCCAATAAGAGCCCAACAGAATAGAAAAATAGCAGCGATCCAGGCAGCTGCAATCTCTACGAGAATCTGGTATATTTTTCAAGGCGTCAAATCTGTGCGTTACACCGCACTGTCGCAAATCGAATTTGTCTCCTCCGAGTTGAGCCGAATCAATCTGCATTATCCCTCTGACATTCCGCTGCAAGGGATGGGAATAAGCGATGATAGTTGTATGGTATCCGATATTATAGTGAGTTTCTTGTTTGTTAGTAGGGCTAAATACTACAGAATTTGGTGTAATTTTTTCGCCGCAATACTCGTGTCCCTATAATATCTGGTTATGTTTTCTGGTAGTTAATTACAAACACACATCTCCATTCTATTTTCAAATAGATCTACCATTAGAGCCTTACTGCATACTGTGAAAAAAAAACTTTAATATTCAAAGTGCGAAGGACCAGTTACCAAAAAACTCAAATCAGTTTATTTCTAAATAATACGACTGCAAAAACAGAAAATGACCGCCAAAAAATAACATAAAGTAAGCTGTTCACTAATTTTCAAGTATTTGGTTAGGTGGATAACGAAGAAAATTGTGATCATTGGAAAGAACAGACGGAGGCCTTTGCCCAGCAGTGGGACAATATTAATTAGGCTTTACCAAAAGCCGTCGTATGTACAACATACCCGCCATTTTTCACGACTTGCACCAACTTCCAAGACGTGTCGAGAGACGGCCGAAGCCGCAGCGATTTCTCAGGATTTGAGAGCGCACTCCAACTTAAAGCGCACGCACTTTAACCATGTTTACACTTCGCCCGCAGCCATCGTGAAGGAGATGGGAAATAACTACAGCATATGGGGTAGGCAGAGATGTTACACAAAATGTAAGTCCAAAAATATTGCAAAAATCGAAAACTGGGGAAGCTTTTGAATATTTTAGGCCAAAACTAACTATACTTATCGGACACTGTTGAAAGATAGCTTAGAGCAAGAACAAAAAGTAGTCGAAGCATCACAGATAAGGAAGCACTAAAAAACCTCTCCCCGATTATTAAAATAATTAAAGTTTATTTCGGGTTACTTTGGCCATAGCTATAATTATACCTTCCAGACTAACATATATATGATGAAAATACAATTTGTTTTGGTAATAAATAGAACCTTAAAATTATGTATGTTAGTAACACTTCACTTGTGCACTATAACTAAAGCTCTTATGGCCATGGCATAAAGATAACATTATTTTTATGCCATGGCCATAAGAGCTTTATGTTCACCTCTTATTCGAGTTCTGAACATACATCTACAAATATCATATCAGCCCGCAATCACACGCTGGGTATAGACCTTCCCTTTTTTCTGCCACACTTCCCGGTTCTGAGCGTCCCTTATCCAGGTTTTTCCCGCGAACTTTGACGACATCGTCAACCCAACGAGCTTGAGGACGGCCATGGTTTCTTTGGCCCAACCTTGGCCACCACTTTACAAATATACGTAGGTTAAACTATGACTGCCTGTGTGACGTTATTTATCCATTTTCAGTCATAAAAGTCACCCAACATTGTATGGGTACTGATTGGATTCTATAGTCGTATTCAATCCCTCTAATGACACTAAATAACGCCATTGACGTATAATATTGCCAGCTTACACACATTCTTCTGTATATCCTTGAAATAACGCGTGCCTACATAACGTCCCACTAATGTGATTATTTCAATAAAATATTCATAATACTGATAAAGTAGAGATTGTAATAAAAACCGGCCAAGTGCGAGTTGGACTCGCACACCGAGGGTTCCGTATAAACTGGTCGGTATTTTGTTATAAAACTACATATTTGCGATTTTCAGATTTTTTCCTTTGCATGTGCTGTAAGACATTGCTTCTAGCCAAATTTCGTGATTCTAGGTCAACTAGGAACTACTATAGGTTTTCCACCCAAAACCTATAGGGTATTTCCGGATGACCTAGAATTGTCAATTTTGGTTGAAAGCAAGGTCTTACAGTACAAGTAAACGGAAAACTTACAAGTTTTCGCAAAAATCTAAATTTGCCCATATCTTTTTATCGTGTTGACTCAGGACCTTGATTTTTATACACCTTGTTGAAATTTATACCAGATACTGAGGTCTATTACCTCAGTATCTGGTATAAATTTCAACTTGCTAGGTCCGCCTATTCCTGAGAAAATCGGTGGTGACCCTGGACAGACAGACAGACGGACAGATGGACAAGAAAGTGGTCTTATAAGGGTTCCTTTTTTTACCTTTTGAGGTACAGAACTCTGAAAAGCAGAAATTCTAACGAAGTGTTTTGCGCTGGTACTTGTGAAAGTCAAGTTATTTTCACTTTTATTCACTTAAATACATTTAAAGGGTGTAAGAACACGTTTAACAAAGCCGAGACGTACTTGATCTTCTTTCTCGATATTTTTTTATTCTAGACAATACCTGTAAACCAGAAGGTTGCCATCAATATCACCGTATCTAGAAAGATACGGTGATATTGATGGTCACCCTGTATGGATACTCTTAATAATAGCAGAATAAATAATATATACTTAGGTAATAGACAAAAACTGCATAAGCGTGTAGCATATCCGACCGTTCAATTTAGAACTTTAATCTTCCTGAAAGTGATAATTCTGTGAGAATCAATACCGACGACTGTACGGTTCAATGGTAATTCTTAAATGAAGAAACATGACACAGAATGTCAGGTAATTCTTATCGACGAGCACACGTTCCCGACTAATTTACCACAAGACTCTTGATCCGAACAAATTGGCTCCTGATCACAAACTCCTACTGTGACGCGTTCATGCGACTTTGCTATAATTATTTGTGTAGGCGTTTCAATTTTTCACGCACCACGCTTGTGATTGTGGTCGCTTTATACATGTTTTAATCTTTCTGAAGTATTTTATAAAGGAAGCCAACCTTAAAGGAACTGGTTTCATGTTTTGTTCATAAAAAAATCCCGCTTTTTGAATGTCAATAAATTGAAATAAATATAGCGACTATTCAGTTTTAATATTCTTAAATTAATATATAAAGATATCGTTCGTCGAAAGTAAATTTTCCGAAATTAAACCCTTTACTTACTTTTTATTTTGCGACAACATTAACGCAAGTTCGTAACGGAAAATCACTTCAGCTAATTACGAAATCTCATGTCGGTAAATCTACAAACAGTATCTGAGAACGTCTAGGCTTGAATCCATACCCTTTGAGCTAAACCCGAACCCAGCCGGGACGTAGCACAGGAACATTTCGGGCCATTAAACGTGTCTGAACGGGGACATATCGATTGGCGGCGCATAAAATATGTCCCAGCGACCACGTAAATAAGCCGATGTAGCTGATATAAAGGCTGTGCTGTTAGAGAATGTTCCATTGCTAGGTTATGTGAGCGTTTTGAATAGTTATGGTATGTCTAGATTCATGTCATACTTTAGGAGAATCGTAGTTTTTAAATACAGCTGAGTACTTAATACTCATTACTTTTATCATATTTTTTGTTTTTCACTATTTCAAATTTTAATTTAATTTAATTGAATAAAGGCGCTTATTAGTTTATTACCTGTAAGTGATTCATAATCATCATTTCAGCCGAAAGACGTCCACTGCTGGACATAGGCCTCACCCAAGTGTCGCCACATTGACCGCACCAGGTCATCGGTCCACCTAGTGGGAGGCCTTCCAACGCCACGTCTTCCGGTTCGCGGTCGCTACTCCAGAACTTTGCGGCCCCATCCGCTGATTTCAATGTGGACAATAATTGTTAATCAATTATTGCACCAATTATTGCTGAATTCTCAAATTCCGAGGACTGGTTAATAAGATTAATCTTGTCAACCTTATATACAGTAGCAAATAAGGCCTATTTTCCTCTACAAAAGTTTATAGTCTTTCCTGCAATAGGTTTGAATATGCAGAAGCATGCATATACGAACGTTATGGTCGCTGAGTAAGATGATCCTGCAAAGTTCGAATCTTTCATATTCCCAAATGATAGGGAGGCTCATATTCACAAGACATTTACGAGCTAATATAACTGCATTATAAAATAGCTGTAAAGAAACTCTTATTACACAGATGCTACCCTCATCATTCTCATTTTATTAAGCCCTTATTGTTTCCAATAAAAAATCTAGAAGATATCCTATAAAAATGAGGTATAAGTCAGCGAGAAAATGATAAAGCCTCTAAATCAGGAGGCAGCACCGTTGGAGGAAGTGTTTATAAGAATTTATGCGTATTTAAACGACTGCTTTCATCGTCTGCTTGTATTAAGTACGCCATTATGCGTTATATTTTACGTAAAAGACGTGATTTTGTGTGATGCCATATTTTTTTTAGATGAGCAAAATTGTCGATCAAAAAGCAAAGCTGACTGTGAAGAGGGGCCCGCAAGAGCCGATGCCTGCCAGGGCTGCGGGACTGTTCGAAAGAGATACCGCGGCCCTGGAACACAAAGGGTAAGCAAGGAACATGGATGGGTTTTAGTCAATACAAGTCTGACACTCCCTTCCGCTCTGCCCAGAGCGGGAGAAGTCATTTGATGATTTCCCAAAAGAAGAAAAAAAAAATTGCTGACTGTGAAAACGCATCGATAAATCTCTAGGATACAATCCTCAAAACGAATCAACGAAGGGACGTAGGTAGAAGTATAGGATCACTAGGACTTGTCTGAACAAAGATTTGACAATTCTAATACATGCTTATTTATCAAAATCTAATATCAATAACAGGCTCAGAAACATGCTTATATTATGTAGATACAGTAGAACAATTTTAGATAACAATGATATTCATAAAGTCATAAACAAAAAAAGACATACAAAATCCCATTTTGATGCAAATAACAACCGCAGGTGTATCATCTCTCTGTCGTGCATACAACATAAACTATACGACACTTTCATTTCTACGATGCGTGTGTGTCTATATAAAAAGTGACAGTTTGCAATTTAAATAATATATACCGTCCCGTTTATGTTTCAAATCCGAGCTTACGGTTTTGTAGTGCTGAGAATACGCACAGAGCGGCGATAAAATTTATTGTCACCCGTACGACATCTGGTGCCTTCCCCCTGATTGTGGCGCAAGAAGAGAACGACAAGCGTTTAAAAGAACTTCGGCAATACGATATGCAAAAACCTCGTGCTCTGGTAAATAAACCAACAGTCAGTGAAGCGTTAGCGGGGACAAGTGTGACAAAAGTGACACCCACTTTGAAAGCGTTTCTACCTTATGCATGGTGTTAGGGACAGCGAAATGCGAATCCGGTTACCATGAATTCAGTATTATGATTATGATAAACAGGATTTGTATAGATTTTATTTTGACGGTACTTTATGACCGATGACTAATCGGAACTATTGTGAATCGTAAGTCAGGCATAACCCTTTATAGACTTTCCACAGGATTGATATAAACTTTACAGTAAATGACATTATTTACTGTAATGTTTATCATTCATTTGTGCTGATTTCTATAACTGATAGAACGGCTCTTGGTCCTCAGCATACGACATGATATGAGTATTTTTGTTTAAGGTTGTATTTAGCACCCTGTCACTGTGATCTGTTTATCATTGAGGCCTTGGCTGGACTAAAGCGAGGTGCCTCTGGAAAAAAAATTGCATATAAGTTAACCATGTTTCTAAAGATAATACTTATCTGCATCACAATCAACGCTGGCAGTCTGGCACAAATGAGCTGTTCTAACTCGCTGCCGCTTATACCTTTCACCGTGTGAGGGGAAGACGAACGCAAACTGTTTCCTGAACGTACTCAACATTCAGAAGAATAAAACCTTCACAATCTCGCCGTGTACACGTAAATTCAGTTAAAAAGTTACCCTCAACGATACATAGGAATAGGCTCCTTTTTGTGGTTCTAAGAAGTCTTTTTAGTAGAACTTCGTAAGCTGGATCGTTTTACTTTCAGAGCGGTTAGTTAAAGTATCAGCATTTTATTGGCAATGGAAAATTCTGTTGATATTTTGTTTTTTTGTCATGCTTGATTATCACTTTTACATAACATAACATCAAGCCTGTAATTCTCGAAGGGTTAGGTAGAAGTGTACCTAACAGTACACCCAAACGTCAGTTATGTTTAAGTCCCATGTAATAGGGGGCGAGCCTATTGCCATCAACCGGGCATAAGTGCAGTCTTCGTAGCTGCTATTGAGAATTTCTTAATGGAAAAAAACCCAATAACAATTTGCCCGCCTCGGGAATCAAACCTAGCGCCTAATGCTCAGAAGTCGCAATTACGTCCAATAGATCAACGAGGCAGTCTTTTACATTAGTACTATGCTATACCAATGCGATCCAGGAAACCTGCGGCCCAGTTTGCTCAGATTCGCGTTGTAACTTTGCCAAGATAGTTATCTCATACATCCTGATTGGAATAACTTTCCCATTTGAACTAAATCAATGAGTGCTTAAGAGTTTGACCTGTTATTTTTGACGTGACAACGTCTAATAAATCGATGAACGCCAGCTGCATGCACAAAAAAGTGTCCAGTTACGCTCATTGTCCCGTTACGCTCATTGTACGCATGCGCCGCATGTATCTGTCTTCCACTCGATTTCATGACGTTGTCACGTTAAACTATCGTCCGTAAACCAACTCAACAGAAAACCATTTTTTTTTTTAACAAAGAACAGTATAGATCAATAAATATTGAAAAGCCTTCATCTGTCCGAAAATATATTCAGTCCCTGATATCTTAACAAATGGTCAAATCAAATAACCCTGAAGGACGTCGGTGCGTCTTAAAAAGAAAACAAAGGTTTCATTCAAGTTGTAATTTAAATTTTTATGTTTGAATACCGTAAGCCCTGCTGAAGTAGATAAGGAAAAATATAATTTATTTCAATACGCTTTGCATATTAATTGAATTTCTTTCTTAGTAACGTTAAAAGGGGCAAATATTCAAACGTTAAAATGGAAAATATGGATAAATAAATGTTGCATAATCAAAGTTTTTTTTTTTTATGAAAGTGATTTTTCCTAACGTGGGCTAAATATTGTTGTTTTAATTAAGTGAAGGGGGACAGTAAAAAATAATTGGTATTATAGTAATACCAATTATTTTCGTTGTCTTAGTAAAATGATGGCGCTTTTTAACCGACGAATAAGGGGGTTTTCAAATTTTTAATTCGACAAACCATCAGGGTGTAAACAGACTCTTCACGAAGCCGTCAACATACGTACATTAAACTAAGTAACTTTACGCAAAAAATATTGCTGGGAAACGACTTTTCTTGGGGTGAAAAATCACGTTTTACGGTAGGACTCAATATAATGCATTCAAAACATTGTGCTGATGGATGGATTGAATAGTACGGGGGTCGTGAAGGTGTCTTAAGTTAAAAAAAAAAAAACTTTGAAAACATGTATATAAAAAAAAACTTGTGAATAAGTTAGAACTGTGACCCCCAATATCTCCGTAACTAGAAGGTACGATCTAGAACAAAAAACATATCGCAATGACGGGGAGACAAGTGCCTTTCACCATCGTTAAGATTCTTTTTACACCCTTAATATATTTTTCTCCCTATGAAATTATTTTGTTCTATCCAGATTTTTTTATTGGACACGATTCCTGCCAATACAAATATATCAATCAATATCGTGATGCATTCTTATTAGGTATAATAAAATTAATTCAAGCACTCCAACCAAAGTACAATTAAACCAAATTGTCGCAACCTCTGCACTGAACCCCACTACTCTCTGCATTCATCTCTCGCACTCAAAATTCATTTGCCCCAAAAATGCAACTGGCACCCCCACAGTTAAAATTAAAGCTAATTAACTTTTTAAACTCTGTCTACCCCGTGGCCGCTGGCGTATAATTAAAACGAAACAAAAGTCAACTTTATACCCCCCTAAGGAGTAGCCTACTGTTGCCTGGTATGGGTATTTTTTACGCGAGAAACTTTATGGGGACTGGGTCGCGTAATTAATTAAAGAAATTAACGTATTTTCATAATGGAAGATACAATGGTAGATAAACTTTAAATGGCTGTAGAAATCAATCACATACTACGGAGTTCACGTCAGTGCGTCGACCTCTTTTCAACCTTATTACTTAGGATATAAGAGTGAAAAATAATAATAATAAACATTTTATTTCAAGCAACTAAGGCCCATAGGTAAAATACACAAAATAATCTTATACAATAATAAACTAATATAAAAATAAGTGCGGTACCGCACTGATTTCGGGAACAGGGCTTCCTTCCTCCCTTCTTCCTCTCTACTTTAGTAAAACCCTCTTCATCGACTTGGCCCGCTCTTGGCAAGGAGCTATGGACCGCAGACAGGGCAGGTTGAGCACCCTTTGTAACCCCAATTTTGGATTGTCGCTTAGGCTGCGACGCATCCGATTTGCCAGTGGTGACAATAGCAGCGTAGGCACGTTTAGGGGTCGACGTACCTACGCGTGACGTTTCCGCAGCCGGTGTTGTGGCGCGGGCGACGGCGGCGGCGAGCGGCGCTAGGTCAGCATTATCAGCAGCTGGCAACGTACTTGTGTTCGCCGATTCAAAACTGCCGATTGATGCATTTTGCGCCGCTTGACGTGTGCTTACCTTTGAGGCCTCAGGTGACCCAATTACTGAACCAACGTTTCGCAATAATGCTATTTCCGCTCGTAGTTCAGTATTGGTTTTTTCAGAAACCTCCATTCTGGACCGCATCTTGATCATCTCCGCTTTCAAGACAGTGATGTCCTTTAGCAGCCGTGTGACATCGACGTGATCGAATGTGACGGGGGGCAGCAGCTTCGCCACGAAATCTGCCACGTCGTTGTCAGTCCTCTTCAACATATCAATAATATCTTGGAGACTCTTTTCAGTTAAATCTCAGCGGCGAGACAGCATCTGGTCCAACTTTCCAAGTGACTGGAACAGTAACAGCTTTCCACTGCTGATGTCGTCCTCCTTGAAATTGGTCCGGCATATCTGCAGGATGCTCACCTCGTCCATGTAGTCGATAGCATGGACCAGGAAAGCCAGCAACTCATTGACTATGAGTTTTTCGGAACTCATAGTATTTACGGGCAGCGCCTATGGCCGCGCAAAACGTGAATAAAATTCGTACCGTGCACAGTGGAAACACGTCCGTGTTCGAGCGCGCATCGCACTGCAAAGAAAAAAGAAAAGTGAAAAGAACAGAAAAAAAAAAGAAAAGTGGTAGACTGTCAATAAAATCAAGTAGTACGCACAACGGCTTATGCAGTTTATGCAGATCTCTCATTGTACAGAAAAGATATACAAAGCGAGGCCACGTTATACTGGAAAAGTAAAGCTTGATGGTCATACCTTCGTGTGTACATGAATCAACTTTGGATTCTCACAAGGATAGTCTGGTTTCTTCATTTCTCTGCGATAGACATAAACTATAGAGAGAACCTCGTGGCTAAATATTAACAGCCACTCTGGTCTAACTTCAGGTTAAGCCGCGCTTACTTAGGTTACTCTGTGGATGGGTGACCACCTATTATATACTGAGTTTCCTCCGTGCCTCAGAAAGCACGTTAAGCCGTCGGTCCCGGCTGTCAATTGTAGATCTTAGACAGTCAGTGGCGAAAGTCTGACATCCAGTCTTACCAAGGGGTATACCGAAAACCCTCTGAGTTGTGGAGATCAGATAGGCAGTCGCTCCATAGTTGGGAAAAGGTTAAGCAAATGATGATGAGACATAAACTACAGATCTTCATCTGCTACGATCCTGCTCCTGCTAAATCTTGTGCATGGTTTGTAACCAATCTTCTTTTTATGGACCAACCTTTTACATCAATATCATTGTTGTCATAGAGTTCATATTAAATGAGACTTTAGTCCAGTAACTTACAAACATTGAGTGGCGTCTAACCCTGCACTTCATGATACGAGTAGAAACAACAATCAATTTTTTCGTTCCTAACTGCCCCCTTACTAAAATTTCAGTAGATAATGATTCCTCAAAACAGGATTGCCGACAGGGTAAAGTGCGGATCTTACACCAAAATATTGCTGGCATCTGTAACAAACTAGCCATGGTAGAAGTAACTTTATCTGAATTAGTAGAAAACAACAAGGAGGTTGATATACTATGTTTTGGTGAAACTTTTGTTAAAAAAGGCTCGGAAGATAATATTAATCTTAATCATTTTAAATTAGCTGCATCATTTAGTCGAGATAAATGTAGAGGGGGAACTTGTATTTTAACCAGTAAGATATTTGACACCAAAACATTGAGTATTCCATCAAATCTAGCTACCAAATTTTATTTTGAATGCTGTGGCGTAGAAATTATTGGTTTCAGCCTGGTAGTTGTTAATATATATAGAATACCAGATCAGAGAAAGGCTCAAGTGGGCGTCTTTCTTCATAAACTTGACATTTTGTTGAACTACTTGACGGACCAATACAAAAGAAAGAAAATTGTTATTTGTGGTGACTGGAATATCGACATTTTAAAAGATAACTCTGTGACGAAAGAACTTTTAAGCATACTTAATAACTACAATTTTGAAGCTCACATAAAATCACCAACTCGAGCAAACTCTTGCATTGATCAAATCGCCAGCAACATAAAGAATGTTCAGTCAGAAACTCATCACTTGGGCCTGTCAGATCACGAAACAGCACAAACGATTACTATAAAAGCGAAAAAACACAAAACAATATTTAGTTGGTCTGAGTTCAAACGTGACTACTGTTCGGACAACATTGATAAATTTTGCGAATGTATGTCTTCTCTTTCATTTTCGGAAACTCTTAAATCTGACACTCTAGCAGAAGCTTTTAATTTGTTTTATGAAACTTTTACTTTATTTTACGAACTGTGCTTTCCGGTAATTAAGGTTAAAGTTAATAATAAACCAGTGACACAAGGCATTAAAAGGTCTAGTAAAACGAAACGTCAGCTATATCTTAAATTCATAAGTAATAAAATTAATAAAAAACATAATGAAACAAAATATAAACTTTATTCTAATGTGTTTAAACGATGTGCACAGAAAGCACATAAAATTATGATGACTAAGCGTATACAAAAGCATAAAAACAAGTGTAAAGCTACTTGGAACGCTATCTCTTCGACTATAAATAATAATGACTTATTTAAAAATGACA
This sequence comes from Lycophotia porphyrea, assembly GCA_950005105.1. Lineage (NCBI taxonomy): Eukaryota > Metazoa > Arthropoda > Insecta > Lepidoptera > Noctuidae > Lycophotia > Lycophotia porphyrea. The sequence continues at coordinate 16,311,792 of OX465393.1, forward strand.
TTGACGAAATAAATTTAAATAACATGACATATAAAAATCCATTAGACATCTCCAATATATTTAATAACTATTTCATAAATTTGACATCCAATCAGCCAATTCATTCCAGTAATATTAAGTTAAATGAAAATAACAAAAATTTAAATACAATTTTCCTGAACCCTGTAGATGCAATCGAAGTACATAAAATTATAATGTCCCTAAATAACAGCAAGACGAGTGGGTATGACGGCATCGCCACTCAAGTTTTAAAAGCGTGCGCTACTTATATATGCCATCCAATTGCGCATCTAATAAACTTGTCTTTTTTGGAAGGTGTATTTCCTGAGCAGCTAAAAATGTCTACTGTGAAACCACTTTTTAAAACGGGAAATAAGTCTGACCCTAATAACTATCGTCCTATCACCATAGTACCCATCTTGTCAAAAATTTTTGAAAAGGCAATGCTTAGCCGGCTAAATAATTTTCTTTTTACACACAACATATTATGTAAAGAGCAATTTGGTTTCCGTAAAGGTTGTTCAACTGCTCTTGCAGTCTTTAACCTAATGAAAATTGTAACAGAAAGCATTAACAATGGCAATCCACCAGTGTGTCTGTTTTTAGATATGAGCAAAGCCTTTGATTTTGTGAATCATTCGAAGCTCTTAAACAAACTAGACTTCTACGGCATAAGGGGAAAAGCACATGAATGGTTATCTAGCTATCTAAAAAACAGGAAACAGTGTACCGAGATAACCAAGGTTGTAAAAAAAAATGACAAATTATATACCAAAGAGAAATTTACATCAATTGCAATAATAAATAAGTGTGGTGTGCCTCAGGGTAGCATTCTTGGCCCTTTACTTTTTCTGCTTTATATAAATGATCTTCCGGAGGCCACTTTGCAGAAATGTATCCTTTTTGCAGATGATACTACAGTTGTAATAAAATGTCAGAATAAAGAAGATTACAAATCAGTCATCGAAAAGACCCTATCAGACATAATAACTTGGTTGGAAAGTAATAATTTGAATATAAACATAAGTAAGACAAGATTAATACAATTTAACTCCTATAATACCAAACAATTAGCTTTAGACATTATCTGCAAAGAAGAAAAACTTAATCAAGTGAATGAATTAAAGTTTTTAGGACTAAATGTAGATAAACATCTAAATTGGAAATCTCATGTGGAACATATTTGTCAGAAACTTGATAGGTTTGTGTTTGCATTGAAAAAGTTAAGGCAAAATGTATCAGTAGAAGCAGCCCTTTCGGCTTATCACGGCTATGTGTCATCTGTCCTAAGTTATGGACTTATTATGTGGGGCAACTCGACCGATGCCGACAGAATATTCAAGCTTCAAAAACGTTGCATCCGTGTTATAAATAAGGCTTGGTTTTTGGATAGTTGTAAACCTCTCTTCCAAAAATGTAAGATTCTTCCGCTTCCCTGCATGTATATAAGAGATATTTGCATTTTTACTAAAACTCACATGCATTACTTTAAGCAACGTAGTGAGGTTCTACCAAGGCAAAAAAGGGCTAAGTTTCACAACTTACTGTATCAGCCACCTACTCATAAAGATATTTATAAAAAAAATGTGTTTAACATGTGTATTGTAATTTATAATAACATTCCAAATGAATTGAAATTGTTGCAGGGTAATGTATTTAAAAAGAAATTGACAGAGTGGCTACATAATTATTGTTTCTATAGCATTAAGGAATTTATGGAACTTAAAAAATAATGTTAATGATATAATTGAATATGAATGATTGATGTTATAATAATTTAATAATGATTCTAATTGCATGTTATTTTGATAATTTGACACAAATAGTTGTAAGAAAAACATTAGCACGCTTGCATGCAGGCAGTATACATTGACTTTTGGGACATAAGATCTTTCCTTGTTATTTTTATGTATTTTCTTGCAAATAAATAATTTTGATTTTGATTTTGATTTTGCAACCATTTTTTTTTTTTGGATGGGAACTCATCAAATTACTTCTCGCGCTTTGGGCAGAGCGGAAGGGAGTGTCAGACTTGTACTGACTAAAATCCATCCATGTTCCTTCCTTGCCTTTTGTGTTCCAGGACCGCGGTTTCTCTTTCAAACAGTCCCGCAGCCAACCCTGCAACCCTTAAGATGAGTTCTAACAGCTGTCATCGTTACACCCCTTGTCTAACTCTTACACTTCCCGCAAACCCTATCAATGGTTCCTAATTGTATAGAATTGGAGCGTAGTCTCCGAAATATAGACCAATCTCCACATACAGAATCATCACCAATTGACCACAAATTCAAGGCACCAGCTTATACAGGCAAATATATTGATCATCTCTATGCAACAGACGTATGAAAAGCGATGTAAATGCTCACAAAAAATCAAAGTATCGATATCTACAGGGTGTAAACTGTAAACGGATCCTTCACTAAGCCGTATGCTTTCCATCAAACTAAGTAACCCTACGCAAAAATTATTGCTGGAAAACGACTTGTTTTTTCGGCTGAAAAAGCACGTTCTATAGTAAAAATTATTGTAACGCACTCAAAACATTGTGTTGGTGGCTGCATTGAATCGGTAACAGGTCATGGAGGTATATAAAGTAAAAACTAGTTCTTAAAAAAAAAACTTGTAAAATGTTGGAACTTTGGCCACTAAAACGCCAGCGGGTACTGTGGGACCCGGCATTAAAAAACGCTTAACCGCCATTGGGTACTCGAGGCCCCGGGTTCCTTAAATTGACAATGACATAACAATGACACTTGACAGTTCAAACAAGGTTTAACTGTGGCGCCACTGCCGAGGTATGCTTCAGAAGAAAAAAATGATCACAATGACGAGGAAAATAAGTACATTTCGGCTTCGTTAAGGATATTTTTACCCCCATTAGAACATTTTAAAAGAACTCGTTAAATATTCCAGTTATATTATTTTTGTATTGAATAAGAGGAATACATTTTTAAACATTCTCTGTTCTCTGAAATCATAGCTTGGTTGATTAACCGGTCATTTGCTCACGAGGCCAGCATTCCACATAGGCCAGCCCCCTTATGCTATTTCAACCCTACAGTCACATGATCGTCAGCCATAAAAATTAATACCCACTCGCCAAAAGGATTATTGCAGTACTGATACAGTTAGGGTGGATCCCGTCACTACATAATACTACTTTATTATGCACAACAGATTTATTATTTTAACTCTATCCTGACTGGATTGGAGTGCTTTTATTTCGGGACTATGGCAGCTTTTAAAATCGACTGATATTTTAAAAAGTCTAGTATCGATTGTAAATATGTTAGGGTAGTCTGAAATGCAGTAGTTCCAGTTATCGTAGTAACAGCAAATAATAACATATTACACATATACACACACACACACATACACATAATACATATTTGGACATATTTATACATTACTTTTTTTTTTGTTTTTACTACTCTATACAATACCTACTAAAGAGAGGACCCTGATAGATACTAGATAGGCAGTCGCTCCATGTAAAATATTGGTATTCAGCTGCATCCAGTAAGAAGCTGATCCCGACATAGTTGGGAAAAGGCTTGGCAGATGATGAGAGAGAGGATCTTAAATTTCATTAATAAAAAATCTAGTCTCTCTTAAACATAACATAACATCACGCCTGCAATCCCCGTAGAGTTAGGCAGAGGTGTACCTAATAATACACCCACATTTCGCCAATTATGTCTCTGTGTGTGTTGCCAGTTGTGTCCCTGTGTTGGGTGTCTCTTAAAAACTCTGTCAAATATATTACTCCCAAAACGTTGTTAAGCTATGTCCTAAAACATTCCATTATTTCTAATCTCCACTAACGACCACACAAACAAAAACAAAACAAAATCAGAACAGGAAAACAAAAACAAAACGCACAATAATCCTTAAATAAAGTAAAGTAACATCTGCTACAGAACTGAAATCCATAACTACGCTTATATCTAAGGGCCACCTTCAGATTCCCTTTAAAATTGGCCTCGGAACGTGACGGGAAAGCCAATCCCTATGTCCATTATTTTAATAGTTTCCCTTGCTTTTGTCTTACCCCTGCCATAAAATTAAGGAGCGGAAAAGTTAAGAAGTATCGGGTATATGGTCGTAATTCTCGATTCGATTTACGTGCCTCCAAGAATCTTCTGCTCCAAGCCCGTAGAGAACTGCCTGTGGTTTTCCGTGCGTGACATAATAGGTGATTCTGGGGTGGAAACGGTGCATTCTTAAGCATGTTTTGATCATGCTGCCTTAATCAGATCAGCTTTATGCAGTGGCACTGATAAACCTCTTTAGATTCGGTCCCATGTGCGTATTTGCTGAATCATTGTTAATTTCTTTTTCGTTTTGAATGTTTGTGGCATATTATTAAAGTTAGAGCCTAAGATTGCATGTAGCAAATGGATGCAAAAAAAATCTGAAACTGTATTCATAGGTAGTAAAAAGTTTAATCAGATTTTGTGAGAAAAAATATCTTCATAAATCCAGTCGTGAAAAATAAACGTGCGCGTTGTATTTACGTAAAATATAAAACCGTGGGTTGTGTCTACTGAGGTACATAACATTTCTCGGGATTTTATATCCAGGCTTAAAAATATCTTAAAATTTAAGTTTATTTTATATTCCTGCCAATAAAATTGTAACCTAAGATATTTTTCGTAGTAGAAAAATAAACGTTTGACAAGATCTTTTGCAAACAAACGAACTATAAGAAAAAAGACCTGAGCTGAGTTGACCTGAGGCTGGCCTGAGGGGTTTATAACCATTTCTCCAGTACTTCCCGTCAGTTCTTGATAGAATCACCGTCTTCTTTTAGTAAGTACACCTATAGCTCTATAAACGACCCTTTCAAGAACCAACAAATAACTACAGAACCTAATAGGCATCAAAAATTCAAAATGGCCGCTGTCATTCCACCTCAAACGTCACATTCCCAGGCCCAACATTTACACGAAACTAGTACATACATTTGTACAGTCGCTACCAGCAATAATCGAACGCTCGCAGTTTAGATAAGAGCGCGACTGAAGCACTTGAGCACTTCATTGTACATACTACATTAGCTTTGAGCGTATTAGCATATAAGATAAGCCCTGCTTGATTGTACTCAAGGGTTTGTAGACTTGGCTTTGGCGGTAGGTCGTGACATTGGTGCAGTTGCTAGCTACTAAATCTTTAATGATCTGGTTGATAATGGTAGGACTGAAGCTTTCATCATCATCATCATCATCATCATTTCAGCCGAAAGACGCCCACTGCTGGACATAGGCCTCCCCAAGTGACGCCACATTGACCGGTCCCGTGCGACTCGCATCCAGCGGATCCCCGCAACCTTCATCAGGTCATCGGTCCGAAGCTTTAGTTATCGTGAAATAAACTGTTTATCAGGGTTCCGTACCCGAAGGGTATCCAACGGAACTCTATTACTAAACCACCGTCCACCGTCCGTCCGTCTGTCTGCCAGCGAGCTGTATCTCATAATCCGTAATAGGTAGACAGTTGAAATATTCACAGAATGTATATTTCCATTGCCACTATAACAAAAAATAAATTAAATATTAAAAGGGGCTCCCCTACTACGATGGAATGCAACTCTTCATGCGCGAGTCCAACTCTTAGTCTTGAGACAGTCGGTTGAGACACTTTGTTTTAAGACATCTGCTATTTGGCTATGAGAAGAAAATAACGCCCGTAATCCCTAATTCGCTTCTCTATATTACACCCACTTTTTGCCACTTAAAATTATTATAGTCATTAACCGCAAGATTACAGATTTCCGATTAGCACTTCACATCAATAGCTAAAAGTATATCTTACAAGTTATTGTGAAGTAAATAAATTGAACCCTTCATTATAACGTTTCACGGACCAGGTGCCTGATCCAGGAAAGCATTTATTTTCCTTATTACGAAAACCAATTTATCAGCGCATTACCGTTTCAAATGACTCGTTTAATATTTTTTCTCCAAATAAGCCTTTCAGCTTCGGCGAGAAAAGAAAAAAAAAGATAAATCCACGTCGCGAGGAAACGGGGCAAAATCGATATACGCAAATCAGTGATAACAGGGCCCTCTAAACTTTTACCGTTTATTTCCCGAGGAGGGTCTCCCCCAACGTCTTATCGCCTCCGATCTACAAATCCAATTTCCTAAAATAGGGATCGATCCGACAAATCATCTGGCCAACTCTATTATCCCCTATTCAGGAGGATATCGCGATGACTTGCTTAGTCGATACTGTTAGTGGACACTTACGCGGAAAAAATATCGAGTTACACTCCGATTTGCTATCGTAACGTTGTCGAAGTATCTGAGTGACCGTTTCTTGGAAAGTTTTCACGAAATTGGTGTGTCATAAACCGGGTATTGCATTTCACCATTAGTTTTTATGGCACACTAGATTTTGCCTACGGCTTCACTCTCGTTATGGTCTGATTATCACAAGAGAACGTTTTACATATAGCCTACTAGCTTTTGCCCGCGGCTTCTATTCGCCTGCGTTAATTTATAAGTGGCAGTCAATTTGGGTTGTACTCTGCTAGTAATTCAATCATGATTCGAAAGACACCTGCTGACATCTATGAGTATAAGAACGTTATTGTTGTTTTCCTCGGGAACAGTACTTTTTTCGGGATGAAGGGATAGGGAACGTATATGCAAAATTTTAGAATGATTGATTCAGTAGTTAAGGCGTGAAAAGGTAACAAACAAACAAACATATTATGTAAGGATAACACTCGAGTACAGAGACACTCGGGAATAATGTCGCTTCCCATTAGCTAAAGATTTTTCGGAATGAAAGATTAGTAGTTTCGAAGATTTTCCCCTACATTCAAACTTACAATCTTTACCTTTTTAAAATTATAATAGCCCTCCTGACCGAAAATAGTCAGAGTAGATTAGCCATCGGCGCGGGAGATATTATAGAGTCCAAATATGTGCGCAGGAACAGGAGCACTCTCTGTTCCTATACTCTCATGGTTCAACAGAACGGCAATCCGGCACAACCGGAAAGCGTCAGGTGGCCCCAATGGCTTCAGGTGCTTTCCGAGGGACCGGAATATCATACTGCCATCTTCCAAATTCCGAGCTGCTACTGAGTAGAACCCAATAGTACTTTGCCCGGCCGGGAATCGAACCCAAGACCTCATGCTCAGCAGTCGCACTTGCGACCACGGGACCAACGGGGCAGTCAACCTCTTTATAATAATGACATAAAATATGCAGTGAATGAACACTGCATGAAACAAAAGACTGTTTGCACATAAGCAAACAGTCTTTTGTTTTAGACTAACAAAACAACTTACGTAAATGGGATTATTCGTAGTTAAATAAACCCATTTCACGATATAAAGTCTCAGCAACAACCACACATAACTTATTAAATTTTATTAATACTTTCTCATATAGACACCATCAGCCTACACGGTGCTAACAATTTATATTAATAAGAGTGCCCTCCCCTGCAATCCTTAGTAATTATAAACATCATAACAGTTAGAACATCGAGTGACGAGTGGAAGCGGCTGAGGTCATAAAGTGCCTCCGAGAGTGTCCCACCGCTGGGAATCTGGGGGATGGAACAAGATAGAAGGGAAGAGCGGTAAATTATCTGTTATGGGCATTGGCATTACATGACCTAAAATCAGGCCTGTGCCTAATCCCCGAAGGGTTACACAGCAAAATGTGGGAGTACCTAAAAGTACACCCACATTTCGCCAGTTATGTTTGTAAGTCCCATGCAATAGGGAGTGAGCTTATTGCCATCAACCGGGCACAAATCCAGACTCCATTGCTACTGAGAAATTCCTGATAGAAAAACCTACAATCTTTGCCCGACCTGGCAATCAAACCCAGGACATCATGCTCAGAAGACGCGCGAACACTAAACCAACGAGACAGTCAATGAGCATTGTCATTTTAGCTTGATAAAGTTTTAAAGAAATTGAATTAGAAAAACTAGTAAAACATTGGTTTTTGCAAAGAAACGATACAAAAGTTGACTTAAAACCTTTGACCACGAAGTGCATCAAAAAACCAATTAAACACTGCAAAGTCAAACCTAGACATATTTTTGACCAACACGTGTCGTGGTCTCAGTAACAAGGTCCAACAATAATAATAAAATCGCTTCAACATCCCACTCGCACCACACCTCAATATTTGCATGTCGTACCTACAATACTACCCAACCCTTCTGAACCGGTTGAACCTTAGCCAAATGGCACCGTACCTGGATTTGGTACACAACCAGTTTCCCTAGAACCCTACCCACACTCCTCTTCAAACTACAACGTATGAAACTAGTGAAGCTGTGTGTTTAGTGAGGGGTGATGTTAGGATGGTTAGTGGGACGTAAATCATAATCTCCACATTCGGGGTCAAAATGCTGATGTTAGGGTCGTATAAGAAAGTGTAAGCGATTTTTGGTGTCGTTTAGTTAGAATTTTAATGTTGTAGTGTCCTTTTGGGATGTGCAGCATTTATCTACGTGTGGAGACCGGTTCGGGACTACGTTTGTGCGTTTGTTCTGCTTTAAGAGGGATTGTCTTTTTCCATACAAACGCTCTAACCTGTTTTCTTTCTGGTTTATGACTTTAAAGCTATGTTTTTTTACATTTAAATAAATATCAACCTCTTCTTTGTCCGAATGTTTTCCTTTTTGATGATACATAATCTGTATAAGCACTAGAACCTTTACAAAATGCTCAAAATTGCCTATTTATATCGCCTGTCAACAGAGGCCTAGGGACAATGGCAGCCACCCATACATTAATTTAGCTGAGATTAAAATCTTGCGTCTTTAAATGAAAAATATCTTGTTTAACTCCGCATCAAATTCTGAATCAGTTTGTGCAAGAATTTTTGTTCGAGAAGGCCGAGAATAATAGAAATTCAGTGATGAACTTTTGTAGGTTATGTCTATGGTAATTCCAATTCGAGGAAATAAAAGGGCAACATTGCATTAGTATTTTCTTTTCTCAATTATTTAAGCATACAATGTCTTGTAAACATGTCACTCATGTCACAGAGTGACATATGATTTCCCATCGGTAAAAACCCAAACCTCGAATTATGACTTTTTATTAAAGTTGCACCAATGTCGAAATCACGCTCGCAGAGCGACAGCGATATTTTTTTTTCAAATACCTACCATGTTCCTTCTTAATTTGAAGATATTTTGCTAACAATTAGCTGACTGACACAAAATAGACGGATTAGACAATTTCACGCCTTTTTCTCTAAAGAAGTTTGCTAGTTATCTTTGAGTCCCTTAAAATAATTGGTGAGCCATAATTTACACAGGGATTGTTAGATCCTACTGGGAAGAACCGAAGACATAGCTTGACAACTGGGCTTATCCCAGTTGTAAACGTCCCTTTGTGCTTATTGTTTTGTTGTCTCCTGCTGATATGGAGGGAAGTGGAAATTATAGTACTCCTCCGCTATACTTTTTTGATTTATTTCGTTGCGGCATCCAAGTTACAGTTACAGTTAAATTGTTTCTTTGGGACTTCGTCGAGCTTCATTGTCTCGGCGCTTTTCTGGAAGTCGCCACTGTTGATTCTGGAGTTACAGTGGTTTGGGAATAGTGTGACGGGCTTGTCCCAAATAAAAACCGAAGATACACGTTTTCCAAAGCACTGGTTAAAAATGGTCAACAATCTACAAACTCATCACAGAAACTGCAGGCCGATCAATCCACACAGTTGTCCGAATAAAAACTTCAGCTAAACGAGAATACCATACAGTTCAACAAACAACATAAAATAAACTAATAGTAAACGAACTGTAGAAAATCTCATCTCAAACTACAGAAAAATGTTGCGATCCTAGTGTGTAAAACTAAAAATAACGGAACATATCGCTTCTATTTGTAACTGTTGAACCAAATGATAAATATAGAACAGGAGCAGCACTATTGATCCGGAGGATTCCCGGAGTAATAATAGAGAACATAATGCGCCATCCTTATTCTGTGCTGATGGACCACGAATAGAATTTTGAGGGAATAAAAGTTTAATCGAAAAATGAAATGTATTGTAGACCACTGCCAAAAACCATTGCGATGAAAAGCTATGACAATCGGGTTATTAATAAAGTTTATACCAACAGCTTCTACAAATTCTAGATCTTAAATATAGGTTACAATTATTAGTCTTGGGCATACACAATTGCCAAGGTATAGGTATAGCCTTGGTATGGTGCACCTGCTTTTCGCTAGTTTTGTCCCATGTAATAGGGGGCGAGCCAGACACAAAACCACTATCCATGCTGCTACTGAGAAATTCCTAATAGAAAAACCCGATATAGCTCAGCCTGACTGAGGTAAGGAACCCGGAACCTTATGCACACCAGTAAAACTTTTTGCAACACGTCCATCATACAATATCCAACTACTGCAACTCAAGCCAGAATCAGAATCAAAGCCAGAATCAACATCAGTAGCATTTCTTTATTCATCTTATTATAAACTTATTACATTTTTAAATATTAATTATATAAAACATTTAAAAATATTAAAAAAAAAATGTATGTATGTATGTATTCCACCGGTATCGGGAACAAGGTCCAAGCTACCGGCAGTCAGGGCTCCAGAGAGAGGAACCTGCTAACAATACGAGCCGTGTCCAGGACTACCGCTTTCTGAATCAAACCCTTGATCCAGCTACCTAACGAGAGCCTCCTCAGGTGTTGGTCGAGGCTTTTGGCAATTAAGCCATTGGCTGAAACGGCACAATTATCGCTGAGCTCACATCCCACATGTCGACAACCTCATGAGCCAAGTCAAGATACTTGATTTGATTATCTTTCTCGGCTTTCAAGAGGTTCTCGTCATGCGGGACCGTTATGTCAACAATCATTGTGCGCCACTCTGTTCGATCCACCACCACTATATCAGGCTTATTGGCTTAGTAGCATTATCATTAACACTTAAAACGGGATATTTACCATGTTTATTATTTGTTTTGAGTTCCCGATATTTCGGCGCTGTTGCAAGCTCCATGATCACGGATAAACTAAAAAAAAAACAATATCAGTGTAGTGTTTGCAACCTCAAGAAAAACGAGGCAGTTAGCTAGTTACAGGACAAAAAAACCTTGAAACTAGTAATACCTCATTTACACTACCATCGCGGTGACCAGAATACGGGTCCACCAAACACCGCGACAGTTATCCGAATGTCAATTAACAACACTTATCGTTAGCGCAGCTTTCGTGTTAATGCACCTTTATATAGGTAACACGGATTTCGTGTTATTTGTTCCTATAGCTCTGATAGCAGGCATTATGATCCTGATATTCGGGCGGTATTGGCTGGAATTGGGGCTTGTAATAGTGGGTGCGCTATTACATGAGCCTCGTGGGTTAATATGAGTCGGAATCCGTGCGGATGTTATTTTTTTCAAGGTACTTAGGATCTTCACGGTTAAGCTTCGCTTGTCGAGGTCGGTTCGTGGATGAAAGCGACCATTGACAAGACTTGAAAATTCTGAAGAAGTTTTGATCCGTTTCCCGGTTTCTGATTGAGCTGAAATTTTGAAGAAGTTTAGTTTGGAAGACAACGCATGGTTAGTGAATTGACGTCTTTCTAAATCTCCCAAAGATGGTGGATTAGTTATTTCTAATGCATCCCCATGATAATGAGAGTTAAATGAAAGGATGTACTGAGAAAAATACGAGAAAGCGTTTTTGTTTTTTTTTTTTACTGTTGTAGTTATTTACCTCATACAGCAGAAACTTTACTGTAGATTACTACAATATAGTATATCATAGGTCATTGTGATTTTGACATTGGCGCAAAATCAAAGAAAAAAAACCCGTGAAAGGGCTGTATATATTTACACAAAAAAAAACGACTACTCCACTAAAAATACTCATTCATTCCCTCGCAACATGAAAAACCACGCAACTTGTGACATCCTACCCTTTGTCCGCTACAGTCTGTACGGATAGTGCGCGTATCGATTGAGTGCGAGTGAATAATGCACGCGCCGTCCGTCCGCGTTCGCAGCCGTCCGCAGTAGACCGTCGGCGTCCGTTCGACGGTCAATTAGTCGTGCGAACTGCACTCACTATATTGTTTTTGATGCTAGCTTTATATAGCGGAGAAGTGGGTTGTAAAATCGGTTGTTTTTGTGGTGGAATTAAATTATTGGTTTTGATGGGAATGCGGATTAGTTTGGGTCAGACTCTAAACTCCTGAACAAGGATAGGATTGATCTGTACACAGGGTGGTAGGGACACCGACACTAAAACGGTTACCACGTTTTCAGTAAATCATTTGGACCCCCCAACATCGAATTTTTTCATGGATATTAAAAAAATCAGCTTTTCCATACATTTTGACGGTGTAGGTATTGCGCTTATGTAGGAAACGGCTGTTTTTTAGGGTTCCGTACTCAAAGTGTAAAATGGGATCCTATTACAAACCAATTTCACCAATAATGTTTGTTTACAAACTCAATAGCAAGAGGCAACAGGTTCAGAAATCCTGCATCGAATAAGTGACGTTCAGAACCTTTTGCAAGACAGCCTCGCGGCTCGAACTTCATAGATCGTCTACGATGCATCGACGTCACCCGACACCACGTGGCAAGTGTGTTGATTACAGCATATGTGATACATATTTATTTAATTATTTAGTACATGGAGGACTTACAGCTAATAAAAAAAAAAAAAAAGGAAACCATAGTCTCCAGAAAGCCAATTAAAAATCCTCACGTATAGACTTATTATAGTAAAAATCATGATATGGGCACAAAAACAGAAACACACCGCGTTCATATGGTTGCTAACTAATGTTAGCCAACGCAATCATCTGCCTTGCTCTTTCCCAACTATATTGGGGTCGGCTTCCAGTCTAACCGGATGCAGCTGAATACCAGTATTTTACATGGAGCTACTGCCTATCTGACCTCCACAACCCAGTTACTACTGAGTAATACGATACTCCGTGGTAAGACTGCTTGCCAGACTTTCGGGCTACTAACTTTCTGTAACGACTGTCAAAGATTTACAAATGACAGCCGCGACCAACGGCTTAAGGTATGATTTCGAACCACGCTGAACGCAGCAGTACTACCGCTACACTACTGGTCCCCATACAATTTCTATAAGCTTATACGAAATTACATTCCGAGCTAGGCAGCAATGTAAGCAAAGCACCTTAGTGGCAGCACTGCTGCTTGTTGCTGTGTTCGGAATCATACCTTTAACGGGCTTAAAAAAAAAAAAAAAAATTTAAGTCTATTATTATTATTCCGTTTATTCATTTATATATACTCATTTTTTAACATTTTTAAATATTTCTTAAAAAATCCATATAAAAAATTGTTTGCAAGAAGTAGTCTAATAGTAGAATAGAACAACGATCTATAAATAAGATCACAAACTTCATAAGTTCATTACGCTTCACTTACTCACAAAACTTCCACCTAAGCACGCAAATACAGGGTGCTCTCGCAATGCATCGCACACGTCATTGGCGACGACGTGACGTCACGGCACACGACGTGTGCGTTGAATGCGAAGAGGCAGCGTGACACGATATTAACGTGCAGTCACTATTCAAATGCCATTTTGATTAGGGTTTTTCTAGTCGCGACAGAATTGACTTGATATGGTATACTGTCATGTCTACATTTATCCAATTACATATTAGCATACTGCACAGGGTTAGATTATAATGTTTTAGACCCGGGTTTGAAGTGATTATTTTCCTATTATACAATTATTATCCGATAATAATTTTTTGGCCTATTTTTTGGCCAAAGAATCAGCATTGCCATCCAACGTGGCAATGCTGCCAGCCTTCTGGGCACTCTTCCTATTGACAGCGATGTAGACGAATTTTTGAAGCCCTATAACCCTTTTGATACTTGTACATATTTTTATTACTATTATAGATTTGTAGTTTGTAAATAATGTACATATCAATAGAATCATTATTATCAATAAATCATTATTTGTTCGTCAGAAAATTTTACGATAAATATCCAATATTTATCATGATAATTAACAATGAAAATATCTATCTTGATGATTTCGGACCCTGTTAAAGACAAAAGTAAAACATGCCTAAGCAAATGAACCGATGAGCCTTTCCAAAGAGAAATCGATAAAAACTCGACCATCATACATAAGTACAAAAAAGAGTTTATTAAACAGTATGTATTTCGTGTTTCAAAAGTGCGTCTGACCATCAATAAACTGCCTTAACGCGACACGGACCGTATCTTCTTAATTCAAATATTTTCGTGTTCATTAGGTCAATTCACATGAGTAGCAAAATTATAAGTACCTACTTAGGTGTTATGTTTTTTCTAAGGAAAAATAACGTTTATTTTGCAAATAGGTTTTTACAAACACTTTAACACGTCATTTTTTACCGCTGGTGTTTCGTGCCTGACTATTCTGAGAAGAAACAGCCGAAACAAACTCAGAGGTCATAGTCTCTTTTAAGGTCCAGACATAATCTTGGTCAACTCACATGAGGACTATGCAGATTAGTTAGTAGTTAGATTGTAGCAATATTCACCACTTTCACCATCTAAAGGGTGTAAAAAGACTCTTAACGAAGCCGAAAGGCACTTGTTCTCCCCGTCATTGCAATCATTTTTTTGCTCTAGACCATACCTGGGAAACTTATAGTTACAGAGATATTAGGGGTAAAAGTTCCAACTTTTCTACAAGTTTTTTTTTTTTTAATACATGTTTTTGATGTAGGATTTTTACTTTAAACACCTCCACGACCTCCACAACCTCCTTGACGACGTAAGGGGGTCGATCAGCACAATGTTTTGAGTGCGTTACATGGAGTCTTAACGTAAAACGTGATTTTACGGCCCAAAATAAAAGTCGTTCCCAGCACTAATTTTTGCGTAAAGTTATATAGTTTGATGTACATAGTGCTTGGTTGACGGCTTCGTGAAGAGTATGTTTACACCCTGTATACTTAACAGCTAAACCATGTTCACCAGAGAACCTTCTCAGGTTGACATAAATATTCCATCCTAAGTCATCATCAATTTACATCAACCCGTCTAATGATACCTCTGTTCCAGCTAAACTGGAATATCTGCTTGTGAATTTATAAAAAGGTTACAACCATACACGAATATTGAATAAACGAACCTTCCATGAAAGCTGAGGCCGAATTGATAAGGCGAAGTAATTAATTTTTCATATCGGCCGTATGGTATTGTCCCTAAGCCGCTAGTTAGCTATTCTGTGTGTGCAAAATTGTGTGTGGCAGTTGGTGGGTTGACGAAGCTCGGTCGGACCGTCTCGTATAAATTATAAAGGTTTGGGAAACTCATATTTTAGGGTTCTTGTATCACAATGTAAAAATCGTTAACCAAATTAGACTCTTTTTTTGTATTTTTAACTAAAACGTGATATAAAATAATTAGGCTTGAATGGAAAAAAAAGCTATTTGTATAAGAAAATATATTATTATTATAGCTAGCCCATATTGTCCCACTGCTGAGCAAAGGCCTCCCCCCATTCCTTCCAACGGTCACGATTCTGTGCTATTTCTTTCCAAAAAAGAAAGAAAAGAAAAAAAATATAGAAATAGAAAATTACTATTTACAATAGATACAATACAAAATTGTGATTCTGGTCATAGCAAAAGAGCTATCAAACCAAATTGTGAAATTCATCAATAAACATTGTAATGTTTCCAATGAAAGCCATTGTTGTCAGAACACAGACGAAACAAACAATCAGCTCAAATAACAAAATAACGAACTGAATTTTTGTTAAAAATAATTGATAAACGCTACGAAATACGAACTACAATTTCAATGATAAAAAAGAAAGAAAAACCTTGCAAAAGAGTTCGCAGAATTCTCTCTGGTCAGTCATCAGAGTACATGAAAAACGCGAAGTGTACAGGCGAACGAAAGGTTGGACTGTGGGGAGTACTTCAAAAATCCTCTATCAAAAAGTTGAACGTGTCAATGGACGCGCAAATTAGATTTGTTAGTGGACGCTCCGACTGTTACGTGTCACGTCAGTGGTGAAAAATAGAGAGGGTTAGCTAAACGCAGTTAAGCTGTTACAGACACAGGTATGGACGCGCTGGGTTTACACTTATGTACATAGACTGTGTAGTATACTATGTGAAGGTTGAGGACTATCACTGTATATTGTAAACTGAGAAAGACGTCCTGGGTTATATTCCCAGGTCAGTTTTGACTGACCTGGGAATATAACCCAGGACGTCTTTTTTTGTATTGAGGTTTTCCATAACTTATCAGAATTTATCAGTAGCTGCCTGTGGGCAGAACTTGAGTCCAGTTGGTGGCAATAGGCTCGCCCCCTATTCCATGGGACTTGAACTGAACTGGCGAAATCTGAGAGTACCTCTCTACCTAACCAGGGGCGTGCCGTCCATAAAGGCAATTAGGCCTAGCCTACCCTACCAATAACGCCAAATGCATTTATTACAACTACGTAATAAAATAACACAAAATATTAAAAAATAAGTTAAAACTCCTGTTAAATACTTATAGCAACTTGTCGCGCCCGTGTGAACGCACCGTACCTACGTAATATAGCGTTACTACACCGCTCCGTTTGTATTTTTAGGCTCGAAGATTGAGGGCCTAGTAGTCATTCATAAGTTTACGCACACTGATGCATGTTTTCGTGTGTATAAACGGCACACATGCATAGATAATGGCCGTCGTCTCCTGCGACTGGAGACGACTTGTGATTGGCCAAATGGCTGCCCCACAAAAGTCAAGACGTAAGGTCAAGGTAGCCCGCGAAATTCAAATTTTCTTACGTTTTTTGTAATTTTCAGGTCATTGATGATTTTCATTATTGTATTTCTGTAACTACATACGTTTTACTGGCGCGACTTGTTTTTCATCAACGTACAACCTGAAACTGACCTGTAAATTACAAAAAACGTGAGAAAATTTTAATTTCGCGGACTACCCTAACGCAACCAGCTTAATGAATGAAACTCTCAGTATTATCCGGCAAAATTTTATTAACCGCTTTTGTAAAAGATCACGGTATGAAAATGATGCAATTTAATTTGGTAGTGTTGTTTATATCGAAATTAGACATTATTTTTGCTAAAGAAGCCATATTGTTTCATGTGACAAGCAGTTTATATCGCAATCTTGAATGTTTTGCTTTTTCTAACTTAATAAGTTATAAGTAATTCGTTTTGAAACGTATAGGTGCTGTAAATATTAGTTGTTGTGTTTATTATTTGTTTATTTACGTAAAAATGGTGTTCTGTTGTGAAGTTTGCGCTGATAATGTGTGTTTGTTAGAAGTTAAAAGCAGTAAGTTTGGGCAATTACATTATAATGATAAAGTTCTAGTTGTACCTAAAGGTAGATGTGTACCCGAATTACGAGATTTAACTCAAAAATATAATAATTCATCTCGTACTCGTCATTTCAATCCTCAAAATTATGCAACATTTAGCTGGCTGTGTGGCTGTGTACACACGAATAAATTGTTTTGGTTTCCGTGCATTTTGTTTAATACTTCCAGTAAGTGGAGTGAGGGATTCATTGATATACATAATTTTCATTCCTCGGCAAAAAAGCATGACCTATCAGAAAAACATTTAGAGACTTGCTTAAAGTTAAATACATTTGGTAAATCACGTATTGAAACTAGTATTAACAGCCAGTTAAGATTAGATATAGAAAGGCATAATTCTAAAGTAGAGTAGAGCGACCTGCGACACTGTGATGATGCGCGATTTCTTTTTTTTTGTTTTTTTTTGGGGTGTCAGTATGCGTGGCCTACCCTCCGTGGAGGACCACTGCACGCCACTGACCTAACCCTTCGTAAACTCTGTCATTTGAATGATTTTTAATTCTTTGAGATTGGTAGGTATTTATTTTAGTTCGAACTGTTTTGGCAATCGTATGACAAAATTAAATGCATTTCAGTAAAGACTCGTTGATTCAATAGTGAAAAACTCGTCATTTGGCGCCTTGCCTACTTACTAGGCTTATCGCTGATTACCTCGCACCCGTCCACTCAATGCAATATACAGAATACTATACAGGGTGTAAACAGACTCTTCACGAAGCCGTTAACCAAGCATTATGTACACCAAACTAAGTAACTTTACGCAAAAATTATTGCTGGGACACAACTTTTTTTTTGGGGTGAAAAATAACCTTTTACGGTAGGACTTAATGTAACGCATTCAAAATATTGTGCTGATAGATGGATTGGATATAACGGGGGTCGTGAAGGTGTCCTAAGTAAAAAAAAAACCATTAAAAACATAATGTGTTTTAAAAAATCTTGTGAAAAAGTTGGAACTTTGACCCCCAATACCTCCGCAAAATTAGGCCTAGAAATCGAACTTAGGTCGAATCGCTCAGCAGTAGCTTTTGCCAGCACTAGACACGTACGCACAACGAGGTTGTCGATAGACAAGTGTTTTGTTTTAAAGCAGAGGCCTCATCATCATCTGCCTAGCCTTTTCCCAACTATGTTGGGGTTGGCTTCCAGTCTAACCGGATGCAGCTGAATATCAATATTTTACATGAAGCGACTGCCTATCTGACCTCCACAAGCCAGTTAGTACTGGGTAATACGATACCCCTTGGTAGGCTATTATTACTTAGCCACGAGCTCCTCGTGGAAAGCAGAGGACTATGTACCTAATTAATAAGACGAAACCAATCATGGTGCCTGCCTCGTTGGTCGAGTGGTCCTAAGCGCGACTGCTGAGCATGAGGTCTTGGGTTCGTTTCCCAAGTCGGGCAAATTGCTATTGTGTTTTTCCGTCAGGAATTTCTCAGCAGCAGCCACGGAGTCTGGATTTGTGCCCAGTTGATGGCAATAGGCTCACCCCCTATTACATGGGACTTAAACATAACTGGCGAATTGTGGGTGTACTATTAGGTGCACCTCTGCCTAACCCTACGGGGATTACAGGCGTGATGTTATGTTATGATGTAATTAAGGAGCGTTTTTTAAAGATATCTTTATTTATTCAAACATGTGTATGAAGTGCATTTAGGATGACATAAATGAAAAATTGCGTTGAAAGGGAAAAATTTAAATGTTATGCTACATATGTAGTTTTAATTCCGCGAAAACGATTCCGGCCCGGATATAGGATGCAGCACTACCCTGCAGCACTCGACGACCGCTCTGGCGCGAAACACTGGTCAACACCTCCTGAGGATGCCCCGTGGAGGGACGAAACACTAGTCTAGTATAGGTTTGGGTGCATGACATGCCAATTATTATTGTATTTCCTGCATATGCATATTTTTCCTGGCAGGAGAGCGGTGCTGCTTCCTGCATCCAGCCGTGGATCATCAAGTAACGCCTCATTCTATAACTTACGGAATAATTTCATAATCCATCAACATTTTCCCTAGTCAAATATGCTTTTAATCATCCTTTGCTGAATGTATCTGTGTACACATGTCTTTTGATCTCGTTTGATTAAGCAGCTCTTCCGCCGTCGTCTGATGTTTTCATCAGCAAAACTTTAAATTAAAAAAAAAAGTTTTAAATCAACCTGAACGTAGCTAGTCTTTACAACTTAGCTTGATTAAATCTAGTTCTTCCGTAGACTGCATCGTAAAAATTGTAATAAGTTTTTAATAAATAATATGAAAGGAAGCACCGTCAGAATATTTAATAAGATTCTTAGTCAAACTTTACAGTCTTTTGCTTCATGTTAGTAGAAAAAACTGTAAAAGTTCCTATAAAATGATATACGATTATGTACGTTATAGTTTTATCGCGAAACGCCTAGAATATAATAATATGTATAATGGTATTTTAAGAAAAAGAAGTGTTCATTCATTTATACTGTTGTATTGCCAATGTGAATTTTTGTGCATAAAAGCTGTGTTCAGGATCACTATATTGGAGATCTACAACGTTACTAAGCACGTACTTTGGCATTATAATTCCTGTCCTAAAATTGATAAACTGTAAGTGCAAAATATAAACTGCCATACCTGTGTTTGAACCCTTTGAAATAAGCAAGATCGAATACTTTGCCTAGAATCCTGCTAAGCAGTTTCAAAGAGAAAATTTTATGGCTATCGGTCCTATCGATAATTAAAATACATCGAAAAGCTGAAGTTATTTCACGTTCGTTGAAAAGAGTGCATCAGTGAAACTTTGAATAAATTTTCTACCTGGAAAATTAAGCACTTTTGCTAAAAGTTTTGCTTTTAGTCGCCTACCTTATTACAGTGGCGTCCGGTTATTTTTTTTTTAATATTTTCTCTAGTTGATGGCAACGTAAAATTGGTTCAAAGTAATGATTCAGCGGTATTCCTCGGAATTCATATTTTGAACCTATTTTTCGTTTTTTGTATTGGATGGATTGTATAAAACGTTTTGTTGCTACAAAGGCGGTGAATTCTGAGATATAAATTGATAGACATATAAAAAAAGAAGACAATGTCTTCATTTTCTGCAAGCATTTCTTCTTTGTTTGCTCAATGACAACCATGTCTTCTTTTTTTGCAGAGCACTGGCACCTTCATTTATTATGATTATGAGATCACCCTGTCACATTTTCACCTCTGCCTTCGTCCATTATATAATCACGAAAAATTCTAAAAAAAAAACTGTAGATAAACTATCAGTGGTAGCTAAGGAAACCTGTCTTGAACTTTAAAATACAACCTAAAAGCAGCACCTACATATGTGTGCGTCAACAAAGCGGGTCCACAAGAGAGCCACTCAGTCTGACTGACGTTTTAATGGAGCCCCATGTATTTATTCAGAAGCCCGTCGCTTCGGACCGCACCGCCGCGCCGACGAATGACGGAATTCGCGCCGACCTCTGTATCTAATACTGAGTGACATTATACCTTTTTTAAATTCGACCTTTTTGGTTAAGATGGAAAGAAAAGAAAGGTTATTTGGGGTTTTGTGAATATTTTAAGGTGAAGTGGAGTCTAATCATATTACTGTTTTTGATAGAGAAATACTCAATAAATGTTTTTTTTTTATTGTTTACTAGCGACCCGCCCCGGCTTCGCACGGGTGCAATGCTGATACTAAATACACTACAGAAAAACTGTGAACGTTGTATATAAAAACATAGCGGCCCGCTCCGGCTTAGCACGGGTATAAAATATATAGCCTATGTGATTAAAATCGATTCAGTAGTTTTGATTTATTCATTACTGCCCGTGGCCCGCACGCGTTAAATTTGGAGTAAAACAATCCCCCTTTCCCTATACCATGAAGATCTTTGGAATATCTAAATTCATACACTACATTTTTACTTATTTACTTTTTACATTTTTAACTATTTATTTTATTTTTACAACATATTACAGAATGTCTTTATAAACAACGTTCACAGCTTTCTTGTCATTAGACAATACAAACATGTTTTCTCTGGAGGTCACTCTTGAAAGAGCGACATACAGTTGTCCATGTGAAAAACAGTCAACGCTCAAATCTAAGCCTGCAACGTTGAAGGTTTGACCCTGCGATTTATTAATGGTCATTGCAAAAGATGTCTTTACCGGAAACTGTAAACGTTTAAATTGGAAGGGTAAATCCGATGGTATCAGAGGGATTCGGGGAATCAATACATCTTCTCCGGTACCACATCCTGTGAGTATTGTGCACTCTATTATGAAAGTTTTCAATGATTTTACCAGCAAACGCGTGCCATTGCAAAGTTTAGGTGGATTCAGGTTTCTTAATAAAATAACAGGACAACCTACTTTCAACACCATTTTGTGAGGAGGGAGTCCAGACGGGTTCAAAGAATTTAGAAATTCTGTAGGAAAATGAACAGCTTCTTCCAAATCGAGAACAGTATCGACCGAGTAGTATATTTTCGTCGGCGCATCAATCTTTGAAAGAATCAAGTTATTTACTTTATCTACTTGTTCGTTAGTTGGTGACAGAATCGCTCTTTCTTTAAACCAAGATATTGTCTTATAACTTACTCTGTCCCTCTGAACCGTATGTCTATCTCGATCCCGGCTGCGGCGAATCTCACGCTCTACTGAAGATTCTCTCTCTCTCTCAGCTCTATATCTATCCCGAGCCTGACTGAGGCGAGCCTCACGTTCCGTTGACGATTCTTCATCTCTTGCTGAACGTACTCTTCTGGCATTCACTGTACTACGACCTATGTTCGAACGACGACGTCTTCCAGACATGACTTTATAATTTCTGTACAAAATGTACAAAATTTACTCAGTTCTATATGTATGATTACCTATGCACAAATTGCCATATTATTAGTATGTGCCGCAGTAAAAAATATCTAAATTCTTACCATTTAGAAACAAAAGATAATCAACAATCATAAAAAAACAAAAGATACCTATTCTATTCAGTTCTTTTTTTTTTTACTGAAATACCTCAACTTAAACAACGATTTTAATTAAATTAAAAGTACTTAAAAAATAATTTGCTATTCGTGCGACTAAAAACAAAAGATAATCAACAATCATCAACAACAAAAGATACCTATTCTATTAAGTACTTTTTCTGAACTTACATATCTCACCTTAAATCACGATTTTTGAAAATAATTTCCCTAAATTAAATTGATCTAACTGTACATTTTTATCAAGATCTTAATAGAAAATTGCAATCCATAAATTATGGTTTTATTTAATCTAATCTTATCTCACCTTATGTAGGTACTTATAATTACTATAAGTGCGATTTAAAAATTAACCTTAGAATAGAATATAATTTATATTTTAAAACTACTATCATACAAGGGGGAGGGCGTGTACCGGGGTTTCGCGACGGGCCTCGTCGGCGAGGACGGAATGAAGGGAAAAACCGCGGCCTCAGACGCGCTATTTATAGGCACGCTCTTGCCGCACCGGGCGGCCGGCCGGTACCGCCGCAAACGCTACGTCCCGCAATTTTTAAATCTGTAATATCTTCGAAAATATTCACTTAAATCATACGGTGTAAAGGGCCATATAGATCTATATTAAATGAACAATGAATTCAAGGTATTTAATTGGTTAAGGATTAATGCTGTATTGGTTAAAATCGCTTCGAAAATTAGCCATTATTTGTCGTAAAAAGTAAATGACAAAAAAAAGTTATTGTGGGTTATCCATAAGAGATAGACATATACCATCACGGACTTTTCTGTAGACCTTTTCAATGTGTACAATACTTAGTACATTATTTTGATAAAACTCGTAGGGTTCAGCCTGCGTTTGCAATGTAAGCGGAAAAAATGTAATTATTTACGACATCACATTAGAAACCTCAAAAATAACAGTACTTCTCCACTATTTAATGGATGTTATTATACATATAAACCTTCCTCTTGAATCACTCTATCTATTAAAAAAAACCGCATCAAAATCCGTTGCGTAGTTTCAAAGATTTAAGCATACAAAGGGACATAGGGACAGAGAAAGCGACTTTGTTTTATACTATGTAGTGATTAATTAGAGAACAAAACAAAAAATAAACAGAAACATCACAAAACCTCCGGATGTTGAAACACTTAAAAGCTATCTTAATACTAACGTAGCAAATAAACATTGTTAATTTAAGGTTAACACATAAATAGTTTATAACAAAATTGTAAGTTCGTAAATAATGAATAAGAAAGATAACAAAAACAACGACGGCGCGGGTCAGACATCGCGTCGAGGCTAGTTATTTAATAAAATGAAATTTAAACAGGATGATATTATAGGTTAAGTTAGGTAAGGCACATAAACGCATTATTCTTGTCCTTTTCTCACACACTTTGTCTAGGTTTCTTTTTCATTTCTCCTTTTGCAGGTCTGCTGGCAGAAATTTCTTAAGAAATAAGCAGTACCTTTGTACTCATATTTTATTATGTTATTCTCCTGTGTTGTCTACTGTGTGTACATAAATAGTAAAATAAATAAATAAATGATGCATTTTCAGAGAGAGTCAAAGTATTGTTTGTATTTATGGTTGAATGCAGTGCATTCTTCTTATCGTGTCGATAGCTTCATTAATTATATGTTACTCAAAATTTAGCTATGCGAACTCCGCTCGCTGATGCAGTCATAAGATCGTCAAGAGTGTGCAGGTGTCAGGCATGCAGCGCAAGATAGATGGCGCGGGCAATAGTCTGTGGAGACACGCCGCATAAACACTGAACATCTGCGTCAAGTACTGAGACAAAGAGCACCGTACCATGCAACAATGTGATACGCAATACCAATATTATGACATTCTTGGTTGTCATCAAAGTTCGGTGTACAACTGAAGCTTGATAGCCACTGCCGATTAAAAGGATAGCCAATAGCCCTGCTGAGCAGTCCATTGCAATGCAGTACGTTGAATATATGGTTGTACGATGCACTGGAATTCTTGTCTACATTGACAAAACAAAATAAATGGTCATCTAAGAAAGATCTCACTTTTTTAATAAAAATATGTTAAGCTTTAATTTGTCACGTTATCTTTAGTCAATAAATATCCTGAAACTATTTTAAATTAGTAAAAAAAAACCTGAACTAATAGGTTTCTCCATAGTTTCCTTAACCTAACTCATGGAGATAGTTTCTGATTCACATAAACTATTCGGAGTAGGGTTCAACGATTGAGCGGCTGTTAGCATTGTATCATAAACAAGGCCTTTATCATATCGCTGTGCAAGCTTGTTACGCTGCCTGGTACCATTTGCTCAACTGGGATAAAGAACTAATGATACGGATATAAATCGGTGGTATTACGTCCAAGGATTTGAGGTAAAACAATGGAGTTTCGAGTATTTTGTAGAAACCATGATATAGTGATGTTAAGGAGTTCGGAGTTAATAAATGCTGATATAATTGAAGATTGAAAGACCAGATAACTTAAGTTAATTTTGTTGCATCTCAGCAATTATATATTCCTTTACTCTTCTACATGTTTTATTGTGTTTAACCAGTTTTTTTTTTAAATTTTATTTTTATTCATCTTTTATACTTCGTTTTATTTGAGAGTCTAGAGAATATCTTAAAGCTATCTTATTTAAATACTAGCTGTGCCCGCGGCTTCGCTCACGAGACCGAGTATTTTATTTGGTTTTGTCAAATTTTATGAACGAAAGCAAAATATAGATGCAAATCATGATCTATCCTGGGTCCTAACAGTTAATATCATAAAAAATCTTGCAACTTCAAAGTTGAAAGTTTTTTTTTTCTTAATCAGCCGATGAAAAACAAAAGTGAGAATATGCAAAAAACACGATACTGAAAAATACTGCAAATGTTTGTTTATGTATTTAGTAATCTTATTTAGATATACCGAGTTTAAAAAGTCAAGTTTGCTTTCCAATACAAAACAATTTCGCTAATCATATTATTGTTTAGCCACAAAGGTTAAAGATTTCATCTCCACATTGACCGTATTCAAATGAAACTCTTTGTAAAACATTTCAATCCTATACAGTAGCGTGCAGTCTGCAAGTTCCCTCAGAGGGTTCGATCTTTACTATGAGAGGGCCTTAGAGGGCCCGTTATCTAAATCAAATGCCCTCTCCGACGCGACACAGCTTGTTCGAGAGAGATTTTTAAAAGGATTTGTGTTAAATGGGCAAAAAAGGGTGGACCATATTGTAGATCTATAGATACATATAGAAGAAATGCTATCCCTTCGGTATAGAAGTTTCCTTATTGTGTTTTTTTATAAAGTTACTACGGATTTTGTTGTTTTAAATGAATATTGGAATCGACAATTTTCATTTTGGTACTTTTGGGCTTTATTTTACCGACATGGAAGGATTGATTACTATCTGAAGAAATACTGGGCCAAAAAGCTGGAAAGACCAGGCTCACGGGAAATTTCTTTAGATCTATACTATCGAAGCTTTTTAACGCATAAAGCATACTATACTGTAAGTGAACTCCTTACTGAGAAACAATTTTCAATAAGTGGTGGGTAGTCTACATATATGTAAATTTTATTGAAGTGATTTAGATAACTTGTGATTTAAAACCATTCAATGTATTTATTAATTGTATTTCTTTTATTTATTTTATCACATATTAAATACATTTTTAAATATTAAAATATAAAAAAAAAACATTTAAAAATATAAAATATGCCCACCGGTATCGGGAACAGGGTCCAAGCTACTCAGGGCTCCAGAGAGAGGCAATTGTATTTATTGTTTTAGCGTTAAATTATGACTTTTGCATGCAGAATCGTAAAATATGGCTGAACCTACTTTTTATCTTTCTATCACCATGTACTGTACCCATATTTGCAAAATAAATTACTTACTCTCACACCTACATAACGAAATCTAACCAAAACCTTCGCACCCAATACACTAATATCTAAAAAAGCAACGAAAATTTCAAATAATACCCAGGAACTTACAATAAAAGGATTTCACAGGCTCTAAAGCGGAACTTTTAAAGGCTTTCCCCAAATCTCTTATTGAATTGTCAGGATCTTAAAAAGCATTCAGTAGTTGCACCTAAGTTTCTGTTCGAGGGAATTTTTCTATCCCCTTTCCTCCCTTGTTTTATTATGTAAATAGAACCGCATTGAGTGTGTGGTACGAATCCAGCTCGAGGGCCTATTATAGAAACTATCGATGCCAGATTGAAGGGTAGTTTAAATGATTGGACTATGTATTTGAAATGTGCAACCACAATATTTGAATTAAAAATTTCGTATTTTAAAATTTGTACAGTGCGTAGTTTTACCATAGAAAGGTTGATTAATTTTAGGTGATAATAATGTGGATGCGAGTGGTGATAATAATGTGGCGACACTTGGAGGATGCCTATGTCCAGCAGTGGACGTCTTTGGGCTGAAATGATGATGATGATAGATAGAGTGCGATTGTAGAATGTGCTAAAATGGCAACATTTAAACGGACCAATATCATTAAATATTGCCAAATCATCGTCATTATTATACTGCCCTTGTCCCAAATTCGGGTCGGTCTTCTTACATACTTCAAAATGCCGACAGCTATGTATGCAAATGTGTAGGCTTATTACGTCAATATCCGATCTTGTTACCTTTGCTCTTAGGAAAGGAACTTGCCCACCAGTAAAACTAAAAAACCAGGACATCCTTCAAGAAGATCATGCCAAATACCTATGAATCCACCTAGACAGGAGACTTACATGGCAAAAATATATTTGGTCCAAACGTAAGCAACTAGACAGCAAACCTCGCAGCCTCTAGTGGCTAACCGGACCCCATTCTCAGTTGAACAACTATAGCAAGATGATGGTGTACAAAGCTATCATTAAACGAATATGGACATACGGCATCCAATTATGGGGTACAGCCAGTAACAGCAACATAGAAATACTCAAAAGATTTCAGAGCAAAGCATTACGGACTATGTTCAACATCCCAAAATGTAATATATTGTAGTAATAGATACATGTACCGAGATCTCAACTTAAGATCGAAATACCAAAACAGACTTTCAAACCACGTGAATGAACTCGCAACGGCACTAAGTAGTGATGGGAGCCGGGATCACATGCGTTTGAAGCGAAGACATCCCCAGTCTGAGCAGCAGATTCGCATAAAGGGAAAGAGCTTTGGGAAAAAGAAATCCCCTCTTGAAAACATAAAAAAACATTGACAGATGAGAAATCGAACAGAAGGGTGGCTTATTGTTTTCTAAACCGATTGCCATTAAGCAGAATCCAAAAAAAAATTAAATATCCGACGTTTAGAAAATACAAAACGCTGTTCAGACCTTTTCTCCAACCAAAAACAACATCCAACGCCAACTGAAGATGATTCAAACAAATCTACCAATACAATCGCAACAGAATCAACATTTAGAATCAGAATCAACCCGCCCCGGCTCCATAAGCAAGTGCTTCGCAGGAGATTCCCTCAACCACATAATGCACTTAGGTCAGGATAAACGTGGTAATGTGAACGAAGCCGGGGCGCAGCGCTCGTATCTCGCGACTGTCGCCGGGACACTAACAAATACGACTTAATGTGGAATGTAGAATAGTGTTGAGGTGTGTCTAGGAATGGTAAGTATCTGTTTTGGGAAATTTTGACTAACAGGTGTGAATTGACTTGAGCTCTTAGGCTGGCAACGAAGGTGAACGATGTCTTGGTAACAGTCAAGAAAATTTTGTGGAAAACCATAAAAATAAGTTAAATTAGTGCTGCCGTTTAACTTAAATTGTGCTCAGAACCATATTTCAGCTGGCATTTAATATGTTTTACGACCAATACTAAAGCTGGTTTTCAGTAAGAAATGTGACCTTTTGCTCCAAATATTTTCCCATTTCCACCAGAAAAGCCTAAGAATAACCTACCCAACAGTAAATCGGTCGGAAACAAAAGAACTTTATCGTCTCCAATAACGACTCGAAGCATTTTAGCAATAACTCCGATACGGAATATTTTATTCAAGAACTGGAACAAGAATAGAACGCGTTTTTAGGATGTCACTCGTCTCCTCCCGAAGTCCCAAATAGGGAACAGTGAAACAAGCTCTAAATCTTGAACGCGTGCGCTCAACCGAGTTAGGTCGTTTACGTAATAAATGGATTTCTATAAATGACTGCGACATGCTCGGCCGTAGGGCTGTCATTTTTATCAGAGGCATTGAGTTGTGACTTGTGTCGCGTTTGGTGCGAGTGTTGTAAATTGTGACTACTGTTTGCGATTGAATGTGTGTGTAATCGATATGTAGTTCAAACTGTGATCGAGATTAATTTTTAGTAACTTTTGGTCTTTTTATTAACAAACAATATTAAGGTTTTCAAGACAGAGGTGTCCTATGTAATAGTGAACGAGTTTCATCGAGCCATCAACTGGGCACAAGTCCAGACTCTTTCGGCTGCTACTAAGACATTCTTGATGGTGAAACCCAAAATATCACTGCCTAACTATGAGGAATACAGGCTTGATGTTAAGTTTTGTAAAAAAGTTTTATAGATTTTTACAAGTGATAAAATGAAATGCAGTCACTTGGATCAATATTTTCTGGCATTTATATTCATAATCAGTAAAAAAGACGACCGATATAATTCTCACTCCTCTAACAAACAATATTATAAACTAAGAAACCCTCAGTCCATTAATCACGCGCACCCAATAACTTCACAGTACGGGACATCAATTACCTAATACCCACTGCCTCTCGACTAACGTCACAAACTTTGACAGTTGTGATATTAGAACATCGGCCATATGTTACGTAGGTTGCAATGGTGGAACAGTGACAACAAACCTGACTTACTTCGTGGGTTTTAGCCCATCATTATCATCATCATATCAACCCGAAATCACCCGCTGATGGGTGTAGGCCTCCCCTTTTTCTGCCACACTTCCTTTGTCCTTTATCCAGGTGTTTCCCGCGACTTTGACGATATCGTCAACCTTTAGGACGACCCTGGTTTCTGTAGCCTAACCTTGGCCACCACTCGGTCATTCAATTTGTTTTATCCCCACTTCTTTAAGAAACTTTTAAGGTCATGTCATCACCTAGAACACGCCGCGAAAATTCGAACACATGTGACATCTAGAACTTCCATTGCTACTCCAATGACAGTGGACAGACTCGTACAGTTTGATCTGGTGTCCAAAACTACTGTTAATGCTCTCGTTGTGGCTATAGGGGTATAAGAAATAGAGCAGTAAGTTCCTTATCCTCTAAATAGAAGGAAAACAGGAGAAGAAGGAAACTATCCTCCGACAATACGAGTGTTAAGTCAGGTGGTAGTACTCGATTGGTGTCAGATTTTAAATGCGTTAAGTTTGCTTGCACGATGCATGATTTAGCCAGAGGATGCGTGACGTGAGGTTTGAAGCGGATTTCGAATAACATCATCTGCCTAGCCTTTTCCCAACTATGTTTAAACGGATGCAGCTGAATGCCAGTATTTTATATGGAGCGATTGCCTATCTGATCTCCACAACCCAGTTAGTACTGGGTATTACGATACCCTTTGGTAAGACTGGTTGGCGTGTGTTGCGTATGTGGTGTTATAAATTTGTACGATAGCCGAGTTCCGGTCGAATCTTTAGGATAATCGACACGACGAAGGAGATGCCATACTTTCTACAAAGTTCGGCAACCCTAGCATGTATCGTATCTCGGTGGTAGTTCGCGCCAATGTCACGTGTGTTACAATCGCCCCCCGACGGGATCGGATTTCGGCAACCATTACGTGCCCAAAGTGGCTATACGCGAGATAGTTGAAATCGTTTAGGTTTTATACATGTCTGCTTAAGTTAAACCGTCATACGATGCGTTTTGAGGGACGTGACGTGGTTAGCAAATTGTTTTTGTTTTTATTTTTGTAATATAAATGCATATGTTGCAGCGGTATTGTGGGGTAGGGAGTAGCTACGCTTAGTGAGTTTTTAT
Source organism: Lycophotia porphyrea (assembly GCA_950005105.1). NCBI lineage: Eukaryota > Metazoa > Arthropoda > Insecta > Lepidoptera > Noctuidae > Lycophotia > Lycophotia porphyrea. The sequence goes on from OX465393.1 coordinate 16,342,113, forward strand.
TTCTTGAAATTGCTGCTATTTTGTATTCTGCAATAAGCCCGGTTTATAACAGCTCTACCAGAGTGGATGAGAACAGCGAGAGAGGCAGAAATGAAAAACTTTAGAGGAGGCTTTTGTCGACGGTCAAGCTTTTGATTAAAACCGATCGTCTAAGATAAATAAATTTTAAAACAGTAATAAAGGCTAATTTTATTTCTTATAACAGTTACAAGTAGTTTTGCAAAGCCACACCTAAAAATATGCACTTTAATCAAGTAACTTTAGCTTGATTGACGATATCTTGTTTAGATTAATCAAAATCTTAGTAAACTTGATCATCACGACATGATTGCAGCAATACTAGTTCAAATGATTGAGCGATAATCTTGGTTGTGGCAACTACTTTCTATTCAGTGCACATATTTACAACATTGACTTACATGATTTGAAATATCTACTGTAAATTACAATGGGGTGTACTAGACGCTCGTTAACTGGTCCAATCCTGCGATCCGAAAGATAATAAAAAAAATATTTTTCACTAACCAACCAGCCAAGGCAGAGGCCCATGTGCAGCACAAAAAACTCTAACGGCACTAACCACACGTAAATATAAAAAATACAAAATGGATTAAAAACTACAACTACTACTACTTTTCTTTTTTTTTTTACTTAAGGTAAAAAAAAAATGGATTAAAAACTACTGTACTGAAATGGACTTTGATAGGTACTAGATTGCTACTTTAATAGTCTGCATAAAACTTGACAATTGTATCATCAGGCTATCTATGGAAATGTATCTTGGTTTGCCCTATGAAAGTCACCAGCTGTAAGCCCTCCAGTCCTGTCCTGTTGGATACTCTTTACCTTTGAGCTGTCAGGCATCGTTTTATTTTTAGGGCTGCCGGCTAAAATAGCCCGGCACGGTTCACGGTTCCAGGAGCACTTGGATTTGTAAAAGATATATTTTCAGGAGGACTGGTTTCTTTTATTTTTGCTAGACTTTTTTTTAAGGATTTGTGAAGTGAAAAAGTTCGGCGAGACTTCTGAAAACCTAAATTGAAATTTTTCGTTTCTATTTTTTATTTATGATTTTCAAACCAGTGTCCTGTGCATGTTAGCTGCAGTGAAGTGAATAAAACTACTTTATAGCCTTTTTCATCGGGACAGTATGAGAGGCATCCAAATCCATAAGAGAAACGGAGAAACTGTCCCAGGGATCGTCAAGTCTTTTTTCAAAACAATTTTGGCTTACTTAATTTTTCGTCAAGTGTGAGTTGTCCATAAAAAAATAACAAATAAACTATTTATGTAAAGAATCTGGTGAATGATTCTAAAGAAAGTTTTCCTATGTTTTATAGATACGGATTTTCCTATAATGTCTTCGTAAAAAACAAACATTCTGTTTACCATGTTCGGCCCAGAGGGCGAAATAGAATTTCCTGGCATAAAACTGCGTTCTACCCGCCTAACCCTCATTACCTTGCTGATTCTATGCGCAAAAATCACCATAAAACCCTCACAAACCAAGTAAATTAAAATGTTAACAATAAGCATAAATACTCGAAGAATACATAAAGAAAAGTCGGCTTATTATTTCTGCGCATTAGGAGCGAAGAATATTGCCTTGGGCAATTTACGAGCGACATTCCGGGGCGCCTTATCTCTGATATTAAAGATTTCATTAAATCATGGCGGGCAATAAAACAGTTTGATACCGCATTCATGCGGCTCCCGCTTCGGGTGACCAACTTAATGACGTGTACGGTTTGACCCTTAGCGGGCAGAGCAAGGGAAAAGATGATGGTATGAGCGAAGCGGTTACTTCTTCTACCTCATTTCGATGGCCCAGAACTTCGCCTCTTCAACCAGGTTGCTGCGAGCCGATGGCAGCGCTGAGTTCACTGTGACTGCATATTTGGAGCAGTTAATGCAAGCTACGTTCCTTCTCATATCCTGCCCTCCAAGACTCAAAACATACAGTTATGGTTACCGATGCGCTGCCACCGAAGGCATGATGTAACGAAGTTTTGAACCAAAAATAAAAGTTGGTGGTATATGGTGAGACAAGAAAATAAGTTAAGACTTGTCTCTATAACTTGGTCCTGCTGAAAACTGATAAAAATTATCAAAAAATGATAATCATGCCAATAATTGATTTCGTAAAAGCTGACTAAAGAATGAGTTGAGAATGGTCAGCTGCGCAACGTGGCAAAACTCATTGCAATTTTGGACCCCAGAACCTGTAATCCCCGAAGGGTTAGGCAGAGGTGTACCGAATAGTACCCCTACATTTCACCAGTTATGTTTAAATTCAGTGCAATAGGGGGCCTATTGTTATCAACCACGGGCAAAAATCCAGACTCCGTGGCTGCTACTGAGAAAATTTTGATGGAATAACCCAATAACACTTTACCTGACCTGGACCCCATGCTCAGCAGTCGCGCTTGCGACGACTAGACCAACGACGCAGTCTAAGAAGAAAAAGATTGAATTTACACACTAGGGCTTCATACACATGAACCACGAAGAGTGTTTACTTTTTCACAGTTATCGCTTCAAGAACCGCTCAAAGCTTATATCATGTACTCGCCAATAAAATAGTTACAACTTGAGATATTCAAGTAGGATTTGCGATTTGCGCGTGACTCCCTACGACCTTGAACATAAGGCTCAAAATACATTATAATTTAGTTTTCGGAGGATCAAATTTAATTTATTGCAGATATAGTTGGCTAGTACTAAAATCATGATCACATTTCAAGTAGCTGTTACTTAGATGGGCATTTACATACGTAGTTTTGGTTGGACTATAAATTCTAGTATGTGTTAGAAATGGGACACTTTAGAGCTGGAAATGGGCTTCTAGAGTGAGATTTGAGTTCTAATGCGTCTCACGTAGCAAACCCTTTGGCTAGGTTATTTAGGATATTTGTAGTGCTTTAACAAAATGTATAAGGTCAGCTTGCTTGGGTAGGTAATATCTAGGTTTAGGTGCTTGAAAACAACAGCGGGAACCATCGATCATCGGGAAATACCATAACATAAGGATTTTTCCTGATTTAAAAAAATATGATTCTATTTAGTCCGTCAGCTAGATTATTGAAAAATATTGGATAAGTATTTTTTGTTCTATCAAATCAATAAAAACTGACGAAGATAAAACGCATCAAAGATCCTGAGTAGGGGCTTGTGACGTCACTTTGCAAGTAAAAGTGTACTGACATATTGGCGTCACACGGGTTTTCGACGCACTGTATTGCCTTCATTTTTTGTTTACGTGTAAAAAGAAAAAATACGTGACCAATATTTTTTTTGGAAATCTATCTGATGGACTTGTTAGAATTTTTTGGTAAAATACCCTATTAGCAGTCTAGACAGACAGTTTAATTTTAGCACTAGTTTTGTTGAGGACAGAGGACTAATCTAGCAGTAGGTAATAAAAAACACACACGAACACCAGTACTAGATTTATTATCGGTATCCACAGGTTTTAAACTGTTGTAACTATTAAATTCACATACATTATGTACTCACTGATTTCGGGCAAGGATGGCTACAGTTTAACAATTCTATCTAAACGCGGTTAAAACTTACATGACTAGTGCACTCTATCGTGCCTGGAAGCGAACAGATACAAACTATTATAACTATTAAATTCACATACATGCATGTATGTGAATTTAATAGTTATAATAGTTTAAAACCTGTGGAAACCGATAATAAATCTAGTAGTAGTGTTCGTGTGTGTTTTTCATTACCTATTCCTAGATTGGTCCTGTGTCCTCGACAAGTTTTATACATTCAGCATCAACGGCATTCTCCTGCCCTTATCCCAATTTATTTGGGGTCGGCGCAGCATGTCTTTGTCTTTCATACTCGATTTACATATTATTGAAATTAATTTCAAGATTACCAATAAAACAATCTTATTGATTTTATTTTCTCATAGTTTATTTATTTAGGTACTTCCAAAACTAGTCAAGTAATAGGCATACTTCGGAGGAAAATTAGGAAAATTCTTACCATCGGAAAGTGGCGGGAAAGTAATATTATGACGAGAGAAGACATGTTTATTTTGAAAAAGATAAAATTTGGGTCACCAGGCTTACCCTCTCTTAAAACGGATAAGTAATGAAATTTCACCTCGGCGCGGGGTGGCCGCAAAATTGTTATTTATTTATTTCCCTTTTAATATTATGATGTTCTGGAAAATTGTGGTTATCTGTTATTTTGAAGATATCGCTGGCAGTTTTCTTTACTAAGAATAAGCTCGTGGCAAAATAATAACAGCCGCTCGGGTCGATCTTTAGGTTAAGCCGTGCTTGCCTAGCTTGGTCAGTGGATGGACCACGTGCCTCGGAAAGCACGTTAAGCCGTTGGTCCCGGCTGTCATTTGCACATCTTTGACAGTCGTTACAGGTAGTCAGTGACCCTAAAAGTCTGACAACCAGTCTTACCAAGAGGTATCGTATTACCCAGTATTAACTGGGTTGTGGAGGTCAGATAGGCAGTCGCTCCATGTAAAATACTGGTATTCAGCCGCATCCGGTTAGACTGGAAGCCGACCCCAACATAGTTGGGAAAAGGCTAGGCAGATGATGATGAATAAGTATTTTTATTTACCCACTATTTTCTCTTTTATAGTGAGGATATTTTTTGCAAGGATAGACTACGCCTCCTCTATTTCGGTAGCCTCTTTTTCCCGTGAATTATGTGCAGAGTATATTAAAATACTACAATCGCCAACCCTTTTGCCATATATCATACCTACTGATCTGAAAAAGGTATTGTAGAGATGTAAACCTCACGCCTTTTTAAGATGGGAGTAGGTAGAAACTGCAGTTCATACATCTGGTTATACACCAATGCCGAAGAAGAAGGTACTACGCAACTGACCTTTCATAAGAACTTCACCAAAAAAGTTCGGGTAGTGGCGTCTTTTAGGTCTTTTAAAGTGCAGCTGTTGGAAGACTTCGACAAGTACCATGAAAATACTTTTTGTTAGTAAACTTTTTTAAATCCTAGAAATTAAGAACAACATCAAGACTAAAAATCCAAAACAAAAAGTTGACGTTAACACCACAACAACCGGTAAAAGACTTACCTACTGTACAATACTAATTGCAGTTACAATAAGAGACCCCACAAACACATGATAATGCGCAATATACCCGGTGTAATGTGCAAAATGTCCAATATAATGGCCCACCTTTATTCGCACCAAATTAAATCGCAAACTCTATGGAGTCCGGCTAAGTTGTAAAATGCAAATAGAATACCTTTTTAGTACGAACGCGTGCAGGGAAGGGTTACCGAAAGGATTATGGCCGTAGGAGGGTGTGTAAGATTGTCTATTATTTTTTTTATTTTTTTATGAAATCTAAAATAAAATGATGTCACAAATGTCTTCGAATTTTTGGTTCTAGGACATGCCGGTTTCCTCACGATGTTTTCCTTCACCGTTTTTGAGAGCAGTGGTCATGGAATAAATTACACAAAATAATGCGCCTGCCTGGGTTCGAACCCACGTTCGTAAGTCGGGTCGCTAGCACTGGGCCACCGCTGCTCCCGGTGATTACGTTCCATATAATAGAGGGTGTTTTAACTATAAACAGGTATATTTAGCTTGAATCCTGCACTCTACCGCTCTGAAGTAAGCCTGAAGTGTGTAACTATGATTGAGGTGAGCTACCATAGGTCCAAAGAGTCCAAATCTACTATTGTTGATATACATAGACCAAGCACCGTCGTTGGGATGTCATAAAAAGAACCTAGGCCTTCAATCAACCACGTAATTAAGTAATTTATCACTTTAAAGGTTTAATTATTTTATTAATGAATTGTAATGTACTGTCAATTTCTTTTTTTTTACATAATTTTAATTATTATTTGTGACAATAAGTAACATTCCCATTTTCTATTTCATCCATTTTTTTTCTGTTTTTTTTTTGTTTTTTATAATTAATTAATTGTACAGAATTTTAATAACCAATTTTGTCTTTTTTCTATTTTATATATTTGAGTACTTAATGCTAATCTAGTGGCACTTTTTACCTTATCCTAATTTTGTTAACATACGGATAATGTAGTGGGGTGCAATATTGTTAACACTACATTGTATACTGTTGTTATTTGTAAACATGATATATATTATTGAAGCTGTTTATTGTCCCATCATAAATAAAATAAAATATAGTTGAATCTCTTTTCTTGCCTGTCATAAAACGACAAGGTCTGTTCAACTAACAGAATAGCTAGTAAAGTTTCAATTGCATCGTAATTATTGTCAAAAGAGGTAAAGTAATTATAAGGTATTTCTTAACACAACAGCTCATCAAAAAAATAACAGAAAAACCTCTTCCACATCAATGACAGTTAGTTTTCTATCTCCAAAAAGGACCCAACCCGACTGCCCAACATTCATACCTACCCTCTGAAGGGTAGGCAGGGGCAGTACCCCGAGGGTACATTGATAATTATTACACGGTAGATGTTGAACCTTCTTCGTGTAACGGTCCCGCGGGGAGGCGAGGATTATTACCGTATTAATTAACGAACTAGGAGAGAGTCGTGACTGTCTTACTTATCTTATTTGTTTTGATGTGAGTGACGTACACCGTCATTTTTTAGTCGTCTGACAAAGGTGGTCCACTCAATGTATCTGACATAAAATACCTCTAAGCGTGTTTTTTTTACCATTAATTAAGATAATAGGTACAAATAAAAATTTAAAATTGTTAATTATAGTTACAATATTTACAAGCTACAAATCTATAATCATCATCAGCCTATAATGTTCCCACTGCTGGGACACAGGCCTCCTCTCTAGAAGAGGGAATGGGCTATAATCTACCACGCGGGCCTAGTGCGGATTGGTAGATGTCACATGTCTTCGAATTTTTGGTTCTAGGACATGCCGGTTTCCTCACGATGTTTTCCTTCACCGTTTTTGAGAGCAGTGGTGATGAAATAAATTACACAAAGTAATGCGCCTGCCTGGGTTCGAACCCACAACTTACTGTTCGTAAGTCGGGGTCGGTACCACTGGGCCACCGCTGCTCTCTTATCTTAAATCTATAATAGTAATAAAAATATGTACAAGTATCAAAAGGGTTACAGGGCGTCAAAAAGTCAATAGGAAAAGTGCCCAGAATGCTGGCAGTATTGCAAAATTAATAATACATTAGAATTATGAAATATCCTGTTAATAATGTTTACGTATCAAACAGTAGAACATACCTAACCATCGCACGAGTCGAGTAGATAGATCTTCGCTCGTAACAGAATGTTTCAACTACGTTATGCAAAATATAATAATATAAATAATAATATATATAATGCGGTATGCTATAATAATGAAAAATATATTTTTTTCTCTTAAATTCCATTTTTTTTTTTGTTATGAATGTATAATCATTGGATACATGAAGTGGGCTGCCGTTGTCAGACGACTAGAAAGTCACGGTGTATAGAAGAATGTTTAGTTTTTGTGAAGGATATTTTCTTTGTAAGTAATTGTTCGACTTTTCTCTGAGATCTGAAAAGCTCTTCTAGACATACTCTGTGGCTATTACGAGAATATTGCCATCAGACGGACAGAATTCCAGGCTACGAGCATTGGAAAAATATTTTGGTTGACGTTGGAATCGAACCAAGGACCTTATACACTGAGCAGGAGCACATACGTCGTCTAGACCAACGTGGCATGCTTTTCAACACTGAAAGTTCAACAAACTCAACAAGAAACCAAAACTTCTTGGGTTAGATTAAACCCAAGAAGGTCGATTTTCTCTAATCAAGGGCGCTAAATAATCTGATAAAATTTACTTAGTTTTTTGGTTCAGTGGTCAGTGATCCAGAAGTCTGGCAAACAGTCTTACCAAGGGGTATCGTATAACCCAGTACTAACTGGGTTGTGTAGGTCAGATAAGCAGTCGCTCCACTGGTATTCAGCTGCATCCGGTTAGACTGGAAGCCGACTCCAATAAAATTCGGAGAAAGTTAGGCTAGGAAGATGATAGTTATTCAGTTTTTAAATTCAGTTCAGTTTTTTAATTTATTTCATGTACAGTCAGCGTCACGATGTGGGTACCCCTCTTGAAAGCACCTACGTTCCCAACTGGGATACCCAATTGATGCAGCCCACCGTACATGCAACAAATTGGTTTTTCGGTCGACTTTGACAAAGAGACATAATGTAAACCCCGAATAATTGACATAATAAATGACACAACTGAGGTACCTCTGATTTGTTACAAACCTCTTTCACATAACAAAACAAAAATGTTCACCTAACACTCTAAGGAAAGAAGCAGTGAATAATAAATATGTAAAGTAAAACTAACTTATACATACACAGCTACTTATATAGCTCCAACATACTTACTTCTTACTTTACTTGTTCAAGTCACCGCAATCTTTCTGAGCCTTTTCGTTCCCTTACGTTTTTACGAAGTGAATATTTCACGAGGCAAGTTTTTTTTTTTTGTAGGGAAACTGTATTTCAAACTTGTATGTAATATACAGAGTGTGGGTACATTTGACCCTTGTTTTGCTGTCTGTACCTAAATAATGGAAAAGGATACCTACCTACCTGGGGGCATTGTATAGGGAAACCTATTTTGAGAAAATGGTTTTAGCGTGGGCTAGAGAAAAAGAAAGGCCAGTCATCAAAAAATGAAGAGAAAAACAAAAGAAATTAAAAAAAAAGAATACATTCAATAAAAGACTGTATGGTATGAAGCATGTTTCAGAAATTCGCAGTTGTTTATAGCAATTATAAATCGAATGTTTTTGCATTCATGCAGTGTTTTTTACAAGGATACATTACATTCATCCCAGTAGGTACGGGAGTGCATACGCATATGTTTTGTTGTTTTTTTTTTACTGAAACGACTAGCGTCTCCTGGAAGTCATCACCTTACATTGTCCCAACTATGTTAGGATCGACTGCTAATCTTACCAAGGGGTATCATGACATTACCCAGTACTAACTGGTTGTGGAGGTCAGATAGGCAGTCGCTCCATGTAAAACTGGTATTTAGCTGCATTTGGTTAGACTAGAAGTTGACCCCAACATAGTTGGGAAAACGCTAGGCAGGTGATGATGATGTTAGGATCGACTGTCAGTTTAACCGGATGTGGCGACTGCCTATCTCTGATAGGCTATCTGACCTCCACAACCAAATTACTAGGTAACACAAAGCCCCTTAGTAAGACTGGTTGTCATGTCAGATTCGGCATCTGTCCACCATTAACGACTGTCAGAGATCCAAAAATGAAAGCTAGGGGACCTCTGATTTAATAGCACAAAAAGCAGTGATAGGCTAGGGGTTTGACCGTTGGACTGCCCAGTCATAAGGTCACGAGTTCGAACCCAAGGCAGGCACCTCTGATTTTTCGGATTCATGTGCGTATTGTATAACTATCACTTGCTTCGGTGAAGGAAAACATCGTGAGGAAACAAAACATGCCTGAGATATTTCTCGACGGCATGTAAAGCCAAGTCAGAGGCCCATGGATGGCATAAAAACTCTGACACCAATGTAGGTACTAACCACAAGAAAAGCAGAAGAATGACTTAATGTGTTTCCCGAGGCACCGAGGAGTCTCGAAATGTAACTGATGGATGGTCAGCCATCCACGGACCTCGGTAAGCGTTGCTTTCGACTCGATCGACCCATACGACTGTTATTATTTACCGACGAGCCCCTTCTGAAAAAAATCCTTGAAAGAAGCCCAAAAAACGCGCATCCTGTAGTGCCTGCGTAAGTCGTATGTATCGCCGAGGCTTAGCGGGTTAGTGGTCCCAAAGGTGTGAGCACAATGTAGGTTAGCTCAGATTGTGCTACTTACATACATACCAGTGTTAAAAAAACTAGCCAAGTGCGAGTCGGACTCGCGCACGAAGGGTTCCGTACCATAAACCGAAAAAAACACGTTTCTTGTATTGGAGCCCCCTTGAATGATTAAATAATTTATATTTTTATCATTTGTTGTTATAGCGGCAACAGAAATACATTATCTGTGAAATTTTGAACTGTCTAGCTATCACGGTTTATGAGATACAGCCTGGTGACAGACAGCCAGACGGACAGTGGAGTCTTAATTAGTAATACCCTTTGGGTACGAAATCCTAAAAAATACCTTCTATGTTTTAGGTTCCTTTTTTGTTCCACTATTTTCTGTAAAAATGTACAAGGTTTTAGTACTTACAACTGGAATTTTCTTTTAATAATAAATCACCGCAGGCGGTGTTCATTATAGAATTATAACTGTATGCCAAAGAAATTCAATGCGAACCAAACTTCTTCCCTCCAACTTCCCGAGAATATTTAACTTGCCATCACAATGTTAAAGCCCAATAATTTGTATTATAACCAAACTTGAAATTTTTCAATACAAATTCCAATTAACCGTACAATACAAGAGCTGAGGGAATCTGATTAAATTCATACAAAAGGCAAGTTAAATACACACAGCGATCTGTATCGTGGAACCTCGGGCGCACCACTCAATGCGAAGGTATTTCCAATTACTCTCCAATCCTTCCATTTTCCAGTCGCTAGGAATTTTATTAACGCTGTCCCTTTCTATTTTCCCTTTTATAATGAGGTGGGAGAGGGATGGGAGATTGAGGAATTGAGCCTTCTCATGAGGCTGGGTTAATTTCCATTCGCCCGGAGCGACGTCTCGCGTTCACCTTTCATACGTAAATTGAAAAGATAAGCTCAACTATTTGGCTGGAGTTGATTGTGTACGCGTAATTGTAGTTTCCGGTTCCGTGTGGCTGCAGCAGCTGCTCCTTAAATAAATATCTTGGCAAATTGCTGAGTAATACTGCTTCCATAACTGGGTACTTTAAACAGGCGGTGTGCAGAAATCATTAGACTGTGTTAGACATACTTAGACAAGTAACAATTGAAAGCCCTTCACGGTTCTTATCATAACATCTCGCCTGTAATCTCCGAAGAGTTAGATAGAGGTGTACCTATTAGTCTACGCACATTTCAATCTATTGCCATCAAACGGACACAAGTCCAGACTCTGTGGCTGCTACTGAGTAATTCCCGATGGAAAAACCCAATAACAATTTGCCCGACCTGGGAATTGAACCCGGGACCTCGTGCTCAGCAGTCGCGCTTGCGACCACTGGACCAACGAGGCAGTCTTATTGCTGTTTGGTATTTGTAACGGTTATTCAATCGGTTATACTCCAATCTTCAAAGAGCCATCAGCGTACTCTACGAATTGTATCACTTTCAATCGAAATCCAAGAATCCATAGTACACAAGTATCCACGTAAACACACGTTTTCAATTAACACAACTAAGTCCCAAAATAATCTCCCCGAGCTAGCTGTAAATTAGTGACGCGCAAGTAACCGAAAATGTAAAATAAGATAAGGTTAGCTAATAAGTGGACAGCACTAATGCCGACCCACGTCAAGCCTTCGTCAGCTGTCGGTAATGCTCGGCTCATGCTCGTAAGATCAGCTGTTAATTACCCCGGGGGAGGTTGATTGGGCATACATTAAGTTGTGAGTTGATACGGTTTGGGCAAAAATATGGTTAGATCAAAATAATCTGCCATTTTTAAGGTTTTTACAAGTGACTGCTAAAAAAATGGCAAATAATAATCTATAGTGATATTATAAGAAGGTAAAATTTGTTTGTAAGTTTGTATGTGGGGGGGTAATCTACGGACCTAATGACCCAATTCTAAAAAATCATTAATTGATAGAAAGCTACATTATTCGTGGGTGCTAAAAAATTTTTATCATGCATATTAGCCGAGCTATCACAATTTTTGCGGATGAAGTCGCGGGCAAAGTGCTGGTTGATTATTATTCTATGAAACAGGTGACAATTTTGCCATATGCGGAAAGAGTTTTCACGGGGTAACATAGAAACCTGCCGGCTTTAGATTAGGTTTACCCCAGACATCAGAACCAAAGCTCGCAAAGAAAATCATATACATACATTACATTAGGATAAGATAAGATAAAAAATTATTTCTCACCACAATACAAAGGTGCATTATTAAGGTTTCGTGAACAATACATGCATTTTTTTACTGCGGGAGACTGGTGCCTAATATAATATAATAATATAATAAATCATTTATTTCAGATTCATCCTAAGACTACATCCATATTTGTTAGTAAAATTGCGAGCTTACAAACTAGTGTTAGTAATAAACAATACATTTTTTAAACATAAAATAAAGTGGCAGGTCCGGGTGGACCACCCGATAAGCCTAAGCCTAGCCTAGCCTAGCCTAAGCTAGACGAAAGGCCTGTATTTCAGGACACCAGGTCTCCACCCCTTCGGAAGCACATTAAAGCTGATTTTTGCATTCGTACACAAATTATTACGGTAAGCACTCGTAAGTGAGCAAGAAAAAATTAAGGATAAATACAGATTACAACAGTGATGTGACCAAATATTCAATCAGGGTTTAGTACGTGTGTGTGTGTACGTAAGTATGTGGAAGGGATGACTGTGGAAATACATTATGGACATTATAACCAATTTTTCTGTCCCTTTCTTCTTTTCTGTATTTAGTGTGTACATAAACTGTTAAATAAATAATAAAGTAAATATAGAATACCAAATAAAAGGAAGATTCTTCCGAAACCAAAACCACTAATTACCGCTGTTAATTATCTTGAAAGAGTTATTAATTAATTAGAACCTGCGCAAATATTGTGTCGGTCGCCATCTCATCTCATAGGAAATATTTATGGCAAAAGATCAAAGAGAACATTGTGAGGTCGTGTGTGTAGGTGTACTCTAAATTTCAAGAGAAAATATTGGTTTTCCTTTTGATGTGAGTGTATACTTATAATGTTATGTACAAGAAGTAGATAATCAATATTGTGTTGTGATTACCAATGTTAGTGATACCATAAGGGCTGCGGGACTGTTCGAAAGAGATACAGCGGCCCTGGAACACAAAGGGAAAGGAAGGAACATTACCATCCGAAAAAAAAGAAATGGTGATACCATAAAATTTCTATTCAAAATAATTATGTAAAATTTCTTTGCTTACACCCAATCAAAGTAAAACAAAGTGATATTCTAGCTGCGGAAAATACTTGATTAGTCAAAAAAATATTGAATTGACATAATTTTTCAAAAACACGTACATAGGTCAATACTGTTGAATGACACTGTTGAAATACGAAACGATTTGAAAGCCATAGCTAAGTCTAGAGAGCGACAATGCAGGCTAACTGTATCCAGTAACTTAGCTAACATCATCATCTTCTTAGACTTTTCCCAACAATGTTGAGGTCGGCTTCCAGTCTAACTGGATGCAGCTGAATACCAGTAATTTACATGAAGTAACTGACCTCCACAATCAAGTCACCTCTAAGTAACTAATTAATTACGTAATTATCACTTGTTTCGGTAAAGGAAAACATCCTGACAAAACCAGCATGCCTGAGAGATATTTCTGTACGGCTATTACGTATCTCGGTTGACAGTTCAAGTGATGATCACTTTGGCTCAGTGTCCATCGTTTAACTGTCATAAGGTTAGTTTAGCTAAGACCAGTGACTATCAAATATGACGTCATTGGCGCTCTTCGACGCTGATGGTCACCGTAAATCATTTTGACAGTCGCGTCGTTGTATTAATGCGATTATGTAAGCATAGTGGATATCAAATTGATGACAACTGAGTTTGAAGTTGCTTTCGTGAAAGACGCTACTGGACGGCATGTAAAGCCAAGTTAGAGGCCCATGGGCGGCATAAAAACTATGACACAAGGGTAAACACATAACCACACAATAAAGAAGAAGAATGACTTAATATGCTTACTGAGGCACGGAAGAGTCTCGATATGGTAACGAATGGTCATCCACCAACCGACCTCGGTAACAGTTGCTTTGCATTCGATCGACCCATTCGAATTTTATTATTTATCCACGAGCTCCTCCTGAAAAAATACTTAAAAGAAACCAAAGAAACGCATAACCACACAATAAAGTGAAGTAAGTATGAAACATGAATAAGTTAAGGCACCATCTATTCTCTCCATCCATCTGTAACATCATAACTTCATCCTAATGAACTAAGTAAGTCAAGAATCAAGAAATTCTCCTTAGTTACAAGTTACAACAAACGATATAGACGAGAGTACTTCCCGGCTATAATAGGAGTGCCAAGTGCCTCTCGACGTCGCACGCACTTCATCGTATGTCTTCAACGTTAACAGTCAAGGACCTCTAGATTCACGGGAGTCGTATTATGGTAACTTGTGATGAAGTTGGTGTTAAGTTGTGATTAATGAAGTTATGTGTTTTGGTCTTTATAACTTAACAATAATGGGAACAACCTTCACTATCACTATATTATAAAACAAAGTCCTCCGTGTCTGACTGTCTGTTCGCGATAAACTCAAAAACTTCTGCACCGATTTTTATGCTGTTTTCACCAATGGATAGAGTGGTTCTCGAGGTTTTAATATATAATTTGTCAAGTTTTTGTTGCGGGAACGGGATCCAAATTTCATGATTATTTTTGGTCGCGATAACTGACATCCACGCGGGCGAAGCCGCAGGCATCAGCTAGTCTAATAATAAAGGACAGCCACAGATTGCTTAAACGAGGAACATCATTCGAAACAACTCTTAACAAATGAAAGGAACAGCCGAACTGATACGGACAAATTGATGACCAATAGCGGACACAGACACATCGGTGAGAGTTTGTATGGAGTCGTCCGTGTTAAGTTGGGTATGTCTCTACCGATCACGTTATCAGACTGAAGTAGCCACGGATCATGGCGAGATTTATCCACTGATACCGTGATAAGTTCCATAATTTGTACGTACCGGTTTCAGTAACTCTTAACGCGTATTAGGAAATCTTTGACACCCGTCCTTCAAACGCCGATTGCCAATTTGAACCTCAACCACACGTATACTGTTTCCAATCACAAAATCAGACAGTAAACGCTGAAAAATCTATATTTAATATCCCCTTACCTCTAATTACCCTACCGCAACCAAACGAGAAAAGAAATTCAAAAGCCGAACAGAGAACATTATTTAAAACAAAACAAACCGTTCAAGCAGTCAGTAGCAGAGGTCATCGACATTATCATTACGCTGAAGGCGTAAGTCCCTCGGCAGATGTAAAGACTGACCACCAATAAAACTTAATGTTAGTGCTGCAGCAGACGAACCTTTTCAATTAAACCGTCTTACGATTTTAATCCGCGTCTGAATTGAACGTCTTAGGGATGGAAATGAGGGTCGTAAGTATACTTTAAGACCTGGTACTCATTAGTGCTTCTTCTGGCTGGTAATCCCTGGGTTTAGCAGGGCCCGTACTTACTTTGCCTGTACAGTGAGTGCAGGCGATTGCATTTTATTAGGCTCTTATATCGTCACTAAACAGTATTGCAAGAATATGTTTGTGAGGGTTTAACAAAGAGTTATTTGAGAACTTCGATATTGTAGACATTTTGCACTTTCGCCTCTTGAAATGATTATTTTTTTATATTTCTACTCGACATTAAATTATTATACTTCTTGTTTTGGTGCCTCTCCAATTACTACAGGTTGCCCTTAAACTTCGAATATTTCTCCTTGTCTTTTGCAAGGTGGAACAGCTCCGTAACACTCGTGACTTCGAACCATTCATGAATGCTTCTTAGCCGCGCCTTTTCTTTTGCCAACTCCACCGGTACGAGACCAATTTCTCCTATATACGATTTCAGGTTTATCCTTTCTTAAGAAACTGATTTAGACAGGTGCTGCCTATTCCATATACCCAATACCAACAACTACTAATCTCTTACACCGTGAGACTCAAACCAGCTGATTCTATTAAATATGTACACGACAATCCCCATCCTAAGATGAGCGCACGTTGCCAATTTAATTCACAACCACTTCGGTTCACTATGTATTATATCGGGCGGCCATATTTACCCGGGGAACGCCCAGCACCCTGATGAACTTTAGTCCTAAACAAATATAAACAAAAAACCTGCCAATAACAAACCGGCAATGGACAAAACTGGGTTCCGTTTGTTATGTTGGTAAAATTACAGAAAAAAACATTCGGAAAATCTATAAATAATATTCTTTTAAAGCAAGAAAAGAAGTTACTTATCTGATCAACTACTTAAAATCGCATTGGCACTCTTAACACCGTGACTAACCGCAATGAAGACCCCAATAACACTTTGCCCGACCTGGGATTCGAACCCGGGACTTCATGCTCAGCAGTCGCGCTTGCCACTCGACCAAAGAGAAAGACAAAAAATTAAAAAAAAAATACATATATATAAATATAATATTTTTCTTCAAATAGTTACCTACTTAATACTTTTTTCCTTACGGTTACCAGTAGGGAGGTACACATTTCTCCAACAGTAGAACATGTAAACAGTTAAGGAGTTCCTTGTATTTTTATCACAGAACCCTAAAAAATCTCCCGGCGACTTGTATCTGAAAACAAAACTTTACCTGACCCAGTACTAAGCCTTCGTTCGTGTATTTGCCAACATTAAGTATTTCTCATCTCTTTTCGAAAACACGAACAAATCACATTCTTCGTTTGTATAACATTGAGTAATTAACATTCGAAATCATGAAACGATTTGAATTATTGGCATAATTGAAATATCGATGCGAGCGCTTCGGCGTACGCAAATTAAAATACTAACCGAAATTATTTCACAGCTTAGTTGGTCTAGTGGGGAGCAAGCGGGATGTCTGAAAATGAGATCCTGGGTTCGATATTCAGGTCGGGCCAAGTGTTATTGGGTTCTTCGATTAGGAATTTCTCAATAGCAGTCACGGGTCTGGTTTTATGCCTGCTTGATGGCAATAAGCTCACCTCGCCCCGATTATATGGGACTTAAGCATAACTGGCGACGTATATGGTGTACTATTGGGTACATCTCTACCTAACCCTTCGGGAATTACAGGCGTGATGTTATGTACATATTATTTGACATAGGTGACATCTGTTTATGTGTAGTATGTTTTAATGCTGGAATATAATGATAGATGGAGCTACGTTTACGAATCCCTAAATAAAACATCGATATCTTGCGTATGCAGAACGTGGTAAACTAGGAGTCCTTGTATCTTTAGTGAGAAGTATCCCATGTATGTATCCAAATCAATCAGACACAGGCCTCCTCTTTAACCTAACAACTCAGTGTATGCATTGACACTGAGTTGTTAGGTCTCGGTTCGGATACCCACACTTTTATTAGTGATGCTCATGGATCGCAAAGGTGGCTTGATCATTGTTTAGTTACAAGGGCGGCCGTACCTACTGTTGTGAATTCTTATGTAAAATATGACGTGCAGTGGTCTGACCACTTTCCGTTGATTATTATGTGTGACCTTAGTTTTGTTCAGATTCAACAACCAAATGTTTGCAATGTAGTGAATAGGGTGATCTGGGGAGAAAGAAGTCAAGAACAGGTTCGTGCTTATAGGGCAAAATGTCATGAAAAATTGCGACTTATTGACTTCCCGGATGACTTTAGAGAGTGTAGTGGTCAGACTTGTAATGACCCTCGCCACTTTCGTGTAATAGATGCAATGTATAGTAAAATTGTTAGTGCATTGTGCGAGTCGGCTACCGAGACAATAACTTATAAGGGAAGTCTTAGAAAGCGAGGAGCAGTCGTGGGCTGGAACATGCACGTGAGCGGCGCGCATAGGGAGGCTAGGCGTAAATTTTTATGCTGGCTAGATAATGGTATGCCGACATCAGGACGTATTTTTGAAGAAATGCGTGAAGCCAGAAGGATATTTAAGTCTCGGTTAAAGTGGTGTCAAGATCATGAGACTCAAATTAAAATGGATATTCTGGCTTCACAGCATTCAAAGAACGATTTTCGATCTTTTTGGAAGCATACAAATAGACTTAAGGGCAAGCCTGGACTCCCTGTTTGCGTCGATGGCGTGAGTGATGCTAGACAAATAGCTGACCTTTTTGTAGACCATTTTAGTGTGCGGTCACCATTAGGCCCATCTAGGTCGACGCTCAATGTTGAACCACGGAAAGACCTAGGAGTTAGAATAACCGCTAAAATGCTCTCAAACAGAATTGACGCAATGCGTCGAGGAAAATCTCCTGGTCATGATGGTCTCAGCATTGAGCATCTCCGATTTGCTGGTCCGCATTTGCCAAGAGTGTTGGCTATGCTTTTCACTTTTTGTCTGGGTCATGCTTATATGCCGAGTGACATGATCAAATCAACAGTGGTACCCATCGTCAAAAATAAGACTGGTGATATGGGTGATAAGAACAATTACAGGCCAATATCTCTTGCCACAATCATGTCGAAAGTGTTTGACGGTGTGCTTAGCGCTCAACTTAGCAGTCATATACGTGTACACGATAACCAATTTGGTTTCAGTTCTGGATTATCTACTGACAGCGCTATATTGAGTGTGAAGCACACTGTGAAGTACTACACGGATCGCTGCACTCCAGTTTACGCCTGTTTCCTCGATTTGAGCAAGGCTTTTGACTTGGTTTCCTACGACATTTTATGGAGGAAGATGGAAGAGGTAAATTTGCCACCAGAAGTCACAAATACTCTAAAGTACTGGTATGGAAACCAAGTCAATAGTGTGAGGTGGGCAGGTGCCCTATCTAGACCGTATGGGTTGGAGTGCGGGGTGAGGCAGGGGGGGTTATGCTCCCCTACGCTTTTCAACCTATACGTGAATGATCTGATTGGCGCGCTTAGCAGCATGCGTGTCGGGTGTCATGTTGATGGCGTGTGTTGTAATAACATTAGTTACGCCGACGACATGGTGCTGCTGAGCGCGTCAATCTGTGGGCTAAGGACACTCGTAGCCACTTGCGAGCAATATGCAAGACTTCATGGTCTGGCATATAATGGTAAGAAGAGTGTAGTCATGGTCTTTGGGGCCAGGGGTAAATACCCAGAAGCAGTACCCTCAGTCAAAATAGATGGTAAACCCCTTGTGAGGGTACAGCAATTTAAGTATTTGGGTCACTTATTGACCACTGACCTCAAAGATGATGAGGATATTGATAGGGAGCGGAGGGCGCTGTGTGTGAGAGCTAACATGATTGCCTGCAGATTCAGGCGTGCTTCTAAGGAAGTCAAGCGCACTATATTTAGTGCGTATTGCACGGCTTTCTACACTTGCAGTCTGTGGGTTCATTTTACTCAAAAATCATACAGCGCCCTTCGCGTCCAATACAATAACGCATTCAGGGTGCTGATGGGGTTGCCCCGATACTGCAGCGCATCAGGTATGTTTGCTGAAGCTCACTTGGACTGCTTTTACGCGGTGATGCGGAAGCGGTGTGCATCCTTGGTCCGTAGGGTACGGGGCAGCGCCAACAGCATCCTGTCTATGATAGCGAGCAGGCTTGATTGTAAGTTTATGAATCATTGCTGCAAGGTCTCGGCTGGGCCTGTTACCTTGCAGCAGTGATGCCACAATCTGGTTCTGTTTTTTTTTTTGTTTTTGGCTTTGTCAGTGTATTACTAACATAGTTTGTAAGTATATTGTTACTAACACGTGAATTAATTAAGATTATGGATTGAATTTATCTGAAATAAATGAATTATTATTATTATTTAAGAGAGGGAATGGGCTATAATCCACCACGCGGGCCCAGTGCGGATTGGTAGATGTCACATGCCTTCGAATTTTTGGCTCTAGGACATGACGGTTTCCTCACGATGTTTTCCTTCACCGTTTTTGAGAGCAGTGGTGATGAAATAAATTTCACAAATTAATGCGCCTGCCTGGGTTCGAACCCACGACATACTGTTCGTACGTCGGGGTCGCTACCACTGGGCCACCGCTGCTCTCACTGGGCCACCGCTGCTCTCTCTGGATATACCATGTTTCTGCCCATATTATGCGAATAAATTATTTGATTTGATTTGATATGTACAGGCTGCTACTGGCTGAGAAAAGAGGTGGTTCATATTTCGCTACCTCAATAAAATATCAAGGTAACGCGAAGACTTTTAAGGTTTTTAGTAATATATACATCTGGAAGCTTGTAATTAGCAAATGTCCTTATTTATACATGATATTTAAGATTGTTATTAGTCTGTAAGCTTTCTATAAAAATTAAATTAATTAAATTATGTTTCTTACAGTTTTCAGTCATTTCCATTAAAGTTTTGTTTTGCCTTGTGGCGCGCATATTAAGTCCTATGTACGACTCTTGTACATGAAATTTAAATAAATAAAGTTTTGCTATGAAAAGCCCACATTTAGATATTCCAAGAAAGTAATCGTAGACTTGAAACAGTTTTGTTTTTGAACTGAAAATAACGTTTTATGCTAAAGTGAGACAAGACTCCTGCGTGGTAAACTTTAGTTTGGTTTACCTGACGACCAAGTATTTCTTCCTACAACAACCCACGTTGTTGCTACTTAAAGCAACTTGCCTAACAACATTTGTATAATGTAACATATCATACCATGACGCCTGTTATCCCCGACGGGTTAGGCAGAGGTGTATATGAAATGGTGTGAGGGATTACTACAGACCTCGCCAGTTATGTTTAGGTCTCATTTAAAAAGGGGCCAGCCTATTTCCATTAAACGGAAACTAATCCAGCCTACCTAGTAGGCTACTACTAAAAAAATCCAGATTAAAAAAAATCCAATAACACTGCCCGATCTGGGAATCGGTCCACAAGGCAGTAGCATGAAATTCTTGTCCAAAACATAGTATTCATTGTCTACGGTACACAAATTACGTTAAACATAAGCCTCATCAAGCAAGCGACAGCAGTATCTCAAACTAAATCTCGTCATCACACTAACCCTCCAGAAACCAGCCATAACATTTGATCGTGCCAAAAATCTCGTCCGACATACCATACCGTACCGTGCCGTACCGTAGTGTCGTGCCGGAGAGGCGACTATAAACCGGTTTACGAGCCCGTAGGCACGCCGACAGTGCACAGATTACGGGACCCATCAAACGTCCCCCTAAATTATTATCTCACCACATTTTCGACCACATTCACTAAGTTTATGTGTGATTTAAGAAACTATCGTAATATGTTGTTGTTGTAAATCTGTTGGGGCGAGTGTTTTAGTGTGTTCATCATCATAAATTGTGTATTATCTATAAGAATCTTGACCTCTCTTGTTTGGCGATATTGAGACGTTTCGCGCTGTTTACTGTTTCTACATAACATCACGCACGGGGAGAGGAGCTCGAGGCTAAATAATAACTCGGGTCGATCTTTAGGTTAAGCCGTGCTTGCCTAGGTTGGTCTGTGGATGGCAGACCACCCATTACATACCGAGTTTCCTCCGTGCCTCGGAAAGCACGATAAGCCGTTGGTCCCGGCTGTCGTTTGTGGATCTTTGACAGTCGGCAGGCCAGTGACCCAAAAAGTCTGACAACCAGTCTTGCCAAGGAGTATCGTATAACCCAGTATTAACTGGGTTGTAGAGGTCAGATAGGCAGTCGCTCCATGTAAAATACTGGTATTCAGCTACATCCGGTTAAGCTGGAAGCCGACCCCAACATAGTTGGGAAAGGGCTAGGCAGGTGATGACATAACATCACACCTGTATTCCCTGAACGGTTAGGCAGAGGTGTATCTAATAGAACACCCACATTTCGCCAGTTATGTTTAAGACCCATATAATTGGGGGCGAGCCTATTGCAATCTTATATGTTTATAAATATTTTCTAGTCTCTTTTTCTGTTTTTACTGTGTTTTTTGCCTCTGCATCACCCTAAGGTAAACTGGTAGATAATGCCCAAGGCATTAAGTCCGACTTTGTACAGTTTTACTTGTGCATAAAGTTTTAATAAAAAAATATTTTTTATTTTCATAGCAACATCCAACAAATGAGTATCATTACAAAACTTCACCTACATCGTACATCTAACAAGATAGATAATACGCCCGCGAGCTCCGGCTATCGCAAGTAACTCTGACCTTGTATATTATTGTAATGTTATCGCTACAATTTCGCGGGTTCGACACCCGACCTTACCCTTATCGACGATTTGGTTGCTCGTGAACCCAAACAGGAGATATTTTTCGTTCAGTTCTAGACGCAGATTGGATAAGGCGTAGAATAAAATTTAAGTACTCGCTTCCGAAACTTCTGGTACAGACGCCAGCAGGTCAAGCTACCCGAAACTGTCAGATTTTTCCAATCAACCTTGAACCTAATGCCTTAGCAATAAAGTCGAAAATCTATTAAAGAAATCTGACAGATTGTACTAGCTTGATGTGCTGGCGTCTGTACTAATATTGAATTTGAATTTCGTAAAGAGAAAAATTCTGCTTATTTGGTTCGGAATCAGGTGCGACTGCGGAAAAATGAAATAACTGTAATACCAAGCAATGCGAGGAAGTAAGTTGAGCTCAGGTGCGATATTTAACTTATAAGATGGTTACTTTTGTGCAATTTCCATGCTTTACTATAGTTAGTTACTCGTGCAAATCACAGTACCTGAATGTTTTCAAAAAATGAAACCTAGCTAGGTCGATTTATCGCCCCCGAAACCCCCTGCATACTAAATTTCATGAAAATCGTTGGAGCCGTTTCCGAGATTCAGAATATATATATATACAAGAATTGCTCGTTTAAAGGTATTAGGTTAGTTAGATAGATAGATTGATGATTAGTGCAATTAAAAATCAATCGTTGATCGAATGGGTCGCAAGCGCGACTGCTGAGCAAGAGCTTTGATTCCCGGATGGAGAAAATGTTATTGATTTTTTCCACTAGGAATTTCTCAGTAGCAGACATGGAGTCTGGATTTGTGCCCGGTTTATGGCAATAGGCTCACCCCCTATTACATGGTACTTAAAACATAACTAGCGAAATCTGGGTGTACTATTATGTACACCTCTCCCTAACCCTTCGATTACAAGCGTGATGTTACTTTATGTAAAGAATATAAATACGGTGATTTCGCAAAAATCGCGCAATCACAAGTTCGTTTGAAGACCCGCTTCTGCTTGACGTGTACATATACATAGTTATTCGAGGAATAGGTAAAGTACGATTGCTTATTTATTCTTATTTTATTCACATGATGTTTGCATGTAGATAAACTCAAACTCAAACTCAAAAGCATTTATTTCAATTAGACCATTACAGGCACTTTTGAATGTCACAAAAACAAATAAGGCTAAGCTACAGTCACAGACACAAGGCATAATAACTTGTGAAAGTACTGTAGTTGCCCATTCCAAAGCGTAGATCTCTATGGAGAAGAATGGGCAAGAAACTCCATGGACACTCTTTTCAATCAAAATATTGTACAAAATCTTGGTTACATCATTCATGTTGAGATTAAACATATGTGAGAACGATGTAGAAATACGTGCACGTTAAGAGCGTCCAGAGTAAAACATTATATCAACAATTTTAAAACAAAGTAAGTAGTTAAAATAAACCATGGCAGCCTAGAGATGACCAGTCCCAACTGACAGCGCCCGTTCACGAACATGGCGCATGGATCAGACCCATTCAGCTCAACCATATTGAAGGGAGTTAAATGACCCGACACACCCGCCACCATCAGCGAGACATTTGAGTGAGCATGACATTCTCTCAGCCACCAGGGCAAATTCAAGTCAATGAAAGATAACTAAATGTAAATGGTAGCTTTACAGTACATAGTACTCACACATGTGCTATGCAATTATATAATACTAAGAGATTGAATTTATACAATGCAAAGATATTATTACAATCTTCTGCAGCTTCCACAATAACTTCACATGGTAATAAATTAGTTTGCCCCTATGCTTGTGGAGCAGGACCAGCAGTGAGCCAAGCATTTTTATCATCAATGTAATCCCCCAATTTATAATATGCTTGCCTACATAGTGTGCGTTTTATACAAGATTTAAATTTCGTCTCGTTTAGTTGTAGAATGTGGGGAGGTATTTTATTGTAACATTTTAAACAGTACCCCATGAAAGATGAGTCTACTTTAGCTAACCTAAAACCTGGCTGTACTAGTTCGTCCCTGTTTCTAGTACTATAGTGGTGCCTGTCACCTCTTTTACTAAATAAATGCAGATTTTTCCTAACGTACATGATGTTTTCATAGATGTATTGACAAGGTACTGTCATGATGTTAATTTCCTTAAACAGTTCTCTTAGAGAGTCACGCCTACGTAGATCATATAAGGCTCTGATAGCTCTTTTCTGCAGAATAAATATAGATTCGATGTCTGCAGCCCGTCCCCATAGTAAAATACCGTAAGACATAATACTATGAAAATAACTAAAATAGACCAGCCTCGCGGTATCTACATCAGTAAATTGACGGATTTTTCTAACAGCATATGCTGCTGAACTCAGCCGTCCTGCAAGAGATGTTATATGCGGACCCCATTGTAGGCTTGAGTCGAGCGTGATCCCCAGGAAAACAGTTTTTTCGACGAATTCTAGTTTCCCTTGATTCAATACTATGTCACTATTACTACTTTTGACATTCGGTAGAGCAAATCTGATGCACTTCGTTTTTTTCCCATTTAATACTAAATTATTCGCGGTGAACCAATTATGAACCTGTAGTAGAGCGTTATTTACGTCGTCAAGATTTGTAGCACGTCTGTTGATAGGCCTAGGCACTTGCTAGAACAGTGGTTCTTAACCGGTGGTCCGCGGACAACTGGTAGTCCCTGGAAGCATCCCGAGTTGTCCACGGAGCCATCTTCATAAATAAGATAAGTGACAACGAGTTGATACAGTCCGAACCGTGCGCGACGCGAGCAATTTGAAGTCACGAAAATCTCGTTAAAATCTGCAACTGTGATGTGAATTTAACCAAAAAAAAATATGGGCTTTGAATAATTTTATGCGTTTTTTATTCTTTTATAGATAAAACAACCCTTTGTTTAGTTACATTTAGGTACTGTATAATACCTCTAAACCAATAAACCAACTGGGTAGTCCATGGCAAAACAGAAATTTTGTAAAATGGTCCCTCATGACTAAAAAGGTTAAGAACCACTGTGCTAGAACTACCTAGTTCCACATTCAGCACGAATTCATAGAATCTATTCTAATTTCAGACTTTGTTCTTCATAGTTGAAGGAAAACAATGACTTATTTCACTACATTACAGTATTATAGTACTAGGTGACTAAATTCCAATCATACCTACCTTGTAACATTCTTACATGAAATTAGTATGAATTGGGTAGTTTTAGCGAATTCATAGCGAAGTTTGTATACACTATTATTAGTAGCATTGAGTCAAAATCAAACCACCATTAGGAACCACGGTAAACATCACAACACAAATGAGACTCCTAATGACAAAATGTACTTAAAACATTTATCTTTTAATAGGAACGAGCACAGGGACGTAAAAATGCCATAGTGGCGAGATTGTTCCAAATTTTTTAGAGCTAGCTTTGTATACAGAGGCTGGGCGTTGTGGAATAATGACGAATAAAATAAATGCATGATTTTAATCTCCACCGCTGGCACACTGTCGTAAACTGTTTACGAGCGACCACTTAGGCTCAGGCGTGAGGGATACGAGGAAGCGGAAGAGGAAAAGCTGAAAGGGAAAGTGACGGGCTAATGTTGAAAGATTTCAGGATAAGCTAAGGGTTTTCAGAGAATAAAACAGCCAACGCAATGATTGGAGATCCAATAGAAATCCTTCAATGATTAAAGTACTTAGGTACCGCTTCATGTAAATTCAATTAATTATTTTGATTGCTCAGAAAAGTAAATCCCAGAGTTATTGGTCTTTGAATTGGAAGCGTCAATGGTCACTCACTACAAACCAAAGCTAAGAGGGTCGTAACATTAACAATTTGCTAAGATGAGGGCCTATATGCATCATATTTTTTTTTTTTGAAGTTATACTTCTTTTGGCGCGATGGAGAAAAATGATGAGAGTGAATTTTTACGATGCGCGCGCACACCGACACCTAAATTTAACAGCATGAAGTTAGCTAGTCAACATACACCCTGAAGTTACCTTAGTGTCAGATATTGACAAGCCTAGGTTTTTTATTTTTAATCTACTGCTGGCTGAGATAAGGCGAAAGATATTTTTTTTTAAAAGTTGTATAACTTCTAACGCGTGTACATAAGTACACACACACACTTTTGTTTCCTGTGTGTCTTTCTGTTTTAAGAGTTTTAATTTTAGTTTTGTTCCTATGCCTATAAATGTAGTTGTTTTTTTCATACTAACAGATTTTTGGTGTATCCATAGATTGTGACTTCCAAGCATCCAACATTAAAAGCCCATAATTATAATCAAACTCCTAGTCCGTAACTAAATTCCACTGCCCCGCTATTATCTCGTCCCTTGTCCTCTACACCGCGATACCGCAACAACGCTCGCGTCAAACGGCCCGCCTCGTCCAACCCTTTGCTAATGCGATTCCTGTTTTATGACTTACGTAACGCCACGGGCTCGTCGCTGAATGTGGCCCGTTGATTAGAGCATCTTGTGAAACTGGCACAATACTTCACTATTCCAAGCATTTTGATGGACTGGTGTTATGTTTTGTTTGGCCGAAGTCTGTTGGGACTTGGTAAGACGAAGGCCGAAGGGTGCAGTTTATTGCTCGTGTTTGCTTCATCAAGAGCTGTGTAAGACTCACTTCACTTTTCCAAGAATTCGATGGACTGGTGTCTGTTTTCTTCGGTCGAAGTCTGTTGAAATATGGTAGAATCAAGAGCATTATGGGCGTGGTTTATTGCTCGTCTTTCCTTCATCAAAACCTGCGTTAGAGTTACTTTGAACAGTTACGCCTCCTTTCAATGCAGGCATCCTAGAAAACATAGTAGCCAGAAAGAAAGTTACCTAAATAAAAACATATTTTTAGTCCGCATTATCATTATCAAGAATAGTCGCTTAAGTGATGATAACCCATTTCTAGAGGCGGTAGCTTTGCTGTTGGTGCCTGGGGACTGTTCACATAACTTAACCCCATGCCTGTATTTCTCTCTGGGGTTAGACAGTGGTGTCAGTTCTGATTAAGTCCCATGCAAAAGAGAGCGAATCTCTTGACATCAACAAGGCACAGAACCAAACTCCTTATTCCTAAGACCAAAATAACCTTAGCTTAAAATCATACACTCATGTACCAACAAGCTGGTAAAAGAACTGCAGATAACTGATAAGTTGATAACACACAAAACAGTCCTCAAGAAGAAACAGACAGACAAAACAGCCAGTTGTTCGTTCTATCTTTATGCCGTCATTCACAGGAACAGCATTTCTGAGAACAATGCAAAACGTGTGACAGGATGATTCTTTCCCGGAACCACCAACAGTTTCATTAGGATCTGTGTTGAATAAATTATAACATTTTACTAGAATTGTTGTCAGCAGTATATAAAGCAGCAGCAGAATATTTAAGCTTAAGTCCTGCTGAAACAGGAAAGAGCTCCTGGTTTAATAAAATAACAGCTGTCCAATCTTCAAGGTTATGCAACGCTTGCTAAGATCGATCCGTAGATGAGTAGATACATAGATAGATAAACTATTCATTCAGTGCACACAAAAGATAGCACAACACACAGAAACACAATTAAAAGGTACAAATTACATGACTATATAAAAAAGGGGGCCAATATAAAAAAAGAAACACAAATTTACTTAAAGAAGTATATAACACCATGACATACTTCAATAAAATATCGAGTATACAAGGTACGGTGTGCGTCTCAAAGTTGCACCAAATGGGAGTCCAACTCAGCATGTGCAAGCAAGTGACCAAGTTCATGCACGTTAAGTATACTGTTGGTCCCGGATGTCGTCCGTAGATCTTTAACAGTCTTTACGAGGAGCCAGAAGAACATAAGTCTTACTCAGAAATTGTGTTCTGGAAATCAAATAAGCAGCCGCTTCTTTTAAAATATTGGTATTCAGCTGTATTGAGTAATACTGGAAGCCGACACCAACAGTTGGAATAAGGCTAGACCCATGATGATGTTACTGGTTCTACTGAAACAATACTTAATAGTGCACCTACAAAGTATGTTCACGTGGGTCGGCGATCGGGATATTGATATCTAACACAGGATGGGGACAATGTTTAGTATTGCTTAATACCTTATCATTATGAAAAGGTCATTCATCAGAAGTCAGAGGGCCAAAGTTTTTCATTGCATCGCCTGAAATCGTTTTATAGACTCTCAAAGTTGATTTTAAAGCATCATTTCAATTCACAGACACTGTTGTCTAGGAGTCGGTCAGTCAGTCAAAAAGATGAAGCGAGTTTAATTGCCAAAATCAAGATTCAAATATGTTATTTATATTTCACTTGGGCTTACATGAACACACTATCAAACTCAAAAGCATTTATTTCAATTAGACCATTACAGGCACTTTTGAATGTCAGAAAAACAAAGAAGGCTAAGCTACAGTCACAGACACAAGGCATAATAACTTGTGAAAGTACCCACACGTGGTAGTTGCCCATTCCAAAGCATAAATCTCTATGGAGAAGAATGGGCAAGAAACTCCATGGACACTCTTTTCAATCAAAATATTGTAACAAAATCTTGGTTACATCATTCATGTTGAGATTATACATATATGTGAGAACGATGTAGAAATACGTGCTCGTTAAGAGCGTCCAGGGTAAAAGATTATATCAAAACTTTAAAAACAAAGTAAGTTAAGTAAGAAAAGTAAAGAGTGAAAGAGTGAGTGGAAGTGTTAAGTAAGTCAAGAAAAGGTCCACGGTTCTGGTTGGTCGTTTCTTATGGAGAAGAACCGGCAAGAAACTAAATGGTTACTGTTTTAAATCGATTTGTATTACAATATTGGACACCAAAGACACTGTTATGTCAACTAGATACACATATCCATTAAGAATATTGACAGAAAACCAGCAAAAAGTCAATTGAGCACTTTCTCAAACGGGCTCAAAGTACCAAATAGCTAACCATACCCAAAACAGTAGGTTAGCAACTTCAAAACTGATACATGTACATATATAAATATGTATAAATGAAGGGGCGACTCATACCTACCTCCATACATATGTATGAACAAGTACATAATGTAAAACCACCGGACATCTGATGACCGCATGCCAAAAACTGGGAATTCAATTATGCTATCATTATTGAATAAAATGTGCAGTATTTTTTTTTTTTTTTTATCCTTTGTTTAAGAGACACAAATGCCTGATAACGATGTGCATAATGCACATCGCTATCATGCATTTGTGTCTCTTTGTTTAAAAAATCATTTCGTTTCATACGATAATTCAAAAGCATGGATGTTCAGGACCACGGAACAGAAAAAAACAGATATACGGTAGTGTGCCTAAGTTAAAGCTGTTGGTAAAAAACACAAATGGATTTTATACATTTAATGATATTGCAAACCTACCTCGTCTTCTAAAACAATGCCTGAAAAAGTTAACAAAATCAGCTCATTAACAGAATATCGCAAAAAATTCCGTAAGTGTGACAATCACGCAATCCAGCAGAACATCACGCCTGTAATAAGTGTGTCAGAAGGGTTGAGCAGAGATGTACCTGTCATAGAGGGCGACCATATTACCATCAACCGGGCACTAATCCTAAGTCCAGCTCGCTACTGAGAAATTCCTCGCAATCTGTTCAGAGCACTATATCTTGAAGAACAACGCCACATATTTCAGTAAACCAGCGACACATGTGTACCTATGAACTACGTAATAATTAACGGGTATCGCAGGGCTGTCCCGAGAGTTTATATTAATTAAGTGACGCCGAGACGGTCACGTGCGCCACAAAGTAGATTATTTGCGGACACCCCTGGCAACTCTTCATTACGTCGACTTTTCCTTATTGTTTCGAACATTTTGGAAAGGAACGAGCGTGGCGTGCTTATGACCTTAGCATTAGGGGGTTTGTCACGAGTTCCTGACGAAGTGAGCCGAAGGTACACGATTGAGCAGTACCTGTATCATATGCGAATTGCAAATGTTTGGTCGTATACAATGAAAAGGTAGCTGGGTCAGACGGAATGTGGAAGACGGGGGTGGGTGTTGATACGGAGATTGGGAGAAGCCTATAGCCAGCAGTGCACCAAATGACCTTAATTATAATCTTAATTACTCTGACCATGTTCCTGCTTGGACCTGAACTTGTTAGTTTATAAATCTCAGCCATTCACGATCGTTCGCTTTTGTTTATAAAGAAAATGGTCAGGGCATTCCTGAAAACAGGTCTCTTTCTGCAGAAAGTGATTTAATATTTGCATATTATGATCAGTAAATATAACTACGGTAACATGTAGTACATAAAGCCAACTTTAGACCTACTTAAAATCACTTTATAATCCCTTAGAAATTTCTACTTTAGTGGCTAGTACTTTAGTTATAAGTACCGTGACAACCCTGTCCTAGGCATTCGGTCACTCAGGGCTATTTATTACTCCGTCTGCATTTCCCAGCGTCTAGACTTTCTTAAAATGTTACCTTACAGCCGACATTTATGCAGTTTAAACTCATCAACGAGGCAATGACTCATAAAACGAAAAATAAGGCACTTTACTTCACACGATATAGGCATAGCAAGAGTCTACGATTGAAAACTCAAATTCTTCACAAACAAAACCGCTCTAAATTAAATATTGATTTCTGAAAATGGTCCCAAAAATCAACAGGAAAACTAAAAACACAATCTAAAATATTTTCACCAATACACAGTAAGAAAATTGCCATTAACGAAGAATGGCAACGTTCAGTAACTTCATCATTTTCTTATAGAGACCATAAATAAGGGTGCGACCACAAAGGTGGGTAGCACAAAGCGTATCGTTAGCAATACCACGTCTACGGCCACGGGACGGAAACGGCCCGGAAGCGGGAAATCATTCGCCGACCGGATCCGCCGAGACGCCGAGCCGAAACTACCCGCAACCCTCCACCATTCAATTAATCGCGACAAAAAGCGATAAATAAATTTTCGAGCGGTCTTTGTTTTTAAGAAAAATTGCAGTCTTTGAAAATTGAGATAATTTTCGGAAGTTGCCGCCGGCGTTTGAGTCATTACCTTTAGTCTGAGGAAAATGATAGGAATATACTTTGAAGATAATAGTGGTTCTAAGGGAACGGCGCCGTTTTTTAACTAAAAAACGCAACTGTTAAAACTTTTGAAAGAGATTAATGACAATTATCAGAATAGTTCACATTTCAACGTTTATATCGCTGTATCTGTTTTCAGATTTTATTTATCTACAGAACCTCGTAGGCTAGCTAATGATCCAGGTTTATAATGCAGGTTTCTGTTCTGCTACATGTGCGCTTCTCACTATTCCAAGTCCAGTGGTAAACCAGGAGTTTTTTTTGCTAAATTGGGCTTATTTGGCGTTGCCGGTCTTCAAATCTTAAAGTTTATGTTGTGATTTTTTTTTCTGGGTGCACTTATGGCATGTGCCAAAAAAACATATTTTCTTTCATTACTGTTCTTTCTTTTCCTAGAATTTACTCTGTATTTGCCTACGAATAAGAAATAGCAAAGTGAATACAGTCAAAAATACTTGCAAAAAATGTCAACAAAATCTGCCCAGGCGGGCGGCACAGAACAAAGCTATAAACAGGTTAATGTTTCTTCCGAATGGCTTTTAAAAAGTCCGTCTAGTGCAGAGCTATGTCCGTCGTCCGGCGTTGTCCGGAGTGGTTCGCCCGCTTGAGCTCCCGTCAGATTTAGATCTCGTCCGGTCGGACGCTGAGCCGAGTCATGGCAGCATTAATTTCTTCGCAAACACCACTACCATTTGCGAAATCATATTTTTCACTCGTGAGCTCTCAGATGGAAATAATTCAAGCTGCTGAAATGTCATTTCAATATATTTTAGTAATACTGAATAAAGGACGAAGCGTTACCCACACTTTGATTCGACAGCTCACTCTTTAAAACAACAATACATTTACTGCATGTGTTTTTAAAAAATCTTTTAGGATTCACCATCATTTTCTATTTCCATCCCAGTTTTTACGACCGTATTCGATTTTTGACTACAACGTTATTGAAACTGAACAGCACCCGAATTGCGTAATACTCTTTTATTCTGATTTTAGGACAAAAATCGTAAAACATTGCTTCATAGATGTAAATCGCGCAATGAATATTGCTGACTTGTCAAAATTTGTGTTTACTTATTTAGTACCTATTGGGAATGCGAATTACCCTGCTGATCAAGCATACAAATTTTGTCAAAGAATGCTTCAAGAAATCGTAGATACTGAAACAAGAAGCAGTAGGGATACACGTAGTAGTGGTCACCAGCTCGGAAGTGAACATTTTTCATTATTTACTCGGCAATAAGCGGTTTAGTTTTTACCTCGTCTGCGAACAATATATTTCTGTTAATAGTTTATTACACACTCGACTTATAGTGCCACGTAATAGATTTTTAGATGAAATTAAACTTTGTGATGGTCTGTTATGAACGTGAGTTTTATTTAGCTTTCAGGAAAATGTCTGATTTTAGGTCCTCGTGGCTCCAAAATGCACACAATACAATACAGTTTACATAGGACCGTATCTTCAATAGTTGTCATTTCTTATATTGTTTAGAAGCCCTTCATAGGAATTTTCGTAAACACTTCAGCTCCATCTGGCTCAATGTAGATGTACCAGGTAAGCAGTGAGGATTACAGGAAAACACAAATTAAAAACCTCATTCTCGAAATATTTTGTTTCTAATAGGTAAATTATACACAAAAGAGAGAGAGTAACTAGAAAACTTGACTACCTTTCCAAAGTAAGATATGCAGAAGAAATGCAGTGGTAGGTATTTGAAGTAACTATTGCTGTCGCTCTGCGAGTGCGATTTTGCATTGGTGCAATAAGGACAACTACAGTAACAAGTCGTTATTAGAGGTTTGGCTCTCGATTATTTCCTCCTCCAATATACGACCAATTTAAAAGATATTTCATAAACTGATTAAGAAGGATATATACTGTGCCCCTATGTTTCGTTTTTCATTAATACTTGTCAAATTTGTACACTAGGCCTCTGTTGACAGGCGATGTAAATAGGCAATTTTGAGCATTTTGTAAAGGTTCTAGTGCTTAAACAGATTATATATCATCGAAAAAGGAAGACATAGGGACATAGAAGAGTTGGATATTTATTTAACTGTAAAAAATCATAGCTTTAAAGTCATAATTTCATAAACCAGAAAGAAAACAGGCGAGAGCGTTTGTATGGAAAAAAGACCACCCACATTTCCTCTTAACAGAAGATACACAACTCTTTTATCTACAGATATATAATCTATCTATCTGAATATCGCGCATACGCGTACACCAATGATAGAGCTTCCAAGAGTTCCCTGCACTTAACAAAACGAAAATAACTCTCCAAATGCAATCTCAAAATAATACGACACATAAATGTTATTTACGAGAATCTTACACATCGGCCAAGAAAAAATAACAACAAACGACATCGTCCCGTCCTACATTGTGTATTCAATTGGCCGCAAAGTACGTGAAGTGTTTCTATCTTTTAGCAAGCAACTTAATTATAACCCAGTATATCTGAGCATCAGAGGCAACTTGCCAGAGTTTCGTGCATTCTGCTGCGGGGTCGGCGACCTGGGAATTGTGAATTAAATTCTCGCCCGATATTTTGGTTTGCGGATTACCTAAAGTTGGGTCAATGCTCACAGATAATCGCGGGTACTGTATGCATTGTGTGAAGAACTATACTGTGACTAAGTGAGTTTGTGATTCAATAGGACTTTGTATCAAATCAATTGATTGATGATGAATAGTTTAACTAGCTATGCAAACTGAGACCCGGACGAAAATATTGCAAAACCAATCTATCCTACATTACCTGGTTACCTGCCCAGGTATCTACCGCAACACAATAATGGGAGACTCTAATTATATTTCGCTGACCTAGGTCAGTTTACTCAGGCGATTAGATTGACCCATTTCGACGAAAAACAACTCTGCTAAGAATTATAACGCATTAATAAAATAATTGCGGTTGAAATTCCCGGTGCACCAGTGCCAATAAAAATATGTTTCAAGAAAAGGTGTCACCTCAAATGCATTGTGGT
Source organism: Lycophotia porphyrea (assembly GCA_950005105.1). Lineage (NCBI taxonomy): Eukaryota > Metazoa > Arthropoda > Insecta > Lepidoptera > Noctuidae > Lycophotia > Lycophotia porphyrea. The sequence continues at coordinate 16,376,139 of OX465393.1, forward strand.
TTGCACTATTAATAGTTTGTGTTTTTACAATGTTTTGGTCAGTGACAAATAACAATAAACGTGATCTGTTTTGCCAAAAAGAGGTTAAAATTACAATGTCGAATGCTGTCCCGGCTATTATTAAGTCTGGAGAAATGTTTTAAGATGGTTTTTACAAAACTAGAGCAAAAAGAGAAGCTGAACAGCTTGCTAAAGCTTACAACTTCGAAACCATATTAAGCTCAAAGTACTAAAGTTGATGCTTTAATGCTGTCCTGCCGGCTATACATAGACATCAGCAACGCACATGCCTAGACTTGTAAGTTTAAACATTTCCTGCTTCTGTCTGTTATTCATTTCAATTGCACCCTATTTAACTTGGCGCAAGAAAAGCTAGCAATGGTTGGTGGGTTAGAATAGTACCGCTTCCTGTCTGCAGATAATGGTGCCGATTCCCTTGTTTACAAACTAAACCAAATTTAAGTCCAGTGCATCTTTTTCTTTCTATTTCATTAAGAAAAAGACCGAAGATAAATTTTAGTTTAGTCCTGTCAAATTAACCAGCGCCTGACACAAGTTTAAAGGTGATTAAAAAGTTGACTACTAAAATTACATTAAGTTACGTCAGGTGCTGACTAATTTGACAGGACTAAACTAATATTTATCTTCTGTCCTTTTCATAATGAAAAAGAAAGAAAAAGATGCACTCAACTTAAATTTAGTTTAGTTTGTGAACAAGGGAATCGGCACCAATGTTTTCCTAAATGTTTCCGCAAACATAATGTTTTATAATGCAAATAAAACCGAATTCAATAAAAATCCTAGTCCCAAAATTCTAATAACACGCCTGTAACAAAGGGTAAAGGAGAGGTGTGCCCAATAACAACAATATTATAGCCAAACCGTATCATCTTGTTTTAATAAATTCTCATAACATCGTTAGTTAATATTAGCAGCACCTAAATGAATGGAGTAGTAATCGCATGGTTTACGAGATAATGCTCATTAATGAGGACAAACAAACAGACGTTTCTAACTTTGTGGAAGATAACGACATTCCCGGCACTGTGTGCCTACTTAGCTTAATTAATGTCTAATTCATTGGGCATTTGTTTATTGTTGTTTTGGAATTTATTGTGGTATGCTGTTAAGGACCCGAGGTATGCTTTTGAAAAGAATTAAAGTTTAGTGATTAGATTAAAGAAACCTGTAAAATTGGGAAGGAAGTTAAAGAATCGGGATACCAATGTCTGCAGAATTGTGATGATAACTTTATCTAATACCCATAAACGAGCAATTCTTGTATATATATAATCTGAATCTCGGAAACGACTCCAACGATTTTCATAAAATTTAGTATGCAGGTGGTTTCGGGGGCGATAAATCGATCTAGCTAGAATTTATTTTTAGAAAACGTCGTTTTATCCGTGTTACCGTCATCCAGGTACTATATACTATGTTTGTAAAATATGCTTCACCTCCTATCCTGTCCGCTGAACCCCAAAAACATGCAGCTAAAGCGACCTCTGAACTGCAACCAACAAAGCCGTAGAAGTGGTGAAAATTAATATAATGTCGTGCCAGCGACACCAAGAAGACATTATGTTTCTAGGTGAAAATCATGATGAGGGGACTAAAAGGTATTTTGCTACCAATATCGCTGTCAATGAGGATGATTTTCTGCCGCATGGTTGCCATGAATGCCTTTCCCAGAAGGAGACTGCGATTATTTCAGGAAGATGAGAAAATTATCACCACGTATAAATCCATTTAATTTGGAGAAATAAACTAGATAAAACCAACAAACTTAGAAAATAAACCAATCTGTAAAATTAACAAAAAGGGTCATTACTAAATGACAAAAACAAGCGCATCTGAACTCCAGCAATTAACAAAACTATTCTCATCGACCCAAAAATCCATTAAACGCCAGATCCCCTGCACCTTACGAAACAAAGCTTAGGTTTATTTCCGTATAGTCGTATATATGCGACAAAATGTGTGTCCCATTAGCGGGGCATTCCAGCGATTCCAGTGTTGTGTCAAGCGTGGCGAGATGTGGACGTGCGCGAGAGTCCTCGCGCTTTTGGCGTGCGCGAGCGCAGTTACTCGCGACCAGTTCTACCCGCACGGGCCGGTGTATTCAGACCAGAACCTGCCCCGTGGGAGCGAAGTACCCTCACCTGAAATATCGCTGAAAGTACCCATCAAGTTCTACGGCGAGACTTACGATACTATATTTGTGAGTAGTTTTTAAGATCTATCTTTTGGCGTAGCGTGGTCTGCTGAAGTTAATGGGGCTATTTCGATGAACTTGGAAAATGTTAAATTAACTAAAATTCACATTTATAAGCACAAGAGTAACTATTATGTTTGGAATGATGACTGTTACTATTTCGTGGATATGCGCGACATTTCGCAGATGAGTTACCATTATCCTATGTTGCCGTAAAATCTTAAATTTATTTTATGCGTTCTCGATCTAATTTCTTAAAAGCTGTGAACATTTGACCGGTTTCTTCATTCATTAAAAGGGATTAACTGTGTGTCTGCGTATGGTTTCTTTCCGCTTCGTCTAGTACTCACTTCATTTCAGTGTCTGTTGAAGGACTACGTTACTTTTCAGATAGGTTGAATGACAATTAAGCATTTGACTGCATTTTGTTATAATTCAATATTGACCATGTGCAATGGCTTGATGGGCTATGTCCAAAACTACTCTGAGTGAGATATTTAATATTTTATAGTCCCTATCTTCATTGCGCTACTACTGAATATGATTCCCTGATCGGGCAGTGTATTCGGGTTTTTTCTGTCTGCTCAGAATCTCCACACTTACTGAACACCTCAGCCTGTTCTTCCAAGAAATACATATAGATGTTTTTCCTATTTTCCTCCTGTACATTTTATTGGCATAAGGTACGGTTCGGTAGTACGGCAGTACCACGCGCGGGCAATACCACGACACAAGACACTGGGTTATCTATGCGAGTCTATGAACACGCTTGCCTAAGTAGCGCCTTTGCCGCCTGCTGCTACGGTCGAACGGTGATAGTAGTAGGCATACCCAGTAGTGCTGCAGTGGCTGTAACTGTAACTAACAGAGCGACGATGAGTATTTTTTGTAAGACATAATGAAGAAGAAAAATGCCGCCACTGTCGGAGTTGTGACGTTGCGTTCGGAATTTCAGCAGCTGTATTTTCTTGTCGCTTTTGGTTATTGTAAAGATTGAAAGGGAGAGTGTACAGCCGTAGATACACTCTCGCTGCGACACTCCCAAAGCAAGCGCGTGTGTGAGAGTGTACAACAAGGCGAGGAACACCGAGGCTAGACGAGCGCTCTATACACACTCCTGCACTCGCCCTACCTCAGTGTCTCGGAAAGTGGTCAGTCTCTATTAAACACAACGCCCCTACGGTCTGTGATCTGCCGTCGTCTTCGTCTTTGACCTATAAAATTAGTACAAAATAACAAAAAACTCAAATAATACCAAAAATATTCCTCGACAAGAATACAAAAAGACTCATATCACGCTGTTAAGTATCCACCATCTTGTCTGGCTCGTAATTAGAAGCTCTAGTCACAATTGGCCTAACTCACGCAATGTTAAGAAGTAAGTGGGGATCATACTACTTCACACTCTGATCTTGTAGAGGACAAATGCATTAAAATTTTTGATGGTTATTTTGATGCAGGAGTGATACTTCAAGCTACTACAATCTGTCAAATTTCTTTAATAGATTTTCAACTTTATCGTTAAAGCATTCGGTTCTTGGTTAAATGGGAAAATTTGACAGTTTCGGGTAGCTTGTGCTGGCTGTCTGTATTACTTAGTGATACTTACAAGAAAAGTAACTCGTATAAAAATATATAAAATTTCATAGGTATCATACTACATACAGCAAAAAATGAACTTACCATGTGCAGCTCTTTTAAAATACCTTAGCAGGTCACACGTTCATCTTTTAACGTATTTGTTATTATTTGTATATCTGTAATTTCCTTTTAATATCCTTCATTTTGATACAAGCCTCCATAGGTTTGGTTTAAAAAAAAATTATTAACGACTTATAATTTAGCGCCAAAAATCCGCCATTTTGTTTATTTTTTAAAAACACCTATCTAAAGACACTTGGGTGATACATTAATCGTCGAAATACATCCAGCCCTTTGGAACATACGAGGTAATAAAGAAATTTACAAACATACAAGATATGCGCAAAAAACATAACCCTTCCTTGGCAGTCGGGTAAAAATGATTTTAATGTCCATGAAATTGGCTTTATTTGACTGATAATTGTATGCCATTTATGTTACATTATTTATGTGTTTTATTTTAATTTATAGTTCTCCACCAGAAAACACATAACATAACATCACGCCTGTAATCCGCAAAGGCTTAGGCAGAGGTGTACCTATTATTACACCCACATATCCCCAGTTATGTTCAAGTCCCATGTAATAGGGGGCGAGCCTATTGCTATCAACCGGGCACAAATTCAGACTCCGTCTGCTATAAAGACATTCCTGATGGAAACACCCAATAACACTTTGCCCGACCTAGGAATCGAACAAAAGACACCATGCTCAGCAGTCGCGCTGGTGACCACTAGACATTCTGAAAAAACCACACGCTTTACATATCATAATTTCTTTAATCAAAAGTACCCCACGTACGGTATACGTCATGATTTCCGAACTAGCGTGTTGTTAACTACATACAACCAGTGGCTACTCCTCGCTAATTAGAGTTTGTAACACATAACTTTGCAGAAGAGTCGTGAACGATAGGCCTATTGCCTAAATTACATTGCTATTTATCTGAAATATTATATAACTAGCTGATGCCCGCGGCTTCGCCTGCGTGGATATCGGTTATCGCGACCAAAAGTTATCATGATGATCCCATTCCCTCAACTCATGGGAAAACTAGTTTGCCCATTTTCAAAGTATTAAAATGGATATAGTATATTATCCTTAAGAGATAGACACAAGCCATAGTGGATTTTCTGTAGACCTATATAAGATATACAATTCTACCATTCATCATTTTGTTATATCTTAAAGGGCAGCGTTTTCGTTGAAAGCTCCCCCAGACGGCTTATTTTTTTCCAACACCTCCAACAAATATCATTATATTTTAGCCAATCTGTACAAAAACTTGACGAATTATATACTAAAAAAATCCTCCAGAACCACTCTATCTATTTAAGAAAACAACATGAAAATCAGTGCAGTAATTTTCGAACAGACAGATAGACGCGGCGGAGAACATTGTGTTATAATATGAAGTGCTATTGGGTTCGGCTTCCAGTACATCCGGATGCAGCTGAATACCAGTATTTTACATGGAACGACTGTCTATCTGCCCTCCACAACCCAGTTAGTTATGGGTAATACGATACCCTTTGGTAGAAATACAGTGAAATTAGTGATAGCTTTAATTTCCACATCTGGTGTTCCAGATCTTCAATTTTTATACGTCAACAGAGATTGCTTATCAGTCTGAACAACTCTTGCTAAGACGTCATTCCTATATATGTTATAGTGTGGCTGGGCTCTTGGAGTTCCACATCAGCTGTTCCAGATCTTCAAATTTATTCTCTTAGCAGAAAATGCTCATTACGTGGAACAATTTTTGCTATGGTACCATTTTTGTATCTCTTATAGTTTAGCTGGTCTGTTGCGGTTCTGCATCAGGTGTTCAAGTTTCCAAGATAAATTATAGCCTATGTTTTGCCCAGACTTAATACCTATACAACAAAAAAAAAAACATTCAAATCCGTCGAGCAGTTCCGAAGATTAGCGTGTACAGACAAACAGACAAACAGACAGAATTTTTTTTTTGGATTCGTGCTCTATTACTGTTTCTAAACACCCCCCAATTTTTTTTTTAATTTATTCAATGTACAGACACAGTTTTTTTACCGTCTTATTACATGTATAGATAGATACAAAATTCATTGACCACCACTGCTGCGGTATATCAAGCACCACGCAACGGGGCACTTAAACCATTCAAGTAATTCAAAACTGGCACAACGACCTCTAGCAATCAAACTTATAACAATGACAATTAATGCCTACAGGGTAATATTGAGTCACAATTTACTTTTATTGTTAACTTACCTATTGAATTAATAGCAACAGTTCAAGATGTCACATTTGATTATGCACATATTTGATTTTATTTGCGTAATTTCTTGGGGGCCACGAAAATTGGTAGGGAAATTCTAAATTAGTCAGCTAGCTACTGCTAACGACTGAACATACTTAAGTCTCCATGCTTCTTCCACATATAAAATGGGTGAACATACTCCAAAACTGTACCTACAACACTGTGGTCGTTGGTTGTCTAGCTCGTCGTATATCATCTTCTACGACATCTGCCGCGACATCTTCTGGCTACGTCAGGGCTCCAAATGGTGGCTACTTTAACCCACAGCTTATCAATATACAGCAGACGTGGCCAACCAAATTCGACTTAGAGCCATCAGTAATCTAATATGTTTTGGATCGCAGTGTGGTGTTGCGAAAATAGTCAGCTTACTCTGCACCTAGAAAATTACGTGTCCTTGCACGTTGCTAAACCTTGAGTTGGAACTTTTGAATGCTTGTCAAGGCCCACAAAATGTTTGCAAAAACAAAAACCAAAAGTTAGTGCACTGCGTTTGCGCATTTGTGCAGGGAGTCAGAGACAACGCGTCGAACGGACGGAAGCGAACGTGGGCGGCAATCGATAGCAACGGTCACTGAACGCAGCTTTTGTTTTAATCCATCTATATCTAATCTATTAACAAAGTCAGACTCCTAAGTCTGAGTTTTGTTCATTCGGATACTAAAATTACTTTTACTAAAATTACTTTTTACTAAAATTAGTTTATCGTTGTGATAATACTATTCTATAGTTCATTTTATTCGGAACTATTTGTTTTTTGCCCGATCTTTCCCACTCCTGGGCAAAGGCCTCCCACCATTCGTTTCGATGATGTGCTTGTTCTCGCTAATTCACGAGGAACGATGCATCCCGACGTCTCGGTCTCGGTCTGCTGCGACCCCGTCTAGCTGTCTCAGGGCTCCAGCCTTGCGATATTCGGCTGTGATATCCGGCAGACATGGCCACTTGCCTAAGTCGCTACGATAAGTCTTGATTGTTAAAGCGGGACTGGGCAACAACTTTAAACATTACAAAATAAAGAATCAACACTTATCGTGGCGAGTTAAGCAAGTGTCGAGACCTTTTCGTAGAATTTACCTAAATATACATATACGTGATACCACATTATCGCCCACCGGGTCACAACCGTGTTTATGTTATATGCCTAATCGTATTAGATAAACGCTTACTATGTATAACAATGATGAAAAAATGTACAGTTATAGAAAATGACATTCTATAAAAGAGTTCTACAACGTCTCCTTTTTGTTCGCAGGTAAATAACTATGGCGTGCTGACCTTCAGAGCGGACATCCCATCGTTCCTGAACATTGAGTTTCCGCTGCCGTACCCATCCATCGCGGCGTTTTACACGAACATCGACACGACGAACGCAGGCGCAGTCTACTACAGAGAAACGAATGAACCACACGTACTCTCGAAAGCAGAGGAGAGCGTGCAGAACAACTTCCATGACTACTATGACTTCAAGCCGAGCAGCGTGTTCATTGCCACGTGGGACGACGTCACATACACAACATCTAACGGACGACCAGACGAGCGAAGAAACCGCTTCCAAATAGCCGTCATCAACAACGGCACGGAAAGTTTCGTCGAGTTCCTGTACCCCGAGAGAGATATCCAATGGGTGCAGAAAGACACGCAAGTGTTGAGCTTGCCCGACGCAAAGGCGCAAGCTGGTTTCGTATCCGAGGACGGACGCGTCTACATCCTCCGCGGATCTGGCAGTCATCAAATCAGAAATATCGTTGCGTAAGTATTCAATAGCAAAAAAATACTGTTGCTTGGAAATGATATTTGGGTAATTGATGTTTGTATTTAATTCCAGATGGTCAAATGTTCACGAGCCTGGACGATACGTTTTCCGAATCGGAGATATACCTCTTGATGGTAACGTTGCTGTCCCCGACCAGTACAACCAAAACGAAGTGGAGATCGAAGAAGAGTCCAAAACATGCGCGCAGAGCGGACCCAGTGTATGCCACATACAAGCGAGGTGCGTCGACTACCAAGCTGGAATTTGTTGTCAGTGCCAAGAAGGTTTCTACGGAAATGGCAAAACGTGTATTAAAGATGATGTTCCACTCAGAGTTCACGGAAAAATCAACGGTGTTATAAACAACGTCAATCTAAATGATGTAGACATACAGGCGTATGTGGTTGTGGCAGACGGGCGCGCGTATACAGCGCTGTCCCTCGTGCCGGGTGGGCTCGGAAGCAGCTTGCAGTTACTACATGTGCTCGGGGGTGTCGTGGGTTGGATGTTTGCCAAACCATCGGGAACCGCCAAGAACGGTTACCAACTCACAGGGTCACAATTTAACCACACCGCAGATATATGGTTCCCAGCTACTGGCGATAGAGTTACAGTAAATCAAGAGTATCTCGGACATGATGTTTTTGATCAAATCACTTTAGAGACAGATGTCAGGGGTTCGGTGCCAGTAATACTCGCCGGAACAAAACTAGAGATTAGTGATTACGATGAACAATACACTCTCGTAGAACCAGGTCACGTTCGCTCCGAATCTAGCCGAACCTTCACGAACAAACTAACAGGTGAAAAATATGAGCAAAGAGTTTCACAATCCTTCACATTCAACACTTGTCGGTTTGCTCCTCCGGCAGTCGAAGCCATCACGCCATCAACATTGAAAGTAAGCAAAAATTACTTAGGTTATGAAGTCAGGGAAAACATAGTAAGGTATGGAATAAGCAACAAGATATTCCCTCTGGGTGAAGAGGACCCTTGTATTATTGGGCGAAACTCTTGCGGCCTTCACAGCTCATGTGTGGTCCAAGGAAGTTCCTATGCCTGTGTCTGTGACACTGGTTTCACAAACATTTACCAAGACAATGCCCTCGTCTGTGTGGATATAGACGAGTGTGCATCCGGAACACATAACTGCGATGAAAAAGCGGTTTGTAACAACCACGACGGCGGCTTCCAATGTCAGTGTAGTCTGGGATTTACTGGAAATGGCAAAAATTGCAAACCGCTATCTACATGTCAAGATAAAAAATGTGATGCCAATGCTAGATGTATAGACGATGGAGAAGCAATATGCACCTGCAACCCAGGGTACAATGGCGACGGACAGTATTGTTTCCCAAATTACGAGACCGCATGTGCTAGCTGCTCGCCGTATGCTGCGTGTGTTTTAAATGGTAATAATTACGAATGTAAATGCAATGTCGGTTACTACGGTGACGGACGTTATTGCTTTGAAACTGCTCGTGGGGATGAAACCACACGCCCGCCACCAGCTGCTGATAACAATAACAATGAGGCTGATTACAACGATACTTTCGTCTTACCTAACTGTGATTCGTACAGCTGCTCGTGCCCGCCAGGATACTCAGACTATAAGGATGACCTGAACAACCAGCTGTGCCGTGCCGAATACGACTCTCCACCATCAGACAACAGCTACCACCAACCTACCGACAACGACTACCTGCAACATACTGAAAACAATTACCAGCAACCTACTGACAACAATTACCAGCAACCTACCGGCAACAATTACCAGCAACCTACCGACAACAATTACCAGCAACCTACCGGCAACAATTACCAGCAACCTACCGACAACAATTACCAGCAACCTACCGACAACAATTACCAGCAACCTACTGACAACAATTACCAGCAACCTACCGGCAACAATTACCAGCAACCTACCGACACTTATTATCAGCAATCTACGGAGCCGTACTACTATCAATCTACTGATCCCCGCTATCCAACGTCAACAGAGCCCGCGTATCCACCTCCTACAGACTCTGGCTATCGCTATCCTTGGGACCCCAGCTACCAAAGACCTACAGAAGGACAATACAGACCACCATCTGAAAACAAATACCCGCCGTCTACTGATAACAGTCATTACCAACCACCGGAGCACAACTACCAACAAACTTTAGACAACAACTATCCATCACCTCTGCCGAATCAACCCACGGATAACAGTTTTTCAGTGCCTTCACAAAACAATTACGACTCGACTTCTCAAACCAATTACCAGCAGTCACCAGATCCTAGTTACTCGCAACCGAACTACCCGCCTACGGACAACAACGACCCTCTAAGTAAGATAACTCCTTATTTATTTCTACAAAATATCTTTCCTCGAAGTAAAATTACATAGTATAACATGAATTATTATATTTTCAGTTAAATGTGAGGAGGACGCCGACTGTCCACCAAACGCCGTCTGCTCCTACTTATCCGGTGATGCTTCCGGTGATTGGGAAGGAAAGCACTGCGTCTGCCCGGAGGGCTACGAAGGCGATGCATTCGAATGCATCGAGAAAACCGGACCAAACTGCGCATGCGGTCTTAACGCACGCTGCATTAACACCCGCACAGACGTATTCATCTGCGTGTGTGACCTCGGATACCACGGCGACGGCTACTCCTGCCGACCAAACTTCAGTTGCAAGAACAACTCGGACTGCGAATACAACGCCGAATGTCGCCCAGACGCAAAGAGCAACGAGTACATCTGCCAGTGCGTCCAAGGATACACCAAAGACCAAAACGACGCATGCATCCCTGACGTACAACTCTGCAATGGAGCCTGGTGTGCCGAGCACTCCTCGTGTCTCTACGATGCCGATTTAGACCTGAATTACTGCCATTGCGACGACGGATACACTGGTGATGCTATTTCGCAGTGCGTGCCCGAAGGGCACACGTGTGACGTTGCCAACGATTGCAATGAGAATGCGGTGTGCTCACCTGTCGATAACACGTATCAGTGCGTCTGTAGGGACGGGTACAACGGTGACGGGTACACCTGCATCCCTGAAGCGACGTGCAGGAACGACCCGAACATGTGCGACCTGCACGCATCTTGCTTGAAGAGGCACGATGTGTACATCTGCGAATGTAATGCAGGCTACAACGGTAACGGAAGCCACTGCAACGTGAACCCCAGGAAGGCTGGAAACTTCTTGGTGGCAAGTGACGGCGCATCCGTGTATAGAGTACCTTTCCAAGTCACATCAAGAGATTTCGCGACGCCATTAAATAGTGGAGTAGCGCAGATCGCTGTTGGTGTGGACGTCGATTGCGAAGTTGGCAAGATATACTGGGGCGATGTTGTTAGTTACGCCATCAAAACTGCTGCGTATGACGGTAGCGATCCTAGCCTGTTCTTATCAGAAGGTGAGTTATGGATTGATATTTTATACCTTCATTGCATTGCATTTCGTACACGGTCAAGTGACTTACAAAATTGAGACATAAAACCAACTATTATTATTAAATTATTTCAGGCGTGAAGTCACCCGAAGGCATAGCAGTGGACTGGTCATCAAGAAACATTTTCTGGACTGACTCGAGAAAGTTGACTATAGAAGTAGCAAACTTGGACACGAAAGCGCGAAAAGTATTGTTCGCAATTGACCGATTATCCAACCCCAGAGGCATCGCCGTGCATCCACGAAGAGGGTAAATATAAAGATATGGATGACTTCAAATTGTAGACACCATTCATTACACATTATATTCATTGACTGCGACTTTAAACCATTTCTAAGATACTGCTAAGTCCCACAAATACTTTTGCATGTTCCATAATGTCGCATCATCATTTAAAACCTTACACCTTATTCACAGAAAAATCTTCTGGTCCGATTGGAAACGAACTAACCCAAAAATCGAATGGGCGAGTATGGACGGTTCCCAACGAGGCATCTTCCTAGACAAGACGGATGTTGTGTTACCCAACTCTTTGGCTATCGACTGGCAGCGAGACCGCTTGTGCTACGCCGACGCTGGCCTGCAGAGCATCAAGTGTGTCACCATTGACACTCTGGAGAGGGAAACCATTGCAACCAACTGCTCGTATCCTTTCGGACTTGCGATCCACGGAAATAAGTTCTACTGGACTGATTGGAAAACGTAAGTTAATGAGGAATCTTAAACATGGAAATCACACAAATTGACAATTTTGTCACCTGGCTGCAATAAGACCTATATTCTGGGAAGCCAGTTTAGATGTACCTACCTAGGTAAGGTACCGATTAACATAACAGTAGACATGCAACAATTACGTAATGTTAATATCAACATGACTTTCTCTTGCAACCATCTGCTAATCGTGATTTCATCGAATTTTTCTTAGAACCTTCCCCCTCAATACTTCTCTTAAAACTACTTAGATTTATACTTAAACCTTTTCTATTTGCAATGATAACTTTCAGATTAAAAATCGAGTCCATCGACGTGGAAACACAAGCCCGCGGCCAGGTCCCGATCGCTACAGCATCCAGAAGATTGTATGGCGTAGCAGTAGCCCCGGATACATGTCCACCGGCACAGAGCGTATGTGCGTACAGGAACGGAGGTTGCGGAGCGGATCAGCTGTGTCTGCCGGACGGCAACAATGGCAGGACTTGCACAGATGCCGACCAGACTCTTAGCAGGCGTTAGGTTAAAGGTTTACAATGTTAGGTTTACGACCTCAATACGACGTGCCACTTCGAACGAAAAGGCTCTAATCCACTTGCTCCGTTCAAACTGCTAGTAAATTGTACGCAATGTGCACTTAACTTGAATTGAGAATTTTAGTTATTTATCTGATTGTGGAATAACAAACTAAATCGGAAACAAACGTACGTAATGGGAAACAAAGTTCAAATTCCAAAACGACATAAAATATTTACAATCTTTTTATCAAGTAAATATCTAATATTCTCAATTCAAATGTAGTGGATATCATGCTTCACAATTAAGTAGTTGATTTAAGCAGTGTTTATACGTCTACATATTAATATCGTTCAGTTAGGTTTAAGGTTTTGATTTTGGCCATAAGGTTCAGGGTTGGAAGCAATTTAGCCATCCAGTACGGAGTTGCAATATGGCCTCAGTGCAATATTTTGTTTTAAAATAATAATGTAAAAATAAACTATGACCACAGAGAAAGGCAAATGGCCCGATAAATTATAAACATGTATTTAAACGAAAATGATTGCATTTTATCGGCCAGAATACTTTCAAAACCTCTTACTAATGAAATTATGAAACACGGAATACTATTTTGAATATTAGACGAGCGCATCTTTATCGTATTATTACAAAATGTGTCAAAGAATTGATGAAACCTGTTTGATAATTTCCAAGTAAACTCTTTTATAAAGGCACTAGTTTAATGTTACTAAGTATACTAACCATTTCTAACCAGATTATCTAACACTAAAGATACCTCCCGCCTAATTTTAACCTTGAGTTATTAATAGTTAAAGTCAGTTTTGCAGTGTTTTTTCTACCTTGCAACATTGCATTATTACATTATTATTCTTACCACTGATAATAAATACTTATAGAAAATGATTTGTACCCAAAGATTTTAAGTATGTTGTTCCTGCTAAAACCAAAATGTTAGAATAAAATAATAAATACTCTTAATAAGATCTTTAATGTACTTCAATCAATGTAATTTATTAATGCCAAATCAATAAAGTTATTTATTTATACAGACATTTTTTTACTGATTTATCCCCACGCGTTAGCATAACGTAATATTAAAAATAATTATTGGAATCTACATTCATTCTTAACAGATAATAATAAGCAGCTAAGTATGTAAAATATACTAAAAAGTTTACCTATATATTTATTCTAGATTAAATACATCCTTTGATTTTCATGGCTAGTTATAGTTTTGACAAATGGAAAAACAACAAAGGAACAATCAACAGAATTTTAAGCAATTTATATTTCGGAAAGCATAATAAGCAAATAGGCCTAAATATAACGGGCCTTTGTTATCAATGAATACTGATATTTATCAGTGCTAGTGATCCAGTAGATTTTACAAATATTTCTAGCAATTTCATAACATTTTAAAAACTAAGCAAAAGAGACCATTTAATGGAATAACATAGAATACATTTAAAGCCAACTGTGAATAATAAAAACACTCCTGCAAGAATCTATTGGCGTTATTGTTAAACATTTGAGAAACTATTTCTACTACTGAAATGTCACTAAATAAAAAAAAATGGCGGCTTTAGTTCCGATTTTGACCAAGCGCCAAATGATCCATGCACAGCTACATAGTCATAACTAGTCATGACAATCATGGAAGAGGTAGGAGACTACTGCTTTACCCCCACAGTTCTTCAGTGCGACCGAACTTAAACACTAGGGAGCCCGCGAAGATGAATGCGTTCTGCATGAACAGGCTCACTCCGGGCCAAGAAGACTTGTTGGGGCCTGTAAAGAAATATAAATAAACTATTTTAGATTAAAAAAATATTTCTTTTTTAATTTCGCTAATTAATTTTTTGTACTATTTAAGTAAAGCAAATCAGTTAAATATTATTATGATAAATTATTATAATTTGAAAATTTAGGTTAAATTATATAATTTTGCTTGGAACATGCGTAAAAGCTCAATTTTTTTTTTTTTGTTCCTTTGATGGATTTATTTATTGGTGTACCAATTTAACCCTTTCACGCATATGGGACACATTTGTCCCCGTATATTATTTTCGATTTACAATAATACTGGATATGTAAAACGTTTTATAGATTTAAATTTTATATGATCTTTTCAATTTTGCGCGCTCGCAACCCTAAAAAATATCTCTAATAATTTACCGGCGCGAAATGTGCAAAACATTTTCGTTAGACGTCAATATTAACAAATAGTTTATTGTTATAAGTACATTTCAAAACCGCTATTCTTCATAATTATACTTACAAGCAAGTAAAATATCGTTTTATTACATTTTTTCAGTTTTCTTAGTAAAAAAAGTGTATATTATGTAAAAAAAAAATGAAAAGGGACGCGTGTCCCTATATGCATCAAAGAAGACTTTTGCTTCAAACGAGTGGTATCGTTTGCTTTGCTTTTATTTTCAGTTTATCATTTTTATTTACATATATTTTCTTGCAGACCATTTATTTAATTACAACGGTTGTAACAACCAATTACAGTAATCAAAATTATAAAAATAAAAGAGATAATTAAAACATACAAAATAACAAAATAAAGCAAAATTTTATGCACTATGTCTTCCAATGGACATACAGATATTTTTGAGAAATCATGAAGGCTGACAATAGCGACGACAAGGATGGTTTGTTTTTGATGAAGAGGATCAACCTTTTTTGCGCAAGATATGGATGCGGGTATGTCAACTGTTGAAATGGAACCAAGCTCAAGCCTAGTGATAACATAATTGAAAATCAACAACCTAGCATTACTATTCTTTCTTTTCGACTGGCGCACCATTTTCATAAGAACCAAGGGTATAATTTCATTGAAGTGCACATTTTAGATACCACCCACACGTCTGATCTCTTGAAAAATTGATAGAACAGATGTTCGTGAATCCCTATGTTATGCATGCACAAATGCACAAAATGGCCGATCTAATACCATGACTGATGAAGAAGCCAAAGGTTTCCTCGGCATGAACTTTGTAATGAGATACTATTACTTACCTACATTACGGAGATATTGGACTACAGCTCCGGACATGGTAGTTCCATACATTGCTAATGTGCTACTTTCACCTGTGATGGTAAAAGTTTGTAATAGCAAAAGATGCGACTCTTTTGCTTACTGTAGCAAAAAATCGTGTTGAGAATCGCCCAAACAACACTGTTCTATGCGTAATGTTCATTTATGATAAACTTCCGAATGTAATTGTTTTGTTGACATACCATAACATAACATGACGCCTGTAATCCCCGAAGGGTTAGGCAGAAGTGAACCTAACAGTACACCCACATTTCGCCAGTTATGTTTTAAAGTCCCATGTAATAGGTGGCGAGCCTATTGCCATCAACCGGGCACAAATCCAGACTCCGTAGCTCCCATTGATAAATTTCTGATGGAAAAACCCAGTAGCACTTTGCCCGAATCGAAACTGCGAAGAATCGAACCCAGGACCTCATGCTCAACAGTCGCGCTTGCGGCCACTAGAGCAACGAGGCAGTCTTGTTTTGTTGAATATCTTTAAATATTATATTTTGTATAATAAATAAGTTTCTACATTAAATCATTTCTATTTTATATAAAAAAATATTTTTATTTTGCAGTAAAAGCGTTCTTCTATTTTTTGTCATACATTAAAAAATGAATACCTTAACGCATATAGGGACACATAATTATGTCCCCTTGTCAAAAACACTGAAATATACACAACTTCTATATTTCATGTTACTTTTATGTTAAATTAGACCAAAATAAATAGATTCAAACAACTTAAATAATATTTACTGTCTTGGAATAGTTATAAGCGTGGAAGGGTTAACAAATCAATAAAATATAAAGCAATATTCCACATAGTTTGAGCATGAATTAATTTTATAAGCATAACTGTTTTTTTTCTATTTAGGTTACTACATTACTGTTAATATCATAGGGCCTTAGCATAAAGATGGTTTAGAGACAGGTTAGCAGTACGGATAAATTAGACCTGAAATGCATACATGCATAAAATAAAATAAACATACCAGCATTAACATAGTTGGCAAAGAGGATCCAGCAGGCAGCAATGAGTGAAGCGAACCCAACAACAAATCCTAGGAAGAGCCAGAGACGGGCGCCACGGGGACCCATGCAACCTCCTGTGTATGTTTCACCTCGCACCTGCAATTCATATAAAGTAGCTTTATTGTGTAATCCAGTCTTCTGCTAGCCAATTAACACACCTCTTCTAACCCTCATCCAGCTGCTAACAGCCACCCTGCGAAGTACATAGCAGTAGATAATATAGTCACCCGTCATGCCTAGCCTAGCGTTTTCTCTACTGTGTTGAGGTTGGTTAACCTAACCAGATGCAGCTAAATACCAGTATTTTACATGGAGCGACTGCCTATCTAACCTCCACCACAGCAGTAAAGATACCATTTACTATTCATGAAATAAAATAAGTATTGACATTAATATCTGTAAATAAGATTAGATAATATTCATCAATGTTCTTTGTTTTGATACTTAAATAACAGTTCTTTGAGTTTACTCAACCTTTTAGATTGAACTGATAAGGATCAGAATCATAAGATCTTAAAACTTCTTGACAGCCAAAGATATTTAAATATACTTTAATACAATACACAGCTTTTCTTCAGTTTGTTTTAAATAATATTGTTAATAGCATTTGTCAATTCCTTTTACCCTACTATCCAAGTATTCTCAGATTAAAAAACAACAAAGCAAATCGTTACCTATGTATAAATGTCACTGACCTGTGCATTCGACACCGAGTTGACCATGATGAGTGACAGCGTGGCCATCACGCCGCAGACATGGGAGGCGTTGGGCAGGTTCCCAGGGTACACCGAGGCAGCATCGATGATAAACCACCATCCTGTGAAGAACTGATGGAAAACATATAGGTCAACATAATAGCTGAGATGGAAGTCCTTTCATACTGGAATTTACGCAATGAGAGACCAAACTTCTAGGGTAGAAATGTTAATAAAAATAGGCGCTTTCTATTGAGCCTAAATATGTCAAAAAATATACCAACAATATGTCTGCAATAAAACAATTTCAATATTTCACAAAGAAAATTAGAGACCGACTAAGTATTTGATAATAACCTTAGTAGAGCCTTGAACAGCAATCTAATAAGGATATATTTTATGCGATAGATGTTATCATGTATCCCATAAAACATATCCTTATAACTTGGATCTGTAATTAATAGAAAAAGTGCATGATTCATCAACATAAAATACAAACCAACAGTCCCGATGATATAGCAGCTACGATGTTGCGTTTCTCTCCACTTTCGAACCACACACAACCAGGCATAGTCATATTTTCGAAACAACTCATGTTTGAAATCGATTTATTTATGAAAATTGCGAATTTGTCGAATGCAAAAACAAATAATTGATATGGTAAATAAAAAGTGACAGCCCAGTAATCGCCTTCGCCCTTGTGACGTTTCGTTAGTTACGTTCCATTTCTTGTGCAATCATGATTTTGAGCATCGTATCGCTTCAAAAATATTATGACATCTAATGGACATCTACCACAAAATTGGGCTTGCATAATAGCGCAAGTTTTGAGATAAGATAAAATAAAATAGCAATTTAGTAATAGAAAAACAATTCTGTAACTAAAAATAAGTAAAAATAGTTTCTAATGTACTTCTTATAGGCTGCAGCCTTTTACAAGAAAGCGATTTCACTAAGTTACACTGTAGGACGTTTTAGTAAGATGGTATTGAATCATTCTAAGATTCTCATGCTGGCAAGACCTCAACTTCAGGATTTCCCAGTTGTCTCTATAAAGACGGCTACTCACACCACTCCGCACCGCAACAACCTGGGTGAGGACTACTTCGTCGGAACGATCGCCCCTAATTATTGCCGCTGTTCGGGTCCAATTTTGGTAACTAACAGAAAAGAGATCTTAAAAAGTACAAGAGCAAGGCAGCATCTAAATTGCGGATTCAGTTCTGCTCTTCCTTCCTGGAAATGAAGACATAAAGGGTTCAGCTTTAACTAAGCGTTGTTCAGACAGAGCTGGCCTGCAGTGGCACATAGATGTTGGTATGGTCGTGAAGTCAAAAACACACAGCATGCCGCTGACCTGCCACTATCACCCACAGCCCCACCGTCTGAACGACGCGCAGTAGGTATTATCGCTTCAAAAGGCGATGCTTAGTAGGTTTTGCAATTTATGAGCGTGCAATAGATTAAATTATTGTTATTACTTATATAATTATGCAATTAATGTAACTTGCCTACACTCATTGATAAGCGCACTTGCTATATAATACAAAGACGCCTTTTTTGTTAAACATTATTATTTTTATTAATAGTTCGACAAATGAGTGGAAAATGTTGCTGAGGAGAATATTATATTTGTGCATTCAGGCTGTGCTTTTTAAGGTAAAATTTTTGTTTGACAAATTAATAACTTATAACATACATAACATCACGCCTGTAATCCCCGTAGGGTTAGGCAGAGTTGTACCATAGTACACCCACATTTCGCCAGTTATGTTTTAAGTCTTACGTAATAGGGGGCGAGCCTATTGTCATCAACTGGGCACAAATCCAGACTCCGTCGCTGCTACTGAGAAATTCCTGATGGAAAAACCCAATAGCTAATAATTTATCTTGTGAAAGTATGCCATAATATGTACAATAGTCTTAATTTCTGTTTCCAGTTGGTCTTCACTCAGTGTGTTCCACCATTTCCATATCCTAGAGAACCGCCATGTCCGACTAATTGCAACTCACCAGTGGTAGAACGATACAACTTGCCTGCTGTCGTCCCGTTTGCACCGATTTACGGCCGTGTCATTGGAGGAAATCTAATAATGGATACTTCAGCCCCGCATGCATACATCGGACCAGCCGGGGTTACAATATTCTCCGACAATCTAATCATAGAGGGCCCTGTTTTCGTCTCAGGGAACCTACCATTCGTTGGAACAGTGGGTTTGGAAGGAATTGTTCCAGCTGCTGGGAATAGTGCAGTGTCCTATGGATGTGGTTCAGGTGACATCGGTATGGTTGAAATTCCGGGATCCGTCGACGAAGTTCTGTTACCAGTCGGTGGTATAGCTGGCCCAGGATGCGCTGGGTACAACACGATAGGTGTTAGACTGTAAGTTATTTATGTACCGTACCTTAATTAATACTTAGTTGTAAATATACGATTTTTCATCATAATCTTTTTTGTTATTTGTAATTTCCTTTGCGAGTCCTTAAATAAAAAAGGTCCATTTTCTTTATTTTAAAATTCATTTGATTATTTTTCTGTCTTTCTAGGTACCTCTTAATTTTTTTTTTTTTTAATTAATTATAAAATAAAAACTTCTGATATAAACAACATTATGTTATTTTTGTGGGGGGCTAAGTTGCTCGCACCCGTAGGATTTAACACCCTTTCCTATGCCCACCCTACACGTGCCCCCCGGGTGGTGCTACAAGAGCAACAACGCCGAGCAACAGGCGGCGGTGAGCGCATAATAAGAGCCAAAATGGACTAAATCCCTTCTAAAAGTGTGGCCATGAAATCTTGGGAAAACGACACGAGTATGTTTGGGACATACGTCATGTCATTTTCCCAAGGCTTTTAATATGGAAATATGAATGTTACGAATGAAGATTTCATGCGATTTGGCTAACGTCCGGCGCTCGGAGATATACGGGCCTATTTTTTTTTTTTACGGATGGAATATCATCAAATGACTTCTCCCGCTCTGGGCAGAGCGGAAGGGAGTGTCAGACTTGTACTGACTAAAACCCATCCATGTTCCTTCCTTGCCCTTTGTGTTCCAGGGCCGCGGTATCTCTTTCGAACAGCCCGCAGCCCTGGCAGGCATCGGCCCTTGCGGGCCCCTCCCTATTTGCTGACATCTCTTTGAGGCGCTTGGAACACGAACGCGCCGTCAACACGGCCTGTCGTCAAAAGACGGACGGACGGCGAGCTAGCCCATTACTCTCCGTCCACAGGTCCGCGTCTACGGTGGCCGGAAGCCACCACGTGACCCCCGACGCCCGAGGCGTCTCCCGCGGCGGCTGGGACGAGAGGTTCTCTCCCTCTCACGCTCCGCCACCTCCTTCGCTAGCATGACTGCTTCGCAGAAGGAGGTGACGCCGCTACGAAGACACGGCGGTGCTCCGCCCAAGCGGGGCAGACCTCTACCGTGTGCTCCACCGTATCCTCTGGGCGACCCTCACAGTGGTAACACCCGGGCGTTTCCTCCCGCCCGATTCGGTGCAGGAACCTCCCGAAACAACCGTGTCCGGTGAGGACCTGCGTCAGGCGGAAGGTGAGGGTGCCGTGGCCCCTCTCCAGCCACTCCTCAAAGTGGGGACTTATCGCCACTATTGTGGCGTGCCCTGCACGGGGTTGCGATAGTCGCTCTCTCCATGTCGCCATGAGATCGCGCCGGAAGTCTGTCCGCAGTGCGACAATTAGCCACGGCAGTGGAGTTTCCCCCCGGCGTAGTGCCTCTACGCACCACTCGTGTAGGCGCGCGAGGACTATCGCCTCCAGATCCCATGGCGGCAATCCAGCAAGGAGGCTCGCCGCCTCGCCGGAGATCGTGCGGTACCCCCGGACTAGCCTTACGGCTACCACCTTCTGGGGCGCGTTCAGGTAGTGGGCGGCTCGCCGCCTCAAGGAACGCGCCCACACCGGGGCCCCGTAAAGGGCCATGGATCGCACGACCCCCGCGTAGAGCCTCCGGCAGGAGGCGTTTGGACCCCCCAGGTTGGGCAGGAGCCGCCTGAAGGCAGCCCCGGTCCGTTCCACCGGCTATCGAGGACGAGCCCTAGCTATTTCAACGTCGACTCGACGCCGGTGGGAACCCCTCCCGCCGTTACTATGGATCCCGACGGTGGCGCATTCCGAGGCCCATGAAAGCACATGGCCTCGGACTTGTGCAAAGCCACCTCGAGACCCAATTGCCGGATCCTCTCCACGACTATCGCAACCCCGCGTGTCATAAGTTCGGCCGCCGCCTCGTACGACCTCCCCTGCAGATATCCGGGCCTGCAAGTGTGAAATATGTCACCGAAGACTGCGCAGGTGTGGGCGACCAGGTCCCCGTGTTAGTGAATGCTACTGGCAGCGTGAATAAAAAATAACCCAACAGCTATTTCACCCTGGTCTACTCATTACAAGACCAAAATCATCGTCACTGAGTAGTTTAAAGAGTAGTACTTCCAATGCTACTGATTCGAATAATCCAACTACTACGTCTGCAGCGACGAACACCACAGATGGTGTCAACAATATTTGCCCACCCTCATGGCAAAGAATCCCTTCAGAATCCCATCCAAAGAGAAAGTCTACTATCTTTTAGCTCTCCAAACATGAAAAATCTCGACCAAACACAGAGAGAAATAGTACCTCTAACTGATTCAGTGACTTACTGTAGATCTGACTGAGGAATCAACAAAATTTCCACCCATCCACACTCAGAAAATCAATAAACCACCACCCATAATCCTATATGAAATAGAAGACTTATCCAAACTAACCGAACTGCTAAATAAAACTGTACCCACCACGAGTAGATTCTCGTATAAAATCATTAATAGAGACCAGCTCAGGGTAATGACACAGTCTACAGTGTTATGTCAAGAATTATAAAAGTCTGTTTAGCTCGCTAGATAAAGTTGTGCGGTTTAAATTCGCGCTATCGTTTGCTTACATACGATTTTGCTATATACCACGAAATGTTATTGGAGTAAATACCTTGGAGTAGGCACCTCTGTCGCTGGTCGTCCTCCGCCGGGCCTCCTCCGGGCAACCGGAGGTCTCACTGTCAGGGACAGACCGCCGAGGTGCCGTGAAGAAATCAGCGTGTGGTCCAGGGGGCGATGCCCCGTGACCGCACGCCGCCCCTTGCGGGGGCGCCGCGACAACCAACGAGTTGGAATATAAAGGGTGTAAACAGACTCTTAACGAAGCTGAAAGGCACTTGTTCTCCCCATCATTTCGATCATTTTTTTGTTCTAGACCATACCTGGGAACCTTCTAGTTACGGAGATATTGGGGGTCAAAGTTTCAACTTTTTCACAAGTTTTTTTTTGAATTACATGTTTTTAATGTATTTTTTTTACTTCAGACACCTTCACGACTCCCGTACTATTCAATCCATCCATCAGCACAATGTTTTGAATTGCGTTCTACCGTAAAACGTGATTTTCCACCCCAAAAAAAAAAGTCGTTTCCCAGCAATAATTTTTGCGTAAAGTTACTTAGTTTGATGTACATAATGCTTGGTTAACGGCTTCGTGAAGAGTCTGTTTACACCTTGTATACCTTAGATTCGCCCCGGTGGTCCATTCCGCTCACACGCGTCAAGAACGTCGCTAGTGTCTCCAGTTGAGTAGTGGAAGTTTTATTTTTATTGTGCCCCCAACTAGGGGCGGAAAGTATTTTTGCTCTCGTAAGCCCCCCCGGGCTTACGAGAGCAATAATACTTTCCGCTCGGACCGCGCCACTTCGCTTTACTTGCCCTGTGTTCGCGCAAGTACCTAGCACTGGTGGTACCCAGTGCCGTAAAAAGCACTGCCTACGTCGCTGTGTTGTCTGTCTCAGCTGAAGAAGATGCCGACGCCAGGCGCCTGCGGCTCGTCCGGCCACGACGACACCAGCCACCAGGTGCCTCGTCCGGGGTTGGACCGGGCATCATGATACTCAAGAACCGTTTATGGTGTAGAGTTATCTTTCTTAAAGATTTCATTTATTCGTTTGATAGCCTCAAGATTTGTAGATTGAGTAAAGCATCGTAAGAAGACATTGGTTCCGATTCCCTTGTTTACAAACTAAACCAAATTTAAGTTCAGTGCATCATTTTCTTTCTATTTCATTAATAAAAAGACAGAAGATAAATTTTAGTTTAGTCCTGTCAAATTAACCAGCGCCTGGTACAAGTTAAGACGTGATTAAAAAGTTGACTACTAAAATTACATCAAATTACGTCAGGTGCTGACTAATTTGACAGGACTAAACTAAAATTTATCTTTTGTCCTTTTCATAATGAAATAGAAAGATAAAGATGCACTCAACTTAAGTTTAGTTTAGTTTGTGAACAAGGGAATCGGCACTATTATTGTATACCGGTGCTTAGTGCAAACAATAGATCCAAAATTCCAGAAACGTAGGTATAAATCTACGTTGGAACGTGCTCACCGGATTCACTGCTTACGCTTCACCCCTATCTGCGTAACTGTCACTCAATATCACTGTTCAATCACACTGTTTAACGGCTCGAAGGACCAAAATGTTAAGGGCTTGAGCCTTTACACTTAATGTTGAATATTAATAAAAAAATGTTAATGTTCAAAAAGGTATTTAATACGAAACAGCAAAAAAATAAAATAAAAAGTGTTACAAAAAGTTACAAAATGTGAAATGTTGTGCGAGCTCGATATTAAACCGAAGACTGACGTTCTCGCGTACGTGACGATACTAGTTACAGGGCTACGGTAACCAGTTTTGATAGTCCCACGACCCCGGCAAGCAATTAGCCCTGTGACGGGGCCCCGTCAGTTTGCTGACAGCTCCATGAGGCACGCGTGGAACACCACGCGCCGTCGACCAGGGCCTGGCCCTTGATCGGACGGTGAGCTACCCATCACTCGCCCATAGCCCGCCCGCCTGTTGTCTAAGTGGGTGCATGCCCCGCATAAGCCAACCGTTTCCCCGGGCGGTTCGGTATGCGTCAGGCATATTTCAGACAGTTGAAAAAAAAAGTTAAGTTAGGTTAGGTTGATTGCCTGGCGGGGTCGCGAGACTATTAAAAACTGGGTACCGTGGCCCTTTAACGTAAATGGCATATGAGTGGAACACAGTTGGGTTTACAAGTCCGACACTACCTTCCGTCCCACCCAGGGCAGGAGGTCTCATTGGATGATTTCCCGATTTAAAAAAAAAAGGTTAGTTAGGTTAGGGTCTAGCCGGGGATAATGGAAGGCGCACTAGTTCCCTTGATCCCCGGTGCAAGTGTGGGAAGGGAACACTGAGATGGTTTCTAGTCAGTCGAGTCTGACAGACCCATCCGCCCGCCCCAGAGCGGAGGACATCCATGAGGATTTTCCACCCCGGAACAAATAAAAAGGGTAGGTTAGGTTCATTCGCATCCGCAGCTCCGGACGCAAGTGTGCAAGGGAACATTGGGGTGGTTTTAGTCAGTCGAATTTGACATGCCCCTCCGCCTACCTCGGGCGGAGGAAGTCCATGAGGATTTCGACCTCGAAAAAAATAATTAAGGTTAGGATAGGTTAGTCAGGTACACTTGATCATAAAAAAAGAATCTTCGGACGGGTTTTGTCAGAATGATGTGAGAAGTATGTACTTTCAATCTCCACACGCTCTTGGACCAAGTTCCATACATTTTTGCCCATTGTCCTTTGCAGTATTTAACTAGAATAATGTGTGGTTGCTGACCATACACAGAATAAAAATAAAAGTGTTGCAGTAGCCTTCATTTCGGTAGCAGTAGACTTCGTCCCGTGGCAGTAGCCTTGGTTCTGATAGCACCACTCCGGCTCTATGGAGTCTGCTAGAATACCCATGTTGACCAAACGCGACCTGTGAGAAAAGTAATTAAATCATTTGTTTTTTCTTTGGAAATTGGTAAATAAAGTCTTATATTGTAACGTCGTATGGGCCATGCGATTACCATTTAATTCCAAAATTAAAAAAAAAAACTACAGTAAAATTATAGTACTACCAAACAAAAAATCAAGTAAAATCATTAGAAACTCAACGGATTTTTAAAAAAAATGTAAGTCTAGTTACAGTATTAAAAATTATAAAAATAATGTCGACCTCGTCAGTCTCCTGCCCTTATCCCAATTTATTTGGGGTCGACGCAGCATGTCTTCGTCTTGCATAGTTTCTCGATGATTCGTCATCTCAGCAGTCACCTCCTTTCTAGCCACAATAATGTCGACCTATTACCTATTACTGTTAGCCTGCGTCCTCCCACTGCTGGGCAAAGCCCTCTCCTCATGACTTCCAGTTGTTTCGATCCAGGGCTAATGTGGGCCACTGGTCTTCGGTTTTACCCAGTCCCGCCATCATCTACGAGGTCTGCCGCGACGCCTTCTGGCTATGTCAGGGCTCCTGTAAGTAGTTATTTTGGCCCGCAGCTAATTGGGCATGCGGCAGACGTGGCCAGTCCAGTCCCACTTCAGCTTAGCGGCTTTTTGAGCAACGTCAGTAATTTGTGTTTTGGAGCGCAGTGTAATTTGTGTTTTGGAGCGCAGTGTGTTGTTGCGTACATGGTCGGTTAGTTTGACGCCTAGAATGCTGCGCTCCATTGCACGTTGGCAGACCTTGAGTTTGGACTTTTGAATGAATATTACCTATTTTTTTTTTTTCCTGTTCATACTTCCAACATTTTCATTGCTAGGATATCACTTAAGGGAAGAGTGAGACGGTTTAGACACAAGTTTTATTATAACAAACTGGGGCTGCCCGAGTTTAACTATATCCTTTCCTTACTATTTTTTTTAGTATTTTATTTTATTATTTAATATTATAAATGCGAAAACGCCTAAACCACTGAACCGATAATCCTGAAATTTAGTACATACGTTGTCAGATGTACAGAAACGGACATAGGGTACCTTTCATCCCGAAAAAAAGTACTGTTCCTGGGGAAAACCACAATAACGTTATTTTGCTCATAGATGGCGTTCCGCACTTAGTCCCTAAAGTGGACCATTTTGCGTGAGCCATGGTAGCCGTTACTTCAACCAGCCCACCACCCTCCAGAAGCAGATCAGAATTTCCGGTCTTCTCAGGGCATCCACAAGGGATCTCGGTGTACCAAGAGTCTCCTCGCGGATCCGGGTGACGCCAGTGCAGTCGAGGAGTACATGCACTACCGTTTTCCTCCGCCTCCATGTACGCTCTGCACAGGGAACTGTCTGTCTGTGATACCTAGGGTGTGGAAGTCTTTGTTCACTGAGCAGTGTCCAGTGATGGTCCCCAGTCGTAGGCTGTCTCAGTCCAGGCGCAGACGGCGCTTGGTCAGCTTGGATTGCCTACACCCCGATGTCGAGGCCCACCATTTTCCTGCATGTATTTGAGTGTGTTCGTTTAACCAACTCCTTACCTGCCCAAAAAGGAATGGGCACAATCTGTTCCGATCCGATGGCTTTTGTGCTGGATCTTATGGACTTATGGCTTATGGACTGGAACCTTTAACCACGAAGAGTTTTCTTGATTTTAGGAAATGTAAAGAAATCGTTAGGGCTTAGGTCAGGACTGTATGGAGAATGGTCAAGACTTTCTAAGTGGAAAACTTAAAAACTCAATACTCAATCGTTTGACTGCTGTGTGAGTTTGCGTAGTCAAGGTGTAGGGTGATACGTCGCTTTGGGTTAGATTTCCGAAGTTCGGCGATGACTTGTGGTTAACAAACCAGGATCGATTCACTGCAGACCCACCGCACCCCTGGCCGTACCCCTGGTGGTGCGTTGGGTGTTTTAAAGTTAAACGATACCACCAGGTAAGTGTTGTAACACTTGTTAAAACCACTTCTGACAACAACAGTTTTATTTAATCATTTTATTCATAAATTTTTACTGAAGAGAGGAGGAGCTCGTGGCTAAACAATAACAGCCGCTCGGGTCGATCTTTAGGTTAAGCCGTGCTTGTCTAGGTTGGTCTGTGGATGGGTGACCACCCATTACATACCGAGTTTCCTCCGTGCCTCGGAAAGCACGTTAAGCCGTTGGTCCCGGCTGTCATTTGAAGATCTTTGACAGTCGTTAAAGTAGTCAGTGGCCCAAAAAGTCTGACAACCAGTCTTACCAAGGGGTATCGTATTTCCCAGTAGTAACTGGGTTGTGGAGGTCAGATAGGCAGTCGCTGCAGTCGCATGTAAAATACTGGTATTCAGCTGCATCCGGTTAGACTGGAAGCCGACCCCAACATAGTTGGGAAAAGGCTAGGCAGATGATGATTCATAAATTTTTACTGAACAAATTAAATACAATATACCTAAAATCTAAATACATAAAATTATAACGCGACACACATTCGCAACTTTAAAAAGAAAACTTAGACATTTATCGCAAGACGACGAGACAAAATTAAATTAAGAAAACCAAGAACTAACTATGTTGCAAATGTTGCAATCAGCGGGAAAAGTGCTCAACTGACCATAAGGCTGGCTGTGTTGCCACGTTGAATGGCAATGCTGATTCTTTGACCTAAGAATTGGCCAGCCCTCTGGTCACGTGAAATGTCGGCCAACCGCTTGATGTCACGAAATACTCAATGAGCACTTGGACCCCATGGGCCTAGTGTTTCAAACGGCTCAAACATATAACTCCCAATAAGGTTATTATATTTGGTCCGTTGAGGTTTTCTGCACCTGCAACGGCCGCCCCAGCACAACCCACCGTGCTAGGAATATGAAATACACATAAAATTTAATAATTGGCTATGTAGGTACGCAATTTTCTAATGCGTGACCAATTGAAATTTCTTTATTTATAATTTGTAACTGTACGTCTCTGATGAAGTCATCATTGACGATTTGATCCTTTCTTCTCTTTTTGGGAATCATCTCCAATGTATGGATATGCTCCAATACTTCAAGTAATCGCATCAATGTTACAGTATACTACTGAATGAGTTATTCATATGCGAGATAACTGTTTATCATTTTCCGTCTAGTATCTTCATCAGCACAGCACTACGTTCACTTCATACAGTGGTATCGTTTAACTTTAAAAAACCCACCATACCACCAGGGGCTGCGGGCTGTTCGAAAGAGATACCGCGGCCCTGGAACACAAAGGGCAAGGAAGGAACATGGATGGGTTTTAGTCAGTACAAGTCTGGCACTCCCTTTCGCTCTGCCCAGAGCGGGAGAAGTCATTTGATGATTTACCATCCTTAAAAAAAAAAAAAAAAAAAAAAAAAGGGGTACGGCCAAGGGTACGGTGGGTCTGCAGTGGATCGATTATCATCACAAAAATTCAAGTCCAGTACATTTTGAGTATTTATTTCAAAAAGAATGTAAAGTTACAATAATACTTTACTTCATTTAAATCATTAATTGACAATTATAATTAGCACATCCGCGTACAAAAGATTACGAGACGTGTTACAATATAAAACCTACGTGTATATATGAGTCGATCACAGTGGTTGTCTTATGACTGAGATAAGCCACGTTTTACTAAACGATTTTATGTTTGGCAATGTGGTCACAAATTTTGGTCAACAGGGTATCGAGTTATAATAAAGTTGAACTAAACTAACTGTATTGCGGTAAATGTTGGGCAATATATTATATAACCATCAAGTAATTCATTAATGCAGTGTTTAAATCGCATTAGCTGCGAACATGTATGTGATAATGAATAAAAACGTAAACATAAAACTTCGTTACAAAAGTTATTACTTAACTACGAAAAGTATTTTTGACACTCCATTTATTAAAGATACTCTGTGTCAAATGATGCCAACATTGAGCTATCGTTTCTTGAAAACGGTTACACGTCGATATGACCAGTGTTTAATTATGTATTAGATGGTGTTGCGACAGGATGTCGGTAGCAGTAGCCTTCATTCTGGTAGCACCACTCCGGCTCTATGGAGTCGGCTTGAGTACCCATGCGGACCAAACGCTCCCTGTGGGAAAATAAAAATCGAATGTAAGTAATACAACAACAATTCCAAAAAAAAATGACTTTTGAATGAATGAATGTTTGAAATTTCTTATGATGTAAGCAGTACCTTTCTGCTCTTCTATCTCTTCTATATGTTAAGTGTTTTGTGTGTACATAAATAAATAAATAAATTATACAACATTTAGAAATACAATAATAAAGATTTTTTACAAAAGGAGTTGGTTGATAGCCAAAATAATAAACACACTATAGCGGTCGTACAATGCGTTTCAAATAAGAATAGATTAGAATAATAATTATATTTTAAATTAATTATATTTCGTTATTTTGTAGAATACCTAAAGTAAAAAATATTTTATGCATTTTTTTTATGTTGTGCAATCTTGTCAATGTTGTAGCTGCTAGCTGCAAGATTTCAACACATCCGTCCGCCAGCCATAGACTTAGTATACAAACAGGACTGAGTACTTCGAAATTCATGATACACAAAAATGAACCATAACGATCACGCCGTAGGTTTACTTTTATTAAGCCACCAAAACCGAGGCGAGAGAGATAGCCATAAGGAAGCCCTTTGTCACTTTCACTCAACTGCCAACAGATAAAAATGTAAATTTTATTTTCCTGTATTTTTAGTAAGTCAAAGTTAAGTTAGCATAAGAACGTGTAGCTTGGCACAAGCAAAGAAAAGCATTATACCCGGCAGTGGGTGAAGTGGGGCTGTGGATTATGATGTAAGTTAAATTCTTAGAAAAGGTACCTTGTTATAACTTGTGATGATGGGACTCAAACATAAATGGCGAAATGTGGGACTACCTAATATTGGGTACACCTCTGCCTTACCGTTCGGGAATTACAGGCTGTGGCGATAAAAAAATAAACTGCTCACCACGTGAATTAAAAAAAAAAAATGAATTCTAACTAAGAAAACATGATTAAGGATAACAATTAAAGAAAGAAATGAAATTCAATCTCTGAAAAATACAAACAGCGCTGGATATGACGATATAACCACTTAAGTGATTAAAGCTACATCTACCATTATTGCACCAATACTCGGTCACATTATCAATAATTGCATTGAGAAAGGCGTATTCCCAGAAAGACTGAAAATATCAGTAATTAAACCCATGTTTAAAAAAGGTGACCGGCAAGATCCAAGCTACTACAGACCTATAGCACTTATTCCGGTCTTCTCTAAAATATTTGAAAAAATATTGCATAAAAGTATATATTCCTTTCTAGAAACAAACAAAATCTTAATTAGCGAACAATACAGCTTCAAGAAAAATAAAAATATTCATTCCGTATTATATGCGTTTGTGGAACACGTTCTGACCAATATGGACAAAAGAACTCCTGTAGTTGCATTATTTATGGATATGTCAAAGGCCTTTGACCACGTTAGCAATAAAATACTCATTAATAAATTGGAGAAATGTGGCATCAGAGGCAATATCCTTGAACTCATTAAGTCATACCTTACGAATCGGCAACAATTTACATGCATCAATAAAATCAGCCCCTCTACAAAAACAGAGATCCTATATACCGTACCGTATCCTATATACCTCGGAACTTCGCGGATATTTAGTCGGGGTACCGCAGGGCGGCATTAATGACAATTTTGACAATTTTGGGCAAAATTATTAATAATCCTATGATTTTATTCGCGGACGATAGCACAATATTATTCAAAAATCGAAATGATGACATTTGAATAAGACATAAACGACAACCTTAATGACATAATAACCTGGCTAATTGAAAATAACCTAAAAATAAACCTAGAAAAAACAAACTACATATGCTTTGACCAAAGAAAAAACCATATAAAACCAGACATTCGATATCACAAGAATTCGGGAGACGGATCATACTAAATTCTTAGGCATCTGGATCGATAAAAACATGAATTGGAAAATACATATTGAAAACGTATGCAAAAAACTTTGCCAATGTTCCTATCTACAACCTAAGAAAAGTATCAAATCAGGCAACCCTATTAATGGCGTACCATGGATATGTGTCATCAACACTTCGCTACGGACTTATGTTTTGGGGAAACTCGCCAGATAGAGAATTGGCGTTTAAAGCACAAAAAAAATGCATAAGGGCAATATGTGGCATACAAACGCTGTAAGCCACATTTCCAAAAACTGCCAGTTACTTACAATCTGTGTCTTTATATATATGAAGTAGCCAATTACGTCAAAGCAAATCTGCATCTATATAACCACCCAAAGAGCATACGCTACAAAAATACAATATGCATAACACAACATAAAAAAGCCGTCTTCAGTAAAATGTTTTTAGGTACGACACCAATAATTTTTAATAAATTACCTAAACAAATCATAGATATTACCAATAAAGATCTGTTCAAAAAGTATTTAAACGAATTCCTAGTTTCAAAATATTATTATACAATTAACGATTATTTAAATGAAAGATATTAATTTGTAACACCCCTGTACAACCTATGTCTACAAATAAAGATTTTCATTTTCATTTTCAAATAAGATTACAGAAATAGATAACAATGAAAAAATTAGATATTAGTAAAAAATATTGATATTATTTGTAGAGGTATATTTGTCTAAATGAAGCTTCGAGATTTAAACCACTTTTACAAATTGGTAAGTAGTTAAAAATACTAAATGGTTATGGGATGGATCGAATGCAATTTGATTAGTTATTTTTAAGCCGAAAAATGCTACAGTAAAAATATAAAGGGTGTAAACAGACTCTTAACGAAGCTGAAAGGCATTTGTTCTCCCCCCGTCATTGCAATCATTTTTTTTGTTCTCGACCATACCTGGGAACCTTCTAGTTACGGAGATATTGGGGGTCAAAGTTCCAACTTTTTCACAAGTTTTTTTTTAAACACATGTTTTTTATGTAATATTTTTACTTGAAACACCTCCAAGACCCTCTTACTATTCAATCCATTCATCAGCACAATGTTTTGAGTGCGTAACATTGAGTCTTACCGCAAAACGTAATTTTTCACCCCAAAAAAAAAAGTCGTTTCCCAGCAATAATTTTTGCGTAAAGTTACTTAGTTTGGCGAAATGTGGGTGTACTATTAGGTACACCTCTGCCTAACCCTACGGGGATTACAGGCGTGATGTTATGTTATTATGTTACTTAGTTTGATGTAGAGGATGCTTGGTTGACGGCTTCGTGAAGAGTCTGTTTACACCCTGTATGTGCCAGGCTCTTCAGCTCGCTAGGTTACTGTGTAGTGACCTACTCTAATCCTAACTTTTATTTATATTATATTATACTTTATTATTTTAATATTATAAATGCGAAAGTAAGTTTGTTTGTTTGTTACCTTTACACGCCTAAACCACTGAACCGATCATCCTGAAATTTTGCATATACGTTGTCAGGTGTACAGAAACGGACATATGGTACCTTTCATCCCGAAAAAAAGTACTGTTCCTGGGGAAAACCACAATAACGTTATTTTGCTCATAGATGGCGCTACGTGTCTTTCGAATCATGATTGAAATACAAGCAGAGTACAAACCAAATTGATTGTCAAATTCTAAATTAATGCGAGCGAAGCCGCGGGAAAAGCTAGTATAACATAAGCATCATATTCCTGCCCTTGTCCCATTTTATTTGGAGTCGGCGCAACACGTTTTCTTCTTCCATTCCCCTCTGTCAGACGTCACGGTATCATTTACTCCTTTTTCTTTCATATTAGTCTTCACTAAATCCATTTTTTCTTTATTATATGACATAATATTTGATACAAATATGTAGTGTTCGTCGAAAAAACCGAAGGTTATGGCTGTGCAGTACTGTTCCCGAGAAATGCTTAAAGATGGCGCCACGTGTCTTTCGAATCATGATTGAATTACAAGCAGAGAACAACTCAAATTGGTTGTCAAATTTCAAATTAACGCGAGCAAAGCCACGGGCAAAAGCTAGCAGCCAATAAAAAAATATGTACATACATATTTGCAAAGAAACGAAACAACTAGAATTGTATAAAATCAAAAATCAAAATAATATATTAGTAAGAATTTACTTAACTTGTATCCAACATACAAACACATATTTTTACTAGTAGATCATTTCTTATCAGCTAGCCGGCGCAGTTATAACGCGTCTTTTGTTCTAGCGGCCAGCGCGCCCGCTACGTCCCCGAACCGGTTGCGTGAGCGGGACGGCACTATCATTGCGTTGCATTCAGCATGTGCGTGCGCCGCCTCGCCAGGAAGTTCACAAAACCTAACCTGATCATTGCGATTTAAAAACATAGCTTCGCCGCGGTTAATTTTGTCTGTTCTTTTGCTTATTTCCGTGCTGTCTATTCTATTTCTCCCACTCCTTCTTCAATGTGGAAGTCTTGTGTGTGATTTTTTTTTTCGGATGGGAAATCGTCAAATGACTTCTCCCGCTCTGAGCAGAGCGGAAGGGAGTGTCAGACTTGTACTGACTAAAACCCATCCATGTTCCTTCCTTGCCCTTTGTGTTCCAGGGCCGCGGTATCTCTTTCGAACAGTCCCGCAGCCCTGGCAGGCATCGGCCCTTGCGGGCTTGTTTGCTGACATCTCTTTGTGGCGCGCGTGGAACACGAACGCTCCGTCAAACTAGCCTGTCGTCATAAGAAGGACGGACGGCGAGGTAGCCCGTTACTCACCGTCCACAGGTCCGCGTCTACGGTGGCCGGAAGTCACCACGTGACCCCCGACGCCCGGGGCGTCTCCCGCGGTGGATGGGACGAGACGAGGTTCTCTCCTTCTCACGGTCCGCCATCCCCTTCGCTAGCATGACTGCATCGCAGAAGGGGGTGACGGCGTCCCATTCCCTGTCGCTCCGGACCATGGATTGGACCAGGGCCGGACGCGATAGGTCGCCGCCGCCGATCGCCGCTACGAGGATACGGCGGTGCTCCGCCTAAGCGGGGCAGACTCCACCGTGTGCTCCACCGTCTCAAGAAATAGCTTCGTCTATAGTATAGGACGCAGAGCCAAGTCAGCTAGTTTAGGCTTCATGAGGCGAATATTAAGGTCAGATATTATGACCCGTAATCACTGGATGGACCATGGAACCAGTGTGCATGATTATCCCATGAGAAATACTCATATAGAGACTCTTTCAATAATATGCTGCCATACAGCGAACGCTCTTGAGGGGAATTGATCACAGAGAATATAACCAAGAGTTTAGGTGTATTTTAAATTAAAACATGATTTCACCATAAAATCAGAACACGAATGAGGTAATAAAAAAAAAGACGTGTCTAGAAAAAAAAAATATTTTTTGATTTAAAATTGATAATCATTGAATACGGCTTTGAGGTTTCAGTAAAAAGGCTATTATAATTTATATGTAGAGCTACTCTGCAAGACGTGATGTTATGATGATTTTATGTAGTTACCTTGTTTTTGGAGTAAAAATTGGCGAAAACTTCACTACAATATCAACACCAGAAAAAAAACAGTTGTACATTTTGATTACTTATTACAAAAATAATGTAAACTTACATTACCACTTTACCTCATCCGTCTTTACCTCATGTGTAATCAATTAATAATTTATTGATATTAAAGATATTAGAGAAAATATAGATATGGCCTATACCCAGCAGTGGGTGAATTCAGGCTGTGGATGTTGATGATGATGATTGATATTATATCTATCACAATCGCAATCAAAATTTTACGGCGCGTGATACAATATTAATCCTAATACAAGGTGTAAACGGACTCTTCATGAAGCCGTCAAGCAAGCATTAAAAATTATTGCTGGGATACAACTTTTTTTTGGGGTGAAAAATCACGTTTTACGGTAGGACTCAATGTAACGCATTCAAAACATTGCTGACGGATGGATTCAATAGTACGGGGGTTGTGAAGGTGTCTTAAATAAAAAATGCATTAAAAACATGTATTTAAAAAAAAAACTAGTGAAAAAGTTAGAACTTTGACCCCCAATATCTCCATAACTAGAAGGTTTCCAGGTATGGTATGGAAAAAAAATAGCAATGACGGGGAGAATAAGTGCCTTTCGGCTTCGTTAAGAGTCTTTTTACACCCATTATTATGAGTCGATCAGAGTGCAGAGAAAGTTTCACTTAACGATTTCATGTCAATTTGGTCAACTGGTCGTCCACTGTGGACATCCAGTTGCTGTACACGTACTGACCTGATGTGCAGCATCCGTTGCTCGGCCTCGCCCCAGCGCGTGTCGGGCTCGGCCTACAGGCGCTCACCTGCTGTACACGTACTGACCTGATGTACAGCATCCGTTGCTCGGCCTCGCCCCAGCGCGTGTCGGGCTCGGCCTACAGGCGCTCACCTGCTGTACACGTACTGACCTGATGTGCAGCATCCGTTGCTCGGCCTCGCCCCAGCGCGTGTCGGGCTCGGCCTACAGGCGCTCACCTGCTGTACACGTACTGACCTGATGTGCAGCATCCGTTGCTCGGCCTCGCCCCAGCGCGTGTCGGGCTCGGCCTACAGGCGCTCACCTGCTGTACACGTACTGACCTGATGTGCAGCATCCGTTGCTCGGCCTCGCCCCAGCGCGTGTCGGGCTCGGCCTACAGGCGCTCACCTGCTGTACACGTACTGACCTGATGTGCAGCATCCGTTGCTCGGCCTCGCCCCAGCGCGTGTCGGGCTCGGCCTACAGGCGCTCACCTGCTGTACACGTACTGACCTGATGTGCAGCATCCGTTGCTCGGCCTCGCCCCAGCGCGTGTCGGGCTCGGCCTACAGGCGCTCACCTGCTGTACACGTACTGACCTGATGTGCAGCATCCGTTGCTCGGCCTCGCCCCAGCGCGTGTCGGGCTCGGCCTACAGGCGTTCACCTGCTGTACACGTACTGACCTGATGTACAGCATCCGTTGCTCGGCCTCGCCCCAGCGCGTGTCGGGCTCGGCCTACAGGCGCTCACCTGCTGTACACGTACTGACCTGATGTGCAGCATCCGTTGCTCGGCCTCGCCCCAGCGCGTGTCGGGCTCGGCCCACAGGCGCTCGGCCAGGGCGGCTGCGCGCGGCCACAGCTTGTTGTCGAGTGAGGACGAGTCTGACTGCTCCGACCATAGGGCTGCTTCACCTCCTACAAACGTACAAATATACAGATATGTTAAATTGTCAAGAATAATAACACCGAAAGGATGAAGTAGGAACCTACACTCTCAATACGGGTCAGTGGGTCGTCTTAGGGGCGGCACAAATCCGGACTTAAATGTTTATTTATTTAACTGCCTTAAACTATCATTAAAGGTCTTTAACCTAATACAATAGCCTACTCACACACACAAAATTAAAATTAAAGCACCAAATACATCAAGATTTGTAACACAGTGTAAATAATAGGGCTTTTGCGAATTCACCCCAGTGACATGTAAAAATATCAACTTCCTAGCTGAAATGTGATGTTTGCGCAAACACAGATTTCCAGTCTCCCAATCCCCGGCAGCGCACAGTGGCGCTCTGGCCGACACAGGAGGACCGACAACTTGCACACTCCGTGCTACTACTGGACAACCCGGGAATCTAACCCTGGAACCCATGCTCAGGTAGTCGGTCTTGAGAACATGAGACCGAGGCGCGACGGACAGTATCATTATTGTGAAGAAAACATTTGACGTCGTAGGTACATCTCCTTTAAACGGCCTTTTACATAGCGTTCTATAAAGAACAGATTAGAAGAGGAACAGTTAAAAACTTTTAGCACTTACCTAAAATCAAGTGTTTATATTCTTTGGCGATGGCTGCGGGGCTGTTGTCGTACACTTTCTGCCAGCCAATGTACGGGGAACACCAATTGTTACCTAGAAATAATTTTATATTTAGCGACCAACTAGTTATTCTAAAATCAACTTAATATTCAATACACTTTCTCGAAAACTTGTTCATATCGTACTACGATTAGGCACAATTGCGGAAATAAAAATTTCCACAGATACATAAACTAAGTTCAAATTGGTTCAATGACTGTAGTCGGCGGTGATTGTTTTTTTTTTAATCACGGTAATGAGATACCTATGCGTCGTTACGGCGCAAAAATATTTTTTGAATATTTAAATTGTGTTTGGAATGACGCAGGCTAACAGTATCAGTATCTGTATCATTATAAATAGAATATCATAGACAAACATGATTATATAACACAAATATTTACTTTTATGAACAAATTAACATTTATTTGTTTTCTAAATTCAAAGCAAAGCGCGGAAAAAAAGCAAATTAAATCATAGTTTCCCAATAATTCCTGTCAAAAATACTTTCCTAGAACGGAATATGTATTTTATTGCTTCGAAAGTGTATTGAAAAACGTAATTTGATACCCGTGGGGATTTTTTACTGCAGTTCTCGGCTCCATAACACCCTCGCCTGCAGCTCTAGTGTTAATCCCGCCTCGAATGCAATAACAAAGTTTCCCCACTTCAAAATGTACCATTACAGTACAGTACAGTTGATATTTGTCTAAGTGGAAGTGAGCACTTATTACCTTCGCCGACCCAGGAGCTGTATCCACAGTCTAAATACAAGGCATCGTAGTTGGACATGATCAGTCGGTACCCCTTCTCTAGGAGATTTTTGACCTGAGGACTGGAACCCGTCGTCCAAACCTGAGAGAATTAAAAAGGTGTTGAAAACATGTATGAGTAATTAAAAGGTATTATTAAAGAATACGTGTTTGTTTAAGGTATAGGTTTTCCTTAACCCATTCAGTGCCTTACTCGCTAGTCGGGTTCTGGGCATGAATACAAGTAATCTATAGTTCATTATAACGACGACTCGGGTTGTGGGCACGCGAACGAAATTCACGAAGTTTTCGCAAAGTACTGTGAATGGGAATGGAATGGAAATGGGCAGTGAATGGGTTAATATAATTACATACAAGTAAACGGAACCTTCACGAAGCCGACGCAAAAAGCATCAATAATGCGAAAATCACAGCTAACGGTAGGAATTAAAGAACCGTGATTCGTCATCAGCCTATAATGGTCCCACTGCTGGGACACAGGCCTCCTCTCTATGAGACGGAATGGGCTATAATCCACCACGCGGGCCCAGTGCGGATTGGTAGATGTCACATGTCTTCGAATTTTTGGTTCTAGGACATGCCGGTTTCCTCACGATGTTTTCCTTCACCGTTTTTGAGAGCAGTGGTGATGAAATAAATTACACTAAGTATTGCATCTGCCCGGGTTCGAACCCGCGACTTACTGTTCGTAAGTCGGAGTCGCTACCACTGGGCCACCGCTACTCTCCCGTGATTAACCAACCCAAAAAATAGTTCTTTCTGCACCCATTATGAACCTATGTTAAGTTTCGAAGAAGGTATCCAAAGGAACAAATGTAAACGAAACCGCAGGGACAAAGTTGCTTAATCGCTGTATCTGCTCGCAGACGACACGACACAACTGCATGTTTCTGTGTATCTGAAATGAAACGGCACGGCATCTAGCACCTTGTCACCGTCTTCTAAGCGTCTTACTTTTGCAATGAGAGTTATTTAGGGGAATACTAAATAGGAAAACGTCTTTACAAACCTGGATAATGTAATCATCTTTGTCTAGGAAGTTTTCGACGTGCGTGGACTCTGTCAGCGTGCTGGTCCATAGAATCAGAGGCAGTCTCTTACCGAATGCCTGCAAAAAAAACATTTATTATATTATACAGTTTTCCAAACCGCTAAGCTAAAGTGGGACTGGGCTGTCCACGTTTGTTTTGTCTAAGCTTTGGGCCAAAATAGCCAAAATGTGGAACCCTCACACAGCCACGTGTCACGGCAGACCTGGTAGAAGATGACGGGACAAACTAGACTAAATCAACGACCAGTGCTCCACATTGGCCCTGGATCGGAAGAACTGGTAGTCATTGCCCAACAGTGGGACGCAGACTAACATTACAGTAATAGTTTTCCAATCTAACCACTTCCTAGGCACTCAGAGGGCATTTTCACCAGCGTCTACATTCAACAGAATAAATGATCGCGTGACATTTGAAATGAAGTATGTTCAGTGGGTAATGAATATATTGTCAAGTACCAAAAACTGAACGTATCTGCATATGTCCTATACAATTTAGCGAAAAAGGTCAACATCTCCACAACAGTAGTTGCATACCTATAGGATAATCTTTTGGGGAAACTGTACGCTACGAGAACAAGTGTTCAAAGCCCAAAACGTTGTATAAGGGCAATACGTAACATGAAAGTGACGGAAAGTTGCGTGCCTGTGTTTAAGTCCCTAAAACTTTTAACTTTCCCGAGTATGTATATTTTAGAAATTGCACTCTTTGTTAAATGTAACATGAACCTTTTCACTTCCGTGTCAGAAACTAGGAAAAGACCTATATGAAGTCGGTATAAACACTTACTACATGTTGAGAGATGTAATACTGGACTGCTCAAAAAAAGTGTGATTAGTATGGGCCCAATAATTTTTAATAAAGTACCTAATATGATAAAAATGACACAATTCAAAATTTTAAAAAGAAACTGACATCACTATTGATTGCAAAATGCTATTATTCAGTAAATGACTTTTTAAATGACACTGACTTGTGTGTTGAATAATTTAATGTTATATAATTAATATTGACATACAAAATAAATGATCTCGTTCTTTCAATTTATCATTTTTTTTTTTTATTTAAATTGAATTAAGTAGTTTTTTATTTTTTATATTGTGAATGTACTATGCCTACTATAATTTTTTACTGTATAACATTATTTAATTTAATTTTCAATTTAGTTGACAATTTCACTCATGTTTGCATGCCTAATATAAGGTAGATTGTACAAGGCTCACCTATTTTATTGTAAAATCGTATACCTGCAATCTATGCAAATAAATTCTACTTTACTTTACTTTACTTTACCTTGTAAGCCTTATCCTGTGCCTTCATCTGGAAGTAGTTCCAGAGCTTCAAGTAACTGGCGTGATCCAGGTCCCACCTGTTCTGGATCATGAAGTGCTGGATCTCCTCTGAGGAGTTCCAGCAGCGGTCGGATACTTCGTCACCGCCCATGTGGAACATGTCTGGTTGGAACACGTCTGGAAAGACACATAAAAATACATCATCAACTTCCAGTCCTGCCTGGGGTTTAAGTCCTATGTAATAGAGGGCGAGCCTATTGCCATCAACCGGATACGAAAGTCCCTCATGCTCAGCAGTTGCGCTTGCGATCACCACCCAAACCAACGACTGCCTCGTTGGTAATTAAAGTAAGGTACATAAACGCGTTTTCATTTGTATGTAAATCCCTACTTTATATTATAAACGAGACAGTTTGTATGTGTGTAGTATGATTATTCCTTTATATTTCAATTTATTGATGAGGAAACTAATTATTTACATAATATGTTTAGTATATTTTACTTCAATCATAAAGTTTAATAATCCTTACTTAATATTATAAAAGCGAAAGTTTGTATGTATGGATGTTTGTTACTCTGTCACGCAAGAATTACTGAACTGATTTGGATGAAATTTGGAACACATGTAGTTTATAACCTGGATTAACACATAGGATACTTTTTATCCCGCTAGTATGTTCCTGTGGGACAATTATCGAACTCCACGCGGGCGACGCCGCGGGCATAAGCTAATAAATTATAATGTTATGAAAAGAGAGAGAGAGATTATGGTTAAACTAATAGCTTACCAGCCATGTCCTTGTAGATGTCCTCCAAGTAGTCGTACAGCTCCTCCCTGGTTGGGTTCAGTTGTCCGCACGGAGGCTCCACGCAGTAAGACCCCCATGGTTGAGCCTAGACAACATTTTTTCCCAAATTTATACAATATTTTATATATTGTTGGTTTTGTGAAATCTTGGGTTTATGCGAATAAACCCGAAACAATTCCTGAGCTCAAATCAGAAATCCAACGCGTCATCGGTGAGATACAGCCACATCTCTGTGCAGTCATGGAAAATTTCATGAAAAGAGTAATGGCCTGTCATCGGAGCCGTGGGGGTCATTTGCCGGATATTTTATTCCATACTTAATCGGAACATTTCTTCTTTACAATAAAACAAAAATATCACAACTCTGTTCTCATAAAATACTTGATTTTATTAAAAAATGAAAAAATGCACTCTTACTGAGACACCCTTTATATACACATACATAACAAAACACTTAGAATACAACAGAACGGAAAAAAAACAGCTTGCACGTCGTGAGTGCGATAAACCGGTTACCACTCAGCATGATGCTGTGCTATGGGGAGCCCTCAGCACAGCGCTGGTAGTACTAACACATATGCGCTATACAATTATATAATATTCGTCTTCGACTCTTCATGAATATTTAGATCACAAGATGCAAGAAGCCATAATAAATTCGCATACTAAAACAAGCTACGCACATAACGCGTTTGAGCAAAATAACGGTATTACTAAAACTGTACCTATTCGTCTTGAGGCTTTTATATTTAAAATTAAAATAACAGGTCTTACATTATGAAAAACATCGGTTTATCCCATACATGGTAACTTATTATAATACTTTAACCTCACAAATTACTAGCAAACCATCCCAGCGAATCTACCAAAGAGGCCACCCTGTGGTAGTAACGGATGGACCATTGAAATAGCTGTTGGGAAACCCTCTGAATATTGAAGCGGATTACTTTGAAGCCAGCTAGATGGACCAACGATTTTAAAACAACTCACACTCTGGCCGGTACAGGCTGATCTTAAGGCGTTCTTGGTAGAAGCCCATGTCTAGCAGACGACTGCGAAAAGCTGTGTTTCGGGACGTCGCAGTACCATGGTGAGATTGCATTTTGCCCTCAAACAGAACTATGTTTTGATTTGAGTATTATTTTTGTTTGTGTTTCGTAGGCGAGTCCCAATTTTTTTTTCTTTCTTTAGTTGAGCTAGTGGTTACCTTGAAGCAGACGGTGAGGCCGGTGTCCTGCCAGCCCTCGCCCACGTGCGCGGGCGCGTCGAACTCGGGCAGCACACGCACGCCGCGTACCTTGCCGTAGCCCACCACCTCTTCTATTGCTTTTCTTGAGTACACCTGCCAGTTAAAAATGGACCTTTACTTAAGATAAATTATATACAAGTATCCGGTTCGAAGGACCAAATGAAATTAACGGTATACAAACTAGAATTATCCTCCTAGCAAGAAGAACCACAGTATGAATAATCTGCTTTGAGATCGAGGAATTTTGTGACTGATCGGGCCGTGTCTGAGGCTGTTCCTCCCGTTATTAATAGACTAGTCAAATAAACTCTGATCAAGTCTCATCAACATTAAGTAAGGTCGTGTGCATTGCCAGACCCAAGTAGAGATGTTTGTTTTCCTCATTGGCAGACACAGAAAATAAAGATGAACCTTGGAGATCTAAAATGTTTACTAAAAATACTATTTATAAACTAAAATAGATTATAAGCATGACATTTGTTACCTTAGCTGGAGAGTAAGCTCCTAACTTGGTCAACTGAGGTCTCCTGCTGGCCTCGAACGGGAAGCTCTGACTGTCAGTGATGTGCCAATGGAAAGTATTCAACTTGACAGCTGCCATCGCATCTGGTAAGTTAAAATGATTTTTTTTTCTCAAGTTGTAATAAACTTTAAAACACAAAATCGATCAAGCTGCACTTAATTACTCATATTTTATAATGTTATTTTTCTGTGTTGTCTATATGTATCCAATCTCTTAATTTTTTTTTCCTCAAGCGAATACTCCCAGACATGAAGTATATTTATTCACTTTATTCACATGAGGCTGAGTTCATGACTGATTCACCCAAAATAAGACAACAAGGGACAACAAAGGCGTGCCAAAAGCATATAACATTGCTTGACATTAAAAATGTTCTTGTTTTTCTTTCTTCATACTTATTATTACTTCGTTGCGTGAGCAAACGTTGCATTGACTTTAGGCGTTCGTCCCGGCTGCCCTTTAAAGATCTTTAACAGTCGTCACTAATAGTCAGAATCACGAAAATCTGACAACCTGTCTTACCACGGGGTATCGTATTACTCAGTACCTAAGTTGGAGGTCGGACAGGCAGGCGCTCCATGAAAAATACCGGTATTCATCTGCATCTAGTTAGACTGGAAGCCGACCCCAACATATATAGTTGGAAAAAGGCAAGGTATATGATAAGATGACGACTTTTTGCGTGGGCTAGGGTCTTAACAGGAAAGTATAAGTTGTATATTTACCGATGGTAGCCTTGATGGAGTCGACGCTGTAGAAGTTACGAGCTGTGTCAAGGAGAATGCCTCGGTACGGGTACACTGGGCCGTCGGTGATGGAAACATCTCGTACGATCTACAAGGAAAACATACTGCTTTATAGTTTCGGAGATACTTTAGTAAGTTGTTACAAACTATCGAATGATTCTATGAGTATGTAGATAGGTACTTATGCTTATATACAGCAGCGAGCAGGTCAAGTTACCCGAAACTGACAGATTTTCTCAACCAACCCTGAACCTAATTCTTTAAAGTTGAAAATCTAAAGGGTATAAACAGACTCTTATCGAAGCCGAACGGCACTTGTTCTGCCTGTCATTGCGATATTTTTTTTTTTGTTTTAGACTATATCTGGGAATCTTCCAGTTACGGAGATATTGGGGGTCAAAGTTCCAACTTTATCACCAGTTTTTTTTTAATATATGTTTTTTTTTATGTAATATTTGTACTTTATACACCTCCAGGACCCCCTTACTATTCAATCCATCCATCCGCACAATGTTTTGAGTGCGTTACATTGAGTCCTACTGCAAAACGTGATTTTTCAGCCCAAAAAAAAAGTCACTTCCCAGCACTAATTTTTGCGTAAAGTTACTTAGTTTAATGTACATAATGCTTGGTTGACGGCATCGTGAAGAGTCTGTTTACACCTTGTATTAAACATATATCTATGCAATATATCTGACAGATTGTAGTAACTTGATGTGCTTGGCGTCTGTACCTATAAGTAAGGTCGACACGAGAAAACATTCGTGAAAGCATGACCAGTATTTTTCCACAACATAATCACATCATACAGAAAATATGTAAATCTGTAGGTACCTATAATACAATTATTTGTCCAGTAATTTGTATAGCATACAATATTAACGTTGGCGTGATGCAAAACACTGATAATAACACTTAATTATCTCGGTGTAAGTATTTTACATAACTTGTTACTTAATTGTATACATTTTCATAACATGCGTGACAATACGAATGCTATGTCATTTGAGCTATCGAAAGTACGACACTGTGTAGCATGTACAGACGCCAGCACATCAAGCTACTACAATATGTCAAATTTCTTTAATAGATTTTCAACTTTATCGCTAAAGTATTAGGTTCAAGGT
Organism: Lycophotia porphyrea; assembly: GCA_950005105.1. Taxonomy (NCBI): domain Eukaryota; kingdom Metazoa; phylum Arthropoda; class Insecta; order Lepidoptera; family Noctuidae; genus Lycophotia; species Lycophotia porphyrea. Next base: position 16,420,732 of record OX465393.1, read on the forward strand.
TGATTGGAAAAAATCGACAGCTTCGAAGTTTGATGTGCTGGCGTCGATACTTACGTACATTGATATTCTTTAGACATTCACATGAGTGGAGTGCCAAACTTTCTCCAGGTCGATTGAATGGAAACAAATACGATTTGAATATAATACAGGGTGTAAACAGACTCTTCACGAAGCTGTCAACCAAGCATTCTGTACATCAAACTAAGTAACTTTCTGCAAAAATTTTGGATGGGAAACGACTTTTATTTTGGTTTGAAACAACACGTCTTACGCATTGCGCATTCAAACCATTGTGCTGATAGATGGATTGAATAACACGGGGGTTGTGGAGGCGACTTAAGTAAAAATGAACATTTAAAACATGTATTTAAAAAAAAACTTGTAGAAAAGTTGGAACTTTGATCCCCAATATCTCCGTAACTAGAAGGTTCCCAGCTATGGTCTAGAACAAAAAAATGATCGCAATGACGGGGAGAACATGTGCCTTTCGGCTTCGTTAAGAGTCTTTTTACACCCTTTATATGTGTTGGTATTGTCCTTTATATTTTATGATACTGAAAAATACGTGCTCTGACTGGACAGGTGAACAGGTCCACTCAAATCTTTGTGGTTCTTTCCTCACATGGCCATCTCAGACGCGTGGTTCTCATCTCATAGGACTAAACCTTAAAAAAGGATCAACAAAGACGAATAGAAAACACCGACCCATCTTTTATGTTTTCTAAAACATAATTTACCTATATTTAAAATTAAAAAAAAAACGAGTGTGCTCTAGACCACACGACTGAAGTAAAACTTAAACAAACGCCGATCAATCGTCTGTCAAATTCAAAAACGTAACTCTCTCTCTCTTTCGACTTCCGTTTGCCTCGTAACGTAACGCATTCACCAGCTTACTCCCAAGTCAAGCGAGAGTAAAGAAGTAAAAAAAAAAGTGTGTGTGTACTTATGTACACGCGTTAGAAGTTATACTTCTTTTTAAAAAAATTATCTGTCGCCTTATCTCAGCCAGCAGTAGATTAAAAATAAAAAACCTAGGCTTGTCAATATCTGACACTAAGCTAACTTCAGGGTGTATGTTGACTAGCTAACTTCATGCTGTTAAATTTAGGTGTCGGTGTGCGCGCGCATCGTAAAAATTCACTCTCATCATTTTTCTCCATCGCGCCAAAAGAAGTATAACTTCAAAAAGATTTTTAAAATTATGAAATTTTTCACGTTCCACGCAGTCGGTGTCTGATGAGGTGCCGAGTAATAGAGAAGAACGGAAGATGACATGCTGCGCCGACCCCAAATAAATTGGGATACGGAGCATGATGACACGATTCACACGTAAAATCAGATAAATTACGTTTCAAATAAGTATCATCATCAGCCTATAATGTTCCCACTGCTGGGACACAGGCCTCCGCTCTAGAAGAGGGAAGCAAATAAGTATCATTTATCATTATCCACTTATCATTAACATCAGCAACACAGTTGACGACCTACATACTTAGTGCATTGGTAAGGCTTCTGCATTCTCACTAAGAATAGATTACCGCATTAAAACAATTAATGTACTTAGGTATTTACTAAACTGAAGCCATAGAAATAAAATCTGCTATTTTATGTCTGACTGCTTTCATTGAAGAATCAACAAGCCACACGGCATTTAATACAAACGTTCAAGTCGTTTTTTTTCGGCATGAATGAACCGATTTTAATGAAACTTCATACGCATGAGCAGGATACATAGGTCTAAAAATTTGACAAAGGACTTTTCCTTTTTTACGCTTGCTTGACTTTTCCTTTTTTAGTCAGTAAAAATAATTTTTCTATTTACAAGAAGCAAGGGGAATAGGAATTCTTTTCAAAATTTTTCGGATTGTGCTTAAAAGTTACTACACAAATTAGTGGACTAATTTGTTAGTTTCATAATTATCTAAATTTCAAGTCCAAAAAATTATGAAGCTGTGATATTTTGGCATCCTTTTAAAAAAATCAATTTGCCAGGCACCCGATTATACATGTAGGAAAATAAATAAAAAAAACATCGTCAACACCTAATCTTCGAAATTCGAATCAGTGTGACTGACCTGGAGAAGCCATTAAATAAATAAAAGTAAATATTGGCTTGATTCTTGATCCTAAATTGTTTATGCTAATGTTCAAAGTGACAACTAATATAGAGTCGGCAATTCCGAACCGGTTGGTTTAAATATAAACTTGTTTGCCCGTTGGGGCTAAACTGTTGCCTGCTGATGCCCTTAGGGGGCAGAGAGACCTTTATATGAGGAATAAAGATAATACTCGTATATCTGAGTAGGTACGCTTTTTACGGGGAACAGGTGTAGAAACTTGTCCAATACCTGCAGTCTTGTTTGGATAAGGAAGTTTTTAAAATTAAGTTATTTGAATTGGTTTTACTTAGTTACTGGAAGAGATCTTTGTACTCTAAGCTATAATATGTCATCTGACCATCTCTTATTCGATATTCAAATAGAAAATAATAAACAAAAAGAAACAGTCTTTTACATATCGATGGAGGCTGTCTCTCTTATTCTAAAAACGTATTAGTTTATATCGTCATTATGCTAGTTTTCATTTATATTAAATGGGCCTACTTTTGGCCTTAATCTTGTCCTGAGGACAAAGATGAGGTCGACGATGGAACGAGCTAACCCAAAAGAAGCCTATTAACTTGCGACTTAAATAGACTGGGGTCATATGGAGTCGGGAACACCGACCGACGACGCAGGCAGGGAATTCCACTACTTGGCTGAATTGAAGGCTGTGCGCACAATAAAATATGTACATATTTACCCACTAATTACAATATTCGTTGGATTTATAAACTCTTAAATTCATGATCATCATTGTCGTCACCATCTGCCTAGCCTTTTCCCAACTATGAATAACAGTATTTTACATGGAGCGACTGCGTATCTGACCTCCACAACCCAGTTAGTACTGAGTAATACGATACCCCTTGGTAAGACTGGCTGTCTGACTTTCGTGTCAGAGTTCGCTTGGGAAAGCCATCCACACCAAAAACTCAGTAGATACTAGGTACCTATAATATTCTTTTCAATAAAATTCAAAGCCATAATCAACCTTATCAAAAATTCATTATGTTTTATCATTTTCCTTGTTCCACACAGTAAAACACAAAAAGTGCTTAAAAGAAAACAATTACACTATAGCCAGACATCCGTGTACATCGCACATTGTAAAAGCATGGCAGGTTCGCGTCCGACCATTGATACCGGAGCCGGGCAGCAAGATATTGTAAGCCTAGTATGACCTGTCTGTGGTATGACTAAGCAACGCCCGAGCCGCATATTTACTCGAATCTTCCTTAAGTAAGAACAGATGATAGCACATCAAGCTACCTGCAACTGTCAAATTTTCCCAATCAACCTTGAACTTAATGCTTCAGCGATAAAGTTGCAAATCTATGAAATAAATTTGACAGACTAGTAGCTTGATGTGCCGGTGTCTGTACCTATCTAATGAAGGTTAAAGTATGTATCAATAGGTACAGTCATACTTCCATGTTTCGGGACAACAATAACATTGAATAAACATGAAGTTACATAAAGTACTTGGATTTAGTTTTAGGTACCTATATCAGTTGTTAAACATTTTACATTTAAAATCGAATTAATTACTATGAATAATAAAATTAGTGTGGAAATTTTTTGGAAAAAAAAAAACTTTATCTGTACAGGATGGTAGTTATGGAGAATAGTAGGTACCTAAACACTCAGAAAATGAATAACTTTACTATGCCTCAGTCTGAAATATGAAACAAAATAATCGGCTCTACGGCAGTGTACCGAAAGACCAAAATCCAACAAACATTTATTTTTCCCGAAATTAAGCTACTTCAGTAGATAAGGTAATCGATCAGCCCAAATTGCTTCCTAGCTGAGTCATAAATGACTTCATGAGTACGTAGTTGTGTCGATCAATACAATACTGTACTGGAATACATTCATTCGTTCATTCATTTCAGCCGAAAGACGTCCACTGCTTGACATAGACTTCCAGCAAATGTCGCCAAATTGACCAGACCCGTGCGACTCGTATCCAGCGAATCCCCGCAACCTATGTATGTATCTCAATATGAATGAATTACAAGAATAATTTAATAGCCTAATCACATTGGCTGACCCAGAAAAAGGTGGCGAGATGACCTGGACACATACCGTGAGGGCTGGTTCGAGGAGGCACGTATAAAGAGCACGTGGAAGGAATTGGGGGAGGCTTTTGCTCAGCAGTGGGACAGTACAGGCTACTGAAAAAGAAAAAAATCGCATGGGTCCGGTCAATGTGGACCCCGCAACCTTCACCAGGTCATCAGTCCACTTATTAAGTAGATATCAATAGCCCCAATCCCATTGATTCTGTAAGTCTTACCAGCATATTGTTCCTGATTTCATCATACAAAATGAGCTGTGAGAGCGTCTCCAGCCCGTGCCGCAGACCGAAGAACGAGCCTCCTTTGATCGTGGCGTTGATTCTGTCACCGGACACTGCCTGTACACGGAGACTGTAGCTCTCGTCCACATTTAACGCGAAATCTGTGAAACGTTCATTTATTAGAAAAAATATATTTTTAGAGTTTCACTTCCGAAGGGTAACCAACGGGACCCTATTACTAAGCCAGCCTCAGCTGTCCGTGCGTCTGTCAGTAAGCGGGCTGTATCTCATGATTGCGACCAGTGGCGCGCCAGTTAAACCTTGTTTGAACTGTCAAGTGTCACTTATGTCATTGTCAATAATGTAAATTTGGCGGTTAAGCGTTTTTTATTGCTGGGTACCGAAGTACCCGCTGGCGTTTGAGTGGTTTGGAGTTTTTCACAGAATGTGTTGCCGAAATTCTGTTGCCGCTATAACAACAAAAAATAAACATAACAAAAAAATAAAGGGACCTCCCCGGCTACGATGGGACGGAATCAGTCATACGCGAGTCCGAGTCGCACTTGGTGGATTTTTTTTGAGATATAGAGGAACCAAAGCATTTTTGTAATTTAAGATGACTTGAAAACTTCGTGCTTCCGAGTTGATGATATGCCGATTTTACTAAAAAAAAACAAATGTTATAATTGTTATCCATCAGTGAACTTAAGATACATATTTACTCAGTACAATAATTACACCCGGAGAGGTGGCCAAAGATCGTCACTCACTGGACGCCTGAGGATCATCGCCGACGAGGTCGACCTCGGCGAAGGTGGTGTGACGGTCTGGTCATGTTTACGGGGCAAGCGTGGCCAGAAATCGCACAGAACAGAGAAGTTCGGAGGGAGAAAGGGAAGGCCTTGGCCCAGCAGTGGGACACAATGTAGGCTATTAAAAAAAAAAAAGAGTAATTATGTAATAAGTAGATACATTATGGCGCCACAAACATCCATCAATATGTCAGATTCGATCTCCTAACCAGCAGTAAATGTGCAGGGAGCATTGTCTCCTTACCAATTGTTATGCTAATCACAATCCCACGCTGGCTTTTTTCTTCAAACTGTTTACATACACCATAATTCACGGAGATTGTTCGGAATACCGGTTTTGCTATAAGACTTCATACGAGTAGTACATAAACATTATGTCACCTTCAAGGATATTGACCTCTGAATGAGAGGTATACAGAGTGAAGTTTTTCAAGTGGGCGTGAATGGTCAAATCCGAAACTATGAGAAATAGCGATATTAATACTCAAGGAGTCTCGAGCCCGATTTTGATGAATCCTAAAACTGCATCATTGGATTTTTGAAATATCTATAATCCTACCCACGAACCGATCCCGTTGATTGTGAAAAAAAAACACTGTATTATAACACCATTCCAAAGTGTCGCTAATAGGGATAATACGGGGTGTAAACAGACTATTCACGAAGCCGTTAACCAAGCATTACATCAAACTAAGTAACTTTACGCAAAAATTAGTGCCGGGAAACAACTTTTTTTTTGGGCTGAAAAATCGCTTTTTACAGTAGGACTCAATGTAACGCACTCAAATCATTGTGCTGGTGGATGGATTGAAAAGTAAGGGAGTACTGGAAGTGTTTAAAGTAAAAATCTTACATTAAAAACATGTAATTAAAATAAAACTAGTGAAAAAGTTGGAAGTTTGACCCCCAATATCTTTGTAACTAGAACGTTCCCAGGTATGATCTAGATGAAAAAAATGTACGCAAGGACGGGGAAAACAAGTGCATTTCGGCTTCGTTAAGAGTCTGTTTACACCCTTTATAATCCTACCCAGGAACCGATCCCGTTGATTGTGAAAAAAAAAACACACTGTATTATTACACCATTCGAAAATGTCGCTAATAGGGATAATATTCTGGGAAATAATGACATGCGGATGCCAAATTTAAGGAAAAGGATTATGTTTTTCATAATTAGGAATTTTCACGCACACACGGCGGCACATCAAGCTTTACATTTCCAGTATAACGTGGCCTCGCTTTGTATATTTTTCTGTACAGTGAGAGATCCGCATAAACTGTTTATGTACAGTTAGATCAGCCGTCGTGCGTACGTTTCCGAGAAATGATTACGTAGTAATAATGAAGCGTACGTGCACAGGAAAATTTAAGTAACGAGTACTTACCTAAAAATAATGAAGTTATTAAATTAAGGCTTATGTTTAACCAACCACCAGATTTAGTCAAATGTAACGGCAATAAAATCACTTTTGATTGCCAAAAATAGTAAATAATTACCAAAATTAGATCCCCATTTTAACGTGAAATTAGAACCAAAAATAGTTAATGACTGTTGTGCTCTTGCATCCGAGCTGAGCGAGACCCGGTCGACTCTTACTTCTGAATGGTTTATAAAAAATAACCACCCCCCCATAACCTTCCCTTCTTTTTTCGACCCCGCCATACACTTCTAACCTAATCTATCCGTGTCGGGGTGCCCCAGGTCGGCCAAGGCAAAACTTAGTTTGTCATCAACCACCTCATTAAAATTTGGTGACAGATGTTAGTGGTTACAAAGTTATTTTTGGTGGTCATTATATTTATCCCCTGGAGCTCGTGGTTAAATAATAACAGCCGCTCGGGTCGATTTTTAGGTTAAGCCGTGCTTGCCTAGGTTGGTCTGTGGATGGGTGACCGTCCATTACATACCGAGTTTCCTCCGTGCCTCGGAAAGCACGTTAAGCCGTTGGTCCCGACTGTCATTTGAAGATCTTTGATAGTCGATAGGTAGTCAGTGGCCCAAAAAGTCTGACAACCAGTCTTACCAAAGGGTATCGTATTACCCAGTACTAACTGGGTTGTGGAGGTCAGATAGGCAGTCGCTCCATGTAAAATACTGGTATTCAGCTGCATCCGGTTAGACTGGAAGCCGACCCCAACGTAGTTGGGAAAAGGCTAGGCAGATGATGATTATATTTATCCCCTTTAATTAATACGCTTCGGCATTGTTTATGTATAGCATTTTGAATATTTCCTCATGTATACCAAATAACTTGTTCGACCGTACATAATCACTTGGATCTATTGCTCTGTTATTACGTGAAAGAATAACCCACCAGCACACCAAACAATCACATTTTCGCAATACATTATTTTAGTAGCATTCTTCATTAGCAGCTGTGTTTATTTTCAGCAATATCAATCAATTCTAGTATACAAGCTTTCCACGAAGGTACTGAATCTAATTAATCGTTGTGTGACAAATTAAACGTTTCGTAAAGTCACTCGTCAAGTTTACGAGGAGCGGTTTCCTTTAGAAAGTCCACAAAACTTGGCTGAAGAGAACGTTGCTAAGGATAAACATTTTAACTTTGTTGTCTTGAGTTAACATTCAAGGGACGGTGGAGTTATTGATAGCAAAATTTTAAGCTGATTCCGTTTACATTAAAATTGTTAGCCATTTCTAAAGTAGACTCCTGGTTGCTACCAATAAAAAAAACGTAAGTGTCAAATATATTTGATAAAGGTTTTACATTGGCCCCAAACTCGCCAAACTCTTGAGTTTACCAATGATAAAAAAAAAATTATAACATTTTCGGTGACAGAAACTAAAATTCAAATAATTGCTACACTGCTTGCTATATTACTTTTTGTATCCAATCTAGTCACTACCACTTCTTTGAAAAACAAGATAAGCAACTTACAGATAATTTAAATTACTGTTATTTATTTAAGAAACTTACCTCTAACATCAGGGCGGTCATTGATCAAATCTACAAACAAAGCCTTTCCAGACGACTTGGGCGAAAGGCCTTGAGGTATCGCCAATGCCACCATCTTCTTGAATCTCTGTTGGCAAAAACGTTACAATTATTACCGTCATATTGCGGCAAACGAGCAGCATAACATTATAATAATTAGCCTGTAACATCCCCACAGCTGAGACACAGACCTCCCGAATCGCGGCGCTGTCTGAGTTGGTAGATGTCAATAATGGTGCCGATTCCCTTGTTTACAAACTAAACCAAATTTAAGTTCAGTGCATCTTTTTCTTTCTATTTCATTAAGAAAAGGACAGAAGATAAATTTTAGTTTAGTCCTGTCAAATTAATCAGCGCCTGACACTAGTCCATACAAGTTTAGACGTGATAAAAAAGTTGACTACTAAAATTACATCAAATTACGTCAGGTGCTGACTAATTTGACAAGACTAAAGTAATATTTATCTTCTGTCTTTTTCATAATTACATATATAACAACTTAAATTTAGTTTAAGTAGTAAGTGAACAAGGGAATCGGCACCACAATGTCTTCGAACTTCGCCCATGTTGGTTCTTTCTAAAAGAGCAGGCAGTGGTCAAAAAGTGTTGCAAAAGCTGCTGAAATACAGATGCAGCTACTAAGCCGCAACTGTATTTATAACATAATATCATCACGCCAGTAATCTCCGACGGGTTATTCAGAGATGTACCTAATAGTACACCCACTTTTCATCAGTTATGTTTAAGTCCCATGTAATAGGGAGGCCTATACTCAACCAGGGCTGCGGGACTGTTCGAAAGAGATACCGCGGCCCTGGAACACAAAGAAGGCACATGGATGGGTTTTAGTCAGTTCAAGTCTGGCAATCCCTTCCGCTCCGCCCAGAGCGGGAGGAGACATTTGATGATTTCCCACCCGAAAAAAAAGGCCTTTACTCAGTAGTGACTGCCAATGATGATGAATAGGGCAGCCACGGAATCTGGATTTGTGCCCGGTTGATGGTTCTTTACTAGTTCAACGTCTTCCGAGCGCCAGGATAACCTAGGAGCTCAGTCATCATCATCTGCCTAACCTTTTCCCAACTATGTTGGGGTCGGCTTCCAGTCTAACCGGATGCAGCTGAATACCAGTAATTTACATGGAGCGACTGCCTATCTGACCTCCACAACCCAGTGAGTACTGAGTAATACGATACCTCTTGGTAAGACTGGTAGTCAGACTTTTTTGGGCCACTGACTACCTAACGACTGTCAAAGATCTTCAAATGACAGCCGGGACCAACGACTTAACGTGTTTTCCGAGGCACGGTGGAAACTCGATATGTAATGGGTGGTCACCCATCCACAGACCAACCTAGGTAAGACAGCTTAACCTAAAGATCGACCCGAGCGGCTGTTATTATTTAGCCACGAGCTCCTCAACAACAACCTTGGAGCTCAGTAGATATCTTTAAAACATCTGCAAATAACTCTGGTCGACCTCATCTATTACTCCTAGCATTTATAATTATTATAAACACAGAGAATCGGATGTTGCTATCGATTTGTCGCTTTGGCCTCTCCGCAATCTTGCACAAGCTTACTAGATCCATTATTAACACTGTCCACATTATCACAATATTGTAATGGTTATTTAATTATTTGTGTTACTTATCAGTGTATATTGTGGTTTTATTGATATCCATATTTACAAACAGAGTATACTTTTGTATAACTTTAATTCCATTATCAATATCGTCATCTTATCTTTGGTTTCATTGGTGTATCTCTGATATCGGAACTACATAGATAAGCTTATAGGTATATGTGTGGTCATGGAATCCCAATTTTTTATAATCTTTAGACATCGACACCCATCACGTCTACAGAGTTTTGCTAGCTAATTTAATGTATACGTGTTTATGATTCTAATTGTTCAAATAAACATCCACCTACAGGCACCACATATCTGTCTCATTGTACAATATTTCTAATACGGAATCGATCGAATTTATCAATAATCTATACATTATATCTTGTCTTATCTATAACTAGCTGTTACCCGCGACTTCATCTGCGTGGTAATTAACAAAGAAGTTATTGTTCAGTTCGCAGAGTTTACGATCATTTGTTTTAATTTTCTTGAGATCCTATTTTTTTTTTTTCCAAAATAAAGTTATCCTCAGTTACTCCTTTTTTTCTAAAATAAACGTAGCCTAAGTTACTCCTTGTTACATCACCTATCTACCACAGAAAGTCCCGTCAAAATCGGTCCAGCCGTTTCAGAGATTAGCCGCAACAAACAGACAGACAAAAATTGTAAAAATGTTGTTTTGGTATATGTACCGTGTATACATCCATATGCCGGTCATTTTAATATTACAAACAGACACTCCAATTTTATATTCTGTATAGAAGATAGATGTATAGATATAGATGTATAGATGGGCTGTCAGGCATTACGGATAAACGGAAAATTAAACCCAACTACAAAGCTTTCTTTTTCAATGTTATTGATAAAAGTATACAGTTTAATTTATTGTCGTGCTGTCGGCGCCGCCCTGTTTAATATACAAATTTAGTAAGACTTACTTCTGCAGCATCTTTCAGAAGATCAGAGGCCCTTCCCTCTTGCGCCTGCTTTAACTCGATGTTGTTTATGTTGATCTTCGACAAGAAGTTTCCAAGGTCTGTCTTTCCAGTTGGCTTCGGCCATAGCAAACCTGCAGAAGAAAACTTGCGTTATAAAATGGAAATATCCTACATTCATGATCAGTTGGAACAAAAGTTGTAAATTTCCAAGACAAACTTTCAAACCAGTTCTGCAAAACGACATCCATGGAGGTATTTATATGAACATTAAAGAGCTCCCTATCAATAATGTTATCTTTATTATTAAACATATCCCGTTATTGACAAGGCTCATTTAAGAGCAACCGAAAAACATCTCTAATTGGCTTTGGGACCCAAAACGCGAGACATCGCCTTAAACTATGCATACTTAAGTAGTATGTGTTTGATGTTCCGTTTTGTAAATTTGCATAATTAAGAAATTCCATATTCTGGTTTCAAGAGCCACCACGATATTTCAGAATATCGCAAATCACATTTATTAGAATTCGCCAAATCTCCCGATAACGTTTGTTGTGAACTCTTTGCGTGCCCTGTTGCCAGTTGATGTCATCATTTAGCGTTTAAATCAAGGACTTTGAGTGCAACAATATAATAAATAATAAAAACAGTAACAATTATAATTACAATAAGCCTGGCATTGTGGTGATAGATAGATTGGAGCGTCGCGCGCGCAATTATTGATATAACAGTCCCGCATGACGAGAACCTCGTGAAAGCAGAGAAAGATAAACAGTTCAAGTATCTAGATCTGGCTTGTCGACATGTGGGATGTTAGGCTACTATTTTTTATATTTTGAAATGTTTTTATATGTTGTTTTATATTGAAATATTTAAAAATGTAATGAGTATGTATATAAATAAATAAAGGAAAAAATAATTACAATTAAATACATCAGCTGCTTATCTTTTTCCACAATCAAATGGGGGAAGCGGGTCATCATGGCGTTCATGATAGCCAATCGTTCGGTGCACTATGCAATATTGATAGGTCCAGTAGTTTTGCCTGCATGTAACCAATCAGTACCTTACACGTTCTAGTCGTTTACTACCTAGAAAGCGTGAACATTTATCGTAGTTAAATGATCATTGACGTCGATACACTTCAATGCAAATATCGGTTTGAATTTAAATGTTAATAGGAGTAATGACTTTTAATAATATAAAGGCAGATATTGATCTCGATAATGATAGGCATGATGTAGAGGAATGCAGAACACTTCGTGAAAAAACTTTTGAGTTTGATGCCTTGATTTAGGAGAAGACCAAAGAAATCGTTAAACATAAATTGTACAGCAAGTTGTTTACTTGGCCCCATACCGTGACAATGCTACATTGACCCACGTTTCTCGGTGGTGACGCATACCCTGACATTTATGAAAACCTGTTCCAATTTTGTCACGACTTGAATATATCATAATTGTCGTTGCGTGTTGGACAATCGATTAGCTTTACGATCATACCGTTTGCGAATAACAAGCTAGAGTGTTGAACTCAGCCAGAAAAATGGTCTATAAAAATCTCTAATAAGTAAATTAAATTAGGATCATAAACCACTAGTGACATTCCAACTGTAGCTGTACCAGGACTGGTAAATATTTCTGATCCTATGAAAAATGAAGTGGTCATTTTTGAATCAGCATCGATCTTGATCACAACAAACTGTTGGAGTCTGTGTTTCTTTGCATCCAAAACTAAGACAAACTCTAGATAAGATTGGCAGATACCTAAGTAGATTAGGTACTAAGATGAGACTAATCTAGTTGTTCAGACATATATATCACATCTCATCATCATCATCTTCCTTTTCCGAACTTTGTTGGGGTCGGCTTCCAGTCTAACCAGATGCAGCTGAATACCAGTATTTTACATGGAGCGACTGCCTATCTGACCTCCTCAACCCAGTTAATACTGGGTAATACGATACCTCTTGGTAAGACAGGCTGTCAGACTACCTGTAACGACTGTCAAAGATGTGCAAATGACAGCCGGGACCAACGGCTTAACGTGCTTATCAGATGTATCACATCTGATTCTAACATATTCACCACATGATTCACCACATGAATTTCATTCTTTATAACATGGTTTTTATAAACAGAACAAACAAAGTATGCATAACACGTTATTTTGTCATAAAAATAAACTACGCCGAGAGGTTTGTTAAGAATTTGTACTAAGTAAAGGAATTTGCTAAGAAATGGTTACTTAAAGATAGATACGATGACATCAGACAGGTCGCCGGAACATGATGAGATAGGATGGCCAAAGCGAAGGTTGGAGGAGGCCACTGAAGTGACGAAGAGAAACACTGTGTGGTTTTAGTCAGTAGGAGTCTGACATACCTCCTCCAGCTCCACAGCAGAGGACATCCATCGGGGATTTCCAAACGTAAAAAAAGGCATTTGCAGACTGGCAAGCGGGCATACAAAATACAATAAACAAACGCCAATTTTATTACGAGATTAAAGACATTTATGTTAGTCCGATTTAAAGGTTATAAATACGTACTGGAGCGGCGAATGAAAAAACTAAACAGTTGTTGGGTAACTTTACAAATCTGATAAAGTATAATTTGCCTTCTAAATTATAGCTTCGTATTGCACTTGATTTCTGTTCAATTACGTGAACCTTTCGAAGGACGGACGTGAGGAAACGAAGACCTTGACAAAAACTAGGACGACTATAAAACTAGCCCCTATACTTGCTTAATTTAGTTTTTTTTTAAAGAGAAAAGGGCATATTAACTTACTGGGTTGTGGAGGTCAACAAGGCCGTCGCTCCATGTTAATAGTTTAGGGCATAATAAATAAAATAAAATAATACCCCGAATTTTGGTACATTTATTTTGATATATTCATAATAAAGGGTGTAAAAAGACTGTTAACGAAACCGAAAGGCACTTGTTCTCTCAGCCATTGCGATCATTTTTTTGTTCTAGACCATACCTGGGAATCTTATTGGGGGTTAAAGTTCCGACTTCTTCACAAGTTTTTTTTTAAATACATGTTTTTAATGTAAGATTCCACGACCAGCTACTATTCAACCCATTATCACCACAAAGTTTTGAGTGCGTAACATTGAGTTCTACCGTAAAACGTAATTTTTCACCCCAAAAAAAAGTCGTTTCCCAGTAATAATGTTTGCGTAAAGTTACTTAGTTTGATGTACAGAATGCTTGGTTGACGGCTTCGTGAAGAGTCTGTTTACACCCTGTATAATTGGCACAAGGATGATAATGACCTTCACGACAGGTAAAATGATAAAAGGTTGATTTTGTTGTTTGATGTATCACTTCTAGAACTTCTGGAAGGCTTACCGTACTCGGTGCAGAACATCTTGCAGGCCTCCAAACTGAGGACTGGGTCCTTATTCTTAGGGTCATTTCGGGTTTTCACGCATATTCTGTCTTCGCAGGACCACCTCCATGGTGATACATCATCGGCAGTGGCGCTAAAACAAAGATTTCATTATTTGAGATGACAAAAGTAGATTAGATTTACATTTCCTTACAAAAAGAGCGACTTAAAAATGGACTCCAGTATATGTATTCGTTAGCCGGTTCTTCAGTGACAATAATTATTTGGAGATTATTAGCGTCGAATATCGAATACCCCGATTTTTTATAAACATACATAACGCATGTTAACGTCGGTAATACCCGAAGGGCAAGGCAGAGGAGTACTTAATAGTACACCCACATTTCACCAGTTATGTTTAAGTCCCATGTATTATCGCCGTGTCCTCGTAGCGGTGATCGGCGCGGCGGCGACCGATCGCGTCCGGCCCTGGTCCAATCCATGGTCCGGAGCGAGAGGGAATGGGACGCCGTTACCTCCTTCTGCGAAGCAGTCATGCTAGCGAAGGAGGTGGTGGAGCGTGATAGGGAGAGAACCTCTCGTCCCGCGGCGGGACGAGAGGTTCTCTCCCTATCACGCTCCCGCCGCGGGAGACGCCCCGTGCGTCGGGGGTCACGTGGTGACTTCCGGCCACCGTAGACGGGGACCTGTGGACGGTGAGTAATGGGCTAGCTCGCCGCCCGTCCGTCTTTTGACGACAGGCCGTGTAGACGGCGCGTTCGTGTTCCACGCGCGCCTAAAAGAGATTTCAGCAAACAGGGAGGGGCCCGCAAGGGCCGATGCCTGCCAGGGCAGCGGGACTGTTCGAAAGAGATACCGCGGCCCTGGAACACAAAGGGCAAGGAAGGAACATGGATGGGTTTTAGTCAGTACAAGTCTGACACTCCCTTCCGCTCTGCCCAGAGCGGGAGAAGTCATTTGATGACTTCACATCCGTAAAAAGTCCCATGTACTATGGGGCGAGCCTATTGCCATCAACTGAGTTCAAATTCAAATAAATAAATCGACGATTTGTGTTCAATTTACGACCTAAACGCTAATGCTAGGGCAATTTTTTAATGCGGGCTAAGCATAGCATTTACTTAGCTAGTTCGATAAATCCTTCTCCTCCCACAAGTATGACATTGAAATAGCTACACATTACAGTATCTAATAATTGAATAAGCATATATATCATTTTAACCAGACTTTTATGGAGTAGGCCGGTTCTATCTCACCATCGTAAGGGCCATAAATAATCCCACCCAGCTCAGGATATCCCGGGAACACTTAACTGCTTGGGGCCCGATCCGACTAGTGATAGGATACTTTCAAAAGAGTGCTCACTTTGAACGTCACTCGACTGATCGCATTATGGTTCAAAAAACGCACTTGCTTTTGGATATGGTTTCACACTTGGATATTTTTCTATTTTAATAGTGAAGTTAAGCAGGTTCATCCAGGAGTATTTCTAAAGGGGGTAAAAAGACTCTTAACGAAGCCGAAAGGCACTTTGTTCTCCCCGTCATTGCGATATTTTTTTTGTTCTAGACCATATCTGGGAACCTTCTAGTTACGGAGATATTGGGGGTCAAATTTCCAACTTCATCACAAGTTTTTTTTAAATACACGTTTTTAATAGATATTTTTTACTTAAGAAATCTTCACGAGCCCTGTACTATTCAATACATCCATCAGCACAATGTTTTGAATGCGTTGCATTGAGTCCTACCGTAAAACGTGATTTTTTCCCCAAAAAAAAAAGTCGTTTCCCAGCAATAATTTTTACAATGTTACTTAGTTTGATGTACATAATGCTTGGTTGACGGCTTCGTGAAGAGTCTGTTTACACCCTGTATAACCTGCCTTTAACGTTGGAGTTAAATTTCAGAGCACTCGGTTCTTCGCTATCCTAAATGCACAACCAACTTCGTTTGGAGGTTCAAAGAGAACAGTATTCGATGCGTAACAAACGCACAAACACAGTTCATTTCAAGAGGCTGAAATAAGGCCTGAACGTCTAAATACTTAGTTACAAAAATACTAGTGTTATTGCACTTTCGAACAACCTATAAATGTGAGCTCGAATAGTAATAAAATCACGAAAACATCGCGTGACGGAGATTGAAACAGTTTTTTTTTATCGTGTGGTTAGTGCCTAAACAGTGTCGAAAGTAGACTGTTAAATACTGAAAAAATGTTAAACAGAGTACCGTAACGTAGAGAACTATGATAAACATGCTTTCTACCTTTTTTTTTACGGATTGGAAATCATCAAATGAATTCTCCCGCTCCGGGCAGAGCGGAAGGGAGTGACAGACTTGTACTGACTATAACCCATCCATGTTCCTTCCTTGCCCTTTGTGTTCCAGGGCCGCGGTATCTCTTTCGAACAGTCCTGCAGCCCTGGGCATGCTTTATACCTTAAAAAGACAAAAGATGCGGTACATCTACTGGTACTCAAGTAAAGTGGACGTGTGTATTAGCAATATTATTTATATTTGTACATATAAAATACCTAGTATTCGAGTGATCTGTGACCATCTAGGTCATCGAATCGCATTTTTCTGAACAAGTAATTACGAGAACATCTAAGAACTAAATAGACATAACAAATATTGATCACCGCCCTCGAAGTATTCTATTCATCTAACAGCCCTGCGAGCAAACGTCAAACAATTTTCCATACGGCAGAAGGAAGATTTGAAGCAGTGATATTAGTAACTAGGTAGTTGATCTCATCAAGAAATGCCTGAACGAAGTCTGTGCCATAGCTCAGGAAGGAATGCTGAACTCTGGACAAAAGTGGAGGATCAATTCCCTGTCGCGCAAGGTAGGACATGGCGTTTCCCGAATGACAGTCTACTACCAGGACTTGAAACTAAAGGCCAAAAAAACACACTATATATAAACTTCAAAACTCTCCTTAGAGTAGAAAGAAAAATTGGACCTCACAAATTGCGTTGAAAATTGCCAGATAACAATTGAAGCTATTCTTCAAGAAAATTGCCTCAAAACATCTATGGCAGAAAAAGTATCGTTCACCGACATGGTTAAAACCAATAAAAAAATTAAATTGCACTTAAATAACCTCAGTTCTAATGCAATTCATCCAACAGATAAATTAAAATCTAATGACGACGCAAAATATCTAGTCCAAAAATAAAGCCCGAAACAAATGAAACTGCAAGTTATAGGATTACGCAAAACAGAAAACGTTTTTTGTTACATGATGTTAACTGCTGACAAGCACGACAAGACAAAAGACGACATAGAAAAACTTAAGACGGTCGTCTCTCCTAAGTATTTCCGGCCTTAAGCTGGAAGGTCCCCATAAGGGAAGACCAAGAATTGCTGTTATAGGACTTCCGACCGTTTTAAGTAATATAGAAGTCTACGATTGCATTTATGAACTGAACTTAGCTGACAAGCGGCCTAGTTTACCCCGTGACTCTTTTATGACTTCTATAAGTCGGGTACAAAGGAGAGATCAATGTGTAACTTTATTCTTGAAGTAACTGCCAGCATAAGAAAGGCCCTTCATCATCATCATCACATCAGCCCGGAATCACCCACTGCTGGGTATAGGCCTCGCCTTTTTTCTGCCACACTTCCCGGTTCTGTGCGTCCCTCACCCAGGTGTTTCCCGCGAGCTTTAGGACGGCCCTGGTTTCTATGCCCTAACCTTGGCCATCATTCGGTCAAAGCCTTGTTCTATCGGCCATCTCCGCGTCTAGCCAAGTGTCCTGCCCAAACAAGGCCCTTATAAATCAAAAAACCGAGTGTGTATAAATTGAACATCCTGCTCAGTGAGGGACTTAACACTTGTGACCAGGTGTTTTAAATTTCAGCAGTACAGACATGCTGCTTAGACTTGCCGGGTGGCTACCTATTCGTGTGGACATTGCTGACAACGGACATCAGTCGAATGAGTGCACTAAAAATGCTGAACTATCTCAGTGACATGCTAGCTATTTAAAAAACGGAGCAATCATAATACAGTCGATCAAGAATGCCCAGCTAAGAAAATAGCTGAGACAAGATAATATCAATTAGGCAAGCATCGGCAGGTTAACGACCCCGGCATCGGTATACACTAAACACATGTTGCCAACTCGCTACTTTAAAAACCTTGGCCAAATTCGTTCCTTAAATTTTATTTTCAGACGCGAATTAGTGCAAATTATACCGAAGGTTTGAAAACCAATATTTATAAATGGTGGATTTCGAACAGTTTTATGCTATTTAGTTTGTTCGTTTTTTTAGTTCGATGTTAGGATTTATTTTATAGTTTATCTTTATAGATATTCCAATGAACTACAGGGGGGTTACTATGACGTCTTAAAGCAGTTTAATTCCGGTGTAGGAAAGAGACAGAGCTATACATATACGTCTAGCGCCAACTCTTTCCGACACTAGAATGACAACTGCTTTAAGACGTCATGGTAGGCCAGTACCAGTACTAGTATTAACAGTGTTTTCGTATTGTTGGCGCCACCCTGTATACATTTTTATTTACAAATATAATTACGGTGAGGTAAAGTGATTGAGCGATCAACTGCTGCGCTGCGTGTCACGGGTTCGATTCCCGCACAGAACAAATGGCCTGCAGGTAGTTGTTCCGGGTCTGGCTGTTTGTATATAAGTTTAAATGTTTGGAAACGCACCTACGATACAAGAGAAAATGCTAGTGTGGGCGAAGTTTAAAAAAAAAAGTCGGGTTGCACTCCGGGAGTGCCGGCAGATGTGAAAACATGAAACAAAGGTATCTAGCTTAAACTACACGCACACTCACGCAAGCGCCCTACGCCGCCGATTCAATCTGACGCGAATTTAACAGTTTGTCTGTTTAACAGTGTAACCCATCCCAAAAAGTGCACAACGCTGTCAAAGAAGTTTTTACTTAAAACAAAAATACTATACATAGAGTTTAGAAATTGTCGTCTAACTATGTACAAACTGGAGTGTTACGTGATATCTATAACATAGGGGCTAAATACAGGAAGCGAACTAGGTACCTACTGTTAGTAACTAGTCCATAAAATTAATTCATTGAGACGATCGATTGCATATCGAAATGAGCTAAGTAGATGAAATTACTTATTTGAAGTGGATACCTAATTATGGTCGGGAATTTTCTTTGATAGTATTAAATTCATATACTTTATTTCTAGCGGAGGTTCATATATCTTACTTAGTTAGTTACTTACTTAGTTTTTAAGGACTATGTGACTAACATAGTCCTTAAAAACTAAGTGTTAGTAAAAAATACGATAAGATGACTCATGCATCTGACAGCAGTGAAGTTTCTAGAACCCTCTTAGGGCTGAACATATTCAAGCCACCATCGATGCTGCGCGCTTGCGCATTATTATGTAATAAAAACAATCTACACGCGCGGCCGCAAACATACCTGAAGCACTGTAACGCCATAGCAACTCTGATGGAGTTTATACAGGGTGTAAACAGACTCTTCACGAAGCCGTCAAACAAGCATTATGTACATCAAACTAAGTAACTTTACGCAAAAATTAGTACTGGGAAACGTCTTTATTTTTTGGGCTGAAAAATCACGTTTTACAGTAGGACTCAATCTAACGCACTCAAAACATTGTGCCCCCCCTCCCCCCCCCCCCTTTCTATTCAATCCATCCATCAGATGGATTGAATAGAAAGGGGGTCTTGGAGGTATTTAAAGTAAAAATCTTACATTAAAAACATGGATTTAAAAAAAAACTTGTGAAAAAGTTGGAACTTTGACCCCCAATATCTCCGAAACTAGAAGGTTCCCAGGTATGGTGTAGAGCAAAAAAATGATCGCAATGACGGGGAGAACAAGTGCGTTTCGGCTTTGTTAAGAGTCTGTTTACACCCTTTATAGATAGAGGAGTTCATTTATTTGTCAGAAACATGAGTATACACACACAAAGCATGCCAGATGTAAAGTAAATTCCAGAAAGGATCACAGTCATGTTTTTCCTTTACGGTGTACAAATATGTATTATAATAACATTTTGATCAATTATTAAATTATTTGTAACTATTAATGACTAGCTGACCCGACAGACGTTTTCCTGTCAATTATGAATATTGAATTCTAATTGACCTACTATCTACCTACTAACGATATTTACAGCACGCATTCTGTCAATGTTATGTCAAACGCCATAAGGTTACATTAAAAAAGTTTATATTGTCAAAAGCGGTAAAGGTTACATTAGAAAATCATTATAAAATATAATATGGTGGTTAAGTAATCTTAAATTTTCTAACTTTCCGCGCTGTTTTCTTAATTTTTTTGTTTCATAAGAACCTTCTCGTGATAATAACAAACACAACAAAAAAAAGAATTAGCGAAATCAATCCAGCCGTTCATGCGTGATGCCGTGACCAAGGGAAATAGGGATTCATTTTAATATAAAAAGATTAAACGTATAAAAATAAATTGAAATTAATTTGTTCACGATTACAATAAATTACATTTGATATAATAGGTACAGTATAAGCACTTCAAACATCAATAGAATTAGATAGATACCTAAGTAGAAGAACAAAATATTATCGTCAAAATTAATTCAAATGTCAAAATAAGATAAATTACTAACAACAGTCAACAGAAACAAACTTCGCCCACACATTAGAATTTACATTAGAATTAGTATGTTTTCTCCATTAGAAACTCAGCAATACCTACTACAGAAACTTTTAGCTGCTAAATACTCTTTTAGTTTTTTTTTAATAAGTTAGTAACAGTTATATCTCTGAGTGCCTGTGGAAGGTGGTTAAATATACGCTGCTGCCGAACTGTGGGACTGTATGGGCTGATTTAATAATAAAAAAGTATTTAATATAATTGGGTACAACTGGCAGTAGATGGAAGGAAGGAAAATGGTGTGCTATTATTTGGAAGAGAAGGAAGGAAAATGGTGTGCTATTATTTGGAAGTGTCGGTATGGAAAAGTTCAAAACCTACGCAGACAAAATGCTGGTTTTTTTTCATCATAGATTTAATATTCCATCAAGGACTACTTATGTTCATAATAATTACAGAGATTCGTACGTTAAAAAAACATTAAGTAACAAATAGCAGACAGCGTAATTGATTGAAAACAGATAAATACTGAGCGCGTGAGTTGTTGATTCGTGCTAACACTGAAACAAACCTAGAACACAAAGGGCAAGGAAAGAACATGGATGGGTTTTAGTCAGTACAAGTCTGACACTCCCTTCCACTCCGCCCAGAACGGGAGGAGTCATTTGATTATTTCCCATCCAAAAAAAAAGGCTTTTGTAGATATTTAGAAATTTAGCTAGGTAGGAACCTACTGTTAAAAAAAAAGCAATGCCCTAAAAACCCTTGGCACTTTAAAGAAAATGATATTATTTTAATTATATACTTTGAATTTTCATAAACTCAGTTGATGAATGAACTCATTGAACTAAAGTACGAAACAGTACTCAAAGCTCAATTCATTGAAAATCGAGAAAAGCAGGAACACATTGAATTTTAAAAAAATGTGCCATCTGTAATAAAAGTTTGCGAGACTGCGCACAATTTATTTTGGCAATCGCGTTTTGACAGCTGATAAAAATATGTCCATAGTGTCAACTAATTATGATACAAGAATGTGCAGCTCGCAGTTAAACCTCACCACGTTGTCCTAAGTGGCCCTTCAACTGGAAAGTGCGACGACCACTGATTTAGATAAATAGATAGGTGTGTCACACTCTCCAGGACAAGTAAAATATTTGGAGAAAAATATTTCCCAACAGTCTGCTCAAAACATGTAAGACCTACCGTCTCTTAACATACGTTATGAATACAATAGATTATTGAGCACCACTTCCATTCTAGGTAAGATCTATCTACACCGTGATTATTAATAGCATGTTTAAAAATTGTTAATTGATTACCTACGAATTAATTATATTTCAAACATTAATTTTATACTTTTTGTTGTGTTTTACAGGGTCCGTAATAGTACACACGGCGGCGGCACATCAAGCTTTAAATTTTCAGTATAACGTGGCCTTGCTTTGTATATATTTTCTGTACAATGATTGATCCGCATAAACTGGTTTAGTATAGTTTGATCTTTCGCCGTGCGTACTTTAACCGCTTTAAGGCCATTGTAAGATCTTCACACATTATGGAATACAAATAAAGATAATAATATGAATAAGTTATTAAAAATGAAACTTACCATAATACTGATAAGAGCGCTGTGTAAACAGCGCACAAGCTATATCTTTGAAGCCACATCTTAATCTGAAAAGAAGAAACAATGATATTACAATAATCTTATGTAGGTACTAGTAACAACAGTCTGTCTGTATCAGATGTACTACCGATGCAACTTTTGACCCTTATGTTGTAAGTAATAAGGTTGAAAACTGGTCGACCGACAGTGAACTCGGTAGTACCTACCAGTACCTAATGTAAAAAGGAGGTTTTATGCCGATTTGGATATTTGATGACAGGATCGTAGGTCCTTGCAGTATTCATAATACTAAAGATCAACATTTTGTACCGGGACGGAACACTGTCAAAAAGTTTTCTACTAGGGTAGGGCTAGGGTAACCCGCGAACTTCAAATTTTCTTACGCTTTTTGCAATTTGCAGGTCAGTTTCAAGTTGTACGTTGAGGAAAAATGCGTCACGCAAGTAACGTGTATGTACCTAGTTATAGAATTATAATCATTAAAATCCCGAATTTCGCGAGCTACCCTGCGCTTCCCTTATTTTTTTCGTATGAATGTGGATAGCTAAACAGGGTGTAAACAGACTCTTCAAGAAGCCGTCAATCAAGAACTATGTACATCAAACTAAGTAACTTGACGCAAAAAAAAAAGTCGCTTCCCAGCACTAATTTTTTAGTGCTGGGAAGCGACTTTTTTTTTTGGGCTGAAAAATCACGTTTAGCAGTAGGACTCAATGTAGCGCACTCAAAACATTGTGCTGATGGATGGATTGAATAGTAAGGGGGTCCTGGAGGTGTTAACAATAAAAATCTTACATTAAACAGACTTTAACGAAGCCGAAAGGCACTTGTTCTCCCCATCATTGCGATCAATTTTTTGTTCTAGACCATACCTGGGAACCTTCTAGTTACGGAGATATTGGGGGTCAAGGTTCCAACTTTTTCACAAGTTTTTTTTTTTTTAAACATGTTTTTAATGTAAGATGTTTACTTTAAATGCCTCGAAGACCCTCTTACTATTCAATCAATCCATCAGCACAATGGTTTGAGTGCGTTACATTGAGTCCTACTGTAAAACGTGATTTTTCAGCCCAAAAAAAAAATTCGTTACCCAGCACTAATTTTTGCGTAAAGTTACTTAGTTTGACGTACGTTTGATGGAGTTTATACAGGGTGTAAACAGACTCTTCACGAAGCTGTCAACCAAGCATTATTGCTTGGTTGACAGCTTCGTGAAGAGTCTGTTTACACCCTGTATTTTATGGGAGCCCATACAACAAACGTGATTTTTTTTTTCTCGTTTTTATAGATAATGGTACGAAACCCTTCGTGCGCGAGTCCGACTCGCACTTGGCCGGTATTTTAGGTTTAGCCCAAATAAATTGGGATAAGAACAGGAAAATCCTGATGAAAAATCATGATTTTTAAATGTATTTTGAAACTTGCCTCTAATCTGCTCACACATTTCTCAATGATGACAGGCCAACACAAGCCGACCGAAAGGAATGAGTATATTTTCTTATGCTGATAAGATTAATAGAAAACTCCAATTAACGACATTCGCTTGAAATCAGTAATTAAAGCCCCTAAGAAGCATAATCGATTAACAAACCTTGATTAATTAAGCTATATTTAAAGCGTCTGCTATAGAATTCTAGATTCCAAAATCTAGAATTCTATTTTAGGAAACAATTTGATCTATGGCTTTTGGAGGACTGATAAAAAGAATCAAGAAGAGTTTTTTCTGCGTTAGTAATTCGATTTCTAAGTTATTTTCAGGTATTATTTTTAAAAATATTGTATATTGGGCCACAAACATAAGCAACTAATTTCAATATCTAAATATATAAAATCCCGTGTCAAGGTTTTTGTGGTCTCATTCCTACGAAACGGCTTGACCAATTTTCATGATTTTTTTTATGTATACAATTTGGTAGGTATGAGAATAGGTCTTAAAGTATCACATAATAATTTATATGGCAGAACAATGTTTGCGGGAGCAGCTAGTTTTTTTTATATATTTGAGCAAAGGTAATTTTTACTTTACATATACGAAATCGGCATTTAGATGCATTTGTACCAGTATGTTACACAGAACTACCGCCTATCCTATGCCCTCGAGAAGGCACATTAACCGAGTACCCGGACCTCTTCGGTCTTGCTAGGATTAATTACTGTGTGCTTAGTTTTAGCACAACGGTTTCAAAATGATATATATACCAAACTGGCCAAGTGCGAGTCGGACTCGCGCACGATGGGTTCCGTATCATTATCTATACAACATTAGACAAAAACGGCAAAAAATCACGTTTGTTGTATGGGGGCCCCCTTTTTTTTCGGATGGGAAATCATCAAATGACTTCTACCGCTCTGGGCAGAGCGGAAGGGAGTGTCAGACTTGTACTGACTAAAACCCATCCATGTTCCTTCCTTGCCCTTTGTTTTCCAGGGCCGCGGTATCTCTTTCGAACAGTCCCGCAGCCATGCCCTTTAAATATTTATTCTATTTTAATTTAATTATTTATTTTTAAAGTGAATATACAACTAAATATTCTGTGAATTTTAAGCGTCTACCTATCGCCGTTATTAATTTCGAGCAAAAAAATTACGTTTGTTGTATGGGAGCCCCCCTTAAATATTTATTTTATTCTGTTTTTAACTATCTAGCTATCACGGTTCATGAGATACAGCCTGGTGACAGCCAGGCAGACAGACAGACGGACGGACAGCGGAGTCTTACTAGTTCTTCGGTTAAGGATGTTTTGCGGGTCCAGCATTTTCCATATTCAAATATTTTAATAAGGAATATTCTAAATATATATCCGTTGCCTTGTTTAAAAGATCTGATCTAGTGTACAGACAGTGGGAGCGACTTTATTTTATACTGTGTAAAGATATACAGGTTGTAAACAGACACTTCAAGACGCCGTCAACCAAGCATTCTGTACATCAAACTAAGTATGCAAAAGTAATTGCTGGGAAACAACTGTTTTTTTGGGGTGAAAAATCATATTTTACGGTAGGACGCAATGTCAAAACATTGTGCTGATGTATGGATTGAATAGTATAGAGGTTGTGATCGTGTCTTAAGTAAAAAAAATACAATAAAACATGTGAATAAGTTGGAACTTTGACCCCCAATATCTCCGTAACTAGAAGGTTCCCAGGTATGGTCTTGAACAAAAAAATGATCGAAATGACGGGGAGGACAAGTCCCTTTCTGCTTCGTTAAGTCTTTTTACACCCTTTAGGTAGACACCACAAACTATGCTCTAACCACTAACTGGGTACTAGTGCTATTATTAATTCCCTACTGAAATTGAACCCATGATCCACAGAAAGCTACACGCCACTGAGCACAAGACCCGGCTAGCTGTTTAATGAACACGGGACTCAAAAAAATAGTATGTGATTGTGAACAGACAACTAAAATTTGACAAAAAAAACCAGTCTACAACACAATTTTCCTCGTTTCTAAAATATTGAACTGATTCATCAGAATCAATCACTGTAAATTAATTAGGTGTATTGCCAAACCCGGTACCTTACTTGGCACTAAATATAATAATTTTAATTGGAGAAACACAACTAAATAAAAATACGGAGTAAAACGAAAATGAACATAATAAATAGAAGCATAATTTAAGAAAAAAAATACTAATTAGCTTTTGCCAATTAACAACAGAAAGAAAAATTCGTAAACACGCGAAAAGTTTCGAATACACACCTATAATAGTCACTACGTCCACACTGCTCCGCGTTGGCTGGGACAGTGGCAACAGTGTTACAGTGGCTTATGTTGAAGTACAATGTTCCCGCCCAGCAAAGCGTGCGACGAAACTTGTTTGTATCGTAACCTGCTGCAGAGCTGCAACCTTATGTCTAGGATTTCGCCAAAAAAAGTTCAATTATTCTTAAACTGCTTCGCTTAGGTTTCGAGATCTAAAACAGCTGATACAAGCCTTTTTTATTTAATTTGCTTTTGGTTTTAAATTAAATACAAAAAGAAATACCTGTGGTGAAATAGTTTGCTCATTTACACCAATAACACATTTTCTGTTTACATTTTATTTATAACTTCACTTAGTAGGGTTAGGCACTAGGCAGAGGTAGGGCTGCCATCCGTCCGGGTTTCCCCGGATTTGTCCTAGTTTGGAGGATGTCCGGGGGGCGTCCGGACGGGGTTTTGAATGACTTGTTCATGAAAAATTTATGGAATAGGGTTACATGAACTCAGAGGGTTGTATTGATGATTTTCATGACTGTAATTCTGTAACATCATTCATCAATATACACCTATACTAACACTGACCTGCAATTCGAATTTCACGGGCTACCCGGGCTAACTTAAGCTATTAGTCACCTATCGTCACGATATCGAGTTAACGCCTTAATTCATGCAAAAAGACTTAAAATTTAAGTTTTCTTCTATCAAGTACGGAGCTAAATGTAGGTATTTTTAATCAATATGAATTAAAAAAAAAAAGTTTTCAAATATCCGGGGTGAATGCTCCAAAATTCGGGGTGCTTACGCTTCCTGTCCTGCGGGGTAGGTTTCAGAGATGGCCCTAGACAGAGGTATACTTGTAGTGCACCCACATTTGACTTCACAACGGGTTTTTTGTCGAATAATTTGTATTAAAATTATAAAGAACCACCTGAGATGATTTTTATCTCTTATTTTTCCAAGATTTAATGTCATCAAATTGTCAAATTACAAGCATCAAGTCGCGCTATAGAATTTATTATCATAATGCCACATCTTGTTGTTTATGATTATAATAACCAAGGAACTCAAATACTAAAATTATACATAAACATTTTAAGAAATCAAAGTTTTAAAGTGTCTGTGTGCCAAAAGCTTTGATTCCAACCAGCACACCAACATTTTAAAAACTTTCAATTTGACAGGTGTTATGTCAAATCACAGACTATCAATTTGACTTTGACAATTAATAATACATTGAATAATCGAAGCAAAAGTGAAAGATAAACTTGTGATTGGGTAAACATGACAACTGAGGCACTTACGTTTTAAAATAAATAAGAAAGCTGCAGAAATAATGGATCCCGCTCTACTCCGGGAGCGCGAAGCGTTTAAGAAAAAGGCACTTGCGACGCCGAGGTACGTTACATGCTTGTGGTGGTCACCGTTAGCTCGCGGGCACTGCTCGGGTCGCGCAATTACGGCTCGCGCGTCCTTTCTCTCGCTCCCACACGCTGGCACCAACAATCTCAATTATCAATTTACATCATGATAACTTAAGAAAAACTATTGAGAATGGTTGCTAACTTTTTATTTTAACTTACAATGTATAGTTTATTGACTCATTTTCGTCACGTACGTTATAACAGTTTCAATGTTATTGTTTTTTTTCCTTGTATGATAATATCATTACTCAACTATCTGTAATTGATTTACTAAATCACTAACTTTTCGTTTTCAGTATCGAAAAGAAAAAGAGAGATGACTCCCAATTCAAAGATGACAGCAAGAAGAAATCTAAATCATCAAGCTCGGTCAGCACCGGACCGAAGCTTGATGCTAACAAGTGCGTTTCTACATTTTATCACATTTATACACCTTAAAAAAGAAAAGAATTAGACCTTCGTCATCTCCTGCCAAGCCATTGCCTAACTATATTGGGGCTTACATCCAGTATAAACCAGATGCAGCTGAAAACCAGTATTTAACATAAAAGGCTGGTCTATTTCACCCTCACAACCCAGTTACTGTGAAATACAATATGCCTTGGAGAGACTGGTAACCAGAATTATTTTTTCTTCTGTGTCTTGTCCCCCTGCCAAAGGTCTCTCCTTCCGAATTCTCCTTATCTTGTATAACCTCTGGCCATATTTAATTTAACTTTGACATTTCTAGCTACAAAACAATGTCGGGGAGCTCATCATATCGGTTTGGTGTGCTTGCTCGCATTGTCAGACACATGAGGGCACGACATCAAGAGGGAGATGACCATCCCTTGAACCTTGACGAAGTGTTGGATGAAACTAACCAGTTGGATGTTGGAAATAAAGTCAAACAGGTTGGAATTTCTTAATAATGCTAATTATTGTATTTTATGTGAAATAATGATACTTTAAAAATATATAAAAAAGAGTTGTTCTATATAGATCTTTAAGAAATAGCAACAAAAACAAAATTGTTAGTAAGCAATAACAATATTGAATCCTCAATTGTCGAAATTGCTTGTACTACTGTATCTCTGCACTCTGTGTAGCACCCAAAAGTTGACTGGTAAAAAATGCTGCATCTGTAAAGTGTGCTTAAAATTATTTCAGTGGCTACAAACGGAAGCTCTCCAAAACAATCCTAAGATAGAATGCACTCCTGATGGAAAATATATTTTTAAGCCTGTATATAAAATTAAGGATAAGAAGTCTTTACTAAGGTAAATCACATCACAGGACACACACACACATCAATACTTTCTCTCACTTTATATGGTGAATTTATGCCAGCCATTAGAGATACTGTTTGAGGTTCACAAATCTCTGTTGAAAACATCATTCTGTATTATTTTAATGGATTTTTCCACCATTAACAAATAATTCCAAGACACAACTTCTGTAAAACAAAAAAACATTTAATTTTAGATCTGAAAACTCGATTAATCTTCAATTTACAGTAAGATTTGATTTTTACAACTACCCTCTTTGATCTTACTGCCCTTTCTCATGTTACTAGGAGTTAGCAGCTCAGCACAACACTTTTATTTATTTATTTTTTAAATAATGTTGCCCCACACTTGGAATTTCGCCTGTATCGTGGGTGTGTTTACAAACATTTAAACTCACATACACGTTTGTATTCGTGTTTGATTAGCCAGACCCAGAACAACTACCTGTAGGTCATACAAATATTTGTCCCGTGCGAGGATCGAACTCGCGACACGTAGCGCTGCAACCCATCGCTCAGCCACTGCGCCAACCGTGCCGTCTTCTTTTCTTGCATTCTCCCGTGTCAACCGTCACGCTATGATTTACTCATTTTCCTTTAATATCTTTCTAACACTTCCAGATTATTAAAACAACAAGATCTTAAAGGACTTGGAGGTATATTATTGGAAGATGTCCAAGAGTCCCTGCCTCACTGTGAGAGGGCACTGAAGAGTTTAGCGCAAGAAATATTGTATATAGCACGCCCTACGGATAAGAAGAAAATATTGTTCTATAATGACAAAACTGCAACTTTAGACGTAAGTAATAGTTTATGAGAAGCCTCTTCTAAGTACAAGCAAGTCTTATCTAGGAATCATCCCTTGATGTTATGCCCTAAGTATCCACTAAAAATATAATAATCCACATATAGTAATCCACTGCAAAATATAACCCTCAAAAAACAGAATTCTTGATAATCAGCCAATAGTGTCCCATTAATGGAACACAGGCCTCCTCTGTGTACGGAAAAGTGGGTCATAACCCCCAACGCCAAACCGGCCCAGTGCGAGTTAGTAATCGTTATGAACTGCGCCATTTCTATTCTTAGGAGTTTAGGACGGGCGGAGCGGAAGGGAGTGTCAGACTTGTACTGACTAAAGCCCATCCATCTTCCTTCCTTGGCCTTTGTGTCCCAGGGCCGTTGTATCTTTTTCGAACAGTCCCGCAGCCCCGCAGATGACCCTAACATTATGTTTTCTGTCTTCAGGTTGATGATGAATTCGTAAAACTATGGCGCGCAACCGCAGTTGATGCAATGGACGACGCGAAAATAGAAGAATATTTAGAGAAGCAAGGCATCAAATCCATGCAAGATCATGGCCCCAAAAAACCGGTCGTACCAAAACGAAAGAAAGCTGCACAAAAAAGGAGGCAGTTCAAGAAACCAAGAGACAACGAACATTTGGCTGATGTGCTCGAAACTTACGAAGACAATACTTTGACTCAAAAAGGCGTTTCTATAAAATAAATGATTGAATAAACTACGTGTTTTCATTCCTTTTTTTTATTTCCAGAAACACATACTTAGAAAATAAATAACTATGTAATGGAGAAATCCAGAAAGGATTTTCTGCTTACCGCCATGGGAAAAAGGCGGGAGTTTATGTATATAAATACACTCTACTAACTTTTCATGCCTCACCGGCTATATGTATTCCTATTCACTCTCAGATATACCATGACACTATCGCCATCGCCATACGATGATCTAGGGTAGGACATAAATACTTCTTTTCTTTTACTACTATTACATTCCCCAAGTACAAACACTAGTGTTTATAATTTAGACATTCGAAGGTGCATAAAATCCCAACAAGCTGAAAATCAGTAAAATTGTTCAAAACATAATCTATACTAATATTATAAAGAGGTAAAGTTTGTGTGTTTGTTAAATTGTCAGGGGTAATCTCGGAATCTACTGCACCGATTTTAAAAATTCTTTCACTAATAGAAAGCCACATTATCGCTGAGTGTCATAGGCTATATAAAAAACCGAAAAATTAAAAGGTTTTTACGTGGTAGTCCGTTTTGTAAAGAGAATCGGAGAAAAACTCATCGTTATACGTGAAGGCCACAGCAGCGCGGCAGCGGCGCGCGATGGTTTCGGCTTATTTCGGTTCGCGTTCGTGCTCACTTCGGAAGAAGGAGGCGTGACCTTCCTTTTACATCTGAGAGGTAGGTACCCGCGCGGCTCATTCGCGCGGTCGGCTCTTTACGCAGCGGACGTCCCCAAAATTGAATTTTTCGTAACACACTTTCGACATTCATTAATTTTATTTTCGGTACATTAAAAAAAAAATCTTTTATGTTTATATAGTTTTCATTTAATTTAGGTTATAGATAGGCATTAAGTTTGTTTCATGTACCTAGATATTAAATTAGGTTATAGGTATTAAGTTAGTTTCATGTAGATATTAATTTAGGTTATAGGTAGGTATTAAGTTTGTTTTGTGTAGATATTAATTTAGGTTATAGGTAGGTATTAAGTTTGTTTTGTGTAGATATTAATTTAGGTTATAGGTAGGTATTAAGTTAGTTTCATGTAGATATTAATTTAGGTTATAGGTAGGTATTAAGTTTGTTTCGTGTAGATATTAATTTAGGTTATAGGTATTATTGTCACATGTTGATTTGGCTAGAAAATAAAATACAACCGGACGGAATTGACAAGATTATAGTTGCAGAGTTACCCGATAAAGATAATGATCCGGCGTTGTTTGATATTGTGACAAAGAACATGGTACACGGGCCGTGTGGAGAACAAAATCCAACGTCGCCGTGTATGAAAAATGGTAATGCAATAATTGACAGTGTGCTAAATAACAGAGGTTTAATTTTCTTTCTTGACGCCCCGGGAGGCACTGGCAAAACGTTTCTTGCAAATTTGGTATTGGCAAAAGTAAGACAATCCGGGAGAAATGGACTAGCCGTTGCCTCTTCGGGAATTGCCGCTACTCTGTTACATGACGGGAAAACAGCACACTCCACCTTTAAGCTACCTCTGACAGTCTCACTAGAGCAACAGTCAGTTTGTTCCATACGTAAAAATGGGCCACTCGGGAAACTTTTACAAGAAACATCTTTAATTATATGGGACGAATGTACCATGAGTCATAGAGCTCATGTTGAAGCAGTAAACCGAACGCTCATAGACCTCAGAAACTCTGATGCTGTAATGGGTGGCGTTACTTTTGTTTTCGCGGGCGATTTTCGACAAACACTGCCTGTAGTAACAAAAGCAACACGCGCCGATGTTATCAGAGCATGCTTAAAATCATCTCACTTATGGAGTTCGGTTGCATCTCTCAATTTACGAACAAACATGAGAGCCCATTTGAGCGACAACGACGATGACGACTTTCCGCGTCAACTACTCAATCTTGGCGAAGGAAAAATTGTCTTTCCTAACACCAACAGCAATGACATTAAACTTGACGAGACATTAGGACACATATTGCACAGGTTGGAACATCTTATTGACGCAATATATCCCGGTCTTGAAAATTTATTGGAGAGAGATTATCATTGGCTTTGTTCTAGGGCAATACTGTCACCCAGAAATGATACAGTGAATGAAATAAATAAACTCATTTTAGAGAAAATTCCCGGTCAGGTCAAACAGTATAAGTCTATTGATACGGTGAGTTATATTGAGGATACAGTGCACTATCCCCAAGAATTTTAAATTCTTTGAACCCTTCTGGCTTACCTCCTCACGACCTTGTGTTAAAAGTTGGCATTCCTATCATGCTATTAAGAAACTTGAGCCCCCCCAACATGTGCAATGGGACAAGACTGCTTACCAAAGAGTTAAGGGACAATATAATCGTGGCGACCATTCTCACAGGGCCAGCAGTGGGACAACTGGCTTATATTCCGCGGATACCTATGATTCCCACTGACTTACCCATACCGTTTAAAAGGCTACAGTTTCCAGTGAAGATCTCTTTTGCCCTCACTATTAATAAGTCCCAAGGTCAAACATTCTCTCTGGTGGGCATTGACCTGAGAAAGCCGTGTTTTTCCCATGGGCAGTTATATGTGGGCTTATCTCGGGTTGGAGCTCCTGATAGACAATATATTTTGCTACCAAATGACAACGTTACATCGAATATAGTGTACAGAGAAGTTTTGAACAATTAAAATTATCCTGCGACTTGGTCCTCATGGAATTCGTTAATCGGAAACTCCGAATTCGTTAATCGGAATCTCGGGATTCTTCTTTCACGAATAGAAAGACACATTATTGCTGAGTGTCATAGGTTATACATATAAAAAACCGAAAAATAAAAAGGCTTTTACATGGTAGTCCGTTTTGCAAAGTGAATCGGCGAAAAAACATTCGAATGAAAACGTTTCTTACGAACGCTGCCTTAACTATGAAAGATATATATTTTTGAACATTATGCCCAACGAAGTGGGCACGGGTCAGCTAGTTATAAATAATATTTAAAAGTTCCCCATCATTCCCGTGTAAACTTAAAAAAAAAAAAAAAAAAAAATTTTTAAAGGATTTTTTTTATTCAAGGTCAAAGGTCAAGAAAATGTTTTTTCGCGATTTTCAGCAAAACGGTAAGTTTTATCATAAAAGTACCTTAGACAAAAATTGTAGTTCATAAAATTATGTATAAAAAATGTATCAATACTTTTTTTCCTACGAGCCACTGTTTCTGAGATATAACGTTTCAAAATGTTATAAAAGTTGTTATCGTCTTAATATGCACAGGTTTCCACGCCACCTATGAGGTAGTGTACTTAGCGCGTTTTTTTTAACGTGGTTTCCCCAGTTGGCCTACTCCACGGGTCAATTGTGATCCTGTTTAATGTGAAACTATTGCAAATAACGGAAATTTTAAAAGATTGGAAAAGATAAAAGCGATGTAAATTAAAAAAAAGTGGTGAAGTCCATTCGCCTGATTCGTAAGTTTCAAATTCTTCTTGATCTTCTTCTTGTTCTTCTTCTTCTCCTGCTTCCTCTTCATCTTCATTTTGGATGCAAGTAAATTGCGTCAATAGCGATGTATCGCATGACACTTCGTCGGAATCAAACGAATCCTCCATTGTTTGTGATTCAACATTAGAGCACGACCGGCCTTGACAATTTGTGCATGCCAGAGAACAAAACAGTCCGACTTTTTTGCAACCACATTTAGCACTGCATCCCTTTTTGCAGTTGCAAAAAATCAGCAGTTTTTCCGGCGCAGGTGGGAGTAAAGTTTGAAGTTCAAACTTTGAACTGGCTCTAATATATTGTTGACCAACTTCCAACCCCAGTCTGTAGGGTCTAGCTGATGACCAAACACTTGAACTTGGTAATATACCCGAAAAAGATGTTGATGAGCAGCAACTGAGGTTGGAGGAAGACAAGCTAATTGAACTTGTTTTTTATTTTTAGTATTTTTAACGAAACATACATATCGATGCTTATCTAAACAGGTCGTTTTTTTAGGAGCTCCGTACATAGAAAGAAGAAAGCGGATGCCGTTGGTGATAACTTCTTGTTAAGCTGAATTACTCTTTTTAAAAATTTCAGCACATTGAACTAGATCTTGTTTTTCGAACATTTTGAAAACTGCTGTTTTACCCCTCTTGTAAAATGCAGAGGTCGTATCACAGCCAGTTATTGCGTGTAATTTTGACACTTTACAAAAGTAGATAAACTTTATGATGAATATACAGGGTGATTGGTAATTGGGTGCAGGCCTTGAAATGGGTGATACTAGGGCTCATTTGCAACAAATTTTGCCCCGATAAGTAGGGGTCCTATCAGAGTGGTTTCGGAATAATCGAACTTTTAAGTATTTTTGGAAATTTTCCTCTCGACCAAAAATTGATAATTATGACATATCTAAATAGTTCAGAGCGTTGATATGATACTTTTCAGAAAGGGCATAAACGAATGAATATTTCGACCTTCACAGTCAAATAGCATGGGTTACAAACATGATTTTGTGATGCTGACCAACTAAGAACCATAGGACCAGATAACCTTGATAAACATGACACATTGGTACCAAAACAAAAACAAGCAACCCTTCATCCAAAAATGCGTAATAACCAGTACGGTCAAAATAATACCTTCTCTGGAACAACTATTGTTAATATCCATACGCTTCTTGAAGTGGGTAGGTACTTTGATACCAATTTTGAAAGCTAGTAAGACGAGGAAGTCGTTTCTGAAATTTGCACGTTAAGTGTCATACATTTATTTTGAGTAATCTGCCTTGAAAAGCAAGGGTAGTTTCAATTTTTTACATATAATGAACTTTATGACGCTGTTGAACCAAAGCTTTGAGTTATTTTTTGATAAATTGGTTTTCAAAATATTCATTCGTTTATGCGCTCTCTGAAAAGTATCATATCAACGCTCTGAAGTATTTAGATTTGTCATAATTATCAATTTTTGGTCGAGAGGAGGAAAATTTCCAAAAAAACTTAAAAGTTCGATTATTCCGAAACCACTCCGATAGGACCCCTACTTATCGGGGTCAAATTAGTTGCAAATGAGCCCTAATATCACCCATTTTAAGTCCTGCACTCAATTACCAATCTGGTTTAAAAAAAAATGTTTTTTCAGTTGGCGTTCGAGCAGTGAGTAATACGAGTAAGTCTACATCTTCACCAACAATAATACTTATATTTGTCAAATTGAATTTCATAAATTACAATGACCGATAGAAAAATATTTCAACATATAATATAATATATTTAATATATATTCTTATTCTTTATTGCACACAAATTAAAAATATACATACAAATTGCAATGGTATAACTTATGTAATGGCGAGCTTAACCCAGAATTGGGTTTTCTTACAGCAAACCTAATTTTGATTATGACAATTGCAAAAGAGGATACACTTATGAGCATATATATTATAATATATCATATATAACAACTCTAGAGATGTATACACGTGGCGTACTCATGCATATTATGACGATAACAGCTTTTATAACTTTTTGAATCGTTATATCTCAGAAACGGTGGCTCGTAGGAAAAAAAGTATTCATACATTTTTATAGATAATTTTATGATCTACAATTTTTTTCTAAGGTACTTTTATGATAAAACTTACCGTTTTGCTGAAAATCGCGAAATTCTCTTTTTTTTTTAGCTTGAATAATTTTTTTTCCATACTCGGGAATGATGGGGAACTTTTAAATATTATTTATGTTTTAAGTTTTTACAATTTTACTGATTTTCAGTTTGTTGGGACTTTATGTACCTTCTCACTCTCATTTTTTGGTCTAGATTGACCGGACTATTATAACATTACTTTTGCCTGCAAAATATCGAAGATATCCATGATTAAAACAAGGATTTCAATTTTCAGTAATTTCAGTCGGTGGTTGCGTTCCATACCCCAATAGCTTTGCGTGGAGCATCAAGGAGCAATTGATTTTTCGTCAAGGCAATACTTTAAAAAGAATGTCATCGAACTGTCAATGTCAAACAGTTAACAAAACAAATAAATTACTTTTACTTGATTGCTTCGCCCGCTTGGGTGGGTTTGATTGATCTTTGTTTTTATTCTAAATATTAAAAATCTCATGGTCTAAATAGACTACACAAATTAGTAAGAAATGGAGCAAACTGAAGAACTATCGCTGTCCTGGGATGCTCATCAGAAGAGCATTTGTAATGGATTGAGCCTTCTGCAGCAGGTGCGCTCTTTTGGTTAAATTTTCACTAAAAAAGTTAAAATCCTAACATAGTAGCTTTGTATCAACAATGCAAGCAAACAAAAATAAAAAGAGAACAGATTGATGGAAGAACTAACCTTCTTACGCCTCAATTACCTTCGCTTTGCAAAGCAAAACATTAAACTTACTTCGTACTTAAATAGTAACTAACTTTTGCCCGAGGCTTCGCTCGCGTTATGTCCGAAAATTAGTTAAATCAACTTTTCCTGCTTTTCTACATCTGCTAAATATGATCTGTGATGTTATGTTTCAGCGAGGAGAGTTTGTTGACATGACATTAGCTGCGGATGGACACCATGTCAAAGTACATCAGCTGGTCCTATCTCTAGTTAGCCCGTACATCAAGGATCTGATTTCTTCAGCACAGTGTTCACATCCAATCATATTCCTCAATGTTAGTAGCATACCAAAAACTTATTATTATAGATTATTATCTGCCTAGCCTTTTCCCAACTATTTGGATGCAGCTGCAGTATTTTACATGAAGAGACTGTCTATCTGACCTCCGTAACCCAGTTAGTCACCCTTGCTAAGACCGATTGTCAGACTTTTACTGCCACTAACCTTTAAAAAGTGTCAAAGATCTACAATTGACAAGTGGGACCAACAGCTTAACGTGCTTTCCGAGGCACGGAGCAAACTCAGTATGTAATGGAAGGACTCATCCATGGACCAATCCTAAAAGTACATTCTTCATTCATTTTAGCTCACACAGTGTATGAAAATTAATAAAAATCAATCAACTCTGCTTATTACAGTCTATTTTTAAATATAAGCATTTATAAAAATGGCGACATGCTATTAAAAGTTCAATTAAATATTCCAGAACATATCCTACACTACACTATGTGCCATTTTGGAGTACATATACACAGGAGAAGTCCATGTGCCTAAACACAGACTACAAGACCTAATAGCTGCTGGGAAATCTCTGCATATCAGAGGACTAAGAGAAATGGTAAGTTATTTAATACATATGATATGACATTTTCAAATCAACCTTTAAAGGTTTTCATTACAAATTGAAAGAACCGCGGATTGTGAAAACATTAACAACAGAAACACAAACTGATAACACTATTTGAAATTGTAATTCAGTGTTCATTTAAACCAATGACGAGGAGTAGTGTGGGATACTTTTTATATCAAAAGAACTAGGATGGGGACAAGCCTTTGCATTTAAAAGAAAGATAGCATGCCAGTATCACACATAAAAAACGTATATAACCTCCTTTGTTTCTTTCAAGGATGATAAACAAACTACAGAGTCTGATCCAATCACAACAACCAACGCTAGTCCACCACAACCAAAAAGTATTTCTGAAAAGTTAAGAGCTCTCCGGGAAAAGAAAAAAGCTGCACAACCCAAAGAAGATAAGAAAACAGCAGCACCACAAGTACCTATGTGCAAGTATGAGCATATCCAGATGTGTTACCATCGTATAATTACTTTAGCTTTTGCCATCAACAGGAGAAATTTCTGTGGAGCGGAAACTTGGATCTCTGATAGTGAAAACTTGTTGTTTTGATAAAAATTATAACAAACATCATAAATTATGGCGTATTTATAATATTTATATCCATAATTTGATTATTTTGACGCCATAAATTGATTTTCACTTGATTGTTTGCCCTTATTTGAGTGTTTGAATGATTACTGTAATTCGAGCACTGGATGCATTTATCACAGTGATCAACGCAATGGAATACGAGCTAACTATTGCGAAAAAACAAACGATGAAGCCAGACGAGATTGACTGAAGTTGGGCTGCATTCATAAGCAATCGGAACGGGGGCTATCGCGTATGAATTCGCCGCTAGAGGCGTTCGTGTAGAGTAAGGTCTTCCGAAATGTCAGATGTCATAGTTTTGCGTGCTTTTTTATCACGTATTTTAATATTCATTATTCTGATCTAGATTGAGCCATACCTGATTAATTATGACTTGAAGATTTTAAGTAGCAACTTAGGATCTTATTTGTTAGTACTTGGAGGTAGAATGATTTTTAAATGTGTCCTGCTTGTTAATGTTAGGGAGAATATTTGTAAATATGTTTCTTAAGTTTACAGTATGTTAATATACGAAATGAAATAAACTTTTTATAAAGTTATTTGTACTTTAAAGTATAGAATTAATGACAGGACCTTACTCGACAGTGGCGCCATCTGGTGAGCTTAAAAACGATAGCCCCCATTCGGGCGGGTGGAATACTCTTACAAAAAAAATCACACACAAGTCCCAACAATCTTTAAATGCAAACTACTTTTCCACAGAATATATCTTGATGAAACGAAACAGGAAGACTTAACCATGCAAATAGAAGATTCAAGCATATACATGCAAGATGAATACACTCCAGTTTCTGAAACTACGTTTGACACCATTGCAACACTCAACAACTCAGAGAATGGACTTGGGCAATCTAATAAAAGCCTTACCCTTGAGGATACAAAAAAATGTGAGTAACGAAAAAAATGATGTATCAGCGGTGTGCAGAGGGGACGAGAAGGCAGAGCATATCCCCGCGTAAAATCTTTTTCACCCTAGTATTTATGTAACTTTTATTGCAATAGTACAGGCAAGGATGTGTTTATACACACTCTCTGTTGAGTGTACAGTACAGTGTAAGCCCTGATGTGTCAAATTCGATTTCCTATTTAGCTATCCGCAAAATTGTAAAACCATCTGCAAAGAGGTAATCCTGTTAAAATTGTTGATGGGGTTATTACAAAATTTGAAAATTTGGCAGCCCTTTTTGGGAAGCCGGCAGATTTAACATTTTCCCGAAAGGCTGGAAATAAATTATTAAGAGGAGGGAGGGGGAATCTGCAACAGCTGTCTATTTCGGATATTTTCGGGATTGTTTTTGAAATGTAAATTATTTTAAGCATAAGTAAAAATCTTCCAATCTGGTCGCGGGTCCCAC
Organism: Lycophotia porphyrea; assembly: GCA_950005105.1. NCBI lineage: Eukaryota > Metazoa > Arthropoda > Insecta > Lepidoptera > Noctuidae > Lycophotia > Lycophotia porphyrea. The sequence continues at coordinate 16,460,152 of OX465393.1, forward strand.
GGGCCGCTTCTTACTAATAATCTGCAGGCCGCATGCTTGCCATGACTGCTTCTTGTCAAGTTAATGAGCAAGACAGTATTATTTATTTTTAATTGTTGTGGTTTTCAAAAATGTGACGTGAGACTGTTTATAGGTGAGTGTATTTATATTTACTTCACATAAGACTAAATTAAAAATAAATACATAATAACAGTGTGTTTTTATTTAGCATGTTAACCGCTTCTTAAATGACTCATCACTCTTTCCCGGCTCTGCTTTGAGAAGGGCTCATACAGATCGCATCAAACACAAATTTTATTAAAGAATTCGTCTCAATTTGAACCTTAGGTATCGAAAGTTCAATGTAGTGACAGGTATCAGTCAAAATATGCCTGTATATTTAAAATATTTTTTTATTTGTTACAGTGCGATCAAAAACGCAGTACACAGTTTCCAACCAGGGAGGCTTACAGGCAATCTATAACAGATACATATACCAACTGAGATATGTAAGTAAAGATCGTAATAGGCGATCCTGGCGTTGCGTTGACTACAATAAATCCCGGTGCTCGGCTTCTATTTTAACAAATGAAAACGATGAAGTTGTAGACCGGTGAGTCTTTGTTTTTTTCTTCTACGGGTAGGTATATCGTTAAATGAGATGGTATCTGAGGTAGCTGCGCGCTGGTGGGAGCTAGCACCCCGCAGCTACCCCACACACTGTTAGCAATAATATTTCATAAAGGGTGTAAAAAGACCCTGAACGAAGCCGATCATTTTTTGTTCAGGATCATACCTGCAAACCTTTTACTTACGGAGATATTGGAGGTCAAAATTTCAACTAAGTCACAAGTTTTTTTTAAATACACGTTTTTAGTATATATTTTTTACTTAAGAAGTAAGTAAGTTTTCAATATTAAAACTTTAGTTTTTAATATATATTTTTTACTTAAGAAGTAAGTAAGTTTTCAATATTAAAACTTTAGTTTAAAAACGTCCACGACCCCTGTTCTATTCAATGCATCCGAGTACGATATATGGAGACCTACAGTAAAATGTGTTAACCACCCCTAAAAAAAATCGTTTCCTAGAAATATTTTTTGCGTGGAGTTACTTAGTTTGATGTACGTACAGGAATGCTTGGTTGACGGCTTCGTAACGAGTCCGTTTACACCTAGTGTACTATCTGATAAATACAGAGTGTAAACAGACTCTACACGAAGCCGTCAACCAAGCAGTATGTACATCAAACTAAGTAACTTTACGCAAAAATTAGTGCTGGGAAACAACTTTTTTTTGGGCTGAAAAATCACGTTTTACAGTAGGACTCAATGTAACGCACTCAAAACATTGTGCTGATGGATGGATTGAATAGTAAGGGGGTCCTGGAGGTGTTTAAAGTAAAAATCTTACATTAAAAACAAGTATTTAAAAAAAAAACTTGTGAAAAAGTTGGAACTTTGACCCCCAATATCTCCGTAACTAGAAGGTTCCCAGGTATGGGCTAGAACAAAAAAATGATCGCAGTGACGGGGAGAACAAGTGCCTTTCGGCTTCGTTAAGAGTCTGTTTACACCCTTTATTGTAGTAAGTAGCTCAGGGGCCTACCTGAAAAACAGACCCTTACAGGCCTGAACAAGTGGAAATCGCTTTCAAAGTGTTTCCTATTTCTTCAAAGATTTTCAACAGTAATGACATAAGCTTTTTAGCATCTGACTTTGTGTATTGTGTCCTACATCCGAATTATTTTATTTGTTTCAGAAAATTGAAGCACAATCATCCTTTCCACGATAAGAACATTCTAAGGAAACTTCGTATCGGGATGATTTACTCGAAATATAAAGAAGCATCGAAAAAAGCTATTATTAAAACGAGTATTCAAGCTGATGAAAGTTAAGGGTGGAAACTTGATATAACTCGTGTTTTTTAGAGGCGGACGTCGCCAAAAATTGTATCGTAACATAGAAAAATGATTTTAATATCCATGAAACTGGCTTTATTTGACTGATAATTTTATGCCATTTATTTTAAATATGATTCCAAGAAATAAAGAAATTAATGAAAAAGAACTGTTTATTATAAGTCCTGAAATATCCTGTTATGCTAATTTATTTATTTTATTTAATAACAGGCGCGGTCCTGGGAGGGGGGGGGGTCACAGGGGTCATGACCAAATCCAAAAATCATACACGCCAAATTGACACTTGCCGTGTGATCCCCCCCAAAGTCTTAGGCGGGGACCGCGCCTGTTTAACAATTTATGTACACGCTAAATAAACAATAACAGAAGAAAGGAATAGAAAATAGTACAAAGGTGATGCTAATGATCCTGTATGGAGTAAAAGAACACATTACCTTCTCACACCTTACGACACCCCGGCAGATGATTTTCATCGGTAATCGTTATCGTAAGACGTGTGTTACCTAAATCGTGCAGCTTGTGGCCGAGCCTTTATAAGCCAGTTCATCAAAACAATGAAATTTTTGACAGTAATTAACGACACCGTCGTTGCCAACTTTCAGAATGCACTGCCTTAAAACTGGGTACGGTAGGTGGACAACGAAGGTTAAGTAAGACGCAAAACGGCACTGAGTTTTTGAATAGTATTTTAGAAGCAAAGCCTAAGGAAGGAATTGAACCCAATCTTCTATGAAACATTGCGTTGAAATTATGGACCCAAATAAATTCCTAACTAATATTATAAATGTGAAAGGGAGTTTGTTTGTTTGTCACGCCCTAACGGCTGAACGGGTTTCGATAAAACTTAGCACACCAGTAGACCATGACCTGGATTGGGCCATACCGTTACTTTGCCAAGGAATAGATCTAGTGAAAAAAAAAAAAAAATCGACTGCGCTACAAAAAGTGGAAAGATCAAGTACATTTAAAATTAACTAAAAGTTAGAAGCAGGCGAGATCCGTTTGAATATGAAATTGTAAAAATGGAATTGGTCCCGTCTGCTTCCAACTTTAAATATTTTTGTCATCACCTTTTAAAACCCTTACCTAAACACATTTTGATACGCCACTGAATGAGTTTGGAAAAAAAAAATCGTAGCCCACCCAAAACCTGTCTTTTTTTTTAAATAATGTAACCAGTGACACTCACTCGCCAACAAGGCGAATCTCAGCACGAAAGTATAATTTTATTGTGGTCGGTTCATCCATTTAAAAATTACGCGGGAACAAATAAACGTACATACATACAGGTCAAACACATAACCCTCATTTTGGGCTTCGCCGGAGTAGGGTAAAGATACATTAATTTTCCGTTCTTGTGTAACCAATACTTTTATTGTTACAGTGAGTCAAAGGGTACAGTTCTCAATGACGAATCAAGGAGGCCTGCAAGTAATTCACAACAGATTCATATACCATCTGAGGTATTTCGCTAAAAAGAACCGCAAGAGATTATGGCGTTGCATCGACTACTCAAGTAATCTCAAGTGCCCTGCCAACATATTTACGGACGAAAACAACAAAGTCACAGAAAGGTGAGAAGTTCTTTAGACTAAACTTTAGTGTCATTAGAATAAAATCATTTTTATTATTGGGTATCTAGAATCAGTTCTATTTCTTTGTAAATTTTAATGAGCCGAAAGTCATCATCTGCCAAACCTTGGGGTTGGCTTCCAGTCTAACCAGACGTAGCTGAATACCCGTATCTTAAATGGAACGACTGCCTGTCTAACCTCCACAACCCAGTTAGTACTAACTATTACGATACCCCTTGGTAAGACTGGTTGTCAGACTTTCAGGCCACTGACTACTTGTAATGACTGTAAAGGGTGTACAAATTACAGCCGGGACCAACGGCATAACGTGCTTTCCGAGGCACGGAGGATACTCGGGTGTTCACCCATCCACGGACCAACCTAGGCAAGCGCGGCTTAACTTGAAGATCGACCCGAGCGTCTGTTATTATACTATAGCCACGAGCGAGAACAAAAGTGCCTAATTTAATTGTATATTTTTTTCTTCCAGATCATTTACACACAATCATGGATTCCACGACAATAAAATCCTAAAAAAACTTCAAAAAGGCATAATCTATTCAATATTCCAAGAAGCTGAAAATAAAGCTGACGGGAAAAAGAAAGAACGGCACGTCCCGTTTCCAGCGAAAGCAGAATCTGGAGATGATACAGAATAATAGATGAAGCAGATCATGCATTACCATAAAAGTTTTGAATATTAATATTCATGGCTATAAGAGTCGAGAAAGATCAAGGAAACAATTGATAGACTGTGTCTATGCTAAGAAAGGCATGCAGCTGCATGAAAGGACATGTCTGATGACTCTGATGATAAGTAATAAAGAAGTATGGAAGAAGAAGAAATGCTGCGCCGACCCTAAATAAATTGAGATAAGGGCAGGAGAATGAATTATACAAGTATACCTCAAACGTGCCCATCAAATATGAATAAGTATGAAAATGAATAGGTATTCCAATAAAACACAAAGTTATAAAAATAAATACGTCTATTTTCTATTCTTGGTCAAATATGATTATTTATAATTCCTATAGAGATACGTATAATGTGTCTTAGTCACGACACAGTGATCGACGGCGTGCGACGGTTTATCCTTACAAGAAAAAAAAATGAGAGTGCTTTTAGACCACACGACTGCAGTAAAACTAAAAAAATGCCGAACAATCGTCTGTCAAATTTTAAAAAGTAACTCTCTCTCTCTATCTTTTCTAACTTATCAACTTCCGTTTGCCTCGTAACTTCAAAAACAAAAGTTTTATTTCAAAAACAAGTAAGCACCACTCCTGCTCGGCACGTTCAATACGAAAGGATGCGTACGGCGTCACATACTTAGTGTACTTTTTGTAACCGAACGCCCTTGATCAATGTGGCATAACGTCTTGCGAGGTAAATCTTATTCTATTGTACATGGGTTTGTGTTTCTCACAAGAGAAAAATAGAGTGCAAATATCAATAATAAATGCACGGTTAATTAAAATAAATTATTTGTACAGACGCCAGCAGGTCAAGCTACCCGAAACTGTCAGATTTTCCCAATCAACCTTGAAACTAATTTTTTAGCAATAAAGTCGAAAATCTATTAAAGAAATCTGACAGATTGTAGTAGCTTGATGTGCTGGCGTCTGTACAATAAAATCTTATTCTTAATTAGAAATTCAAACTTAAAAAACTAATCATTTATTTTGAATATTTCTTAAAAATATATATATACCTATATATTTAATTACATTCTATACAAAAAGTCGACATACAGGGTAGAAAGGACACCGACACTAAAACGTTACCACTTATTCAGTATCTGAAACTTTTCGTCGGTTATTAAAAAAAAAACAGCTGATTACTTCAAAAGTACCTACACGATCAAAACGTATGGAGCGGCTGTTATTTTTTTTAACTTTCCGATGAAAAATTTCATCGTGGTATACGTGCGTCGGTGTCCACCCTGTATACCGGCAGTAATAAGACTTAATCTACCGGTGGTTACGGTTCTAGAGACAGGAACATTCTTCCTGTCGAAGAGAACTACAATCTACATCAGGTCCTCGATCCGGCCACCTTACGTGAGCCCATTAGATGTCGCCCGATGACAGTGGCCATTACGGCAATACATCATTAGCCGACGACAGCGACTCGAGATACTTGATTGATTAATCTTTGGACTGACGTGTGCGGCGCGCTATTTCTAGGCTTGTTTGCAACCTTAAGGTGGAAGCGTACAAGTAGCCCGCGAAATTCAATTTTTTTTTTACGTTTTTGCAATTTACAGGTCAGTGTCAGGTTGTATGTTGATGAAAAATGAGTCACGCCAGTAACACGTGTGTAGTTACAGAATTACAATCATCAATACAACCCTCTAAGTTCATTAAACCCCATTGAAAGACTTTTTCATGAAATATTCGTATATATTAGTTGAATTTCGCGGGCTATCCGTACGCTTTCTCCATAACCAAGTTGGTGATTGTACGTACGCAATGCATCAGACAGATGTGCTCATTTCCACATATTTCTGATTCGTTCTATAAATAAACCGCAGTGCAAACTGACAACTTAACATTTTTCGAGAAAAGGTTGGACACATCACAAACCTCTGAATCCTTTCAGAAGAAGTAGATGATCCTGGCCACTTGACTATTCTGTGCAAATGAAGAATTACAATACTATTGTGTAAAAAAAATTATATATCTAAGTTAAGCAAACTATTTTTACAGGTTAAATGCACTTACACTTTCCTTAACTCACGAATATGTCACAAATTCGTTTCCTATCACATTTTAATAACGCAGAATACGTACGTATATAATACAGGGTACAAATTGGTGAAATGTAACATGTAAAGAGTTTATGCCATATGAAAAAAAAAAAACAAAAAAGTGTCCCTATTTTATGGCACATCAAACATTGATACGAGAATTATTTAATTCTCCTATCAAATAATTTACCAACCGTAAGGTTTTCTTATCATTTTAATTCGTCTAGTTTTGTGTTACATGCATTTTGTTTGCATTATAAGTTAAAACATAAACATTAAGCATACCACTGCATAACTTATTCATACATATATAAACTCAGGCTTTTTCCCATGGGGATAGGCGAAAAACCACAGAACGCCACCTGCTACGATCCTTCTGCCTCGTCCGCGTTCATACATCTTATTCACACATACCGACGTTAAATAAATTCTATTTCTAAATCTATATTGACTGATAAATATTTAGGTACAGGTTGTACCAATCTAGAATACTCTGACGCTTCACGAGTAACACTAGCTTAGTTTTTTTTTTTAATCCTTAACCTCTTCAAGGTTCATTGTACTCAAATATAAACAGCTTCTACTACGGGGCCAGTCAATCAGTTGTTCCATAAAGTAGTGTTGCCATGAGCAAGGTGACGAGGATATGGCAGGACAGAAAAATCTTCAATAGCAACTAGAAGAGACTGAAGTGCAGTATTCTCATTATTTCTTTATGGGCGATTTCTGGACAATCGCAAAGAGATTCGAGGCTTTTGAAAACTCAAACTCAAAAGCATTTATTCAATTAGACAATTACAGGCACTTTTGAATGTCAGTAAAACAAAAAAGGCTAAGCTACAGTCACAGACAAAAGGCATAATAACTTGTGAAAGTACTGTAGTTTCCCATTCCAAAGCGTAGATCTCTATGGAGAAGAATTGGCAAGAAACTCCATGGACACTTAAAAAAAAAAATATTGTACAAAATCTTGGTTACATCATTCATTTTGAGATTATACATTATGTGAGAACGATTTATAAATACGTGCACGTTAAGAGCGTCCAGAGTAAAAGATTATATCAACAATTTAAAAACAAAGTATTTAAAATAAACCGTGGCAGCCTAGATTTAACCAGTCCCAACTGACAGCGCCCGTTCACGAACATGACGCATGGATCACGTGGAGACGCGGTGGTGAAAGAATAAAAGAAGATGGTACTCTTTGCAACTTCAGAGTCATCTCTTTGACGCTTCCGTTTAGCTCCAAACTGTCTAGTTTAAAAATAAATCTTATACATCTAAGTACCCATCATGCTTTATACAACAATTGTATTGCATTAGTTTTGTTGACGATTCTACTAATATAGCTTTACAATAGAGTTGTCTAACCTAGTAAACTACACCCTGTATATATCACATACGTTTCTCAAATACACCTATTTTGTTCTAACTTATTATTTACGTATTTTGTTGTCCTTTTTCATATGTTACGAAAATGTTATTTAAAAAATATATAATATGTCTTAAAGTATTCACTATAAGGATGCGTTGTTCCACTGATACACTTTTTCTCACAAATGCAAAACATCCATCATGACTCTTTCATCTTTAGTTCAGCCGACAAAGGTTCTGCAAAGCAAATTTTCTAACAATATCACACTTTAGTTTCAATGTTACAGAGTGCAAAGTTGTAAATCAAACATCACTAGGGCATCCATTACGGCAAAGATTATTGTTCAATGTCTTCAGAAACCGGTCAATACATTATCCGCACATGTAATTCTCTTCAGCATCATAGCCTGGTGGTGAACAGTTCCTGTCCCGAGGGTCGCGCCTGCACGTTCCGCCTGCCCAGGCGCTCGGACAGGATCCTCACCACAAAGTCTGGCAGCAGACAGGCTACCACCACCGTTACGTTGAGGAACCAGAACGATGGAGCTGATACCAGACGAATATACGTCCCGAGGACGTCGCCGTCAATTGGGCTAGAATTAAATAGAATATGCTTAGTATGGTTACAGTACAATTAACATACAAAATACCAAACCAATGGTGTCCAATTGGTAAAAAGGATGCAGATAAGTGAGGTTTCTCACATTTAGTCGAGACAAAAAGTGCTGAGTTTAAGCGCAATCTGCGCAATAAGTTGAGGACGGTACCGGAAAAATTAATGACGGTAAGAGCTACCGGAAAAATTAATGATATAAAGTTTTTTGATCAAAAAGGTATCAATTATTATTTCCCCACAAGGCCTTGTAGGGAAATAATAATTGATACCTTTTTGATCAAAAAACTTTATATCATTAATTTTTCCGGTAGCTCTTACCGTTCCAGAGATATACGCAAAAAAACGAAAATTTGTTCGGATAAAAAACAACGCACAAGCGATGGGGTCTTTTGCCATAGCATATGTAATAACATATTAAGACCTAACCAAAAATCCAGTTTGTTGGGAATTAATGCAAACTAGAATTTCTATTTTGTCTAGACTAATTTACCAATACGTTTTTTTTCTTAATTTGTTTAACTTATAATACTTACATGTAGATTACAGAGTAGATGGTATTGAAGGCGATGTACAGCAATATGGACCCTATGACAGAGGCCACAAAGATGACCGTGTGGTAGCGAGCCTGCAGCCACAGCTTGAGGTTCACCACCACCGTCAGTAAGTGGAAAGTTGCTGCGCCGAAACACCTGAGGGGGAAGACAATATGGTTTATTTAATACCAGAAAGAGATGGCGCGATGAGCTAGACTGCTACCTAAAGGATTGGGCTGAAATAGCTCTAGACAGAGAAGAATGGAAAAAAGGAAGGGAGGCCTTTGCCCTGCAGTGGGACACAATAGGCTCATAATAATAAGAAATAATCCCGCATGACGAGAATCTTGTGAAAGCTGAGAAAGAGAAACAAATAAAATATCTCGACTTGGCACACGAGGTTGTCGACATGTGGAATGTAAGCTTTTTTTTACGGATGGGAAATCATCAAATGACTTCTCCTGCTCCGGGCAGAGCGAAAGGGAGTCTCAGACTTGTACTGACTAAAACCCATCCATGTTCCTTCCTTGCCCTTTGTGTTCCAGGGCCGCGGTATCTCTTTCGAATAGTCCCGCAGCCCTGGAATGTGAGCTCGGCTATCATCGTGTCGATTGTCGTAACGGCCAATGGCCTTGTGGCCAAGAGCCTCGACGACCATCTTTCGAGGCTCTCCTTAGGCGGTTGGATTCAGAAGGCATTACTCCTCGATACGGCTCGCATTGTGAGGAGGTTCCTGTCTCTGGAACCACCGGTAGCTTGGACCCTATTCCCGACACCGAAGAACCGCTATTTTTTTATATTTTTAAATGTATTCATGTTTTTTTTTAAGAAATGTTTAAAAATGTAAATGAATGTGTAGATACAATGAATAAAAGGAATAAATAATACTATAAGCCTGCAATAATTCGATCAACCCGACGGCAACGTTTATAAGGAGCTCCCTTACCGGAGCATTGACCTGTAATGTAGCAATCCAAGGACCAGGATTCGATTTGTATGTGATTGTTACAAATTGAACTGTTAAATTACAGGCGAATACTCCTGGTGTTAGTTCCCGGAAGTCGTTGCGTTGGAAGGCCTCCCACTAGGGGGACCGAAGACCTGGTGAAGGTTGCAGGGATTCGCTGGATGCGAGTCGCACGGGACTGGTCAATGTGGCGACACTTGGGGGAGGCCTATGTCCAGCAGTGGACGTCTTTTGGTAGAAATGATGATGATGATTTCCGGCGAGGTAGTGACTTTATGTCAACGAAAACGGAACATTTGTTCAAGCTTTAGCAAAATGTTTTCGATATGACCTATATTAAAAATAAATTACTGTTATAGACAAATTTTCGACAAAATGCAAGTTGCAGTTGGCCGTAGCTCTGGCCTCCGGCGATTTTGGTACTTGTCGCAATATTATAAATTGATGATCTTATTGCGAGCTATAATTTGAGATATAAAGGGTATTAAAAGACTCTTAACAACGCCGAAAGGCACTTGTTCTCCCCGTCATTGCGATATTTTTTTTGTTCTACCATACCTGGAATCCTTCTAGTTTCGGAAATATTGGGGGTCAAAGTTCAATTTTTTTTTTAAGTTTTTTTTTTAAATATATGTTTTGATGTAATTTTTTTAGACACCTTCACGACTGAGCACAATGTTTTGAATGCTTTACATTGAGTCCTACCGTAAAACGTGATTTATCACCCTATCAAAAAATCGTTTTCCAGCAATAATTTTTGCGTAAAGCTACTTAGTTTGATGTACAGAATGCTTGGTTGACGACTTCGTGAATAGTCTGTGTACACCCTGTATTTCAATTCTGTTAGACTTACGTCCATTTTGACGAAGACCCTTTGTGAACTTACCACAGATCTATAGGTCGGCCATCAAGGCTGATGATGGAGAACTTGACGGTGAAGTACGCGTACCAGTAGATTACCAGCGAGTGGTAAGTCGCCGACAAACACCACACCAGGAAGTACGGCCACGACATCAGCTTGTTCTTCCTTATGGTTTTGTATAGCGATGGATTGCTGGAAACAATAACATAAGATCACGATGGATTTCTTGAAGGTATAGGTATAGGTATACTTTCAAGAACTCACGCACTCTTGCAACATAGTCAAATTGACAAACAGGACTAGTAGCGACATCTATATCACAAGTTAAGAACTAAAAATCTTGGATCGCGCATACTAAGTTATCCGAGAGATAAGCATATACATCCTGACGACAACCGTCGGGCAGTAGCCAACCAGACACATCACCCGTCTGGTCGAAGAATCCTCCCTTTTCAATGGAGTGGAGGAATTTTAGACCCTGTGATTTTACCCCAAAATATTACGCCCGCATTCTGTCTTGTCAATTATTGTATGTCTGTTCAATTATTTACACATATAAATGATGGCCTTCTCACAAAAGATTATGATTTAACAGTGTTTACAATCTAATGGTGACTGACATATAGATAAGCAAAACAATATACATACTTGGCTAAAGTATCAGCCGACCAGTTCTGCTCCGTAACCGACAGGAACAGCACCGGTAGTGACGTAAACAGCAAGTTGTAGAACGTCAGGTACATTGAGTCGAAGATCGACTGCGTTGAGAACACCGTGTGGATTTGGAACATTAACTGTGGATATAATGGAAGTTATATATAGGATGTAAAAAGACTCTTAACGAAGCCGAAAGGCACTTGTTCTCCCCGTCATTGCGATCATTTTTTTACTCTAGACCATACCTGGGAACCTTCTAGTTACGGAGATATTGGGGGTCTAAGTTCCAACTTTTAAGTTTTTTTTTAAATACATGTATGTGTGTTAATGTAAGATTTTTAAACACCTCCAGGACCCTCTTACTATTCAATCCATCCATCAGCACAATGTTTTGAGCGCTTTGCATTGAGTCCTACCGTAAAACGTGATTTCTCAGCCCAAAAAAAAAAGAAGTCGTTTCCCAGCACTAATTTTTGCGTAAAGTTAGTTAGTTTAATGTACATAATGCTTGGTTGACAGCATTGTGAAGAGTCTGTTTACACCCTGTAGATAGTTTATATTATGGTAACCTAAACATTTTTTTTTTTAATATAGAAAATAAGCTTACCATAACATTCCCAAGGACTAGATTCTTATAGAAAAAGTATTGTATTAGCGTGGCTAGTCTCTGGTTGTACCAGTGTCCCATCACTAGCAAAACCTTCTTGATCATCGAGAACTTTGTGAAGGCAAAGTCAGCAGATCTGTTGAAAAACAGAGTTATTAGTTTAATATGTTCAAAACTAACAACAAACTATGTATAAGGGCATCAAAAAATTCCTCCTCAACGCTGTCAATGTGCTGCTGTGTGCTGTGTGTTTGTGTGTGTGCTGGTAATGTGCTCAAAAGACTGGCGGCGTTACCACGTTGTATGGCAACACTTAGCCTCTGGCCAAGATAAAAGCCAGCCCTTGGGTCACAGGAAGCGTCTTTTAGTTAGTTTACTTCTGATTGGGCATTGCTGTTCAAATTCAGTGATCTTTAGTATCTTTGCTGTTCGGTAGAGGCCACTGACAAGTCTGTCAAATTAAAGTATTCTTTATTCTCATTAGTATAAGGTTTTTGTTAGCTCGCTGCTGTCAGATGTAAACTAATAGTGAACTATGTTTCGTGCTGTACCTGCCAGCCTGATGGCCCTCCCGGCCCAGTATACCGAACCCGACGTGCGCCTCCTGTATCATGGATATGTCGTTGGCGCCGTCGCCGATGGCTGCCGTGATCGGCCGGCCCGGACTGTTCTTTATTAATTTTACTATCTGCAATAAAAATTAAATGTATTTAATGACATTCCGTGATACCATCTGATTAGCTGGGAAAAGCCAGCTTTATGAGAACAGCTTCTAACTGGATGCAGCTGAATGCCAGTGGAACATATGGTTGTTTCCTATGGAGAAGAACCGGCAAGAAACTCCATGGTTACTCTTTTCAAATCATTTGGTTGGTATTACAATATTATCATGTTATAGCATTAGTACTTACGTACGGGAACAGCGTAGGCCTGACAAAAAGTCGCTGCGTATTACACAAAAAATGTAATACACGATAAAAAGTTAACAAGCATCTGGGAATCTACAAAGTCTATCTGACCTCCACAACCCAGTTAGGGGTCACCCTTGAGTAAGATTGGTTGCCCGACTTCGGGCTTATGACTACCCGTATCGATCATCCAAGATCTATAAGTGAAAGTCGGGAGTAACAGCTTAACGTGTTTTCCGAGACACAGAGGGATTGAGAAACTCCTTTCGGCATCTACCATTGCTCAATCATCTTCGGGTCGACTCGACACGGTTCACCGACTGTCGACCACTTTTCAATCTTATTACTTAATTATAAGAGTTAAAATTGGCATTTAAATTTGGTTTTTAATTGGACATACCTTAGCTTTCTGTATAGGCGACAATCTACAGCACAGCACCGCGTGACAGCTCATCGCTATATCCGCAAACGTAGACGCATAGTCCGTGTCCAATACTTGAGACATACTGGTCCCATCCACCACCAACGTCAAGTCCCTATAGCTGGGCTCGCTGATGATTCGTCTGCACTCGCCGAAGTGAGCTTGTAACGTCGTGTCATCTTCCACGCCGATTAGGAACATCCTTTTGTCGTTCTCTGATATGTGTGCGCAGGATTGGGCCACGTTTATTGCTGTTTCTATCTGGAATTTGAGATATCTGAGTGTTAGAGGTGATGATACATTTTGAAGAGAGACTGCACGCGTTTATACTTTTACAGTTAATTATAAATAAAACTAACTGCATGCATGATTCAAAATATTATTTTTTTCTCTCTCTTCGACAAATTTTACATAACTATTTAAATTATGTAACATTTGCACGCCGACATTAATGGCAGAATAAAAGATTCATATACATTATCTTTAAGATCTCCCTGTACCTTATTTACGGAAATAAATGATTTTGATTTTTGGAAGGTTCAGTAATTAAACTGGATAAAAATAAGGTTAGCAGAAAATAAATGGAAACGAAATCAGCATGCCTGAAAAATATTTCTCGACAGCATGTAAAGCCAAGTCAGAGGTTGATGGGCGGTATAAAAACTCTGACACCAGAGTAGTCACTAACCACATGACTGTTTTTACTAAACGCTCAACCAATATATATGCAGATTTCTGACCATTTCCTTCTTAATGTGTCTTTTCGTCAAGCGGGCAATAGTCTATGAACAGATGCCGCATATACTCATTAATAGGGATGTTTCCTGAGCAAAAAAAACGGGTTGCACTCCGGGAGTGCCGGCAGAAGTATAAACTTGAAACAACGCCATCTAGCTTAAATATAACAAAATTTCCATAGCTTTCTGCAAGAACGAAAGATGTCGTAGAAAAAAACGAAGAAAGTTGAAACAACAAAATTTCCATACCTTTCTGCAAGAACGAAAGATGCCGTAGAAAAAAACGAAGAAAGTTGAAACAACGCCATCTAGCTTAAACTACACGCACACTCGCGCAAGCGCCCTGCGCCGCCGATTCGATTTGACGATCTAACGAGAGTTTAACAGTTTTTACCCATCCCAAAAAGTACAGTTGCACAACGCCGCTAAAGAAGTTTTCACTTCAAAAATATGATTCTATTTAGTCCGTTAGTTAGTTTATCGAAAAATATTGGATACATATTTTTTGTTTTATCAAATCAATAAAAGCTGACGAAGATAAAACGCATCAAAGATCATAAGTGGGGGCTTGTGACGTCACTTCGCCAATAAAAGTGTACTGACATAGTGACGTCACGTGAGTTTTCGACGCCATGTATTCATTTTTTGTTTACAGGAAAAAAGAAATAATACGTGTCCAATATTTTTTGGAAATCTATCTGACGGAGTGATTAATTTTTTTGGTAAAATAGATAGTATTGAGAGATGTTCTCTGGTAAAGGTGGTGAAAGCTTTCCAAGTAAGCCACAGCAATGCCTTAACAGGTGGAAGACTCTCTGAGATACTATTTATTTACAAAAACTCACGCCTTTTCCCCATAGGGGTAGATAGAAACTACACAACACTGACAACACCACCTATGACCTTTACATACTCCATTTGCTTTGTCCACGTTATAGATCTGGTCAATTATAGATACTATTTCCCTATCAAAAAAATTGGTTGTCTGTTAAGTTGGTTTACGGACGATAGTTTAACGTGACAACGTCATAAAATCGAGTGGCAAAAAGGTAGATGCGGCGCATGCGTACAATGTGCGTAACGGGACACTTTTTCGTGCATGCATCCGGCGTTCATCGATTTATTAGACGTCACGTTAAAACATTGTTATCATTTATAAATAATTAGTGTTATAATCGCATTTAGCTATCGATATCGCGTGTTTTTGGTCCTGCTAGTAACGCATAGGAAATGATAAGTTGGAAGAACATCTATTTTGATTTCCGCAATCTTTCATCAATTACTATAATCTAACATGTTTTTTGAAGTGACTGTAACATTCGATTTTGATGATACTAGCTGCAATATTTTGATTAGATATTCACATAATATGCTTTCCAGGTAAATAGTAGATCGTAATAACAAGATTATACTCTAATTATAACGTAATAGATATAAATTTTCCATGGTCTCGTCACCTTGTCTCCTGTCAACACCCAGGTTTTGATCCCGGCTCTCCGCAGCGAGGCGAGGGTATCAGCCACATCGTCCTGCAAACAGTCCTCGACGCCGGTGGCGCCAACTAGCGTCAAGTTCCTCTCCAATACTCTGTATTGTTGTGTAATTTGTTGTAAGGCGTCTGCGCTTTTACCGTCGAGGCGTTTTATCGCTGTTTGGATGAACAATGTGTTAAACATGTTTAATTGTTTGTGTACCTATTAGTACACCCACATTTCGCAGTTATGTTTTAAGTCCCATGTAATAGGGGGCGAGCTTATTGCCGTCAACCGGGAAACAAAAAAAAGAAAATAAAAAGAAAAATAAAACGTAAACTTACGTATACGTAAATTGTTTTACGTATACATAATTTCTGTGTTTGAAAATGACACTTTTGCTAAGTAACTATACAAGCTGGAAGAGGCACCGATGTTAAAACGGTTACCAAAACAAAATCAACTGTTCCATACATTTTGATCGTGTAGATATTGCAGTCTTGTAGGAAACGGCTGTTTATATAATAATCGACTATCAATTGCTCTGCAGGGGGTTCAGAATGATGTATTGAATACGTGGTAACCGTTTTAGTATCCTGTAATGCGGGAAAAACAGGACGCGAAGTATAGTGTTTTATTTATTGAGTGGGCTCAGCACCACCACAGTTAGCATAATATTATATACTACAGTTCATTTATTTTCTAAACTTAATAACTCTGACACAGCTTACTTCAGTAAGTATATAACAGAGATTTTATAGATATGATATTTCGGATCTGGACACGGATAAGGATATAGGAATAATATTATATCGGTGTCGGATACGGTTACGGATATGTAATTATTTCGGATTATCCGTTAGTTTTGGATAGTTTCGGTTACGGATATAATAAAAAAATAACTAGTTATGAAAGAGGTTATGTTATGACTAGAAATAACAAACAAACTGCAAGATTCACATGGCGCGCGAGCGGTGAAACAAAAACCTGTCGAAACATCTCGTTCTATTTAGACTCTGCTCTCAAACGAAACTATCCGAAACTTGTGAAACGGATATGGTTACGGTTACGGATATATTTTTATTTCGGATACCCGATAGTTTCGGTTACGGTTACGGAGCTCTATAACATCCCTGGTATATAAGTAGTTAATTTATTAAACCAGTGGTATTTTGACTTACCCTCCGCAACTCTTTCATACTCCTCTTCAGATATTACTCGGTAGGCTATGGCGAGAGTCCTCAGACCTTTGTTAGCGAACGAGTTGATGTCTCGGTCAGTTTCTTCAACCAGAATACTGTTTGTGCACAGAGGAAACACGGAACTTTCTGCTCCTTTGCAGAACAACCAGATCTGGGAATGGGTTACAAACATTTTGTTTATAGTATTATTTAAGTATGAGTATAATTTTACTCAAATCTAAATATAGGTATCAAATAATCATGTATGATTTATGAAGTGAGAAATTAAATGACGAGTAACGATTTTATTTCAGTCTCAAATTGAAGATCGAATAGTTTAAGAACGTTAACGAGTTACGGCATTTCATACATACTTCCAAGTCGTTTTTTGTTTCGAAATGATTGAAAGGTCTAAAAAGTTGGCATAGGACTTTTCGAAATAGTGTTACAGCTAAATTAGAACAATTTATTTTTTTCCATACAAACAGAAATTTCCAAGTATTTCTTTTTTTAAAGAAACCGACTTCCAAAAAAACACAAAAAAAAAACTAAAATAACTTTTTTTAAATTACTTTCGGAAGTCGGTGACTTTGTTTGTTTCATTGTAATTTTTTGTCACCGACTTTTTTATTTTACCCTTTTTAGTTGTAGACTTTTTAGCATACCACCCAAATTCTAATCATGAATTATTTTTTATATTGTAACCAGAACTTTAAGGAAGTACTCGTCAAGACGAATCAAACGAGCCCAAACTCGATGCGGTTACGTCGTTTTATCACGGAGATCCTATGGCCACCTTCAAGCTCCATCATCAGACCCTGGATACTATCTAAAGACAAACAACTTATTTAGACGAATCAAACGTGCCCTAACTCGATGAGTTTATGTCGTTTTATCACGCAGATCCTACGGCCACCTTACAGCTCCATCATCAGACCCTGGATACCATCTATAGACAAACTACTCATTTAGACGAATCAAACGAGCCCAAACTTGATGCGGTTACGTCGTTTTATCATGGAGATCCTATGGCCACCTTCCAGCTTCATCATCAGACCCTGGATATCATCTAGAGACAAAGTACTCGTCAAGACGAATCATACGAGCCCAAACTCGATGGGGTTATGTCGTTTCATAACGGAGTTCCTAAGGCCGCCGTCCAGCTCCATCATCAGATCAGCTCCATGTCATCGATATATTGTACTATCACGTGATATACATAAGCGTGCAAATTTTTAATTCAATCGGAAATCAGGAAGTGTGTCAAATTAAACACGCAAAACTTCAGGCGTCGTCGCGTGATATAGCAATTAACGTGAAAACATACCAAATGACTGAACCGATTTTGATGAAATTTCTATGGGACCAATCGGGAAGTATATCCTTTCACACAAAAGAAGAATTTTTGAAATCGGTTAAGAATGCCGTCGTTAACGCTGTTAAGACTCTTAAAGTAACATCGGTGTTATTTTAATAAGAATGCTAGTAAATCGAGTACAGTATAAAACGCCGGCCATGGCCGTATAGACGGTACATACATAATATGTGAAGTCTGTGATAGCTGAACGATTTCGCAGTTCGGAAAAAAAAACATATATCTCAATAACAATTAAAACAACAATTTAATAGCTTACCTTCCCATCCTTATCCCTCAGAATGACAGACATCCTCTTCCTATCCGAAGTGAACTCAATGACCTGCAACCGCTCATACAACTCCGTATGTTCCCCCACTTTCACCACCATATCATTTCCCTCCTCACCAAGAAACGTCACTCCGAACCTCTCAGCGACTTCTACTAGAGCCTTCTCATCAGGACTACTGGCTTGGTAATCCATTGTATTCCCATTCTCGTTAATGATAGTGTTCCAAGTAACATTGTCTATTACCCCATTAGTACCTTTGGACGCAGTACTTGTCTTGACTTTTTTTCTCTTAAAAAAGTTTAAAAGTTGAAGGTTGCTGTTGACAGAAAGTCGGGCGCTCAGCTTTTTCATGTCTTCGTTTGATACCTGCACTGAATGGCAGAGAGCGAGGATTTTGAAGAAGAATTTAATGTCTGTCTGAAATAGAATGGGAGTGTTATTTACATACATAATGTCAAGGCTTTTCTTGTGAAGATAGGTAGAAACTAAAGAAAAGCATGTGCTACTATTCTACCACGCGGAGTTACGCTAGCAGTGTCTGCCTCGACTGTATCCTCTAGGAGACGACAATACTAATACAATCTGTGTCATGTCGACAACAATGCTTCTGCAGACAACTTCTGTAAATTTCGCCATTCGAGGGCGTCAGTTTCCTTTACGTAATTTGTGTTGCAGAGCCAGTACCTAAACGTTAACGCTTGGTTATTATGTCAAATGTTGACAGTGCCAGGTCTAGCATCGGCCTTGCAAAGTTACATCATTATTATGTGCTTGCATATCACAGGAACTGATGGACGCTAACAGAAAGTGCCAAACTCGTCGCCTAATTTTGGGCTGACTTAATTTAAATTGTCATCGACACGCTAAGAAGAATCGGCCGTCGAGCTAACTCTGTGCTCTGTTGATTTTAGATACTCTTTTTGCATATTATTCCATCATCATCATCATTTCAGCCGAAAGACGTCCACTGCTGGACATAGGCCTCCCCCAAGTGTCGCCACATTGACCGGTCCCGTGCCACCTAATCAAATCAACCATCACTCATGTTATATCATAGTAAATATTTATAGTTATTTAGAGTGGGTTTCACCGAATAAACTATCCGCGATCAGCATATCTAAATGGTATCTAAGTGCCAAAATTCCATAGCAATTATAACACTGACAGTTCTTGGATTCGTGTTCTTTGATGGAATTCGTGCAACCAGGTAAATGCCGCAATGTATTAGAGACATTAAAAAAATATAATGTCTACTGCTGAACAAGGTTAAACTATCAAAGGGCAATTTAATTGATATATCGATCAGCTAGTATTTATTGATGACTGCTTCTTCGTATCCACGTGTATTGAAAGAGCATGAATACTGTGTATTGGCTTCTTAAAATATATTAACCTGGATTCCGCGACCGCAACGCAATAGCGGGCGAAGTTAATTAAGTGTTACTCATTTTCTATTTAAAATAACATTTATCATGACACGTAATACTTCGTATTACTTTTAGGTTGATCAAGTGCCGGACATTCAATGCGGTTGTATTTGTTTAACAATAGACCCGATGCCAAATAATACAAACTTGAGAACGTGATAAATAATATATTACTAAAGGAAATTTCAGAGGATCATTAGATTCTAAAATTACCACCTTTTGTTTTCAGATGGGAAATCATCAAATGACTTCTCCCGCTCCGGGCAGAGCGGAAGGGAGTGTCAGACTTGTACTGACTAAAACCCATCCATGTTCCTTCCTTGCCCTTTGTGTTCCAGGGCCGCGGTATCTCTTTCGAACAGTCCCGCAGCCCTGGCCTACCCCCTACATCCAAACATAAATACATACAAACTTTACCTCTTAAAATAAATAGGCTTATTAGGGTTTCAATGGGGTTAAATGAACTTAAAGGGTTGTATTGATCATTTTAATGATTACGATTCTGTAAATACATACGTGTTACTTGCGCGAATCATATTGTCGTCAACATACAACCTGACACTGACCTGCAAATTGCAAAAAACGTAAGAATATTTGAATTTCGCGGGCTACCCTGACGCTGTTACCTTAAAGCGATAAAGTATGTATTCTAAAGAGGTCCACTTGAATTTACCGACATTTTCGGCTGTATCGATGAGTACCGACCCGAACAAGTGAGTAGTACGCATCACTATAAAGTTTATAGTAGTAGTATCTCAATATAGGCGGAAGTATGCAAACAACCAGATTGTGTAGGAAATCAAAATCGATTAGGCTGAAAATAGTTTATTCACAACGATAAGATTTACCTAATTTGATATCTTCATCATGGAGATAAAGACATTCTTTCCAGATTATCCCGCACTATTTCAAGTACGTACATTACTGAAACTCGTACAAAAAGATAAGAAGATCAGTGTGAAATATCATATTTAGTTATCTAATCTATTACGTCAGCTAATCGTATTGCACTAACCATGAACGTCCTCATCTCATGGTCGGCCGCCAAACATTAACCTAAATCAGTCAGAAATTTGGTGTTACAACACCAAAAAATATATATTTCCGGTTAGAGCGGTTTCGGACTAGCGCATTTTGTAGCGCGTCTAAGCACGTATTGGTTTTATTTTGTGAATTGTGTGTCTCGCAGGTCAACCTAGGAGGTTGTAGTCTGCTTAACCGGACCATCCGGTGTCTTGAGTGTAAGGCCTCCAGCCAGTGCAAAAAACTTACTAACTAAGCGACTACACGCTAAAGGCACCCCCTGTTGGGTACGAGCTTCAGCTTAGGGTGTACACGCATTGGCTTACGCCACTTGCTTATAAATATGGAGTGTTCGCGGATCACACTTATAAGTGCGTTAGCGCTCGAACGAGTTACGCTTGCGCTTATACGCGTCTACACGCGATTCCAAAAACGACCGTATACGCGCCAAAAATACGCTAATCTTAAACCTTACTTTAGCGTGCCGACGATCGATAACTAGCTGCAAACACCTTATTTTAAGAATAGTATCATAAATAAGACAAAAAACTGACCTGAAACACATCCACAGGCTCATCGAACCTCTCCACATCATACAACTTAGATTCCTTCTCCTCATACATCAGTCCCTTGATGCTGCATGCTTTGAACACCATGAGGTTTTTGGTCAGAGTGCCAGTTTTGTCCGAGAACAGCACTTCCACTTGCCCCAACTCTTCGTTCAAATCTGATGTGTTTGCTGCGGCAGGTTTACCCGTCTCTTCACAACGGAGGTCTTCGTCCCAGGCTATGAATAGCGATCCTGTAGAAGGGGAATATGTGTGTAATATTTGGGACGAAGCTTGAAACCATGCTTTTCATATGTTATATTTTATATATCTTTGTTTTAAGTGCAGTCAATGAATGAGATAGGTATGCAGGCTGCAAATCACAACTGCCTTGCGTTAACTGAAGAGTTAAATCTTTTAAATCGCTCCTAAAGCGTGTCGAAATCGTATAATATGTACTATAAGTTATTAGTAGGTACAATTACACTAAGACATCAAAAGTAAAGCAAATATTATTGATTATGGTCCGCATACCATACTCTTTCTTAAATATACAAATCCGAAAAACCAAAAAGTACTTACCAATAAACTTATAGAGCTCTATGGTCACGTACAACGACATAGGTATAATATAATAGTACAGTAACAGAAACGAGAACAGATCTTGAAGTACATAGCTCAACGGTACCGGCTGTGGGGCCCCGGGACCAAGGTATATATCCCTTTCTGGGTTATGTAGCTCGATCAAGAGCTTGGCGACCAAAGACACCAATATTTCGACGATTAAAAGACCTATGAAGTAGAGGAGGGACTGGTTGATTGCCAGTTCGCTTGACGAGAATTTGTTCCCTGTGTATTTTGAGTTGAGAGCTAGTTTTGTTTCTTCGCCTGTAACAAAAGTATTTGATTTAATATTTTAGACTAGGGGTTTCGCCCGCGTGGATGTTGGTTATCGCGACCAAAAGTAATCATGAAATTTTGATCCCGTACCCGCAACAAAAACTTGACAAATGATATACTAAAACCTTCCTCAAAAACCACTCTATCCATTGGTGAAAACAGCATAAAAATCAGTGCAGGAGTTTTTGAGTTTATCGCGAGCAGACGGACAGATGCGGCGGAGGACTTTGTTTTATGATATGTAGTGAATCACTAGTGATAGTGATATAGAAACTCACCTGGATCCGAAGATACTAGAACCTGATGGTAATATATTGGGAAATGACTTGGCTAATGATGACAAAGGTAGTTTAGAAAAACCAGTGATCGCCCGATGGAAGTTTTAAAAACCGGCCGAGTGCGAGTCGGAGTCGCGCATGAAGGGTTCCATATCATCGTAGTAGGGGAGCCCCCTTTAATTTTTTTTTATGGCGGTAACAGAAATAACATTCTTGGAAAAATTCAACTGCCTACCTATTACGGATCATGAGATACAGTTTGCTGACAGACTGACAGATGGACGGACGGACGGACAGTGGAGGCTTAGTAATAGGATCCCGTTGACTACCCTTCGGGTACGGAACCCTAAAAAGTATTTTTACTTTTCGTGGGCTTATTTAATACATTCTCCAACAGTGAAAGCTTAATGTTTATACACGGTGTAAAAACCCCAAGTAAAAAAAAAAATGGTGGGCCATACAAAATTACCAACTAACTAATTAGTTGTTTAAACTTACCCGTATAAATAGCGCATCCTATAGCCCACTCAGTGTTCTTCACCCTAGATCCCCTGAGCATCAGATGGTCAGGACTGAGCACCAAGCTGTCCTGGTAGGGGATCTCCAACCTTCCGTAGAACGTGTACAAATCTGCCACAGGGTTGGGCACCTCTATCCGCATACCTTGCGGAAGAATATCTAAGGGATAAAGAGCGTAAAGCTAGAATTAGCATTAGCATCATCATCATCATCATCATTTCAGCCGAAAGACGTCCACTGCTGGACATAGGTAACTCAAGAGTCGCCACATTGACCGGTCCCGTGCGATTCGCATCCAGCGGATCTCCGCAACCTTCACCAGGTCATCGGTCTATGTGGGAGGCCTTCCAACACAACGTCTTCCGATTCGCGGTCACCACTCCAGAACTTTACGGCCCCATCGCTCATCCGTTGTGCGAGCAATGTGCGCTGCCCACTGCCACTTAAGTTTGGCAATTCTTCGGGCTACGTCAGTTACCTTGGTTCTCTTGCGGATGTCCTAATGTCTGATTTGATCACGCAAGGAAATTCCGAGCACAGCCCTCTCCATTGCCTTTTGGCTGACTTTAAGCCTTCTGACGAGGCCCATTGTGAGCGACCACGTTTCGGTCCCGCATGTAATCACTGGCAACACATACTGGTCATAGACTTTTGTTTTGAGACACTGCGGTAAGTTGGACGAGAAGATACCACGCAACTTCCCGACTGCATTAGCATCATCAGCAGATAAAATTCTCACAGCAGGACTCAGACATAGTCTCTATGAGGTAGTGGTGTATGACCTATCATGCGGGCCCAGTGCGGTTTAAGAACATGCCGGTTTCCTCGCGATGAGTTCCATCACTGTTTGACTTGCTTTTGTCGACTTATTCTATGAGCTGCCATCAATTCTCATATGATCAGTTAGTTTGATTTTAAGTACAGTCGGTCTTTTTTTTCGGTTGGGGAATCATCAAATGACCCCTCCCGCTCTGGGTGGAGCGGAAGGGAGTGTCAGACTGACTAAAGCCTATCCATGTTCCTTCTGACTCCTTTGTGTTCCAGGGCCGCGGTATCTCTTACGAACAGTCCTGCAGCCCTGGCAGCAAGTACAGCACACCACACGATGCACATAGTTACGTCAAATATGAATCATGATTGACGTTATACACGAGTGATAAAAAGATAGGTACAACCGAGTGCACTTACGGATTGCCACTTTCAACCTTATGCCTTAAGTAATAAGATTGAAAATCGGACCGTCATCGTCAATGAACTCGGTAGTACATTAAAAAAACGTCAAAAATTATCAAGTTATCTACGTGAGTTCATAAATTTTTAATGTCCTGTTGTTTTGAATATTTTGATAACGTTTTAATCGACAGATTATTGTGTTTTTCGGAGTCTTTGTTCCTTGGGTACAGGTCCCTCCGCCGATGGTTAGCGGAAAGTATAAATAGCAACTAGAAGAGTTATTTGTTAGTGTGTAGCACTAACTAGTCGAGAGTTCTTGCCGGCAGAGTGAACAGTTAGCGATCAATTATTTATGCAGGGTGTCATAGAATAAGTGCTATACCTCTTAGGTGGTGATTCAGACCATCAAACTAAACTACTTTACCAAAGCAACATGGGTCATCGGTCAAGGTCAATCTATTCATACACGAAATCTCTTAAGGGGACATTGTACTCATCATACGAACAACTTTCACTATGGGACCACACCTGAAATCTCAAAACAAATCAGCTGTTGCCTATATTTTGACGAGTTATGCGAACATAAATGTAAGCAGTAGCTGATTTTTTTCGCGATTTCACGTTTGGTCCCATATTGAAAGTTGTTCGTAATGATGAGTACAATGTCCCCTTAAGAGATTTCGTGTATGAATAGATTGACTTTATATATTTCTTGAGCGACAAAGAAAAGAGGTGTGAGACAGGGAGACGTCATATCTCCGAAACTGTTCACCGCTGTACTGGAAGATGTCTTCAAGGTTCTGGACTGGAGAGGGTAAGGCATCAATGTCAATGGCGAGTATTTCTCTCACCTTCGGTTGGCGACGATATAGTGGTTATGGCTGAGACCATGGAGGACCTCAGTACAATGCTCGATGACCTCAGTAGAGCTTCCGAAAGAGTGAGTCTTAAAATGAACATGGACAAAACCAAGGTCATGTTGAATGCCCATGTAACACCCACTCCTATCAAGATCGGAGACTCTACAATCGAAGTTGTAGACGATTATGTCTACCTGGGACAAACGGTCCAGTTAGGTAGGTCTAACTTCGAGAAAGAGGTCAATCGTCGAATCTGACTGGGCTGGGCAGCGTTCGGGAAGTTGCGTATCTTCTCGTCCAACTAACCGCAGTGTCTCAATACGAAAGTCTATGACCAGTGTGTGTTGCCAGTGATTACATACGGGACCGAAACGTGGTCGCTCACAATGGGCCCATCAAAAGGCTTAAAGTCACCCAAAAGCCAATGGAGAGGACAATGCTCGGAGTTCTCTTGCGTAATCGAATCAGAAATGAGGACATACGCAAGAAAACCAAGGTTATCGACGTAGCCCGAAGAATTGCCAAACTTAAGTGGCAATGGGTAGGGCACATTGCTCGCAGAACGGATGGCCGATGTGGCCGTAAAGTTCTGGAGTGGCCACCGCAACCCGGAAGACGTTGCGTTGGAAAGCCTCCCACTAGGTGGACCGATGACCTGGTGAAGGTTGCGGGGATCCGCTGGATGCGAATCGCACGGGACCGGTCAATGTGGCGACACTGGAGGTCTATGTCCAGCAGTGGACGTCTTTCGGCTGAAATTATGATGATGAAAGAGAAGAGCGTCGTCGGTAGTGGGACTAGCTCCTTATGCTAAGTGAGCGAGTAAGGATGACAAAGAAAAGTGAATTTGCGATGATCGCACAAATAAAAGCACTTATGATTTCCCAAATACCTTTATTACCACAATCACAAGGTGGTGAAATGTACAAAACACACACACACGTGTAACAATTATACTTATCTTATATATTAATGAGTATAAAACATTTTTAAGCTTAATTTGTTTATTATGGCTACTGTGTACAGAAGTTCCGATGTACCGATTCAAACATAAAATACGAATAAACAGTTGTGACAATTTAAGTTCAACAAACCATGAATTTTGAGCGTTTTCTTTAGTCAGTCGGAAAGAGCATTTAAAATCCAATGCATTAACAAAGGTGCGTATAAAACTACCTTTTATTCGCTTTTATATGTTTGGTAATGCTCTTTCCGACCAGCTCAAGCCGCGTCGATAAGTGTCATTTTCCAAATATTTTAGCAATTCTGAAAGTTTTAATAAACTTACACACATGTTATGAACACAACACAAAACACACACAGTTAACAGATGAGTACACACACACACACAAGCCTTTTGAATACCGTGATAGATAAGAAACCGTTTGAAGACAATGAAAATCCAATTGTAGTCACACAAATTATGAAAAAGTCCTCAAATACCTGGTGTAAACCCGACCAGCGGTGGGGGTACCCTCAAAGTCTTCAGATTCGTCTCTCCGTCTAAGTTGGCTGTCGTGACGTAACATTTTCCCGTCTCCCCTGCGGAGCAGAGCAGTACTAAGTCGGCCGGGACTTCTTTCCCCCGTCGCACTCGGACCAGGGTGCCAGGCGCGATCGAAGAGTTGCGGACTTCGTTGATCACGCCTTTGCGGACTATTTCCACTGTTGAATAAAAAGTTAATGTTAGGTCGTTAATTGAAATATCATTAGGGTAAGTAGTGTCCGGACTTAGCTACGGCGATCGGCTTGAACCGGACATAAATAATTTTATGTCCATGCGACGCCAAAAGTGGAAGCCTCAAAAACAACTTACACCTATATTTCAGGTCACCGTATCATACTATGACCGTGCTAGGAACGTGTCAGGCAAAATAATATTATTTGTATTGAAAAGTATGAGACTATTCACACTTGACAGTTCCGCAGCCCCGGACCTGGTGGGGGCAAACCGGGGCAACTGTTTTTATTTTTATAAACGATGCGATGAAGATTTTCTATGTGGAGGGCCACAGAATGATATACTGAATACGTGGTAACTGTTTTGGCGTCGGTGTCCCTTCCACCCCGTATTTGTTTTTTTTTTTTTAGATTTATCTCAAACGCTGGAGAGGGGCGCCACTACGAAGTTTCTGCCCCGGTTCGAAAAAATCGTAGATCCGGGTCTGCCGTTCCGTCACCAACCACCATCGCGTGGCATGCACGGAGCGTATCGTCATGGACAAAATATTTTCGCCGACAATTGTTGACGCTCCCCGTTATGCGGGGGTATGATACGCTGTTGATACGTTCTAGTGGCAAAGTAGCACAGATTAATATATCGACTGATTTTTCGTGCTTGATACGTTCATAGTACGGTCATGGTATGGTACGGTGTAGTGGGCAAACTGTTTTATAAAACTTCATCATTCACCTAACTGCCGTTATTTCAAGGAAGTCTTATAATAGGAAAGGGTGTTCCCTTTACCTATATATCAGATAACGTAACAACATCCTTTGAAGGTGTGAACAGGAAAATACGTCGTTAAATTAGCCTTTTTTACTTCGACGAATGTAGATTAGATAAATTATTTTAATACAAAAGCGATAAATATTATCATGTCTATCCAAAGGGTGTAGAGAGACTCATAACGAAGCCGAAAGGCACTTGTTCTCTCCGTCAATGCGATAATTTTTTTGCTATAGACCATACCTGGGAACCTTCTAGTTACGGGGATATTGGGGGTCAAAGTTCCAACTTTTTCACAAGTTTTTTTTTTAAATACATGTTTCTAATGTATCTTACATTAGAAACATGTATTTAAAAAAAAAAACTTGTGAAAAAGTTCAGTCAGTCCAAAAAAAAAGTCGATTTCCAGGACTAATTTTTGCGTAAAGTTACTTAGTTTGATGTACCTAATGCTTGGTTGACGACTTCGTGAAGAGTCTGTTTACACCCTGTACATAACACAATATTATTAAAGTTTACTATATCTGCGGTTCAACCACTAGAGGTCTTTCTAAATAGCGTGATGTCAAGATAAAGAAATGTCTACATCTCTTGAGATGCATCAGGCCAAGGTCGAACGGTATCGATAGCGATGAACTTAAACAGATAAGTTGGGAAATCAATTCCTTTACTCATTGGTTTTATCTACAAAACATCAGGCTTTAAATATGTGTTTGTTTATGTTTTCGAGCGTATGGCACTCTTGGGCTGCAGCTGAAAATCAGCGTCAGGTGGTACACTTGTGTTGCCATCTGGCATTATGCTGAGCTGAGGCCCTTTTGGCATTATTTGATTGTTTGTTTATTTATTTTGTATAATTTTTCAGGTGTTATTATATTAATGCCAAATAAAAACAATTTTCTTTCTTTCTTTCTGTGTACCGTACCTGGTGGGATCACAAAACCTTCCTAGTAGTCACTTCATAATACGGGGTGACACGACTTTTTTTTGGGGTGAAAAGTCACGTTTTACGGTAGGACTCAATGTATCGCATTCAAAACATTGTGCTGATGGATGGATTGAATAGTGCGGGGGTCGTGAAGGTGTCTTAGGTAAAAAAAATACATTAAAAACATGTATTTAAAAAAAATCTTGTGAAAAAGTTGGAACTTTGACCCCCAATATCTCGGTAACTAGAAGGTATGGTCCAGAGCAAAAAAAATATCGCAATGACGGGGAGAACCTTTCAGTTTCGTTAAGAGTCTTTTTACACCCTTTATAAGAAACTTTTGTGTAATGTACTAAGATCTCATGACCGCCAGACCTACGTCATTTTATAAAAGCTGAAAATTTCTGTGGTGTAACTTGTTGTAACTATAAGTAAGAACAATTGGATATTATGAAAAGTGGGCCGTGGTGGCTTTGGCAGATAACAAGTAACAAGGTGTGCTAAATAGCTGCTAAGTTACGCATTACTATAAAGCGTGATTTTTTATAAAGGGTGTAAACAGACTCTTAACGAAGCCGAAAGGCACTCTTTCTCTCCGTCATTGCGACGATGTTCTAGACCATACCTGGGAACCTTCTGGTTACGGAGATATTGGTGGTCAAAGTTCCAACTTTTTCACAACTTTTTTTTTAAATACGTGTTTTTGATGTAAGATTTTTACTTTAAACACCTCCACGACCCCCTTACTATTCATTCGATCCATCAGAACAATGTTTTGAGTGCGTTACATTGAGTCCTACCGTAAAACGTGATACATCAGCCCAAAAAAAAAAGTCGTTTCCCAGCACTATTTTTTGCGTAAATTTACTTAGTTTGATGTACATAATGCTTGGTTGACGGCTTCGTTAGGCTAGTATGATGATTCTCCTCCTCCACTGCCATACGCTTTGTGTGGTGGAAACCCACCGCAAGACACCTTTAAAGTTGGTAGTGAACTCTACAGGATACTGTTTGAATAAATTAGTTGTCGGCTATAAGCGATGCCTAATTATTTTTTTTGAAATTTCGCGAAAAATATTTTTTTTTCAGTTAGACGAGCTAGTGATGGTAAGCCATGTTTCTTAATTCACAATCAACACAAGGAAATTGTCAACATGTCCCTTTTTCATAAAAAAAATGTTTTCCTGAAAATATACCTAATCAATTAATCTCTATTATTGATGAAGCGGACTAATTAATAAGTGCTTGTATAATAGGCAGACCGCATTAGCTATGGATGCTCGATTGAATGCTTCCCTCATTAGTTCATTGCGGAATGATCGACATAACAATCGTCATAGTCATTAGTTAGATCCTTGGTATCTATTTAGTCTATGCGCGCCCCTTAGTACTTGATAGTAGTATTTAATATTCTAAGCGAAATACAGGGTGTAAACAGGCTCTTAACGAAGCCGCCGAAAGGCACTTGTTCTTCCCGTCATTGCGATATTTTTTTTTGTTCTAGACCATACCTGGGAACCTTCTAGTTACGGAGATATTGGGAGTCAAAGTTACAACTTTTTCACAAGTTTTTTTTTTTTAAATACATGTTTTTAATGTATTTTACTTAAGACACCTTCACGACCTCCGTACTATTCAATCCATTGATCAGCACAATGTTTTAAATGTGTTACTTTGAGTCCGACCGTAAAACGTGATTATTCATCCCAAAAAAAAAGGCGTTTCCCAGCAATAATTTTTGCGTAAAGTTACTTAGTTTGATGTACAGAATGCTTGGTTGACGGCTTCGTGAAGAGTCTCTTTACACCCTGTATACTCGATCTACGACTTCGGTGAATACCGCTTTTTCCTAACTATAAAGTACTGTGAAATGTGAGAGGAATTCAAGAAAGTATTTTTTTTTTTTTCAAAAATTCAAGTCTGCTATTTTGTAGCTAGAAAATAAAATTTATTGTTTTTTTTTTATTTTCTAGCTACAAAGTACCAACCAACCAACCAACTACACCAACCAACTACTTTACCAACAACTTTGAACCAACACACAAACAACAACACACAACAACAACAAATGTTGGTACAACTGTACCAACTACTTTGTAGCTAGAAAATAAAATTAGCTACAAAGTAGGTTTGGGTGCATAGTATGCTAATCATTATTGCTTTTCCTGCATCTGCATATTTGTGCAGGCGGGATGGCATCCTGCACCTAAAACTACATATTTTGCATAATATTTAAAGTCATGGCTTTCCGCAAAGTAACGCCTGATTCTGTAACTTATCTTGTAACTACAAGTTATGATATCATCATTTGTCATCATCATAGGCAAAGAAGAAAAATTGCGAGAAATCGGTGTACACACATTTAAAAAAAGATGAAGGCCAAATACATAACCTCCTCCTTTTTTTTAAGGCGGTTAAAAAATCTCTTATCAGTTAATTCTTTTACGACGCTATAATAGTGTCTGCTAAAATAATTTTCTAAAAACTTACATAAATATCAATTTATCATATAAAGAATCAGCATTGCCACCCAACGTGGCAATGCTGCACAGCCTTCTGGGCACTTTTCCTGTTGACAGCGATGTGGACGAATTTTTTGACGGGCTGTAACCCTTTTGATACTTGTACAGGATCAGAGCCCATTCGTCCCCTAAAATTCGTCCCCCAGCATAAAAGTTGTAGATTCGGCCCCTATATATATTTATTACTATTATAGATTTGTAGCTTGTAAATAATGTACAAATCAATAAAATTTCATTTCAACTCATTAATCATATCTAATAATAATCAGTTATTTTATAATTTATAATTGAAGCGAAATGATTCAGAACTGACTAAACCCTTACAAATGCCGTGCCTATTTACTTTGCGGAATTCCCTAACGTATGAAGTACTAACTGATTGAATAGTCGAATCATGGAAAGATAAAAGATAACTGTTGGCTGCAACATTCAAGGCTTGCAAGATAGGGATTGTGTGTATTTCAGTAGTATCCGTTACAAAAAGCTATCTATTTTTGTAAATATTTATGGCAATGGAAGGTCATAAATAATATTTGCATCTGCTCTTAAAATGGAATATTTTATTGGTGATTAGTGATCTCACAAAAGTGTAAACGAAGCCAATACTCAGGATGCAAATATTATTGTTCATAAAAATCTCTAAAACTTAATACCAATATTCAACCGGGGAACCGAACCCAGGACTAGGTCCCCGCGATTGGCAGTAGTGCCTGCTACAGAAACGCACTATTGGCTTCTCAACACTTGGTTTAGCACTTTTAGCAGCAATATTAAGAGATACTTTGGTGACGTTTTATCATCATTCTCTCTGCTCTCCTTCCACTTGTACTGATTAGGGCCAAACCGATTTAGGGCCTTAACGGGTGAAGTCACATTTACACACACAAATTAGCGTATTCGCGTATCTCTATCTTATCTCATTCTGTCACGTCCGACGTCCGGTCGCAAGCATCCGCATTCATTCGCATAGGACGCACTTTAACGTGCGATTGTACCTCTCACTTTAGTGAGCTGTAATTCTGTGTGAAAGATGCCCGAAAATCCTGATCTGTGTGTGTAAATGTGTTTTCACCCTAAGAGATCGTACTTGGGAGAAGCCCATCACACTATCTAAACGCTGCAACCCAGAATCAACAGTAGCGACGCCTAGAAAAGGTTCCAAAGCAATGGCTCGACAAATCCGGAGAAACAAATAAACTGTCTTGGATCCTGATGAAAATATCAGAAAAGAACAGCGGACGAAATGGCTTTGTCATTGTCTTGACGTAAAAACCACAAGGAACATGGCTACAGTAAACGTGAACCACAACAAACCACACACGCACTGGTATTCAAGAACGACTCTTCGCTGTGCGGACACATAGCATTGAATGGGGCGCTGTGATTGGTTAACGTTGTGAAGCGACTTCACTCGGGTTGACTGACTGACATATCTGTGAGTTCATTATAATGAGCGCATAGTGTCGTTCGTCCCTCAAGTATTGTTTATGAATTGGTGTTTGGGACACTGTGCGTCCGCGCGCACTGAGTAACATTCATGAATACCGGTGACAATTTCGACAATGGTGTTTGTTTACATTATCAGTTGTTATCTCACCTATCTGGTTGTTGACCTTGTTATCAGCTTTGTGCCGCAGCCAGTCTTCATAGCCTTGCTTTATGGAAGTTACCAACACCACGAAGCTGAGGGGCAGTATACTTGTGAATGGGGATACTGGACTATCTGCAAAAAAAGTTTTTTTTACATAAATGGTATAATGAAAGAAGAAAATTCTATAAGGCCAAAGACGTCGAACCGATGACGTTTGAGGTAGACGTGTTCTTGAGTGGAGACCTCGAATGGGCAAGCGTAAGGTGGGTCGCCCTAAGGCTATACATATCTTCATCATTCCAGCCGAAAGACGTCCACTGCTGGATATAGGCCTCCCCCAAGTGTCGCCATATTGACCGGTCCCGGCTATACATATCGTCAGGAAAGAAGTCAACTCGCCAATCTGTAAATCTCAAATTGTTGAGGCCGACACATTGATTAGTTTACCTCTGTGGAAACTTATTATTTTTGAAATTATGCACAAAATATGGTATATGGTATCTATGTGTATATATGGTATCTATGTGTATATATGGTATCTATGTGTTTACAATGTCTCAGGAAAATAATTAATGTTTAGCTATTATTTAGCCACGAACTTCTTCGATTCATGTCCAAGTTAAAACTGCCAAAATTTCACATTGGTTAGTTGACCATTGTACAAACGATATGTGGAGCGACAATGTTCGCAAGTTAGCTGGAGCGGCTGTATGGGAGTTGAGGGGAATAGAGTTGAATGGCTTGTTCGCAAGTTAGCTGGAGCGGCTGTATGGGAGTTGAGGGGAATAGAGTTGAATGGCTTGCAATTGGAGAATCCTATGTCCAGCAGTGTACTGTTATGCGTTGATGATGATGACGAAATAGGTCGTTATGGTATATTTCGCAAGAATGAATGTCCTGTAATCTTCCTGCGTTTACCCTTTCAACTAAACTAATTTTATAGCGCGATAGTGTGTGAGCCTGCCAATTTTATAACTTAATTCACCCAATCACTGAGTAGAAAATTTACATATTGACAAAAACGTGGACCTTGACAATGGAAAATCTATGACATTCAGTAATAATATCCCCAGGAGTTATACCAGATCGAAAAGTTGATAATGCTAGTCTAAATTACAGGCTAAATCTAAATTATATCACATGATTGTAAGCATTAATTATCATAACGTAATATTTGATTCTTGTGTAAATCATTATCATCTAAGAAATCATTAGCATCGAAAGGCTATCAAAGTCTATTGCTTTGAGAGACGCACTCAAAGTAGTCTGACTTTCAGTAGTTTCGGCCTACCCTCAACGGAGAAAAAGAATGAGTTTATGTAACTATTTATTTATGAGGATTTATATAATGGGTGTAAATAGACCTTTAACGAAGCCGAAAGGCACTTGTGCTCCGCAATTACGACCATTTTTAGGGTTCCGTACCTCAAAGGGTAAAAAAGGGAACCCTTATAAGATCACTCTCTTGTCCGTTTGTCTGTCCGTGCATCACCACCGATTTTATATATTTAGGAAAGGGTGGACCTAGCAAGTTGAAATTTATACCAGATACTGAGGCCCATTGTCCCTATTAGGTGTATAAAAATCAAGGTTTAGAGTCAACACGATAAAAAAATATGGGTTAATTTAGATTTTCGACGAACTTTTAAGTCTTACCTTAATTTTCAGCTTTTTATATTTTTCGAACTTTTCCCTTTACTTGTGTTGTAAGACCTTGCTTTTAACCAAAATTGACAGTTGTAGGTCAACCGAAAGTACCCTAAAGGTTTTGGGTCGAAAGCCTATATGTCAGCTCCCGTTGACCTAGAATCACGAAATTTGGCAAGAAGCAATGTGTTACAGCACATGTAAAGGAAAAAATCTGAGAACCGCAAATATGTAGTTTAATAACAAAATACCTACAAGTTTATACGGAACCCTCGGTCCGCGATTCCAACTCGCCCTTGGCCGGTTTTTTGTTCTGGACCTGGGCACGTCTTTAGTTACAGAGATATTGGAGGTCAAAGTTCCAACCTTATCACAAGTTTCAAAAAAAAAAACACGTGTGATGTTATAACTTCGCTTTAAATACTTTCACGATCCTACACTATTCAATGTTTTCATCAGTATAATTAATTGAGTACCTACATTAAATTGAGTTTTACCGTAAAAAAAGTTGTTTCCCAGCAGTCGTTATATTGCGTAGTGTTACTTAGTTTAATTAGGCTTCGTAAAGGGCCCGTTTACACCTTGTATGTTTGGGTTAATATTAGTAAATTATTGCTAAATAAATGAATATTGATTAAAGCACTCTGCCTTAATCAATATTCCATATCCTTTGAGTAATACCAAAACTATTTCGGACACATTCACTTGATAAGATAACCCTTTAAGTATATCGTAATACGCGGACACAGTATAAATAATAATGAACACATGGGTACTATTATCTATTGATTAGTACCAAAATAATTTATGTGGCTATTGCTATATTTGATAGGTAAGACCAAGTAAGGTAAGGTAGTAACTACTTATGCCCCGGACATTCATTTAGAGTACTAAGACTATATTTATATTAAGTATGTTTGCAGCTTTTTGCCAAATGTAGGAGTGTACCGACCTGTATCAAGTACCTAATAGCACTTGCCCGCGACTTTGTCCGCAAAAATTATGATAGCTCGGCTAATATAAGCATGATATGATATATAACTAACTAACTAATTTATAGCATTTGGGTAATTATTTTTATTTTTTATTAATTAGAGAACAAAACAAGTTCCGGAGTCTCTACATAAAAACTTACAAGCAAAGGCGTTTTTTTATAATATTAGTATAGATTATCCCGAACAGAGTGCATTCAAAATTAGCTGCGGGACTGTTTGAAAGAGATACCGCGGCCCTGGAACACAAAGGGCAAGGAAGGAACATGGATGGGTTTTAGTCAGTACAAGTCTGACACTCCCTTGAACGGGAGAAGTCATTTCATGATTTCCAATCAATTCAAAATTAAGACCATTCGTTGGATAGTAATTGGAAAGGACTTCGGAGAACCTAAAACTTCGGACTCAGACTTTTGCATACAAGAGTGAAGTGGGATGACACTAAACTAAAGTTGACCAAGACAGTTGCTCCTAGTTCCTGAATGGAGAATTTGAAGTTGAGAACTGTATTCCTAATTTAAATCTTATTTGACTGCACTTAAAATACTTAGAAGTTCAATATGAGTCAGCATTCCATATTGCCTTCACGGGGTTTTACCAGGATTTTCGTACAGATAACGGCTATCAAAAACAAACTATCTTCTGATATGCCTAACGAATATCAAAAATGATTTATCGTTTAGCAAATCATTATTAACTGGTTTATTAGAAATAGTCCATTATGCAGATACTTTAGAAGCAAAGGCCAACAGACAGTTTGTTCCAGAAAACGAAACAAAAAATTAGTTGTCTGTAAAGTTGGTTTACGGGCGCTAGTTTAACGAGACAACGTCATAAAATCGAGTGGAAGACAGATAGATGCGGCGCAAGCGTAACGGGACACTTTTTCGTGCATGCAGCCGGCGTTCATCGATTTATTAGACGTTGTCACGTCAAAAGATTTCTCAATTGTTTATAGACTACGACAATTGTAACGAAGAATAGCATGCTCTACAATAAATGCTTTTAAAGTAACCGTCATGGGAAATAATTGTTTTTCAAATTGACATGTTACGTCGGTTTGTTTATTACATACATTCGAATATGCGGACTATTCAATTTGGTAATCAATCCATCATCATTATTCTCTTGCCTTTATCCCAATTCATTTGAGGTCGGCGCAGCATGTCTTCTTCTTCCATACTATTACTCGTCATCGCATCAGACACCTCCTTTCTTGCCATATCATTCTTTCTTATACTTAATCAACATGCGAATCAATAAATTCCCCTGACATCATAATTATGAGCAGGCAGCAAGAATACTGGCTTCGCAAATACTTTGAAACGTATATTTACTTGAACCAAGAAACATACCTTCCAATTAAATTAAAAATACCAATTATGGTGTTCTTTGATAGCGACTCTTGTGTTACCAGGTATTCCGATCGATTATCTACTACACATATAAGCTTAAGTTATAAGCTTTGAAGTGCAAAACTTCTGCCAGGGCTGCGGGACTGTTCGAAAGAGATACCGCGGCCCTGGAACACAAAGGGCAAGGAAGGAACATGGATGGGTTTTAGTCAGTACAAGTCTGATACTCCCTTCCGCTCTGCCCAGAGCGGGAAAAGTTATTTGCGGATTGCCCATCCGAAAAGAAAAAAAAAAGGTGCAAAACTTGATAAACAAGCCTGCTGAGTTGAAAGAATAATATTCAATTCTGAGTGTAAAGAGTGTAATAAGACTCTTAACGAAGCCGAAAGGCACTTGTTCTCCCCGTCATTGTGATCATTTTATTGTTCTAGACCATACCTGGGAACTTTCTAGTTACGGAGATATAAGGGGTCAAAGTTCCAACTTTTTCCCATTTTTTTTAAAATACTTGTTTGTAACGTATTTGTTTTACTTAAGACACCTTCACAACCCCCGTACTATTCAATCTATCCATCAGCACAATGTTTTGAATGCGTTACATTGAGTCCTACCGTAAAACGTGACTTTTCACCCCAAAAAAAAGTCATTTCGTAGCAATAATTTTTGCGTAAAGTTACTTAG
Organism: Lycophotia porphyrea; assembly: GCA_950005105.1. Taxonomy (NCBI): domain Eukaryota; kingdom Metazoa; phylum Arthropoda; class Insecta; order Lepidoptera; family Noctuidae; genus Lycophotia; species Lycophotia porphyrea. Next base: position 16,497,250 of record OX465393.1, read on the forward strand.
TTTGATGTACATAATGCTTGGTTAACGGCTTCGTGAAGAGTCCGATCACACCCTGTATGGTACATAAAGATCAGGGGTGCGAGGTGGAGATGGTGGTGGGTTTGCAGAGCAGAGGTATGAGGGTGTAAAGTTCACATCCATTGAAAAGAGATTTTTTCGCACTAAACGTGCTCAATGCTCCTATCCTTTTCTATCAGGGTCTTATAGGAGCATGGAATCGCATTTTCCCATGCTCCTATAAGATCCTGATAGAAAAGGATATGCTAGATGAGGTGCACCCTGCCGCGTACCTATACCTACATTGGTTTGTAAGTTTATAAGTGAGATGATTAAGTATCGCCAGCCCGGATGAAACGCATTATCATACCCTAATTCTTATCAGCACATTATTATTTGCCTTGGGCTTTTCCAAAATTTCAATAGATTATGTTTGTGTCATTTCACAATACCTAAGTCAATTACTATGTTCATCGCGATTAGCCTGCTCAAGAATAAATTGTTGGAAGCTCTATCCTCTATCCAACACCCTGTATAACTGTAACAGGCTGTTTCAATTGGGGTCACGAACTTGGAAGCATCCTATAGTTACAAAATAATGACAACATTAGTGTCTAATAAAATATGTATTGGTGAGAACAAATTATCAAACACACTCATTTAACCCTGTCAAATTATATAACGAGTCTATTTAATCCACATTGAAAAAAAAAAAAAGGTGCAAGTATTCCCACGTTTTTTCTATGAAATAATTTATAAATTATTCAGATACTGCTAACTGTAATATTAATATTAGTCCTTCATTTTTACAGGCAAACATTAAATTGTATGTACATACATGTAAAGTCAATGTTACGATTAAATCGAGATGGATTTTTGAAATTTTCTTTCAATACAATTCTTTAAAAAAATCTTATAAAAGGTGTAAACAGACTCTTAACGAAGCCGAAAGGTACTTGTTCCCTCCGTCATTGCGAGAATTTTTTGTTCAAGACCATACCTGGGAATCTCCTAGTTACGGAGATATTGGGGGTCAAAGTTCCAACTTTAGCACAAGTTTTTTTTTAAATACACGTTTAAATGTAAGATTTTTACTTTAAACACCTCCAGGACCCCCTTACTATTCAATACATCCATCAGCACAATGTTTTGAGTGCGTTACATTGAGTCCTACTGTACAGCCTGACTTTTTAGCCAAAAAAAAAAGTCGATTCCCAGTACAAATTGCGTAAAGTTACTTAGTTTGATGTACTTAATGCTTGGTTGAAGGCCTCATGAAGAGTCTGTTAACACCCTGTTTGTACATACAGGAGGTAAACGGATCCTTCACGAAGCCAACCAAGTATTCTGTACATCAAACTAAGTACTTAGCTCTTTCTGAGAAACCATTTTTTTTTCTTTTGGGGGCGAGAAATCACGTTTTACGGTAGGTAACATACTCAAAACATGATGCATTGATCGTCGGGAGGTCGTGGAAGTATTTAATTAAAAAGTAAAGTTATAACATTAAAAACTTGTGAAAAAGTTGGACATTATTACGCAAAGGCTTATTTCAAGTAATCTAAAATGGGATATCATTAGGAGTTTTTAAATGGACTTTCTACTTAATCGATTGTAATTACCGCTAGTTGGCAATAGTTCTTTTGTACTAGAGAATCTAAGAAACAACTTAATGTGGTCGGTGTAAGTTCGAATTTGCAAGCAATGAAAATTACGTAAACTGTGCATACTTTTTCTGCGGGAATTTTTGAGACGTTGAGTGTGTATGTTAGGTTTTTTTATATATCGTGAGGACATTGTGATACACTATAATAATATTATAGTGTATCACAACAATTATGTTCTATACTAAGATGCATGCGAACTGCCCTAGTCATGTAGTTCGCAATTGTAAGCCCACCTCAAGATTCAATAACAATTCAAGATTCGATTTTGTATAGGAAGAAATCGTGATTACAAATTCGAATCTGAACTGTTTCATTACAGGTACACGGCCGGGTATCTCATTTAAGAATATGAATTGAGAACATGTCCGTTTCTATTTTAACATCAAATATTGAATTTAAAAGGAATGGCCCTATGTGTCTATACTGCTGTATATTTAATTTGTGTGTGGACCAAGGAGTCTTCCCGGACCTTATGAAATACAGTAAAGTAATACCACTTTTCAAATCCAGGGACAGAAAAGACACCAATAACTATAGACCCGTATCCGTGTTGCCGGTTTTCAGCAAGGTCTTTGAAAAGGTTATGCTTAATCAAATGCTCAACCACTTTAACACTAATAAAATCTTACATGAGAAGCAGTATGGTTTCACCAAAGGGCGTTGTACGACTGACGCCGGTGTTACCTTATTAAAACACATATTTACTGCGTGGGAAGAGGCACAAGATGCCATAGGAATCTTTTGTGACCTCTCGAAAGCAATTGATTGCGTAAACCACGAAACCCTACTCTTTAAACTCGAACATTACGGTTTAGGGAAACTTGCGATTAGGTTAGCAAGTACACATAAATAAAAAAAATGTCAATGTCAAATGTCAATTCAATGGGTTTAAAAGTTAGTATGGGTGTACCGCAAGGTTCAATATTAGGTCCTTTCCTCTTTTTACTTTATATAAATGATCTACCCCATTTATTTAAAAACCAACCACAAATGGTGTTGTTGGCTGACGATACCTCTTTAATATTTAAGATAAACAGACGTGCCACAAATCTTGACGACGTAAATAACGCCCTACTGCAGGTCCATGATTAGTTCACCGCGAATAATTTAGTATTAAATGGGAAAAAAACGAAATGCATAATATTTGCTCTAACCAATGTCAAAAGTATTGTTAGTGACATAGTATTGAATCAAGAGAAACTAGAATTCGTCGAAGATACTGTTTTTCTGGGGATCACGCTCGACTCAAGGCTACAATGGGGTCCGCATATAACATCTCTTGCAGGACGGCTGAGTTCAGCAGCATATGCTGTTAGAAAAATCCGTCAATTTACTGATGTAGATACCGCGAGGCTAGTCTATTTTAGTTATTTTCATAGTATTATGTCATACGGTATTTTACTATGGGGACGGGCTGCAGACATCGAGTCTATATTTATTCTGTATTAAACAAACAACACACAACATGTACGTTAGGAAAAATCTGCATTTATTTAGTAAAAGAGGTGACAGGCACCACTATAGTACTAGAAACAGGGACCAACTAGTACAGCCAGGTTTTAGGCTAGCTAAAGTAGACACATCTTTCATGGGGTACTGTTTAAAATGTTACAATAAAATACCTCCCCACATTCTAAAACTAAATGAGACGAAATTTAAATCTTGTATAAAACGCACACTATGTAGGCAAGCATATTATAAGTTGGGGGATTACATTGATGATAAAAATGCTTGGCTCAATGCTGGTCCTGCTCCACAACCATAGGGGCAAACTAATTGATTACCATGTGAAGTTATTGTGGATGCTGCAGAAGATTGTAATAATATCTTTGCTTTGTATAGACTCAATATCTTAGTATTATATAATTGCATAGCACATGTGTGAGTACTATGTACTGTAAAGCTACCATTTACATTTGGTTATCTTTCATTGACTTGAATTTACCCTGGTGGGTGAGAGAATGTCATGCTCACTAAAATGTCTCGCTGATGGTGGCGGGTGTGTCGGGTCATTTAGCTTCCTTCAATATGGTTGAGCTGAATGGGGCTGATCCATGCGTCATACTCGTGAACGGGCGCTATCAGTTGGGTCATCTCTAAGCTGCCGGTACGGCAGTACGGCAGCACGGTTTATTTTAACTACTTACTTTGTTTTTAAATTGTTGATATAATATTTTACTCTGGACGCTCTTAACGTGCACGTATTTCTACATCGTTATCACATATATGTATAATCTCAATATGGATGATGTAACCAAGATTTTGTAACAATATTTTGATTGAAAAGAGTGTCCATGGAGTTTCTTGCCCATTCTTCTCCATAGAGATCTACGCTTTGGAATGGGCAACTACAGTACTTTCACAAGTTATTATGCCTTGTGTCTGTGACTGTAGCTTAGCCTAATTTGTTTTTCTGACATTCAAAAGTGCCTGTAATGGTCTAATTGAAATAAATGCTTTTGAGTTTGAGTTTGAGTAGCGGCACTACAAAAAGCAACATAGAACAAAAATTACTACAGCGCCATCTATAACGGAGCGGACGAACTAAACAACCAAATACTAGATCGCGGAAATAAAGTTATCCGTGACTTAAAACTAGGGATATGAAGAGCTTTACACCCTGTTCTCCATACCCCCAAACTGCTTAAGAATATTTTGTCAGGTTCCCAATTTCAAATTCTCAACCGCAAACACATTAGTTCGTTCATAATGAAATTGTCGACTCACCAATGACAACAGCGATAATAGTGACAATCAAGAAGTAGAAGTTGACGACTCTCCGGAACTGTTCCATTAGATTCTTGGGCAAGAACCAGAGGAGCGTATACTTGGAGGTTTTGATCTTGTTGTGTTTCTTCTGGTCGCCTTCGATAGTGGCCCCGACATCCACCTGCCGTGTCTCCGTCGTCGCTGATACTTTGCTGCCCTGTACAGACGACAAAAATTATGTTACAAATCACATATATAGGCACGGATCAGAGTATCGAGTATCTCTATCTCATTCAGTCACGTAAAAGCGTCATTTGATGGAGCAAGAAGTCCGGTCTCAGGCATCTGCATTCATTCGCATCGGAAGCACTTACGTACAACTGGACCTCTCACTTTAGTGAGTTGCAATTATAATTGACAGAAAGGGAAAAAGATACAAGTAAATGCTGATCTGTGCGTGTAAATGTATTTTCAGCTTTGTTACTTGTTTTTGGGAGAAGCCCACCACATTATCTAAACGCTGCAACCCAGAATCAACAGTAGCGACCCCCAGAAAAGCGCAAAGGTAATCGCTCGACAAGTCCGGAGGAACAAATAAACTGTCTTGGATTCGGACGAAATTATCAGAAAAGAACAACGGACGAAATGGCTTTGTAACTGTTTGACATGGGGGTCCACCAGCGGTAACGCTTTTCCGATACCTCTCGAGCTAGCTTATTTTTATTGAGGACTTTCAATATTAACTCGTGCTTGCGAGACACACTTAGATGACGGAAGCACAGAACGGAGAAATTTGGCAGAAGAAAAGGTAGAACCCAATGACGTTACACTGCTAGGTATGGTTCTCACAATCTATACATATAATAAGACAGTAAAAAAACTGTGTCTGTACATTGAAAATATTAAAAAAAAAAAAAATTGGGGGCTGTTTAGAAACAGTAATAGAGCACGAATCCAAAAAAAAAAATCTGTCTGTTTGTCTGTTTGTCTATACACGCTAATCTTCGGAACTACTCGACGGATTTGAATGATTTTTTTTTTTGTTGTATAGGTATTAAGTCTGGGCAAAACATAGGCTATAATTTATCTTGGAAACTTGAACACCTGATGCAGAACCGCAACAGACCAGCTAAACTATAAGAGATACAAAAATGGTACCATAGCAAAAATTGTTCCACGTAATGAGCATTTTCTGCTAAGAGAATAAATTTGAAGATCTGGAACAGCTGATGTGGAACTCCAAGAGCCCAGCCACACTATAACATATATAGGAATGACGTCTTAGCAAGAGTTGTTCAGACTGATAAGCATTCTCTGTTGACGTATAAAAATTGAAGATGTGGAACACCGGTCGTGGAGCTCCAAGAGCCCAGTAACACTATTATATATATAGGAATGACGTCTTAGCAAAAGTTGTTCAGCCTGATGAGCACTCTCTGTTGACGAATAAAAATTGAAGATCTGGAACACCAGATGTGGAAATTAAAGCTATCACTAATTTCACTAGATTTCTACCAAAGGGTATCGTATTACCCATAACTAACTGGGTTGTGGAGGGCAGATAAACAGTCGTTCCATGTAAAATACTGGTATTCAGCTGCATCCGGATGTACTGGAAGCCGAACCCAATAGCACTACATATTATAACACAATGTTCTCCGCCGCGTCTATCTGTCTGTTCGCGATAAACTCAAAAATTACTGCACTGATTTTCATGTTGTTTTCTTAAATAGATAGAGTGGTTCTCGGGGATTTTTTGGATTTTTTAGTATATAATTCGTCAAGTTTTTGTACAGATTGGCTAAAATATAATGATATTTGTTGGAGGTGTTGGAAAAAAATAAGCCGTCTGGGGGAGCTTTCAACGAAAACGCTGCCCTTTAAGATATAACAAAATGATGAATGGTAGAATTGTATATCTTATATAGGTCTACAGAAAAATCCACTATGGCTTATGTCTATCTCTTAGGGATAATATACTATATCCATTTTAATACTTTGAAAATGGGCAAACTAGGTTCCCATGAGTTGAGGGAATGGGATCATCATGATCACTTTTGGTCGCGATAACCGATATCCACGCAGGCGAAGCCGCGGGCATCAGCTAGTTATAAATATAATTGGGAGAACCATACCTAGCAGTGGGCGATTCCGGACTGAACTGATGATAATGCAAAAAAAGGGTCGTAGATTAGGTTTTTATCCGACGACCGTTGGTTTTCTTTTCAAGTAAATTCACCAGAGGTTATTTACTAAGTCGATGCTACAATTATTACACATACTATGTAGTTAGGTATAATTTGACCGACCCGAAAGTTTGAAAAATCAAAACATCAACTGCGATCAAATATTAAATGGTGATGTCATTGACACAATATCATTAAAGTTCTTCAATAGGACGACTTGGTACTTATAAACCCTTTTAATTATCGGCCATATTCTCCAAAACTGATGATTTAGAATAAAGACCAGAATCAGATACACATATAAACTATACTGTAGTTATTAAGTCTACCAATCCAGACATGCTCCGTAGCGAATTTCGGAGTCTTTTCTTGACAGAAGCTACACAATTATCCCAATTTTCTTATGTGGCATGCGAATCTTTATGTCCAGCAACCAGAAATTGGAAGAGTAATTTGCTTTTTTTTTTTTTTTTTAAACAAGCCAAGTCTCGATCAAGACGATGAGTACAAGCGTCTCAATTTTAACACCTAGCCAGCCATCTCTCCCAAACGCGTGTTTTAGTTAGGATAAATATTATTGACACTTCTTTATTCTTCTAGGAACGTATACTGGCTATTATCTATCGTTGACAACCTTACTTAAGTTGTCAAAGACAAGTATACCGTCGGAATGTGTTTAAATATGCATAATGCTATCAGCACCGTGGGACATTACGCGAAATGAAGAGTGTGAATCCAAGGTCCTACATTTTTCTATGGCTCACTAATCGATATATATCCACTCTGGCTTTGATATTTTATGTTCTGTAGGTAATTTTTTAAAGCACTGTTTAGATGTCGTCACCGTTCTCCCAGTTTTTAATTTTATAAGTAACGATCGAAATCTTGAACGTATTTGCTTGTTACAGTGCAGATGAGGCAGCGTTGCGAAAATACGAATAGCTAAAAGAAACGCCAGACTCATAAGTAATTAATTCTGAAAGTATAGCGTCAGGAAGTACCTTCGACAAGGAATTACATAGGGTGCTCAAGGCGTAGACATGTTTGAAAGCTCGAACTATATCGCGTGGTCAGAATGCTCATTTTGGGTTCTAAGAAACAGCAAGGCGGTTGGACGACATCCAGCGTAGCCAGACCCGATTTTTAAATCAAAATTACATGTCCCGCGCGGGACCGGCTCAGTCCCGCTTTTCGGGGATAACTCGAGCGACATGTTTGAAAGCTCTAACTATATTACGTGGTGCGTGGTCAGTGCTCATTTTGAGTTCTAACAAATAGCAAGGCCGACAGGACATCACAGTTTCGTCCGTGAGTTTACCAAAGGATAAACAAATTCATTTAACGTGCAAAGCTGCCAGTCTTGAAGCTTGGTAATTAAAAATGAAAGCAATGATGGACAAAATTCTCAAATCAAAATCGTATGATTTTTGCGTGTGCGTACCTACATTATCTTTTTAATCACATCATACGATATCTATACAATTGCATACCTGATGTGTTTACAGATATTTCAAACATTATAACTCGAAAAGCGGTGCGGACATTTGAAAATGGAAAAGCTCAACGGAAATACAGGACAGGATTTATAAGAGAGGCAGGAGAGATTATAATGAGATCATTATAACAGGAAATATTATGAACAAAATAACAGAGTAAAATAAATAATCAGACAAAAGTAGTAAATCAGGCAAAAATCAAATCGTGTTAAACTGGTTGGAGGAGAGGATGATTTTACTAAATGGAATGGGTTCCATCCAGGTATGGAACAAGCACTTTTTAGTGACCGATATGATAGTAGACGAAGATAACATAATTAAGCCCGATAACAAATCCGACGGCCATGTTCAAAATTAATCAAAAAGATAAGAGTAAATTTTATGCAGGAGATACAAGTTGTGTATATATTTAAGTGCAATGCGAGTACCTATACTAATATTATAAAGCTTTGTTTGGTTGAACGCGCTAATCTCAGGGACTACTGGTGGTTCCAATAGAAAAATTATTTTGGTGTTAGATAACCCGCATAACATTACGTTACGACCAATAGGAGCGAAGCATCAATGGAGAATGTTGCAAAAAAAGGGGAAAATAGTATTTTTATTATAATTTCACGTGGATGAAGGTCGCGGGTACAACTTATAAAATAGTTATCAATAACCTAGCAACGTATAAAACAGGTAAATCACCAAATTAAAACTCTATATAGAGCCCTATATTAACCCATTAAGCTATAAGTCAATTAATAAACAATTATGCATCACTAAATACCCGAATAACTTTAAACGTTTATAAAGAAAACTAAATTACCACGAAAAATAAAATTAGGACCTACCTTCATTTGTCCATCGGATTTTGAAATAAGAACGACGAGGATAAAATAAACTTTTTTAATAGAAAGTGGTGGTAGGTGGGCGCACCATCTCGGCGGCCCCCTGTTGACGTGCCATCGGTCAGCCGGCCAATGTCAGGATCGGCCGACATCAACGCATTGCTGCAGGTAATCGTGAGAAGGCTAGCAACTGACTACAAATTAGCGCTTCCCTTGGCATTGAGTTGACTGAAGACTACCAGGTCGATACTATCAGTATGTTGTTGTTGGTATAAGAATTTCTTTATAGCGATTAGTTGGTTCAAACTTTTTTTTTCATTAACTGCGCAAATAGGGGTCTGGTTTTTCGTAACTTAGTTCACGATTTTATCCAGTTGATTTCCAAGAAGAAGGAGAATCAGTTGGTCTTTAGGTGATCCTCTAAAAAGCTCTCAATCTATATTAAATTGTTGGCTATAGACTAGAAAACTAGCGCCAGCCACAACTTGGCTGTGGCAGTCATTATTGGTCGCCATATTACAAATCTAGGATTGGAATGTATGATTTGCACGCTCACCAGACGTGTGGGTGGCGTCGCGTCGCGTGGCTGGTGTGGAATTGTGGATAAATCCACCTATTTATTTTATTTAAATTTGCAGCTAGATAAATTAAGCACTTTCACCAAAAAAGATATCCAGAAAACTAAAAAAGTAATGGTTGCCCCAGACACTTTTATTTTCATCAAATTTTTAATGAAAATAATAATAACTATATCTAACGCTGTAGGTCACTTCTAAACAAAATATATTACTTAAGTAAAAGGAATACAAAGTGGACAATCACTGAGGATCCATCAGTGCCATTAAAAAATACTTTGGATGCATGCTAATGAGCCGTATAGGTAAATATTTGTCAAAGTTGTTTGCAGCAGATCAATAGTTAACGTTTAACGTTATTGCGATTCACTGAGCTTGACTTTTATGAGCTTTTATGTAAGCTGAAAGTGGTAGTGTATGACTCATTAGAAATCGAAGAACAGAGTAGAACTTTTAACATGAAATTATAGAGCTGCGCGGAAATTATTTTGAGCACTTACTGATTCTAAGAAAATTTCGATAACACAATGTCTCAAATCGATATCGGTATAGCCCAGGCAAACATAAATACATATTTATAGTCAACGAAATGATTCAATATTGTCATATTTCAATAGGTATTTCACAAATTGCGCGATGCTTTCGCTCTATTGGTTTCGCAACGGGGACCATTTCTGGGAACTTGGGTACAGTTATACCAGAAGAAGAATGTGCTTCGGTTATCTTCGTGTTTCCGAATTAGTGCGAATGTCGCAGTTCCGCAAAATAACACGAGGGTAAGCTTTGTCGTGGTACACTTGCCATAGCATTCTTATTATTGGGTTACCTTCTCTGGTCGCATCTTGTCATAATTATGTCAAAAAATTTAATACGTTTTTCGGGGTTCCTTTAGTCGATGAGACGTTCTAGAACGTAGTACAAAATTAGTAGTTTAAAAGTAGCCGAGGATCAAGTTAAAACGGCGCGCGATTGGACAGACCTACGTCGCACTGTTTGTTCGATGCCGGATTATTAGATAAAATTATTATATTTTATTAACTTATCTATACTTAATTAGCATAAATCAGCCTATTAGCCCATTCCCACTGCTGGAACACCGGCCTACTATAAGAGAGGGAGTGGGAAATAATCCACCACGCAGGGATTGGCCACGTGGGGATTAATGTATGTCACATGTCAGAAGGCGTCCTGGCAGACCTCGTAGAAGATGGCGGGACGAGCTGGATAAAACCAACGACCAGTGGCCCACATTAGCCCTGGATCGAAACAACTTGAAGTCATGGGGAGAGGCCTTTGCCCAGCAGTGGGATGACGCAAGCTAGCAGTATCAGCATCAGTATCAGTACATGTCACATTTGTTAGCTGTCACGACAATTTAAAGTCCCATCGACACGCTAAGAAGAAGAACATAATTTTATTATTAGTAAAGTTCAGCCTTACCAAGGGGTATCGTATTACCCGGTGCTAACTGGGTTGTGGAGGTCAGACAGGCAGTCGCTCCATGCAAAATACTGGTATTCAGCTGCATACCAAGACCCCAACACAATTGGAAAAAGGTTAGGCAGATGATGAATTTGTCATTGTTTACTCAGAATTAAAATAGGAGTTTCAATAAGGGGAATTCCTAGATCCAACTGGCTTTATACACTATCACTGATATCAATCAGATTTTATGAATGACAGCACGTAGTTATACTTACCTAGTTACCTACATATCGAACATGAGGCCGTGCATAAAGTGCAGTTGAACAAAGAATCACTTGAAAAACAGATAGTTGAGCCATGAAATCATACTCATGACGAAGACGAGAAGTCTCTACCTACATGCGTTAGATGTCGTCCTACGTATAAGGCGGGAGTGTGTATGTGGACTCTCAGCTCTCTCAATAGGGTAGTTGACCAAGAAAATCTAATGAGTCCGTCAGATAGATTTCCTAAAAATATTGGACACGTATATTTTTTTTTTCTCGTAAACTAAAAATGAGGACGATGCAGTGCGTCGAAAACTCGTGACGTCTCAATCCGGTACACTTTTAGCTGAAAGTGACGTCACAAGCCCATGAACTTTGTTTGATGCGTTTTACCTTCTTTAATTTTTATTGATTTGATAAAACAAAAAAATACGTATCCAATATTTTTCGATAATCTAACTGACGGACTAAATAGGATTATATTTTTTTTACTCAGGAAGCATCCCTATTCCTTACATTCTACTATTAACTATATGATAAATGTCTGATATGGCAAGGTGTCTGATGAGATGACAAGTAATAGAGAAGTATGGAAAATGAAGACATGCTGCGCCGAACCCGAATACATTGGGATAAGGGCCTAAGAATGATGATATTGTCTAGAACAGGTAAATTACGAAGATTTTTGAAGATGTTTGGAGTTGGACGTTTGTTACTCAATTATGCATGAAAGACTTGACAGATTTGGATCAATTTAAGTCATCAGGTAGACTACTGCCTTTATTAAAATTAAAACACACTTATTTTCATTATTTTTGTTGGAATTCATAGTTTAAATTTTAGAGGATTAGCTATACAATTTCTTGGTAAGAAAAAACATGCCATTGTTTTGATTATTTGTTACTGGCCATAAAAATTATCTAAAAAACCAATAAAATATGACGATGTATTTACTTGACTGATTATCAATAGCGACGTAGGTAAGTAATAGTAAACATGGAAACATAATTACTGCAATAATAATCGACGTGTCCTCTAATCTGATAAGATACACATTTTTAGGTATTTTTCCAGTTTTATTTAGCAGTGACATATATTAGGGAGGTACCTATTTATTATATTTCCTGGGAAATCTTGAGTACACGCGCCCTTCCGTGTTCAAGTAGAACACAACAAATCAGTTCGTAATGAACTCAATAAATCCAGTCACCTAATTGGTCTATTTAATTCGGTAAATCTGCGGGATTGTTTCTTTGACCATTAACACAGTGAATAAAATCACAGATAGGTACTTATTTATATTTACTTACAAAGCAAAAGGAGAAGAAGTATGCCACCCAAGAAAGAAGGTACAAAGCCACGCCATGCGTAAAGGTGTAAATAGCTACGACACACTGTCTCATTTTAATCACACTAGATTCACATTTTAGACACAAACATTCGCGTATGACCGTGTAAGTGAAACACAAATATAACAATGGATGTTATACGGCTAAGCTGATAGCGAAAACTATCTTATCATGTTCAATACGATATCAATAAAAAGTTTGACGACATGACATCGCATGACGTCGGCCCTAGACCTTCCAAGTTTTTAGTTTCAGACGGTCAGCTGTTATCGACACGTTTAAAAATAAAATCGTGGCGCGAAAAACAGGTGGTATTACCAAAAGACAGCATTGAAAACTAACTACATAGTTTGGTTCTAGGTTAATATTAATTACAAAAGGCATTAATTTCTGACATCTGTGATTAGTATTATTATTCACTAGCTGTTGCCCGCGACTTCGCCCGCGTGGCTACCTCCCTGCCAAATTTCAAGTTTGTTTGTTACACCTCCAACAAATATCATAATATTTTAGCCAATGTAAACAAAATCTTGAAAAATTATATACTAAAACCTTCCTCGAGAACCACTCTATCCATTGGTGAAAACAGCATGAAAATTGGTGCAGCAATTTTTGAGTTTATCGCGAACAGACAGACAGGCCTAGACGCGGCGGAGGACTTTGTTCCATTATAATGTAGTGTTAGTGACGTGTGACGGGATTTGACTGTGTGTGTATATTTTGCTTTATGAACCCTTGTTTTCAAGTACGACAATGTAGATGTATGAAGATGGATTTTATTATTTGCACTGTAGGGTAGGTAGGTTGGTAGTAGATGAGAATTATTTTGTTGAGTAAAGCTACCAATATTGAGGTCCTTAGTCTAGTCAAAACATGATCGTGGCTTAATAAAAAGAGCCTGGGGTCAGCCCGGATCCATCTTTAGGTTAAGCCGCGCTTGCCTAAGACGATCACATGCCGAGGTGTCTCCGTGCCTCAGAAAGCACATTAAGGTGGTTGCGTCAGGGTAGCTCGCAAACTTCAATTTTTTTAATTTCGCGGGCTACCCTGACGCAACCACCTTAAGTCGTTGATCCCGGCTGTCATTTGTAGATCTTTGACAGTCGTTACAGGTAGTCAGTGGTCCGAAAGTTTGACAACCAGTCTTACCAAGGGGTATCCAATCACCCAGTACTAACTGGGTTGTGTAAGACAGATAGACAGTCGCTCTTTGTAAAATACTGGTATTCAGCTGCATCCGGTTAGACTGGAAGCCGACCCCAGCATAGTTGGGAAAAGGCTAGGCTGATGATGTCTAGTCAAAGTATAGGTCGAGAGTTAGGTTTATTTTATCATTGACGCCGCGGATCGGATGTGTCCGAATACCGACAGATAAGCTGAAAGTTCTAATTGGCATCCGGCCGAGTACTATCCCACAGCTCACGCTAATTTTCAAATGTATCTAGCTACATTACTGTTATTTATTTTGCCTATACATCGCCGCACTGCAAAGAAAAACCTAAGAGCCTATTCACACGACGCATTTTTAACCAGCATTAAACGAAATTCAGTCGCAGCCAGAAAAAAATGCACATGTTCAATATTTCAGTAGCGCCGTATACGCGCACATAAAATAATACACCGTATGTATGCGGTGATGCGCCAATGCAGACGCGATGTGAACAAGCGTCTCGCGCACGTTTGTTTCGCATCGTACGCGCATTTCATTGGAAACAAAGGCAACAATCTGCTTTTACACGGTGCGTACGAAATACGCCATATAAATACGCCCTGAGACGGGAGGCCTTAGGCGTTTCCTCATTCCACTTGCCTTAGCATACTGCGACCTGATGTTAGTCTTTTAGATCTGAGTCTAGGGGCTTATTCCATGTAGCTGACAATGCCGCATAATTATTTGCTGAAAAGTAACAAAATCATCACTTTTTCACGACAGGCGCTTTTAATACTGAAACTATGAGGACACTTCTAAAATTGTTGCCACGTTTGCTGCTATTTAGGACGTACTGTATAATTCCTAAATCCGCCTGTAATCCCCGAATAGTTTGGCAGAGGAGTAACTAATAGTACACCCACATTTAACCAGTTATGTTTAAGTCCCATGTAATAGGGGGCGAGCCTATTGCTATCAATCGCACACAAATCTCGAATCTGTGGCTGCTACTGAGAAATTCCTGATGGTAAAACTCAATAATACTTTGCCCACCCTGGGCATTGAACCCAGCACCAACGTGGCAGTCAAAAAAGCGAAGCGAGGTTAATTTTAATAATACTTTAAAAATACAATACCTGTCCATAAAACAGCCATGATTAACTAGCAAAATAACGCCGGTGTCGCGCCACTGTATAAACCGTCTGCGTTCAGGTCTGTAGATTTGATCCCAGTGTCGCCGCCGGCGCAGTGTCGCAGGTACTGAGGGCATTTGTGTAAGTCAGAATTTTTATGATTGTGATGTATGGAGTCAAGCCCACAAAATGCCAATCTACGGCCAGATTAACGAAAAGATTCGCCATAGCCCCCGGCATCAAAATTACAGAAAAAAGCTCTCTTCGTCTCCTTGGGTCTCCCGTCTTTGAAAATTCTTTTCCCGATTTTATCGAGGAAAAAATTCAAAATTTCAATGATGTTTCGGAACTTAGATTGCTCGAAATTAACATACATTCGGCCATCACAATAATTCGTTACTGCTGTTTCAGTTCAAAATTAACGTATTTCCTTCGTGCTTCCCCTTTATGGAAGCACACTCCCCTTTTGGACAAAATGGATGAAATTATCAGACATACTCTAACGTCAATTTTAAATGTGGCTTTGGACGACCGAGCTTGGGCACAAGCTACTCTTCCTATTCGCATGGGAGGACTCGGCGTCCGCAAAATTTCCAGTATTAGTTCACCGCCTTTTATATCCTCGGTCCACGGCACTAAGAAATTAATCAGGAATATCCTGTCTTCCACACTGATTGATTTTGATGTGCCGTGCATGCCCGAGGCTATCGATGCTTAGAAACTCGCTTGCCCGAATACTGAAGAACCCGACCATCCATTTTCCCAGAGACGGTGGGACGAGCCGCTCTGCAGAGTAGTTCAGAGCAATCTGCTGAACACATCTGCTACTACTGCTGAGCGTGCGCGCCTGCGGGCTGTGGGTGAGTGGGAGTCGGGTCTTTGGCTTCACGCACTACCTTCGTCGAGCATAGGCACATTGTTCGACGACACAACCTTCCGCCTCGCTGTTTCTTTACGCCTTGGTGCCGCTTGCTGTTCTCCTCATCGCTGTCACTGCGGTGAAGCTGTCAACAACCTCGGTCACCACGGCCTGTCATGCAGCCGAAGTGCGGGCCGTTTTGCACGGCACGCAAATATAAACGACATTATCCGACGAGCTCTTGTCACCGTCGGCGTCCCAGCTGTTTTACAACCCAATGGCTTGGCACGCGACGATGGCAAAAGACCGGACGGCATGTCTTTGTTTCCTTGGAAGATGGGTAGGCCTTTAGTGTGGGACGCAACATGCGTCGATACTCTGGCGCCATCCCATCTTCCAAGCTCATCGTGCTGTGCTGGTGCTGCCGCTGCGGCTGCAGAGAACCTCAAGCGGCGTAAATATAGAAACCTGTGTGGTAACTATATTTTCGAGCCGTTTGGGGTTGAAACTCTAGGGCCGTGGGGTCCGAGTGCTCATAGCCTATTTAAGGAAATTTCGAAACGCCTAGTTGACGCTTCCCGTGACCCAAGGGCTGGCTTTTACTTTGGCCAGAGGCTAACTGTTGCCATACAACGTGGCAACGCCGCCAGTCTCTTGGGCACATTACCATCTGACAGCGTTGAGGAGGAGTTTTTCGATGCCCTTTTATAGTTTGTTGTTAGTTTATCTATTTTAGTTTAATAGTTTTTAATTATCAATGTATATTTAGTTTAACCTAATAAAGTATGAAAACTAAAGATTCTTGAAATTAACCATTTCAATGAAGTTACCGTATTACAAATACATATTACAAAACTAGCATGAAGACTTTTTAATTTGGAAACTACAACTTCAAATCCTAAGTTGAAGTTTTTAGTAAATACTGCCTGACAGAGATTATAAACAATATATGTTTTAAAAATAAAAATGTAATCCAATGACTAAGGACTTTGCAAACTGTCTGTGATTTTTTAGATAAAGCAGATAAGGGAAGCCTCATTTACATCTCAACACATCATATTAAATAAAACAAATGCTTAGATAAAATTAAGTATATATTTGTGTAAATAACATACCCAGGTTTATTATTGAACTAGCTGATGCCCGCGGCTTCGCCCGCGTGGATGTCGGTTATAGCAAACAGACGGACAGACGCGGCAGAGGAGTAATGTTTTATTTATTAACTGCTACTAAGAAAGAAACCTATGCAACTTACCATTTCTCTTCTCTTTTCTACAAGAATTGTTGCCACTGACATGGTGTGTGGTGACTTATCTCTGAATAATTTAAGACATTTAGACTTTAAATGCACTATGGTCATCATCATCATTCTCTTGCCTTTACCCCAATTTATTTTGGGGTTGGTGTAGCATGTCTTCCTCTTCACTAGTTCCCATGATCCCCGGTGCAAGTGTGGGAAGGTCAACACCGGGTGGTTTTCAGTCAGTTGAGTCTGACAGACCCCTCTGCATGCCTCAGGGCGGAGGACATCCATGAGGATTTTACACCCCAGACCAAAAATTAAATAGTATGTCTTCCTCTTCCCCTCTTTTCTCTATTACTCGTCATCTCATTAGACACCTCCTTTCTTGCCATATCATCCTTCACACAATCCATCCATTGTTTCTTTGGTCTTTCTGGGTTGGATCTTTCTGCACTATTCAAAACTTTCCTCATTACATTTTCCTCATTCCTCCATATCAAATGCCCACCATGGTCGATCTAGTGAACACAATGACAGCTGATACAATGTAACCTTTTATGGTAGCTTGCCCTACTGTGAAAATGTTTAAGCAAACCGGAGATTGTATTGTATAACAGGCTGGTGTCCGCAACTTCACGTCCAATGTGCGTATTTTGGGTCAACTGTGTGCGCCAGAAATGGAATCCTATTTCAAGATTTTCTCTACAGCATTGTTTAACATTTCTTCCAGTTTCTTTGAAGCCTCATGCTCTTATGAGTGTATGTAAGTCTTCTCTTTACCATCATAGGTATCATAACCCATACTCCAAAGGCAAGTTAAGCCTTATCAAAGGTGTGATAAGCCCTAGAAAAGTAACAATAATGTTCTTGGATTTATTTCTAAACGCTGCCAGTAAAGTTTCTGTGAGGCACGGGTGCATGATGAAGTATGGTCGCTGGAATATTGGATGTTCTTGCTGAGTTATTACTGAATAGAAATCTTTCTGGTTTATTCTGGAATTTAAAAGGTACAGATTTAATTGAGATAGAAATAAAACTAGATAAATTGTAGCGGTGGAGGATCAAGAATAGTGGAAGTTTATAATTGTTGATAGACAGAACTGGAACACAAAGGAAGCTTTTTTACTTTATTCATACTGCATACAAAAGACCCAAACTTTTAAATGTATGACGTACTCATGCTACCGCAAGTTAGGTTTCAAATTGGGAAATCTAGAGAAGTGATACCTTTTCGAACAAATAAACGATAACTTACTCTATAAAGGACATTTTTCTGATATCTTCCAACGTTATTAACATCCCTGAAGAGTTCCACACATTGAAACTGAATGAGGGTACTCCATAACTTAAACTGTAAAATATCACATATTCTACTTTATATAGACACGTTGTATCTGTGTCCTGGCACTCAATGAAAGTATCTTTTCGTATGTGTGTCTTGAGTAAATCTGTTTTATTTCGTTTTAACGTCCACCCATCACAAATTTTGTCCGATTTTTGAACAAATTCTTCAGCTGCTTCAAGGAACTCCTCGATAGTTACTGATGTGGTAGACATCGCAATGACTATAAATTAAATAAACTAAGGTTACTAACCCTAGTTTATTTAATTTGTCAAAAATTGACGGCATTTGTCAAAAATCAATTTACAAAAATAAACAAACTCTTTACAAAGCCGTTGACTTGACTGTGACATAAACACGGTAATAAGGTCTACCTTTGATTTTTGACAAATGCCGTTAAAAATGGTTAGGAAACACGGAGATGACGGAGAAAAATCGGTAAATATTGAGGTTACCCGAGTAAAAAATTTTGAGGGCTCATTTCATCCGATTCTGAAAAAAAAGAAATGACAGGGACGTGTAGACACTAGTCCATGATTTTATAAAAAAAAATATAGCTCTAGATGCATTATTCAGGAAAAAAAAAGGGGAATACGAAACGTCAATTTCATGATTTGTATGGAGAAATCGCAGCCCATCTCTCCACTTAACGCGAAATTTCGCGGGCTACCCTGACGCTTCCACCTGAACAGTTGAGACCTTTTCAAATGTCAAAATAATATAAAGAAGCCAAATACCAAATGATCAATTTTCTTCCCGTCATGCTCTCAATAAATTCAAATACTAACTTTAGTCAAAATAATTAAAACGGAGGGTGTGCTTCACTAGCATCACCTGTCTACAATAGTTACTGTCAATTTCATGTCAATTCAAAATTCATTCATATTTGACGTTTAGCTCAGTCCAGCGCACAGTGATATTTTCATTGTTTTCTTTTTACCAGTTATTGAAAAGTAACCAAATCTTATCAGTATAGTGATAAAAAATATTAAACAAACCATTTGGTGCTGCTATCTACTGGACCACTACTTGTTATATTCAGTCGCAGTTATATAGTCAACGGCGCGCGACTTGTCCGGCAAGAACAAGAAATTAAGACTAATTAACTGTAAGTACAGGCCCTAAACGGAATATGACGAAGTTACAACCTGTGCACTACGTTAGCTTACTGCTGACGATTCATTTATGCGCGAGCTGCACCGTGCAATAATTCATTTTCTTTAAGTTTTTTTTTGTTCAACTCCCTCATTTGTACGTAAATCTAACAGCGCTGCGCTAAATACTTTATATTATACTGATAAATTAGCTGCAGCTTCTTCCGTATTTTAGTCATTTATAAGAAAAACGTACAATGTATCGGAGTAAATAAAAGTTTTCGGATGATTAATCAGTGTTTTTAAAACAACAAAACTAAAATATTAACAACTTTAAAACCTAAGACGACCCACTGACCAAACTTTTTTTTTTGCTATAATTATGTCCTATCAAATTCCAGATTTTACCTCGGCATCATAATGGATGCTCTCAAAAACAACTGGTTCACTGAAACATGTGAGATGTGGCCCGGCGGCACGTTCTCCCTAGAAGTAAAAGAGGTCTTGCACGCCGAGAAGTCTGAATATCAGGAAATACGTGTGTTAGACACCACTAGTTTCGGAAAAGTGCTAGTACTGGATGGTATCATACAGTGCACTGAGAAGGATGAGTTTTCATATCAGGTAAGTGCTAATGCATCATCAATATCCTGCTCTTATCTCAATTTATTTGGGGTTGGTGTATATCCTCTTGTATACCCCCATACCAGTATTATCAGTAGTCGACCCCTTTATAGCCATAATAACATATCTTGCACAGAACATAAATCGTTTCTTTAGCCTTCCCAATGCATATAAATGAAGTAAAAGTTTTCTATTTGCCATTTGTATATGTGGGAAATAACCATTTTAAGTCCTTATGCATGCCTATTAAAAGCACTCTTCATGAGGATTCTCCTCTGCTTAACCTGAACCATAGCCTTGGAATGAATGTGTTCCTAATTATGTTGGGTTTGGCTTCCACTCTAATGGGATGCAGCTGAATACCAGTTTATTACATGGAGCGGCTGCCTATCTGACCTAAATGTCCCAGTTATTACAGGATAATACGGTGTCCCTTGGAAAGACAGTTTGTCAGACTTTCAGGCCCCTGACTACTTGTAATGTCTGTCAAAGATTTACAAATGACAGCCCGGACCAATGGCATAACTTGCTTTCTGAGGCACCCAGGAAAACCCGGTATGGTCCCCAACTACAGACTGATCTAGGTCTAAATTTCCCTTAATGCCATGGTAATTAGATATGGGCAATTATTCTTCTGCATTCTGATTTTATTTAAGCAAACCGTTATCCAAGACAAATAACTCATATTATAATCAATCAATGTTTCAGGAGATGATCTCATTTTTACCTCTATGCTGTCACAAGAACCCTGAGAAGGTGCTGATTGTCGGCGGTGGTGACGGCGGCGTCGCTCGAGAGGTCGCCAAACACCCTCTAGTCAAGGAAATTGTACAGGTATGTATTATACAGCAGGGATGTTATGGAGCTCCGTAACCGTAACCGAAACTATCGGATATCCGAAATAAAAATATATCCGTAACCGTATCCGTTTCACGAGTTTCGGATAGTTTCGTATAAGGGCGGAGTATAAATAAAACGACATGTTTCGACAGGTTTTTGTTTCACCGGTCGCGCGCCACGTGATTCTGCAGGTTGTTTGTTATTTCTAGTTATAACATAACCTCTTTAGAAATAGTTAGTTTTTTATTATATCCGTAACCGAAACTAACGGATAATCCGAAATAATTACATATCCGTAACCATATCCGAAACCGATATAATTTTATTCCTATATCCATATCCGTATCCAGATCCGAAATACCATATCCATAACATCTGTTATACAGCTAAACTCTACTCATCTGGGTCATTGGATTGTAGTACCGTAAGCTTGTTAAATTGATTACCTAACCTTTGACTATTTTAGAGCTCTAACTAAACATACTGTGGGCTAAACAATATTGCGTAAATGTTTAATGTCCTATTCATCTATCTATATTTATAAAAATCAATCGCCGAAATGTATGTACGCGCATAACTTCCGAACGACTGCACCAAATTGGATGATTCTTTTTTTATGTGTTCCTTATTGCCAGGACAAGGTTTGTATATAAGAAAATTTAGGTAGGTAGTAGGTCAATTCGAATTCAATATTCATAGTTGACTGGACAATGTCTGTTGGGTCAGCTAGTTTCTTATAAAAGATGATTATTATTATTCCTGGCATCAAAATAGAAGCATAATGTGTTTTATTTATGTAATAACTCCATTACCTCCATACAATGCGCTAATGCCATTTAACACAAGGATAACACTGAGCTAACAATTATAATGTTTATAATAAACAAACAGAAGACAATAGATGACTAGTCATATTATTTAAAAACAATCATCAGTTTATTTAGACCCCAAACTTTTTAACAGTGTTTATTAAAAACATTACAGAACAAGAATTTGTAATGATGGTCAAGAAAATACATGTTTGAACTATCTGCCTAATCTTTAGCTTAAAACACATACATGCTTGTACCATGTTATGGTTTAGCCAAAATGTTAGAATATATTTCTAAAATAGGGATGGACCAAGTTTGGTCGGAATGTCCTAATAGTTGCTTTACCAACAAAACGTCACGACAGTTGGCGCAGTGGCTGAGCGATTGGCTGCTGCACTGCGCGTCGCGGGTTTGATCTCCGCACGTAACAAATATTTTTGTATGACCTACAGATAGATGTTCCGTGTCTGTCTGTTTGTGTATGCGAGTTTAAATGTTTGTAAACGCACCCACGATACAGGAGAAATTCCTAGTGTGGGGCAACGTTTTTTATACTTAAAACTCGACACTATGACCTACAGGTTTCTGTGTCTGGTGGTGTAAATCCCCTGATGGCATGGTCCAGAAGAAAATCAATGAAACCTGATATTATAATTAGGTAATTTTATGCTAACAAGTGGTTCAAATCGTTACTAAGTAGTATTGATTTAGTTCTAATCACATGTCAACAGAGATAAGAATTATTATCAAATAGACGGAACATTAGTCAAGTTGCCGAGACAATACGGTATTGATAACAGGCACACGGCATATGACCCCGTTATCAGTGACTACGTAATTACTTAACGAATACGAAAAGAATATATTGTCAGACTCAACAGGAAGAGATCAAACCAGTAGGGATTGTAGGGAATTATAGTCGAACTGGAAAATACATGATTTTTAGGAAATAGACAAACCATATAATTTATTTTTTAAAAATTAAAAAAAAAAATATTTAAAAATTTCGTACATAACATCTTAACAGCTCTAACGCCAATGCGATGCTACTACATATACAGATACCTCTGACAACTCCTCCTCCTCCTGCCTCTGCCTCTGCTCTCTCTGATTTGTGCCAACGTGCCTCAGTTACAAGCATAACATAATCACGCCTGTAATCCCCAAAGGGCTAGGCAGAGATGTACAGACGCCAGCACATCAAGCTACTACAATCTGTCAATTTTTTTTAATAGATTTTCAACTTTATCTCTGAATGCATTTAGTTCAAGGTTGGTTGGGAAAATCTAACAGTTTCGAGTAGCTTGACCTGCTGGTGTCTGTGCATGTACGTAATAGTACACCCATATATCGCCAGTTATGTTTAAAGTCCCATGTATGTAATACAGGGCGAGCCTATTATTATTACAAACACAACATAATATAAAAATGAAAATGTCAATGTCAATACGGAAATTGAACAAGTGATTCTCGAGTTACAGCAAGTTTGGGAAAACAGAAAACGACTACGTTCTATTAAGTACGAAAACAACAAATAATAAAACTGGCCATGTGCGAGTTGGACTCGCGCACGAAGGGTTCCGTAACATAAACCGAAAAAAAACACATTTCTATGGGAGCCCCCTTAAATTATTAAATAATTTATATTTTTATTATTTGTTTTTATAGCGGCAACAGAAATACATCATCTGTGAAAATTTAAACTGTCTAGCTATCACGGTTCATGACATGTTCATGCCAGACAGACAGACGGTCAGTGGAGTCTTAGTAATAGGGTCCCGTTTTTACCCTTTGAATACGGAACCCTAAAAACAACCACTCCGGGAGTGCCAACAGAAGTGAAAACTTTTTTTTTAATCAACATTCTGAATTATTTTTAGAAAATATTTTTGCGTAAGTCTTACTGATACATTTGGCGATACACTTTATTTTTTTTGGGTTTCTAATATGTAGCAATACGGCTAACTCTGCAAGGAAAAAGAGGTTGTTTAACGTCGTCGCGAGTTCAATTGTTTGTCCCCATCACAAAAATGCCCAACGCGCCTATTCAAAAAGATTTCACTTCAAAAACAAACCGTAAGGTTCAAGAATATTAAACTGGACCACTCTGTCAAAGTCAGTGACAATCTGTACAGGAATCGCGTGGGCAAGTCATAACTTTTAATAAAGTTGATACTTCTAAACCCTAAAACATTTATATTCTAGGTTGAAATCGACGCAAAAGTCATCGAAGTATCGAAAAAGTACCTTCCATTCATGGCAGTGGGATTCGACAGTCCGAAGCTCACTCTCCACGTGGGTGACGGCTTCGAATTCATGAAGAACCACAGCCAGGAGTTCGACGTCATCATCACGGACAGCAGCGATCCCGTCGGCCCAGCCATCAACCTCTTCCAAGAAAACTACTTCGCGCTTATGAAGAGCGCGCTCAAACCGAACGGTATCGTATGCTCTCAAGCAGGCACCGTGTGGAACGATCTAGAATTAGTCTGTAATACGTTAAAGATCTGTAAGAACCAATTTCCTAGCGCATCGTACGCCTACGCATCAGTCCCTACGTACCCTTCCGGACAGATTGGCTTCGTTATCGGATCCTTGGACAAAGACATCGTTTTCGATAAGCCCCAACTCGTTTTCTCAGCCGAAGACGAGAAAAAAATGAACTTGAGATACTACAACAGTGACGTTCATAAAGCTGCGTTCGTACTCCCCACCTTCGTAAAACACCGCTTAGCTTGATATCTTTCTGTGTCACTTGTACTTAAATGTGCATTTATTTTTAGTTTGTAAGCGTCTTTATCATTAGATAAGGCGGCATTTCAAGGCGGAATCTTTTGAGTCGGTTTATTGAATTTTATTTTTATATAATCAGCAAGTATTACTGGTATCGGTTTATTGATATTAAAATATACTTGTCATATTTATATTAAATCTAATTTTACATTCTACGATTTATATCGAATTAACTGTAATGCTTTCTATTGTTTTCTTCATGCATGATATTTAACTGTTCCACCGTTAAATTAAATTAAAAAACCAACGTTTTGACACAAACCTGACAACCAGTTAAAGGGTAATTCGTTCCATAACTATACTTACCACAAATCAGTGTAGAACCAAGTAGTCTTTAAATAATTGCATTTCCCAAACTCATGTCTCTAAGTATAATGCATTATGTAATAATTTATAAAGTCAAAGTCAAAATTATTTATTTGCGGTAAATTTGGTACAAAAAGTGGTAAAATTAGGTAATTAGGTAGGTAACTAAATCGAGTAGAATATTACTAAGTTTAATTAACACAAAACTAAGCAGCGGCCTTGAATAAAATTTTAATCTTCTACTCTTGTTACTGCATTGAAAATTATATTAGTATATAAGTGTTATTGTCTACAAAACTAAGAATATATTTAGTATATTTACAGAGAATACTCGGACTCGAACTTTATGCGTCAATTACCATTCCGCCACATTCCTTAACAATAACACAATTAATCAAGAATATTATTTTTATAGTTTTCTAGTCTTTAATACTTTGTAATGTTGGAGATAATAATCTAGTGTTGTTTCTTTTAGAAATCTCAGTAGAAATAATCACAGTTTGAGCATGAAACAAGCCAGATTGAGCAATTATTAGAATAAAAAGTTTTGACTCATTTGGTTGTTATAATCATATACAACGTGTAACGTTAAATGCGCAAAACCTCAAACGATTTTGAATTCAATTGACTTAAATCTGAGAGAAAAAAAAATTATACGTTTTATGTGTTGTTTTAGTTTTACTGGCAATTCTGATTTCTTACGTCTGCGACGACACTCTGTCTAAGGAAGAGTCGGTAGGTAGGTATATCACTGGGCCGCTGCGCCCTATTAATAAATAGACAGGGCAATATTTTTAATGAAGATTTTTTTTAAAATGTGACCTATATTAAAAAGTTTTAGTGTTTTCTATGTTCAATTGATTTTGTTCGTTATTCTATTTTCAGATTTTGCGCATTTAACGTTACACGTTGTATTACTCATATGTGGGCAATAATGTATACAAATATCTTTCGGGCTCCATGAAAGGCTACTAAACTACACGTGGAAAGGGTGCATGTATTTATTCATTTACAAAAAATTGAATATGTTTTAACCACATTCCATCTGAGTGTCAACTCATTCTCAGTTATTAATAAATAAAAATCTTGCTCATATAATAATGTGATAATGATAAATAAAGAAATCGTCATAAATATTTTTGTACAATGTTTTTGTATATTTTTTATAAATGTTAATAAATCAGGGACAATAAATATATTTTTATAAAAAAAAAAACGTTTTATTTATTTTTACAATTCTTCACTTCAATATTTTTCAAAGGTTTCAGTCGACATAAAATTAATTTAAAATGAAGCTATCAACTACCCTTACGGACTACACAATACATAAACTCACGCGTTTTCTCCATGGGGGGTATAGGCTGAAACTACAGAACGCCACTTGCTACGATCCTTACATACTCCTTTTGCTTCGTCCATGTTCATACATCTAGTCATACACGCACGCCGGTTACGAGAACTACGCACTTGGCCAATGTATGTAGTGTCGTCTCTCGGCGTTTCCATTTACATCTTCCCTTGCACATTTTGTTAGTCGCCTTTCACTCATCCTCAAATGACCTAACGACCTAAGCATACTCCTAAATTCTTGTCACAAACTTTTTGAAACCGCAACATTGTTTGATCACATCATTCCTCAATCAGAGTTACACCACACATGCTTCACAAGGAGCGCATTTCCACAGCATTTATTGTAGTTCAATTCTGTTTAACTTTGACCTTCGTTTTTCGACAGCATAAGCATATTAAACAAATTTTGACCAAAAGCAAAGCTGTCACAACAAGATACTCAATAGAGCTAAAGAACAACAGTTGCGGCTTGGACAAGTGTCGCGCTTGTGAGGACATGTCTCGGTGTGGGTAGCGCGCCGTCTGCTCTATGTGGTGTATGGCGAGGTCCATCGGTGATACTGGCCGCTCCCACCATTGTTTGCTGAAGGCTTTAGCGCTAGCACGCATCCTGGAACACCGTAATGATTTACTTTAGTTCATAAAACCGGGATGCGGGATGATCAAAGAGATGTCAGCAAACAGAGAGGGGCCCGCAAGGGCCGATGCCTGCCAAGGCTGCGGGACTGTCCGAAAGATATACCGCGGCCCTGGAACACAAAGGGCAAGGAAGGAACATGGATGGGTTTTAGTCAGTACAAGTCTGACACTCCCTTCCGCTCTGCCCGGAGCGGAAGAAGTCATTTGATGATTTACCATCCGTAAAAAAAAGGGCCATCAACGCGCAAACTGCATAGATATTATGATTAATAATTTATTTTCGGAATAAAAACATTCCATACATACTTTTGTCTGTTATAAAAAATCAGTTACATACACCGTTGTATAGCAGTTGATTTAAAAAATGTACTTTTTTGTTCTATCGTTTATCGTTCGTTAGATTTGCAACACTTCCCTATTTTTGAAAAGCCGTACGTAACATACTGTCAGACTGTGTTAGTCACAGATATTAGCTAGACCTACATAATAGATCTGTGGAGTTAGCGCTATTAGGTAATACACTGCTTGCGCAGTGATTCTCTGCTCTGGTTCATCTGGACGTTGTACCCGCAGCGATTCTGTGCTCTGCTTCATCTGCTTGTACATATTCTCATACTTACTCAGGCGTCAAAATTTTCACGAGTGCTTCATACAGCCTCTCTTCATCAAGATCATATATGGGTAACGCCTCAGCGATGCCGGCACGCTTGGCGTATGCGGCGTTCCCCACCTGGTCCCCCAGGACTGGGATCACCAGTGATGGCACTCCTGCCGCTACGGTCTCCGTAAGGCTCAGGAGACCGCCGTGGGTTATGAATGCCACGCAGTTCGGGTGATCTGGAAATTACCTTCACCATGTATTAGGGGTCGCGGACCGAAATGATTGAAACTAACTAACTTCACTACCAAATACCAGTAGTCATTGGACTATTTTGTCCCTGTACTGCTCAACCTACACACATGAGTAAATCAGTTAACAGCTGGGCCATAGTTCTACATTCTAAGTAGCTAGGCAACAAGGTAATAGGACAGATAGGAAAGGATAGACTTAACATTTAAAACAAAGTTAGTAAGTAGCTACCAATTAAAATGCATTCATTTATTTGCAACAATGTAATCTTATTGATGGCCATCGCACAATGTTGGATGCATTGTAAAATTACGGTAAATGCTATGGGTTTCCGCACAGTAGCCAGATTTTGTGATATGATTATGTTTGTTGACAGCTAGTTACCTACTGGTAGCACTCGCATAGTTCTATGCGGTAGCTGTCCGTCCGTATGTTACCTAGGTACATTTTCATACAGCTAAACTAATCGTAGCGAGTTCGTTGCAGAAAATCAAATTCTGAGCATGAAAGTGCAAATGCAGTTGGATATATGCTATAGGATACTTATTACTTACGTAGTAAATCATACTGAGGCAACCATTTTTGCACGCGGACGTGTTCTGGCAACCCCGTAATGTCTTCCGTCTCCCATTTCCAAATGATTCGTTGTGGCAAACGCGCGAAAACTTTCAAGATGGCTTCCAAATGTTTAGGCGGCAACGATGAGCCGCGAATTAGAGATCCAAAGCTGAAGAGTATGACTCCATGCTTTGAATCTGATACCCAACGCTCGAGATCCTGTGTTGGATAAACAGACATAAAAACCATTTAAATTCCTAACAGCTGTATAGTTAGGGTTAACATAACATAACATCACGCCTGCCCAGAGGGTTAGGCAGAAGTGTACCTGATAGTTTACTCAAATTTTACAAGTCATGTTTAATTCCTATGATGTGAAGGCAACAGCCATGGCTGCTACTGATTAATTCCTGATAGAATGAAATCTAATAACCCTTTGCACGACCTGGAAATCGAACCAGGAGTTCCAAAGCGAGATGTTATGACTGTTCATGTTTCCAAATAATTATAACAAACATGAACAGAAAAAAAAATTATGCTGATCCGATCTAACCCAGAAGCAACTCCAGACAAGTCTAGCCAGACCCCAGAGACTAATTTGTGAAATAACTTCTTAATTCACAAATACACATTGTGAATAAAGAAGTTATTTCACAAATTAGTTCTCACCAGCTGCTTGCAAAAACTACTGAGAAAGTACAATTACAATACTCAGGTGAATTACTTCTAAACGTAAAGTGGATGACTTATTACATGATTGTCATCAACGATTCTTGTTAAAAAAAAAATGTTGCAAAAATATGAAGGCAATAAAATCACAAAACAGCTCGATAAGTAAGTACAATAAACATGGTCATACACACATACAATGTTGATTTACCTCAGGTAGAGGCTGCACAGTTTTGTTGTGAAGATGAATACCTCCAACCTCGACTACTGAAGGTGGTAACACCCTCACTCCGTTCAGAGTATAGTGAGTGTTGACGAGCATAACACTAGCATTCTTCGCCAATTCTTCTAGCGATGGCAGTTTCCGGCCCAGGCTCTTCTCCACAACGTGCTGCTCATTCCTTGTCACGTACTTATGCCAGTACTTAAAAAAGTTTATACTAAAAGTATTCTCAAGTTTCTCCAGGAACGTCATCTCGTTATCAAAAGGCAGCAACATGGAGGCGAAGGTCGCTGGGTTGTCGTCAGCCCCGACCCTCGCTGGCGTCCACGGCATCAAGGCACACGACATCAGTCCAACTGAAGGTGCTGCATAGTTGTGCACTATACCCATCATGCAATCAGTATGGAAATGCTCCACTAACACCACGTCGTAATCACCCTTAGCTTCAACGAACTCTTTGAAAACATCCGCAGAAAGCAGCTTTTCGCAAAGTTTGAGATTGAAGTCCATGAGGTTGGATGCTAGAGAAAATTGAGTGGAGAACTTTCTGGCGTAAAAAGACGGGTCGTCAAAATCCCGTAGGTCTACCACTTCTACGTTTAACGGAGCTAGTCCTATCAGACTGATGTCACGACGGTTCGCATGTGGGCTAGGTGACGGGAAGAAGGAAACCACAGTAACATGATGACCTCGTCTCGCTAACTCGTCTAGAATCGGCTCGAACACCATAAAATGGCTCTTTCCGGGATACGGAAGAAGCGCCAGCAGTTTGTACCCTTGACAAGCGCTCGCGAATGTCAAGATTACGATAGGAAGTAGCATCTTGTTTATTTTCGCGCACGTCTGTACACAAAGATAGCCGGCGTCCAACTGCGACTGCATAAGGTCGTATCGTATATGCAATTTATGCGTCTCTACACATCTATTATTGGATAGCTGAGAGTAGAACGACAGAGATAATACACTACACAACTACATAATTACAGTGATGTCTGTGCGTCATCATGAAAGAAGAATAGACACTTTTATTGAACTGTGTGTGTGGTATATACATACTGAGGTCCCTAAGTACAGCACATCAAGCTACCCGAAACTGTCAAATTTTCCGAATCAACCTTGAACCTTATTAGTAATAAAGTTGAAAATCTATTAAAGAAATTTAACAGATCGTAGTAGCTCGTCTGTACATATACACCAGCACCTGATTATCTGGACTGGACTATCTACAGAACCTATCAGTAGCGAAGGGTCAATTTTAGTAAGAGGTAAGCCGAAATACATTATCTTCAATGTGATAATAATATTTGTCTATAGAATACTGACTGTGCCATTTTCCAAAGGGAAGCCGGTAGGAATCGAGTTGTATGGAACCTTCGCCACTGGAACCTGTCATGTGTGTAATAAAATGTACTTGGTGGATACTTTATCTATCATCTATCTTGCTTCTCCTAGCTTGTACAAGAAATTAGCATATAGCTGCATCACGTGTCTAAAATATTTAATGCGTAGTTTTTCTACTGAATTTATTAAGTTAATGTATCAGATCAAAATAAGAAACCCAGACAAACTGAGGACCAAAACGTAAACAAAAACTTCTACTATCGAAGCCAACTATGTAAAAGCGAACAAATTACAAGAAACCAGTAGATAAGAAGGACATCAAACATTGACAAAGTAAGAAAATAAATTAGCATAGCAGATGATTCAATCTCTAGTATGTTAAGATTTTGAACGCCAGTATAAACGCACGCGCAGGCCCTCTACGCCAAGCCACAATTTCACCTACCATTTTGTCACATATTTGTGTCATTTGGCGCACAAGGCACTCTTGCTTGTCACATATATGTGACTGACTATGGCGATCAAAGGGTTAAATAATACCCATTTCGAGGACACTTAGCTGCCCGGCCTGCCCGTGGTTTTTATGGTAATAATTAAATCCTCACATCCTCAATGTAGATCTTTTACAGCCGTTACAGGTAGCCAGTGGCGCGAAAGTCCAAAAAGTCTTATTCAGGGGTATCGTATTGAAATTGAAATTGAAAATATTTATTTCAGACTTACACATTAGTATACACAAGTCCATATTATGTTAGTAGGTAGAAACTTATAACTATGTTAGTAAAATTTAAAATAACTGTTCGTTTTAACATGCATAAGTGACCAATGCTTCAGGATGTGGCTGTCCACACTGTATTACCCCGTACTAACTGGGTTGTGGAGGTCAGATAGGCAGTCACTCTATGTAAACAACTAGTCTTCAGCTGTATCCCGAGACTGGAAGACGACCCGAACACAGTTGGGAAAAGGCTGCGTAGATTATGAATTAAATTCTTACTTTTGCCATTGTCTATCGGGTAAGATGATTTTGGAGTTGGTTGTCCAGGAACTTAGGACTCACGTGTTCGCTTCGGACGATGCGGCTCGACACCGCAATAGTGGTCACTCTCGTCTTTACCATAAAGATAAAGATCAACCCGAATGAGTGCTAATAAATAAAGTCCCTAGGGTATAAGTGAAATAATAAATCAAAATATGTATAACAAGACTTAATTTTATTTAAATTCATTATCTATTTAAGGTGGAAGGAAGGGGCACCGACGCAAAAAAGGTTACCACCTATTCGGTCCATCATTCTGAGCCCCCCCACATAGTCATTTGTCATGGGTAAAAATCCGTGTAGGTTTTGCACTTTTGTGTAGGAAACAGCTGTTTTTTTTAATAACCGATGAAAAAATTCTATATGGGAGGGGCTCAGGAGGATGTATTGAATACATGGGAACCGTTTTCGCGTCGGCGTCCCTTGCACCCCGTCCATTATTCAGTCGCTCAAAGTGCCGTCATTTTTCTTAAACTTCCGTTGTTGTTCTGCCTCGTGGATCGCCGAGAACACCGCGCCTGCTTTTACCTTCTTCAATATCCTTTTATCGTGGAATGGGTGTACGTGAGCTGATATCCTGAAATTGTTTACCGATATTATTTATCGTTTTTATACCTAAGGGATATCGTCCCTTGCCAGGGCTGTGGGACTGTTCGAAAGAGATACCGCGGCCCTGGAACACAAGGGGCAAGGAAAGAACATGGATGGGTTTTAGTCAGTACAAATCTGACACTCCCTTCCGTTCTGCCCAGAGCGGGAGAAGTCATTTGATGAATTACCATATGAAAAAAAAAATAAGGGATTTCGTCCCAGTAATTGGGTCCACGGTTGTGGAAGTCAGATAGGCAGTACCTCCATGACGATACGAGTGAGCTGCATCTGGTTAGACCGGGAGCCGACCCCAACATCGTTGGGAAAAATCTAAGCAGATAATGAATTATCAGCTCGAAATAATTCGAGAAAAGTTATAAGCGTGATTGCAAAGCATCCCTAAATTGAAACCTTTTTTCATGACCTGTTAATGGTGTAAGTAAACTTCGTGAGGAAACTCCATCAGAGAACTTATAATTCAACATCAATCAATCAACTCAGCTCATTGGTGTTCACCTCTGTACATAGGTCTCTCATAAACTTCACAACATCCCGCCTCCGTCCTCTACCGGGGGTCCCAAAAACGAATGATTTGAATTTGCCGCCATTTGTGCAATTAAAGGTTGGCAACAAACAAAAACATACAGTTTGACAGCTGACAATTTAGGGTTAGCAAAAATACAGCACTACACGAGAGATCAACGCTATACAGGGTGACTGGAAATTAGTGGCGGAGCCGTTAATGGGAGGTAGTCAAGGGTTATTCCGACAGATATCACTCTGAGACCTACCGTCCTTACTTAACCCTTTCCAAGATATTCCTACTTAAAGAGTGTAACCCAAAAATTCGTACAAAAAAATTTCAAATAGTAATAAATCCTAAAAAAAAGTGATTTTGGCCTACTTTTTTTTTGTTTTGCAACAAAGATATTCTAGATAAGTAATATTAATTGTTAAATTTCCGCAACTGTCATTATTTTATGCAAAAACTGCTAAACAAAAACGGAAAATGTAAAAAAAATACTTTGATGGCTGATAAAACATCAATTTTCTTTAAAAAGTCACCCTTTATTATTACGTACAAAATAATTAAAAAACTTCTACGTTTCGTTCCCTTTCGAATGAGATATTAAAGTCCAAAATCGGTTAAGGAATTATGAAGATATGGTCAATGGAAAAAACCCGTAGAGCCCGACCGAGTCCTTTGTTCCGAGAACAAAGGACTCGGTCGACGCGCACGAGTCGAGCTTGCCCCTCCCTCTTGCTCAGCTCAGTCCGCTCTTACGGTTTACTGTGTTCGGATGTGCTTACTTTCTCTCAGTTTTGATTTTTCTAACGACTTGGCTTTTTCCTGGACTTTTGTATTTGATTCTCTTCCCGACAACTTGGACTGTGCCCTGTTTTCTGTGACTCCTTACGATTTGGCTGTGTGGTTTATCGGACCAATAATGGCAGGAAGAACATCGTTTAGTAACGAAGAATACGCAGGTATTCTTTTTTATTACGGAGCTGCCAGAGGAAACGCTGAACGAGCTCGTCGTGAATATGGCGAAGTATTCCCTAATCGTCGACTGCCTGATGCCCGCGTATTCTCCCGAACCTTCCGGCGGGTGCGAGAGCGCGGAACCATCGTAAGATACCAAGGTAAGAGAAAGTTATTATTCTTAAAGCATGTTCAAGTTTTTGTTTGGAGGAGTTCAAAGTTTTTGTTTTTAGGTGACGCAGGTAGACCTCGACTGGATGTCGGGGACAACGAAGAGGAAATTTTAAATTATTTCCAAAGAGACCCTACGCTGTCTACACGAATGATAGCTCGCCGTATGGGACTCTCTCAATGGAAGGTGTGGTACACTCTTCGCGAAAATGACCTCCATCCTTACCATTACACACCTGTTCAGGCCATAGAAGAAGGGGACCCTTTAAGAAGAATGCAGTTTTGCAGATTTTTAATAAATGCGGACGTTGAAGATAGAAATTATCTCAGAAGAATTTTATGGACTGACGAGTCCAAGTTTGACAAGGACGGCATTACAAATTACCATAATGCGCATTACTGGAGTGAACGAGCCATGGGTAATCCACACCTAAAAAGACAAAAAGGTTCACAGAGAAGGTTTAATCTAAATGTGTGGATGGGTATTATTAATAACCGCTTGATTGGACCACATTTCCTACCGCAAAACCTCGATGGGGTTGAATATGAAAATTTTCTGAGGAATGTGTTTTTTGAATTACTGGAAGATGTGCCGCTAGAAACGAGGCAAAACATGATATTCATGCATGATGGCTGTCCGGCGCATTTTAGGCTAGCTGTGAGAAGTTGGCTAGACCAACAGTTCCCCGACCGATGGATAGGTAGAGGTGGTCCAATACCATGGCCGGCACGTAGCCCCGACCTCACACCCATGGACTTCTTCGTGTGGGGTCGAATGAAAACTTTGGTTTATGCCACTGACGTCCCTGTACCAAACGTTGAAGACTTGCGCACCAGAATAATCAACGCAGCGCAAGAAATACAAAGGGAGCTTACAGACTCAGGGGTTGTAAAAACGGGTGTCGTAAGAAGAGCACGAGCTTGTATTAGAAATAATGGTGGGCACTTCGAAAATGAACTGTAGACAGTTTTTTATTCAATAAATTTTTATTCTTCAGTGGTTTGGTTTTTTCTTTCATTTTTATTATTAGTCTTATCTTGATGGTTTCTTAACCGATTTTGGACTTTAATATCTCATTCGAAAGGGAACGAAACGTAGAAGTTTTTTAATTATTTTGTACGTAATAATAAAGGGTGACTTTTTAAAGAAAATTGATGTTTTATCAGCCATCAAAGTATTTTTTTTACATTTTCCGTTTTTGTTTAGCAGTTTTTGCATAAAATAATGACAGTTGCGGAAATTTAACAATTAATATTACTTATCTAGAATATCTTTGTTGCAAAACAAAAAAAAAGTAGGCCAAAATCACTTTTTTTTTAGGATTTATTACTATTTGAAAATTTTTTGTACGAATTTTTGGGTTACACTCTTTAAGTAGGAATATCTTGGAAAGGGTTAAGTAAGGACGGTAGGTCTCAGAGTGATATCTGTCGGAATAACCCTTGACTACCTCCCATTAACGGCTCCGCCACTAATTTCCAGTCACCCTGTATAGCCCTTACCAGGTGAAATCTTACCAAGAGGTATTGTATTACCCAGTACTAACTGGCTTGTGGAGATCAGATAGGCAGCGGCTCCGTATAAAATACTAGTTTTCAGCTGCATTCGGTTAGACTGGAAGACGACTCCAACATAGTTGGGAAAAGGCTAGGCAGGTGATGATGATGGCGATTATCGGCTTATGCATAAAAGTCTCAGTGGTCTTCAGATCATTCAGGATGCGCGTGAGCGGGCGAACCGTTCATACAAATGGTATTTAAAATTTTAGCAGTCCAGAAAGGTTACATCCAGTCTGCTCCAGCCACTTTTTTGATGTCGTCAGTCCATCTAGATGCGCAACTTCAACATACTTCAGGGCTAGGGCGAATTTCACCATCAAGGTCAAGAGTTGGAGTGTCAATATTGTACAACATGACGCCGACAGCTCTTGAATGTAGTTGAGATGTGATCGTGTTAAGTTCCATTGGTGATAACATTCATCCGAAAGATCCGAAGCCTAACCGGGCCTCTCAGCCAGCGGTGAGAAATTTATAGGAATATGTTATAGGAAGATGTTGATTTGCATCGTAGTCAAATTCAAGGACGTAATTATGCTAATGATTCTCGACCCAAAACAACAATAAAATGGGTAGGTAATTTTTTTGTTCTTATTTCCGGAAATCCGTAAGAATGAACCAGCCGTATTTAAACGCGACCCGTGTATTACTAGCCTTAAAAGCACGCTTTCACACACAAATAAACGCAAACAAAACATACACAACGCATACGCAACGATCATTCGATAAATTCATAGGTAATCAGTCCCACCCCAATCACGGTGCGGGTACTCTCCCGCGCAAGCTCCTAGCCACGCCCCCGCGGCCCCGGAACTAAAAGTGTGTTTGATGTCGCCGAAGCGTGCGTGCGCTTCTCGGTACATCGTTGAGACGTAGGTACAAAGTGCAAGATGACGGACAATTACTCAAATGTCGAGTTGGTGGAGATGATCCGCCTGTATGCCATCAGTGGAGACAGTCTACGTGGAGCCATCCGGATGTTCACGGAAATGTTTCCTGATCGGGAACCCCCATCACAGAGCGTCATGCTGGCTGCTACGCAGAGACTGCGGGATCATCGGCAGTTCGACGTTCCCAAACTCAAGATGCTTAAGCTCGCGGCAGCGTAGGCCTGCCTGTCGCCTTGCAGGAATACATCCTGGAATACTTCCAGCGAGACCCACGGGCAAGCACGCGGGAGGCTGGTCAGCACTTTGGAGTGCACCACACGACAGTGTGGCGCCTACTGAAGCGTGAACTGCAACACCCATTCCACTACCGCAAGACATTCACCCAGGTGATAATGCCGTGCGGATTACCTTTTGTCGCTGGTTGGGGAGCTTCGATTAATAACGTGAGGCAATTTTGGCAATTTTTCGACCCCCCCTCCCCCCTTTGTGAGATGTCGTGGGCTTTGACTTGACCCCCTCACCCCCTCCTAATCTCTCGTGAGATTTATCAAAATGCGTAGTTTAGTATAAATACGGTAATTTGTGCTTGATTGCGTTGAATTAATTAAAAAAAACTTAAGTATGTTTAATTACAATTTATGACAATTATGACAATTTATGATTGACGTAAAGAAACATGTTTACTTAATGTAAATTTTACACTGTTTCGTGCATGAAAAAAATTACGTGATATCTGCCAAAACCCTCCCACTCCCCTCGTGAGATTGGGTGAGATTCGTCTCGACCCCCTCCCCCCCCTAAACGCCTAACGTAATTTATGGACGCCCCCTTGCTAGAACACCAAGACGCCAACATCCTGTGGACGGACGAGTGTTTATTTACTCGAGTTGGCGTCTACAATGTTCATAACGAACATTGGTGGGCTCACCGCGACCATAACCCGCACGTAACCAAACGGCATGCGTTCCAAGTGCGGTTTGGACTGAATGTGTGGGCTGGCATAATAGGGGAACACTTGCTTGGACCCTACTTCATCGATGGGTACCCCAACAGTGCCACATACCTGGAGCTGTTGCGTCACGTTGTCGAGGAGATGTTGGAGGATGTTCCCCTGGCACTCCATCACAACCTCTACTACCAGCACGACGGTGCTCCCCCTCACTATGGTCGGCAAGTACGCGAGTACTTGACTGAAA
This sequence comes from Lycophotia porphyrea, assembly GCA_950005105.1. Classification (NCBI taxonomy): domain Eukaryota; kingdom Metazoa; phylum Arthropoda; class Insecta; order Lepidoptera; family Noctuidae; genus Lycophotia; species Lycophotia porphyrea. The sequence continues at coordinate 16,534,506 of OX465393.1, forward strand.
GTTTTGGTGACCACTGGATCGGTCGCGGAGGACCTGTGGCCTAGCCGCCGCGTTCTCCGGTCCTGACGCCTCTAGACTTTTATTTGTGGGGACACGTTAAAAGGTTAGTTTACACGGAGGAAGTGACAAGTGTAACAGAATTACGTGCAAGGATCATTAGTGCTTTCGAGATTTTAAAAACGAATGTGTTAGTGTTACGTAAGCTGAAGGAAAACCAGGTACGTCGTGGTCGATTGTGCAAAGAGTGTGATGGTGGCAACTTTGAACAATAGTAGGTAATGTATGTAATTATTTGTACATTTTGTAAATACGTTGTTAGCTTAATCAATTTTATTAGTGTAAATAAGTTGATTTCAAATCTTTAACTACGCCAATAATACCTAAGAGTCGAAAGTATCACCACGTACTTACACTTAACTAGCACGTCTTTCCATCTCGTCGTATTATTGCCGGTCCTGCGCCCGTATTAAGTTGGAAGGAAAATTTCAAATCAACCAATTTAATCCACAAATAAAAACTTTTGTTTTTATTTATGGATTAAATTGATTGATTTTTTTTTTTTCACTACGAAAACTTTAGGTTGAAGGATAAAGCAAAATCTAACATTTTATTAATCATCTGATAACAGGTCAGTGAACTTTTCTTTGGCGCACTAGTATTACTGTCATTAGTAAGATTTCTGTATTCCAATGATGCTCAAAAATAAGTTAATTATCAAGCGAAATTTATGACAATAATGCAGGTGATTTTCGAAATAAAATTAGGTAAAATTATTGCTACCGGTCATTGCTCTGTCGCGCTTGCTCTGCTTGCATTTCGTAGGTAAGACGTCGACACTCACGCACACAGCTGCATTGTCGCTGTGTGCGTAGTCGGGTTATTCTGTTTTATTTGTATTGAATTAAGGGTTTAATTCTGAAATACTTTTTAATTTCAACAACAAAAAAAAGCAGCGCTTATTAGTTATTGCCCGCTACCGTACTTTCAATTGATTATTTATGTCTTTTAGGAGGTTGTCACTCCTGAAATTTGACGAGGATGCAAATCAACACCTTGTATTGACAGCTCACCTCTGCACAACGACGTCGTCTTTAGTGAACACATGCGCCGGACACTTGCAGTTGTTCAGATAGTCCACACAGCGCCACTGGCGCGTGTTGTTCCTGTTCGTATGCTTCAGGTAGTACACGTAGCGGTTCAGGATCATTTGTAGCGAGCCTTGGTTTGACACTGTGAATTGCATTACGCTTAGATCTGAAAAATTAAATTTGTGTGATCATTAACTAAGGAAATGATGGATGGATTGTGTGAATGCAATGTGTGAATGGAATGTAAGAAAAAGCAGTAAATGATTGCGTAACGGCTGACAGGGGAGAATGGAAAACGTGTTGCGCCGACCCCAAGTAACATGGGACAAGGGCAGAAAGATGATGATTAAGTTTTAACTTATTATTTGTTAGGTTCAAAAAGTGCACCAATCCTCTCATGGCTCCTTTAAGGGAATTATCACACTTATCGACGGCTTAAGCCTAACAAAACCTGATTCCGCTGCCCACAAAAATTTTAATTGCTATATTTTCGGAACTAGTCGGTCAGAAGTGATGCCTATTCGTTGAATATAATAATTTTAAGTTTCATTATTGCTTGTAAAAAATCTATACAAATAAATTGCGCCAGGGGAATCAACAGAATACGCCAAGATTCACCCTATGGCGTATTTTTTGCATGTAACGCTGGGGGCGTTAGATGCAAAAAAAGATGCCATTCACCAGGTTTTGATAGAACGACGCAACTAGCACAGCGTCGACGATACGATTTTATAGCTCTTCCTGACTGGCTTGTGCCGAGCCAGACCTTAAAGAGCTTTATGCCGATTCCGCATCAATAAGTGTGGTTACTCTAAGCCACAACAAAATAAGAAAGCAAAGGGACTTACTATGATTATCACCAGGTTTTTCTTTACAATCAGATTCTCGGATCTCGACCGCCGTCGACTGCGAGTCCTCGTCCTCTTGTTCCAATGCCTCCTCGTAGTTTTCGTCTAACGACCTCGTGCTCAATATCCTGGGTCCATCGTCATCTTCTCTGAAAAAAGAAAATTACTGTACCTTTTCCATTTTCACTCATTTCACAACTCGTCTCGGGTCCGCGTGGTGGATTATGGCCAAGAAATAAAAATATGAAAGATGTATGCTAGAAAGGAGGTGACTGCTGAGATAATAGAGAAGTATGGAAGAAGAAGACATGCTGCCCTAACCCCAAATAAATTGGATAAGGGCAGGAGAATGAATGATGATGTGGTGGATTATGGCCGCCTTACTCAGAAGCCAGTTTCCCAGCAGTGGGCAATGTTATGGGGTAATAATGCTATTCTCTGCTGGTTTAAAAAATACCTATCTTCTAACAAATGTGAGGGCTCAAAAGCCCAGTCCATAATTTGATGACATGTGATGATAATTGTGAATTCATAATATTGTAAGGAAGATTGCAGATTTACGAATTTCATAATCTTACTGTTATGTTCCCTCTCATAGAGAGGAGGCCTGTGTCCCAGCAGTGGGAACATTATAGGCTGCTGATGATGATGATGATGATGATGACTGTTATGTAGAAATTTATTTATCATTACAAAAAAAAATATTTGTTACATCACTCCAGTTAAGGTTACCCATATACGGGGTTTCATCGGGTTAGGTTTTAGGGTTAGGTGACTCTAGAGTGAAGGTTAGCCTGTATTATAAGCTGATTAACCCTATATTACGGAATATAGGGTTAATCAGCTTATAATACAGGGTTCACGCACAGAGTTCATTATTGTACATATAAAACATGCAAGAAAGTGACGAATTAGCCCGCATTCTTTGTCTTTCATTCTGGTTAAACAGCAATGTTTGAATGGTTATTAACCCATAAATTATAAGGGTTTTTCTTCTAGCCTACATTGTGTCCTCTCTATCCTCTGCAATTTCACACTACCTTCGCCGCAATCGAACTCGACGGCGCTGTCCTTCCTTAGGCGTCAAGTGTGTGACGATCTTTGCCCATCTCTCCACGTGCATCCGTGCCACGTGGCCTGCCCATTCCCACTTCAGCCTGGCTGTTTTTTCTCCAACATCAGCTACTTGAGTTATGGAGCGCAGGATGGTGTTTCTAACGCGATTTGTTCACTTAACACCTATTATATTGCGCTCTATTGCTCACTCGCAAATATTGTGTTTGGATTTCTGTTGTTCAGTAAGTGACCAACTTTGTGCACCATAAGTTAGGTAGGAAATACTTATTACAATAATAATGAATTGTAGAGGACATTTTCATAAACTTACACAACAATATTGGTCATGTTGTATTTATTTTCGTCATCATGGTCTTTGGTTATTTCGAAGTAGCTGATCTCCTCGTCAAGACTCTCCATATTGCAGTCCGTTTCGTGATCATTCTCAGGTGCTTGCTGGTTTGAAGTAACTGTGTCTGTTATCTTCTGTAATACAATAAATACTATATTAACTAAGTAGTACGAAAAATAGGGTGCTGGCTTAACATTAATAATAAGTATGAACGAGCTTTGCTCGGTTATTTTTTTTTTTGACGTTTTCTAAACAAGACACCTTAGCTAGATTTATCACCCCCGAAACCCCCTGCATACTAAATTTCGAGAAAATCGTTGGAGCCGTTTCCGAGATTCAGATTATATATACATATATACAAGAATTGGTCATTTAAAGTATTAGATAGTCCTCCTGGCCGACTTCGGTCACGGCGGCCAATCTCAGCGAAGCTTTGCCATCGGCGCGGGAGACATTATAGTGCATAAGTTAGTACGCAGACACAGGTGCAGTATCATCCATTTTTTTTTTTTTAGATGGGATATCGTCAAATGACTTCTCCCGCTCTGGGCAGAGCGGAAGGGACTGTCAGACTTGTACTGACTAAAACCCATCCATGTTCCTTCCTTACCCTTTGTGTTCCAGGGCCGCGGTATCTATTTCGAACAGTCCCGCAGCCCTGGCAGGCATCGGCCCTGGCAGGCATCCCTGTTTGCTGACATTTCTTTGAAGCGCGCGTGGAACATGAACGCACCGTCAACACGGCACTGTCTCTTCCCTCACTCTCATAGTTTGATGGGACAACAATCCAAGACGACTGGAGAGAGAGAGATCTGGCGCCGGACCAACGACTTTACATACTTTTCTAGACATGGGGGTATAATACCGCCAACGATCAAACTCTTGGTTGCTACTGAGAAATTCCTAATTGAAAAACCCAATAACACTTCTTGCCCAACCCGGGAAGCAAACCCAGGCCCCACATTCAGCAGTTGTGCTTTACAAAAGAGACCAACAGAGCTAAACATTATATTTTCTCAGATGGTAAGATAATTATGCTTAGTGTTAATATGACACATTTCACAGACTGCATTACATTAACCCAACAGTGAAATCACCGTTCTTGGAAATTGGACACATATTGCACCATCACTATGGTGATAAAAATATTTTTAGTTAAAAACAAATACATACCATGTCTTCAAGGCCTTTAACATGCAATTCTTTTCCAGCTTCCAAAAGTTCAGTCAAATTCTCTATAGAGACTAATACCTCGCCTGTGTATATATACTCCAATAGGGAGCATAATGTGGTGTATGATATTTTCTGGAATAAAGAAATATTATTCAAAAAAGTTTTAACACTATTTTTTTTTCATTTAAACTTTGCCCCACACTAGCTGACCGTGCCATCATTAATCAGTCTTTTACATTCCCACTACTGGCACAGGTCTCCGCTTAGTGAAAGCGACTGGGCCATAATCCACCATGTGGGCCCAGTATAGGTTAGCTTGATACTGCCATAAAATTGGAAAATTTCTGAAAATAACTTAATCCCTGCTCCAATCACCCCTACACTCCAACTACAGTTCTTTCACTGCCAAGCTATAATTCATCATTAACAACAATTTATTTATGTATTGTCCTTTTCAACATCAGCTCTAGGTTACCTAGACCTTCCAGTATCTAGTTAGAATATACTATATGTAATATTATCAAAAGTAGTATCAAGTAAATAACTACTTATTGTTTCTGCCAATCTACATCCTCCAATTGCTGCACCAACTAAGGTTACTTTGACTTACAACTTACTCTCCTTAGGATTGACATAGCAATATCAACAATTAAGACAACAAACACTACAATTGCTTTGTCAAGCATTGAGGATGAGGGTTCAGCAGACGATGCTCTTTGGCAATGATTCATGAATAGTTTAATAACTTACATTGAGAAAAATAACGGGATGTGGGCACTGCGCGGTAGATATCAACTCCTTGATGTATGGACTAGCAAGTGCGATGATCACTTGGTGGACCTTCACTAGGTGGCCATCTGCAGCAAGAGTCATGTCCACAAACTCACCATTCTGCCCAAAAAATAGTTAATTAGATCGTTTGAAAAACTCAACAACTATCGTCTTCTGTTTCAAGATAATAACTTTTTACCTGCTGCAGACTGCTCAATCCATGACATATATTCTTCTTGTGTGCATTCCATAATAAAGAAAACTGTGACTGAGCCATCTCAATAATTATTATAACTGTGCCTGCTGTTTATCATTCATTTATTTATTTACAATTTGTTGTTTTCGATACGGCACCTCGACACCCGCTTCTTGTATTGGTTTTGACATTTAGAGATAGAAAGAGATAGATTGAATTTGAAAGAAAAGAGGTAGAATATTGTTATGCTTAAAGTTGCAACCTTCACGAACCGTCTCTGTAACGAGATCTCGCATCTCCTGAAAAATCGACTACAAAGACTAAATCGATTGTAGACTAGAGTTATTAGAAAATCTAAGACTGATCGATTTATGATTTAGTGATTGGCAATACTAGAGACCAGCTGGTTTTGACAGTCAGTCAGAAAAGTTGATGGAGTTGAATACCCATTTAGGTTAAATAATAAAACAAGGAATTATTTATTTTGCTTTGTAGCAATCAAAGTAAAAGTCTGTAATTTTGGAGTATCAACCGCATGTAATAAATCTTCAACATGGCGTTGATGAATTCTAAAGATATACCCGAAGATGCTGTGGTTGTCGATGAAAACGAAGCTATCGAATACGTCTGGAATATTGTTTCCGATTGGGATTCACTTTCTGACACGTACGTTATAAGTCATTACAGAAAAACTGTCGAGGTTTCCATGTACAAGCCGTGCGAGTTAACTAGACACCTGGTGCTATGATGTATGGTGGTTGTTATCCTGCGCATTCAGGAAGGTGCCTAATTCATTCGAATGGAATGTACAATGACTTACTTGGTTTTAGCTTATGTAGGTCTCACAGTCCTAAACTATTGGTTGTCACATCCTACTATTACAGGCTACTGACAAACAAACTCATTTTATAGTGTTCTTAATAAATTGTGCATTTGCACTGATGAAACATTTACATATGCACACATTGTCTTATAAGAGGAGTGAAAAAAAGATTTCAACATGTTTTTCCAGTGTAAATGCACAATAAGGATATTTTGAATTCTCTAAAATCTCATTTGCACCAAAAATAACTTAATAAACATACATTGTTAATTCCAGCTGGGCTCTGAAGTATGGTCCAGCAGTCCTGGGAGGCATCAATGCCATGTGTGGGATTATAATCAATAGGCATTACAGAAATAAGCTCAAACTAGGACCGTATGGATACTTTGCATCAGTCATACCCATCTCCCTTATGCCTGGAATGATGACAGCTCTGTTTCATAGGCATGTAAGTATGAAATGTTACAAATAAAAACTGATGTTTCAAGATTTTTTCTTAGGCTGGCCTTTATTTTATTTTTTTTCGGATGAGAAATCATCAAATGACTTCTCCCGCTCTGAGCAGAGCGGAAGGGAGTGTCAGACTTGTAATGACTAAAACCCATCCATATTCCTTCCTTGCCCTTTGTGTTCCAGGGCTGCGGTATCTCTTTCGAACAGTCCCGCAGCCCTGGCAGGCTGCTTAGGCTGGCCTCAAGTATAAGTTTTATTTGGTAAATTAATGTTTGGTCTTTCTCTTATTTCTGACTTCACCTCTTAGTTCTACCCCTCTCAATCATATCAAAAATATATTTTGGAATTAACTGAATTATTGACAAGCTAGGAGTTAGGAGAGGGGCAAGACAAATAACAAATCAACTAATGTGTCACCAAAACCATAGTTTTCTAACAATATAAGGTGTAATGTTAATAACTTCAGTGTATTTTAATTTCAGTTAATTTCAACAGACTTACTACTGATGAAGAATCAGGCATGTCCACTGTGTTATGAGGTCAGATCGGCAGCCATTCAGACTGGCCTTGGGATTGCTTATCCTATGGTGCTTGGTCCTACATCAGCATTGATGGTAAGCAAACAATGTTTTCGAAGTGAAAATTTCATTTTAGGCATTTTTGAGATGGGGAAAAACAATTGAACTCGCGACACCGTTTCACAACCTCTTTTTCATTGCAGAGTTAGCCGTATGGCTACATATTGCAAGCCCAAAAAAAATACAGTGTATAGTCAAATGTATAAGTAAAAGACTTATGCAAAAATATTTTCTAAAAATAATTCAGAATACAGAAAAACAAAAAAAAAATCTCTTCTGTCAACACTCCCGGAGTGGTTTTTAATTACATAACATCATGCCTAATCTTGGTGGTAGGTAAGTAGGCAGCGATGTGTAGTATTCCTGAATGCGAGACGCATGTGACCGGGGACCGGACAATGTGGCGGCACTTGGGGGAGGCCTATCTCCAGCAGTGGATGTCTTTTGACTGAAATGATGATGATGATTTCTGCATTAATTATTAAGGTTTACAGGCACCTTTCTTCTTCTTTCAAATCTCACTTCTTAGTCTATCTGTCACAGAGGTCTACAGTGAGTGTCCAGTATTAAAAAAAGTTTCCTCCTGTACAAGTATATTGTTTAAATAATTGAAAATGACTAAAGCAACTTAATGCGGTAACACTTGTTTCAGTTGGCACACAGATATGCAACCTACAGGGTGCCTGATCTAAGGGAAGGAAAAGTTATGTTCAATTTCTTAAGGAAACTGACAAGGCCCTTCAACAACACGTTAACTTTTATGCTCATAGCCCAAGTACTGGCCTCATCCATCCTCACATATTTTGAAATGACAAATAATTTAACTATACGAGGCAAGATTATGGCGATAGAAGCACGTCTTGAAGAACAAAAAGGACGATATTGAATGCTTGTGTGTGATAGACTAACTGTAGATGCATTTTGTAAATAGATTATTTTATAATTAAAATGTTATTGTTAAATTGTGTTGCTTTTTATGGTTTAGAAAAACATCAACCTTTATTGCTAGCCGAGCTACTAAATATGAGCTGCATAGTTTGCAGATTTAAAGGTTGATGTGTAAGACAAAGCCGTGTCTTAACATTTTAAGCATTTTGGTAAAAACTAAGCTTAAAATGTAATTTTGAATAAATAAATAAAATGAAATGTCGACAACATTATTCACTAGTGATTATGGGGCTTGACGAATTGCTGACATTAACATAACATCACGCTTGTAATCCCCGAAGGGTTAGGCAGAGGTGTACCTGATTGTACACCCACATTTCGCCATTCATACATAGGACTTATGTGTGTTATAAATAAAAATAAATGTTTTTATGTCCTCTATGGGTTCCTAAACCATTGCTCCGATTGTAATGATAATTTGGTGGGTTCATTTGTGTACACCCGCAAAGTTTCCTGTCCCTAAAAATCTATATCCTTACGTGACATTGCAACGCATGCGAGGTACAGCTAGTAAATAAATAAAACCATGTACATCTTCAAAGTATTCTATATTATTAGTTAATCATATTTAAGAAATACAAAAAACGGACAACAAAGTATGCACACAACTGTTACCAGATATAGTACAATTTCTAGGTATGAACACATGCAAGACTGTTCTCTGCGACTGAACCATTCAGAACACAACTAAAATAAACTACGCAAAAACCTTTATTAAAAATATCCCTAACCTTAGAAACCTGACTATAGATAGATATGCTTCATACAAACATTTTAAAGACTACCTACCACTCTGTGACTGAGTGAGTGAGACAGTTATTTCACTATCAAAAGTTCATCTGTTCCGAATGGCGCAAGTTCCGTACAAAACCGTTCCTTAATGCTAGATCATTTGCAAAACTACTAATGTCCGGCTTCACTAACACTTAAGGTGGTTGCGTCAGGGTAGCCCGCGAAATTCAAATTTTGCTTACGTTTTTTGCAATTTGTAGGTCATTATCAGGTTGAATGTTGATGAAAAATGAGTCGCGACGGTAACACATATGTAGTTACAGAATCACAATGATAAAAATCATCAATATAACCCTGTAAGTCCATGTAATCCTATTGAATGACTTTTTCATGAAATATTCATTGGTTAAGGTTACATGAACTTAGAGGGTTCTATTGATGATTTTCATGATTATAATTCTGTAACTACATACGTGTTACTGGCGCGACTCATTTTTCATCAACGTACAACCTGACACTGACCTGCAAATTAAAATTTGAATTTCGCGGGCTACCCTGTCGCAACCACCTTAAGCAAAACCCCTTATTAAAATGCGCTGTAGAAATGTCAACGCTCTGCGCTAAGTCGAGGGTTGAAAATTCAATAATGAGCTTTTGAAGGCAGTCACCTAAGGGTTGCCTCTCTCTGTCGTCATCAAACCGTCCATGGCTAAGTGCAGGTCTCCTTCAAAGGAGGTTGGGGTCGCCTTATATTAGTCAAAACGGGCACTATTGTGGCGTCTAGTCTACGGATAGTTTCTGATAACATGACTTTTGGCTAGCTTCAGAATTTTACAACCACTGCTAAATTGACACTGACACTTCAAGCTATTATGTTATAAAAAGACAAATCTTAAAACAAGTTCGGTTTCACAATTTTCGAGCAGTATTCACGCGTATTCAGTCGTTCACAAGGCTGACGCAGACCAGGCGAAACGCAGTGCAGTGCGGTTTTCATTGCCAAACAAATATTAACCTTGCACAGTTGAAATAATGTATAAAATTAAGAACTTATTATTAGTCCGAGAGAACCAAAGTGAGCGAATGTACGCAGTTCAGGGTATTTATATTCGACTTTATTTAAACGAAAACAATGATGATATTTGTTTGGCAGGTGTTTGGTCTGAATCAGCTCTTAGAACGTCACCATATCAGACAAACTTGAGAAAATGCAAGCAACACAAACATTAAGAGCGTTAACGACTGACGGCATTTCATACACATTTTCAAATCGTTTTTTTCCGAAATTATTGAACCGATATTAATGAAACTTTATACGCATATGCAGGATACATAGGTCTAAAAAGTTGAAAGAGGAATTTTCGAAATGTCTTTTAAAAAAAAAGATAATTGGAAATTTCTGTTTCTATGAAAAAAATAAAATTGGTCTAATTTAGCAGTAACACAATTTTTTGAAAAATCCTCTGTCAACTTTTGTATCCTGCTTATGCGTATGAAGTTTCATTAAAATCGGTTCAATCATTTCGGAAAAAAAAACGATTTGAAAGTTTGTATGAAATGCCGTCAGTCGTAAACGCTCTTAATACTAAACTGTAAAACAAAGCAAACGGAAGTATATGGTGTCGATTCCCTTGTTTACAAACTAAACCAAATTCAAGTTCAGTGCATATTTTTCTATTTCATTAAGAAAAGGACAGAAGATAAATTTTAGTTTAGTTCTGTCAAATTAACTAGCGCCTGACACAAGTTTAGACGTGATTCAAAAGTTGACTACTAAAATTACATCAAATTACGTCAGGTGCTGACTAATTTGACAGGACTAAACTATTTATCTTCTGTCCTTTTCATAATGAAATAGACGCACTCAACTTAAATTTAGTTAAGTTTGTGAACAAGGGAATCGGCACCTATTTCACTCAAAAACAACAAGTACCTAAATAAAGAGTATCATTCGTGCAAACGTTAGTGAATTAAATGGTGGAGCTGAAGGAAGCCAGAAGCCTTAGGGTGTGTCCACACTTAACGACGTGGAATCGAGCCGGCCAAAATTAGCTTTATTTCCAAGGAATAAAAAACGAAATAAACGCCTTTCGTCTCGTTTCGGTTCAGGCGATGTAACTCATCTGTCCTCAGAACAAGATTGAGGTCAAGAGTAGGCCTTAAACCGGTTGTTTTATCGCATATTCAACCCGGGAGGTTGTCTTAACCGGGCTATCGACTTGCCTTGAATGTAAAGCCAGATAGGGCATACAAACTTAAAAATTAAGCGACTATGTGGGGTACGAGTCTCAGCTTAGGCCGTCCCTGGGGATGGACAACAAAGGACATGCTGGATCGGATCAAATAGGTACTCGGCACCTCTTTTTGCATCGACTAAAAGCTCTTTCTGGCCGGCTTAAGCTAATTCCGCGTCGATAACTGCAGTCTTTTCCTTACAAAACAAAATTTAATAAGTTTTAAAGATAGAAAACTATAAACCTAGCTACATTATCTGCTTAAAAATATATTGATATAAGTATGTTTACATATTTAAAGTCACTATATGTATTGCTGCAATACATGTATTAGATTGTATATTTAAGCACACACAATTATATAGCTGTGGTGCCGTTGGAAGATTTTCTTAACTTGACAGTTTAGTCAAAACGAAATTTTTTACCGGGTTTTTTTGATCCAGAGAAAAATTACATTTAACATTAGCAATGTTAGAAATGGTACAATAATTGTATATAGCTGCAAAGATTTTCCTAGCATCAATTTATACTGATCTTGCACATGAAATACAAATGCCCTAAGGGACATTGAACATGCTGTTGGATTTTCAACTTCAAACGCTGAGCCCAACGTTAATAATACAATGACCCGCGATAATATGTGTAAGTGCACCCTTACACACAAGTCAACCAGCTACTCTGTATGTGCTTAGTTCGTCATTATGTTAGTGCCGTTCCTATAAACCAACAATCGTAGGTACAATTTATTATTTCACGACTCTGTGATTGATATTTATTCCTAGCTGTTCACTATAAAGGATAATATTTTATTTATTTCTGCATGGATTCTATGAGTTATGCCAATTGAATAAAGAATTATCAAACTATATTCGGTTTCACCCGTTGCGGAACGGCTGCGGAAATCGCGCTCAGAAAAATATTTCAGTACAGTCAGAGTTCGGAGCCGCGTCCGTAGTTTGTTCGGACAGATTCGACCGACACTTAACTTAACCAAAATGTACAGTCGGCAGCAAATATTGAGTGAAACTAAATGTGTATTACATGTCTGACTGTACGATTATAAGCATTTGATTGCATCTTAGTGAATGGGCGCCGAAATAGTAGGACGGTGACGCACCGCATTTCAAACAGATAATCAAAATCCTGAACCAGACGCAAAAGCTGGTTAAAAACAAATGCAATGTAAAGAGATGATGAATTTTTTTTTTAAATCCATTTCCTTTTATAAACACTGAATTATTGGCAACTTAGAGTTGCCTGCACCAGTGTAAATGGATCTTTTGACATGGCATGGTCAAAATCGACACTTACGCCGCCAACAATCTAGCACCAAAAGATCTTTGTGTTTGAACACCAAAATATGTTTTATAGTTTGATCCTATCAATAAAACACATCCTCTCATAGAATCCATAAAATACAAATATTAGTAAGCAGACAAGCGATACAACTCTTTCTCTCGTAGAACATAATGCCACAACATACTGCCATGTAGGTACCTCCAAATCAAGCGATATAAACTTGAAGTATATACAACTAGTTTATATTTACATAATTCATGATATTATACAGGTCCAACAAACTGGATGGTATTTCGTTAGCTTGGTAATGTAGTTTAGACGAAATATTATTACCACAATTTCGATTTACACAACGGGACTGAAAGGGTTACCCGTATAGTGGTTTTAACCGGGTTATTTTATTAGGTTAGGTGGATAACCCTAAAGTAAAGGTTAACCCGTATAATAGGGTTAGTCAGCCTATAATTACCGGTTTACACAGAGAAAGTGACGGAGATAGCCCGCGTACGGTGGTTTGTCTCTTATTTGATCTTGAACACGAATTTGAACGCGTTTAGCTTCATTGGTAAATTTCGTCCTAAGAGGCACAAAGAATTACCAAGATAACGAAATTACCCATTCCCCCATGCCCCATTAACAATCTTATCGCCGATTCAACAACTTTGAACCTTATAACAATTTCTCCGGTTTAAAAATTAATATAAGTAAGATTCTTACATTCTAAAACAAATGAATTCTTAAAGTAATAACTTCAATAACTTTTTTTGTTCACTTTAATTCTTTATCATTTTTTTTTAGAATTTTTCTTCAAAATATTATGTTTTTTTTTTCGAGAACATTATACTGTTTCGATCTACGTAATATTACTTACATGATATATAAGGGGGAGTGCTCACCTAACCGTAGCGCGATTTCACATGTAAGTACTTTTGTTTGTTTAATAAAAATAAAAACCTTATCGTTTTTTGTTGTAAAGAATATTACATTGAGATCCTGGTTACATTTCGAAAAATATGTGTTACAATTTCCCATTTATTCGTATTATTTTTTCACACGGAGCCTGAGAACCAATGATAATATTGTACACACGATATGTTACGTTCCTAGTTACCGACGCTTACAATCTGATTGTGCTGGTATATACATTACATACATACCAATAGTGTACACATGTCTGCCTCATTTTACGTATAAGTAACATCATTGCTCGTAACCTAAAAAGGTTAGGACGAGTGTAAAGGTTTTAATCAGTCATAAAACTTATCCGTTTGCATTGCATTCAATGTATTCAAGACTATGATTTGAAGTACTTCAGGTACTTCAAATCATAGTCTTGAATACATTGCAACTTATTTACAACTTAGGTAGGTAAATCGTCCTCTTTGAATATATAATGATTTATTTGTAGTTGAATCTAGGGTAAGGCTAACGAACACCAGTCATGCGACAACCTAGCCTTGGCAGACAATACCATTACAAGGTAAATTGTAACCAAGGTAATATGAAATTGTAACCATATCACGAAGTGTTAAGATTCAATTAATAATAGAAGATTCATAAAATATGGAAGCATGGGCAATCCTTAACTAGCCAACCATGAGTCAAATTACACATAATAAATTCACTAACCAATCTTGCTTTTTTTTTCTTTTAGACCCACGGTAACATATTCATATAACAATGAATTAACAAAATACAAACTGTCCTTAGTCAAAATTTTGATCAAAGTGTATTGCCAGTACGGAATGGAAAAGTACACTCTTAATTATTAAATTAGCTCAATTTTTATTTTGTTGCAAATAATTAAGTATACAAATGTGTAACACTATTACTGGATAGTATACTGCGGTATCGATATTAATATTAATCATAAGCTTTACTGTAATTAAGATGGCACTTTTGATGTTATCCTTTGAGGAATGTCGTTGGCAGTGTTCTATCTTAACGTTAAATGATTTGAATCAAGCAGGATCGTTCGCGGCGCTGTCTCGTCAATTCACTTTGAGCATAATTGTGACGGGTGACTGTACTTTCATCGTTCGAACGAGCTTCAGTTTCACATTGCCATCTCGTAAACTGATTCGGGACACTAAACATACACTTATAATATACATTATTACTAGCACAATATTCATTACCACTCTGCCCACTCCAACTCGGGTATGTTAGATTATTATAATGGGTGTATGCTGTATTGTGATACACAAGTCTTGGATTGTTATTAGGTTGGACGTCGTGAGCGGGCGCGTATGCCATCTGCTAGCAGCGTTGATTGATGTAGTCGTTGTATGTGGCGGAGATTTCCTCGGACTGGTACCGCGTCAGCTTGATGCTGCGTCTGAGCTCGCCCGTGATGACAGCCTTGTACCCGCCCTTTCTCAGTAGAGAGTCTATTGTTTGGATTTGGTCCCAACCTGAAATAACAACATGTTTGTGTATGAGCATTTGGATTGTAAATGGTGATTCTATGTACATTATACACAATTTTTTTCTTTTCTGTGTTGTCTCATTTTTGTAAAACGAAGCCATGTTTACTGGCTGTCAAAAATGTGATTTAACATTTTCATAATTTTCCTAATCTAAATAAAAATAGTGTATTGGTACATTCACCTATAACTAAATACATACCAACCGCGATTGTAATCTCACATCATTGTTAGACAGGGGACATTTCGTTCAAGGTGCTGTAAACTGGAGTGCATCAGCAGTGATGCAGTTAGAAACAATTCAAACACTGGCTGCTTCGAGCAGCAGTGCAGCTTACTAGCTTTCAGGCTGCTTTTAACAGAAAATGTACACTTCAGCTAAGCTATGTGACTATCACAGGATAACCTGCCCATTTTCATTTTTGCCTTCACAAAGCGGTAAGGTACGTGGTACGTTCTCGATACTTGGCGATCGTCATTATAATCCGTATTATAATCATGAATTTGAAGTAATATAATTCAACCGCGTATTGAAATAGTTCGCGCCTGTTATTAGCTATGTTGTAGTGAGCGAAGGATTATCAAATAAGCGGGTGTTTTGAGGGCCGTCTTGTGTAAGCATTATTGAATAAGGCTTTCGATTTTGAATAACAGCTGTTACCAGTTCTAGTTGATCATACACACCTTGCTCGGTAGCAACTTGAGGTAAGTAAGTAGCGGTGCGCTTGTTGCCTCGTTCACTGAGGAACTCGATGCGGATTCCATGCTTGCCCAGCTTCCAGTCCAGGTAATGTTCAGCTTCCTCGAAGTGCTGAAGAATGGACACGGACACCGTCAGCCGGGGCACCTCCTCGCGAGTGATTGGCGCGAACCGGGAGTCTTTCAACGCGCTGGTTATCGCGTACTCGCGGAGACCTTTGAGATAGAATTGTGAGGTTAGGTGTTCCTGTTTACTGAATGTATATTATTACTGTGCTGCGAAATGCTATATGCTAATGCTAAATTGGACCTAGATAATTCTTATAAAGATAGATGTGAGTAGGAATGTAGCTATTAGAGCAGATTTACAAGGTTGTGTGAAAGATGATATAGTTACACTGGGGGGCGAGAACTGAGGCGATGGGTAACAAACGTACCCCAAATAAATTGGGATTAGGGCAGGAGCTTTATCACTGTCAACCTATAAAAGTACCTCTATAAAGGTAGCTGGATCTAAGTGGTAATGTTACTGTTGTCTGCTTTCTCTATACCTATAGAAAAGGACAGCAATTGGCTGAATTGAAATACTTGATTAAAGGCGAAATGACAATCAATAAAGATGTACAATTCTTTGCTTGATTTTGGCATGGAATAGGCCAAGCCTTTCACTTTGTATGTAGGACTAAAGAGAATGTGTCCCCTTGAAGAATTTAGATCTATGGCCACAATTTTGAAGAAAAACAAAGGTCTCAACATGCAATTAAAATAAAACTAAGACAAAGATGGATGAAATATTATCCATTTTATTAAACTGAGAACCCACAAGCCATTCAACTGTGAGAAATGCTCAAAAATTCATAATACTTGAACTGAGGTTTTATTTTAAAAAAACACATACACTTGTAGCATAAAAACTTTTTCAATATCTAGACGATTCTTTCAATTTGCAAACAAAACAAAAAGATCAACACCCCCTTTGTCTTAAGTCATTGTTTGCATATTATCAGGTAGTGTGTTTCCAATTAATCTCAGCTTCCCACAGTTCATCAAAGTAATGAGATACAACAGGGATATGATTAACCGATTCAGTGCCCAGAACCCAGCATATGAGTCGAACAATAATTTGTTTGTTCGCACAATCCGTATCCGTAGCTATGGACTCGCTAGTCGGGTTCTGGGCATGAATACAAGTCATCTATAGTTCATTATAACAACGACTCGGATTCGGGTTGTGGGCACGCGAACGAAATTCACGAAGTTTTCGCAAAGTACTGGGCAGTGAATGGGTTAATTAGCAGGGGTCAAGAAATGCCTGGGGACTGTAAAACAAGATACCTAAGGGAGCTGTCTGTATTCTTTGGTTAATTATTCTTTTAGTACAGCATTAATGGCTTACCATTAATACTAAGTTATAGCCCAAACAGCCATTGATGGAAAGGCGTTGGAGAGATTATATGATATGAATGATAATTTGAAGATATAAAATGTTATTTTTATTAGATGTGTTTCCACAAGTCTCATAGCAGTTTGAATACAAGGTTAATTTTTTAATTGCTTTAAAATGATTTGAGTTTAGTACAATAGGTATTGAAATGGAAATTTTATCTCCTTCAAATGTAACAGAGTATTGAGACATGATTATGAGGCAAAGTAATGTATTATTGTTATTGCAAATGCTCACTAATAAGTCAGCAAGGTCAGGCCGTGTCACAGCTATTCTTTGAGCACTTGTATAATATAATATATAATCAATAAAATACAAACATATGCAGTGTATTAACCATTATTAGAGTTCATACCTGAGTGTAAATGCATCGCATTGAATGTCCCGATGCATCCCCGGAGACGGTGCTCCTTGCCAATCTTCCATGTCACAAATAAAGGACTGTGGAAATAAAAATAAATAACATCATCTTGAGAAAACTGAATTCCTCAAAAAAGATGTTCAAACATTAGGTAAAGTCTAGCTTTATACCACATTCTGTAATAGTGCTTGACACAGCAACACAATAGCAGAACTGTGTACACCAATATAAGCTTTATGCACTTTTACATAAAGAATGTATTAGCACACATTTTCGGAAGGTGATGGGGAGTGGATGTGTATTGACCGCGAATAAAAAACTTGCCTTTGTGTGGGTGTCATATAATAATGAGCGAACATAAATCATTTATGTTTGCATTCACACAATATGTAAATTGAGTGAAAGTGGAAATGTGCAAGTATTTGTGAATTACTGAAAGGTTTCACACGAAAAACATAAAAGGTTTAATTCATTAGACTGACCTCAATTGAAACAAAAGATGTGGAGGTAGCTCAACAAAGCATTCCAACAGGAGATACATAAATATAATGGTAGGCTGTACTTGTACTTACGAGAGTGAACCACTTACTAGGCATCATTAGTAAAGTTTGGCGTCTGAGGAGGGTCCATACTGTGCAGCTGACAATACAAAACATCGAAACAAAAGTAACACATATCAGGAATAGCTACAGACTCTTGGTAACCATTCAAAGGTCGATCTATGCTGTTACTGTACGAGTTGTTCAATTTCTGTTTTTTTGTTCCACAACATACTGAAGACATCTTGGCTGATATTACAAGTTAATTATCTTAGGACTACGAAACAAAGCAATCACACAAATCTCAAAAGTAAACGAAACCAAACACTCGTTTCACTCAATGGGGTTTCGTAACCACAGTTTAAAAAACATAAATGACTGTCAATGAGCCTGTGGAATCGTTGACAAAAGTAGTGATGTAGACAACATTTACAAAATATCATGTTATAATCTTCCATAGAGGAATAAGCTTTAGAGAAATCAAGGAATGACTCAAACTCAAACTCAAAAGCATTTATTTCAATTAGACCATTACAGGCACTTTTGAATGTCAGAAAAACAAATAAGGCTAAGCTACAGTCACAGACACAAGGCATAATAACTTGTGAAAGTACTGTTGCCCATTCCAAAGCGTAGATCTCTATGGAGAAGAATGGGCAAGAAACTCCATGGACACTCTTTTCAAACAAAATATTGTACAAAATCTTGGTTACATCATTCATGTTGAGATTATACATATGTGAGAACGATGTAGAAATACGTGCACGTTAAGAGCGTCCAGAGTAAAACATTATATCAACAATTTAAAAACAAAGTAAGTAGTTAAAATAAACCATGGCAGCCTAGAGATGACCAGTCCCAACTGACAGCGCCCGTTCACGAACATGACGCATGGATCAGCCCCATTTAGCTCAACCATATTGAAGGGAGCTAAATGACCCGACACACCTGCCACCATCAGCGAGACATTTGAGTGAGCATGACATTCTCTCAGCCACCAGGGCAAATTCAAGTCAATGAAAGATAACTAAATGTAAATGGTATCTTTACAGTACATAGTACTCACACATGTGCTATGCAATTATATAATACTAAGAGATTGAATTTATACAATGCAAAGATATTATTACAATCTTCTGCAGCTTCCACAATAACTTCACATGGTAATAAATTAGTTTGCCCCCATGGTTGTGGAGCAGGACCAGCAGTAAGCCAAGCATTTTTATCATCAATGTAATCCCCCAACTTATAATATGCTTGCCTGCATAGTGTGCGTTTTAAACAAGATTTAAATTTCGTCTCGTTTAGTTGTAGAATGTGGGGAGGTATTTTATTGTAACATATTAAACAGTACCCCATGAAAGATGAGTCTACTTTAGCTAACCTAAAACCTGGCTGTACTAGTTGGTCCCTGTTTCTAGTACTATAGTGGTGCCTGTCACCTCTTTCACTAAATAAATGCAGATTTTTCCTAACGTACATGATGTTTTCATAGATGTATTGACAAGGTACTGTCATGATGTTAATTTCCTTAAACAGTTCTCTTAGAGAGTCACGCCTACGTAGATCATATAAGGCTCTGATAGCTCTTTTCTGCAGAATAAATATAGATTCGATGTCTGCAGCCCGTCCCCATAGTAAAATACCGTAAGACATAATACTATGAAAATAACTAAAATAGACCAGCCTCGCGGTATCTACTTCAGTAAATTGACGGATTTTTCTAACATCATATGCTGCTGAACTCAGCCGTCCTGCAAGAGATGTTATATGCGGACCCCATTGTAGGCTTGAGTCGATCGTGATCCCCAGGAAAACAGTTTTTCCGACGAATTCTAGTTTCTCTTGATTCAATACTATGTCACTATTACTACTTTTGACATTCGGTAGAGTGAATCGCCGAATATCTGTTACTCTTTATGGGAGGCGACGTAAACGCGTAAAGCACACTACAGCAATTTAACAATCACACATAGAGACATACATCCTACCTATTGCTACAAATATGAAGAAAAAACAACAACACAATAAAGATAGTCATCATCTTCCTGCCCTTATCCCATTCTATTTGGTGTCGGCGCAACATGTTTTCTTCTTCCATTCTCCCCTGTCAGACGTCACGGCATCGTTGACTCCTTTCTCTTTCATGTCAGTCTTCACACAATCCATCCATCTTTTCTTTGGCTGCCACTCCCTCTCCATCCATCAACATTCATGTCCATCACTCTTTTAGTCACATGCGTTTCATCCCTCCTCATTACATGTCCATACCAAGACAAACGACTTCCTTTCAATTTTTCTGTAACAGGCGCCACTTTCAAACTTCCTCTAATATACTCATTTCTTACTTTATCCATTCTTGTCACTCCACACATCCATCTCAACATTCTCATCTCCGCTACATGCAATCGTTTTTCATCCTTCTTCTTCACAGCCCAGCATTCTGACCCATACAGTACGACAGGTCTAATCACGGACTTGTATATTTTCCCCTTTAGCTTGAGGGGCATCCGTGGGTCGCAAGTTGTTCCAGTGACCTGTCACCATTTTATCCATCCTGAGTTGATCCGGTGCGTTACGTCCCGGTCTACTTCTTCATCCCCTTGCACAAGCGACCCGAGGTACCGAAAATCGGAACAGATCGGTATGGGCGTTCCGGCAAGAGTTATGGGCACTGAACTGGAGAGACCGCCGAAATCGCAGAAGAAGTATTCGGTTTTGGTTCTACTTATTTTCAGGCCAACGTTCTCCAGTCTTTGCCACCACACCTCCAATCTGCTCTGGACCTCTAAGCCGCTCTCGGCAACCAACACAATGTCGTCGGCAAACAGCATGCACCAGGGAGCCTCTTCCTGGATGTCCGACGTAAGTGCGTCCATTATCACCAGGAAGAGGTAAGGGCTTAGAGCCGACCCTTGGTGCAAGCCGACAGCCACATTGAAGCTACCGGTAGTGCCCGCTGTAGACCGGACTTGAGTACTACATCGACTGTACATCGCTCGGACCAACTGCACATACTTCGCAGGCATACCTTTCTCTTTCAGGGCCCACCACAAAACCTCACGAGGTACCCGGTCGTATGCCTTTTCGAGGTCGATGAACACCATGTGCAAGTTTTTGTGCGCACTTCTGTATTTCTCGCAGAGCTGGCGAATGGCTAAAATGGCATCCGTCGTTCCCCGACCAGGCATAGAACCGAATTGATATAAAACTATTATAGATATAAAACAAAATAAAGATAGTATGTATAAATAATAAAGGGTAGGGACATCGCACAATTACTTACTGAGATGATTATTTCATGAAAAAAACATTAAATGGCATTACATGAACTTAGGGGGTCGCATTGATGATTTAATGATTATAATTCCGTTAATGCATACATATTACGGTCGCAAAAAACGTATGAAAATTTAAACGTCACGGGCGGGGCTACCGTGGCACTTCCCACTTTTTGAGTTGTTATACGGAGCCGAGGTATTGTTTAGAGAGATTATATTATTAGATGAAACTACAAAAATATGGAGCATTATTGATTTTCTTAGGTACTCTTTTTTTTGCCTTCTAGACACTTTGCGAAGGCCACCAATAATATGTAACAAGCTTAATATTATTAGTGCCCTTGGCTTTGGTCAGAACCTTCTTAAATATCAACAATTTTAAAATTTCACGTCCACTCAGGGTTTTGACATATTAGAGTAGCTCTATGTGTATGTACAGACGCCAGCAGATCAAGCTACCTGAAACTGTCAGATT
The DNA here is from genome assembly GCA_950005105.1 of Lycophotia porphyrea. Lineage (NCBI taxonomy): Eukaryota > Metazoa > Arthropoda > Insecta > Lepidoptera > Noctuidae > Lycophotia > Lycophotia porphyrea. The sequence goes on from OX465393.1 coordinate 16,556,282, forward strand.
TTCCCTACCAACCTTGACCCTAAAACTTCAAGGATAAAGTTGAAAATCTATTAAAGAAATTTGACAGACAGACGCCAGCACATCAAGTTACTACAATCTGTCAAACTTGAATAGATTTTCAACTTTATCTTTAGAGCGTTAGGTTCAACGTTCAACCTAATATTATACATACAAAATTACAAATAGAAGGAAGTAACACTGGCACCCCCAGCAGCCAGCTCTTCATGAATCCGCGGGAAAACCCTATAGTGCAAACCAAGCTTCTTAGTTCGATTTCATTTGTCTTACACATAAATATTTTATAATCTGTCACTATTCTATGTTTACTTAAAAAAAATAACTTTGTAGTTTATGGAGCGATGGCTGTCATCGAGTTTTATTTTAATAGAAATAGAAAGAATCTTTGAGTGCACATAAAATGAAGATATTTTCGTGAATCATGTACATGTTTTATAACTTCCCTTTAGGTCTAAGTGAAATAACTATATATCTGTATTTAGAACCATTAGTGATGTTTAGTGAAAAAGCTTGCTAAGTTCCGACGATGGCGTCCGACGGTGAAATTTCGTGTGCGAATGATCCTAATTTCGCTGTTATTTACTCGTTTCTAAAAACATTCGGAAAATTGTACGGCTTGGATGTTCCTACGATATCTAAATTACAAGAATTTATAGAGAATACACAAGAAGGTGAGATATCTTTGTAGATTCGTCATTTCAAATCATAAACAAACATCTTATAAGTTTTTTGTTGTTAGTGTTGGATCCACTGAAGGAGTTACACTTGAGACTTCTACGCCGTGCTCATAAAACGGTAGCGAGCAACAGATGGGAGAGGTTTATGATAAAGTTCTGCCATCAACAAGGTCACCATCAGGAAGCCTGGGAGATCGAGAGGTTCTCTTACAAGAAAGCTAGCACTACGGTCAAATTGAAAGTATTGAAGGTAATTACGCCTACTCAGTTTTTTTCTAAGATGATGTGCATCTAATCTCATTGATTGCAAGCACTTTCACAAATGATTCATACTGTATGTATGTGTTGCTGTAATTATGTGGTACTTGTGATAATGAACATGAGCTAAGTCACTGTTTACTTGTTAATTACATAAAAATACATATTAGCATGTTTTTGTACCACATGTGCTAAGTAAAATAATTTAAACTACTGTATTCTTTCTCTTTGTATTTATATTATTTATTAAAAAAAAAAAATGGCTTGCAGCCAAAATTTTTTGGATTCTTCATGTTTCTATGTCAATTGTTTTGGTCTACAAACATTACTCTCATTTTTAAGAAATAGATAATCTCACATTTTTTTTCCCTTGACAGCTGTTATTAGAGTACCAATTTACTTGCCATCCTAAATTCAAGAATGCTGTCAATGCAATAACATGTAAGGAGTTAAGGTTGGATCCTGTGGGCAGAGACAAGAATGGTTGTGTGTACTGGCTGCAAGTAGACCATGAAGCTAACCTCTGTTTGTACAAAGAGGATCAGGATGAAGAGACTTGGCAGCTTGTAGCTAGGTGAGTTACAACAATGATATTTTAATTTCTATGGAGATATAAATTACAAGAAGGTCAAACTCTATGGAATATTGAATTCCTAATGCCCAGTTTTACATACAATGTACTAAGTTGCTGAGTTAGAGATACATTACATTTATTTACATTTTGAATTCATGAATGAATTGTGCACTCATACATTTTCTTTCTAGCCATTTGTGTCTGCTTAATATCTTTTTTTTTTACTGCTAAAGCTGTTTGTAACATTTCCCATTCACAAATAATTTCTAAGTTACGTTAAGTTCATAATAAGTTCTTATTAAATATTGTCCTTTTTATATATAGAACTAGAGACGAGCTGGTAAAAGTGATATCACAGTTAAAAAGTGGCAAGGATGTGTCTCCACTATTTTCAACTAATCCAAATGTCAACGAGGACTCAAGCAGTGCTGAGGTTCCACCGCAGTCGGAGGTAAATGATAAGGTGAATTTTATTAAACACATTATGCACGGTATGCATAAACTCGCGCCTATTTCCCATGCGGTTAGGCAGAAACTAGTGAATGCCACCTGCTACAACCCTTACATAGTATTTTTGCTTCATACACATTCATACAACTGGTCATATTCCCATGCTTGTTGCAAGTACGTCAGTATGACCTTTTTGTTGAACATTTTTCATGGCCATGCTTTTTTTATTTGCCTTTGTTGTAACTTCATAGTTAATTGTAGAAGCATGGAACAATCTTTATTAAGAGAAAGTAGGAAGATTGTATGCTGATGGATGAATTTATGCATGAAAATGCATATTGAGAAAGTGTAATGAATCTACATATTGTACTGCTAATTATTCTGCATTTTTTATCCTTGTAACATGACGCTGAATTACATTTATTTTTACTTCCTTAAGTTTTTTATCTAAATACACAACCGTGTTTTGCTCAACTCACTTAAAAACACCTTATCTTTTTACAGTCAAATAAATCAGATGGTGAAGAAGAAGAAAACGAAGAAGAGTTCCTAAGTCCCGAATCTGAGTCAGAGCATGAACCTGATGAACGAAAAGATGAAGAAGATGCATTATCTGACAAAGTGGAATCTAAACCAGAAGAATCTACTACTGACAATACACAAGAGAAAGAAGTGGAGCCAGAAGTTGCAAAACAGTCAGAAGATGTTAGTGAACATGATGAACCTGTCACAGAAACAGATAAACCAGTGGATGAACCAGCAACAGTTGAAACAGAAGAAAGAATGGAAATAAGTGAACAAATGAAAAGTCCCAAAAAGGAAGAATCACCAGAACAAACAGTAGAAGAAGAACCAGTAACAACAAAAGAACAACTAGTGTCAGAGGAAAAAGAGACCACAGAAGAAAAAATACTGTCAGAAGAAAAAGTAGCACCAGAAGAAAAAATAGCGCCAGAAGAAAAAGTAGCGCCAGAAGAAAAAGTAGCGTTAGAAGAAAAAGTAGCGCTAGAAGAAAAAGTTGCATCAGAAGATAAAGTAACGCCAGAAGAAAAAATAACACCAGAAGAGATAGTAACTCCTACAGTAAATGAAACAACAGAAGAACTAGTAACACCACAAGAAAACAAAGAAGCTTCAAGTGAAAAACAAAATGAAGATGAAGAAGTGGGCCAAGCAATAGAAGAACCGGTAATGCATGTAACTGGCGAAGGAAATGGAGCTGATTGCGACAGTTCCTATTTCATTGGCGAAGAAATTTGTGAACCCGTCATGTTCTTTTATGGAGACGGCTGGGGCTACGAAAATGACACAGGTAACCCAGAAACCATAGAACAAGCACACAGCCCTGAAGAAAATTCTGCAGAAGAAAATGGTAATGAAGAGTGTCTAAATGGTGAACATAGTGAACTTTCTAATTCAAGCAATAAAAATAATTTAGTTAAGAATGTTAAGTTAATAAATAGTTTACCTACTGTGACTAAGAGATCTTTGAAAAATCAATCAAATGACAGCACGGAAGTTTTAAATACCGACTCCAAAAAACATTGCGTGCGCGATTTGGAACAATCGGATGGTTCAAATCCCACAAAAAACACAGAAAATGAATTAAAAAGAGAAGCTAGTAATGATAAGAGTACTACAGATAGTGAAAGTCCTAAAAAGAATAACGCTAAAAAAGGGAGGGGTAAAGTTAAAAAGAAAAGTAACATAACAAGGAATTTAAAACTAAACAAAAGTACAGAAGTAGTTAACTCAGAGACTGATAATTGTCACGATAGTAAAACAAGTATTATAGAGAAGAGAAAGAGTAGTGTATCTTCTGTAGACCAAGATGATGCCAACACAGAAAATGAGAAAGAAAAGAGTCCTGATAAAGAACTAAAAGTAGAAGATCCCCTACCTCCTAAGAAGCTTCGACTAGAAACCACTCCCGAAAGTGACGTAAACACACATTCCAATGAAACAGGAGATAGTGTAGAAAACAGTGAAACTAAGAAAGACACTTTGAATAACGTTGAAAGCAATCCTATAGCGCAACGGAAGAAAATAAAAGCACACAAAGGGAAATTTAAAAGAAAAAAGATAGTGAAAAAGGTTGATGACAGTGTAGATAAGAATAGTGACAAAGATACTCCTAATGACAATGGGAAGAAAGAGTGTAAATCTTTAAAAAGGTCTCTATTAGATGCTACGATGAGCGATAAGAATAAATCTGAATCTCAAAGCGACAGTGAAGATGATGAACCCATCACAAGTGGCAAACGCCTCAAAATTAAGCCTAAGAAAATTATCACATCTACCAGGTAAATATGTTTTTATAATCTCTGTCCGCATACATATACCAAATCTATTGTTATAGCGTACACACTTGTGTGGGACAACATTAACCGATTCGTTGCGGATGGCACGACAGTCGTGTCATCTATTTTTTTAACGCCCTGGAACACAAAGGGCAAGGAAGGAACATGGATGGGTTTTAGTCAGTACAAGTCTGACACCCCCTTCCGCTCTGCCCAGAGCGGGAGAAGTCATATGATGAATTCACATAAAAAAAAGGCAAACCCGAACGATATGAACACGATGAGACGCGCCCTGCGTAGTAATTAGTCGGCTTTGTTGTTAAATTAAACAAATAATTTCAAATTGAATTTGCCGACCATGACAAGTGCAGCTTCCCCTACAGAAATCTGATAGACGTTTTTCAAATCCACTCCGAACAACTGACATTCGTTTTTAAACCATGTTTTTATTACAGAAAAAAAGTAGAAGCAAAACTTCTAGAGAAACAATCAAGTGACGAATCGGAGGAAGAGACTCTCTATAGTATAGGTAATATTTGATTGATTCTGTTATTATTTTATATTTAAATCATAGCACAGGTGACAAAGTTACACTATCCATTGGCTGCAGATAGTAAAACTTGGTTGAATTTTTTCATGACACACAACTATTCGCATTTTATTGAAAGTTCAATTTGCCTGTTATGAAAACGACGTCTTTCATCGTAGAACCTTGCTCCGTCTGCAATCATATTTTATTCAACCATCGCAAATACAACACCACATAAGTACAATAATTCTGTAGTAGTCATCATGAACAATGAGCTAGATTAACGCCTAGCCTTTTCCCAACTATGTTGGGGTCGGCTTCCAGTCTAACCGGATGCAGCTGAATACCAGTTTTCTACATGGAGCGACTGCCTATCTGACCTCCACAACCCAGTTAGTACTGGGTAATACAATACCCCATGGTAGTACTAGTTGTCGGAGTTTTTAGGCCACTACCTGTAACGACTGTCAATGATCTCCAAATGACAGCCGGGACGCACTGCTTAACGTGCTTTCCGAGGCACGCAAACTATCCACAGACCAACTTAGGCAAGCACGGCTTAACCCAAAACATCGACTCGAGAAGCTGTTATTATATAACTAAGAGCTCCTCCTAGCTAGATTAACGTAAATATTAAACAAAAAAAACATGTTGTTTCTACTAGCAATGGTTTTACACACAGTAATCCCAAGCTCAACTATATTGTAAAGCCGTAGGTCAAAATGATTAGTTTAAAAAGAGCGTTTTCTTTCAGCTGGTAAAAAAACGACTAAGAAACTAGTGAAAAAGAAGATAAAAGTTAAAGATAAGGCTAAAACTAGTGCTGATAAGGGGAAGACTAGTAACGACAAGGGCAAATCAAGTAAAGACAAGAGCGGCAAAAAGGGTGGTTCTGATGATTCTGACGCGGCGCCCGTGCGGCAGTCACGGCGGATTGCTCAGATGAAGATCAAGGAAGAGGCTGATAGGCGGCACTTGGAGGAAGTCGCGCTGAGGGAACTCAAGAAAATACATAAGAAAAAGGTAATACAAAAAGTTACCTTATTTTCTTCAAAATGTTGATTCTTTTTTTTTTTGGAATGGTGGAAGGGATATTTTGAAAGTTGGTTTAGTGTTCAGGATGTGTGTATGGAGTGTGTAACTGGGCGGAAGTTTTGAAGACCCAATCTCAGTTATAGTTGAAGAGAATGTAATAGAAATGGATGAGATTGTAGAAAGACTGAGAGGTATAAAAGTTGGGAAAGTTGCAGGGTATTTGGGGACCGAGTGTCTGTTGAAATGTTAAAGAGCAGTGACGAGGTGGTAGCAAGCCTATTGTGTGATTTTATTTAGTTAGAATTCGAACATTGAAACCTGGATGTTAGGTTAAGTTGTTAAAACCGTGTGAAGTAGGAGCTATGATCGCTTTCGGATCTTATAATGCGCCAATAATGGATCTAATAATAATGGATCTTGTAATGCTAGTTTATAAGGTATATATCTATGGGCCATTGTGAGCCTGAAATGAATGATGTTGTTGCCTTTAAATCGCAATTTTATTTATGTAACTGACTGAACGATCCTTTTAGAACGAAAAGTTCTTGTCTTCGTGCGAATGTTGAATTGTATTAGGACAACACACTCGTGAACGCTATGAAAATGATGGAATGTAAAGGTAGATCCAGTTTTTTCTGTGTGTACCATGACGCCGTGTCTTGATTTTTTACAATGCACGGGGATATATGTGTATGTACTTTGGCCCTTACATTATTTTCTTGTTTCCTATACATCAGAACAAGGAAGAAGAAGAAGACGAAAAGGAATGGCGCGCCAGTGGTGCCAGTAGTTCTGACGGGGGGCGTCGGCGGAAGACGGAGTGGCGCTCGGATCACTCAACCGGACCCGAACCGGACTCCGACTCCGACGAGCCTCTGTTCGAGTTGCACGAACATGAGGAACCTGAACGTAAGTTCAGGAATCTAATACTTTAAACGAACAATTCTTATATATAATCTGAATCTCGGTAACGGCTCCAACGATTTTCTTGAAATTTAGTATGCAGGGGGTTTCGGAAGCGATAAATCGATCTAGCTAGGTTTCATTTTTAGAATACTTCCGTGTTACCACGCGAAGCTTGGTCATCCAGGTACTAAAATTTAAATGAGCAATGAAGTTACACATATTAAAAGAAGTTGCTTTATCCAAGTATTAGTGTATGATAACTAGCTCTAATCAAGAAAATCTTATATAAGCTACTGGCCGGCTGTGAAAGAACAACTAAACAAAAATCGATGACCCGAGATTTGACTTCAAGTTAAATGTCTTATGGTAATATCAAACCAATGTTTTTTAATTTATTTCACAGTTGTTTTTGACAAGTCGGATCACGAATTCTCACCGGAGTCAGACTTGGAGAGTGGTGAGCCTGTCGAACCGCTCAAAAGAGCACGTACTTTACAAGAAGGTAAGTCTTTTTTTTGTTTACTTTGTGATTCTTTCTTTTAACTTAATACAAATCAAGTGTCACTATGTTCGTACACGCTACAATCCGAAACCACCCAACCGATTTCAATGGAATTTTGTGAATCTGTATGGTTGTGTCCAGCTTGAGATATAGAAGTTTTGGACCCGATGGGTGGCGGCGAGCGAAGCAAGGGCGAGGCGCTACTATTATTATATTTCCGATTACTGATTGTTGATATGTATTGCAAACCAAGATAAAATTAAAAACGGGATGCACTCCGGGAGTGCCGGCAGAAGTGAAAACTCGAAACAATGCCATCTAGCTGTAACTACACGCACACTCGCGCAAGCGTCCTGCGCCGCCGATTTGATCTGACGATCTGACGCAAGTTTAACAGTTTTTACCCATCCCAAAAAGTGCACAACACCGCTAAAGAAGTTTTCACTTCAAAAACGATTTGATGTTGTAATTTGGAGTCAATTCTATGGCAGCTATTTAGCAGCAACATTGGCTTAGTGGTTATTAGTGAAAATGCTGAGCCGAAGGAGAAGTAAAGCGTTATTTAGTGAGCAGTTTGCGGTCTACATTTTTGACTGCTTTACGCAAATAGGCTCACTTTTTACTATGTGATACTTTTGATAAAACTGACGAAATATAGATGTACCATACACGACAGTTACCCCTTTTTTCTGTTGGGTAATCATCAAATTACTTCTCCCGCTCTGGGCGGAGCGGAAGGGAGTGTCAGACTTGTACTGACTAAAACCCATCCATGTTACTTCCTTGCCCTTTGTGTTCCAGGGCCGCGGTATCTCTTTCGAACAGTCCCGCAGCCCTGGCAGACGACAGTTACCCCTTCAGGGAACACAGACATAAACTTGGTGTATGTATGTCCAGGTACAGAAGACGCAAACGGCTTCTGCAAGCGCTGCGGCAGCGGGGAGCAGCCGGAGTGGATCCTGCTGTGCGACGCGTGTGACGCCGGGTACCACGCCAGCTGTCTCAAGCCCGTGCTCTTCATCGTGCCCGAGGGCGACTGGTTCTGTCCGCCTTGTAACCATGTGAGTATGATCTTGATAAAAGAGAAATACACACAAATTTACAACATACAGCTTATGTACAAAAGCGAGCTTAACCCAGAATTGGGTTTTCTTACAGAAAACCTTACTTCGATTGCGAGATTTGCAGAAGAGGGTATCCTTATGTGCATAAACAGTACATTTGTATCTGGGTGTAAATTTATCTATAATATGTATGTATTTAGAAATATATAAATGTTTATCAGTTGTCTGGTTGCCATAGTACAGGCTCTGCCTAGTTTGGGATCAGATGGCGGTGTGTTGGTTGTCCCAAGATATTATTATATTATTATTATTCCGTTTATTCATTTATATTATTATTATTTATAAAATTAAATCAACTTATTCTATAACCAAACTAAACTAATACATACAATATATATAGATAAACATGCATATAAAATACTATATACATACTATTTTGACGTTCTTATTGCTTTAGAATTTAGATTGTCTTGCACTATTCTGGATCCTTTTAAATCATCGAAAGCAACTCAACGAGTGCTTCCCAAAAGATTTGTAAGCATACTGCTTAGATAATGTGATATGAAAAGTGTATCCATCAGTGTTATGATGGACAAGCGTAACTCGTATTAGATTGAAATGAGCTACGGAAAAGTTGTATGTCAATGCTGATGTAAGTCGTTCTAGAAATATGAAACGCTTTGAAGTTCCTTGCCAGGCCCCGGGTGTCAACTACTTTATATTGTGAAGGAAGGATGTTAATAAACTTACTTTAAATTCAAATACTTTATTTCAGAGTTACCCATCTATATAATGTTAGTAGTAGAATAACTTAACCTTATGGTAGTATTAAATTAAATTAATAATAATGTACAATCATTTGGATAAGTGGGTCTGAACTCTTACCCACCTTCGTAAGAGGGGAGAGCCCCACTGGTCTAAAACTACATTCAGGTTGCCATTGGAGGAGGGCGCCATCATGGCAGCGCATCGGCGAACCTGTCGACACACGCTTCCGCGAACATCCCTGACGCACTACATCGCCACGACAACCCCAAAAGCACCCTGAATGCGTTATTGTATTGTACGCGCAGGTCGCTGTATGCCCGCTGGGGGTATACTTGGTCCAAAGGCTGCACTGGCTGCACTTTAATTAAAGAAATTTGACAAAAATTTGAAATTGGAATGGTGGTACCATTAGTATCATACCCAAAACCGTCACCAGAACAGTTTAAATGATAAAAATCGAAAATAATAAACATATGTTTCCAGAACATGTTAATAGCATCACTAGAGGCTGAACTAGTGAAGTTTGACGAGTTGGTGGTGACGGTGGAAGCGGAGAGAGAACGTAAGAAGCAGGAACAACCAGCACCCAAGAGCGAGAAGGAATCTGAAGATGAGAAAGAGGCAGAGCGAGATGGAGAAGATGACAAGTCTAGTGGTAAGATTTAAACGAAACTTCCTTTTAAAAATTCCCTAGCATGAGAATGTTTTATTGATATGCTTGTTATTCCGCAACTTCTGTGCTGCCATTGGGTTCTGCCCAAAAGAGCAACGAATACAGATCAACATTGCGATCTTTGTGCACCCGTCAGTGATTAATTGATTAACATTCATCATCATCTTCCTGCTCTTATCCCATTCTATTTGGGGTCGGCGCAACATGTTTTCTTCTTCCATTCTCCCCTGTCAGACGTCACGGCATCGTTTACTCCTTTCTCTTTCATATCAGTCTTCACACAATCCTGGATGGATTGAGATTTAATCCTGAATCTTTTCTTTGGCCTGCCTTTCCCTCTCCATCCATCAGAAATTGTAAAGCTTTTAAATGAGCCATCCATATGCCTTCGATTGACCCAACTTATTTATGCATTTTTTGTCCATGTATATGATGTGGAAGCAAAAACCTTGAAAAATACGAAACCCGTAATATAAAATCGTTTTCCATAGAAGCAAGTGGGAGTAGTGATTGGTCCTCAACATCTGAAGAAGGCGCGGTATACCGTCTCCGCGCTCGTAAGCAGCTACCCGTCAGCTATCGCAGTCAGGAGTATGACCGACTCATCAGCTCTGCTATCAAGGTAATTATCACTTAGACTCTGAAATAACCTGATATCGATTACATGTAGTATTTATATTCGTTTTAGGGAGCGACCTCACTTATCGACACGCAATCGGTTATGAAGAGCTTAATTTCTAGTGCTAATGCAACAAATCGTCATTCACCTAGTTTCGATTCGGATGACGGGACTCGATATCGCGTTGGACAATTCGTCTTGAGTTCACGAACAAAACGCTCTTTTTGATCCGATTCAGATTTCGTGTCGATAAGTATGGTTGCAGAATAAAACTCGATTAAACCGGTCAAATGGCTAACCTAACCTACTCACCCTTTTTACTGTTTAGTTTCTCATTTTTTAGTACTACAAGAAGTACCATAATCTATCTGTTGTGTAAGTTATACTGATCTCTGTGTCTATACAGGAGGAATACGTAGAAGCAACAACAAGTGCCGGCAACCAAGGCCGCGGCAAGGACATATCAACCATCATCGAGGCAGCTGAGGAAGAGAAGATGAAGGCGGAACGTGAAGCTATGGAACAGGTATGTAAATTACAAAATTACCTAAGGCCTTCATTCCCTAGGGAGGGGGCCGCAAGGGCCGATGCCTACCAGGGCTGCGGGACTGTTCGAAAGAGATACCGCGGCCCTGGAACACAAAGGGCAAGGAAGGAACATGGATGGGTTTTAGTCAGTACAAGTCTGACACTCCCTTCCGCTCTGCCCGGAGCGGGAGAAGTCATTTGATGATTTCGCTTCCGTAAAAAAAAACAAAAAGGCGTCGAGGGTCACGTGGTGATTCTTGGCCACCGTAAAAAAAAAGCCATGCCCAGTATGGGTTGGTTAGTTGTTACTTACTAGGTGATTTATTGAAGAATAGTTCAGTGAAAATATTTTATTTCACTACTATGATTTAATTGGTATCAATTAAGAATTTAGAAACGGAATGGTTTTTCGAGAAGATTACTTTTTTTAATTTACTAGAAAGAGACTTGAAGAAGTTGCGGGCATGATAAAGGCGGTAGCAGTGTTCACTAGTTACCAGTCCATCCTTGGTTAGCTGGTAAAAACAATAAACTGCGCTCACCAATTTTGACTTCGATGTCAAATCCATAACAGCAGGGGAACAGCACTGGGAATAATAAATTAAATCCTTCCAGGGTAAACCTTTTGAGCGGAAGAAGAAGAAGCAGCGACGAAAGCCGAGGAAGCTGAACTCACTGGAAGTACCCTCGGAGGACGATGACGAGACCGACGAGGATTTCAAAGATACTGGGTAATTATACCTACACCCTTTACACTATTAGTTTATGATATCACAGAATCTAGAAAAAAAAACAAATAATCACTTCTGTCTACATTACCGGAGTGGTTGGTTTTTTTTTTGAATAATATCTATGTGAAGGGGTTCAGAAGTAAAAGTCACTAAAAATAGCAAAGAAAGCCGAACTGCCTTTACTCCAATATTTATTAATTTTTATTTAGTATTAACTATTATTTCATGATATTTAATGATAAATTCTCCAGTGCTTTAACGTCATCGGAGGACATATCGTCGTCGAATGAACGAGGCAGCTCCAACGACTCCAGATCTTCAGACTCGCTGCCTATTCGACGGACATGCAGATCTGACAAGAAAGGTGAGAAAACTAGAACTATTGAAAATTATCGACGATTAGGGTCGACAGACATGGCCTGCCCAGTCCCATTTAAGTTACCAGCAATTTGCCTTCTGGTTCAAAAATGAAACAGTCTTTATTTTCACTCATAAAGGAGAACGCGCGAAAATGACTGAATCATCGCCAGAAGTGAAGAAAAAGAAGAAAGGCCACTTAGAGGATAGCTCGGAGGAATCTGCAGGCGCCAAGGAGTGGTCTTCCAAATCTAAGTAAGTTCACAATCCATTAGTTCTATCGTTATAATGGTATATTCACTCGTGGCAACATCTAAAACTGTAAGTCTCCCCCACAGGACATCAAAATCAAAATCATCGCGACCTCCAAAGCAGAAACGTCGCGACAAGTCCAAAAAACGTCGTAAGCGCAGCGGCCTCACGCAGTACGACGCGGACGGGAACGTCATCCGCGCGCGCGTCACCTACGGCGGCCTCAGCGACGCCGGCGCCGACAACGACTGGTCGCCCAAGCACCGCACCAGGCAGAAGAAGATCAACTACACCGAGATGCCCAACACTGAGTCCGAGGATGTAAGTTTCAATTTCACAGTTTTGTAACTTTTTTTTTTTTTTTTTTTTTTTAGCAGCCTGTACTGTCCCACTGCTGGGCAAAGGCCTCCCCCAATTCCTTCCACGTGCTCTTTATACGTGCCTCCTCGAACCAGTCCTCGCGGTACGCGTCCAGGTCGTCTCGCCACCTTTTTCTGGGCCGGCCTCGGCGGCGCCGTCCGTCTTCCGGCAACCATTGTGTGGAGACTTTTGCCCAGCGGTCATCGTGCATGCGGCTGACGTGACCCGCCCAATCCCATTTTAGCCTAGCGGCCTTCTTGCCAACGTCCACTATGCCCGTTTTGGAACGCAGCGTGGTGTTTCGAACCCTGTCTTGTCTTCTGACACCCAGAATGCTGCGTTCCATTGCCCTTTGGCAAAACTCCAAGGCGGAACTTCTGAGTCTCGGTGAGTGACCAGGTCTGAGCACCGTAGGTTAGGATGGGCAGAATGCACATGTCGATGAGTTTTCGCTTCAGGGAGATCGGAAGATCACCCTTCATTAGCGTCTTCATGGACCAGTAGCTTTTCCAAGCGTTTTCGACTCGGCGGTCGATTTCTCTTTCTTGCCTGTTTTGTAACTTAAGATAACATTAAATATTCTCTATCTCCTTTACTCAACAAGGACCAAAAAGGATTAACATTAGGATTTTGCTCCTTTCAGACTAACAATTATAATATAAAAAAAAACTTCCTCAGAAGTCAATTAGGTCAATCCTGTATTTTTCTTAATGCTATTGGGCGTTGTGGGATAGGGGGGATACCCATAGCTCATTGTCCATTCTCGTTTTTATAACAACGTATCAACCTACAGGAAATGCACAAAGGCAGCGGCAAACACATGCCAGACAGCTCCGACGAGTACAAGATAGACACGGACGCTACCACGGACTCGGACGAAGAGCGCAAAAAACGTAAGAAGCCGGAAGATGAAGAAACGGAACAGGCCAATGAGGAGAAGCGGAAGGCTCTCAGCGACCTCATCAAGAAGACCGCTGTGGTACCGCTTGAGAAGCTGCCCGAAGATGTCACGAAGGCTAAGACTGAGGAGTTGCAGGCGCATCTTAGTTAGTCTAAAGTTATTTATTCAAATTAGGCTTTTTTTTCGGATGGGAAATCATCAAATGACTTCTCCCGGTCTGGGCAGAGCGGAAGAGAGTGTCAGACTTGTACTGACTAAAACCCATCCATGTTCCTTCCTTGCCCTTTGTATTTCAGGGCCGCGGTATCTCTTTCGAACAGTCCCGCAGCCCTAGATTCATATTAGACAGAGAATCAGAATCTTTTGAACGTCAAAATTGCTTTATGAGCCCTCTAAACTGAAAAGATAACTCGGTACCGATTTATTTTTAGTAGCTGTGGTTGTTTTATATTTTTACTGATAAAATTATTAGATTATGGATTTTCTCTGCAATGCCCTCCAAGTCGGGGTTTCAACACCTATTCAATTTACTTTCTACCAGATTTTTTTATACAAATAATAAAATGTCAAAAAGGTCGTTTGGATTCAGACGCGCAAGCAGCGGCAGCTTTGATCGCGCGACCATCTCGCGGTAGAGGCAGCCGGGGCGGCCGCGGTAGCAGGTAATATACATTCTTATTTCTTTCTGTAGTCATCTTTAAAAATGTGTGCATGCAATCGAGCTTACTAAGCGGGCGTAAATTTGATACATTGAGTCGTAGAAAAATACTTTCACTTAGGTGTGAGAGAGGGCTGTACACACTTGTTCTAACAACAAAGCCCCAACCCGAATTGCCGTTCGGCATCGTTTCTCGTTGAATCATGTTCGTGTCGACTGTCTCTCAGAAAGATGTCCACATAATATACCTATTCAATTAGGTCGCTTGGCGTTGCTAAAAAATTGTGGCAGAAATGACGTTCTACACAACCAGCCTATTTTTAATACTAATTGTGCTTTATTTGAAACGAATTTCACCAATGTGTTGAACGCGATCAGCACCATCTAAACTGCGTTCAAGAGTCCTCTATGCTATGGAATTATAATATTCCTAAAATTGGTTAAATGTGCTAATCGCGTTTAGTTTCCCTACTGAAATTCGCTTTTACTGAATAATAGTTGATTGTAGATAATAACGTAGTACGTTATGTACGAAACAGTGTTGATTGCAGAGGGCCGCGCGGCGGAGGGCGCGGAGGTCGCAGCTCGGCCGGGAACAGTGAGCCGCCCGCCAGTGATGATGCGCTCGCTAAACTTATCGGAGTTAAGATCAAAGGTATGGCACTTTAACTACTAGGTTTAACTCGTGTGGTTGATCCTGATCAAATAATTGATATTCCACAAAACAGTCAACTCTCTTCTCGATATAGCTGTTGCTTATCCTGCTTTTAAATAAATAAATTAAAATAGAAAACCTCTAATACACAGCTCACTCCCAAGCGCCATAACATATCATCAACATATTTAATCTCTGGGTCAAAGTATTTTAGCTCAACAAGTTTCAATTTATGTTTATACAGATCTCAGAACGGACGGCTCTCCAACGAAAGCTAATCAAGTAAGTTTTCAAACAGACTACGAAATGACGACTCACACAGGGCACCCAATTTTTGCGCAAAATGCAAAAATACCCACTTTAGAACACTTTTCTTTAATAGTAATGGTGGCCCTTTTTACAGGTGGAAAGAGAAAAGAAACGTCAAGAACGCGAAGCGAAACGAGCCGAGCGCGAAGCTAAAAAGGTCGAGAGATTACAAAAGAAAGAAGAAAAGGAAAAAATGAAAGAACAAAAAGCTAAGGAACGAGAAGAGAAACGCCTCGCGCGACTTGCCATGCAAGAAACTAAAAGAATAAAGAAGGAGAAGATGGAGTTCCCCGTAGGGCCTCCTATGTCGTATGGAGGCCCGGGGGGGCCTGGGGGCCTGGCCGGGACTCCACAGCGGCCCCCGCACGGGTTCGGGCCCCCGCCGCGCATGCCTAACGACTACCACGAACAATCAAGGTTCCCTACTACACCGAGGTTGCAGGTAAACTTTGACTACATATTTTACTTCACAGTCGACACATATTCATGGTGCTTTATTATGAACCGAACAAAGCAAAGCGCTAAGCTTCCATATTTACTGTGTGAAGCCGTGAACCGCTAGTCTGGAATTCAATGCCAGTTTCTCTGTTTCCCAATCATTATTATAGTCTAGATCTCTTCAAAGTTCGAGTGAATCGGTTTCTTAGTCAAGCCTGCTCCACCATAGGCCGCGTCATCGCTTCACATCAGGCGAATTGCGGCGAAACGCAAGCCTACTTGGTGTAAAAAAACTGGCCAAATGCGAGTCGATCTCGCGCACGAAGGGTTCCGTACCATAACATTAGACAAAAACGGCAAAAAAATCACGTTTTTTGTATGGGAGTAAATATTTATTTCAATTTAATTATTTATTTTTAAAGTGAATATACATACACATACATACATAAACTCACGCCCTTTTCCCATGGGGGTAGGCAGAAACCACAGAACGCCACCTGCTACGATCCTTACATACTCCTTTTGCCTCGTCCACGTTCATACATCTGGTCATACACGCACGCCGGTTGCGACTACTACGCACCTGACCTTTCTGAAGAACCTCACCAATGAGGTCAGCGTATGTTCTTCTAGGGCGTCCCCTCCCGGCGTTGCCACTCACATCTGCCTTGTAAATACCTTTTGTTAGTCGCCTTTCACTCATCCTCCACATGACCAAACCATCTAAGCATTTTTTTTTCAATTTTTGTCACTACATCTTCTTTTAAGCCGCAACGTTTCCGTATAACCTCATTCCTCACTTTATCATTCAGAGTTACACCACACATGCTTCGCAAGGAACGCATTTCCACAGCATTAATTCTACTTTCATACCTCGTCTGCCATACCCAACACTCACTTCCATACATAAGTGTAGGCACCAGCACACCATTGTGAACAGCCAGACGAGCCTTATTTGACATCGACTGGTTGGTCACAATCGAATGTATAGCACCATTCACTTTATTTCCCGCATTTACTCTCCTTTCCACGTCTTCGTCAATCTTTCCATCTCTTGTAAACATACTGCCCAAATATACAAACTCATTCACTTGCTCCACACTCAAAAAAAAAAGTGAAAAAAAAAAGAAAAAAAAAGTGAATATACAACTAAATATTCTGTGAATATTTCAAGACGCTTGAAACCTGTCGCGGTTATTATTATCGAGCAAAAAATGGCAAAAAATCAGGTTTGTTGTATAGGAGCCTCCCTTAAATATTTATTTTATTCTGTTTTTAGTTGTTGTGAAAATTTCAAGAGTCTAACTATCACGGTTCATGAGATAAAGCCAGGTGACAGACGGACAACGAAGTCTTTTAATAGGTTCGCGTTTTACCCTTCGGGTACGGAACCCTAAAAAATACGTTATCAAATCCGATACATAGACCTTTGGGAGATTTATACATGCACAAGTTAAAGCATTGTGTTGGATTTTGAATGTTTGCTCGGTCCAGCGCTTAGACTTTTTGTAGTCATCGCTACGAACAACTTTCAATACGGGATCAAACCAAAAAAAATCAGCTGTTGCCTACATTTATGTAGTCGAATAGTGCAATAATATTTATGCATTCTCATACTGACTCACACTCATTTCACTCGCACTAGACACCTAGTGTGAGTGAGAATCCCAAAACTAGGCTGGTTTGAGCTCTGATATAAATAATCGCACAAGAACAAGTATTGATCTAATCCTGTCGTGTGATCTTCCAGGTGCGGGCTGAGTTGCGCGGCGTGTTGTCGGCCGAGGAGCGAGCGCAACATGGCCGACCGGATCATGTCGCTGCGCTCAGAGAAGGTACGGAACGAATTTATCCACACAAGTTGGGATTATGAGGTGGGATTCAGAGACCAGTTTAAGATCATAGGGAAAGTACGAGATCTGCGCGGACGGAGTGCTAGTTATTTAGAAATAAATTACAAGCCCTGGGGGCCTATTACGAACTCTTTATTTCCAGACAGTTTATGGCGTAAATAAAACTGCATGGCAATTTCGTATCATGAACTAGTCAAACAAGCTAGTCAGCAGTCACGTGACACCCTGGCCGACTTCTGCCCGAATATTGCCTGGCAATACCGTATTATGAACGTTCGTTTGACATTTCTTTTCCTATTACAACTGTCAAAAAGTAACCTCACAATCCATTCTGTTTACGCTGCATCAGAGGAGCTTTTATTGAATTGTTTTGGTTTTTTTGGCGAAATTGTTCGTGCGCTACCTCGCTATCAAAATAAAATATCATGTGTGGCGAGTACGAAGTGTTTGAGTTCCTGGAAAGTGACTTTTCTCACCAAAATAGTGCATCAAGGAAGAAAAGAAGACGACTTCGTGTAAATGCAAGTGTTCGACATGGATGATGTGCAATTAATTCAAAGATATCGACTTAGCCTCGGTACTGAATCTTTGTGAGGAGCCGAGACCTCATATGTCGGGGCCTACAAAATCAATTTGTTGTACCCCATCGCCACTTCTCTGTTAGAATGCAAGAACTCCCACAATGTTTCTAACTGAACATAGGTTACGCGCCGACGCCGACGAGAACTCTCGTCCGCTGAACTATAATAATTACAATAATAAAATATCTCGACTTGGCACACGAGGTTATCGACATGTGGAATGTGAACTCGGCTATCATTGTGCCGATTGTCGTAACGGCCAATGGCCTTATGGCTAAGAGCCTCGATGACCATCTCTCGAAGCTCTCCTTAAGCGGTTGGATCAAGGGCCTGATTCAGAGGGCAGTACTCCTCGATACGACTCGCATTGTGAGGAGGTTCTTGTCTCTGGAGCCCTAACCACCGGTAGCTTGGACCCTGTTCCCGACACCGGCGGACCGCTATTTTTTTATATTTTAAATGTTTTTTATATGATTTTTTTTTTAAGAAATGTTAAAAAATGTGTATATAAATGAATAAACGGAACAATAATAAATTGATATTATATCATGCTAAAACTGAATATTCATTAAAAACACTCGACACGACGTATTTTTGCATAAATTCCTAAAATATTACGAAACAAACAATACCATAGCGTTCTTATTTAAGGTGGTTGCGTCAGGGTAGCCCGCGAAATTTTCTTACGTTTTTTTGTGATTTTCAGGTCTTTGTCAGGTTGTATGTTGATGAAAAATGAGTCGCGCCAGTAACACGTATGTAGTTACAGAATCACAATGATGAAAATCATCAATATAACCCTGTAAGTCCATATAATCCTATTGAATTACTTTTTCATGAAATATTCATTGAATAGGATTACATGATCTTAGATGGTTGTATTGATGATTTTCACGATTGTAATTTTGTAACTACATACGTGTTACTGGCGTGACTCATTTTTCATCAACATAAACCTACCACTGATCTACAAATTGCAAAAAACTTAAGAAAATTTCGCGGGCTTTCCTTTTATTGAAACTGAAATCTCCGCTGAACTTGTGGAGTACGTGTACGTTCGGAAACTTAATATCGCGTTACAGTTTACAAACACAAAAATGATATTATGAATTAATTATATATTGCACAATATACATAGCGTTCATTTTTATAGTAGAGCAATTACATTATTATATATTAATATTATTTTTTCCATAAAATACGTGACTTAAATATAACCGTAACTTACCGATAAAGATTAAATTGTGTTTCGGAACGTTACGGCGGAGAACTACAAGCCAGCCATAGACAATCGGGCCAGCGAGAAGTCGGCCGGAATTAGTAATGTCTTAATACGAAATTAAACCAGCCAGTGAAATGAACTGCCTGGAACTTGCCTGGTTTTTTAAAAGTTCGTAATAGGCCCGCTGTAGTTATAAATAATTGGTGGACAAAAACCCTCCTAGGGTTGCCTTCATCGTGAACAAAAGTTAAAATGATTTTGTGTTGCTTGGAACATGTTTGCCAATCATGAACAATGATACGATGCTAGCAACATGTTCATTGCAACACTTAAACATGTTGGAGTGCACAATCTGCAACTTTTATTTACCATGACAATAGAACTTGATGTTGCAACATTTTTTTTTTTTCCTCTGTGCTTATCTGCAATCAGTAATCCAACTATAAGCAGATGGTTTGAGGGCTTCTTGGCAGGTCGAGTGCCCTCTCCAGCGAGAACAGCTACTCTTATTCACAAAGTCATATTACTTGATATCTTTTATAGAATGTCTTTTCTCTTAAGACGTTTTTGGTAGCTCCGCGTGATGAGACTTGCGGCGAGTTTGTTTGGGTGTTTTTCCAGCCGGTGTTTATATTTTTCTGTGGAGGCCTGGATTTCCTCTCTCACAGTGGTCACATTAAGATGAGCATGGATTTCAGCTGTAGTAATAAACCATGGGACATGCGCTATTGTTTTTAATATTGCATTTTGCATTCTTTGCAGTATTGCGATGTTTGTATTACTGGCACTACCCCAAAGTTGAATCCCATACATCCAAGTTGGTTTTAATATAGAATTATATATTAAGAGTTTGTTGTCAATAGACAACATGCTGTTTCGACCCAGTATCCAGTAGAGATTTCTGTGTTTTATGTTAAGCTCTTGTCTCTTGCTTCTAATGTGCTGGTTCCAGGTCAAACGACGATCCAAGTGTAAGCCCAAGTACTTTACACTATCTTGGTGTGGTAAAATGGAGTTTTCAAGGTGTACAGGAGGACAGTTTTCTCTCCCGAGTTTGAAAGTGGCATGTACTGACTTTGTGGCGCTAGCTTTAATCCTCCATTTTTGAAGCCACATTGTAATAGCATTAAGTCCTTGTTGGAGTCTCTCTAAGGCTATAGCAGGGTTCTTACTGCTCGCCATTATTGCTGTGTCGTCGGCATATGTAGCAGTCATAACACCCTCCACTTGCGGTAGGTCTGATGTGTATAATGTATACAATATTGGTCCCAACACCGACCCTTGTGGCACACCTGCTCTTATTTCGTAGAATCTGGTAGTTGAGTCAGATTCCTTCACTTGGAAGATTCTCTCTGTGAGATACGATCTCGATAGAATGTAGTAGCTATGTGGAAGACTTGCCCTTATCTTACAGACGCAACATGAAATTTTAAATACGAAGAGTCATTGATTTTTGAACTGCAATGGAACTATTTCAGGATTTTATCGCTGCTAGATTTTCGTATGAAATCTGCTATAATTTCGTATTCGCAGTTGTATTTCCGATTTCAGTAAATTGGTTTTACTTACAACTCATGTCATAATGTCCAGGTACGCTTTCAGTAGCCGGATCGCCGCAGCCGTTCAAACCGATCACCGAGGAACCCAGCATCATCACACGGATGCCGCACATGATCAATCAACAATACAGGTGAATATGATTATAATCTTTTTGGTTTTGTTAATCGTGCCTTTGAAAGCGGTACTATTTATGTGTTCGTAAATTATGGCTTCGAACCGCATTTTGTGTAATTTATTTCGTCACGACCTGCTTTCAAAATGAAGTAAAACATCGTTAGGAAACCGACGTGCCCTAGAACCAAAAAATTCAAACATGTGTAAAACTTCCAGCAACCTGAACTGCGCGGTGGATTATGTCCCACTCTCTCTCACAAAAGAGCTTCGTGTCCCACCACAGTGCGAACTATAAAGGCTGATTAGTGATTATGCTCCTCTAGTATTCGCCTAAATTACTCTGCATCTTCTATTTTGTGCTAATGATACGTTCTTTCCAGGGGTCCGATGATGTACCCTGGTGGCGCTCAGTACGGGCCCCGACAGAACATGTCCATGTACCAGCTGCACCCCGCCCTGGGCCCAACCGCGTTGGGCCCCGCCGCGCGCCAGTTCCCGCAGTACTACCAGCACATGCGCGGCCTGCCGCCCGGACACCCCTCGCACCAGCACGCCTCGCATCAGCAGCACCCCTCGCACCCCGGCGCCTACACCTGTACCCTACCCAGGGTACCCTACTCCACGGCCACATCCCCCGCCCCGCCCGGCTCGCACGGACCACCCGGCGCGCGACCTCACGGGCCTCTGCACGGCATGCCGCCTGGTCAACACGGCCCGCCCTTACAGCACGGCCCGTCCGGACAGCACGGCCCGCCCAGTCAGCACGGCTCGTCCGGACAGCACGGCCCGCCCGGTCAGCACGGCCCGCCCAGTCAGCACGGCCCGTCCGGACAGCACGGCCCGTCCGGACAGCACGGCCCGTCCGGACAGCACGGCCCGGCCGGTCAGCACGGCCCGTCCGGACAGCACGGCCCGCCCGGACAGCACGGCCCGCCCGGACAGCACGGCCCGCCCGGACAGCACGGCCCGCCCGGACAGCACGGCCCGCCTGGACAGCACGGCCCGCCCGGACAACACGGAACGCCTGGACAGCACGGCCCGCCCGGACAAGGACCGGCGGGACACGGACTGCCTCCCGGACATGGCTCCATGCCCCCGGGACACGGTCCGCCCAACAGCAATCACGGCCCGCTAAGACATGGCCCCTCTCCCCCCGGCCTCGGGCCCCCGCCACGCGGCCCGCACCCCGGGCACGGGCCGCTCGGCCTGCACCGGCCGCACGCGCCCGGCCCGCCCGGCGCCATGCCGCCCTCGTCCAGCCCGCACGGCATGCCTCCCTCCGGCCTGCCCGGGCAAGGAGGGCCGCTCGCCATGCACCGCATGCCCCCCGGCTTGGCCGGACCTCTCGCTGGAGCATTGCAAGGCAGAACAATGGAACCTCCCTCCGCGTCTCCCTCGGCCCCCCCGCGCTCCACGCCGCCCTCGGATCACGAGCCGCCCGTGCGGATCAAGGCAGAGGTCAAGACGGAACCCGAGTATCAGTCACCTGCAGGCTCGCCGGCACGCGAGCCCTCGCCCACCCCGCCGCGCGACGAGCCGCCCAGACATCCCAAAATCAAACACACAGAGAACAAGGACCGACGGCCGCGCTACCCGCTGGGGCCCTACGCGCCCCAGTATGGACCCTACGGCCCCTACGCCCCGCCCCCCGGCCCCGCCGAGCGCGGCGTTCCTTCGGGCCCCCGACCCCCACAGTTACACCACCCCTACGCCCCCGAGGCACGGCCGCGTAGCCCCGCATCAGCAGAGCGGCCGCACTCGCTGGAGCCACCCGGCCACGCGCCACCCGGCCACGCGCCACCCGGCCACGTGCCGCCCGGCCATGTGCCGCCCGGTCACGGAGCACCGTCACACGGTCCGCCGTACTTGCCGCCGCACTTGCGCCCCATGGTGCGGCCGGCGTACGGACCAGTGCCGGGCGGGCGCGGCAGCCCGGCGCCCTTCGCGCCGCCGCACTACCCGGAGGTCACGCGCACGTCGCCGGCGGGCCTGCTGCCGGGCGGGCCCCTATCGGCCGGCCCCATGCCCGGCGGGCCCCTATCGGCCGGCCCCATGCCCGGCGGGCCCCTATCGGCCGGCCCCATGCCTGGCGGGCCCCTGCCGCTGAGCGCGCGCGAGGCGGGCCCGCCGGGCGTGCGGCCGGAGCGCTTGACGTCGCCGGGGCGGCTGGAGCCGTTGGGTATTGTGAAGCAAGAGGTGTTGGGCTTGGTGAAGTCGGAGTCGCCGACGCCGAGCGGCCCGCCGCCGGGTTCCGTAGGAGTGCGCTCGCCTAGCGCACTGCTGGGCCCGCGGCCGGACCCGGAAGGACCGATCCCCCGGATGCCGGACGGCGGGATGGCCGGCTCGGTGTTCGGCGGGCTGGTGAGCTACTTCTCGAGCCAGCACGAGGACGACGACGACATCGACGCGTGACTCCAGTACTCTGTACTCGCTGTACATACCGCGCGATAGATAATTATATTTATGCCCTGTACGATATTATGTGTTAGCGTAGGAGATTTAGTTTAGCCATAGGAAGTAAATATTATATATTATTATGAGTCTTTTTGGTCTCGAATAGGCGAATGTATTATTATTTTGGTTATGTTTAAGTGAGATTTATTTATATACGACCGATAGGTACTTACAGTATACTCTGACTACGAATTTTATTAAAAGATCGATGACATTTTTTTTGAAAAAATAAATGTTTTCTCCTACAAAATTTATGTATTATTTCATACTCCCTTTTTCTGTTCTAACCTCTATTACACTAGCTGGGGGATACTTCATTATCAAGTGAATGAATTGAAAGATTCCATTTTACTTTTTCTGGTATAAAACAAAACAGCAATTGTCTACAAAATACTTTATTTGCGAGGTCTCCCTGCGACTTTTTTACTTCCTGCTGCTTGTTTGTTTTTGCCTCCAAATGATAATGGTTGATCTGAAAAATAAAAAATTTAGTTTCCTGAAGTGACACAAAATAATCCAACACCTGTTGTAGTTTTCAGTATTTCTTTCATCTGTAATGTTGTTATTTATATTTCACTTTCAATCATTATGATATTAGAAACGATATCGATCCGATTTTTGTCTTGAAGACATCGACTGTACCTGGGGGCGCTATCTTGAGCGATATATCGTAGGTTTTACTCTTCGGCCTCTTAGCGGCTGGCTCCAGCTTCTCAGGCGTTTCTGTTGGTGTTACCGTCTCTTGCGTGGCCGCCCAACCATCCTGCAAAACCATTTAGATTTTGATTCTAATGTGTGATACTACTAGATAGGTACTTCAGGTACTGACAAAAATATTACAATGTATTTTTGCAGTTTTCGTTATTTATGCACGTTTCCACTAAGCTAGGCTAAACTGGGAACTGGCTAGGCTGGATTAAATGAATGCATAAATAGCGTACATTTGAAATTTACGCTCGGCACTGGACCGAAAGTAAGAATTCTGTCTGTGCAAAATCATTAAGGTGTTACGTACTCTTCGTTAAAACGGGCATTAGAGTCGGAAAGAGTGTACTGATTACAAATTAACGATTCGAAGTTTTGAAAAGTTTCATCCTTTGCCACATACCTCCGGGTCTTCAATTTCCGGTGCTATGGGCAGGAAGGACAGCATGTGTTCGTCCTCTCCTTCTTCATCAGAACTGCAGAAAGCTGCCACAGGTTCGCAAGTCGTTACATCCACCTGTTTCAGATGGAACATCTAAATCTAAATAATTTAGTTTTTCTATGCGAAAAGTGGTCGAGTATAACTAAAATTGCGAAAACTAAAAGCACATTTTAACTTCCATGTTTACTAGTTTTTTTTTTTTTTTCGGATGGGAAATTTTCAAATGACTTCTCCCGCTCTGGCAGAGCGGAAGGGAGTGTCAGACTTGTACTGACTAAAACCCATCCATGTTCCTTCCTTGCCCTTTGTGTTCCAGGGCCGCGGTATATCTTTCGAACAGTCCCGCAGCTTACTACAGTATCAAGTTTTTTTTTGGGGGACTTGTTCTTATATAAATGGATGAAAAAAAAACCATTGGTGAGTAAGGTGGTTACAGTACTGACAGCTCAAGGTGCTCTCACTTTTGAAGGCGTTTTGCGAATACAATTCAGCCCATCACAGTTCACTGTCGAACGTAGGCCTCTCAAGCTGTTTCACAACACTCTGTCCTCCACATAAAGTCTGCTCCATCACTCACAATCTTCGTCAGTCGTCGGCCATAGTTTTTACGTCTATATATACAACGTGTAACGGAAAGGGTATTATAAGCCGAAAGAGGGTCACACAACTCTTCATTTTAAACAACTTTTGTACTATGACTTTTGGAAAATCGTGAAAAAAAAAAAATCTGCTCCCCATAGTAAAAAAGTCACGTGACCAACAAAGTTTCTATGGAGAAGCAAATTTATTTTTTGCGAATTTTCCTAAGTCGTAGGACCAAAGTTGTTCAGAATGAAGAGTTGTGTGTCCCCCTTTCGGCTTATTATAGCCTTTCCGAATAACTTCCGAACGACTGCACCAAATTGGATGATTCTTTTTGCATGTGTTCCTTATTGTCAGGACAAGGTTTGTATATACGAAAATTTTGGTAGGTAGTAGGTCAATTCGAATTCAATATTCATTGACAGGACAACGTCTGTCGGGTCAGCTAGTAACTAATAAATATCACAGCTGCACATACCTCCACCTCCTCATCATTATGAGCCTCGCCTGTCTGGTCTACCGACCGATCTTCGTCTTCTACGTCAAACTCACTCTCTCGTTCTTCATACTCCACGTTCTCATCAAGTTCCTTGAAGTCTGGAGCGAATGCTGACCAGTTCTCTACTTGATTCTGCGCCCAGATTGAGACTACGCCTGCAAATTAGGATAAGCGGTTAAATATTAGTACCTAATAT
Source organism: Lycophotia porphyrea (assembly GCA_950005105.1). Taxonomy (NCBI): domain Eukaryota; kingdom Metazoa; phylum Arthropoda; class Insecta; order Lepidoptera; family Noctuidae; genus Lycophotia; species Lycophotia porphyrea. The sequence goes on from OX465393.1 coordinate 16,582,052, forward strand.
CCGGACACTATTCATTTATTGAAATTTAAACCTTAATAAGTCATGGCCGTGAAACACAAATGAGGTGGTTTCAGAGTGTACACTAAGGGCCTATTTCACAATGTTCGAATAGCCACAACTTACCGAATAAATCAAAAAATGGAACAGAGTTTGTATGAAATTATCTGCCAAGTAAGTTAACGGGAACTTAATCGCAGATGGTGAAACAGGTCCTAAAGCTTAGAAATTTACTCCCCGAAACCACCAAACGGGCTACGATATACAGATTAGATTCTAAACTGTAATTCGTAGCCTGTTACACTAAATAGATGATTATGATTTTGCTGTCTGTTTTAAGAGGGCTATCACAAAATTAAAGAATTCAGTTTAGGTAAATTAGACGGCATGCGGCAGTGGATGCGCAAGTGTGCATCTAGCGAGGTATACTACGCACACATGCAAACAGCTATGCCTCGGGTTCCAGGAACAAACCAAAATGACCAAACAAGCTAAGGACCGCCCATTCCGAGATTTATATTGATTTTTAGCATTGCATAAAACAATTGTTTTCAAGTAGTATATTACTTTTAAATGGTCTAAATATTTTTTTCAAGCAAGGTATGATAGTAACCTTACTTATTAAATATTTTTTCTTTGAATTTGGATTACATCTTCATAGATAAAAAATATCATTTCGGGCGAAAAAAGGTCAGTATCTTTCTGTTTTACGGATTTTTTTTGGTGTATTTCTGTATGAAACATAAAAAAAAAATGATTAAAGCATTCCAAACACAATACAATTGAGTGGTGTACACCACTCAATTGTACCATGGACATTTTTATATAATATAATATTATTATATCTTTTATGTAACAAAGCATCAAAGATGCCCAAAAGTAGGATTTTATGAAACATCCTTTGCAGAGACAAGGTTTTTACTCATGTACGTAATCAAATTGAAATAGTTGTTTAAAACATTCCCGAGAAAAATAATCAAACTCTCTCGGGCATATTTTTTTTTTAATTTTGTGGTCATATATAAACCATAACCACACATCAAATATCGAGTAAAACGCTCAAATACAAGAAAAAATGTGATAACCCTCTTAACCCAAGCTAATTAAATCTTCTAAACTCTTGCAGACGCGTAGATATCTACGTCTATCACGTGTTCGCACACGTGATAGACGTAGATATCTACGCGTCTGCGTTAGCTTTTTAATTCGACCCTATATAAGTGGTTCTCGCCTTTAGACGCTTCTGTTTCCAGTAAGAATAGTCACAGTGTCCATTTGTTGGTTGGAAGTACATAAAGTTTAAGCATTTAAATTACCTGCACTAATACTAGCAATGATCGGTCTGATGGGGTGCCAAACGACGTCCAACAGCAGTTCTCCTTTAGTTCCGTGCAGGATCTTGACGAGGTTTCCGATGGACTTCTCCCAAACGTAAAGTGCGTGTTGCCGTGCTGATCCTGCGCAGATGTATTCGCCGTCGCCCGAAAAACAGCATTTTTTCCATGTTGTTCTAAGAAGCAAATGCAGGATATAGAAGATTTTTCTTGAAATACTTTTATTTTTAACCCTCGACACAAAAAGAGAGGGGTGTTATAAGTTTTTTATTGGTTGCTTCTTGATGGTATAAAAACAAAAGGATCAGCACAACTTTTTCCAATAAGCTCTATTTCGCGGCTATATTTTTGCTATTTTTTTTTTTTTTACGATATTTGGAATTCAACGTGTTGTTTTACGTAGTATGTTGATTAAATTTCATTTTCCACAATTTCGATAAAATGTTTACCTAATTACAAACATCATTAAAACTCGAAATTATACATATTTATTGTAAATCTTCATATATACTTACGATATACATAACATAACATCACGCCTGTTATCCCCGAAGGGTTAGGCAGAAGTGTACCTAATAGTACACCCACATTTCGCCAGTTATGGTTTAAGGCCCATGTAACAAACACACAAACATGTTTGTACTTACGAAATAGTATTTTTTGCAGTTCCAAACAATAAGTTAAAACAATAGCAAAAGTTAATCTAAACTCACTTGTTGACTAGGTCCTGTAGTTTCTGTATAGGTTCAGGCTCGCCATTGATTCCATATTTGAGTACATCTTTTGAAGCGTAGACTCTTATGACGCGGTCCGATGTGTTTACGAGAAAGCAGCTGAAATAACATTTTTAATTTAATAAAAGACCTCAAAATATTAAATATTTTCTTTTTTAGTATTTGTTGTTATAGCGGAAACAGAAATACACATTCTGTGAAGATTTCAACTGTCTACCAATTATGGATCATGAGCTATACAGCCCGCTGACAGACAGACGCACGGACTGCGGAGGCTTAGTAATAGGATCCTGTTGGTCTGTTTGTTACTCTTCTGGTAGGGAACTTTAATAATGTAACCTAGATACATTGAAAAATTTTAATAATCAATTGCAATAGTTATTTAAAAGGCCAAACACAGAAAATGGTATCCACTTACTCTCCTCTTCTTGCAAATTCTATACTTTTGATACTAGTTGTGCTTGATGTGCCAACCACTATTTTAAAGCTAGCCTTGACCGCTAAGGTCTGAGTATCTAAAATTAATATCTTTCCTTTGGCATTGCCTGTGTAGACGTGGTCACCTCTTCTGTCAAATGATGCTATTACATTAACGTCACCCTGAAATGTAACAAACATAAATTATTGTTTCTAGAAATTACTGCTCTAGAGATTTTATCAAATTTCAGGTCTTATTTCATAAATGGAATCCAAAGTATCGGTTTGACGTAGCTACCACAAACATGCAGAGACTTTGATTGAAAAAATAATTTTAAAGGAGCATCAACACTGAAATTAGTTACTACAAGTTTTTGCAACATGTTAGCATTGAGTAACTATCTATAAATAGCTTTTTTATTAGCCTTTGAAATATTATTTTACTCTTCCAAACATTGCTCGACAAAAAGTAACCTTGGTGTTGATGTACCTTTGCTTCACTTTTGGTGGTTATGGCCAACAGATGCACTGCCACAAATATCAATTCTTGTTGCAACTTACATCATCATCTATAGGTAATATTTTATGTTCCCCATCAGTATCAACCAGCAGTGCTGCATGTCTCATGGGACACACCAGAAATCTCTTGTCATTTCTAGGATCAAATTGAACCCTAAGTATTGGTGTGGGGAATCTGTACCGCTGTTCACATTCTCCGGAAAGAACATCCCATATGCATACATTGTGGTCTGTTGATGCTGAAAGGAGCTGTAGACAAAATGGTAAGTTTTTAATTTTTGTGTAGAGGCTTAAATATTCCTATTTATAAATTGTCCCACAGTTATAAAATGTCTGTGTGCCAAATTTCATCCAAATCGGGTCAGTAGTTTTTTAGTGAAAGAGAAACAAACATCCATTCATCCTCACAACTTTCGCATTTATAATATTAGTAGGATTTATATCCTACTAATATCAACAAACAGAAATCAAAACCTTTTTTTATTTTTTTATTAGCCTCAACCTGAACTGTCGCACTCCTGGGGAAAGGCCTCTCCCCGATCCTTTCACTGTTCTCAGTGTTGCACCTATTCTCACCAATTAACGAGAAAACAAAATATTTATTAGAGTAATGTGAAATAGAAAACGAACATACCTTTTTACAATTCCTCGACCAGCTAAGACTACACACAGGATACACATGTGCCGATATTGACTTAGCTATCCCCCGAGTAAGGAAGTCCCATATAAATATCCTGCCATCATTGCAGCCCACTGCTAAGAGGGTACCTCTTCTGTTGAAGGCACATGTTGCTGCCAGTGATATTGAGTCTAAGGTGCCATCAAATTCCTGAGGAAAAGATTGGCTGTTGTATAGTTTGTTTATAAGTTGGTAGAGACTTTAAAAACTTAAATAATGACAACACTAGAGTAATAAAGTTTTAATTCATAGTTTTTAATTTACTTAAATAAAACATTTGTGTGCATCTTTGTACAAGCAATATAATGTGTGTCAATATAAATGGGATAAGTGGATACTTACCTCAGGATAGTTTTGACCAAATGATTCTGAAAAGGGCACGCAATATTGTTTAGTAAATATGGTAAACAAAAACAAATTCCAGAGAGTACTAGAAAGTCACTTACCAAGTAATTCCAAATTCATGATTTTATTAAACTAAGTTTGATTTGCGTAAATAAAATTTCTAATGATTCTAGTTACTGAATAATCTATCTAAAACTTAACTAAATAACAAAAATCTAAGAAGCTAACACTTTTTCAGCGTAGCGGACTGACGCGCATTTGACATTGTCAACTTTTGACAGTTTTCATTACTTTCAATCTTTCTGTCTTTCACAGAGGTCTTTCATCACTTTGCATCACTTTCATTCGAGTCTTTTTTTTCCTTGGAGGGGTTCGAATGTGATGCTTTTTTATGTGATTTTGGTTTAGTGCAAATGCTGTTAAATTACAATATATATATATATATATATATCCCTATATAACAACAACAAAATACACATATTATTATCAATGTAGTCAGTTATTTGTTTTGTAAACTCAGAAACTAAGTAGAACATAACTATGATAATGAAATTAGTCGAAATCTCTTGGCCATTTTTTTGTGTTTTTAAATTTATTGCTCATCGTCTGATCATGAGATACCAATCGTAAACAATCTAAACTTAGCTCTAATGCAAAAAAGTCTGTGGTTTGAACCATGGTTTGTAGTAGTTATAATTGATATTCGAAAAACATCGATTTTGATATCAATGTTGAAAAAGAGGGTCTATGTTGGGAATGATACATCATTACCAGTCCTACCAAGGGGTATCGTACTACCCATTACCCAGCATTACTAACAGGGCCAGATAGGTCAACTTTATATCAGGTTCAAGGTTGGTTGGGAAAATCTATCAGTTTCGGGTAGGTTGACCTGCTGGCGTCTGTACATACCATGGTTCGGTGGTCGCGCGTAAAAAAGCGAATCTAGATTCAACCACTCATTGTACAGACGCCAGCATATCAAGCTACTACAATCTGTCAAACTTTAATAGATTTTCAAATTTGCCTGTCAATAGAATCAACTTTGTATTTTAGGCCACCTCCGTAATATTACTTTACGGTTTGGGAGTATTCCTGCATCTTCTAGGGGGTGGGGGGCAGTTGCCCTCCCTGCCCGTACCTCACTACGCCCTTGGGTAGCCCGCAAAATTTCAAATTTTGTTAAGTTTTTTGCAATTTGCAGATCAGTGTCAGGTTGTATGTTGATGAGTGACTTATTACTCATCAACATACAACCTGACACTGATCGCCAGTAACGCGTGTGTAGTTACAGAATTAAAATCATGAAAATCATCAATAGAAGCCTCTAAGTTTATTTAACCCCATTGAATGACTTTTTTATGAAATATTCATTGAATAGGGTTACATGAACTTAGAGGGTTGTGTTGATGATTTTCATGATTATAATTCTGTAAATACACGCGAATCACATTTTGTTTAACATACAGCCTGACACTGACTGACAAATTGAAAAAAACTAAAAAAAAACTGAATTGGTTACCCTACAATGTCCTAATATTTTTAAACATCAATTATTTTTACGAGAACATAACATTGATGTTCATCTACCATCGACCATCCCTAGTTTGAAGTGGAGTGACACTGTATGACAGTGACAGTACCATCCTTATTCAGAGGACAGTACTAAGTGCTACAGCTATGCTGACACATTTTTGGAGTAACCATCAAACCCGATTTCGTACCCGGGGAAAAGAAAAAGATAATTTATGAGATAATCGATGTGAGCGGAGTTTAAAATAGATTATTTTACATAAAACCGTCAAACGTGTATATGAAGTTATTATGTGCATTTCCAAATCGATATAAATATATAGCAGCCGTAAAAACACAGTTAAAAGTTGTGTTTACAGGAGAGCGTAACCAAATTCGCGCGTACGCAATGAATATGGACATGGATAGTAGTAACAGTTGGCGAGGCGTGCCTTTGAGTGAGTTATACGGGTCGCAATCGCCTTGGGGAGCTCCCGAGTTCCCGCTGGTTTCTCCTTCGTACAACCATACTGTGTTGTATCATGTGCCAAATAGTGGATGCGTGGCGAACGATAGGCCTCCAAAGCCGCAGATTGGGCAAGATAAGTGGGATTCCGAACACGTGCGGATGCCCTGCTCTGACCAGAGTCTCTATCCTGTTGAAGATGTGAGTAACAGCTCTCTTGTATTAATAGAAACAGAACTTAATTGCTGTCTTGTCCATGCACTATAGTGCAGTGAATGATTTTTGTTTATCATTAATTAAGATAGAAATATTTTGTGTAAGCTGTAAGTAAAACACACATCCTGATAGGTCATACAGGCTTCACATGGCAATGTCTTTGTCATATTATCTGTTTCGTATAAACTGCTCAAAGATTCTTTCTAAAAGAATGTTAAAAAAAAGGTTTTAATTTATAACAGGTTGTTATTTGACTTAATTTATCAAACAACTATTTATATTTATAAACAATTTATATTTTTTGAATTTCAGAACACCGGTGAAACTCATCTCATGAAACGTTGGACGATGATAGAAACTGCTCTTTCAAAGCCAATCCGCAACAGTACAGATCTTGCCGATGCAATACTGAGTTACAATACTAAGTTCAAGAATATTTGGAAATTTAGAGGACTGCATAAACTTTTTAATGAGGTATATCTATGACATCTACGTGTATGCATAATGCATTTTTGAAAAAAAAGATTCATTTACAGGAAAAAGGAAAAAAGAGGTCCATTAGCGGTCTGAAATGAAATATATACTAAAAGAATGCATATATTCTAATCTATTTAATATTGTTTGTAAAAAGTCTCAAAGCAAACTCAAACTTAAAATCAAAAGCATTTATTTCAATGAGACTGTTATAAGTACTTTTGAAGTTTAAAAACAAAAGGATGATACTACAGTCCCAGTTACAAGGCAAACATTTCTTGTATGTGGGGGATTTAAGCAATTTTCTTTTAAGCTGATCAGGCGGAAAAGGCCGCGACTGTACATAACCAGCAGTAGTAAGTACAATCGCTACATACTACTGCTGGTTCGTATGACATTTCTTGGGTTAAAAAAAAATATTTTCTTCCAGTATTTAGAAGAAGAGGAATCACAATATTTCTTTGATGTTACTCTGCCAGAGATTGCTAAACTTGCATTAGCTCTGCCTAAGTTGGTGCAGGCACCAATACCATTGCTGAGGTAAGATTGATTATAATTATCAATTAAAACAATCATTTTGAAAAATCCAGTTAAGTCCTAGTTAAGGTCTCTTGGATAAGATAATGGTAGGTAGTGTAAAGATTATTTAGATTACAATTAATGATTAAAGAGATACACTCCATAATAAAAAAAACAGGATTTTCTTTGTTTCTTCGATGATATATTTTTTACAGACAAAGTTGACTTGGTTGTTGTAATATCCTGCCTAGATAAAGATAAATGTTTCTTGTATTGCAGACAACACAAGAACCGCTCCGTGTCTCTATCACAGCAACAAATAGCTAGTCTACTCGCCAATGCGTTCTTCTGCACCTTTCCTAGAAGAAATTCTGCCAAAAGGAATTCGGAATATGCGTCATATCCTTTCATCAATTTTAATGCGTAAGCATTTTTTTTTTTTCTCTATTATGTTCGACAAAAGTTTTATTACCTTAGTAATTTATTTATTTAAAAACCAACCACAAATGGTGTTGTTTGCTGACGATACCTCTTTAATATTTAAGATAACACGTGACACACAGACGTGCCACAAATCTTGGCGACGTAAATAACGCCCTACTGCAGGTCTATAATTGGTTCACCGCGAATAATTTAGTATTAAATGGAAAAAAAACTAAGTGCATCAGATTTGCTTTACCGAATGTCAAAAGTGATAGTGACATAGTATTGAATCAAGCGAAACTAGAATTCGTCGAAAGAACTGTTTTCCTGGGGATCACGCTCGACTCAAGGCTGCAATGGGGTCCGCATATAACATCTCTTGCAGGACGGCTGAGTTCAGCAGCTCATGCTGTTAGAAAAATCCGTCAATTTAATGATGTAGATACCGCCAGGCTAGTCTATTTTAGTTATTTTCATAGTATTATGTCATACGGTATTTTACTATGGGGACGGGCTGCAGACATCGAGTCTATATTTATTCTGCAGAAAAGAGCTATCAGAGCCTTATATGATCTACGTAGGCGTGATTCTCTAAGAGAACTGTTTAAGGAAATTAACATCATGACGGTGCCTTGTCAATACATCTATGAAAACATCATGTATGTTAGGAAAAATCTGCATTTATTTAATAAAAGAGGTGACAGACACCACTACAATACTAGAAACAGGGACCAACTTGTACAGCCAGGTTTCAGGCTAGCTAAAATAGACTCATCTTTCATGGGGTACTGTTTAAAATGTTACAATAAAATACCTCCCCACATTCTAGAACTAAATGAAACGAAATTTAAATCTTGTATAAAACGTACACTATGTAGGCAAGCATATTATAAGTTGGGGGATTACATTGATGATAAAAATGCTTGGCTCAATGCTGGTCCTGCTCCACAACCATAGGGGCAAACTAATTGATTACTACGTGAAGTTATTGTAGAAGCTGCAGAAGATTGTAATAATATCTTTGCATTGTATAGATTCAATCTTTTAGTATTATATAATTGCATAGCACATGTGTGAGTACTATGTACTGTAAAGCTACCATTTACATTTAGTTATCTTTCATTGACTTGAATTTACCTTGGTGGCTGAGAGAATGTCATGCTCACTCAAATGTCTCGCTGATGGTGGCGGGTGTGTCGGGTCATTTAGCTCCCTTCAATAAGGTTGAGCTGAATGGGGCTGATCCATTCGTCATGTTCGTGGACGGGCGCTGTCAGTTGGGACTGGTCATCTGTAGGCTGCCACGGTTTATTTTAACTACTTACTTTGTTCTTAAATTGTTGATATAATCTTTTACTCTGGACGCTCTTAACATGCACATATTTCTACATCGTTCTCACATATGTATAATCTCAACATGAATGATGTAACCAAGATTATGTAACAAATATTTGATTGAAAAGAGTGTCCATGGAGTGTCTTGCCCATTCTTCTCCATAGAGATCTACGCTTTAGAATGGGCAACTACAGTACTTTCACAAGTTATTATGCCTTGTGTCTGTAGCTTAGCCTTCTTTGTTTTTCTGACATTCAAAAGTGCCTGTAATGCTCTAATTGAAATAAATGCTTGAGAGTTTGAGTTTAGTAAGAATTTATAAGAAAAAATGTTTGTTTTTATACACATTTATAATTTTATTATTAATACCGGATTTTTTTACAGATACGGATTCTATGAGGCAACAAATTCAGACGCAAACTTGGAGAAAATGAAATGCATCTGTCATTACTTCAGGAGAGTTGTAACAAAAGGTGACATTCTTTAATTTATATTATAATGTATTCTAATGATGAATCGAAGAGCCTTTTATTGATGGGTTGGGTGGCTTTTCATCTTATTAAGAAAGAAAATCTATACTTAAGTTTATTATGTATATGGAAGTAACTCTGTTGATTTTGAGGGTTCTGTACACGAAGGGTAACCAACGGGACCCTATTACTAAGCCAGCTGTCCGTCCGTCTGTCTGTCAGTGGGCTGTATCTCATGATCCGTAATAGGTAAACAGTTGAAATTTTCACAGAATGTGTATTTCTGTTGCTGCTATAATAACAATTTTTTTTATTTTTTTTTGTTAGCCTGTTCTGTCCCACTGCTGGGCAAAGGCAAACAATAAGTAAGATAAATTAAAAATTAAAGGAGGCTCTTCTACTACTATGGTACGGAACTGAAGTACCTTCCTGCGGCGTAGGCAGTTAGTTGATTTATATCAAGACTATCAATGGCTGTGTCTACGTTGTACATGCTTTGTATCGTTGCAGTACAGTGCCAGTCGGTACCGTGACGTTCTTGCGGCGCTCGGTGCCGCCCCGCGACTGTCCCTCGTGGCCGCGCAGCTCGCGCTTGATTGGCTCTTTGCCACTTCACGTCGAGCCGCACAACACGATTGAAGATGCTGATTCGTTGATACAAGTTGACTTTGCTAACAAGTAAGTGAAACCCTTAAATAATTAACCTTTAACCCTTAATTTTAATTTCATCCTTATTTTTTTAATATAATAATTTTAAATGTATTTTAATTTCTGATAATACGTTCAATGTTACTTTATTTTATTTTATTGTAATTTAAATTGTATGGATCAAGTTATCTGAAATAAATGAATTTTATTTTATTTATTTATTTAAATTAATGTCATTTTATTCTAACATATTGACAAAAAGTATCAAAAGAATGGCAACAATGTTTCTGTCATAGTCAATAGATTTTTAATTGAAACTGCTCCCAGTAGGTTTGTAATTTTGATAGCAACTAATGGTTAAACAAATTGTATATTAGGATCTACTTCAGGTTGCATCCATACAAATAACATTGATGATGAAAAAACACTTTCCTCAAAATCACTTTCATAACTATTTTTAACAGAGTTCCAAAAAAGAGCAGTTTCTATGTTTGGTGGGTATGTATTTTATTTTTCTTCTTACACAGGTACTTGGGCGGTGGTGTACTGGGCCATGGATGTGTTCAAGAAGAGATTCGGTTTGTGATATGTCCTGAACTGATGATATCCATGCTGTTTACTGAAGTACTGAGGCCTAATGAAGCCCTTATGATGATTGGTAGGTTATATTTCAAGTTTAACTGTTCTACATCAGGGGTTTCAAGTTGTAATGGAGTTTATCTCAACTCTATCCTAAAATATTGATGATGAATTCGAAAATAGTGATAAAATGATTGACATTACATAGCAATCAGTCATACATTTTTATGTATGACTGATTGCTATCCTACCCTTCATTATTATCATCATCACATCAGCCCGGAATCACCCACTGCTGGGTATAGATCTCCCCTTTTTTCTACTACATTTCCCGGTTTGGTGCGTCCAGGTGTTTTCGGCGACTTTTGTCTTTAAAAAACTCTTAACAATGAAAATTATACAAAATCTTATTTTGGTTTTCCCTGTGTTTACGGAGTTAATGTATGTGACATCAACTTCGTATCCATCACGGAGTAAGGAAACACAGGTTCGCAATTTCAAACACTACTATCCTCTTAGGTTGTGAACGCTACAGCAAGTACACCGGGTACGGGCACACATTCCAGTTCGCGGGCGACTGTCCGGACAACACTCCGCGCGACTCGTCCGGCCGCCGGCGCTGTGCCGTGCTCGCCATAGACGCCGTGCCCTACGCGAGCGTCACGCAGGAGTTCAGGAGAGAGGCCGTCACTAGGGAGCTCAACAAGGTATGATGTGACAGTCGTGCTCGCCATAGACGCCGTGCCCTACGCGAGCGTCACGCAGGAGTTCAGGAGAGAGGCCGTCACTAGGGAGCTCAACAAGGTATGATGTGACAGTCGTGCTCGCCATAGACGCCGTGCCCTACGCGAGCGTCACGCAGGAGTTCAGGAGAGAGGCCGTCACTAGGGAGCTCAACAAGGTATGATGTGACAGTCGTGCTCGCCATAGACGCCGTGCCCTACGCGAGCGTCACGCAGGAGTTCAGGAGAGAGGCCGTCACTAGGGAGCTCAACAAGGTATGATGTGACAGTCGTGCTCGCCATAGACGCCGTGCCCTACGCGAGCGTCACGCAGGAGTTCAGGAGAGAGGCCGTCACTAGGGAGCTCAACAAGGTATGATGTGACAGTCGTGCTCGCCATAGACGCCGTGCCCTACGCGAGCGTCACGCAGGAGTTCAGGAGAGAGGCCGTCACTAGGGAGCTCAACAAGGTATGATGTGACAGTCGTGCTCGCCATAGACGCCGTGCCCTACGCGAGCGTCACGCAGGAGTTCAGGAGAGAGGCCGTCACTAGGGAGCTCAACAAGGTATGATGTGACAGTCGTGCTCGCCATAGACGCCGTGCCCTACGCGAGCGTCACGCAGGAGTTCAGGAGAGAGGCCGTCACTAGGGAGCTCAACAAGGTATGATGTGACAGTCGTGCTCGCCATAGACGCCGTGCCCTACGCGAGCGTCACGCAGGAGTTCAGGAGAGAGGCCGTCACTAGGGAGCTCAACAAGGTATGATGTGACAGTCGTGCTCGCCATAGACGCCGTGCCCTACGCGAGCGTCACGCAGGAGTTCAGGAGAGAGGCCGTCACTAGGGAGCTCAACAAGGTATGATGTGACAGTCGTGCTCGCCATAGACGCCGTGCCCTACGCGAGCGTCACGCAGGAGTTCAGGAGAGAGGCCGTCACTAGGGAGCTCAACAAGGTATGATGTGACAGTCGTGCTCGCCATAGACGCCGTGCCCTACGCGAGCGTCACGCAGGAGTTCAGGAGAGAGGCCGTCACTAGGGAGCTCAACAAGGTATGATGTGACAGTCGTGCTCGCCATAGACGCCGTGCCCTACGCGAGCGTCACGCAGGAGTTCAGGAGAGAGGCCGTCACTAGGGAGCTCAACAAGGTATGATGTGACAGTCGTGCTCGCCATAGACGCCGTGCCCTACGCGAGCGTCACGCAGGAGTTCAGGAGAGAGGCCGTCACTAGGGAGCTACCATTCTAAAAAAAACCTGTTTTGATATTTCACTTCATATAGGAGAATAAATCACAAAATACAAATATTTTAGTGTAAAGTTACCAACCTTATTGAAAAAGTTTTTCGTCTGTATTTCTTGAATAAAGCAAATTTCAGTGACTTTTAAACTACCACTTAATTGTTGGTTTGAAATGTATAAAAATTGTAAAATATGCAAGTGTCTAACGAAACAGGAACGAGAATAAAAAAATATTTTATCAATAAACCAAAAAAAATATATATAAAATTAGCTTTCTACGGGTCGCATTTTTTTAAATTTCCATAATATACTTATGTAAAGTACCTTTACCTGGAGAATATTCTAAAGATGTATCTAGCGAGATCTCGGAGATATTGCGTTTCTAAGTTTTTATTAAATTTCTATGGAAATAGGGTTGTCACAAAGTAGTAAATTTTTAAATTGATTAGTTCAATCGACTAAATCAATTATGCTAGCCAATATTGTAAACGATTAATTATGATATATCCTCGCTATCGGATTGAAAAATGATTTCGTCAGTGTAATATTATTTTCTTCGGATTCTAAATGGTTATAGTGAACATTATCGGTTGTGACGCATAGGAGTTGAAACACTGATTTCGATAATGGTGCCGATTCGCTTGTACGCCGAACTAAACTAACTAAACTATCACTAAAAACTCTTACTTTTGGCTATGAGAATCATAAAGCTATACTGCAACAAAAAATCTCTAAATTAAAAATTATATTTTGACACAACCAAAACCGAATTTGACAATCACGACTCCACGTGGTACAGACGCCGCCAGCACATCAAGCTACTACAATCTGTCAGATTTCTTTAATAAATTTTCGACTTTATTGCTCAAGCATTAGGTTCATGGTTGATTGGGAAAATCTGACAGTTTCGGGTAGTTTGGCCTGCTGGCGTCTGTACATATTTGCCCTACCCTGTGCGTGAATGTTTTTTAGAGATGGAGGCGGGGGCAGCCTCGACGTGTTTTATATGGAATTTTTACTTTTTGTATGGAAAATATGAAAAATTATTACCTATAGGCTAAGTTTTAGGGGTTTATAGGGTATTATAAAGAGGGTCGATATTTTCATTTTTTTTGCGACACACCAGTTTCGACATATAAGCAAAAGAAAAGAAAAAAGCCAGTACTGTTTTTGCACCTGAACTGGAGGTGTTGTTGGTGTGAATTTTAATCCATGACAACTAATTATATGCCACACCTTTTTAATCGCGATTAAAATAAGTCAGATTTAGTAATACAATCAAAATTTTGTGTGAAAAACGTCAAATTCAGAATAGCAAAATTTGCCATTTTCAATATATTAATATCTCCGTGCTGTCAAGCTAAAATATAGATAATTTGTGTCACATAACTCAATTTTAGAATGGGAAATCGTCATTTGACAGGAATAAACAAAATTTTGGTGATTTTTAGTCTAGTTTAGAGGCATTTGTGAGCCGACTATATTTTTTTCCGCTCCTCTACAATTGTGGCTGCCGGTGACTTTTTACTTACTCTCCACTTCATAACTACTGGATCATTTTTGTACCCCAAGTGCAGTAAAAACTCAAAAATTCTTATCCAGGCATGTAAGGGACTTAATCCATGACGTAAGGTTTCTGGATTTACGGGTTTGTTCATGACAACATCCAACTTATTAAACTCTGTTGCTGTAACTCCACAACTAGCACAACGTAATTGCGACAATTGACAACTCTAACCGAAAATTTTAAAATTAAATATTTCCGAAATCCTGGGCTTGTTGCAACTGGTTTTTTTTTGTGGTGATAGTTATTATAGTGTTCAACATACAGGTTTAAAAAAAATGCGACCGTGAAGAGAATCGCCGGAAAAAATGTTTTTCAAAATCATAGAAAATAAAATATTCCCACTTGTGAGAGCAAGATTTTTAAAGTTTTCAGGAAAAAAAATGGTTCCGGTAGTGAATGTCTATAACACCTTAAAACATTTCGTGTAAAAATCAAATGAAAAAACGAGATATGGTGTTTCTATGATTTTTAAGGATTTTTCTCGATTTTATTTATGTCTCTTAAACTACAGTATTTATAGCCGGCGGATTATTATTAAGAGTTTTGTTTTATTTTAAGCTTTCCTAAATACATATAAAACGAGCATGTCCGCAACTAAGGCCAAATACCACACTGGAGCGTCTACGAGACAGTCATACTGTTTTCTAATCTGAAAAAAAATGCCTTTTTTGCCCCCAGGGAAGCGCGAGTCCAACTCGAGTATTTATAACTGCATAAGCTAACAACCTGTCTAACTTATTCCACTCTCCCCAGGCATGGGTCGGGGTATCATTCGACACAGACCCCAAATCCGACAGCCTGCAGTTCCCAGGAGTAGCCACGGGCAACTGGGGCTGCGGGGCCTTCGGAGGCACCCCACACCTCAAGAGCTTGCTGCAACTGATGGCTTGCACGGAAGCAAGGCGACCCATGGCTTACTTCACCTTCGGAGATGTTCAGCTGAGGGATGATATTGTGAATATGTATAACTTGCTAGCGCGGTATAATGTTACTGTTGGTGAGTATTCATTGTTATTTTAAGGGATGTTTTTATGTGATCTTTTGTTGTCTTTTCATTTTGTAGTTTTTTGTCACTTACAGAATCAGTATATAGTATTGTTCAGTATTGTTATTTTTTTTAAAGTGGTAAGCCGGAGTCCATATTAATATTTGTCTATAGAATACTGATTGTGCCATTTTTCAAAGGAAAGCTGGTAGAGATCGTGTTGTATGGAACCTTCTCCACTGGTATTGTTTTACTTTGAGTAGGCTTGTATCTGTTACAATCTGTTGCTTGTACCGTAAGCGGATTTCAGGCCAAACTAGGGCCTAAATGGGTTTCCGGCTAGGAAATCGGGTTTGGCCGGAACCTTATTGAAACAGTGGGAATATTACAGGTTAATTATGTTTTGTCAGACTGCTCATGCCAAATTCATTTTTGGTTGAATGATTTTTTTTCATTGATCGATTTGAAATCGCACAAGACAAACGTTAGTGTGTTGAATACACTCCCATTGGTTGGAACATAAATAGTCAATATTGCTGCTACCTAGTACAAGAATTTAGAAATGACGGGTATCCTTAGGGACCGACGTCGGTTCACTATGTGATTATATTGTGTTAATAACCAGTTGTTTTTTTTTACTAGCCTTGTATGTCCCACAGCTGAGTAAAGACCTCCCCCATATCCTTCCAGGTACTCTACTCAGTCGATTTAATTTACTATTTCTTGCCTTTCCAGGTCAATTATACAAGTACATAGTTCGGTTCTCACAAGAGAAAGAAGTGGTATTCAAGCGACTGCATCCGTATCTGGAGCAAGTGCTGAAGGGAGGGAAGGAACCGTCGCCTATTCCTTGCGATGACGAAATGGAAACTGTAAGTATAGTCCTATCACAGCTAGTTAAAGTCTGACAGCAGCACCCAAACAACAACCTTAAAATAATGAGAATAAAGATCACTGTTATTTGACAGACTTGTTAGTGATCGCATCCGAATATCGACGTTATGGTTAAGACAGTAAATATAACTGTTATTTTGACAGTGATACCCTAACAGAAGTGAATTAACTTTGAAGTAATAAATAGTTTTGGCAGCTAGGTATAGGTTAAGTTTCATGTAACCAATCTGGCAGAGAATCTTTCAAAATTTTTATAAGAAATTTAAAATTTTATCTATCATGAATTTCAGAGTATAACAGAAAACATACCAGCGACAGTAACAGCAATCGAAGCCGAGCTCTCAAGCAAATCCCCTGACTTATTCTCTCAAGACGACATGGATCAGAGCTTGCTCGAGGTCACAGTACAATCTGAGAAGGCAGACCAACAGACACATACGCCATCCCACCAGCCAACTAAACAAAAGACAACGGATACTAACAAAATAGAAGAAAATAGACAAACAAATCCCCGTATGTCTTTATTTGATGCCATGACGAAAATGGAAAGTGGTGATCTACAGAATCCAGCAACGTCAAATACATTGCTCGGTAACCAAAGAAGAAACTCTCTACTAAATGATAGCAGCCCGTCGATGGAACACGAAAATGAGCAAGCATCGAAACATAATAAGAGTATAAGCAAGAAAATTACGGATTATTTCAGTAAGAAACCTATTTGATTTTATCCGTCAATTATCTCAGTTGTGTTTATTTTTATTTAATGAAATTTGTTCACGTCAGTTTTATTATATTTTTGGGATTATATTTAAGGAACCTACACAACCATTCAAGTGTTATTTTTAGATGAGATTTTTTAAATAATTTAATTTCCGTAAATAATAAAAAAAATAGTTGAAATTACCTAATTCACAGGACTACTGTTTTAACCTTTTGTTTTTGTTTAAATTAACATGTGGGGTTACCAATAAAGGGTGTCACAAGACCTTTAACGAAGCCGACAGGCACATGTTCTCCCCGTCATTGCGATATATTATTTATATTGGGAGTCAAAGTTCCAACTTTTTCACACTTTTTTTAAAGTAAGATTTTTTAAATTTAAACACCTCCATTATCCCTGTACATCTTCATTCCATCCATCTTCATTCATTCGTTCATCAATCCATCCATCAGCACAATGTTTTGAGTCTGTTACATTGAATCCTACCGTAAAACAAGATTTTTACCCCAAAAAAGTCGTTTTCGGGTAATAATTTTTGCGTAAAGTTACTTAGTTTGATGTACATAATGCTTGGTTGACGGCTTCGTAAAGAGTCTGTTTATACCCTGTATATTGTTGTTTGTTAAAATGTATATTATATTTATCTCCGGACCGTGGTTCTTGCTAGTTTTTAGCCACGCTAAAATGTATTTTCAGCTAAATAAATGTGTAACTTCTGAAACACTGTACCTGATACAATCTTTGTACACATAGGACCACAATATTATTAATAAATAAAACACATACCGTAATATAATTAAAATTATTTATTATCCTTCATCATATTTCTAGCATACTAAACGTAATAAGTGTATAATAATAAATAATTGAATAGTAATTTAGTTTTAAAATATTTCAGCAATATACATATTAATAACTCGATAATAGGTTTAAAAGTTCAATAACTAAATTAGACATGCAAAGTAGGCGAATTATTATTGTATTAGTTTCATAATAACGTGTATCTATGAACATATTCCACAATTTGCTAATAATCTGTCAGTATACTCTACACTAATAATAAAGTTCATAAATATAAAAATTAAAAATGAACGATTAACTAGCGACGTTTCAAAAGTGATCATAACACTCTTTATTTATTTATTTTTTTTACAAATCTTTGGCGAACTATAACAATATATGAGAATAAACATTTCAATGGCTAGCTATCAATGCACTGGAGTTGTCCTGGTCTCAGTGACGGGAACATAAGGTACATCACTATGCTAACGTGATGGGCAGTCGGCACAGTCTCACGCACAACACTAACTCCAATCTTATAATTGAATATCTATAAAAGTTAAATAGTTGGCGACTTTAACAAGTCTTTTAAAAACTTTCTTTAAAGATTGAGTTCATTTGTGTATGTGTTCGACTGCGCAGACTGTTCAATTCGATGATCGTTTAAACGACAATCATCAAACAATATTTGTCTAAGGTATTTAGTTAACTAAATTGTTATAATACAACAAGTTGGGGCAGAGTGTTAGCGATGAAACAATTGACTGCTGACGCAGTCTCTGTACAAAGTTCTATATCGCGAACATCCGGATTTGTCGATAATTAGCCTATCTATCGATAGATAGCCTGAAACTTTATCGATATCGATAGTTACGTTGACAGTTGACAAATGTTACCAAGGCAGTATCATTCAATTGATTAATTATATTTGTGCTGTGTGAGAGAGATGGACGTATACGATATCGATATCGCCGTCTCTTTCATAAAACCATAAAGGAACTGTTAAGCTCATAATATACTCGGCAACTTTGATTGTCAACATCATCTATCGACGCCCATAATAATTGTCTTAATACTAAAATAATTAATTCGAGTTAGGTAATAAAATGATATAACTTATGGCATCATATTGTAAAAGTACTGGTAACGCGATACGACTGTAAGGACAGCAACATAAAGCCGATTCTAGTGTCGTATAGATACATAGTGTATTTGAATGGACGATCATTACAAGCGTATATCACAGGCACCGTGTGGTGACCTTTGTAAGCTATATAGATACGTAAACAGTACTGCGGACTGTACTTCTGCTCAGGATTACTAGGTAAATATAAAACATCAATTCTGAAGGCATTTTTCATATATTTAGGGGTTGAATGGCTGAAACAAGACTACCTTAGTTTATATATAAGTTTAAGATGGTCTTTTATTTACAAAGTAGATAATATATTTTAATTTAAATGGCATATATTTTATATTTTTTATATACTATTTTACAGTTTATTTGTGAATGTACGGGTGGTTGGCATCGAGTTTTTAATCGATGATTTTATTATGAAAGATTAACAGAATATTCATCGTAGGTTAGGAACCAGGTCCCGAACAACCCTGAACAGAAGCCGTCCTTGCTTACTCTTAAACTATTCCAATATAAGTTATCCAGAACAATGTGAGGGACATAGTTTACGAGTATTTATTTGGTTCACCATTTTAATACATTCTGGGTTTTATCAGGCGACTGAAACTCGTGGAAATAATTCGAGAACTTTCATCTATACAATCAGAATTTGGCTAAAAGCTATCTTAAACTCGAATTGTACGTAAGCTGTACTTTATCTAAGTTAAATGTTGGCTTCAGTCCAGCCGCCTGTATAGCCCATACACTTTATCGAGTATGGCGTGTAACCATTCTAAAAAACGGTTTAATGATTATGATTTCCACTTAGCATTAACACAGCGACACCCTGTCACCCGCCCGGGCGGTCCCGGGGCAAAAGGCTAGTAAGCTCCTAAAGATATGACGTCATTTGTATGTACATTCGAGACTGTGAACTGAGGAGCACACGCAGCTCCACCGCGAGCCGATGAGTCGCCGGCGACAGTGTTAGATGGCAGTTCATTTCTTATATTTGTCTACACTACTATAGATCTTAGTCCTATTGAACTCGGTAAGTATGTATGTACGCTAGCGGACTTCAGGGCTCGAGATGGACCTTTAATAATTTAGAACCAAACCTGTGACGTCTGTACAGAGTCGATAACTACTAAATATATCCAGTAGGTAGTTGAAGCGAAACTAGGGAACTGAATCAAATCGCTTTCAGTACATATAGAGTGAGATCTTTTTCTTTACGGACGGCGCGTTACTGTAGTCCGCTGACTGTACCTCGCGCGCCGCCAGGTACAGTCAACATACCACTTACAATCTTTAGCAGAACTATGAGAGTTATATCTTCTCTACCTAAATCAAAATCAATCTTTAACTTGTCCTAAGGTAACTTTAAACCTCTAACTTAATCAAACGGTTATACCATTCATAACTCGTCTCTACCATTCTATACCGATAAAATTATCTCAATTAACCTTAACTAATCTAAAGGTAATGGATGCTGACGTAACAGTATTCTGGATAACTTATCAAAATTAAATTAGTAGTATATTTTCATCTCATATAATATAGTAGGTTTATGTCAAAATATGTCGATCTAATGAAGTGAAGTAAGTTAGGAAGTTAGACATATCGTATAATAAGGTAATAAGTAATTGCTCTATGATTACAAACTGCTCTATGACACCCGAGGAACGTAACAGGACCGAAGAGACGTTCTAAGTACACAACAAGACAGTACCTGGTCATAGTATAATACATAAACGTAAGTACGAACGTGTGCTTGAAGCTAAACTATGCTAAGCGATAGAGAAAATAAATAACAGAAAGGAGATATGACTAGATCGTTTTGTTTCATTACTAGAACCTACTATTCATAAAAGCACTATGCGCCTCTCTCCATATTTTATTATATAAATAGATATAATATGATTAATAATTCCCAATTCTAAGTTTTGTTTTTTTTTCTGATTAAAATATTGGCATTCATCTTATGTACTAACTAGCGTCGATCGGAGTAGGCGGGCGTGTTGTATAGCGTGACGTCACGTCCGCCGCCCCGTCGACGGCCTACCTAAGTATACCGCTTACTAACGACCCGCCTTCGATTCGCATACCGCATACCGCATACCAACGATCTGACGTTCCGAGTGCATCGGGATGTTCACGTACGCGAGCGCTACGACAAAGAGTATGCGAACGATATAAATATTTTATAAAACGTCAGGAGTTAAATAGTTTTTTTTAGAAATTCGATTTCGTAATTCTAACAATGTTGTTGTTGATGTGTCGCGGAGTGCCGCGTGACGCGTGACAAGTGAGGATACTTCAGTAACGCAAGGCTCTAAGGTGAAGGTTGCTCGGCCGAGGGCAGGAACCAAGCGAAGCGCGTTCGTTGTCGCGAATGGGGAGCGTGAGATGAGGATGAGTTTGGTTACGCTACGAGACGACAGAGTATAAAAAGTAGCGACAGACTAGTGGACCCGAGAGCGGTGCGGGCGCCGGGCGCCGGGCACGAGGTGGAGCCTGCGGGCACGCGAGTGCAGCCTGCGGGCACGAGGTGCAGCCTGCGGGCACGCGATTGCAGCCTGCGGGCAAGAAGTGCAGCGTGCTGGCACGCGATTGCAGCCTGCGGGCACGAGGTGCAGCCTGCGGGCACGCTAGTGCCTGCGGGCTTGTGACTGCAGCCTGCGGGCACGCGATTGCAGCCTGCGGGCACACGAGGTGCAGCCTGCGGGCACGAGGGTGCCGCCTGCGGAGCTCGATATCAGGCAGTTGGCTGTCTGCCCACGTGACAAATTATTTAGATACATTTAAATAATTGCAAAGCATACCCTGTATCCTAGAATCACTTTTATGGGCGATTGTTTTTATACATTCTGAGAGGACTCATTAATCTATTACAAATGTTCGCGTCTCCGCTATATATTTTTAGGGAATTTTAATTTTAATCAGTATAAAGATATAAGTACACAATATTATTAATCGTCCCGGGCGGTGCCCGGGCGCATTACGCCTACATTACCCACGAGGTGATATTATCGATAGTCGATATACTAAGTATACGTGTTCCGGTTTGGCATCGATTTGTGAACCTGTAACCTAAGTAGGTCGCGGCGCGGCGCCGCCGCCGTCGGCGTTGCACTCCACACACTTGCGACCCGAGCGCGACCACTACACACTCCCTAACCAGACAAGACTCGCCTGCCGAGCGGTCGGCTCGCAGTCGGTTTACGAAACGAGACCTCGTCGACAATTATCTACAACGGTAACATAAGAAACATTCATAAATAAATACTTAACGCGTCAAATAAAAACAACTTTAAAAAGCGTAACAACGTATTGCACAATAGTAAGATAGGACTTCAGAGAAAAGAACTAGAGACACTTAATACGATATTACTTAGTTTTTTTTTTAAGAATATCGTTTTAACACACTGCTTACTTGTAAATCATAATCGCCTAAAACTAGAATACTATATCAATATAATATAATTATTTGTGTAAATATAAAATTCTATGTCTTGTGTGAGTGTAATATTTGACTAGAGGCGGGCGGCGTGGCGCTGGGGGCCGGCCAGGAGTGCGGGCCCCGCAGGCCCCGCGCACAGTGTGCGACTCGTCCGCGCGCACGCAATATATCTAAGGTATCTTCGTATTATTTAATATTTATATTGGTACTTTTCTTGATTATTAATCTATTTTCTCATTAGAAATTACACTAGTGTGTTCTGTTGTTTCGCGCACCACTCACTGTTGACTCCCCGGACGCATTTAGTCACGGTTATTGTATTTAACACCTTAACACGAATATTTTTTTATACATGGTTAATTTATTCTACACACGCACAGCAAGAAATAAAGAAGGGAAAGCGCGCTCCTTGTGAATTGACATCGCGACATCGCGAGTTCGTCGCCCGCGCGTCACGCGACCTCTCTGGCGGCGATTGTCTAATTTACTATCTACAGATCTTAATCATTTAACAACATCTTGTTTCGAATGCAATTACACTCAAAGCATTTGAAAGGCAATCAAATGACATCATGCAATAGAGACATTTTTCGAAATTTCTCTTTGGTATGTACAAAAATAAATAGTGATTTTTCTTTATAGTAAACTTCTGAAAATGCCTCTACCATGATCATTTTGTCTGTAATTGTTCATAACCAAGTTCCTTGCCACAAACTTGCTGATTAGTTCAATATGTGAGGATAGGAAATTACAGTCCTCGATACTGAAGCTGTACACTGCAAGCCGGCAGGTGGGAATGTAAAGAAAGTTTAGAAACAGTTGAGAGATCGAGTGAACAACACGAATAGGTCCGCCAGAGGACAGACGCGCGGCGCGCGGTCGGCTCGGGAGCGTAACACACACATGCAATACAGAGACGAACGGCCTGTACAGTCCATTATGTTGATATTATATTTTTTATATCACAGCCCATTTTGGAATTTACAACACATAATAACACGATCTTTTGAAACGAAGGCCTAAGTATTCGGTCTTGAAGTGCACTTTCATTTGTACACAGCGTTAAATACAAACATTTAATTTTGTAACAACATCGTTCACTAAATGTAGGTTTGTGAGGTGCTGGCCGTACCATGGACAGACAGACGCGTCAATAACAACGTGATACTGAATATTTTACATGGTCTTACTTAAAGTTTCTATTTCTACAAGTCGCCGTTTGTATAGACAGTGTACAAAGTTGTCTTCTGGATAATATTTTAACTTCGTGTAGGATGTGCTCTTTCTATATTACAATTTGTGTTTGCCTCCAATAACGTCGTAAGAGAATGTCGTGTGGTACGAGCCAGCGACATAGCTTACACACACATATACACACGCTTGTTAAAATTTAACAAAATATAGGACATTATAAATACTCCAATAGTGATCTATGCGAGCACTTAGATTAGTGTGATCAGTTCGGCGGTGGGAGACAACAGTGTCCGCGCGGCGCCGCGGCGGCGTGTGCTCGCGCCACTCGGGCGGCGCGACCGGCGTGCGACAAACGCGCCGCTCGCGCAATTCGCGCGGCGCGGGCGGCGTGTTACACATACACACGCGCCGCTCGCGCCACTCGTGCGGCGCGAGTGGCGTGCGACAAATGTGCCGCTCGCGCCACTCGTGCGGCGCGAGTGGCGTGCGACAAATGTGCCGCTCGCACCACTCGTGCGGCGCGGGCGGCGTGCGACAGACGCGCCGCACACTGTGCACCTACTGCGCAATCACACGCTAGCATCGCCCGCGGCGCTGCAATATACAATAATTAAAATACACTTCTTTTTTTCTTACATTTTCAACTTACTTAATAAATTCAGTTTGGCTTAGTTCAAGCAAATAACTAGTATAATAAATTTATGTTAAAAGTTCAGTTAAACGTTAAGTACTTAGAAGTAGAAGTATGATTACGAATGACAAAATTTTTATAACGTGTCATTTTTTTATAATAATAATAATAATTTAATCAAAGTTAATAAATTGTATATATAATAATATAATAGAGTAATTTAATGATTAATCGATAATGATAAGAATGAAGCATTCCTACGCGCTGATTTAATAAATTACTTTTAACTAATTTAGTATACTCGCCGAGTGGGCTTGCATAATTGTTTAAGTAAGTATGTAGGTAATGATATTTGCTATACAATAAATGTGTAGTAAATTCCATAGTATTGATAATACGCGAACAGGCGCGCCTCGGGCGAGCCGTGCGGGCAGGCCGCCACCTGCAACAACACACACAAGTTCTTTTATTTATCAACACCTTACACCAATAGCTACAACAAAATCAACAATCGACACATTCCGAAAGGTGGATGGATGATAGACTAATAAATAAAAGAAGAAGTCTGATAGTGGCACTTGTGACTGAAAAGTTGTGGGGATGGGGATCATGGTATGAGCATGTGATGCGGAGAAACGAGGAAATTGTTGTGAGGAAACGAGATCTTGAGATGACGGCTTATAGAGAAGCATGGAAGAAGGAGACGTGCTGCGCCGACCCAAATTAAATTTTGATCAGGGCAGGCAAATGATGAACACATTCCCTAAAGGCCGAAGCAGCATGGTTGTCACCGTACCATGGGCACGCGAATAGCGCGCAGGGACGGCGTCTTGGGTTAGTAAGGCCGGTTGGCATCCTTGGGCCGCTTCAGCTGGACCTTAAGCCGCTTCATGCCGATCTGGAAGCCGTTCATCGCCTGGATCGCCGCCTGCGCCGACGTCGGGTTGTCGAACGATACGAAGCCTGGAACAAAAGTAGTAACTGTAGTTGGTCCTATAACAGTGAATCTTATCATGAAGTTTCGTATAATATCTAATGTTAACGTTACTCCAATTGGCTGCAGAAATTGGCCGGTTGAAAATATAACTAATTTGGTTTGGCGTATTCAAATCTTAAAACAACCTCTTGGTTATATTCAAAGTAATCTTCATTCAAACGACTGAAGTTCAGTCAGACGCATTTAAAGACCAACTAACCGAAACACTTGCTCTGGTTGGTGGCACGGTCGATGAATACTTTGCTGCTGATGACATTGCCAAAGGGCAGAAACATCTGCATCAACTCGGCATCTCCAAACTCCTGGGGAAGGTGGTAGATGAAGAGGTTGCAGCCCTCGGGGCCAGAGATGGAGCAGCCTGGGAACATAAGAAAATCTTTAAAGAACTCACAAATCTGCTCTTAACACCATCACGAAAAGGTTATTGTAAAGGGATCCCTCCCTTTAAGGAGGATATGGTATTGTAAGTGAATTTATTTTAGTTCTTGAAAATATGTTAGCATGGAAGAAATGATTGATGAGATAGATTTAGAAGTCGACGCAAATTATATTCTGTATGAAAAAAGACAGGTTACATTTATTTTTAAGGCGGAAGACAAAGAATTTTTTTTTTTTAAATGAATACGTTACGTGTAGTTGAGATATATAGACATAGAGCAGCAATACAACATACACAGAGATGCACATGACAGGCAGTGTACAGTGACAGACGTGGGTACTATACAGCAGAAGTGAGTGAAGAGTTAGTAGTGTTGGCGCTGATGGTAAGCCGTCAGTGTGTCACTGCATACTTGAAAGAACACCGACTATCACAACATAACATAGTGTGGACAACAAACATTGAAACTGCTACCCAGCCAAAAGCAGAAAATAAGGATAAGAACCGCTAACTGCTATTAAAACTAAATTATTTCTTTTCAACCATGATACAACAATGTGATCTTTAGTTGTAATCTTTTGGCTGAATAACAAATAGAAATACAAGTATCATGAAATCAATGAAACTCAAATAACATATTAATATTCATTATGTTAGTTTTTTAATCCAGTTTCAAACACAAAGAGCTGTAATGGCAGTGGGTGATTCGTCTGCTGATGGACTGGGTTAATTCGATGGCATCTTCCTCGGAGCTCCACTTACCTTCTCTCTGCGCCGGTGCAATGGTCGACATCGGCGGTGGGATGGGCTGCGGAAACTGCCCATAAACCGCTGGATAAGCTGTAGAACATTAAGTTGCACATTTTCACAATGAACACCTATAGTTGCGTACATATACATGCATGTAACAACATTATTATAACAATTATCAAGCTAAAATCATATCTATTGATAATACATTAATTGTAAGTATAATTTATTCTCCCAGTTAATAAAAGTAAAAAATTTTGGTGGTGGTTTCAATAAAATAATATTTAGACAGATAACATTGAACACAAACTACTTGATTACTAAATTAACCATAATATCGAGTAGCGTGATTTGAACAGCGGACGGTACCCTGGAGGGGTATACACAACAATATTACATCTTTTACTAGCAATTGATAGATCTGCTTAAGTTGAAAATTCTAAAAATCTATGAGATTCAGTAACCACAGGTTTGTAGCAGATCCATCAATGGATTTATATAATAATATAAACAGGTAACAAGACATCCGTTCCCCCTGGCACATCGACATTGTAACAATATGAACCATTCATTAAAAATACACAGGCTTACAATAATTAATTACTCATTCTATAGGTACATAACTTGCGAATTTTGCCTTTTTGTTGCTAAAAGAACTTAAAATATTTTAAACTTATACATTTTTAAGGATTACTGTTACATTTTCTCCAACACACTTTGAATTATAATAATTTCTTGTAGCAACAAACGCTAGCATAAATTAGACTTGACCAATAGTTACAACTGGTAACAAATGTGAAGTACGTTTAAATTAGTGAATGGAATTAATGTCTCTCACCAGGGACTTTCTTAAAAGTTTAAATATTTCTTACGAAGTTTAGAATTTGGGCTGATTAGGATTGACAGTTTGTAAAACTTTCCAGTCGTGTGTAAAAAAAATGTTAAACCAATCAGTATCTCCAGATTGCCTATTGGTCAAGCGTGAAGCGTGTAACTGAAGCGGTGAGGGTGTATGTTGAGGAGCGATCTCACTCACCGACTCCGGGGAAGGGCTGCATGCCCGGGTAGGCCGCGTGCTGCAGGGCTGCAGCATCGCCGTTCGGCAGCCCCTGAGCTGTTACGGGCACCGCTGAAAAGTACACAAAATTTTTGAATATTGATGTCATTTAAGTAATAAAGTGTCTGAAGATGTGCGGTTTTTTTGGCGCTGATTTCTACGAAATATGGTGTTACAATTTGGACACTAGTAGAAACAGTTCAGTAGATCTATCATAAGCATTTGATAGCATGAATCATTAGACACTACTGATTAATCTTGTTCATAAGTGCCACAAATAATTCAGGTTACAATTAGGTTACGTATTATACCGATGTTAGGTTGTGAAAAAAACTCATAAACGTTGTGGAACCATTCGATTGTAACATATGAACAGGGGTTCCACAGGGTTCAATTTTAGGACCATTACTATTTTAAATTTCAGCCTGTAGTGAAATTAGGTTTTGAAAACTTACGTCCAGTAAACGTCTGGTGTATGCCGTTGGTGTACACGGCTTCCTGCGGAGGAGGCTGTCCGTTAGCGGTCTGCGCGGCCATGTTGAAGCCCGGCATGGTGGGCGACGGCAGCGACGGCAGCGCGCCGTTCAGTGGCTGCCCCCCACCCGTGCCTATCGCCAGACCAGAGAAGTTGTCTGGAAATAGAATAGTAGTCCATGATAGTAATGTGGTCACAAGGTAATTGTACCGCTAAGTTGTTGTGTTTTATTTAAAGTTTAGTAGTTGATGAAAAAAATATTTGTGTTAAAATAAAGATCGTCTTTGCATGCAATAGCACTAACTATGAATTCATGTAACGTCAAGCTATGCTTTCACATTTACCAAATTTTATAACTTGACATCATTAGTAACGTAAGTATAATAAAAGGTGTAGTTACCCGAGGAGGGTGGTACGACGGAGTTAGTCATGCCGTTGAGTGCGTGCGAGGCGAGCGCTGTCATTGGACTGATGTAGCCCTGCGCTGTCGCAGCCACCATCAGCGCGGCTTGTTGCTGGAAGATTAAACAACATAAATAATCAATTTATGAAGGATGATTTATGAAGAAGTTCTAAAAGCCACAGAATTAATCATGGCTACGAGGCTTCGTAGCTTTTAGTAGCGGATGCTACGACATGTCGTAGCGTTTAGTAGCGGGTGCTACGACTTTGTCGTAGCGTTCCGTAGCGGATCTTACGACAATTCTTTGTGTAAGTTATTTACGTAATTGATGCGGTTTTACAAATTCATGGGGTATCTACAGTATACATTTTAAGTAAGTATAATTATTCCATTTTGATTCAAACATGATTTGTATCATTCAGTAGAATGTACAACGCAGCTCTAGATCAATTTCTCAGTGCTACATTTATACGTCTTCTTAGAAGCTCCACAAGGCTATTGGAATTAAACGGGATCAAGTTAATGTGAGCTGTGTACTACGTAAGTATGTAGCGCGTAGCTCGTAGCACATTGTCTACGAGGCGTAGCACTACTTGCTACGCCAGATTATATTCCGTACATAATCCTGAACCACATGATTACATTATGTTATTGTGTGTAAGTCTCACATAAGTCTTACGTATGTTCTTCAGCAGCAAAAAAATGACGTGTAAAAGTGTTTATAAAAACCGATTTGCAAAATAAACATAATTTATCATTGTAGAAGAAAATCTTAAATCTATTCGCATACGGATTTTGTAGAATCACTAGAGCGAAGTGCCTTTGATAGGTCAAAAGTCTATTAATCGAAAATCTAAGATCTACAGTTACTAAAGATGACGTCAAAGTCGCGCTTACGCATTTCGAGTGAAGTGTCACGTGGAGTCAGAGACTAATAAAAAACATTTATATTGACAAAATCTGTTTTCGAAACCTGATTTTCTTTCTAAAATTTTTCGTGGAAAGTGCGTAAGTTTTTCTGCCGTTTACTACATATTTAAGCTTTCTCTGAAAAGGTCTAGACACATAACGTGGGGTATTTATGAAGTTGTAAGTAAAAAGTTTGCAACCATGGAGGTTGCAATATTGCATGCTTGTACGTCTATCAATTTTCATTACGTCAAATTCAGGTATTAAAACTTTTGTTTATGAGCCTAACTTGCGGCGAAATAGTTTTTGAATATCTTTAGAACAATGCATATCATCTTATCGGATATTTTGGTAAATTTTATTGAATAAAAAATTATTAATTATGATGTGGGCGGATATTTCCAGGATTGCTTTGGTTGGGTTTATATTTTATCAAGACGTGGGCTAACAATGTATAATGTATTTCCTTTTGACTAAAAGACCGACCTTCTACAAAGTACCTTCACGAGTAACGGCTTACAAAAAATTGTCTCTCAAATTTAGTAAGTCAAAAGATCCTCTACAATTTTTGGGCCTTATATATATTACTACCACGATTGATGTATTTGGAGAACATTAGCTAGCTGGGTAAGTGAAGGTTTAGGCAGAAGCCCTTTAGTACACACACATTTGGCTGGTTATGTTTTAATCGAATGGAAATCTATTGCCATCAACCGGTCGCAAATCCAGACTCCTGCAAACCTCCTCCCATCTCACACAGGTATTCAATCTGTAGCTCACCTGTTCCGTGATGACTTGTGCGTACGTGCTGTAGGCTCCGAACTGGTTGAACACGAAAGGGTTGAGCAGACTCATGTTGCCGGCCATCTGCTGCATGCGTCGCATCTGTCGCTCTTTTTCTGTGTCCGCGAACTTCACCACGAGGCTAGATGATGCGCCCTGGAACAACGTGAGGGTTCGGTGAGTTTGGGAATGTGCTGTGTCACTGGCAGGTCGATTATAGTTTAGTTAGTAAAATTGTGAACATTGCAATTATCTGTCTGTCGATCATAAATAATATTATCACCGAAAAGATACCTTTTCTGATGTACATACTTACCTATTCATGTAAGTACGCCAGAAAAAGGTCTCTTTTCGGTTATTTTACGAAATTTTTCCATGAATGAAAAGAACAATCTTAATACTGCTTGTGCCAAAGTTAAATGCATAAAATATGGCTGAAAATGACTCTATTTGTGCATTTTGCGTCTTTGATTTCACCCCTAATAGAGAGGAAAATTAATACTACCGCCGCTGGGCGAGATACTGCGTTGTCCTCTTTAAAAATGCAGCAACAAAGCCCCTCGTGAATATTAAAACTGCAATAGCAGACGCGTAAAGTGCTCCCCGGATTATAACAACGGCAATCCCACAAACTAGGGTACAACAAAACGGTCGGCACAATACCACCAGCAAAACGTTCAGCGTTCACATTCATTATGTATTTGCAGTCGGAGTACAGGCAAAAATGGGCGCGGGTAGGCCCGGCACGAGCGCGCAACAGGTCTCCTCCCCATAGTTGCAACAAGTTATTTGGGCTCACATCCAAAAATGCATCGGCCGAGACGTTCCGCGAAGTTACTCGGGCTGGAGGCTCTCTTGCGGAAAACTGCCTTCCTTCCTGGCTCGGCCACTATCTCCGCAGCCGGCCGCATCGCGCGCCCGGCGCCGGCGGTAAGGACGCGCTAATTGTCGGCGCGTGTTTGCTAAAAGTATTTCACAGTAGAGTGCGCGCGTGGCCACGCATAACATTCCACTATTGAATTATTCCGTGACGCTTCGTTTGGTTTCGACAATTCCATTGTTTGATATTTTCGAATTCCGCGTTATGTAAACATTGTGTCGCTCGCTTAAAAGTTTTCACTCCATTTTGTTTTTGATTCCCAAATAAAAAAGTAAGTGTTTTGCAAGCATCATTATATTAAAATGATTGTTGCTATATAAAAGTAAGATAAGATACTTTAGCAATTAGTTAACTAAACAGCGCGCGACGCTTACGAGTAAGCAAGTTTGTAATTTAATGGAGTTGGTTAAGTCATTAAATTATTATTAACGTAAAAGATTAATGGTAGTATTAAGGCTGTACGAAATTTGCTTTAGGTAACGGTTGATTAATGTTTATGTTATGAATAAATATTTTGAAAAAGTGAAGTGCTTTATTGTCTAAATTACCCGATTAATGGTTAAAACTGTAATCTGATTTAATTTTAATACCTGCGTGTATTCATGTACAGGCTGTGTATAAATCTGTGCTTGGGTTCAGGCGACAAAGCGGCGTCGTGTATCGCGTGGGCGGTGGAGGTGATACTTACGAATGTGGCGACATTACACCGGTTATGTGAGAGCAGTGTATGATATACCTTCTAGAGTTTATGACGGAAAAACAAGATGGACACTATAGTATTCTTCAGGACAAGGTTTATTAAACATAGTTTTATCGTCATCAATAGAATAGGTCATAAAAGTCAACAGTAGAAGTCAAACTAACCACCATTCATATAAATCGCCGTAATCACCATAACTGCATCATGTTTTGGTAGTCGTTACAAATAGTTTAAAGAGGACACTGCTAACCACACATCCATAGACATTTATAAATATCCAAATTAAAAAAAAAACTTGCGCTTTATTTTAAATATATGTAATAAAGAATAAAATGTAGTTACAGCCACTTTATAATTGTCAAGGAGAAAGTCAGACAAAAAAAAAGATGAAGCTACTGTCTCAGCTTATCTCAAGGTTGACTGAAATCTCACAATCTCTTTCTACTAAATAAAATGTTAATCAAAACTAAACATCAATCATATTCATCGATCCGTCGAAATCATCACAACTTACTTTAATTGCCTTGTTTTGTATACTTTTAGCTGTGATATTCTTATTCCGTTTGGCATAGCTAATCCAATCACATCCAACGAGTCCTATTCAAATTCTGGCCTTGAATAGAATTACAAACGGGACTAGAATGCCTACACGTGCCTTCAACACCATTTTCCGAAACTGTTATTTCTTAGAATCTCTAAAAGACTGCTCTTAAAGATCAAAAGGCTAATGGCCGTTTTCAAACACCAGACAAGACGTTAATGAATACCTTAATAAAAGGACAATGTTATATTTTCAATGCTCGCCTCAGCGGAGACAGTTGAACCTCCAACATTGCAATCATAATCAGGCATTCATCACAATGTTGCTGAAAACAGATATAAGTAACTATCTTCTTCTTAGCGTGTCGATGCCAATCTATATTGTGTCGGCCCAGAACTGAGCTACTAGTTTGGCACCTTCAGTAGCGTCCATCAGTTTCTGTAGTGAACAAATAATAGCACACGCAGGACACGATATTAAGTGCTCCATCGTTTATGGAACAGCACCACATTTAACACTAGTGTTTAAGATGTGTATGTGTATTACTAACTAATTGGATTGTATGGTCTGTAAAATAAATTTATTATTATTATTAAACTTCAGTAAGTCATCCTCAGTATTAATATCTACCATTCATTCTGTCCAGCAACTAACTCAAATGTCTTTGCCGACTCAAAGCTACCAGAAATCTTTGACGCGATTGAAACAGTTTAATTCTCCTCGAACCAGGTCAAGTCACCGTTCCTTTAAACGTGGCTTCACTGAAGTCTTACTGAAGAAGTAAGCTTAATACTTGTAATTGATTTCTATTAATAGATTTAACGTTGAGTTGATTGGAGATTTCTGCTTTTTTAGGATCTAGGTCAAATGGTTTGCTGGTTCAGTTTTTTGTGATTGATTAATTATGAGAAATGTTTCAACTGTTGGCTTTGATCTTGTTATTTAATTGAGGTATACTTCTTGGATTATCACCATAAAGTTATTTCCGAAAGAATTTGTTATTTGTTTGTTAATTGGGAGTAGCTGGCTCTTGACACTAATGTGCTGAAAAATTGTGAAATACGCCTCGACAGATCAAAGTTAGAGGAAACCTTGAAGAAGTACTTAATATTGTGCATCACACTACGCACATGTCGTCATCATCATCATCATCATCATCTCAGCCAGGAATCATTGTTGTCGTCATTAGTACCCACTAACTTAACTTAAACACCATGGTTTCGTCTAAGATGAAACCATGGTGTTTATTATCAATCAAATCAAGACTGAAATCGTTTTAAAGAATCTCGATTTACTGGGTAAGAACAAGAAAACCTATAGCAAACTGAATTGTATTTTGTTTACAATTCGATTCAAAATCACTACATTTAATTACTAACTTAACTAAAGTACACTCACCGCTAGAAAGCCATACCTCCTTTCACCGTTTACAATCGTGCCTAGCTAAACTTTATTGCGTATTTTATTAGCCAATCGTGTCGTGGCGCTAGCTTCGTGCAACTTCGTGCATCTTCGTGTAGCTTCGTAAGGGGGGACATGGGGCACATTCGTTACATCTTCTGTGCAATTAACGGGACATTATTAAACTCTTAATTGCTCTTGTGTAAGTTCACTCTCGCTTGTATAATTTATATGTTTATGGTATACAGTATATTTTATAGTTGTTGGAAAATGTGTTGTTTGGTGTGAAATTAGTGGAGTGCTAATTAATGTTTTGTTTTAAATTATTAACACATTTACAGAATTTAATTTAACTCCAGCGGCACTTTCTCTCCTAAATAGAATAATCACTTTTCGCTTTTCATGAATCAATTAATGTGAACAGGTCATTATATTGTAACATACTATTTGGTGTGCTCCTATACCCTTCCTCACACACTGATCAAACGCGCTTGCGCACGCTTGTAGACTGCGTAGCAGGGTGCTACGGCGTAGCACGCGCCTCTACGACGTGTCCATTTCTTTCAATTTCGTTTTCTTTAAATTCCAAACCAATTAATTTGTTTTTCTTGAAGTTTGATTGAATATTCAGCAATCTGCGTGCCGTATAAATTTCTTATGCAACATTTTTTTTCAGCTGCAATGTGCAAGCAAGTTTATTTACAAAGATACACGTCGAGTAAGTACTTTATATCTCGAAGTACATTTTACGACCCATAATGAATTTAACAAATCTCTTTTAGCCATAAAACTAACTCTTTACAGTGAAATGGCTATAAAATCAATAGGTAGCTCCTACGGCAATAAAATGTTCTAGCGAAGAACTGTGGCCAGTACCTATGTAGTGAATAAATATTGAGACAGTAAACATGTCACAGTGGCAGCGTGTAAACAACACACCTACTACGATTTAGGACCTAAGTCAAGCTGTAAATATTCCCAACTAAGTCATAGTGTAAACTAAAGGTTTGGTAATTAAGCTAATAAGCTATATAGGTTTATAGCCCAAAGAAACGCGGGCGTACTGAATGTTCTAGACTGTCTCCGATGCACTGATTCTGTATCCTTTTCCTGTCAGTAGCATACTATTGATGGCTGGAAACCAAACCAGCATGTCTGAAAGATATTTCTCGACGTTATGTAAAGCCATGTCAGAGGCTCATGGTGGCATAAAAACTCTGGCACCAAGTTAGACACGGTTAGTGTCTCACACGAAAAAGAAAAAAAAACTGGCTGATTGATTGAAAACCTCTTTCAATCGTACATAGCTAGAAGGTCGTAATCAATGTCATTTTTGACAGATTGAGATAGTTCATAACACCGCGCTGACTGGTTTTAAAAATCAAGTACCTATCCTTCCTATAGTCAACAACTTTCAACTGATTGCTAATTTTAAACATGTTTAATAACAACCCCGACAGAATTCCTCCAAATTATTTACTCGCCATTCGTCTCTCTCGTCCTTATGATATAAGCTCGGTACACCACAAAGAGCACCTATATAAACAGCGCACTACATACGCGTAGATATCCGTGGACAGATCCAGATCAGCAGTAAATAACTGCCGCCAGAGACGGAGGGCTTCCTGCTTTCTGACACTTAATGTGAGCGCCAGAGAGGGATTCAGGAACAGCGGAAATATGTAATAATACGCCGAGTTTAGTCAAATAGTGGGGAACAGAGAGTAATGATTATTATAATCGTTGGCGTTGCTCGTGTTTTGGTTTTTAAATTATGGCTTTGTTTGTATATTTTTGGGGTTTGGAAGGAAATAGGGAGATCTATAACTACAACATTCTTAACTCAACGAATAACTGTGTAATTAAGTTCAATTACATTGTTGACAACGTCGCTTAGCAGTTTTCTTGAACGCATTTTATTTTAAGTTGAAGAAAAATGTCACTAATGTTCAGCAAAATCAATTAATACTTTCATTAATTTGATAATATTTTTACAAAAGGAATGCTTATTACGACCAAGTTCACTTCCACCACTTCCTCAGAAACTCCAGTGTATAATATCTCAGTAATTAGCGTAAATGAAGTGTTTATGAGCGAGTGCGGGTCTGTGGCGGAAGAGGAGCGGGCCGGCGGCGGGGCGGAAGCGAAGCGGGGTACACAATGCGCGCCGCTTTCCCTCTGCAACACTGTGCTGTGTGTGCTTAGCCTAATGTGCGATTAACTGTTACTTATTATTCCTTGCGTTGGAATAAGCTTAACCATGCTCTGTTCAGTAAAGACCTGGATGTATAAGTAATGGTTTTATAATAAATTAAACACCAGTTCTTCAACTGTGATAGATGTCAATTGGCCAGCTGATACTTTTGAAGTTTCAAGATTTGAAAAAGTTCTTAGTAAGTCTTTGTGAATTTTGACTAATGTGGATGTTCTCTTTATATTAAAAAAACAAAATCTGTGGCGCAGTTTTCTTCAATACCTACTTATCAAACACTACGCAGAATACAATCATGCCTTTAACAAGATCCATATTCTGTGCTGTACCTTACAGCACAGATTTCCAGCACAGTGTTTGTCGGTGCATAATTACCGACACAGTGTCTCCCAGTGTGTGTCGGTCCAGCGGTCTCGTATGATACGGCAGATAGATGGCCTCTCAGATACCGCCGCTCTGCACACATCTGCACATTATGTCTCCGCTCGACGACAATTGAAATATATGTAGTATCAAGTTAACTGAGTAACTAGCCACATTTATTTCAAAACATGGAACTTGGGAGGGATTTATAATTCGCTCAAGTGCTTTTGGTTGATCGATTCAATGACTTGAGCCTAATTTATTTGCGTACGAAACACCCATTATGGTTTTCTGAAATCGGAAAGTTAAGGAAGAAGAAAAGGTAAAAGTCCTCGACCAACTTCAAGATACCTTTCCGTCGAACACAATTTTTAATCTTTCTCCACCAATTTAATTAATTAAAAGTTATTCAAACTCTAAACGAGTTATACAATCGAGAACAAACCCGAATTTCAGGGGAATAGGGTTAAGTCAATTTAAAACTAAGGATCGCTCACTATAATGGTACAATATCCGATCATTTATAACTGGTTTCAAAGCAGCTGTACCCGGCATCGCATAGTTATTACTTGTATTAATCATCGCAAAACCACAGAATTTGGTCTGCCTTAATTGAAACACAAATAGCTAGGTGTGATTGGAGCGATGGCGAGATTAAACTAGTTCAAACCGGTTTAAAGCCCCGACAAAGGGTGCGAATGCTAAAAGGTCGAGCGGACCTTAAGGCGTTTTTACATGAACTTAAGATGAACCGAATTGTTGCAAAACTGTGATTAATGAATTATTAATATACTTGGAGTTATCTACGCTAGATAAACGTTTTGTTGAATCCAAGTCGGGTTTATGTATTGATAGTAGATCCGGCGTGAATATTATTAATTATAATTCCACAGTCGACAAACTGTAATGTTGTGAATTCAATACAATCATGAGAGATACGGAAATAATCCAAACATGCGTGGGTGTAGTTCAGACGATGTGAGGGGTGTTTAAAATGAGAATGCAAATTATGGAAAGGCACGAAAGTGTTAATAGCGCTACTTATAATACAAAACCAGCCACGAATGTAACTAGTTTGCGGTCCCAACAAAAATGATCTAAACCACTCAAAATTAACGAGTAATCCTTCCACACAAACGGCCACCACTAAAACCTTTCTTGCGACTATAAAACGAGCTCAGTATAAACGCGGCTTTACCCTTGTTTTATTAGACCCTGTCCATAGATGGTCGGGCGTAATTCCTTCATACAAACGCGACCGGTGTCGAACGCACCGCGCCTCGCTTTGTTCACTAAGAGGGTGGAATGGGCTAAAAGCCCAGCTCCATACGCCTCCGACTTAATTGGAATCTTTTAAAGTTTACTTGGGCAATAAAGGAGTCTGAATTACTTAAGTACGACGCTCGTACGACCGTGGATTTACCTTCTATGAACTTGTAACAGATGCTAGGATGTCTCGTGTTTTATGCGGGAATTACGTTGCGTGTTTAATATAGCTGTTTGTTATCGCGATAGTTCGCGAATTATTGTTAATGATTTAATATTGTGGTGTTGCCTAGTTTATGAACGCTTTCATCATTGTTTGAGCTGAGTTATTAGGCAGTGTGCTTGGAGTTACGTCTTGTTTGAGCAGTAAACACATAAAGCGTACTTAGGTATGTTAAGTTCGTCAAAAATTATATACTACTCATTTCAAATATACCTGCCTACTTAAGTTACTTTCTTTTTGATAAAGCTCCTTTTCTCTAAAAAGCTATTACAGAAAAATCTCTTCAGACAGTAATGTCATTATTCCATACTTTATCTCAAACCTTACCTTGAGAATACCTTAAAAATTAATTCCCCTCGCAGTCATTCCATATAAATGACTTCATAAGCTCACTTATATACAAACTCTTCGCATACAATACGTAGAGGTTATTTCGATTGGCCGCTTATTTTCGAGTTTGGGGCATGCAATAACTGGCTCTTGTATTATTCATCGGCCAATTATTGTAAAAGCAGTTTTCTGTTTCTTCCGTTCAGTTCTTGGCTCCGAGAGCCAGGTGGAGTGGGCTTGTTTGGCTCAACAATTGGCTTCGGCCCTCTCAATGCCGTATTTTCATTATTGAATATTAGATCAAATGTCGTCGAGGAGAAAATCTCGTTGTTAAGACCGAACCGTTGAACGGGAATAAATACCTTATATTTATTATTTATGTTCCGAATTGAGTCCTTTTAGGTATTATTTTGTTTTTTTTTTTAATAGAAGTGGAATCTTTACTGCTCTTGCTGACGTTTTCTTTTATTTTAGAAAATGTTAAAGCAATAAGCATAATGTCATAAATTTCCAACGTCTACAATACGCCACGTTCGTAGCAAAATTCGAAATAGTATTTGTAGAACATGAGAACATAAATTCAAATATATAGGAAAAATATGTAAAAGCTAAAATTAATTAGTGAGCATAACGTAGACAATCCACACCTACTCTTCAACCTCACATAAAACATATCTACCAAAGCATAAAATAAATTCGGACAGACTAATGTTAACACGATTACCCAAACGGAACACACAAGTAAAATAAATCGTAATGTAGAAAGTTTGAAATTTTGTACTCATCGAGATTTGGGCAAGGGACTGATTACATTGGCGGCCGGAGTCCCGGGGGCCGCGGACTGCGAGGGTTCGTTAATACGAGCACATCCCTATTATGTGAGTACGTCATGTGTATAGGTATGTATGTGCGACGACTATGTTATTTGAAAATCGTTGGATTTGTTATTTTCGGTGATTCTGATGTTATCAACTAGAATAATACATATTATTATGAATCAGATAGCTCACAATCATGATAAATGAACAATTGCTTATGTGTAAGTATTATTAACGTATGCATAGCCATTACATACAGATAGAAATCTGATGATATTCCTAAAAGTACAAAAAATAAAGGATTCCTAAGTTTGCGATATTTAAAACCTACCTACAGAAAATTTAAGGCCATTCACCTGCCACGAAAAGTAAGTAACAAACAAAATTGATTGCTCCCGGTCATTAAGACGCAATCTAAAATTAAACCCATTAATCAAAGACTGTCACTCATTACAATATTTTAATAATAAACGAAGGAGCATGAAATGAGGAAAAAGGCTAGAAATATAAGTTCAGCTACAGACTACAGGCTCGTTTAATTTGTGTAGCCTGTCGATATTGCAGTCCCGCGCACCCCGCGTACCCCGGGATTAGAGCAGGCCTTATTTTATCTTTTTTTTTTCCACGAGACCATGTAATAAGCCGAATTAATCCGCGACAGGACGCAGTGTTGGGACACGACAATAGGTTGGCGGTAATACCCGGTAATCCCCGCTCTATTACGTGAAAGTTTCAGTAATTTATAGTGTTAATTAGAGCGTGCATATTTTTCGCTAATTTGAGTTTAGTGGAGTTTAAGTTAAAGTTTAAAGGTTTGTTTCTTTATGATAAGATTTTGTGGAGTTGCTTGGAAGATTTTGGGAAATTATTGCACTGATTAGTGTGTAATACAGACTTTGTTTTTAAATTAATTAGTGAAGTATGTATGTACGCAAAAAAAAGCAGACCAAAAGTTATGTAGCTTCCAATAGACTCAACTTTTATCTAAACTAATATTATAGAGGAAAGATTTGATTTTTTGTTTGTTTGTTATGATTTAAGTCAAAAAACTACTAGACTGATTTAAAAAATTCTTTCACTAATGGAAAGCTACATTATCAGCTATATTTTATGCCCGTATTCTCACGGGAACGGGAACTACGCGGGTGAAACCGCGGGGCGCTGCTAGTTCTTCATAAGACTGACCACAGATAATAATGATAGTTAATAATCACACTTTTAAATATTTTACTAACAAAAATTACAATATAAAAAAACATTTAAAAAAGGAATAATAGTTAATAATTTTAAAAATTGATGGCGCCACGTGTACTATACCATATTTTAATATCTATAAAACATAACAACAGCTAATTCGTCCCCAAACCATACTGCAACATTTAAGACGGAATGTCCCCAACATTCTGTTGACCTCCTAATCTTAAAGCAATAAATACCAAATCCAGGTGTAGCAGGTGACCGGTGCCGCAAACTTCTTGCAGCTAATCCATACTAAAACACCGCGCGATGATAAATGATAGCGAGGTTTAACAAGCTTCGTAAATTTAGGTTTCAACTTTTATTTTTCTTATTAATTAAGAAAAAACTCCACTTAACCCGCTGTAAGATGCTGGCTATATTTTTACTTGGATCAAAAATTTATTTTTTATGAAATCGGTCGAGTTTGGTGGGATTAGTATTGGTTAAGATTTTTTTAAAGTGATTTATGTTAGAGAGATGGATCTTCGCTCAGAAATTTTGCAGCACTTTATATAAAACATCGAATTTTTATGTGGTTATGTGGTCGTAGGTACAGGTTGAGAATCAGGGTGACATTGCTTGTCAAAAACATACCTAAATATTGTTGTTTTAATTTTAAAAGTTCTACACAATTAGACACTACCTTGGCCAGAGGCTAAGTGTTGCCTTACAATGGTCTATTGGGGACAATACCAGTTCACAGCATTGAGGAGGAGTTTTTTGTTTATTGTTAAGTTAGTTAGTTTAGATTATTTTAATTTATAAATGTATACTAAACATCTAATTCAATTTCATACATTTAGGTATTATTCCACATTTTATGCCTGCAATTTGTTAGGTGTATATAATATTATTACTGTCCTTATTCAGTGGCACCTTTATTAATTTCTTCTCGGCAGTAATATTTTCAGGTGGAATGAGGAATTCCCAAACCATTGCTACTTATTGCCTTATTTTTACCAAAAAAACTGAGAATCCATAACCCCGTATAACCTATCAAAGGCTTGGTAAAAACAAACGTCTCGTTATTTATCTTGGCCATACATCACGTCATTGAGGCAAGCAAACAACACAATCAGTCCCGCGGAGGCGCGTATAAATCATTCGCATATCAAATATCAAATCGAATCATACGCCGTCGCGGCCGCGCCTTTGTTTGTGGTCACTACAAGGGTGGCGCGCCACTGGTTGTGGCCCTTAGGTCATAGAGGACAAGATAGATATTGGTGTAGTGTTACAATGAATTAACTAACAATAAACAACAAACAATATTTCTTTGTTCAAGACTTAAACCTATTTACATTACACATCATTCTATCTACATTATTGGACCCTAAATTAGACTATAACTTAGTAGCATGATACAAGACAAAGTGAAACTGGGCTTAAACTAGGAGGACTCCTGTGCTAAACGCACCAGTAGGTAATGGCAGGTCCCAACCGCATAAATTATGCATCCGATTTAAACAGAAACATGTCGGGCAAAGTGTTATTGGGTTTTTCCATTAGGAATTTCTCAGTAGGAATTTCTCAGGACTTGCACCCGGTTGATGGCAATAGGCTCGCTCCCCATTACATGGAACTTAAACATAACTGGCGAAATGTGGGTGTACTATTAGATACACTTCTGCCTAACCCTTCGGGGATTACATGCGTGATGTTATGTTGTTTTTCAAATTACCAAGTAATTAGTTCTCGTATTGCCATTTTGCTTTGTCATGTTACAATATAATCATAACAAAATATGACATACTAGCACAAAAAGAACAAAACAAAAATCTATCATTCATCAATTGCGGCACACGCATCATCCGTTTACGGTCACCGCACATCTTGTGTCTCGCACGTCTCTCAGACGTACACACAAATTACATTACCAATAATATTGTTGATGCGTACTGGCTCAGAAAAGACCGGTAATATGAGAGTGGGCGAACCGGCTCGAACCGTGAAAGTCACGGCGGAATAGTGATGTGATCGGTGTTTGTCGATGTTGAATCGAGAAAATATGATAACGAATTTTATTTTATTTTATTTCTCATTTATGATTGATTGATAACGCAGCCATTGCTGAGACACGGGCCTTCTCTCACTGCAGGTTGTCAGATGTCACATGTCTTTGAATTTTTGGATTTAGGACCTGCTGTTTCCTGACGATGATTTCATTCACCGTTTTAGAGTGTGCCTATCTACAGCATATTCCCTTCAAGTCGGTAACATAACAATCTATCATCCTCTTACATCCTGCAATCTCCTGTAGGGATGAAAATAATTCGGGAACGCAGATGTGCCGGACATGTTGTTAAATATAAGACGAATGGTCATCTACTTGTGAGAGAACTTGACACTTTATTATTTACTAGCGGACGTCACGCGGTTTCACCCGCGTAATTCCCGTTCCCGTGGGAGTACGGGGATAAAATATAGCCTATGTTACTCGCTGATAATGTAGCTATCCATTGCTGAGAAAGAGTTTTTCAAATCGGTCTAGTAGTTTTTAAGTTTATTCGTTACATACAAAAATACAAATGTTTCCTCTTTATAATATTAGTATAGAAGTATAGATAAATAAACTAGACTAGTATACAATGTTCGGCCAGCATTTATTTAGCGTCACAACAACTTGTATCTAATCCACTACCGAACATTGATTCCTCTGTTTGACTCTGCTTCACAAAAAGATTGACTATTAGAAAACGGCTATGGCATTGCGACCACATCTATACATTTACGAGTTTAAAGTATACCTTTTCCACTTGACACCTCCTCCACACACGATTGTAATCGATCTCCCAAACATCGATACAAAACCGCAAAATCGATAACCAAACACCAAATACGTTAAGAAAGTAAGATAAAAGAGGACACACAAGTAACACATTATTTCCAGTAAGCTACCAATCAGGATCGAGATATAATCTGGTGCTCGTATGATGAATGTGGTCGAATGTCCCGACTCCACTCGGATGGCTATCGATGACCGTCACTCGCGAAATCCCGACTCTCCCCTCCCTGGGGTCTCGACAATGATGTCCGTTTGGTACTGGTTGCACACTGACCCCTATTTGACTTATGTTTGCTATGTTAGTAGGTTAGACAAGGGGAATATAAAATGTCACTATTCAAGGATGTGGAACTATTTTGACTGGACAAGTTTTGGATTTACAAAATGTTAATGTAACACTGACATAACGTTACATGCTGTCGAGAAATATTTTGCTTGCATGCTTTCCAAGTCAAAGGCTCATGGGAGACATAAAAACTCTGACACCATGTTAGGAACTAACCACACGATAAAGAAAAAGAAGAATTTAACGGTAAATGTAATCTTTCATCTATAACTTAATAGGTATCCTTATGTTTAACATAACATAACATCACTCCTGTAATCCCCGTAGGGTTAGGCAGAGGTGTACCTAATAGTACACCCACATTTCGCCAGTTATGTGTAAGTCCCATGTAATAGGGGGCGAGCCTATTGCCATCAACCGGGCACAAATCTAGACTGGCCGTGGCTGCTACTGAGAAATTCCTGATGGAAAACCCCAATAGCACTTTGCCTGACCTGGGAATCGAAGCCAGAACCTCATGCTCAGCAGTCGCGCTTGCGACCACTCGACCAACGAGGCAGTCAAATATTCTTACTTCTAATTTAAACTTTTCGAAATCTATCAATCTGTATACGTACCTAAGTCTGAGTTAAGTACTTCTCAATAACCATAAACAATGTACTCAAAAAGATCCATTAAAAATTCATAGCTATCACGCTGCCACGCTGGCAACATTTTAGCAACCGTATCTTTTGTCTGTGCCCACAAATTGGATTCATTCGTCCAATCAATACGGTGCGCCCACACTTTTCTAAGAACATTTTACCTGCGCTACGGAACCCGCCCAAGAAAATCGAGTTCCCTCTTCATTAGCTTCCAGAACTTGCTAGACGGGATTTTAAAAAACTTTTTCATAAGGCGTTTAGGCGCAAGTCA
Organism: Lycophotia porphyrea; assembly: GCA_950005105.1. Classification (NCBI taxonomy): domain Eukaryota; kingdom Metazoa; phylum Arthropoda; class Insecta; order Lepidoptera; family Noctuidae; genus Lycophotia; species Lycophotia porphyrea. The sequence goes on from OX465393.1 coordinate 16,625,747, forward strand.
AGTTTCCATCAACAAAATTAAGGTGCTCTCTTAATATCAAAACTTTGACTTAATGGATTTGGAATTTTATATTTATTAGGCCTGCGTTCGCTGAGTGCACATTAAGTTATCAATTTGTGCTAAACGAAAGACTTTCGGGCTTGTTTCATTGTGAATTGAAATGTAATGACTCTGGTTTAGAGTTAGTTTGTGCTTTAAGCCTGAGCTTAAAGCACAAACTAACTCTAAACCAGAGTAAACAACATACCAAAGAACGTACCTAAACAACAGTGATGTTGTTTAGGTACGTTCTTTGGTATGTTGTTTTAAGTGAGGTACTTATAAGTCATTATATTTTAAAGTACGAGTAGGTACACAAGCTTTTATCTACGTGTATTTTAAACTTTATTTCCTCTACTTTACCAGAAAATCTGTATAAAATATACACAAGTTATTATATCATTTTATTACTAGAAAAGAACCAAGAAAGAAAACCCAGATACAATATATCAAATACATATCTTGTAATACTACAATTTGTATTGTACAATATTTTCGAAAATGAAAGAATTGAAATAAAATATTGCTCATTTCAAGCTGAAAACATTTACATCTCATCAATGACAAATTGAATCATTACGACCCGCCCGTGATGTCTGTCGCCCACTGATCACCGCTGACTTTTATTGAGCAGACCCAGTCCGCAGGCATCTGCCGAACGATTCATTTTAACACCAAAATGAACACACGCCATTTCCAATTGGAAACAATGTCTCAGTTTAAATACCACTCATTTAACACTGAAATTATCTGGAGGGCGACAAACGACCCGGCGGCCATTAATTCCGCGGAGCAGCGCACACTGCACTTTACCAGAAAAAACTCAAAAGAATCAAACAGCATTAACCGCTTAAGTTCCGCCGGGGGCGTCGCATCGCGAAACTCACTTTTAGCTCATTAATTTTCATCTTTTCGCGTACAACCTAACATAATTCACCCTTGAACGCTCCCATACTACGTGATAAGGGTACTTTTATACTGGGCAACAGAAGAGCGCTCCGTTTTTATTAAATCTCGCGTCAAGTCGCTCGAGTGTCGACTACTGATAGCGACGCGCTGTTTATTTATAAAACAACGCTTTTTCCGCTCAAAGTGTTCCAGTTTTTTTTTTCATCCGTGTCGGTGGATCCCGTAATACGTATTGTTTTCTCCTTTTCAAATGTAGGGACGCGTTAACAACGTCTCTGTTGTAACAAAGGGTAGGGCACGCAGCGATGACGGGCGCGCGCCGAACGGCCACAGGAAGCGGCGTCACATTAAGAGCGGACGCAGAAAATGACTGGACATCATAAATCCTGGATTCTTTCATTCACAAGTGATTTATATACGCCCTTTAATTGTACGCATTAACGTTCCGTTTTTGTTTTAAACATTTAAACCGTCTGTGACGGAGTGGAGTTATGTGGCTTTCCGTCGCGGAAGCTATATTTAGAGAGGTAGCCATGCGTGTCAGCTTTATATAAATACAACTGTATTAATCCTCCCTACTAGTATACAATCTCTCTGGATGAAATACTCGTTTCCAATAGCTCATGTATCATGCGAGTACGTATGGAAAAATATGCCGACAAGCAGACGCCCGAATACATTCCAGTTGTTTTTACGGTAATAATAATGTATCAATCAATCAATCGGGAGAATTGTTTATACCCCTCCCCTCTCACCTCGTATGTACCTGCCCCCTCGTATTCTTATTACGGTCAGTGAGTTCGCTACAAGTTTTTTAATCATACTTTTCGTGCGGTCTCGCGAACTTTGTTGAGACGTGGAGCCGTGATTTCACAAGCAACGGTACGAACAGTTGAGATGATGTTTTCATTTATGTTACACGAACTCGGTGATAAATAAAATTAATCTCGTTGTTTTTATAGTTTGACAAAATATTTTACAGCGACTCTTGTTGTTATGTAAGTAGTTTCAGTGAGTTTGTGTTTTGAACTGAATGTTTTCCCTACTGTGACTGTTAGATATAAAAAACTGGACTTCCACTTCCTTATTGGATATTGTTACTGTACAACATAGAATATATACAAATAAATACAGTAACAAGACAGAAAAACCCACAACAATACAAATACAAGTTTAAAAAACCAAACGTGAAAAAACAAAGCTAGCTAATTTCGTTATTTAAATTCTCCAAAAGTTAAAGAAGCAGTGCTTAAACCTAAAGGTAATATCATCGCAAAGTTAGGTAGATTATCGGCGCACTACAGTTACCTCCCTCTCGATGATTGGGTCCAAATATCACGGGCTGAGATTTCGTGCCAAAGTGCTCTTTATTCGGAGCACCGCAAGCTTTCTCTTGTTATTCTATGCAAATGACAGACCCCAGCCGAATGTAGACTAAACGGGCATTTCGGAGATTCGAGTTTTTATGCAAACAGACCTAAGTTATTCAAGTGCGCGCCTTTGCATGAAACTTGCATACAAAACTGGTTGAATGCGCTAACGTTTATGCGCTTACCGGCTTGTTTCTCTATTTTCTAGAAATTCTCCACACTGCACTGCTGAGGCTGTATTTCTAACTAAGTGTCGTAGTTTACCTTGATTTATTTATCATTTTAGTTAAACGGGTTTACAGATTTCCATCTTCGCTCAAATTGTATAAAAACTGAAATCTTTTGAACGGAGATCAACGCCATCTCGCAGTCGCAACGGGTTGTTGTTTTAGAAGATATTCAAAAAGAATCTCCGCAATCCGAGGGCTGCTTGTTATACCTAAATGAAAAGTAAATATTTTCAAATCTGTGGAAAGTTTATAAAAAGCAAAAGAACTGAATAATGTTCTGCATACATTTGAAAATGAATTTAGAATGAATCTCTGAGTTTTCATTGTACCATAATGATGTTTTATTTCATCTTCTGAGTATACAAATTTATATAAGAAACAAAAGTTATTTCAATTACAGTCTTTGAGGGAATTGAAAGATTCTTAACTTACTAATCTGCCGAGCGTAGACCATTATAAACAAGGGGATACAGATCTGGATCACCAGCATGGTATAAGATACAGTTGGGGGAACAACTAAGGAATTAGAGGCATATACATAAAGAATGCACGCACACACGCATGACCCTAAGTTACCGGATATTTTTGTAGCCGTCTTAACGTGTTACTTGGCGCGTTGCCAGCGTGTGCCGTATCTTACCTAGTACCTTGATTAAATCAGATAGGCCCGAAGTGGAAACAAACAAACGGTAAGGATATAAAACTGCTTGATGATTCGCAAATACACTGTGTTTTATTGGGCTGAGAAATAAATCTGAGTTGACGGATAACGACGTCTAGTTCATTAGAGGCAGTATGTATTTTGTGACACACATATATTTGGGTTAGTAGAAATATGCTAAGATTAAAATATCTGAGATTAGCTCTTAGTATAATACCATGAAAGTCATATGCATAATAAGCCTATAATGTTCCCACTGCTGGGACACACGGCTTCGTCACTATGAGAGGGCTATAATCAACCATGCGGGCCAAATGCGGGTTGGTAGATGTCACATGTCAGTTCTAGGACATGCCTCACGATGTTTTCCTTCATCGTTTTTGAGACCAGTGGTGATCAGATAAATTACACAAGGTAATGCGCCTGCCGGGGTTCGAACCCACGACTTAATGTTCGTAAGTCGGGGCCGCCATCAATGGGCCACCGCTGCCCTCAAAAGTCGTATGATTTTACTACATTTTTTAACCTTTTACGACATCTCAAAAGGTCCATATGTCCTTGCAAAGAAATCACACTTTAACATACACGACCATAAAATTTAAGAATTCCTCAAGGAGTTCTACCCGTCTTTGCCCGAAGACCACAAAGGGAAGTAGGCACAGATGCTTCACGTTTAATGGATATAATCGCTTAATGGCCTCTCTTAACACCCACGTACATGTTCTATTCTTGGCCATCTAATTGTCCTGAGTTTATTTTAGAACTGCCTTCGTCCCGAAATAGTATAGCATCTTTGTGGTAAACCAAGAAGCATACCTTTGTGGTATACATACCGCAGTGTCTCAAGACGAAAGTCTATGGACCAGTGTGTGTTGCCAGTGATTACATACGGAACCGAAACGTGGTCGCTCACAATGGGCCTCATCAGAAGGCTTAAAGTCACCCAAAGGGCGATGCAGAGGGCTATGCTCGGAGTTTCCTTGCGTGATTAAATCAGAAATGAAGACATCCGCAAGAGAACCATGGTTACCGACGTAGCCCGAAGAATTGCCAAATTTAAGTGGCAGTGGGTAGGGCACATTGCTCGCAGAACGGATGGCCGATGGGGCCGAAAAGTTCTGGAGTGGCGACCGCGAACCGCAAGACATTGCGTTGGAAGGCCTCCCACTAGGTGGATCGATGATCTGATCTGAAGGTTGCGGGGATCCGCTAGATGCGAGTCGCACGGGACCGGATAATGTGGCGACACTTCGGGGAGGCCTATGTCCAGCACTGGACGTCTTTCGGCTGAAACGATAATGATGAATAAGCATACAAATAAAAACTCGTGAGTGTGTAATAAATAATAAGCAACTTTTGAGTAAATTACTTTAAAATTAAATGGAAATTCAAAGCATACGCCTGCGGATATTGTTTGGTGTATGATCTAATGCAAAATTAGCAGCTTTGTATCAGATTTGGGAGTTACTAGTTGTTTTGTCAGAGTTAAAATATCTATTATCGATATTGTTTCTATTAGCGTATTTGATCTGCAGGCAAATAATTACCAAAGTTCATTTACACCTGCCCATTTGAACTACCACAAAATTAATATAATACATAACTTATACAAAATATATTCGCATTTTAATACGGGCGAGCGTCTATGCCATAGATTGGCGCACTAACGACTGAATAATTGCACAATGATCCCTATTACAAATGCAAAAATGAGGATCCCTGATGCATACATAATGCTCACTTGTGGCGTGGTCCGAGTTATGGGAGTACCTTTCCTTATGGATTTTTCCGTTGTCCTTTTTTGCACATTTTAGGGCGAATTTCACCATTGAAACAGAATGAAATCGACACACTTAAACTACGTTTAAGAGCTCTAAGGGGCATTGTTGCTATAGAATATTGACGCACTTGAACGCAGTTTAGAAGTGCTGATCGCGTTCAGTTTTAATGGTGAATTTCACTCTTATAGTGGCTGAAGGCTGAAGACTGTTGAGTCATTCTTCCAAATTGTCTGCCAGACGCAGTAATTATGGCAACGATCATTTTAACCCTTCATTGGAAGGCCCATATTCAATAATAAACGTATACGCAGTAATATGATATAATATTATATGATCACGATCTTAAAGATAAAATCTTTTATCATAGAATGAAAAAAAAATACTCCTTTAGAAGCTTATACAAATAGACGAGATGGTCCACTCAAGGTACTTCACATTTAGGTTATACAATCAAACGATTTCCATTAAAAAATCTAGATTAAACAAACAGACTCGTTTAATTTCCGCGCGGTTATTTACAAGTAACTTGCACCACGGCCGGCGATGGCGGCGCTCCTGCAAACATCCCGGCGGTAATGACTGGACAAACAGACATCTGCATACGGCCTCCGCCTGAGAAATGCCCTTCACCCCACCCAGCCACCAGCCATGCACTTCCACTGAATTTATTAACAGAGCCCGCTATGCCCCGCTCTTTTCACAATACTATTAGTAGTTTAGACAAAGGTTTTTTTTTTTTTCGAATTTTAGTCAAACGTTATTCGAAAGTGCTGTTAGCAAGTTTCGGGGACCTTTATGGAAGTGGCGTTGAGCAGTTCGGGGATTTTATTGAAAGAGCTCTTGTCCTACATTTTTGTGTTCAACGTGCTTTTGTGTCAGTGAATTTTTTTGTGGCGATTTTGACAAAGGTTGGTACAATGATAAGATATTTTAGTTCTTTGTTGTTATTCAAAGCTGTTTGCTATTGATTTTATTTCATTCTTTTGATGACAACCTTATCTCAATCCCAGCTTTGAGTGAGTTTTAAAAATAATTTCACGTTATTTTATTGATTCATAGGCTTTGTAGAGCATGTTCAAAGCTGTCAATCGAATCTTGTAACGTAATCCAAAATATGCCGTATATGTCTGAGAACATGTTCCATTTTCACTGCACATTTTTCGCTCCAGTATTACCATACTGAAACAATGTTGTTTATTCTCTTTATTTTGCAGCACGTGATGATATTCCGCGCTGTGGAGCGTGCCGGAGAGCCGGAACTCTAATCAAAGCTCCGTCACGGCGGACAGGCAGTGCCGGTCCGGTGTCTGCGGCCGGATAGTCAGCTAACCTGAAATGACTGGCGAAATTTGTTTCTTTGGCCGAGTGTGTGATTTAGGTTTGGGTCAGTATGCTCGTTTGATGATTGGTTTTGGTCGATCTCGGTCTGCTTTTGAATGTCTAGTTTTTGTGCCATTTATTACAATAGTAAGAAGCGCATTCAAACGTATTATAAGGTAAAATTGTTGATAAAAATATTTTATTGATGAGTATTGCAACAACATGAATTTAGATCTCCAATTCTGGCATCGGGAAAACGAACTGGTAATTAGTACAATTCAATTTGACGGTCCGTCGGCGGTTCAATAATACCTAACGACACTAAAAAGACAAGAAGTTCTTAAACACGTAACAAACACCCCACGTGTAACCTCACCCCAATGACTGAACGATATCAGTCTCCACTTCACCAAAAACTCATATATCAAAATCTACACATTCAAATAAGCTCATAGCGCGAACTTCTCGCGCGCTCAATAAACTATGCATTTATGTATTCGCTTAATTACCAACACAGCGTGTTCTGGGGTAGACAGAGAGGTCGGCACGTAATGGTATGCGTGAGCTCCTGGATAATTAGCCTTTGTTTCTCTATGTTAATAAAGTTATACTGTATTTCCATATCGATCTGCGGGTACTAAGAAAAACAGTGAATCAGCTGGTGTTCTCATTAGCGTGGGCGATGGGTTACTGATCTTTTAGTATTGTAATGAGCCTGTGTTGGGAATTAGTAGCTAAGACTGAAGGCACATAGAATATAGTTATCTAGTGAATAATCACGTTTGTTCACATAACTGAACTGAAGTGATACTTATGTAAATATTCAAAATGAAAATTCCACCAATAAGGTATTACACCTCACACAAACGCTGACGAAAGCAGAGATAAAATAAAAACCAAATTGCCATCAAATTCAAACGTTGAGAGATTCGAGAGCGTCAATTTCATGTTATTATCGCGTCTCATACTCGTAACAAGTTGAAACACAAAAACCGGATCCGAGCGAACAGCTTACACGACAGTCAATCTGTTCCCGACAGCCCGCGCCATGCCATCGGGGACCCATTACGATGATTCCATAGTCTCGATAAAGCGTTCTCGAATATTCGAGAAAGTCGATCGAAAATATTCTATCATTACCTTAAGCTGCGTAGTAAATCGTCGATTTCATCGCTAACTTTGATAATATTGGAGCGTTCTCGTTTACAATATGGAGAGCGAAGCACGTTCGTCCCGGTGATACGTACATACATATGTAAATGTTTTCAATAAGGGTTCTGCCGACGCGGAGGGCTTCGCCGCGTATACAGATGATAATTCAGAGCATCATGGACTCGCTACCCACGTTTCGCCATATTTTCACACTGAATTTCTAGGTTATCTATGAATGTGGTTTGGATATTTTGTAATGTATTTTAGATGACGTTTGTGTTTCATTGTTGACATTTTTCTGTGTCTCCAAGTACCATTTTTAGGGTTCCGTACCGAAAGGGTAAAAACGGGATCCTATGACTAAGACTTCGCTGTCTGTCCGTCCGTCTGTCTGTCACCAGGCTGTATCTCATGAACCGTGATAGCTGGACAGTTGAAATTTTCACAGTTGATGTATTTCTATTGCCGCTATAACAATATAAATTTAAATATTTAATATTTAAAGGGGGCTCCCATACAAGAAACGTGTTTTTTTCGGTTTATGGTACGGAACCCTTCGTGCACGAGTTCGACTCGCACTTGGCCAGTTTTTTAGTATTAATTTTAGGTAATCTGCAATACCTGTGCTAGTAAAGAGAGTAACTAGAGAGTACTTGTGTTAAAATTACAAAAGCGTCAATGAAAACAAATCACTTATAATATGAAAGATACAAATTTGCATTTTTTTTTTAAATCCGTAAAAAATACAAATCCGAGCAAAAAAAACAGGCCAGTAAAATAAAACGCTGCAACGAATCCATGGAGCAGATAAATACGGCGGCACACGGTAGGTGCCTATGACAATAAAGTGTAAGCGTTACACCGAGCGCAATAATCTGCACCGGTCCTATCTGACTGTGCTCGTACACGTACAGGTTTTGGGACGCCCTGACCTGATTCACGTGAAAATATTATTGAAAAAAGAAAATAAGTTCGGGAGAAAAATATAAAGGTATTCAATGAAATCAGCATATTGTCTGCTAAAAACTATAGAGTAAGAAACAAGTACATACATTCTACATGTAGATTTAGAAAAAGTAGATTTTTATTAGAAATCTATCACTGTCAAGGTACCCTTTTTTATTTTATTTTTTTCGGATGGGAAGTCATCAAATGACTTCTTCCGCTCTGGGCAGAGCGGAAGGGAGTGTCACACTTGTACTGACTAAAATCCATCCATGTTCCTTCCTCGCCCTTTGTGTTCCAGGGCCAGGGTTCCGCGGTATCTCTTTCGAACAGTCCCGCAGCCCTGGCTGTCAAGGTACCCTGAATTCTAAGTATTCTGCATTCTGGTTCCTTAATTTACAGTATCGATAAGTAGAATATTTTTACATTTGATTACATCTAGCTAGAGTCATGTTGACATTACAATCTCAGCACACGTTTTTAATTTTCGGTTCTTTGTTCCTAGACGTTCCCCTTAATCTGTCCCGCAGTGTACAGTAGTGCACAGGTGTAGGTCGCGACGTTTGTAACACGTTACAAATGTCACTGATCATTTTTGTAACTAACATGTACGTGAGAACGGCGAAATAGACGTTATTTTTTAAACGAGTTGTACGTGAATGCTTTTACCAAAAGATTTTTGAGTAAATTGTTTTTTGTTTATTATTATTTCAGTGAAATGACATTTCGAAACAGCCATAAATATTATTATTTTGATAATTTTGTCCTTTTGTTTCAGTCTAGTATTGCGACTTAAGTAATTCTGGCTAAAGCTTAAGTTAACCTAAAGATTATGTTCAAGTTAACCATTTGATTGAAGACATAAACCGTAATATTATTAAATTCTAAAATTATTTAGACTTAAAATAGTCCTTATTTTAGCTCTAAATAATTTTAGAATTTATTAAAATAACGGTTTTTGCTTAAGAGCTAAAATAGTCCTTCAGTGTCTATTTTCATCACTCATAATAACTTACAACTAAACGAACACTGAAAATAATCTTTAATTACTAGATTATTTTGATGCCTAAGCTTAAAATCACTCTCAAAGTGTAACGTGCCTAAAATTGCTCTATTGAATAACCAAAGCCGCTTATACTGTAGTAATTATTTTCCAATTTTATTACATTGGACCGTTTAATCACTTATTAATTTAATTCAGTTGAATCCCAATAAAAATTCATCACTCTTGCATAATCCTGTCGATATTAAAATTCTAATTAAAATAATTGAATAAATCTCACGTTAAAGAGCTCAGAATTATAACTCCTAAAGCAAAGTAATATTACTCAGCCGCGAGACAGAATCCTAAAGTCTAATTACTGTGCTACGAAAGTGAAGTAAGTTCGTAGCAGTTTCGTAGCGTCCCGTAGCGACTCGTAGCAGTTCGCGTAGACAGTGAAGCGAGTGTAGCATTTGTCTCTAATACATTTTGTGATGAGTTATGACTTAATTTTTAAGCTTGGAGCTTTCGGTAATTTAGCAAAGTGAACGTAAATATTAGAATTTTTATGTGCCTCTCTCTCTTCAAACAGTTTTAATAAGAATTGTATATTGTATCTATCTGTTTGCAAACAAAAATATTACAGCGGGCTTAAAATCAAATTATATGAATTTAGAGATTGTTCATCACGTCCATCATGGGCCATTGTGTAGCGAAAGCCTTTGAATTCTAGACACCAATTTAGTTTCAAAATCTGTAAATAAAATGGCCAACAACATAATACAACCTAGTAATTCCCAACAATATTCTATATTAATAGTCCGCTTTTAAACGAAGAGGGTATAATCGTATCTATTGTAATCACAAAGCCATATAAATATTAGGTGCTTTAGTGGAAAGGCACAATTAATAATATCAAAGAATCTCGTTAACATTGTAACATGTTTGAGTATTTATTAAATGAGGAGAAATAACTGTGTAGTTAGTGTAGTGGTCGCTAATACTTAAGGTCCTGGGTTCGATTCCCGGATCTGGAAAAGTGTTATTTGGACTTGCCACCAGGATTTTTACGTTAGACTTAAATTATCATCATCATTCATCATTATTTCAGCCGAAAGACGTCCACTGCTGGATATAGGCCTCCCGCAAGTGTCGCCACATTGACCGGTCCCGTGCGACTTGCATCCAGCGGATCCCCGCAACCTTCACCAGGTCATCGGTCCACCTAGTGGGAGAAATGAGTTCTTGGTTATCTTGCGGATGTTACCGACGTAGCCCGAAGAACTGCCAAACTTAAGTGGCAGTGGGCAGGGCACATTGCTCACATAACGGATGGCCGATGGGGCCGAAAAGTTCTGGAGTGGCGACCGCGAACTGGAAGACTTAAATATTACTGGCGAAATGTTGATTTTCTATATATAGGTGGCCTCAGTCTCACCCTTCGGTTTGAACAGGTGTGACATTTTGTAAATAAAAGTTGGTTTAGGTTAATTATTGTTTTTATTTTTAAAGTTAAAGTTAGATAGATAGTCAGGCACATTACCAGCTGACAGCGTTGAGGAGGAATTTTTCGATGCCCTTTTATAGTTAGTTGTTAGTTTATTTAATTGTTTTTAATTATTAATGTATCTACTTTACTCATACATAAAATAAAATTAACCTAAAATAAATTATTTAATGATATTTAGAGTGTAAAAAACAAGTTAATAAATTGTGATGAAAAAAAGACACAACATAAAAGTGAATTTTAGGTCTCTGATTCACATTTTAATCATGACTCGAAACGCGATCTGTCGGCCTTTTGTGGCTTCGCCGAAAATATAGTATTTCTATGAAAAAACGAGGCTTATAATTAATTTTGTGAGCCTTTCGGTTAGAATATCATGTTTGTACATAAACGAGGTGGTTGGGTTGGGTGGCTGTGTGTAATTAGGATTGCTTTTCTGTTATTTTAATGAAAAGAATCAAGTGTTGATATTGTCTGGCTTTCTGGCCTTTTGAGCGTAATATGTAGGTATGAGTATTATATTACAATGTTTTTTTTAATAAGTAAGGGTAACCAGATAACAACAATGATAAATATTATTTCTCCTTCGTTAGTCTAGTGGTCGCAAGCGTGACTGCTTGGCATGAGGTCTTGGGTTCGATTCCCGGATCGGGCAAACTGTTATTCACTGACTGGCTTTCAAAACGGTGAAAGAAAACGACTTGAGGAATCCGGCATGCCCTAAAACCAAAAATCGAAGATATGCGACGTCAACCACCCCGCTCGCATGGTGGATTACAACCCGCGCCCGTTCATGAGGATTATTACAGGTTAATTAATATTACCTAAGCTAAAATAAAGCAATTACCATGTATCATTTTAACAACATTAAACTGAGCGGGCTATAATAATGTCGTCACATTATTATAGCGTCTCCTCTCAAGGCTAATATTTAAGCATTAAACTAGAGATATGTCCATAAAACAATAATAAGGGAATGTTGACACGTTCACTCAGGTCGACAGCGTGACATAGATGAAGCGCGACAAACACAACGTGACAACAGACTCGTCACTTAATTGAATGTCGCGTCACGTTGAAGTTATTTCAACACACAACGCGGTTAGGTTGTCTACACTATATTCCGGTGTTAATAGTGTTAGGTTATGTAGAATTTGTGTTAATGTAGGTATAAGTATTAAGCCTAGGTATTATACAAGGTGTAAACAAACCTTCCACGAAGCCGTCAATCAAGCATTCTGTACATAAAACTAAGGAACTGTACGCAAAAATTAATGCTGGGAAATTTTTGGGAGTGAAAAACCACGGTTTACGGTAGTACTCAATGTAACACACTCAGAATATTGTGCTGATGGATGCATTGATTAGTACAGGAGTCGTGGAGGTATTTAAAGTAAAGTTTTACCATTAAAAACTTGTATTTGAAAAAAGAACTTGTGAATAAGTTGCAACTTTGACCTGCAATATCTTCGTAACTAGAAGGTTCTCAGAACAAAAAACAACGCAATGACGGGAGAATAAGTGCCTTTCGGATTCAATAATGGTCTATTTACATCAATTATTTTACTCACTTTTAGGCCACTGACTACCTGTAATAACTGTCAAAGACAGCCGAGACCAACAGCTTCACGTAGATTGACGTGATAAAGCAAATATAGAAAATATACCATCATTGAGTAGTTAAGTTCTGAATATACGCAAAATCACCATTGTTGTCTTTTTGATCTACATCGTGAACCACGTAGATTTCTCACAATCAGCACTTTATGATGGAGGGGTAGTAAATTAAAAAAAAAAAACTTTGAAAGTTCGTTTTCTCAAAAACTACCCCGTTTGGACCCCAAGTTATCGGGTCAAAATTGTTGCAAATAAGGTCTAGTTTCACCCGTTTCAAGGCCTGCACCCAATTACCAATCACCGTATAGTGTAAAGTTTTCCAACTGCATAGTTTAGACTATATTTAAATAAAAACTACTTATAACGTTTCACGTGAGAGTTTTCATATTTTAATACTCATACGCTGGCAATGTTGTTAAATATTATAGTTCAGTTAGAAATAACACAGAAAGTTAATTAATATTCGCTTTTCTGAGCAACAGTTTTAATGTGTTGCAATATACGGTTACGCGCATCGAAAATGCACACATATTAATCGAATCTAAACAAGCGATGTTCAAACACGGTGTATATAAAAATCATAATTGAGAATCTGTTGACTCGCACATTAATAATGCGCGCACGCTCTTTTAATATAGTAACGTCGATGCCTAAGCAAATAGCGCGCCATCGCCGCGTCTTCATTTTAAAATACACGGGACGCTTTTAATAAGGGTCGTTTCACACTGTTTGTACTGGTGCGGGAAATCTCTTAATTTTGCGCCCGCTTCGCCCATAAGCTGGGTAAATAGTTCGCGCGCCCTCTCACCGCGGTTATCGCAGCCTCCAAGTTTCGAGCGACCGCGGTTAATGTCCCTTTTGATATTTCTCCCCAAGAAAAATATAGTGTGGCTATTAATCTACCGAGTTGAGTCAAATGTTTTACGCTATTTCAGTTTTAGAAGATTAATTTTGTTACGTTAAAAGACAAATTGCCGAAAAGTTTTAAGATCGCTCGAATTTTGGTCTTAAAACCGAAGTTGCGAACAAATTAATGTAATATTTTTTGTAACAAATTGAAGAAGGTGACTACATTAATTTCGGGCTCACTAGGTTTACTTTAAGATAATAAGTACCTGCGTTATACAGTTTAATTAAGTTTTTACATCGTACACTTTTGGTAACTGAATAATGTTAATAAGATTTTTAATTTTCAAAAGATAAGAGGTAAAGTGGAATTTCGTTTCGTATCAGGTACACTGTCTAAAAACAATGGTAACCACGGAGTCACAATAACGCTGGTTATAACTGGGTTTTTCATATACCGCCAAAATGATAATGTGAACCTGGTAATTATAAAGGGTGTAAAAAGACTCTTAATGAAAGGCACTTGTTCCCCCCGTCATTGCGATATTATTTTTGTTCTAGACCATTTCTGGGAACCTTCTAGTTACAGAGATATTGGGGGTTAAAGTTCCAACTTTTTCAGGTTTTTTTTTAAATACATGTTTTTAATGTATTTTTTTTTACTTAAGACCTTCACAACCTCTGTAATATTCAATCAATCCATCAGCACAATGTTTTGAATACGTTGCATTGAGTCCTACCGTAAAACGTGATTTTTCACCCCTAAAAAAAGTCGTTTTCCAGCAATAATTTTTGCGTGAAGTTTGATGTACATAATGCTTGGTTGACGGCTTCATGAAGAGTCCGTTTACACCCTGTTCACATGCCATCTTTTACGACGGTTGTACATCGTTTATGTGGCATATAATATGTCTTAATTGTCAATACAGTTACATGTTACTAGCATAGGCCGTGAGGCGTTATGAGACTTCATGTGTTGTGGCGGGTTGCATACCTTCGGGTTTCCCTCGCGAGATGACGGATTCTTGGGTTTGTGGTAGAACTAGTACGAGAAGGCTAGAATGTATTCATGAAGGAGTCACTAAACAATTAATTGCCTCTAACTTCTAGTCATTTTCAGATCGCTTCTTAGCTATAATAATCCGATGTTCGGTATTCTGCCTATGTACCATTACTGTCAATGAAGAGTCAGAGGCCTATGGGCATATAAACTCTGACACCAGGTTAGGCAGTAACCACACGATAAAGAAAGAAGCTAAAATTCAAGTTCAAAAGGTAACAGCACAATAACGCTTCGACTAATATTTTTGTATTCGTTTTAGAGTAGGTATTTCGTGAAAATAGGTACCTTAGTGCAAACGTGCTACTCACAAGGCAAAAATACATTATATTATATGCAAACCCTCAACGCAGGTAAATCTCAAATCCAATATCAGAGCTGTCTACAATAAGAAGCACTTCAAAAACTCAAAGCGAAAGAATACGACGATATATTATTGTTATGCTCATACTCGTATAATAAGCTTCCGTTTCCGTGGTCCGAGGGAGCCATATTGTGTGCCTGAAGCACTAGAAATTTCCTCTTAATAAGGTCTGTGGAAGCTTCGCCGGGCCAATTATGAAAAACAACAGTGTACGCCTCTCCGCTGACCTCCGAACTTGGACGAATTGTTTATGTTGAAGATCCTCGTTTATTTTGCGTGAGTTTATGCTCGTGCTGGTTTTTGAGTTCTGCTGCATGTTTTAATTTACGTTGCGGGAAATAAAGAAGGTCGGTTGATAATTATGTTGATCTTTGAAAGTTGACGGTTGACCGAAATGTCACGATAGTCTTAAATTAATTTAACAATATTGTAAAAAACGTCAGTAAAAAAAAATGGATCCTTTAGCTCCACTCACAAATACAAAAAACATTTGATCTTTCGTTCCATAACATCAAAATTATCTACTCCACTCTATATGCGAAACAAATAAGGTCGAAGTAGGATACTCCTGTATCACAAATGAGATTGCGACCAAAAAGATAAAAGGTATAATGCACACGACCTTGGGCAAGATTATCTGAACCCACAGACAGATTTGAATGATTTTTTTTTACGTTACAGCGATGAATAGGCCGCCCGAGCCTGAAGGGGTATTTTGTTTATCCGGATTAGTTCACTGGGACAGGGAAAGCTAAATGAAGAAGAAATTAATTTACCGTAGCCGTGTCTTTGAGTGTGTTAATGTTAACCAAGAGTTAATTATGCCAGAAATTGTATGCAAGAGCCAGTAAATGAATTCGCTTTTCAACTCATCTTCATTTAAACACATGTAGAACTTTAGTATAGTCTTGTAAATTACTTATCCCTTGCCTTGTCATTTTCAATTAACCAGGCAAGTTAAGCTATTGTAAACTAAAACAAAGTTATCGAACAAATTTACTTTTGTAACACAATTTAAAGTAAAGCAGTTAGCACCACGGTCAGACAACACAGACAAAATTGGAAAACTAAATGGAATAAACAAAAAATAAGGGCTTCGAAATTTGAACAACGAAATACGTTTTCAAACGAAACGGCATACAAGTCAATCAATATTTGTACAGAATACAAGACTAGAGGTAGAGAGGGCCAGACAAAAACGTCATTAGGAGGAGTTGAGAGCAAATCCGGGGGGCGGGAGTGAGCGAGCTTTTGTGTCGTCGCTCGGCAAAAGGAATTATCGGGCTCGCCGAGTGCCCGCCGAATTTCTATTCTGACTCCAACAAAACCTCACTCGACCTGACTGTGTTCGGCTTGTCAACGGGCCAATGCTAGTTTGCACTTGATTACAGAACACCATTTTTACTATATTCGGGATTATGTAGTCACTCCTTTATGTGTCGGCTCTTAATTTAGGAGACGTATTATTTTCTGTGTGATGAGTCCATTTATGAAAGTAAAAGGAGGGGCTCGTGGCTAAATAATAACAGCCGCTCGGGTCAATCTTTAGGTTAAGCCGTGCTTGCCTAGGCTGGTCTGTGGATGGGTGACCACCCATTACATAACGAGTTTCCTCCGTGCCTCGGAAAGCACGTTAAGCCGTTGGTCCCGGCTGTCATTTAAAGATCTTTGACAGTCGTTAGGTAGTCAGTGGCCCAAAAAAGTCTGACAACCAGTCTGACCAAGGGGTGTCGTATTACCCAGTACTAACTAGGTTGTGGAGGTCAGATAAGCAGTCGCTCCATGTAAAATACTGGTATTCAGCTGCATCATGTTAGACTGGAAGCCGACCCCAACAACATAGTTGGGCTAGGCAACATAGTTGGGCTAGGCAGATGATGATGATGATGAGTCCATTTATGAAAGTGTAGACGTCAAAAATGACGTCTACACTTTCATAAATCTCTAAAAAGAGATCAATTTAGCTGGTAATGTGACCAATTCAATTATAGTACAATTGCATAACATGCCCGGAAGAGGACAGCATCACGTCGAGTGAAATGATGCATGCATATCAGATTACTATTAATCAAAGTGCTCTGTTTCGATGTAACAAAATACATTTGCAACTAAATTGTGACTGATTACGAATTGATTGAAAATTGATATGCTATTATACACTGTCGATTTATTTTGTGATAACATATACCAATTAAATTTATTGCTATTCAGTGGCCAGCGAATAAACTTGAAACCAGATTTAATATCATAATGGCCTTATATTATGTCGGTGAAATAAGCAAAGGACGGCTTCTTTCATTTAGTTGGGCAGTGGGACGCTTTTACCCCAAGTTACCGTTCGTAACAATTAATATAAGTGGATTTCTGTCGAGGGTAAGCGGGGGTAAGTAGTATGGTCCCTAATTACAATTTGCTGAAACATGTGTAGTAAGATTATGAGTCGTATTGTAGAAGTTTTTATTGACGTTACGTATTGTAATGAATTGTATAGAATATTGGAGTAATGTAGTATAAAAATATCGTAATTGCGTCCAAGAACCTATACTTAGTTTAAAAAATATATTAACGGTACTAAGTTAGAATTAACTTCGCTTTCTTTTTCAGTCGGTGTAAAAACAATCGAGAACAAAAGCAATATAACTGCGAGAACATCAATTAAGGACATTAACTCAAAGATTATTCAAGAGATTAGCAAAAACGAATCGATTATTCGAATTAATGAGTATCGATGTTTTATTCTCGGCGTAGCGTCGGTAACGGCGGGTGGCCAACAGAGCCACTAATTAAAAAGTTAAAACTGCTGGATCGGACAGTCAATTTTACTACTTTTTTACCAAAACCAAACTTCACTTCCTATTTACAACTCTGTATGAATTTTGTTAGTGTTTCACTCGTTTTTAATATTTGAGTTTCTGCTGGATTTAATTGGTTCTTGTAATGAAAGGGTCGAAGGAAATTTAACAAGATAGGAAAAGGGTTACTAATTTGAATTTAATTGAGTGAGCAGTGAACGCGGAAAGGAATACGATAATTAGCGATTAAAAAGCTTCTCAGATTCGAATTATTTTTGTTCACAACCAATTCTGTAACAGTTCCTCCGGCTGCGTTTTGTATCTTCTTTAGTCTGGGTACTTCCCATTTTTATTAAACTCGATATTTTTGTGAGCAACGAACCGAATTCGAATTGTCACAGCCGCTAGCAAATAAAATATTATAATCCATCTTAGCTCGGGTTTACTTAATCCAATTTTTTAAGACTTACAACCCATAAATGACACAGCAGCGTCAGTAACGCGATCGCGCGGCGATGACCGCTGGCAGGGTCGCCTTGTAAGGTTGAAGGTATTTGTGAAGAGAAATGATAGTCATGACTTCCCAAGTAATACTCTCCTTTATTTTAGGATACACATGATTATATAGGATAGAATACAGACACATACAACATACATTGACGTCACTAAATACACAGTACACACTATTGATATCTTTATCGTCGTTGTTATTTATTTTATAGAGATTGCGGTGTTTAGTTTTAAGAATCGGAGATTATAAACAGTCTCTTCACGAAGCCATCAACCAAGCATTATGTACATCACACTAAGTAACTTTACGCAAAAATTAGTGCTGGGCACGTTACTTTTTGGGCTAAAAATCATGTTTTACAGTAGGACTCAATGTAACGCACTCAAAACATTGTGCTGATGGATGGATTGAATAATAAGGGGGTCCTGGAGGTGTTTAAAGTAAAAATCATACATTAAAAACATGTATTTAAAAAAAAACTTGTAAAAATGTTGGCACTTTAACCCCCAATATCTCCGTAACTAGAAATTGACTTAGAGGTATGGTCTAGAACAAAAAAATGAAAGCAATGACGGGGAGAACGAGTGCCTTTCGGCTTCGTTAAGAGTCTGTTTACATCTTTTAGATACTTATGAAGTTCATCGCATAGGTAGTCCTTTAGCAGAACTTAATGTAGCAGTGATGGCTTAGTGGTGTGCCCGTTGGACTGCCAAGTCATAGGTCTCGAGTTCGAACCTAAGACATGCACCTCTGATTTTTTAGAATCATGTGCGTATTGTATAATTTTCACTTGCTTAGGTGAATGAAAACGTCGTGTGGCAACCAAACTAGCATGACTGAGAGATATTTCTCGACGGCATGTTAAGCCAAGTCCTGGCTCATGGCAACTTTGACACCAGGTTAGGCACTAACTACACGAAAATAATAAAAAAGCGAACTTATTTAATTATTAATTTCGTTTTATTTCGTGTATTATCTGCAGTTATGTCAAATACATACTTCATCATAAATTGATTATGACTTTCCAGTGCAAAAACTCAAATTGTGATTTTCTCAAGAAAATCATGCATAAGTCACCATATTTTCTTCACAACTCACTCAAAAACCCAGTATTACATAACCCCATATCATTACTATGCTCAACTTGACCTCCGAACAGACTCACAGTAACCTTTATGAGACTGAATCAATTTAATCTCGGAGACATCTTTTTACGATCATGTGTGAGGTATGGAAAGGTCAGATTCCTTTCTTGAAGACTAAATATAGATGCTTCATATACTTCAATACCGCCTTCGTGAGGTTTTATTGTGAGGCCGTTAAAATAGAAATAAAAGGTTATTAAATTTAAGTAGTTTTTTTTATATCGGCGGGCTTTTAAGGACTTTGTGATAGGTTGTAGATAATATAAATGAAAATATATATACTGTTTGTTTATTTTAAATTACTGGTCACTATTGTTATGTTCTCTTTGAAGAGTTCAATTATAGCTAGTTCAACTCGCGTTCTTATTTCAGAAAATAGCACACAGCATGAAAAAAATAAAAAAAAAAAGTGTGTGTGTACTAATGTATACGCGTTAGAAGTTATACTTCTTTGGCGTAACAAGATAAAAATCTTTTTAAAAATGTTATCTTTCGCCTTATGCTACGTTTGTAGAAACAAGGTCTAATATCAATTACCTATCCAACCTAACCTCCTAGCTCCAGCAGTAATTTAAAAATAATAACCTAGGCTTGTCAATATCTGACACTAAGCTAACTTCAGGGTGTCGGTTTTTCGTGACGGTGTGCGCGCGCATCGTAAAAATTTACTCTCATCATTTTTCCCTAACGTGCCAAAAGAAGTATAGCTTAAAAAAACTGGCACTTCTTAAGAATTGTTTTTAAACTATGCCCATCATGGCCCACTGTATACACGAGGCTCATCAATCTCAAATCAGTACAATCTTTATAGTGGCAGTACCACGGTTGCGTGAAGCCACGACTCACTCTGTTTACGTTAGTTCACTAACTATTCTATCAGCGTTCGTACGTAGGCGAATAGCTCAATGCTGTGTCGACGTGTGATGTGTCTTAAGCATGAGCGGTAGCGGGAGCGGGGGAGTTCATTGCCGTGCTGACAAACTTAGGTATGTATGTAGTACTATTTATATAAGGTCCCATTAAAAAACAGTATTTTCTTTTTTTTTTTTTTTTTTTTCAGTATTTTTTTTTTATTATTATTTTTTTTTTTTTAATTTTTTTTTTATGTCTATGTATTTATACACATATAAATACATAGACCTATTAAAATAGATGGACAAACTTTAGAAATCATTCGGACTACCAAAATAAGTGCAATAGTAAAAAAAAAATAAGAAAAACGCATTAGATACTTACAAGAAAAAAAAACAAAATATCATATCAATCAATGTTTTTTTTGCTTGGATATCTATGGTTAGACGTACTGAACGTTGTGTTAAAATTTGTCTATCTATATTTTTAATAGGACCTTAAAGGGTGTAAACAGACTCTTAACGAAGCCGAAAGGCACTTGTTCTCCCTGTCATTGAGATCAATTTTTTTGTTCTAGACCATACCTGGGAACCTTCTAGTTATGGAGATATTGGGGGTCAAAGTTCCAACTTTTTAACAAGTTTTTTCTAAAATACATATTTCTAATGTAAGATTTTTACTTTAAACACCTCCAGAACCCTCTTACTCTTATCCATCCACCAGCCCAATGTTTTGAGTGCGTTACATTGAGTCCTACTGTAAAACGTGATTTTACAGCTCAAAAAAAAAAGTCGTTTCCCAGCACTATTTTTTGCGTAAAGTTACATAGTTTGATGTCCATAATGCTTGGTTGACTTCGTGAAGAGTTTGTTTTGCACCCTGTATAGGCAAACCTTATTTGTAGTAGTCTATGTAACGAAGAACGTACGTTATTTCATGAAGTATGGAAGAAGAAGACATGCTGCGTCGACACTAGATACATTGCAAGAGCAAGAGGACGATGATGGTTTATTTTGATTATTTAAGTCTCAAATCATATACAGAGTGTAAACAGACTCTTCACGAAGCCGTTAACCAAGCATTATGTACATCAAACTAAGTAACTTTACGCAAAAATTATTGCTGGGAAACGACTTTTTTTTTTGGGGTGAAAATTAACGTTTATGGTAAAACGCAATGTAACGCATTCAAAACATTGAGCTGATGGATGGATTGAATAGTATGGGGGTCGTGAAGGTGTCTTAAGTAAAAAAAAATCATTAAAAACATGTATTTAAAAAAAACATGTTAAAAGTTGGAACTTTGACCCCCAATATCTCCGTAACTATAAGGTTCCCAGGTATGGTCTAGAACAAAAAAATGATCGCAATGACGGCGAGAACAAGTGCCTTTCGGCTTCGTTAAGAGTCTGTTTACACCCTTTATTGACTCATTTGTTCAAAGTTGGTTCAATTGCTGCAAGAAAAAACGGTTTTTCTGATAGCATTAATTTGTTTCAAGGTACAAAGAGCAACAGAGCCCTAACACGCTTATCGAAGGTCACCGGAGATTTGAACTCGAAATACCGACAACTCATTCCTGATTTGATCGCGGCAAGCTTCCTTAACCTTGTAAATGAAGAAATATGTTAGTTCCTACAAATTTGTCCCGGAGACGAGGGCGGGAAAATATAGGAAGTTAAATAAAAGTGTGACGCAGAATTCTGAGGAACATCGAAGACTAGTTTATTGAAAGCGAATAAGTTATTTCCGTTGAAAAATATTTGTAAATAGTTCGACGTTGGAGATAAGGAAGGAAGCTTTGGACTGGCTTTGGATCAAAACAGTTGAACGGCGGAATAAGTAGGATTCGATTTAAGTCGGTGTTGAATAGCTTTACGATTGAATTTTATACCAAAATAGGCTTATAGGAAATGCCAAAGTAAGTTTGTCCTATGGAGTAGCAAAACTCCTTTTCTTCTATCAGTAATCCCAACTTGGCAACCAATTCACCAATGCTCATTTCATCTCTAGTCTTCAGGCAAATCATGAAGGTGAATCCTCCGGCATCAGTCATACTCTTTAAATACAACTTCTGTGAGCCTGGTGCGAATCTTTGCCACTGATTAAACGTAGTCGACAGCGCATCAACTTACTACAAACAGTAAAATTTTCTCATTCGATTTTGGACATAACCTTCAACATTTTATGGTTTATTATCATTTGGATATATTTGACAGTTTGTGGTACCTTGATGTGCTGGTACAATGAATTTGCTATCTTGGTCACCAGACGGCGTTAGTTCAGTTTCAGTACAATTTAAAGTTTTTGTATCAAATAGTTATAAAAACTCGCACTAAACCGGGTCCTCATGAGTTTGGTCGCTAATGAGCTGTCAAGTAGACCGCGGTCTCTCATGACTTGTGGCTAGTAATGTGGTTGCGTGCTTACCGGCATAGTTTGACTTCCGTGCAGGCTCGTGATGGCCGCCTGCGCCTCCTGGTGGGAGCTGAACTTTACGAACGCGCACCCTGCAACAAAATACATTGAGCGTTATGTGAGAGGTACACTGTTGAGGTTTTAAGTGGAGGGAGCGATGGATGTTGGTCAGAGATCGGAATAATTCGACAGTTTTAATATGGATCTTAAAAATATGATGCTAATATTTTTTTATACGGATCTTATTTGAAGTTAAGGTAAAAATACTCTTCCTATTCTGATCTTGGATGATGAAAGTTGTGCACATATTTTTGTTGACTGTTGGTACTAAACATAAGTAATAAAAAATATTACAAAAAGCTTGTGATGCACATTCTTAAAATAACGGTTAGGTGGTATAGTTTCCTGCCAGGGCTGCGGAACTGTTCGAAATAGATACCGCGGCCCTGGAACACAAAGGGCAAAAAAGGAACATGAATGGGTTTTAGTCAGTACAAGTCTGACACTCCCTTCCAAAAATACCACCTTTTTTTCGGTTTGGAAATCATCAAATGACTCCTTCATTTGATGATTTCCAAACCGAAAAAAAAGGTGGTATATTTTCAAATAGTAGTAGTTTCGTTTAGTAGTATATGATTCAAACCTAACCAATTACTTAGGTATATTTCATATGGGGTTTGTTGTTACTAAAATTAACTTGTAATCTTTTATAGATTACAAGAAAGGTCGCAAAATTTTGAACAACAAAACTTGTTTGTGAGTACTGGTCCTTTGATCCGCTTAACTTACACTAAAAAGGACTAAACCTTAAAACTTTCTGCTAATCCAATCAATTTAAAAAGTGAAATTACGCGAGGGAAAATTATTAAAAAATGTGTTGCGGAAAAAAAAAGGAAAATCTTAAACAGGGGTTGGTCGCAACGGGATTATCACTCAATTTTTCAATAACAGGCTGTCGGAGGCTGTGGCCGTACTCGTATCAATCTTGCTCCCCGCAGGTACAAGGGGCCGGGCCGTGATCGGGAAGGTGTATAATCAAATAACCATTGTGTGAGAGGACGAGAATATTTTTAGAGATGCTATGCCGATTTTTTTTATTATTGAAACCTAATGATAATTCCTGTCTCTGTAATCTTAACCACTGCTAGCTTGTACCCTGCTCCTTACACTGGCGGATCACTGTTTATTTTTGGAACGAAGTTCCTTATCGCGCTTTTTATATTTTTAAATGTTTTTTAAGAAATATTTATAAATGAAATGAACCAAATGTGTAGAAAAAGACAAATAAAGGAAATAATAAATTGTAAATGATTAAAGATACTTATTGATTTACTTTACTTGTTAGGCAATTAGAAAATTAAATAAATAAATATTAAGTTTGTCCGAGAGCAGCGGTGGCCCAGGAGAGCAGCGGTGGCCCAGTGGTAGTGACCCCGACTTACGAACAGTAAGTCATGGGTTCGAACCCAGGCAGGCGCATTACTTTGTGTGTAATTTATTTCATCACCACTGCTCTCAAAAACGGTGAAGGAAAACATCGTGAGGAAACCGGCATGTCTTAGAACCAAAAATTCGAAGACATGTGACAATCCGCACTGGGCCCGCGTGGTGGATTATAGCCCATTCCCTCTCATAGAGAGGAGGCCTGTGTCCCAGCAGTGGGAACATTATAAGCTGCTATTAAATAAATAAAAATTAATAAGTTTGTCTATTTAACTATGTGTCAGTGTAATACTTGAGTAAGACCAAAACATTTTCCAAAAAAAAATTGTAAGTGGCATTTGCACGTGTTGTTTGTTAGACCGTACCTACCTATCAAGAATCAATCATTGTTACGAAAGGGCCGAAACAATACATTAGCATTTCTTATTTTTAGATTCATCTGCATTGATGTTAATACATCGTCGGGGAGTTCGACGTACATCGATCACGTGGCGCGGGTTGCGGGATGCGGGACGCGGGTCGCGGGACGCGTCAACGCGTATCAGCGTCATGTCGGCCTAATGACGACTGATGGAGCCCTTTATGAGGTTACCACCACCCCAACCCGCCAACAGCGCTCTGCAACTAAATCAGTTACGCGGTTACGGGTTGATCTTCAGATATATTGAGAGTGGCAGGTGCCTCTCTTTCCACTGTAAATCATTACAATGCTCCATGAACTGGACCAATTGTAACTTTCATAGAGTAACCGTCAGACGCCAAAGAGTAAACAATTTGCTCACACAAAGAACTGGCAGGTAAGACTCATCTCGTTGAGTTCCACATTGATTATGCAGATACCTCGGTTATTATCATCGGAGATGTTTTAAGAAGCGTGCTCGCAAAGCACCGTCGAAATTGGTCCACTGGTTTCGAGATAATCGAATATAAACAATCAACAAACTTGCCCCCTTTGTAATCAAAACGAATATTATACATTCCTCTCTCCGATGTAAACATAAAAACTGTACACACGAG
The DNA here is from genome assembly GCA_950005105.1 of Lycophotia porphyrea. Classification (NCBI taxonomy): domain Eukaryota; kingdom Metazoa; phylum Arthropoda; class Insecta; order Lepidoptera; family Noctuidae; genus Lycophotia; species Lycophotia porphyrea. Next base: position 16,650,707 of record OX465393.1, read on the forward strand.
TGTTATACTCGCTAAGTACGCTCGTAACTTCTTATTGAATCAGCTTTGAATCCCGCAAAAAAACCGCGCCACTGAAAGGTAAAAACTCCACCGGGAAAATTGTGGTGACTATTCTATCTTTCGCGGAGTTCTCGAGGAAAGTACGATTATGCTCGACTGGCTTTTATTCGTATTATCCTTTGTTCAACTGGATAAAAGACCATAGCTGAAACGTTTTCCAAAAAGGCGGCTTAAATAAATTAGGACGCACTTTTAAGCCCCGCGCCATGTTTACATCCCCGCCTCCTGCAAAATAGAGACATCGCGAAATAAGCGCCGATAGACGGGAGAAAAAAACAATTTGTACGACGCGATCGACGCGCGGGCTCGCATAAAAGAATAATAACGTGGATTGTACGAGGAACACAATTTAAATGGCGACAATTGGTGGAGCAAATTGAGGAGTGACGCAGTCGGACCGCGCGGCCAGGCGGCGCCGCGGGCGGCCGCACGCCAGCGCGTTACAATGAAAACGCTCGTTTCTACCTCCGGAAAAGCCATTATGAGAACGTCAGTTGGCGAGTGAGAAAGAAGTCAAAACTTCGCCGGCAAACATGGAACTATTTACTGCTTCCACATTCGGCGACGTGTGCTTGGAAGTTGGATGCAATTTGTTAACCCTTTATCGCGAGTGCAGACTCGACTGCGCGGAGATAGTGCACGCAGGGGGTGCGTTGCGTGGCGCGGAGCCACCAGGTAACTTGGCGGCTCGCCAAAGATCTGTTTTCCTGTTGTTGGCGGACAAACTCACAGATCAGTTTTTATCGCGCGAAAGGCCTTTATAGCCGACCGATAGGGGGCGCCTCTGAGCAAAATGTTTTCGCATCGCCGTCGAACACAAATATTATTGGATGGTTTTATGTATCGGAAGCATTACACGCTAAAAACTTTGGCACTCGAAGTCGGATACGGCGACACTTAAAAACTGACGATAATGTGAAATGTGGCAGTACACTGCGCACTTGATTTCGCGATACGTCCTTTTTTCTTATCGAACTGACAATTCAAAGAGTAGCGATTCTGGCGACTCAATGAGAGTGGAGCGTTCGCTCGCGGAATATTTACTCTTCAACTTAACAGGATAATTTGTCAAAGGTTCTTTGACGAAAGCATTTTTTGTGTGTTTCGAAGAAGCATCTTTTATATGTTTGACGTCTGTCATGTAAAGTAAACAGGTGCGTTGAGCACGTTGACATCTGGGCTCTTCAAAAGAACATCTTTGTGCGTCCTCTTGTGCGTTGTTACTTTGTCAACTTATTTTTTATTATGATATGAAAATAAAGTTTCTGAAAACATGTAATATGTTTTCAGAATTGCATCTCAAACGGGGCTTGTCAAAATATACCTCCATACATACGTTACGTTTAACTAGAATTAATGCCAGCCATCAAGTTTTCGTAATATTTATCTAAGTATGAGTTGGCCCACGTGTGTGTCTGCGGGAAACTTGAGCAACTTGGTGTAAACATAGCAATAAATTAACTTTGCTAGCTCATCGGTTCTAAACCAAAGTGGGCCATTTCCTACATTTGAATGCACCTCATGCTGGGATAAAAAGCTTTTTTCATATAAAATAGACCCACAGGACGTAAAGTTCACGATAAGTTGATGTTATCGTGACTTTTGATGGTTGTTTTTGTGTAAAACGGGCTAGAACTTCTTAGAAGTTTTATTTAGGAAAGTTAGAAATTGGTTGATTATACAGTGGTAATAAGAATTTATTATTTTTATACTTAGAAATGCTGAGTTCAAAAATACGAAGGTATATGTGGATGTCTCTTTAGGTATCTACAACTGGTACTGGCCGTTTAGTTCACTCTCGGCCACTCGACTCCTAAAAATTTATTTGTTTTCTCTCAACCCTTAACCATAGTTCACACTCAACCCCCATGGGGTCGAGTGGCCGAGACTGAATTTTAATACAAAGGACAGGCATACCTCGTCCACTTTCAACCCCGACTAGGTATTGCCACAAGCAATAATAATTAATAAGCCCTTTTTGTCTTGTCTTTTTCTTATATTTTAGACGGGTCGTATCAAAAAGTTTCGTATCCATCTCGCAAGAAAAGATATAAAATAAATTGTAGACTCATGTCTGTAGCTATTTTTATCATACAAACTCTTAAATAATATGCTCTAAGCCTAAGCATTGAATAAAAAACCTAGACCCAAAGAGCAACTGCAAAAAATACTTTCTCCGAAACATCCATATTCCACAAATTTATATTAAACGCTATGCCCCAACTTCTGTCTGCCATATTTTTCTATAATAAATTCCGAGCAATTGGAACAGCACATGAAATATGCGAAGATAGGAAAGTTTCTAGACCTAGTATCTACCTAGGCTATCTAGGTATCGCCTGAACTTCATAATCAATGCCCCCGACGCAGGTACGAGTTCGCGCTACCTATGTTGTGTATTGAAAATAATCTGTGAACTGGGGGAATATGGGGACTGAAATATGAATACTGAAATTTTAGCTCATGTATCTACTAACACGTGAATAATTACTTAAAGAGAACGAAAGAATTATTTAAACTTTTTTTTAGTACCTGGATGACCGAGCTTTGCTCGGTAACACGGATAAAATGACGTTTTCTAAAAATGAAACCTAGCCAGATCGATTTATCGCCCCCGAAACCGCCTGCATACTAAATTTCATGAAAATCGTTGGAGCCGTTTCCGAGATTCAGATTATATGTATACAAGAATTGCTCGTTTAATGGTATTAAATAGATGTATACAAGTGAAGTATGTTATGATGGTATATGAATAAAAATTAAAGTGTAAGGATAAATGTGGATGGCTTTAAGTGTAGGGAGCTACCAAAGAAGTGATGGATGGACTGTGTAAAAAATGATATAACTAAAAAGGGGGTGAGTCATGAGATGCCAACTAATATAGAATTATTGGAGAAAACGCTCTGTGCGAACCCAAAATAAATTAAGATTACTTAATTTCTTTACTTAATTAATACTATCGTAAGCCACGTCTGAAACAGAGTCTTTACCTCTAATTACACAGTTAATGTATCAGACTATTCAGGAATAGTCCCGAGTGACAGTCTGAAAGGTGTTAGGTCTGAGAACGTCTCGCTAAGTGACCTATTGTTAGCCTAACCCAGCTGACGGACCCCTTTACATACACCTTCCATTAATGATGTCAACGCAAAGAATAGAACTGTATCGTCGGTGACAACCTTAACTTGATGACGTCATTGAAAAACCGGACAAGTGCAAGACGGACTCCCGCACGAAGGGTTTCGTTCCACCGAACAATATAGTTCGGTTGTAGTCACGTTTCTTGTATGGGAAATCCCTTTATTTTTTTATTTGTTGTTAAGGCAGCGAATCGCAAGTAAAAATTGCAAGTGTTTAACTTATAAGGTCCAAAGGCTACTGCCTTGTGATAGACGGATGGATGGACAGACAGTGGGTGTTAAAAATAGGATCCCGATGACACTCATAGGGTACGGAACTCTAAAAATGGCGCGAAATCTTCGCCATAGAATTATACAGCAACTTTTTTAGCGCCCATTTTTGGCAATGGAAGTAATACTTACTGCCGATTAACGTTCGCATAAACTGGATTATATTTTCTTTATGACTACTTTGCTACAATTTTGTGGTTCTGTGTTATAGTTTTGGAGGACTCACGTAAAGATTATAGTCGGACCTGTTAACTTAAATTATAGGTTAGAGAGAAGTGTAGTTATTATATTTTTCTAGGTTTTAGAGCAATACGAATAAGATAAAAGCTACCAAGTTAAAATTTATGACATGACAAATTTATGTAGTCGGAAATATTTGGTTGATAAAATAAGGTTAGCCAAGAAAAACATTCTTCGATATAAAATCTGACTTGCAAGCAAAAATCTCCATCGTTCCATAAAATATTAATCACACATAACTACATCCAAAACCTATCGAAGTATACGTGGTTGAGAATTCAATATTACACGGTGCGCTCGTTCGAATCTTTCATTTTAAACTTGTCCGTATTAAGTTCACCGCCCGCTCCAACGTTGTGGGGAAGAATGGAGAAGTGCGGGGAAGACTGGAGAATACTGGGTAAACAACGTTCGATCTATTATAACCACATTAACGGAAGCGCTGGCTGTAATTTTGTGTTATATGGAGGACGGTGTAAGTTTGAGAGGTCGGGAGTCTGAGAAGATGTGGTGATTTTGGATTGAAATAGTGTAATAGGATAAGTTTCAAGTGTCATTCGTGTTATTGATACTGTTTTCGTGAAGAGACTTTATTGTCTAGGTAGTAAAGGTATTTTTAACTTGTTTTCATAACTAAATCTTCTCAATTCCAAAGATTTCTATCAGACGTTTTCCCCAGACTCTTCTATTACTAAAGGCCAGATAAACAAAGCCTTTATAACTTGTAGGTAACGTTTGTTCCCGCACTCGTTTCTTCGGCAGCGAGAATTCCGCCACGTCTAAAATATTACGCGTATATTGGAAATAGGCGGTGCCTACCAAAAAGGGGTTCATGTATTTTTACGTGTGTCCCAGGGGTCTGATGTTTCGACGAGAAATACCTCTCCGTATGCACACATTTACCCTACTACTAGGGTTTTTTTCGATTCGTGGCTTAACTGCTTGGCCACGACCTACTCACTCGAGTGATACGCGTGTTGCAACAACGACTACAGAGAAATCAAATGATGAATTGAAGGCACGTTTGGCTCATTTTTTTTATTTATTGTTTTTAGATCTACAATTTACTCGCTAGCCTTTTTAGTTTGATGGCGAGAATGGCTTGTTTTTAAATACAAATTTTATAAAAATAATCTAGTAAACAACTGACTTTAAAACTACTAAAACTGTTACTACTATAAGATTTGAATGGCTTAGCGATTGGCTGCTGCGTTGCGTCGATTCCCGCACGGATTAAATACCTATTTGACATTCAAAAGTGCATGTAATGTGAAGATTGATTGATCTGTTTTGAGTTTGAGTAAAACAAGTGATGCACGGGCGAGTCGCTTGACGTAATTCGCATCTCAAATCTGATCACTTGCGGTCGTGAACGAGGCATAACGCCTACACCGACTCAGCAAAGGTTCACGTCGCTTCAAAACATTCGGTTCAATAAAGTCGGTACAATTTTTCATTCGATTTAGTGAATCGTGCGACTTGCGCCGTTGACCCCGCCGCCTCGACTGGCCCGGAGTACCCGGAGCACCCCGCGTGCCCCCAACTGATAACAACTCCACTGAAACACACCCCAACTTCTGTGACACTCTTATCGCCCACAATTTGTTCCCGCCTTTGAAATATCGTTGAAATTTTTGGCGTTTTCGAATGAAAACATCACGCTTACTGTAATAGGGAAAAATTTGCCGTCGATTGGGCTCTGTAAAATGTTTTATGCAATCAAATTGAATATCGATTTTGTTGTAAGCTGTCTGACGACCAATGTTATTGGATTGCGCAAGTATTTTTTGAAGTAAAACTTCTTTACGGACGCTTGACTTGGGGAGTAAGCTAGTGAATGCGTTACGAAAGCGTTACGACGCGTTCGGGCGAGGCGAACGGAACAAATAATAATAATATCTTGGGACCATCAACACACTGCCATCTGACCCCAAACTAGGCAGAGCCTGTACTAAGGCAACCACACAACTGATAAACATACTTAAATATTTCTAAATACATACATATTATAGATAAATTACACACCCAGATACAGAAAAAATAATCGTACTCATCGCACAAAGATTTGTCCTGTGTGGGAATCGAACCCACGACCTCCGTCCTAGCAGTCAGGGTCACTAACCACTAGACCAACAGGTCTTCTAATAGATGGAGCTTAAGAAGTTTTACTTCAGTCGTGTGGTCTAAATTTTTTGAAGAAAATGTATATTTACATACATAAGCGAAACCTTCTTAGATACGTTTTCGATGCAAGTAACTGATGCAGTTTAGTAACAGACATTCAGATTTAGTTAACTCTTTTCTTCAAACTAGGTTTTATTTTAAGAAATTCAGCAACGGAACTCCATATGAACTGATGATCAAACCCACTCTTAACCCTCCTCTCACCAGAAACATCTGCGACCCCCACACAATATTACAGAAATAGAACCACCGTATCACGTGAAACGGAGCATGAATTTGTAAACGATTGAATGAGCTTTATTGGCTGTCTTATGAACTACAAACCGTTTAAGATTTGCCCATTTTTTCCTCAGCGGGCAAAGAAATATAATAGCACGCTGCAATAAACATCAGTCGATTTCCCGACGGTATTGAATGAAGGCATTAGTAGTAATTATGATCGATATTTTGTACTTTACTTTTTCTTTTTTTGAGGAGGCTAACAATATTTTGTAATGGAGTGATTTGACAGCAAAAATATCACAAAACATCATGAATATAATATAGGTATAAAGCAAGCTTATTCACGTGTCTCATGATTGTATAATTAAGATTACCAAGCTATTAATAATGCAATAAAGAGGCTCAAAATATTCGATACGATACCACACATTATCAAAGGTCCCAGTGTATTATTCCCAAAGCACATGACTCGCTAAACTACACTTATTATTAAAAGGCATCGCGCAGTTTCGTTTAATATTTAACATGGCCGCGCGGCGTATCACTTAAAATAATAAGGATTTCTCGTTGGAGATTACGCAGCAACCCTCCAGAGGATAATTAATGTTATACCGTGAATATTAGCTTTTCAATTAGCCGTCTTTTAGTACCTCAAAATGGGTCTCGTGTTTCAGTGAGCGCGGAGAGGGTTATTTCTTTCGCCCGTTACACCTGTAAGACGTAAGGCGATAGTTAATTAAAATCTGCTCTCTCGGGATTTGCGCGGCTCGCCTCGCGCCTGCAGCCTACGGGTTAACGCTACTTTGTGCTTGTTTGTTGTCTCGGACGTAGTATTGCGCTTCGGGCAGTTTTATGTTATAAATGTTGATTCTCGGAAAAAAATGTTAGAGATTTTAGCTGTCGTGTGCTGGAAGCTGGTCTTGTTTAGAGGTTCTTTTTCAAGTTTCATATATTTTTTTGTACATGCTCATTATCCTTATTTGAAAAACACCGAAGCAAAATTGTTTCAAGTGGCAGAAACTTCAAAAACAGTGAAGGCCTTGTTAAAATGTCGTCAGTAAAAGTTTTACTGAGAATATTAATAATTCCTAAAACGAAACTTCGTCATACGTCCCAATAAAACTAGCGGTGCCAAGAAAACAGCTTTCGAAACGGTTTTTAAAGTGAATACGAATCGGCTTCTTTCAGGACAAAAGACAGTCGCGCTGCCAAAGTTTATTAGGGACTTTAGCGTGGCGTCCTTTGTTTTACAATCAAGTTACATTAGAACAACGGGCCCATTGCAAACTCTTCGACAATAGCTTGTTGAAGTCGTTTTAAACATTCGGGGTGAGTTTGCGTGTTAAAACGGTGAAACGGTATTACGGTATTTACGCACGATTGGCCGCCCATAAACCGATGAAGACGGCATAACGTGGCCTTTACACGCGTGTGGGTAATACCGTAACTTATCGAAAATTGTACGGTTAAGGTTTTGAGCTCGTCTCTAGAGGAAGCCTTTGTTTTGCACCGTTTGCGTAATTTGACCGCAGGATCACGGACTGTGCGCAATCGTATTTGGTATGTTGTTTTGGTTTTTTAGTGTTCATGTAAACATGTAACAAAAGATTTAAAAAAACATTTAACTGTTTCAATAGGTATACCAAAATATTGTTTTTTTTTTGCACAAAATATCTCAGAAAACTACTTAAGGTATAACTTTGTAAATACATGTAGGTATAGAATTATGTAATTAATATAATGGCGACTTCATATTAAACAGACATACACGTTGGGTCCGTTATATTTCCATAAAAACCTGTGCATCATGCAACATGCTCAGGAAAATATGATATACAAATACATTTTATAATTTGGTCAATTATTACTTGTAATCTTGTAAAGCCTACTTAGCCGTAATAGTTTTCTTTTTAATTTTGTTATATATTCTACTGCATATCGTAGTTATTACACATACCCAAACACAACCGTTTAACTGGTAGAGGGGACACACACTTGAGTCTAACAAAAATTAGCACTTTAAAGCGTAATATTTTACAAACGAATCCTTTAGTCAAAAAATGATTGTAACAAACTCGAAACATTTTTAAAGACCTATCCAACGATATCCCACACTATGGGGTGCGCGTACTAAATAAAAATACTTTTCAAGATTTTATTTAACCATTTTGTCGGGAAACTAATCTATATAAGGTCCCATTAAAATAGATGGACAAACTTTTAAAAATCATACAGACCACCAAAATAAAGACAATGGTAAAAAAAAAATTAAGAAAAACACATTAGATAACTTACAAGAAAAAAAATCAGCTAATGAAAATACACTAAAAATGTCTATTATTTTAGGTCAAAATTAAAATCACTTTAATCAGTGTTTTTTTTTGCTTGGATATCTTTGGTTAGACGTACTGAACGTTTCGTTAAAATTTGTCCATCTATTTTAATGGGACCTTATATATTTATGCCAAATTACAGCTTTTTAGTACTAAGTCTTTGAGTTAGGCTGCGGACAGACAGACAGACAGGGAAACACTATAAGAGTTCATTGTTGTTGTTTGAGAACCTTAAAATCCAATTAAATTATTTAGAAACTTAAAATATAAATCTTGTTATGACAGCGCTTTTCAAATTTTTTTTTTTTTTTTCAAATTTTTTAATCACAATACAAATGACATCACTCAAAATGTATAAAATTAGTTAGTGTTATTTAATAACTACTATTTTATTTAAAATGGAATTTCTAATATCAGATTGTTCATTGGTTGTCTCAAAAGCTGTATAGCAAAATTGTGTTACACTTCGCAACTAAAAGTTACTAATTGTGTTAACTTTGATGTATTGAGTCATCATCTAATTACATTAGTTTTGAATGATTAGAAATTAAGCCATTACTTACTAGACATTAGGCTGTTTGATAGCTGAAATCTTCCCAAAAAGTAAATGCGAATTTAGATTTTTGCATATAGTATAAATAGATTAATCATTGTTTGAATTCGGTTCTTTTCTCAAGATTATTTTAAAATAAAACAATTGGTGTTGTTTTCAGTACTTAATTTTATTTTATTAAAAATACATTCCTTTATGGCGGTTACAACAAATTTGCCCCTTTTTAATTAATAGTTATCAGTCGTGCGGAAAACCCTTCATTACAAAATTCCAACGTTCGCACACGCACCTTTTTATACAAAACGCGCCCACTTCAACCAATTTTAATTTCATTAAACCGCGATACAAATCGCGCGTCTTCGCGTTTTTACCGCGCGAATCGCGATGTAGATAGAACTGTCAGTGTGATAGCGTACACGCGATCGCCCGCTGCGGGGCGCCACCGTCGAGGTAATGTCTTGATCGCTGGCCGGTAATCCAACTTTATTTGTATGTTAATCTCGAAGTAAAAAGGTTTAGTTAGTTGCAGGCTTAGGTCAACTTGTAAAACTGTAATTTCTAAAGACAATTTTTTTTACTGAAGTTGTGTATATCATTTATTTTTGTACTTCACATAAACTTTTTGACAGATCAAATACTAATCCCTAGTTACCGGGTAAATACCGCAATACGAATTTCCCGATTTTTTTAATCATTACTGCCATCCTTTTCCGTTACGATTAATAAAATAGTAGAGTAGTCATTCATAGTCACGTGAATTTACCAAAACTGAAATATAAGTTGTAATGTTTAATATATTACATTCACATTTCATAAACTATTTCAATTGACGAGAAAGCTTTTAGAAGCCTCTCATATTAAGTAAGGAGTTCATATCTTAACGTATAAGTTGTATGAGGATCTTTAAATTATTAATTTACAGTTTCGGCTATAAGTTAAGTAATAAATACTAAATTAATTACGTACCCAATAAATTATTATAATATTAGGAACGTAATTAAATGCTGGTTTTTGGAAATTTAATTTTGGTTACTTTAAGTATGAATAGGGTTTTGTCTTTATTGTTAGTTTACGCGTAGTTGTCTATCTTTTACGTAATGAGCTAGTTGTATTCAAAGGGGATAATTAACTGGAAAGTAATTAAATTAAATTTATAACGTAAAAATAAGTTTAAAATAAAATATGGTGAATAACACTGTTGAATAACGTAAAGGACGCTGGAAAAAAATTAGAACATCTTTGGTTCCTTTTTGCACTTCAAGTGCCGAACATTTAAACCCAAAAGCAACGAGCCGTCAAAAATACGTACCTAAGAAATCGTAAAAGACATAAAAGCACTTAATACGAAATAAACAAACAAGAAACGCCCCGAAAATCGATCCAATAACCTTAATCGCGTCGAGCCGCAATATTAAACGAGGCATAAAAAGATAAAGGCCGCGCCACACGTATACTTTAAGTGTCTTCGCGTTGAGCGGCCCGTGCTGCCTTTAGTAGCAGTTTATAACTACTTTGCAAGCACACTGGCGTACACCAGCCCTTATGGAGGCAGTGAAAAGATATAGCGCCGACTTACGGCGCGCCTACTGAATACGAATATCGTGTGAATGGTGCGTACCGATGGACAGAGTTATAGCGAATCGTTTGCTTTTTAATATTGAGTGTTTTTATGATAATACGAGTGGGGTTTTATCGGTATCGGATGTGGCTTTGTGTGCAAACGCTGAACACCTCTACGTGTGCTCCTGACTAGTCTGCTGAATGACTTTTCTTTTTATATCTTCGGATAATTCGATGGTCGTATGAGTATTTTTGGATTCACGAAATGTTTTTTCATAGGTATTTTTATACGCGGTGATTGGGTCTCCGAATCAATAAAAGGCTTACAGAATTTAAAAAGGAAAAGGCAGATGATAAATTGAAACTGAGTGTTAACAAAACAAAGGTTGATTTTAGTAGTTACAATTTTTGAATTACGCAAAAGTAAACTGTAAATAATATTTTATCTATGTCCAATTATCAATTTATTTCTCACCACCAGATTAGCATAGACAAAAAAAAACCACCACCGAAACAGGAAAATCGATATAAACCGCTGCTCCATCCGGCGACAGGGCCAGTATCTATTCCGGACAATTAACCGGACGGCTTGCCCACGTCTTATCTACTCCGGCAGCCCTTCTTAGCGGGAACTTAGCCACGAAATAGGTCAGTCAGTGCAGGCCCTTATTAACGCCTATTGTACATAGTGGGCCATTATTGATTATTGATGGAGGAAAAAGTTTTGGAGTAGGGATATTGTCGATTGTTTGGTGTTGGTTTAATTGTAATTATGATGTTGTGTGTTTGTTTTAATTAGTTTTTGTGGTTTTTGAAGTGAGGCTGGAAGAACATAGAAGTAATCGGTAAACCAATAACCGGTAACCGGAAATTTGTAACTGAAATATGATTTTATTTTGAAAAGTGAACTTGCAAGATGTAAATATTTTGCAGAAAGTGTAGAAAAAAATTCATAGTACAAAGCCTTTTAGGTCATTTCTTATCATTCAAGAGCTTAATCGGAAAAAAATCGTTGTCTCCCAAATTGTTTTTTTTTACAGGAAAATAGAAAAACATAATGCGACTAAAAGAAGGTTTGAAGCTCTAATAAAAAACCGAAAATATCTTCTGCTAATTTTCGGGGCACTCGTAGCAAGTCCAAACTAAGAGAACTAGGTTACTTTCCGTTACAAACTGCACCGCATTTAGTTAATACAAGTTGCACTACAAAGTTTTGGTACCAAGCTAAAATATATAGCCAGACTAGTGTCTGACTGAACGTCGTATTTGTGGCCAAAGCCGAAGGTTAAATAACCCTAAGAAATTCATTGGTTAAAACATCAGTTTTATCCAACTGAATTTCTTAGGGTTAATATACTGATTGTATTATAAAAACACATAAATGTATTTGATATAATTGTTTTAGTGTAAACTTAATCATTTTTTAAAACAGAGCTTATGCGTGTACGATTGAACGTTGACTAGATGAGAGCGAGAGTTGCCAGTTCTTAAAACTAAATGTTACTATGCCATCAATTATAACAAAGTTGCCGTTACAATTACTTATTTTTATACTGAATTACAAGATAAAATTACATGATCAATAATAAATTGAACACGGATTTTCTAAATTAAAAATTTACGTAGATTAAAATCCTTAACGAGATGAATAAAATTACCTCGAAATGTGTGACGCCTGCCCCCTCGCGTCGCTTCAATCAATTCAATCGTGCGCTTACGCCTTCGTAACAGTTCGTTCAATTTCGGCGCTTGCTAAAAACATTTTGGCCGAAGCCGAAGATTTGGTCGGCCACTAAACCAGACAGTTGCAAAAACGCAGGAGGCAAAGTATTTACTCAAATAGTTTTCTTTTCCTGGTAGAGTAATTAATGGGATATTACGCAAGGAAATAGATTGAAAGTTTAATAGTGGAGCATCGTTTAGATAGTGTAACGAGGACGTCGCGCGTCGGTGATAGCGCGTATGCTGGCAGTTAATAGCGCGCGATAAATAGTGCGCTGCTGAGTAAGTGTGCGGTGGTGAGCGGGTTAGTATTAGCAGTTTTTTTTTAATACGGCTAAGTTTCTTTTACATAACATCATCACGCTTGTAATCCCGAAGGGTTTTACAGAAGTGTACCTAACAGTACACCTACAATTCGCCAGTTATGTTTAAGTCCCATGTAATAGGGGGCGAACCTATTGCCATCAACCGGGCACAAATCCAGACTCCACGGTTGCTACTGAGAAAGTCCTGATGGAAAACCCAATAAGAATTTGCCCTACCCAGGAATCGAACCCAGAACTCATGCTCGCGATTGCAACCACGAGACCAACACGGCAGTCTCATCATTAGATTTTCTCCAATTTTTGACAATAACACCTTTTCAGTATATTGCAAAAAGCTTATTTGTAATTAATGAATATGTGTGAAACTATTTGGTTTTTACTAAATGTAAAAGTTGGGGATGGATTTCGAGATGTTTGTTATGCTCAAGACAAAATACCTTTGCAGTTTTTCTATGTCGGAGATTCGTATACACACTAAATTATCTGCTTAACTTTCTCTATGTCGGGTACTGCTTTCAGTATATCCGGATGCAGCTGAATACCAGTATTTTACATGAAACGACTGCCTATCTAACCTCTCTACCCAGTTACTGGCTAATATGCCTTGGTAAGACTGGTTGGACTGGACGGCCACCTGCCAGATGGACCGACGACCTTGTCAAAATTGCAGGGAGTCGCTGGATGCAGGTGGCATTGGACCGGATACGTTGGAAATCGATTGGGGAGGCCTATGTTCAGCAGTGGACAGCACACGGGCTGATATGATGATGATGAAGACTGGTTAACAGCAAATAAAATTTGAGGTGTATTCATTTCCAGAGAACTGAACTGAGAATGTTTATCCACTTGGACCACCATCTATAGCCATGCTTCACGCACGCAATGCCTCTATTTTTTAGCCTCTCACCATTAACAACCGGCTCCCTTAAATGTTTGATAACAAAATTAAAACAATGCAAAAACCCCTAAAGGGCTCTCACCCAAATTACTATCGGCACGAACTTTAAATATATATTTTAAAGTTGGGACACTCGATTTAAATAAAATTATTTTTTGGAAGATTTATTGTTAAAATTAATGACAAACTATTTATTTTTTGGTTGCTTCGTGAATATTGATTCAGGTGTAAATATGATAATAAAGATATCTTTTTTAGTCTTGGGCTTGGCGCACGTAAGAGCTTGTTATAATGAATATTAATTGAATATGCTATGTTGTACCTGAAAAAATGTACATGAATAGTTGTTTTAATATGTAAGTGATTTTAGAAACAATTGCTAGCTTTTTTAACTTAGCTTTACTTTGCTTTTTTAATATTACTTTAAAACACTACTAATTTGTGTTTTCCGTATAAATTATATTGTTTTCTCTCTTGATTTGCTGGAAAAGTTGAAATATTTAAATCGTCAGGTCCAACATTGTTAAATCATTATTTAATGCGGCAGGGTTTTCGTCTTTGATTCAATATTTTGAAAGCTTGTTTCTTAAATTGCAATTTTTTCTCTTGCTTTCTAAATTAAATTTTACCCACTAGTAAAAACTAACTAAAAGTCGTACCTAGGTATTATTTCTTCGTGGTAACAAGTCTAGAATTCAAGACCTCAATAATTCCTTCACATGCATCTTTCAAAGTACCGCACAAATAAACGAGAGCGTCCATCTTGGATTCGGCATAATCCCGCGATCCCACGGTTATTAATTGCTTCAATAATATGCTAATACGGCCGAGTCGTTACGTGGTAATGTGCCTGTTATTGTCCAACATTTTTCTTAATTTTTATACGTAACGTTTACAGGGATGTTTTGGTTATATTAATGTCCTTTGGGGACGTGTCGGTGACGAAATTTAAGGGCTTTTAAGTAAAAATGAACAGGATTCAAGTTGTTTAAAAAAAGGGTAATCATTGTAACTCGCAGCATATCATAATTGGTCCTCGTACAGAAACAATTTAGTTCAGTTTGGCTTTTTTTCCTTGCTTTCTTTTTTTTTTGTTTGTCCTGTGTCAGTCCAATAGATGTTGTTATTTTCTTTGTTCTGATCTATATGATAACTTGTTGTGTTAACTTCATAAAATGAAGGTATTGTTTTTTTACAAAAAAAATATATATATACAATTATATAACCGGAAATCGCAAACAAAAATCAGCTGATGACTACATTTTGATGAACATAAATGTAGGCACCAGCTGATTTTTTTTTGCGGTTTCAGGTTATATATATGTATTTTTTAGTCCCTTAGTGAAAGTGGTTCGTAATGATGAGTATAATGACCCCTTAAGAGATTTCGTGTATGAATAGATATCGGAAATATTAATTTTCAGCATTAATTGAATTACATGTTTTTAGTTTTGTTTGAAAAAGTGCATTTTATTTATGTGAATGAGATTGATCTGATCTACTTAGTTATTATGTTACCTATAGATATGCCTGTTAAAAGATTTTTCAGCATTTTAAACTATTTTCTAAATAATTCCTAGAAACTAAACTGCCCTCAGTATAAATGTGTGCTAAATTATTACAAACACGTCATGTTATGTTAAGTGTGTTATGAATGCGCACTAATGTCCGAAGTCATTACATAATTTAAATTTCTATACATTTCTTAGAACGTTTAAAGTAATGAACAAACAAAAAAGGTATTTTCTATAACAAAGTTCAGGACCAAGAATTCATTTGTTTTGACGACACGGATGGCGCTGTGACTGAGCAATTGGCTGCTGCGCTGTGTGTTGCGGGTTTGATTCCCGCACGGAACTCATATTAATTTGTAGTAGGTAGGTAGTTGTTCTGGGTCTGGCTGTTTGTGTATGAGTATTTAAATGTTCTTAATCGCACCCGAGGTACAAAAAAAGGCACAGAAAAACATCCTAGTGAAGGGCAATGTTTAAAAAAAAAACTATTTTCAGCTACCACATAACCATCGATGAAAGTCTTAGTATAGAATGCTTACCCACGCCGTACTTTTATAAAAATATTTTTTGTTAGTGCTAAGTTACTTGAATGCCTAAACCAACCTTTTTATACCAAAACTCTTTAATAATAATAATAAATAACAATAATAATATCTTGGGACAACCAACACACTGCCATCTGATCCCAAACTAGGCAGAGCCTATACTATGGCTACCAGACAACTGATAAACATACTTATATATTTCTAAATACATACATATTATAGATAAATTACACACCCAGAAACAGAACAAATAATCGTACTCATCGCACAAAGATTTGTCCTGTGTGGGAATCGAACCCACGACCTCCGTCCTAGCAGTCAAGGTCACTGACCACTCGACCAACAGGTCATTCAAACGTCTAACATCTTTTAAGTACTTATACCTAAACCCAACGCTATAAGCAGTTTCAGATCATTAGAGAAGAATAGTGAGCGCGAATTACAGCGACTACGGACTTGTATAGAAAACAAGTGCGCCTCGAATGTGTTTTGCAACCTAGTTTATAATTCTGCTGACGCAAATATTTTCGTGTAATAATTATGTGTTTAGTTCTAAGTTAATAGAGTTTAAGTTAATCAAAATAAGTTTGAAATTGTTTTAATTGTTTAATATAAAAAAAATATACTGTCCTATATATAGAATATTCTTAGAGGTCCTCCAGCCTGTGATACAGGATTATCCTAGTACAGGCATCATACATTGTTATACCTACATTGCTAGTTTTAGATTCATATTGTATTTTATTTACTTTCTGAGTTTCTGAATAAAGATTTATTATTATTATTATTATATTATAGAGTACGCACGAGGGCTGATCAAGCTATACAAGTTTATGCGGATCTCTCATTGTACAGAAAATATATACAAAGCGAGACCACGTTATACTGGAATGTAAAGCTTGATGTGCCGCCGTGTGTACGAACGTTGTTACCTACTGGAACGATAAAAAAAACAACTAGAAGGGTTCCTTGCAATAGAAGCAAAACAATTATTTTGTCACCATAGTTTAGCAGTAATTTACGCTGCGTACCTATTGGTCTTTTTCGTCGCAGAGATTTAAGACTTTACAAATTGCGATACCGTTATTAAAAATGGCCACGGAAATCTAAAATAGTGTTCTGTGCAAAAAACTATGACTGATGAAGTGATGAAAGAATAGTACGGAGGAAAAATAAATATATAAATAATAAATACATTTTTTATTTCAGAAAAAACACATTTAAGGTTCACAAAAACAAAAATTTTCATTAAAAATGAGCATTTAAAACCAAAGTGAATCGTTGGTGCCTGTACTAATGATTAAAAATCATTGTATCACAGACACCAGTATAGTAATAAAAATATAGTAATAATTCACTAATCAAAAGGCTAGTGGGCAAATTAATAGTCTTATACAGAACTTTAGTACAATATGCTCTCTCCACCACTTTTATAGCACCATCACTAAGATTAATGTATAGAAGCTGTATAAACCTACGTACACACAGCGCGCTGCAGCCGTGATCGCGATGAGTGGTGGCCGGCGACCGTAAAAATAATGGGCGGCTTGCGATCGAGTATGTACTAGCCCTGTTTAAATCTGTCGCTAAGAATATGTGCCATTGTTCTTTGTACATTGCCGTTTTAGGGTAGAGAATGTTGTAATGGGTATAAAGGGTGTAAACAGACTCTTAACGAAGCCGAAAGGCAGTTCTTCTCCCCGTCATTGCGGTCATTTTTTTGTTCTAGACCATACCTGGGAACCTTCTAGTTACGGAGATATTGGGGGTCAAAGTTCAAATTTTTTCACAAGTTTCTTTTAAATACATGTATTTAATGTAAGATTTTTACTCTCATCACCTCCAGAACCCTCTTACTATTCAATCCATCCATCAGCACAATGTTTTGAGTGCGTTACATCGACTCCTACTGTAAAACGTGATTTTTTAGCCCAAAAAAAAAGTCGTTTCCCAGCACAAATTTTGTGTAAAGTTACTTAGTTTGATGTACATAATGTTTGGTTGACGGCTTCGTGAAGAGTCTCTTTACACCCTGTAAGTAGCGGGCAATGGATTTGTCTTCCATTTTGAAACACTCTCCAGCAGACGACCTTAAAAAGGTAACTGGATGCGAATGGTACCGTCGGGTATAATCATGCAACCTGGAAACCAGTACTGCATCATAACATCACGCCTGTAATCCTCGAAAGGTTAGACAGAGGTGTACTTCTAGCACTGTCATATTTCGCCAGTTATGTTTAAGCCCTATGAGGAATGGGGCGAGCCTATAGCCATCAACCGGACACAAACTCAGGCTCCGGGTTGCTATTATGATATTCCTTTAGTACTTTTCATGAAAAATAATTAAAGACTACTCGTTTTAGTAAGGTTATCACGGAAACCGCCTATTCCCATCTTACAAAAGCCTAAAACTCAACAAGTCACATTCTACTTCAATCATAAAGTCCATAGACATAGTCTATTTCCTTCTATATCTTTAACTTATAAGTAAACCACGTTTCTTCGAGGTCCCCACGTCAATAACTTGACGTAATGTCATAACGTTGATGGAATAATTTATTACTTCCCATTATAAGGCTGAATAAAGATCGGCCTCCATACTGTTATGATGAGCGTAAACGAAAATATCAAAACTTATCTTTGGTAGTTTGTTGTTAAAGTTAGATGAAAGTCAGCAGTTTTGTGCCCATAGAGAAAATAGACTTCGAAGAAATCTGATATTTTCTTTCAGGTTTACGAAAAATGAAAAGTAAGCAAAAGATTAGGTACAACCAAAAAGTTTTTGCATTCCTAGGACCCTATTAACCCTTCAAAGGTAAAGGGGTAGAAATGGGTTCAAAAGTATAGGTCTAATGAGTGGGGTTGCAACTCAGGACCTCCAACATGATCACAAATGGTACTTAACCGCTGAGCCATGATGATGAATTACCTCATAATTGCTTTATTTGCTCGTCATATAACGAAGATGAAGATACAGAGTGTTTAATGCCTAGTTTTCCAAATTGTTATTCAATTATATTATTTATAATTAAGAATAAATGTCAAACTTTGCGATTTTTCAAAATAATAAATACAATTAAAAGCCGTGGGGCCAAGGATGAGTTATTGGGGCAGAAGAGACAGCATCTGACCTCTCCTTTTGGCCCGTTCAATTTGACAAACAATGCATCAAACAGCCTGTATAATTTGTCTATGCGGAATTTTCAATCTTAGAAAAAAAATCACTTTTCTAGAAATTGTTGTCAAAAGTGGTAAAGTAATTGCGAGGTCGACTAAACATATAGCCCAACTGCAATCCACATCTATCCACATAAGAGTTCAATATCAGAAATAGTTCTTAAGGTGGTTGCGTCAGGGTAACCCGCGCAATTCAAATTTTCTTACGTTTTTTGCAATTTACAAGTCATTGTCAGGTTGTATGTTGATGAAAAATGAGTCGCGCCAGTAACACGTATGTAGTTACAGAATCACAACCATGAAAATCATGAATATAACCCTGTAAGTCCATTTAACCCTATTGAATGACTTTTTCATGATATATTCAAAATTACAAAAAACGTAAGCAAAATTTGAATGTCGCGGGCTACCCTGACGCAAACAACTTAAACAAAATTCAGAACTGATCTGATTGTGACACTGGTACAAACTCTGAAGGTGTCTGTCCATAGCCGTGTCCGCAGTTTGTTCGTATTGGTTTCACTGAACCTTTAGGCAGCTTTTAAGGCGTAAAAGCCAAGATATTTAAAACACCAGCCAACTTCAAAGTACTGTTCAAAAGTCTATTAACATCGAACAGTGGAAACGAACGATACGTTTAAAAAGATTAGACTGCATTTTAAATTACACGGAAGTATTTCCTTCGACTTTTTCACTGGTTCAGCACGAAACTGGTTATGGATATTGTGCATGGTAGTATTATCGTTGACGTGGATTAGTTTTCAGATTAGAAATTGAAATTATTTAAGCTAATTGAGTTGTAACGTGTTATTTAGATTCTACATGGTCATGGTTTTAGTTTGATGTTTTTTGGACTGCCTAATTAGTTTAGTGGTCGCAATCTCGACTGCTGAGCATGAGGTCCTGGATTCGATTCCCGGGTCGGCCAAATTGTTATTGGGGTTTTCTAAGAGGAATTTCTCAGTAGCAGCCACGGAGTTTGGATTTGTGCCCGGTTGATGGCAATAGGCTCGCTCCCTATTACATGAGAATTAAACATAACTGGCGAAATGTGGGTGTACTATTAGGTATACCTCTGCCTAAAAATTTTTAGCTGAAGTTTGATATTAAACGATGGTTTTCAGAGAGTTCTCACTAGAATTATGATGATTATTATGTGCTTACTTAGTTACTTTTTATTAGAATTTAGTTATTACTAATATATTTAGATAAGTTAAAAGCATAGCTGAAATAATTATAGCCGATATTAATTCAGTTCATCCTTGAAAGATTACTTTATTGGGAAAATTCTAAGAATTTATAAACTTAATGGAAAATCCTTCAAAACCGTGCCTAATTGGCCCATTATGTTTGATTGAAACGAAACCTTTCAATTTTCATTGGTTTCATTAGCAGAAACCGTTGAAGCACACTTGATAATAAATTCATATAATATTAAAGAGTTGTTGATACAAAGAATACATAAGAAGCAATATGTTTACATACTACTTATATTACATACGTATATTGAAAGGAAAAACATTTTGGAGTGACGCAATAAAGGCACAGAAACCCCTCTGTTTAAATAAGCCAACATCAAAGGTGGCTCAAAATATTGCCTTCTATTGAACAATGTAACAATTTTATGTATTCACTGTTTTCTCTGTTTTTATATTAGCTACTTCGAAAACAGGTCCCTCAAAATACGTTCTACCAATAGAAGTTACAGAGAGTACCCAGAAAGGTAAGTACCTTTCTATCTTTCGAAAATATTACGTCTATATCATCTAGATCAGGGGCTCCCAAACTTTTTTTAGTTCGCGGCGCACTTACAGATTTATTATTTTGCTTCGGCGCCCTAGCTAGTCGAAAAAGCAGAGTTTTTATAATAGTGGGTCACAAGAATAAATCCGGCTTCACATTAATAAGATGTTGCAAGAGGAATGAGCATTCTTAGAGATTTTGAATTTTAAGTTTGAAATAAATTTTGGACCAATATCCAAAACTCCACCACTACCATAACCTTACTTGTTTTCAGGCTGCAGTCGCAAGAGTTCAATGAGACTCTCTTCTTCATACGAAGTGAGTTCTGGATGGATCTTGTGCATAAAAAGGATTTTGGATTTACGAAAATTTTTCGATAACGTCTTCGGCAAAGTATTTAAAAATCATTCAGTGAGCTTCGCAAGGTTTTGCGTGAAAATGGTCATTAACTCTTGTGAGACGACAAGCTCATTAGATTTTTATCAAATACTAAAGATTACTTTCCGGAGAATAGTAAACAGAAGCGCTTCAGGCCCCTCTTTACTCTCTACGGTGCAGCAGAGCGCCGCGGCGCACAGTTTGGGAACCCCTGATCTAGATGTTTGTTTATGCAAGTATATACAAAGCTTGTTTATATTCCTGACCTATTAATCAATTTCAATTATGAAGAAAAACAAACTCCGCCATCGCAGCACAACTTGCCTAATAATGAGATTCGAAAAGTTCCAAACTAAAGTACGAATAATAAACAACGCCTAATAATATTCCAAACATGATTATGCTATTAAATCGAGTGCTGTAAGCAAATCGATTCGAGTAATCGAGTCAGTGGAGTAAACAGAATCGATACGACTCATCGCATTCGGATCACAAAGTGGATTCCAGTTTTTAAACGTCGCCATTTTCGGGGATGGGGCAGGTGATGCCGGCACAAAGTGATAGGTGCTCCATCTAATCTGCCGAGCGGCAGCTCAATCTTGTCTTCAATCGAATCTCCTTGATTGCGTCAAGCGTCGATATATAGGGAAATTTCATCTGTGCGCCTAATAGCATTGACACTACGCCGATATCTGAGCGAAGGAAAAAGCCTTTCTTTTAAAACAATGAAAGCAAACATGAGACTTCACTTTATTACTCCGTTTGCAGCAGACTTTAATTAATTAGTGTAAGTGCCGGTGAGTCTCGGGAGATTGGTCATTAATTAAATGGGTCTTTGGCTATCGATCTACTGGCAAACAATACACTTTATTACTTTTATTACCCATTTCATTCGCTGTCTACCCTGGTACCCGGCCCGTGCTGAGTTGCGGTTACTTTTTACTAATAATGAGTGTCCAACGTGGCCGGGCATGGCGGCCAAGGAATAATGTGCAATGTATTATAGTTACTTTCTTTTTCGTACAGTACAAAGTTATGTGTTCGATAGCAATTTAGTTGGAAGGTTGTTCGAACGTTAGCGCTAGTAACACAATCAACCTTGTGTAGACTATGGGTTTAAGTGAATTATAACAACGTAGGCATGTTATGTTTTGCTTGTCGTAGTAATTACTTACAAAACAACGTGTAGAAGCAGTAATAATACAGGTATATGTAGCTGTAAGTTTCATGAATAATAAATATTTGTAGTAGGTTGGTACTCAGATACATATATTTTTATAAATGTTTTTTTTTTAATATTTTTATATACATTATGTTTAAAATTACACTATGCTTTCTGTTGTCAAACTTTAACATCGAGGAAAACGAATTCTACATAAGTTGACCAGAATAAATTAAACAGCTGAAAATGATTCATAATCACTGATAATATTACCTTAATGATTGAGTTATCGTGAAAACCAATAAATGCGGAGGATATCCGTTGAATTAATTTTATAAAATCTAAATTTGATGGCAGTCACTTTTAAATATTCATTCGGCCATTAAGAGTGTCCATTAGAGCAAAACGTGGGCACCGAGCGATATTAAAAATCGCCGGGGACTGCTAATAATGTGGCAATTCTTGTTATGAGGGATATTGTTCTCGAGCTGCGGGACTATTTGGGCTGCGGAACTGTTCGAAAGAGATACCGCGGCCCTGGAACACAAAGGGTAAGGAAGGAACATGGATAGGTTTTAGTCAGTACAAGTCTGACACTCCATTCCGCTCTGCCCAGAGCGGGAGAAGTCATTTGATGATTTCCCATTCGAAAAAAAAAAGAGATATTGTTCTCGTATTAGAATTATATGATCCTTCACCTACAATGAACTTCTCATTTGATTCTTCGACCTCTTATAGCGGAGTAGTAGACATCGAGATAGTAAGTTGTTTTACGAAAGTTTGTCGATTGCAATAATCAAAATAAACACTAGTCTTCAATGCTTTTAACCTTTTTTTAAATAAAATTATTGTCAAAGAAGAGTATGATAGATTGCTTCGAAAATCTAGTGGTCGTAGGGGCTACTACTGAGCACGAGGTCTTGGGGTTTCCCTGTCGATTCCCTGGCCGAGCTGTGAACTGTGTTATTGGGTTTTTCCATCAAGAATTTCTCAGTAGAAGCTTGATGTAGAGATTGCCTCTGCTTAACCCTTCAGGCAAAACAGGCGTAACTTTATGTTACGTCAAAATATGCTTAGTAGTTTCAAGGAACATCTTCCAAGAGTTTACACAAATTGTTCACTGCCAAGAAAACTTTTCCTCAATTATATTCTCATATGCACTTATTACAACTAGCTTTGCCAGTTTCCAACTACCACTTTCCTACTTAACTTCTGTTTCAAATAATTCTACAGCCACTTTAATTTCATCTTATTACAGATTTAGAATGCCAATTAGGTACAATATTTCTCCATTAGCAGAGTGGCGACGGAAACACGGTCGGGGGTTTGGCAGAATGCCTGCTACCTTCGTCTGAGTTGCGGTAGATATTTTGGGTCAATTGCAAAGAGAATGAGATTCACTTGTCTTGTAGTCTAAAGTCTTTGGAAGTGGGGGAATATTTAGTTATTTATTTTTGTCAAGAATATAGAATTATTACAATCGTTGCTATCTGACCCCATTTGAATGAAGTGTGAAGTTTCCCCTATTATAGTCTCCTAAGAAATAAAGTAAGAAGTTTTTGTTTAGTGTTATCTTGGTATTTTTTTAGTTTTCATTTTGTGTTGTTCTTTTCCTTTTTTGTAGAAAGTGCAAATGATACAAAGTTGCTGTTTTGAGGCGGAAACTGTGAAATATTTTATTAAATGTTAGGGGAAAAAGTATTTTTCGTGAGATGTTTGTTTGTGCGTGTGCCGAATAAAGTAAGGGTACCGCAGGCAAGGATACTGTTATCGTCAAAGATTTAAATTGTGTGAAAACGCGATCTTATTATTTTGAAAATGACAAAGTTGCTTCTATTTTTCCAAGGACTAACTCTAAATATCAAAAAAATTCAAATAGTCTATTAATTTCTACAACTAACCTATTTACAATAAATAACTCATCCAACTTTTAGGTACCTTATCATCAACAGAACTCCTAAATCATAACCGAAAACTCTATACAATATTCTGAAATATTTCCCCGTGACAAAGAATACGTTTTGTGAGTAATTTCCCGGGGAAAGCAGGGCCGACCATTGTGATGGCTGCCCATTGAGAAGGGTAACTCAGTCAGTTCCGGGACACACAAGACACGGGTACAGAAGCTTGACTCCACAGAACGAGCGAAAACACACGCACACAGTAACACGTTTCACGTATAACGATGGCAAGCATACTCGCGACAGTCCTTTTTTTTAAATTGCGGGGCACAGAATTGACAAGTTCAGAACCTAGTACCAGTGCATTGTGTAAACGTAACTTATATAAGTTGATTTTAAAATAAAAAATACTCGATTCACATATACCTAATATTTTCATATATTTAATAATTTATTCATATCTTTGGATCCGATTGTAGTGCTGTGTGCTAGTAATAATAGCGCTTGTTGCGAACAATTTAACAAAAATGCTGTAGGATAATTGAACTTTCGATTCAAAAATCGAACGTTACGTTTGCACCACGCGTTCGTGCTAGGGCCCTCAGGAGCTAAACTCCACATCAGCAAAAACGCACGCACACATAGACATGGTTCACCTACATGAGTGCAAGCGCACTCGCGACGGTCAATTGTTTAACATTGGCGAACGTATGCGTCTTTGTGTGCGTGTGCCTGTATTCGGTCGTTTTTAAGAGCTGGTCTTCTGTACTTATTTACATTGTCAGTTCCGGAGTAAGTCCAAGAGCAAAGGGAACTTTGACTTCACCGGTTTTATAACCTGACGAATGTTTCTTTTAAGGCGATGGTACATTTCGAGGAATATTTCCTCGATTAACTTTGTACTGCGAAAATTAAAATCACGGTTTATTTCTTTAGATAAGACTTTATGTTCTGAGGTATTTATTTTGTCTAAGTTCTTTGGTTAATAAGCTGTATTTCATTGTCGGTTTTGTATTCTAATGCCCAGTCTATGAGCTCCGATGATGTGACTGGCGACGCATCTTGCGTCTAGAAACAAACGCGTGTGTCAACAACGCGTTGCATGGCAAGTTGTGGTAACTAATCATGCTTGTAACAAATTCTTTTACTTTTTTTGCAGTCGCTGTTGCAATACGCGAATCGCTTGTACAGTTCGTGGCCAAACCGTAAAGAAAATCGAGTCTCTCAAATAAAGCAGAGGTTAGAAAGAATTGATAAAGTGATTGAGTTCCCGATTGAGATTGTATCCATCTGACAGTAGCCGTAAAAGATTTGTAAGATGAGTTTGCACTTTGCCGAGAACGGCGCGAGTTTGCAAGAAGATTATATTCTGTTGGCGTAAAAGGTCACATTGACTAACTAATTCTCGCAAATCTTCTAAGGTTAAGCGCTTAAAGCACTTGCAGCGTCGGATAAAACGAGATAAGTCACGTTTAAGTTGTCAACGAGAAAAATTGGCCTAATCTCGACCGCGCATAGTTTATTCACGAAATTATTACTTGGGTAAATTGCATGAATTTTGAAGTGCGAATTATGCAGTTAGATGTCATGCTTGCTATAGTGTTAGTTAATAGTAAGCACAGCTTTTACTGAGAGTTATTTTTCGGAGTAAACTGTTTGTATTTTAAATGTTTGGTCAAGCCGAGACGTACAGATTACGGATCTGCTCCAGACACCGTTCTCTGACAGCTAATGTACTGAAATAATGTCCGGTGTTCGTAACTTGTCCGTAATACTTTTATTGAACTTCAGAGAGTTTTCTCTAAGTCCATGGCCGCGAAATCCATCCAAAAAGTGACCTTATTAATTAAAGAAAAAACACCTTTTATATTATCTCAAAACGCCTGCAGGCGCTTACCAACCTCTTTGCTTAGCGTTTGATGGTCCTCGGCTCAATTATAAGAAGTCGTGTTTGTCCGTGTTTGGGCCTGAAGCGCATGTTTCCTGAGCTTGTAAAGACCTTTTCAAAAGCCCTGTATTGAGTGCGGTTGAAACGTTTCGTTCAAACGCCAGTTAAAGAGATTACGGATGAGGAGTTTCCTCTCTTTTGTTTGTGTTGCATGGATTTTTTCCTCCTTAATTTCTTTTGGTTTTGAGTGTTTGAGAGTGGTGGGTAATGGGCGAATCGATTTTTGAGGAGTAAGTAAGTAGGGCACGGAATTAAGTGTTTACTTTTTATGCGATGTTAATGTGGCGCTTTTTGATGTGACAGGTAAATTTTTATTCAAGTATTTGCCCCAATATACTACAGAGTTGAAGGGATTCAGTACATCATTCTGAACCCACACATAGTAATTATACGATAATTTAAAAATAATGTGCTGTTTCCTACAAAACAGAATAATATCTACACTGTATGGAAAAGCTGATTTTTGACAACCCTTGCAAATTGTTGCGGGAAGTCAATATTAATCTGCTTGTTAAATAATTTCCCAGACTATATTTTAAACAGTCACAATTTCCCTACAATACAAAAAAAAAGACACCGTCGCTGAAACACCAAAAATAATCCTTCACCTTGCAAAACTCCTCTTACAGAAAACTAATCAAAGCCCTCCTTATACTACATACGCGTATACTAAGGGAGTCTCATACGCAGTAGTCGGAGGTCGCAACTCCAAGCGGTGGTCTAATCTTAGAGGATAATCCGCTATCAATGAGACGTGAGAGCCGCCTTTATGGACCCACCCTCCTTCCATCGATCTGCAGACGTATGTAATTAATATGACGGGCCTTATTTGGAGGAAATTTTGTGAAAAAAGAAATTAGTCTTTGGGTATTTGGAATAATTGAGACGACTAGAAAATTAGGTACTATTATATAATTACTTAGTTTGTCTCCGATTCTATTAGGAGCAGAGAAAAGGTTAGATTATTTATAAGGTTGACTCGGTGTTGCCCACGGCTTTGCACGCGTTAATTTAGAATTTGACAATCACTGCTTATAATTCAATTACCATTCGAAAGACACGTGGCGCCATCTATGAGTATAAGAACGGTATTGTTGTTTTCCTCGGGAAAAGTATTTTTTTTTCGGAATGAAAGGTACCCTATGTTCGTTTCTGTACACCTGACGACGTATATGCAATACTTCAGGATGATCGGTTCAGTGGTTTAGGCGTGAAAAGGTAACAAACAAACTTTCACATTTATAATATTAGTAAGGATAACACGATATTTTGTTTTGATAAATTTTAAATGAAAGAACGGTCATATTTCTGTCTGCCTACGTTTTTGTTTGTCAGGCAATGTATATGAGTCAGATTACATTCACAACTTGACAAATAAACGACGCTTTTTACCCCTAAATTAATCTACGGAAGTCCCAAAAACATGGCAACCTGCCGCAATATCAAGGCGATTAATTGCCGCTTTTAAAAATACTCATTTGGCAAAAAAAAACGCATAAATTGCTTATAACACCCCCGCCGCGTTGAAAATGTTCGGAACGAGATTTTAATTACAGAAATATTATTAAGTCAGTCGTCGAATAAAAGCAATTTAGGGGTAAAAATACGAGCGACCACGGGCGGGACAAAGGCCGAGATTTCCATATATAAAAAGCATAAATAATTTCGATTGTGACCACCGAACACATAAATATAGTATGTAGTACGTTTTGGCGCCCTCACACACGTGCGCAAACAGCCGGGGGTCGCGCAAATAATGCGAGTGTCACGTGAGGGGCGCGAGGGCGCGGGGGGCCGCGGCGAGGCTTCAGGACTTGCGGCTCGAGGCAGCGCGGGGACGACGGGGGGATCTCGGACGAAAAATAAATAGGTACACAATCTCTGGCGCACAAATACACACATTTCTACGGTGTAATGTGTTTGCGGTGCTACAGAAAATTTTATTTTCTCGTGTGACAAAAACGCGTGTTGCGCGCGGCGATACTCGAATTATGTGACGTTTGTTGTGACAAGAAATCGGAGGGATAATGTTGGGTGTGTTACGATAATATTGGCGGAATCGGGATAACATAATCTGGACGAACAACGGCTCTGTTACGAAAATATTGTAGAATCGGGGTTCCAAAATAGTGATCGGATGAAAACGAATAACATCTACGTACTTTGCAAAGTCAAATATTAAGTGTAATTTTAACTTAGACAACAATAGACTCAACAGTGATATTGCTGTTGGTTTTGAGCAGTTATTTACAAAACAAATCACAAACTACCCTACCTTCAAACGTCACACTAAGCAATCACTTCTGTAGTATACAAACGCAAGTCAAAGTTGGTCACGTCACGGATGGGCACACATCTCCCAAGGAGTTGTGCCTCTTACTTCAGTGTCTATGCCTCTCTAGCCCCACCGGTCGGCCGCATGATTTACATAGGAGCCTCTCAAAGCCATCTGTTTGTTCTGCCCGGTACAAGGCAGGACAGAATCGGAAGTAATTAACTTTACACTTAAAGTTAAGTGTGCTCTGAACTTAATCGTGTTACGTCAGGAAGGAAAGTTAAAAAGTGTGAAATTTATATTCTTAAGTCGGGTTTTTACATTAAACGAACATGAAACTAAACCAGTTTTTTTTTTAACTTAATACAACATCCTGATTGGATTTTCTTTTCATTTAAAAAAACTTATCATTACGCTTCAACCAGGCCCAAGTCCTGGGTTGCTACTGACAAATTCTTAACCAAATAACATTTTGCCCGACCTGGGAATCGAACTTCAGGACCTCATGTTCCTCAGTAACGCTTTCAAATTCAAATTCATTTATTGTTGTGATTTTTGGTACATTTTACATGAGATCATAATAATAAATAATAAGTTCCTCAAAAATCTAACTTAGAGGTGTACACTCTTTCACATAATTAATAACTATTATAAAAAAAATAATCAACATATTAAAATAAAATAATTACAACAAAACACAACATAAGACACAAAAAGAAGCAAAACATTAACAACTTACGTATGAATAATGAATAGAAATAAAGATAATAATACAATGTCAAAATTAAATAAATATCGACCACTAGATCAACGACACGTGATACACGATCACGGCACTCTCTTCTTGAAGAATGGTCTATCGCACTTTACTCAAAAATAATTTGAAAGAAAGCAGATAGAAAGAGCTCGCCTGGTCAAAGACAAAGACAAAGACAATCGTAGGATACGGTATTCACAAAGTTGTTAAATAAAAGTAACAAGGTTCAGGACATATCCGCCGCTGGACGCGGCATACGAATATTTACAGTAGTAAGTATACTTGATACACTAATATATGAATATATTAATTTTAACTTTTTACGCACATAATACCTAACCCTAGTTTACTTACATTCTAATAAAACAAAACAACAAATAACAAAACTAAAATGTGCGAACTAAACCGACCTTTACTTAATTTTGATTGTAAGAGTGGGTTAAACATTGGTATTAATTAATTAATTCCTCCGTAGCACCTACAACCTTTATCACGCTCGAAGGATTAAAATAGAAGAAATCGATTCTATTTACAGAATGTTCACTTAATAGGAACTGAAATAGCTACGGATAAGGTCGGAAAGGTAAATATATTCCAATGTATCAAAAAATGCAATCCAATGTAATTATAATTGTTGATATCCCGAAATTGTCGATGATAGTTTTGACTGCTCATCATAAACAAAGGCAAAAAGCAGTTGTCTTTGTTTAAAAAGCATATACTTATGTCATTACTGATAATATAAAAATATATTATACCAACTTTCGACTATGATAAATCGATTCCATTCCCAGTATTAAGGCGTCGCCACACAAAACCAAGCCTACTGAACTGCCCTTTATAATTACGCGGCTAAAATAAAAACGTTTTTATAGACCAATATCTCATTGCTAAGGTGGGCATATGCGAGCAGACAAGCGACTTTACGACGGGCATAAAGCGTCGCAGAAAGGCGTGTATAACCCTATAATGCTGAGGTATAAGTCGGCTGTTACTTAACACCGTAACTTCTGTTTAGAGGCGCACCTCCGCCTACAATGTCGGTAAATTCATGGGTGTCAGTTTAGTTCTATGGACGTCTCATTCCGCTGTCTCCCTGGGGCATCAGTATATTAAGCTATTGTGGTACTGCCCTACTTAGTTGATCTATGTAATTTGGGTTAAATGAACCCCGTAATGCGGCTTAGTAAAAATGGTTGTGCGTTGAATATGATATAGGGATGTTAATAAGTTGTTGGCTCGTTTAATGAGGGTGTTTGTTGTTTAAAGTGTAAGAAACTTTGTTCCTTAGACATGAAAATAGAAAATCATAAGGAATAAATGAGAAATTATTTGAAAAGTTACAGAGACAGATATCAGATTTCTGTGCATAAATATCTGACAGTTTTCGATAACAAAGACATCAGGAAAAAAATGCTATAAGATTTGGCTCTCCTCCAAAATCCTGCCATAAAAATTTTGAATGTTTACAGTAGATTCTACTTTCGATTTCTTCAGCCACAGAATCTTGGCTCGGGCCCCTTCGTGTACAAACAAATTTGGTAGGCCAATGTCTTGTAAACTTTCGCTGTTTGGCGTCCCGCCAATACCACAGTACCATAGAATGCGGTGACTTTCGAATAAACCGAATAAAGATAATTTATTCCTATGATTTTTGGCCGCGACGCAATCGCTTTCGAATTATTCCCCTTTTCAGGTTTCTCACGCCGCATTGAATTTTAGAGGGTTATTTTGAATGTGCGGTTTTTACTTTTTTGAAATAAGATTATGTGGTTTTATTTGGCGGCTCGTATATTTCTGCTGTACTCTCTGGTTTTATGGCAAACAATTTTCACACGAGTAAGCGCGAGTAAATTTGGCGGCTTCATGTAAGTTCGCTTTTTTCTCTCAGCAAAGACACTCTAACCTTGAAAGACACGTTAGGTTTAAGACAAGTCGCTTCATTAAAACCTCTTTCTAATTTGAGCGTCATAATCCCGCACACAATATTTACAAATCCAAGCCTAAATTCAAACACATATCTGAAACTTGATTCCTTGAACTCATCGGGGTAAAGGCCGCAGTTGAAACTAATTCAAAGACAAACTAAGAACAATCTTGGCAGTGCGTATAGTTCATCAGAGCTCCACGTGGGCTCCTGCCTTTATTTCACGTATACCCACTATGTATCTTTATCTGGCACTTGAAACTGTTTTATGGTGTCTAAAGTTACCCAGTTTAGCTTAGCGGAGTTGAGCCTACATACGGTTGTAGAGGGCGATTAGCTGAGACTGTCTTTCGAGCGTCGCGGTGTAAGGCAAAGGCTGTAGAGGTTTTGGCAATTGTGTCTTACACATAAAACACACCTGTAATCCCCGAAGGGTTAGGCAGAGGTGTACCTAATAGTACACCCACATTTCGCCAGTTATGTTGAAGTTCCATTTAATAGGGGGCGAGCTTACTGCCATCAATAGGGCACAAATCCAGAATCCGTGGCTGCTACTCAGAAAGTCCTGTTTTGGAAATTTTATGTATTACACATGTGATTTTATTTTAATTTATTGATGAACTTAATTTAATAATTTTATTATGGATTAGTAGTATTTTTATACCTTAGAAATAATAATATTGTTGTATTTTTATATAAAATTGTTGTATTTTATACCTTAGAAATAATAATATTGTTTAATTTTATACTTTTAATTTTAATTTTAATAATATATAATTATGTTTAACCACTAATAAAGCATGTGGTGTTAACCTGTTATTAATTGTTGCACTTATTAATGTAATCTGCAACCACTGCTTTATAAATGTTTTGTGCAAACAATTGTTGGTTAACCTAATAAAATAAATAAAAATTAATAAATAACATTACGCCTGTAATCCCCGAAGGGTTTTCTCACATAAAGAAGCACTAATTGATCATCACCGAAATTCAGGAACGAATTAGACCATGCCTGATTTATGTGCACTGCTTTAAAGGAGTAAGTGCGAGTTTAATCAATGGAACTGAATGAGATTATAACCACGACATTATAACCACGTCTGATAGCTGTTAGTGATAATATTCTATAACAATGACAAAATAAAAACCAAAAAAATATTTTTAATTTGATAAAAATCTTAACGAAGCTATATAAATGCTCGCCACCAAGCTCCCTATCCTTCCTCCCCGTATGTCCCAACGAACTTACAGGCATTATTAGATACGTGACGCCGCTCAACCTCCCAGTACAAGGTTCACACCGACGTGTGCGCTGTTATCGCGCGCTATTTACCTCTAACGTGAGATTAAGGATTACATTATAATCTGATATGCTCGCTTAACGCGCCGCCCGTGTTTAGCCCGCTCTCTTACGAGTTCAGGATAACTTGTAATTAGGGAATGTGATGTATGGTGTTTGTTATGGTTAATGGGCTTATTTTGAGAGTTTTATGGGTTGTGTTTGGCTTAAATTGTATAATTTTACATGGCAGTAAATGTAAAATTGTGCAATCTGAGGGAATGAAATGTGGCTTCCTGGAGCACAAATGCCTTAACTGACTAAAATGTTTTCATTTATCAAAATTACTTTCGAAAAATTTGAGTGAGTCTTAAAAGTTTTAGAAGATAGATGTAATCAACCAAATTGTAGAATTTTGGGTAGTTTGTTTATTAATAATAAATAGTACCCAAATATTATTAATATGAAAAGTTGAATGAGCTACTGAAACGTCATTGAAGCTATAGAAGTCTGGGCTGCGGGACTGTTCGAAAGTGATACCGCGGCCCTGGAACACAAAGGGCAAGGAAGGAACATGGATGGGTTTTAGTCAGTACAAGTCTGTCACTCCCTTCCGCTCAGCCCAGAGCGGGAGAAATCATTTGATGATTTCCCATCCGAAAAAAAACCTATATAAGTCTAGATTTAAAAATAAAATTATTAAACAAAACATGTACTTTAATAACATCGTGCAAATAGAACGTCATTTGAATGCGACTGCGGTCGTAATTTTTTATTACAACACAAGTAATACCGTCTCACTTGTCCTATTACAAGAACGTCGTAACAGCCGTCTTCGGTTCATTGTGACTTTCTTTGTGTTAAAAGTACTTAATATACGACAATATTCCATTCTACATGAATGGAGTAAGATGTCGTTATTTTTTCATGAGTCGTAATTGAAGTTGTAACTGGTTATCTTTTTGAAGAGAATAATAAGTACATGAAGGGTAATAAAATTTTACATAACTGTCTGTTGTAATCGGTAAATGAACAAAAGAGACATAGGGTGAGAGCTAACTCTATGATGTCTAGCAAGTAACTACCTAGAAATATTAAAATAAACAAATGAATAGGGGAGGTACTGACAGATCTACTTTATAAATAAAATTACTGTACCTAAATCTTTTAAAAATCAAGACAGTCCATAGAGTAGACTGTCTATCATAGAACAAAATATATTATATACTATGCAGGTCCACTAGGTGCAGGTGCAGCTCTAATAATCTGAACAAGCTGTTATTTTTTCACGTCCAGAAAGCGGCCACCCCCTTTCTGGCTTCTAGCTTGTCCACATGAAAACTAGACGCATAATTAATAACACCGTGCTAGCTCTAAGTCCCACAAACTATTCCAAAAGATGTCCCATTTCACTAAGTAAGAGTATACGACCAGTTTATTATAAACTAAACGATAAAACGCACGCGCTCGCGTATGTTTATTACGCCACCTGGCGTATCTCTGCGTGGCCTTTCGGTACGTGATACGCTGGGTACGCGGCCTAGAGACAATACGCACTATCTAATGGGTTACGCGTTTGCGTATGACTCTGCTCTCCTTGTCGTTTGTTTGTTTTCGACGGAGCGTTTCAATGAATTAGTGCGAGACTGCGGTGTATGATAGATAGTATTCTTGTAACGCAAACAAATGGGAAACGCAAAATAATTATGTTGATAGTTATTTGTGTCTTAGTCGGCTATCAAAATGTTTTTAACGCCTGTATATGGTAAATATTCTGAGATGGTATGGATTCGGATAGTTTTTAATTTCCAATGTATACAATTTATGTTATGACAGACATAACATCACGCCGAAGGGTAAGCAGAGGTGTACTTAATAGTATATCCACATTTCACTAGTTATGTTTAAGTCCCATGAGGCAAGCCTAGTATCATCAATCGGGTACAAATTCAGAATCCATGGCTGCTACTGGGAAATTATTGATGGAAAAACCCAATAACACTTTTCCCGACCTGGTTATCGAACCCAAGACCTCATGCTCAGCAGACGCGCTTGTAGCCATTAGATAAAAAAAAATACAATAACTCTGAAATTGCTAACCCACTTGGAGCAAATGATCAATCATGCTTTCTCTAAGTAAAAAGAGTCCTTTGTCCTGCTGTTAAATAGGAATAGAGTAGTATTTTGTTTACAATTTAGCATCAAGGATTAAATTCGACTAAAAACAACATATAAACGCAATTTTCACAATAGATTACATCACAAGTCAAAGTAAACACCCAACTTGAAACGACTTTATCCAAAACAGGAAAAGCAACGCAATGAATGACAGAATGTCTTGCCAAAGGAGACAGACGATCTTCTACCGACAGTAAACTTAAAAATATAAATGCTGTGTTTACTTACAAGTGAACGCGATTCGCGCCGTTTACGACATCGCCCTCATTCCGGGCACTGCGCGAAATTACCGGGAACCATTGTTCGGAGCCGTATAAAGACATAAAACGCAAAAATAACTCGACACCGATAGAGATATTGGTCCTTCGGCACGTAAAATTTTGTTTACAAACCTTTCTGTAATCACTTTGGTTGGTAAATATGGATGTAAAGGTGGTCTGGTCATTAAAATTTTATAGACATGCCCCGTGTGAAAAGGAATTTAATAGATTGTAAATTATAATAATGTGTGCGAACGAGTTTTTCAAAAGTAGTGTTTATGAGACTAAAGATCCGCAATGAAAAAACAACTTTGCACTTATTACCTAAAACTCGTTAAACAAACTAACTATATCACAAATCTGAATGGTGGTCTATGTACCGCCAACCGGCTACAGTAGCCACGAGGCTGTTGGGCTGTCGCGCACCCGACGCATTAGTGATGCGATTCGCAGACGCAACAGCGAGCCGAAATCCGGAACGCGTGCGTCCGCGAACGTCCCCGACGCGCTACAGAAGCGCGGCAACCCCAGCAACACCCGGAACGCGTTATTATACTGGACTCGTAAAGCACTGTACGAGCCCTGTGTGTAATTGACCCATAGGGCGCACGTGTACAGCGACTGGCAGTCTGTAGGCCCTGAACAGTGTTATCTTAACCTCTCGTGTACACCGTGCGAACCGTGCTGTGCGTGTGTGTATAAAGACCTTATAATACAAGGCGATCAAGTCTATGAGTCAAGAAGTTGATTGTAAGCCAAGCCAAAAAATTACATTCTCTATTCAAACACTGTTTATTAGAAAAGATGGAGTATATCTATCCTTGCTCATTACGAACTAAAATGGCCGCCGCTTTCGATCAATTATACAGCGTGCATGATGAATGTATGAGGAAATTACAAGAGATACGGCATCGCTCATTATAAGGGCGCTTGTTCATTGCACGACGAAACGCAGACGGTTGAATTTTACGACCGTTTTGTACGTTAGGTGCCGCCTGATGACTATTACATGGTATTGTAATTTTTTATGCTTATGGGACACTGTAGGGTAATTCTGTAATTTTTTACGCTTAGTCATAATAAGTCTGGGATGTGGCTGTCGCGGATATAATTTGTTAAATGATTGTTGTATGAAAGTTATATTTGAGGAATGCTAAAAGTTTTTACGAGACGGTTAAATGCAGACAGAAATCTGTTCTTTCTCTGTTTTCCGTGCAAAGCTGAAGAATTTAATTCAGACATTTAAAAACGTTCCATCCATTATCTTACTGGCAAATAATAAACCTTCTGAGATAGAGTTGCTTCCATTCCATTTACAAAAAATTTAAAAGGAAGCGCTGGACAGAGACACAAAGTCGGTGTTAAAAACTGCACTATCCTGAATAAGGTTCAGAATCCGGCTGCTAGTTGAGCAAGCGCTATAAGAGCGAAAGGGACGTACGAAATTCGTTTTCGACAGAATGTTAAGTGAGTTAAATCTCCAAATAAAAGGTGGGTTGCCTACTCAGCTAGCTTCAGTTGCTGACTCTGACTTGCTATGGTAATGAAGTTGTGACTCGGTCCCTTGTCGCGTCCCGTGCCCTGCGCTTCACCTCCTCTGTCGTCCTCGTGGTACAAAACAGTCGTTATCTCAGGCGATGATCTAAATGTAAGGGTTCAGTGTTGGCCGTGATTGCGGACGCCTCAGGACATACGATTGTTTCAGATAACAAGGCAGAGTTGTAAACTGGCTTATTGGTAGCTGAGTGATGTTTAGAAAAATGTTTGTGGGAGACGTGTGTGGGCGTGTGAATGTTTTACACGTGTTGAGATTTTTGCGTGTTGAATATTTTGCGGTTGTTATATTTTCAGAGCGGAACTTTTAAGTTTTTGTTGCGACTGCTTCTAATTTTAGATTGTAAAAACAGAAATTTCCCTAAAGTTGCCACGTGATAAAGTATTTTTGTATAAATCAAGGGCGAAAAAACTCAACAAAACAAAAATAGATGGTTTATTTTCGCCCAATCTCACGCCTACACGGTAATTTAATTTACTGAAGTTCATAAAAATAATTTAAGTGATAAAAATAACGTAGGCAAACTTTCCTTAAGTTCGTAAAAGTTTAAAAAAACCTTTCGACATTTTCCTGACCTTACCTTAAAACTACCCTCGACTGTTTTCAAAAACTTTCTCTACCTAAATGATTTTAAGAGTATATTTTTTATATACTACGTACTTATCATAAGGTTTTATAGGGAGGTTTCGTAATGAAAAGAGTCCATATTTTGCAAAGTTAGGAACTTCATAAATACTGTCTAACTGTTCTGTTCCAAACAGTCTAAGTTGGTGGAGATTGTATCTCTATAGAAGATGCGATATTCAGATAATGTAACAGCGTCTTATAATTATAGGAATGGACGGTGATCATTTTTTGTTGCTCGCTTCCTTGAGGAAGTTGGGTAAGAAAAGGATTTTAAGTTTCGAATTAAAGGAAAACAGAGTTATTCTTTCTTTAATTTTGTACTAGCGCCCCGCCCCGGCTTCGCACATAAGTTATACGAAAGTGGTTTAGGCGTGAAAAGGTAATAAAGATAACTTTGTTACCTTTTCACGCCTAAACCACTGAATCATCTTAAAATGTTGCATATACGTGGTCAGGTGTACAGAAACGGACATTGGGTACCTTTCATAACGAAAAAAAGTACCTACTGTTCCCAAGAAAAACAAAAATAAGTAGTTCATATGATAATAGATGGCGCCACGTGTCTTTCGAATCATGATTGAATTATATTATTACAAACTGAGTACAACCCGAATTGATAGTCAAATTCTAAATTAACGTGAGCAAAGCCGCGGGCAAAAGCTAGTTATGTAAACAGACTCTTAACGAAGCCGAAAGGCACTTGTTTTGCGCAACATTGTGATCATTTTTTTGTTCTAGATCATACCTGGGAACCTTCTAGTTACGGAGATATTGGGAGTCAAAGTTCCTACTTTTTCACAAGTTTTTTTTAAGATAAATGTTGTTTATGTAAGTTTTTTATTTTAAACGTCTCTAGGACCCCCTTACTATTCAATCCATCCATCAGCACAATCTTTTGAGTGCGTTACATTGAGTCCAACTGCAAAACGTGATTTTTCAGCCCAAAAAAAGTCATTTCCCAGCACAAATTTTTGCGTAAAGTTACTTAGTTTGATGTACATAATGCTTGGTTGACGGCTTCGTGAAGAATCTGTTTACACCCTGTATATGTATTGCGCATTTCCCAAAATAGGTTAACAGTCTACTACAGGCTTTCTATTTCTGGCCCTTGTGTTATCGCAATTGATATTTAAATCGTAGAAGTGATACCAAGCGGTAATAAACACGTCAAGGTGAGTGACCACCGCTGACTTGTTTGTGGGTTCCGTCGCGATACTGCTGATAACGGTGATAAGGGACATTTGCATAAACGCCTTAAGTACCGAATCAATGGGCGGTGGAAACGTGAGCAGTGCGAGTAAATCAGGGGGTTAATTTGTAGTTTGTTTTTTTCAGGTTTGTTTGTTGTTAAGTGACTTAAAATAGCTTGTGTATAAAGGAATAAAGTTTTATGTTTATATCTAATGGTGTTCATAGTTTTCTTTTGTGAGTTAATAAGAAAGTATCTCATTATTTTCAGGAACTATAGTGCCTTCTTTAGTTCCCAACATATCGCAAATTCGATGAAAAACGTATCTTCAATATCGGGAAAACCAACAAACAAAACTTCTCGCATTTCTTCCCACAAAAACTACGTCCACATTCCATCGAAAACCAGTCTCTCACTATGTCAAAGAGAACTCAAAAACCCATATCTATGTACATACAACAGTAAAAGAAAAAAAAATCGACACGTTGACGTTTTTATGATACGAGTAGAGAGACATATTCGGGGAGCATACATTCCTGTAACCAAATTTCTATCGAAGCGTGATTGCGAGTCGAGCCTCTGGCGAAACAAATGACTAAACAAAAAAAAAAATCAGATGAAATATTATGTTTTGGAGTGTAGACAAATTACTGTTCCCCGCACTCTGGCGCTTCCCGTCAAATATAAAACGAATTCTTTATTTGCCTCCCAGTCTCCCCATTTATACGTTTTCGGTTAAACTTTGTTCCGTGGTTAAATAAACCTTTATTATTTTGTTTGAAGCTCATTTTCCTAACCGGAGGGGAAAGGAGATCGGGGACCAAGCTATACGTAGATGTGTTGTTGTTGCTTAAGCTCACAGCTTCGACTGAGGATGTCTAAGATGGTTGTTTTCTTCATTAGGGAAGCTTTTGGCCTATTGGGGATTTAGAAAATGCATTTTTTTTCAGAATTTGAGACAGTTAAAAAAAAAAGAAATATTATTAATTTATTTTTGCTTTATTCATTTTTCTAACTTACTAAATACATTTTTAAATATTTTTAAAAAACATTTAAAAATATAAAAAAAATAGTTGCCCACCGGTATCGGGAACAGGGTCCAAGCTACCGGCAGCGGCGGTCAGGGCTCCAGAGAGAGGAAGCTCTTCGAAAATTTAATTTATTATTATTAAAGTTCTAAATGTATCTAGCTTAAACACACACACATATAGACATATTAGATTTGTTTTGTTAGCTTTGCTTGAATTGGCAGCCTCAGGATATCTTACGTCTAATTTTCACTAACCAAACCTAGACTAAGTTTGTTTTGAGTCTAGTTTCTCAGTAGTAGGGTATGAATATAATTTTGACATAAAACACAAATTAGATAATAATATGAGAACATCTAGGCCAACATAAATTACGAGTTTAAATTCATATTAGATAATTTGGTTATGTTTGCTTGAATACTCCGAATAATTTGGTTTTTGCTTTGAAAGTAATAAAATCTGTTTAAGTTTAATGGATAATCTATTAGCTATTTAATTTTGAACGAAAATCTTTTAGTTAAAAGATTACCTATTCTTTCGAATAAAAGAGTGTGGAGGGTGTTTCCGACCAACAAAAGATGGCCGAACATTAAAGCAAAGTTGGCTACAACACTATTAAAGCCATTAAGACCGCATGTGGCGTCTCCGCGCCAACTTAACACCCAGGCCATAGAAATAAACGTCTTAATATGACACGTCGGAACCCATAATTAGGACCAAACACAGCAGGGTACCCGAATTAGAACTTTAATAACAGGCGCATACGACCTAAAATAGAAGTTAATGTAACGATAAAAAGTTTCATATGGTGGATATAACGTTGGTGGAATGTAATCTGAGCGAAGCGCCGTAAAGGAACCGGTGACCAACCAACATGGAGGATTATGGGAGCAATTTGGTTGCGTGATTGTCCCGGAATATGGGATGTGCAGTCTTGTTGCTCTAGTACACACTATTGTGAATCGGAGATTATTTTTAAGGGTCACATATACGAAATTCTTGGTCATGACCAAGAAATCTCTTCGAAAAAATTCCAAGTGTTAGCTTCTCTCAAGATGAACTGAAACTCACTATACGTGCCTGATCGCAAAATTAATAGATGATTTTGTTTAGTGTTTCTTTTTTAATGGAACATAATAATACATTTTATTACAGGAGTTTTATTTAAAAAAATACAAAACATACATTTGATCCATTGAGTTTCAAAATAACTTAGTCTCAAAAGTCACAAAGCGGCATAAGTTACACCCATTCCTAAATTAAAGTGACATAGACATACCTCTCTTCTCTGCCTAGCATGTATATTCTTAGTGAGCTCGGGCCAAGCGACTGCTGTTTATGCCTTATACGAGGCAGACGGTCATCGTTCGCAGTAGCACAGTCATTGTGACGTCACAGTGTATCCATTTGAGTCAGAACACATCAGAAACATACGTGGCCGAGATTCTAATAACAAGGCACAGTGATTACTTTGAAGTGTGTGATTTTGACTGTAGTGGAGTCATTCCGTTTTATTCGAGAGGTATGATAGTGTTGTTGAAATAAACCCTTTTAGTGTAAAGAAAGTGCGTATATGTAGAATAATACAGTGCTAATATATCTCAATCGTATATAAATAGGTAAAAAGTTAAGAAAGACTATTCAAAAGTCTAACAAATTCAATGCACAATTTCACTTACTGTCAAAGTTCTTTGAAAGAAATACTATAAAATAAGCGGGTTATTTGCGTTACAAATTCAGTCAGTCTGAATCAAACTTTATATGTATTGTAAAATTGCTTAAATTCTTAAGATGTAATAAAAACTTTTCTCTAAAAGAATTTAGATACACCGAAAGTTGAAAAGAAACGTATTCAGCAAAAAGGTTTGAAACTAAATAGTTTTTAATATTACTTTATTTTTTCTTTTCATTTGAAAATAGAATTTTCCAGTTGTTTTGTTTGAAATTTATGTTATGAGCAAACGGTTATTGAAAACGTGTGCAGTTTTAAGTTATGAGCTGAAAAAGGAGCTTTATTTTTGTGAAAACTCAGTTTCATAAAAGCTGTCTTATCTCGTTTAGTGTTAAAATTACTGAGTGTAAAGCTGATGTAACGATATTTAAGGTAGCTGTTTTAAAATAATATTCAACTACACCAAATAATTACTAAGGTTTGATTGTTATTTCCATTAATAATGTTTTTTTTTTATAATCTTGTAATTACAGACATTTTTAAGCTTAACTACGGATTAAATTCAACTATAGTGAAACTGAAGTACAGTTTAAAAGCTGTGAATAATCTGTAGTTAATTGGAATAATTAGTTTGCATAGCATTTACAAAATATTTATGTAGTTAAACATCAATTTTACGTTTCGTTACACCCTCGTATTTGCAAATAACAGTTTGGTATTTTTGAACGTGGCTAGTATTTGTTTACATTATTCATATATTGTTTACATTATTATATTATGTAAATAACACTTTTGTATTATGATAATGCGTTATTTTGCATTCCAACTGAAGTTTTTAGTTAGCGTTGATGTATTCATGACAGTGAATGGCGAACGTTAATTTATACATTGTATTAATTTTAAATTGAGAGAGACCTCTGTCCGGTAGTGAATTAGAATAAGCTTGGTTGATTGCTGAACGGATTGCAATAAATTAAAAAGATTAGTTTTGTACTACGATCTTTCTTCAATGTCCCAGCCCATTGTTAATACAAACTAGCTACCGACTCCTGCGTTTCACGGCTTTAGAACTGAACGCATTAATTAATTATATG
Source organism: Lycophotia porphyrea (assembly GCA_950005105.1). NCBI lineage: Eukaryota > Metazoa > Arthropoda > Insecta > Lepidoptera > Noctuidae > Lycophotia > Lycophotia porphyrea. The sequence continues at coordinate 16,692,424 of OX465393.1, forward strand.
TAAGTTTAGTTTGAATTTATACTTATATTATAAAACTGAAGATTTTGTTTGTTTGGTTGAACGTTATAATCTCTGGAACTACCGGTTCGAATTGATGTTAAAGAGGAAACACGGTAGGTATTTGAAGAAACTATCGCTGTCGCTCTGCGAATATTTTTTTCGACATTGGTGCGATAAGGATAACTATAGTAAAAAGTCATAATTTGAGGTTTGGCTCTCGACTATTTCCTCCTCCAATACTCGACAAATTTTAAAGATATTTCATAAACTGAATAAAAAAGATATATACTGTGTGTGTCCTTATCTTTTTCGTTTTTCATTAATAGTTGTCAAACTTGTACACTAAGCCTCTGTTTATAGACGATTTAAATAGGAAATTTTCAGCATTTTGTAAAGATACAGTGCTTATACAGATTATGTATCATCAAAAAAGAAAACATAGGGAAATAGAAGAGATTGATATTTTATCTGTAAAAAATCATAGCTTTAAAGTCATAAACCAGAAAGATAACAGGCGAGAGCGTTTGTATAGAAAAAGACCAACCACATTTCCTCTTAATATATCTTCCGGAGAAAATTTTGTACGTAACATAAAGATCAACCCAAGTGGCCTGTTATTATTTAGCCACGAGCTCCTCTTGTATAGTATAGAGGATCTATAGATGAGTAATTGCAGAAAAAACTCAAACGAAGTAGTGTAGAACTAAGAAGCAAGCCAAAATAAACAAAACAACATCACATTAGAAGATCTCAATCCACTGGAGCGAGTTGACCGTGACTTCGAGAACTTAGTTCAACGGACCGACACGTACAGGTCCATTGCAACTCCGGGATGTAATGTACAGTCAGTGAAACTGTTTGGTGTACAGGCAAAGAGTTGATCTTTAAATTATGACCTAAATTACCGAGTCTTTTTTTTTTCGGATGGAAATTCACCATGACCTTTCCCGCTTTGGGCAGAGCGGAAGGAAGGAGTGTCTGACTTGTACTGACTAAAACCCATCCATGTTCCTTCATTGCCCTTTGTGTTCCAGGGCCGCGGTTAAATTACTTAGTCTTGAAAAGTGATGTTAAGTACTAGAGTAGTAAAATAACTACATTTCAACAATAGGTATCTACTGTTCGCTGCGGGACTGTTCGAAAGAGATACCGCGGCCCTGGAAGACAAATGGGAAGGAAGGAACATGGATGGGTTTTAGTCAATACAAGTCTGACACTCCCTTCCGCTCTGCCCAGAGTAGGAGAAGTCATTTGATGATGTCCCATCCGAAAAAAAAGGCAAAGAGTTGATCTTTAAATTATGGCCTAAATTACTTAGTTATAGTCTTGAAAAGTGATGTTAAATACTAGAGTAGCAGAATAATTGCATAACTACATTTCAACAATAGGTATTCGACTGCTTTATTTTCGTTGTCAAGCAGATGAATTCTTCAAACATCATGAAGGAATTTATTTATGAATTCTCTTCAAAGTAAAGATCGTTATCATTAGTGATGATGATAGTTTTCTTTTGGATGGGCACGTCTTTGACTGAATGCTTTACTACACACATACAATGTTATTACTCCTATTTCTCTTCTCGTGTCACTGGCACGATAGCATTTTCATTATTACCGGCCCAAAAGTACCCACTGCACTGCCACGAAATTAAAACTGTTTAAAAATATTGAATTCCTATTCAGCTGCCTGTCCACTTACTGCTTTGTCCGTCAGTACATGTCCATACATTGCATGTACAAGTCCGGGCACGCCGATGCGCTTTGAGGACACAATCACCATTAAGTTAAAGGCTAATTAAACCCCTGAGAAACTTACTTGTCTCCCGCGGTAGCGCTAACTTCGTGTGGTGTGGGGAGAGGCATGAGCGGTAGCGGGTTTGGGAGCGTCATAGATTTCTTTTGGTTAGGTTAGACTGAGCTAATTTTAATTAAATATGGTTCAGTTCATTTAAAGTAATGCTAAAAGACCATGCCAGTGATAATTGAGTTAATCATTGATTTTATCAGTTCGTAGATGATACGCTACGACTGCTACGTCGCACCTCCTAATACGTTGTTTTTATAGCTCTTAATTGAATCGTTGTTAAGCTCATATTAGATTGTCTTCCCCAAAGGGGGTTTTACTATAATCGCTACGCTTGGCAGGCGGGTTGGCGATCGCAGTATGGTTGTTACAAACGCACAAAGAACGCTGCTGCCCATTCTTTGATAAGTCCCTTAGTCGCCTCTTACGATACCCACGGGAAGATATGGGATGGTGCTATTCTTTACGTCCGACACCATACGGTACCTTGCTCTTTAAAAACTTTCTTCACAAACCCATATCGCAGGCATCTAAACCTGATATACATTATCAACTATTGAAGTGGCTTATAAACTCAATGTCTATGACATAAGCAAAACTCTCCACCCGCTTGCCACCTAAAGTTTGCACCAAACCAATACGGCTTCAATGTTCTTGCAGGCAAATTGTTTCCGTTCGCGTCAATTTACTGAATGTCTGACGTCAGAATCATTCGCGTTGGGACTTGTTGCATTACATTTTTAATTACTACTTTACTAACTAGCTTGTTTAAGGAAACCAGCATCCCACTCCCTCTCACCGAGCGTGTGTCCCAGCAGTGGGGACGCTTGTCTTCTTCTTTTCGTATCGATAGACTCAAATGATACCCGACCAGTATATTGCCACCTGCACAGCTCTGTCATTGGCTTCATTTAAATCCTGGAAGGTGCAGGTTGCTGTGCAGGATGGGCAAGAAAGGAGGTGGGCCATATCGTGCAGAAGGGCTCCACACTGACATTGTCTTTGGGACAGGTCGATGATACCCCATTTGACCAGATTATTTCTACAGCGGCCAACCTGGGCCCGCAGACGGTTAAGAGATTTCCAGATTGGCCGCTAGATTATATATAGATTATAGATTATATATAGCATATGCTAACTAGACTTTAACTACCAGTCGATACAGGTTGGTGGGTAAAACTTACCATGGTCCCTTTTCATGCGTTTTCTTGGGTAATCATGATGTGTGTCTGGGTTGTCGTTGTACTGGTACATACCTGGGAAAAAACAAAAACCATGTTCAATTACTGTTGTGTATAAACATTGTTGCGTGTAAGTTTGTAGTTAGACTGCCTCGTTGGTCGAGTGGCCGCCAGCGCGACTGCTGAGCATGAGGTCCTGAGTTCGATTCCCAGATCTGGTAAAGTGCTATTGGGTTTTTCCATCAGGCTTTCTCAGTAGCAGCCACGGAGTCTGGATTTGTGCCTGGTTGATGGCAATCGCCCCCTATTACATGGGACTTAATCATAACTGGCGAAATGTGGGTGTACTATTTGGTACACCTCTGCCTAACCCTACGGGAATTACAGCCGTGATGTCATGTATGTTAAGTTTGACAGACCCCAAATGATCAATTAACTAATTAATTACAGTTTTATGACACTACGAGTACAAAGACAAACTTTACTCCTCCCTCTCTGCCTGGAGTTCAGAATATAAGTATAAATTACACTTTGCAAACCATTACAGTCACTCTGTAAGTACGAATAATAAATTGTAAACACACAAAGATACATTTGAATCGTGTGTACCCTGCACAGTTAGTAAACGTCTTTTGATTTACTTTGCGACCCAATCATCCCCATACGACGGCAAGAAATGACTTTCATAAGTCGAGTAAGCATCTAACAGGAGTGAGTTTTACATACAGAGCAAATCTTTTAGGATGAAAGGCAGTATGAAGCGAAGCCTCTTATTATGAGCTATGGTACAACTCGCTATCTTATTTCAATTTGTACGCTCCATTGATTGCAGATGCCTCGGGCGGTCTTCGTTTGCAGTTACTGCGAGCGAAAGGAACGCAGCTATCGAGAAATGGATACACAAGAAAAGGATAGTACGTATTTTTCTATGGGGAGACGAAAAATATCGAAAAAAGTTATCGCACCAAAGTCTCGGAGCCCGTAAAGGTCTCATTAAAACTGTCCTGTGAAAGAATTCTGTCCAATTTATTTGACAGTCGGCAGTAGATTGGTCGGAAAGTAAATAATTATATTTTTCCGTCTATTGTTTTAAAATAATGTTTACTAATGTTGCGGGTTTTGGTTATTTGGGTCCTTAATTTTGTTACAAAGTTTATCTAACAACCTTTTGGAAGGGTTGAATCGACTCAGTACTATTTATGTTAGTTGACGGCTCAGCGGCGCGGCGCGAGGAAGATGTGTATTTACTGGATTATAAAAGTGGAAGCAACGAAGGCAAAGACTATCGTATCACGAATAAATGGGACGAGGATTTCAGAAGGTGAAAGTTCAAAGAGTGTCGTCACCTTACACAATAAGTATGCATGGATAAACTGTACTCTACTCTCGTTTTTCGGGCATAAAATTGGGACGGGAATCTTATTTCAGTAAATAATTTATACATTATAACGTACTTGTCATAAAATGGATGTCTCAATGCAAACGTATTAAAGGACGTCTGATGCTCCTACATCAATATCCTGTCACGAGATTGCCGAAAAGAAAATACAAGTATGCGCGACATATCAAACGTTCCCAGAAACGTTTACGGATAATAATATTTGTCCAACAAATCTGGAGCACACGTAGAAATATTGACAAAAATTCATTTCCTAAGGAACGAGTGCGTGCCGCGAGAAGTTTTCTCCATCAGCTGTCAATACCGCACATCCAGGATTTACTTTTAAAATATGTTATTATATTTTTTATATTACGTCGTGTGGGCAAAAATGTACTTATTTCGCGCTCCGCTGGTCTGAAAATGTGACATCAGCGCGAGTGTGAAGGAGTGTGTCGTGGTAGGACAAAATTTACGAGGTGACTGTAACCTCCGTATCACGGCCTCTTCGGTTTACGGTCACTGGTTTTTATTCGGCGAGGAATAAAACAACGCAGTGATAGAACGCGTGGCTATTGCACGGCTCGAGCGACGAGCGCAGCTCTGAGCTACGGTCAAAGAGCAAAACGTATTGCACGCACAGATAAAAGTGTTTGTCCGTTTCAGAGTTAGAGAGCAATATAGCATTTCTATGTTGTGCATGTTTTGTGTTCGAGTGAAAGAAATATAGGTCGCAACTAGGAACTTACTACTTTATACACGTGCGGAGAACTTCTAACGATCTGTGCACTGATCCGGTCTATTGATACGAAGGAGCAAGCGGCGGAATCGAAACAGGAATGTGTCGACAAGAGTTTATAAGATTTTTGCTTTAAACTTGAAGACATTGTATGTTGAAACATTCTCAGTCCTTATTGGACTATTAGAGAACAAACTCGTCCACTTATAGATTAATTTCGTTTCTTTTTTTTTTTGTTGGACCATTAAATATCAGATCGGGATTACTTCTACACGTTACCATATCATATCACACATTTCACCAGTTACGTTTAAGTCCCATGTAATAGGGGCGAGCCTATTGCCATCGACCGGGCGTAAATCCAGACTTCGTGGCTGCTACTGAGAAATTCCTGATGGAAAAACCCAATAACACTTTGCCCGACCTGGGAATCGAATCCAAGACCTCATGCTCAGCAGTCGCGCTTGCGACCACTAGGCCAACGAGGCAGTTACCATATCATATCCTTATTATCCGATACCCCTATTCTATACAATACAATAGCCAGTTCGCGTGTGCGAGGTGTGAGCACAGCGCGAGCTGCGACGCGCGACACGACCGTTGCGTGCGAACACAAATAGTTAGAATTCATTGCGCGCCCCGCGAATACTGTCGCACAGTTTATTGCTGTCTACCGGTTTGTGTTTTTAAACGACACTTTGATGTTTGCAAATTGAACATGATACTTTATGTTTGGCAGTGTAATATACTGGGGTTAGTTGAGCAGTCTTTTTGAAATGGCTGCGCTGCAATATACGTGGTTGAACGCGTTTGATGGGAAACGCGGAGTTACTTACGCTTTATGGCTACGGGTTTTTGTGCTGTACCATTTTTTTATGTGCGACGTGTTGTTAATAACCGTGCTTTTGAATTGTTATCATAATCCCTTAGAGTGTTGTTACCAAGCTTTTCATCATTATCATTTCAGCCGAAAGACGTCCACTGCTGGACATAGGCCTTCCCCAAGTGCCTCCACATTGACCGGTCCGGTGTAATTCGCTTCCAGCGGATCCCCGCAACCTTCACCGGATCATCTGTTCACCTAGTGGGAGGCCTTCCAACGCAACGTCTTCCGGTACCTAGTTTTTAAATGATGTATTTGAAAAAAACTCAAGTACTGGATGTTGGAGTAAACAGCTAGCCAGAAGTGGAAGAGGTCTGGCCACTTAGCAAGGTGGAAAAAGATAACATGCATTGGACGCCTGATGCCTGATGGAGGACAACGCCATTGAGGTAGACCGCAGTGGCGTAATGTGACAATCTCGTTTCTTGTTTGTAGAGCAAACATGACTAGAGCTCAATATCTGGAAGGACAAAGGGGAATCCTTCGCCTAGCAGTGAGAGTGAGACATGAACACAATATTATTACCTTGTACCCTGCTAGTAGAAAAAAAACCCTTTAAACCAACAAACTTCAACATAATTAAACGGCCTTTACCCCCTTCAGTCCCCTCCCCCACAGAAACACCTGAACACTAAGTTCAACCTGCCATTATAAAACCTCATTAGTTGTCGTTAATTCAAAATATGGCGCGAATAATGTCGTAACTGGAATAATGGAGTCACTGCGAGCTCGGGTGTCAAAGGACGCTAATGACTCTTCACCGCAGTGTAACACAAGACAGAACATTGGCCTACTCGTGGAACAGGGTAACAATTTGTAACCGTCTACTCCCTGACCTAGTAGAACTTTATTGAATTTTATCTTTTTTTTTTTGGTACACGTTGATTCGCCAAAGGGGCCTGGGCGAAGTGTAAATAGAGACCAATCAATGACATTGGTTTTAACATATGTTTCAGATCGTCGGCTTAATGTACGTTGGTACCTATAGGTATGGTTTTTGTATGGCTTTTATTATTGCCGTTATTTATTACTGCTATTGCTTTTTATTTAAAAGAGGATTCATGGAGTTTCTTGTCCGTTGTTCTCTATAGGAGCCTACTATGCTTTGGGATGAGTAACTCATTTCATATTTTTGACTGACCAGCTCCTTGACAATTCACACCGTAACTGGTTTATTTTAAATTAGCTGATGCCCACGGCTTCGCCCGCGTGGATGTCGGTTATCGCGACAAAAAGTAAGAGATAGACATAATGCCATCGCGGACTTTTCTTTAGACCTATTTATGATACACAATTCTACTATACATAATTTTGTAATATCTCAAAGGGTTTAGGCAGTGTTTTCGTTGAAAGCTCCCAGGCGGCTTATTTTTTTCTGACACCTCCAACACAAAAACTTGACAAATGATATACTAAAACCTTCTTCGAGAATCACTCTATCTATTGGTGAAAACAGCATGAAAATCGGTGCTGTAGTTTTTGAGTTTATCGCGAACAGACAAACAGAAGCAGCGGAGGTCTTTATTTTATAAATAAGTAGTGATAGTGAAATGATGTAGTGACAAATAAATTGAGATGAAGTTTGTGTGAACTATGCAAACGGAACTGCAATGACTGGGTGTATATAAATAAGGTTACTTATCAAGTGCAGCAGACTCGTGAGACAGCTATTTGACGGTATGGCTGTACACACCTGCCTAAACGCAGAAATCCATTGGACCCCATTATTACACATGTCATCATTAGTCGCCAAGCACCTCAAATGTTGCGTATAATAATTATGTGACGCATCGGGTGTCAAAAGGCCTGTAATGATGCGCGCCCACCGCAGTGTAACGCAAGACGGTTGACGAACAGCCTGTCGTTGTTGTATTAATTACTACGGTGTTAAGTTCGCTGGTTGTGGTGCTTGTGGTCGGGTGGGGGCGTGGTTTAAAAGAAGTTTGGTTTTTATTTAATAATTTAAAAATGGCAAGAGAGCGGTACGGTGAATCAACTTTTTATTGATACATCTACTTTTACATCAGATTCACTTAAGCAAAAGCAATTTAATTTCAATTCTTAACATTTTATTGTATTCCACAATGTTATTTCTTGCGTGGATTACATCAGAAATAGAAAGCGCGCTTTTATAAAGCGTTTATGAATCGTCATTGCGTAGATTATAGACACTGACAGCTTTTGAACTCGGGTCAAACGTGCTGATCACGTTCAGTTTCATTGATGAAATTCGCCCCAAGTTTCCATGATGACTAATCTGAAATTTCATGTGAACGGTATATAAACCGGATAAAATCATGATCAATCAGCAGCTAACAGAAACGGTGTTTGAGGACACGGTTGGCGCAGTGGCTAAGCGATCGACTGCTGCGCTGCGTGTCGATTCCCGCACGGAACAAATATTTGTATTACTTACAGATAGTTGTTCCGGGTCTGGCCGTTTGTGTATGTGAGTTTAAATGTTTGTAAACGCACCCACGATACAGGAGAAATTCCTAGTGGGGGGCAACGTGTTTTAAAAAAAAAAAAAAAAACCACTCCATCCGCTCATATACCAAAACGCAGCACACTTTAATACTCCCCTCCCACCCCGTTTGACATCTAAAGTGTATTCCACTAACCGTATTGTCAATCACTATACGTCCGAGCCATCACCTGAGTTTCGGCGACTATATTTAATCCCCTCCCCTACCCCTTTTATCCGAGCTTGTTGGGTCTCAAGCCGAGCGTGAAAAGGTTCCGATGTACCCCGAACACATTATGAGGACCAGCGCGATGCGACACAACCTTATAAATAGATTTCGACAACGCATTGAAGACTTTCATCTGACAAGATGGAGGGAACGTGCACGAATGACTGGGCCTCGGACGTACGCCGTTTGAGAATGGATTTAGAGCTTTTTTGTCGCGTTTTTGGTTGATTTGATAGACTAGGAGTATTTTGGAAGGAATGTTGGCATGTTCCGCTATGTGGCAAGATTGAGGCAGTTAGCGTTTCGATATTCCATAGGTAGGTAGGATTTGGTTATATGTTTTGTTACAAATAACTAGACCCGAAGAAAGTGTAGTCAACATTCATTACTGTAATGATATATATCACTAAAATGCTACCTAGTTTTTGCCAAATATCTGTTACTGTTAATCTGGATCAGCTCACTACTAATAATTAGACGACAAAATAACTCGGCTCTTTTCGGTTTAAAGACATTTATTTCTCAAAGAACAAATTACAGTTCACTTATAGAGAAACTTTACTAAGTTAACAATAGGTTGTAGTTTTCATTACGACGTTCACATCCAAGAAACTAAACACCGTATATTTTTAAATAGCAAGTGTTTAGTTAGGTATAGTTCAAATACAAAGTAGTTCACGCTAAACTTATAGTTTAAAAAAAACTAAACTTTTATCACACCTATTACTCAAAATCTTGTCACCCTCGTCTCCCAGAACACTCTTTCACTATTTCAAAAACCCTCTTTACAGTAAGCAGAGAATTTGCAAAAACCCTGTATTCTTCTCACAATGTGTAATAAAACACAATACTCTATTCGTTCGTCACATAATCTGGAGTGCACGGCGGCGGCCCCCTGAGCCAATTTGCATCGCGGCGGGAGAGCCGTCCTTTTGGGACCAGTGTTCAATATTTTACGTGGAGTATGCAGGTGTGAATGGGGGAGAAGTGGGGACTTGGATCAAATATGTAGGGTTACGTCGGTTTTGAGGCTGAAAACTAGATTGTGAGGCTGGAGTTATCCGGTTTATGTGCTGCTGTTAATCATACGGCTTCTTATTACAAAGCATGGTTTAAATATGCAGCCGGGAGTTGAGCTGAGGCTGAAATGTGGTTGACTTTCATTTGATTACTCTTAGCCATAGTTTTCGTTGCTGATTGTGGCTATGACATGTTAAAAACCCGATGTTTCCGCGGTGCAATATCGTTTTATCGCCATTATTTATGTTTTTAGTCCTATAGTACGTATATATCAGTTTGTTAAGATCACAGTGAAGTTTTACGTACGGAGTATAAGGTCAGTAGTCTAGACATAAATAACGCGAACTTGTTTCACAATAAAGGCACACTGGGGTCTTATCTTCAGAACTTTTAGAGTACAACTAAGTTCTAGAGTTGTAAAAAACCTTATAAAGAACTCGTCGATACGATCATCGGTGCGAAGAACCCAACAATGTGCTTGTAAGATATAAGTAAATTCCAGACAAAAATCAGAAAGTCGAATGGACATCACTAGGGCATCAATAAATCAACGAAGGTAAGGTACCAAGGCAATAATGGTAAAGGCGAAATTTCACGAACCAGAAATAAAATCTATTCCTTAAGCGAAAGTAAGATTGATCGTGTTACTTCGATAAAGTTGGTATGAGTTCAGTGCTAGTCACGAGTAGTTCAGTGGAGTAGGTACATAGTTCCTGCTTCTCTCGGGCTCTAATGTCTGTATGTGGACATACCGAGTGCGCGTGGTGCTGTAATTTAAGTCTAGAGAAAGGAGTCTTTGAGGTGTAGGTAATTTTGTTTTATGAAATGTGGCAGTTGCAATAGTATGTGACTTTGTGTTTGTTTTGGTAATTTTATAATTTGTGGTAGACTTTTCCCTAATTTAAATAATCCGGCTCGAAGGACCAATACACATAGTGAGCAGAATTAGTCACTAAATTGACTTGAAAAAATAATGGACCTCTACATGAAATTTAGCGTTCTACATAAAACATTATTAAGCAAAAAACGCTATATGCTATAATTAAACTGGTAGGCAAAACCAAAGTATGCAAATTTTAACAAAGTAATAAGTTCAAAAGACGTATTTAGAATGTTTTACGAACAAAAACATCACAATTCGGAGACCTCATTACATCACCGAGAATTCTATGTATTTTGAGGATGTAAGAAAAACAGTCTATGTTTATATAAAGTTGTGATTATATCCTGCTTAAGTTGTTATTGTTAATTTAAATAAGGACCTACTTACGTTATTGTTTGTCTAAATAAAAAGCTGCACGTGTATTAAGTGTATGCTCATATTGGGTAGATAAATAAGTTATTTGCAGTGCAGTTTCCTAGCTTTGGAGTCCGAAAGAAAAAGGAAAAGAAAAGGATACATTTTTCATTTCCGCTATTCAACGTGTTTCAATTAACATATCTAATTATCAGCTATGTAACTGATTTTTTTTCAATACTGAAATTATGATTTCTGAGTTTTCTGAACTAGTCTGAAGAATACATTAAAAATTATTCAATTCCGGTAATACCTTTAATACGTCCTCCAAAAATCCAAATTTCACGGTACCATCTCGGGGACACGTTATAAGTTTTTCTCATCGTTCAGTATTCAGCGAGGCGAGCGGAATGTATCCCCCAATCATATCCGCATGGGGGATCGAACCCGCAGATTGATATTTGATCCCCCAAACTCGAGTTGGGATCCACGAGGCGCTCAGAGAGCCTTGCCTCTCTTCTTCGTCGCACAATAAATACGAACACAAGTTTTCTGTTTTACTTCAGTTATTAATAGTAGTTTCAATTTACAGTCTGTAAATAACAAAGCAACATTGTATTTTATATTAAACTCTTTGACTTTATTTTCAATTCCTGTCTTAAAATACAGCTAATTTTTTTGTTTTCAATTGAAGTTTTCGCTTAGATTTTAGTTTTCTATTGCTTTTGTTGCTTTCGGTTTCAATTTCAAAAATAAAATAAAAAACAAAAAAGTTGTTGTTTTCAACTTGTTTAATTTATCATCCATCCATCCAGATTTTAATAGAATTTCTAAAAAAGTAGTTCTCTTCACTTCTTTTAACTTTAGTAGTTTAGTATTTTCCACTTCAGGCCCTCGGGTCCCTTAGGTTCTCTTATCAGAAAGGGACAAGATCATCGGACCATTTCTTTTTACGTCAAATGAAAGTTTGGCATGCGGGCCTAAGGTAAGCAATGCCTAATCAAAACCTACTTTCGCAAAGTATACGAGTATAAGGGAATTTCAAGAATTTCTTTTGTAGTAAGGTCCGACGGTAAAGGACCTTTGACATTTTTCTGGATTTAAGGGCTAGTTCTTGAATTTACGTTCTAATAGGGTACAGCGTTTGACATCTTATTACACGTATACTTAAATCGGTAGCTTGTACTTAAATTAAACCCTACTTTAAGCTGCTTAACATAGGATTCATATAAGAGGGTCAAGGTAAGCTCATGCTTAAATAAAGAAAAAAAAAGACACACGACATCGACATTCGAATTTATCAATTGCCAATATCTAACGTTACAAACTGTTCCACGATGATCGAACCAAACGAAAAACAACAATAACGCATTTAATCACGCAATAACGTACACAAACAGACGTATCGATGTCCAGCGTGAATTGAACGACAAAATATACTCCTTAAATTATTGGGGTCGGGCAAACAGGGCGTGTTGGGCAAATATTGCCCGTCCAGCGAACACGTACGTTCGCTATTCATTAACTTATCCGGGGACTGTACAAAAACACGGCTTTAATTCGCGATCACGAATGAATGGATGTTAGTATGCTGGATGCGTCGGTGGATGATGGATGTTGTTGTCGGTTTTGGTCCTTCGAGCTGGATGGAGTCATTGTCGCGCGTGGTGTTTATTTTACCAGGTGTGGTGAGAGTGAAAACTGATTGCTCTGCTCTCATTATCAATATCTCCCAGTCCTACTTTTAAAGAAATATTTAAGTCGAAAAGCCAGCTTTGGGATAGGGAAAACCAAAGGGACTGTTTATCCAGGTATTCAAATTTTCATTCATTACTGAAAAAATCTAGCTTAAATTTTAGCTAATGCTTAAGCGACAAAACCAAGCCAATAATGACGTTACATCCAGCACAAAGTACATTGCAGCCGGCCGACTGGCCAAACACTTGCCCCCAATGAGTCGGAACCGCTCCGATGTTTACGCCTGTTCTACCAAAAGAGTTTCATCAAACGCGTTAAGCGTAAATGTAAATATCGCTTAATTGGACCGTTTTAATGAATCTTTGGTAACTGGGATTTATTGTTTTCAGTTTGAATTGTTTTGTGGGGCTGGTTAAATATTGTTTCAAGGGAAAGGTTGTGGTGTGATGGTGGGAAAAAGTAGCTTAGGAGTTGTGTTTGGGAGATAATAATATTTACTTAAGTCGTACCTTGAAGGATTTGGAATAATAAATATGTCTTTGCAGGCCAAAAAATTAAAAGCGCATTTTGCTCTTGACTCTATGGGCACCTTTCTATTGGCTATATTATCATATCATAATGATGTTATGGTTAAATTTAAATTCTGATACATTTTTCTCCCACATAATGCATATATGCGACCCCGACTTGCGAACAGTAAGTCGTGGGTTCAAACTCAGGCAGGCGCATTACTTTGTGTAATTTATTTCATCACCACTGCTTTCAAAAATGGTGAAGGAAAACATCGTGAGGAAACCGGCATGTCCTAGAACCAAAAATTCTAAGACATGTGACATCTACCAATCCGCACTGGGCCCGCGCGGTGGATTTTAGCCCATTCTCTCTCATAGAGAGGAGGCCTGTGTCCCAGCAGTGGGAACATTATAAGCTGATGATGATGATGATGAATGCATATCTAACTGACATTAGGTTGCCTTACAACTTCATCATTTCTAAATGTTCTTTCCTACGTTGGTCCTTTCCTCCCAACAGTTTTCTAAGATTAAACAAAAGAAAACAAAAAAAGACAATCCAATACACAATTCCCCTCATAAGTAGAGAAAGTTTGTCGTCGTCACAATATTCATAAGCTGTATACGACACGCCGTATCATTTACTATATTTACTCGGCACACAAAACATAACGTAATGAATATAAATTGGTGATAACCATAATTTATTTCGCTTTGCTTCGGCAAGACCTGTTGCTTCGATACGAATGCAGTTATTAACTAGTTCTGTATGTATTTTGGGTTATTGTTTTGAAAGTATAATTTTATTAGATCAATGCAGTCTGTTTAGGAAAGGTGGTTCAATGGTACCGGCCCTGACATATGAGTTGTAAGTCCTAGATTCGAATTTAGGCAGGCACTTTGTGTTATTTATAGTATCAAAATTATGTGTCCTCAAAACGCGATGAAGGAAAAATCTTGAGGAAACATTCACGTCCGAATAACAAAAATTCAAAGACATTTGACATCTACCAACACGTACTGGGCCGGTGGCGTGGGCCGTAACCCACGCACGGCCTACTACCTCTAAATATAAGTCTGTGTCCCAGTAGAAGAAACGCTATAGGCCCATTATACTCATGATATGCTCAAGAAGTAGTAATAGAAGGAATTTATTTTCGTATTTTTTAAATTATGTTATACATATATTTTTATCTGTATATTTGGTAATATACAGATAAAAATATATGGATAACGTCCTTGACAATAGCTTTAGCATTTCCATTACACCAAGTGTCCCCCACCTCCCAAATCCTGATGAAGCTACCAAATAAAAATTAATATAAGAGCAAATATTTGAGGAGCGTCGCCCCAGGGACCAGAGATAATATCGTCGGAGATGACCAACTTATAATTACTTTTTATTTTCCCTTCGTTGCACAAAATTAACTAACTACTACAGAGGTTAAGGTGGAATTGGTTTGTTGGGCGTGTTTATACTGCCATGATGTTGGTAAGCTTGTCACTTCATTAAGAAAGTGTGTTAATTAGGAATCGAGTGTAAATACGTTCGATATATTATAAAGGAAGTGGAATTGTTGTATGTTTTCTTAAAATACTATGTAAGCTGTTACATAGTATTTTAAGAAAACCCACCTGATTAACTAGAATATTCTTCGGTTAAAGTATGGCCTGGTGTGATGTTCCTCAGAAAGGTCGTACGTAGTACTCGCAACCGGCGTGTGTGTATGACCAGATGTATGATCGTGGATGAAGCTAAAGGAGTATCTGAGGATCGCAGCAAACGGTGTTATGTAGTTCCTGCCTACCTCCGTGCGAAAAAGGCGTGAGTTTATGAATGAGATGCAACGTATGCAACGAATGAGTCTCCAATCGCATATTTCCATTTACAGCAATCTCAAACTCATAACAACCATGTTTCGCCAATCTCACGGGAAGCCATAATCACTCCCTTTTCTTGTTGATCTAAGCAATATCCAGAAAAAATGCTAAGAAGGGAATTATTTATAATAAATCCACCATCTCCATAATATGAGATTATTACCCTCATAACATTCCCAAACACACATTTCCTGATTTATTGCGAAAATACGACAAAAAAAAAATGAATATACACTCTTATGGCGGCAAAAAAAACAACGTGAGGGGTGATCGGTTCCAACAGTCATTAAATTGTGTTTGTCGTGTCCACCCCTGGCCGTATTAAACCCCGAGTGTGTATCACTAGCCTTGTATGTGTTGGGCCTAGTTTTAATTAAAACAAGTCCGCTTATTGCTTTTTAAAGAACATTAAATTACAATTTGGTCCTTTGAGACAGAATTATTCAGTAACGTAGTTATTATTTTGATATGGAAATTTTCAGCTATTTATTTATCGTATAGGAGGAAAAACACATTTTCAGAAAACCTTAGGCTAGTTCTGGGTAGAACATATACATAATTATCTACATCTTCCTTGTTCGAAAACAAACAAATTAAGTATCCTTGTTTTTTTCGGGTTTGAGCGGCCTATGTTTAGCGATGCACTGCTTAGGTTTTAGCTGATATTGATCTTAACATACCCATATACATCAAACAGTTATTTGAGTAATTATTGGAACTGGCCTATTATGTACCGATAGTTAATTGAATCTGCAAACGAGCACAAGATGGGTTCACACGGTGACGTTTGGGGGAAACCTGTATCGGACTTTAAGCTTAAATGAATGATGATGATGGCCTTTTTTGATTGCACATGACCTAAAGGATCAGACGCCATCCAAAATACTAACAGAATATCAAGCACCATTCACAAAACCAACATGTCCAAACGGCGACCAATCAAGCTATACAAAACCAGTTAATGCGGATCTCTCATTATATCGGAAATCTGTACAAAGCGAGGCCATGTTATACTGAAAATGTATAGTTTGATGTGTCGCCGTGTGTACGCTGCAATGAATGGTGTTGTGCTTACCGATGTGTGTCAGACGTAGTGTTGTATCACAAAAAAATTGAACATTAATAGACAAAGAAAATAGATTTCATCCTTTTCTTTTTTCGGATGGGAAATCATCAAATGACTTCTCCCGCTCTGGGCAGAGCGGAAGGGAGTGTCAGACTTGTACTGACAAAAACCCATCCATGTTCCTTCCTCACCCTTTGTGTTTCAGGGCCGCGGTATCTCTTTCGGACAGTCCCTCAGCCCTAAAGAAATTTCATCCTTGCGTCTTATTTGTTGTACGAATTATATAAGTGACTATGTTTCCTTAGTCTGGAGTTTATAAGGAACTTTATGGTTAAGTTCGTATGGCGACGGCAACTGCAGCTCAGCTGTAACAGAAAGCAACAATACGACTGGTTCCTATGCAGGTAAGTCCATGAATGCGATGCCAGGGAGCAAGGTCGGTATTTACAGTAAGATCATCATCTGCCTAGCCTTTTCCCAACTATGTTGGTGTCTGCTTCCAGTCTAACCGGATGCAGATGAATACCACTATACCCCCTGGCGAGACTGGTTGCCAAACTTTCGGGCCACTGACTACTTACAAAGATCTACAAATGACAGCCGGGAACAACGGCTTAATGTGCTTTCCAAGGCACGAAGGAAACTCAGTATGTAATGGGTGGTCAAACATTCACAGACAACCTATCGACCAGTGGCTGTTATTATATAGCCACGAGCTCCTCCGTCACTTACAGAAAGAGGTACATAAAATCAAGTATGGTCGCTACACTTCCAAATTCGACAGCTATGGTAGACATAGCTGTCGAATTTGGAAGTGTACCTTAACTTTGAATTAACGTGCTATAATCCATGTTACACCACGTGTAATTTTAGGCTTTACTATTCAAAGTACACAAACAAAACGGTAAAATAAAACATAAGCATATACAATAGAAATCGCGCTATAACGTGCGGGGCGGCTTGGCCACAAAGTGCGCGTGCATTGCCGGCAATTATAGTAATTGGCGCTTTAATACTAATGGGACAGCCGACGCGGCCCTAGTGGCCCGTATCATATATTACATTAGAAACCACTCGAATATTTATTTTAATCAACTTTTTGTTGGCATGACATGTCCGCTTCCACCTTTACTGACGAAAGTATTATAGAAGCTCGGTTATTTCAAGTTATCTTAAGTTTATTTTTTAATTTGTAGGTCAGTACCAGGTTTTATATTAACCAAAATATGATTTGCACCTATAATACATATAATTTCTACTTAGGAATTAGAATCATTCGAGTTATCAATAAAACTCTCTTAGTCCATATTACCAGTGTGAATTGTATTGATTATAAATAATTCTGTAAATATACACCTTTTACGCTTGCAAATCATATTTTAACTAACATAAAATTTGACACTGATCTGTCAATGGGAAAAAAAAACCGGCCGAGTGCGAGTCGGACTTGCGCATAAAGGCTTTCGTACCATCGTAGTAGGGGAAGCCCACTTTTTTATTATTTGTTGTTATAGCCGCAAAAGAAATACACATTTTGTGAAAATTTCAACTGTTTGACTATTACGAATCATGAGATACACGCACGCTGACAGACAGACAGATGGACGGACGGACGGACAGCGGAGGCTTATTATTACGACGTAAGAAAATTTTAATATCGCGGAGTAAAATGACGCTTCCTTTTTAATTAACTTTTAGTTGGCGTGCCATGTCCATGTAAAGTCCGAAGTACACTTTGAGTAGACCTGTCACTCAATTAAATAATATATTTATAGGTCCACGGGTAGTTTTAATTTTTATTGCTAAGTGCAACGACAGTAGATGTAAATAATGTTTGTGAAAATAATACGGTGTTGTGTTTATGTTTGTAAGTAATTACTTAGAAATGTTGTGTTTGTGGTTATTAGTGAATGACCCAAACGTAAATATAATTGCGTTAAATGTTTATGTCACTTTTATTTTAAGAATATTATTAGTTAATTATGTGCCTGCTAGCGTATTGTTTGTTTATTCACGGTTTATTCCCTGTTATTAAAACGTAACAGTGACCTTGTACGTTTTGAAACATATTCTTAATATTATTTCATATTTTATTTAGTTTTGAAGTCGATTTCTCATGTACATATTCCGTGGCTTCTACCATCGACCGCTAATAAATAATTCCAAACATATTTCTACAATCGTTAACCCTAAAGCCGTATAGTAAAACTAATTAAAGTATGATGTCCGACGGTGGCGTGCGGACATGGACGTGTGACGTCACCCCTTGATTAGCGGACACCGGTTTTTATGTCTAGCCATTAGGCGTTAAGTGACTCGTAAATGTGTCCTAGGAATAGTGCCAGACTAACTGATTAGGGCTTAGGTAATGGTGCG
Organism: Lycophotia porphyrea; assembly: GCA_950005105.1. Taxonomy (NCBI): domain Eukaryota; kingdom Metazoa; phylum Arthropoda; class Insecta; order Lepidoptera; family Noctuidae; genus Lycophotia; species Lycophotia porphyrea. Next base: position 16,710,891 of record OX465393.1, read on the forward strand.
CTGTACTTTGAGAATCACTGTCTGTCTGCTAAGTTGAATGCTTTAAGTGGATTTCACAAAGGCTGTAGAAGGGTCAGAGGTAAAACATTTTTACCATTCATTCATTCATTTTTTTTATCATTAGCGTAGTTCCAGCCTTTTTGGTTTTTGTTCTTGACTAGGTTTTTCTGTACCAAGAAGTATGCGATTAAAAAAACAAACCACATGTGGTAGAAGTGAAACCTTCAAAAATTTTAGCTTCAAGATAAACACTCATTTTCTCCCACGTTAAATCTTATGAACTTATGTGTCTGTCTCTTTTTACTGTCGCTTTTTCGTTTCATCGAACTTCAAATCACAATGATGTTAAAGAAGTTTTCACTTCAAAAATATAACGTACGAGTATATATAAATATACGAGTATGATCCAAATAAAGGCTACACAAATAGTTAATATGTTCTTTTTGCCGAATAATAAATGGTTCAGTGACTGCACCGACGAACCAATCAGAAAGTACAAGCAAAACTAAATTCTTTTTCATTTAAAAACAAGTTCAGCTCCCATTCTTCTTTACGTTTCGATGAAATTCAAATTGAGTTAGACTAGTATGCAAAGCTTTAACATTAGCTCTTACTGTATCCCTTGTAATTAATGTCCCTATCAGTCCTGATGTCACGGAAACACAATCACGGAAGATATCCCGTAAGTGACAATATAAATATCACGTTGTAAACAGACTCTTCACAAAGCCGTCAAACAAGCATTACGTACATCAAACTAACGTTACGCAAAAATTTTTGTTGGGACACAACTTTTTTTTTTGGGTGAAAAATCACATTTTACGGTAGGACCTAATGTAACGCATTCAATACATTGTGCTGATGCATAGGTTGAATAGTAAGGGCGTTTTGAATGTGTCTTAAGTAAAAAAATACATTAAAACATGTATTTAAAAAAAACTTGTGAAAAACTTGGAACTTTGACCCCCAATATCTCCGTAACTAGAAGGCTCCCAGGTATGTTCTAGAACAATACAAACAAGTGCCTTTCGGCTTCGTTAAGAGTCTTTTACACCCTTTAGTCCTGGTGTGTCTTACCTTACATATTTCATTATCATCATCATCATTTCAGCCAAAAGACGTCCGCTGCTGGACATAGGCCTCCCCCGAGTGTCGCCACATTGACCGGTCCCGAGCGACTCGCATCCAGCGTATCCCCGTAACCTTCACCAGGCCATCGGTCCACCTAGTGGGAGGCCTTCCAGAACTTTACGGCCCCATCGGCCATCTGTACCTTACATATTTATTGTTTAGGTACTTGTATATTCACAACTAAATCCATGTTCGTTCTCCATCACGTGACTACACCGACAATAATTACCGGACAACGGTTTATGTCAAGCCATTACTCGTTAAGTGACTCATAAATGTTTTGTGTGGACGTTAAAAGTGTATCGAAGTTAAAGTTTTAATCATATGCCTGCCAAATGTACGTCGCTTTTGTGGTCAGTATGGCAGGAAATATTACTGTTTTGAGTGCTGGGTAAAAGGTGGGTTCTGGTTACAATTAAATGGTCATATATCTGGGAGCTTTTTTGTTGAAAAGGAGTTCGTACAATTAAATTGGTAATTGGCATAGTTGAAGTCTGTAGAGTATATTCAGAACATCACGCCAGTTATCCCCTGCGGGTTAGGCTGAGGTGCACCAAATAGTACGCAAACATTTATATGTTACTAGCTGCCCCGCGCAACTTCGTCTGCGTCACATAATGCAATTTAATAATATTACGACTATAAATTGGGATGTAAGCTATCCTATCTTTCAAGTTGGATCAAACTACACACGGTTGCAAATTTGATTAAAATCGGTTAAGTAGTTTAGGAGTCCATCGCGAACAAACAGCGTGACGCGTAATTTGTATACAGGGTGTTTGGCGCATGGACCGACACATTTTTTCCAGAGATTTGGGAGGTCATTAGCTAGGTTCTACCCATACACCCTTTGTCCCAAATGTCACGGTTGGTGACATTTGTTTTTTTTTTTTTTCCTAAAATCGTACTTCGATTCTAAACGCCTGGTGCACCCTGCACAGCTAGCACTCAGTAACGCAGAGTCTAGCAGACCAATCCTTTTACGACGATGATCAGGTACAGCCAAATGACTCTCATCAGGCCCTTTTCATGGCCAAATTCAATAAAACTGATCTCTCTTTGGTCATCTTTCATGTCACCTGTAATACCGCGATGGAGCAGTTATTAAAAATAACTCATAAAAAGGCAAAATCGGGTCCAAAACAGACTACATGAAATCAAGAAAAAAACATGAAAGTGAAAACAGTTTTCATGAAACATTATATCACGAAAAAAATAAATACCAGAACACAAAATAAATTAACAAAACCACAGTCAGATAAAACTTATACAAATCTTGCAGAAACGAGACACCTACGTTTATTTCATCATTTCAGAAAAGCGTAGCTTACAATACAATACGGTAGAATATCATATTTCGTGTGATACCCTTTATATTCGTGAAAAAAAAACCAAAAAAGTCGTAGCTCATTCGTCAATATTCAGTGGGGTTATTACGTTATGTGGCTGTTTCATGTCCCAGAGGAAACTCGCTACTCTATGCATACGGTAAGACGCGCACTGAGGCCAGGAAACGATCTGGATTTGATCTGCTGGTTGAGTTGTAATGTTGGGGTTTACTAATCTAATGTTGATGTAAGTTAGTTTGGTTTCGAAAGGAGGGTAGTGGCTCAGCAATTGGAATATTACTACTATTACTATTATTACTAGCTTTTGCCCGCGACTTTACTCGCGTTATTTTAGAATTTGGCAATCAAATCGGGTCGGAGCGAAAGACACGTGGTGCCATCTATTATCATAATTTATTGTTGTTATACTCGGGTTTTTTTTTTGTCGGGATGATGTGTACCCTATGTCCGTTTCTGGACACCTGAAAACGTATACGCAAAATTTCAGGATAATCGGTTCAGTGGTTTAGGCGTGGAAAGGTAACAAACAAACTTACTTTCGCATTAATAATATTATAGTTAGGATACGATTAGGATAATAAAATAAGAATGTATAAGTTAGGTTTGCATTTAGTTATTATATCTCCTTGTTTACTGATACTGCAGTCAACGCTTGCATTGGTTTTCCTCGTGATTTGAGCATGGTTTATCTTTAAAGTAAGTCACAATGTTTCCGAGCAAGGAAATAGCGTTTCGTTGGTGAGCTCTAGAATTTAAATAAAGAATTGTATCAATCATGGTTCAATGGGCAAGGGTTTCATTGGTTGAAAATATATTAATGTCATTATATTTGAAAATAGTGTGACTTCATTGGTCAGATTAGGATCTAGAGCTATGGACCTAGCTATCTGCAATGTGCTTTGACCCTCCTTCCCCATTCAAGTCCTTCACAAAACAAAGGACTCCTAAACTCTTCTAACTTTTCGTATATAATTTTCCCACGACATCTATCAAAGAGTACTTAAAGTTATACCTCTTTTAATCCACGTGAGGGACATAAAAAACTATCCCATCCGACCGCCGCCGTCGCGGCGTTCATTCTCCCGCTGCGCTCCTACCCTCGCCCACTCGTATATTCTAAGGTAACCACACACTCACTCTTTCACGTTACACCTCGTAAACTGTAAAGGGATCCCCGAAATTTATCTTCTACATCGTTAGAGCGAATAATGTTGCCGACTATTTTATTTAGAGATGTGAGCCAAGCAACGTGTTCGCGAGATTCACGCTTTGAAGTCGCGGTATGGAGACGTGGTTTAATAACGTAATCGAGACTGATACTCCAAGGATTTGGGCTTGTTTACAGTTTGTCGATTCCAATTATGAACTGTTAATGGGATTTTTATTGAGAGGTATGTTAGTGATATCATATCATATCACGTGAGTTGAATTTATTGTTGTTGTGTCTAGAGTTGAGCTTGCTATCATTGTAGTCTACAATATACGAACGAATTGATTTAACTTTTTTGAAAGTCTATTGCAAGTCAACATTATGCAGTCAGGGCTGAACCAGATTCAGAAACGTAAACAAATCATTTTATTGTAGTCACAATGATATCAATAATTGTACGATTTTTCAATAAAAACAATAAAAAACCAAAATTCTCAATGAACAATTAAAAAACTACAAAGTATGTACAGTCAACAAAATAGATAAGTATCCAGGGTCGAAAGATATAATTGTTTTTTTCTTAAAAACCGATCGATGTTTTTGAATGAAAATAAAATTAAATGAAGAAAAATAAACAATTGGTTACATTAATTCAATTTCATTTGAAGATCTACAGTTTCTTAAAAAAACTGCAACTATATCTAACGAGCATGGATACTTATCTATTTTGTTGACTGTACATTGTTACCAATAAATATCACCCGAAAGGTCACATCGAAAACTTTTCACGGATACTTATCACCGGTTAATACGGGGCCGATAAACATGGCGGCACATTACTCCGAATTAAATGAACTGGCAACACTTTCATACTGTTTTACACGTTCAATGTATGAGTGAAATTTTTCAGGGTAAAAATAGAAATTGAAATGAGGTAAGGGTAAAGATAGAGGGAAGTTAGGGATTGACGTGCTAATCTTTTCTCAGGTTCTTGTAAGGATTTGGTCAGATTTAGTCTCTTTTCCGATATTTTTAACGCCTCTGCAATCTAATGAGTGTAAAAAGACTCTTAACGAAGCCAAAAGGCACTTGTTCTCTCCATCATTGCGATATTTTTTTTTGTTCTAGAATCTAGACCATATCTTCTAGTTACGGAGATATTGGTGGTCAAAGTTCTAAATTTTTCATAAGGTTTTATAATGTAAGATTTAATATTAAATTTATCCATCAGCACAATGTTTTGAGTGCGTTACATTGAGTCCTACCGTAAAACGTCATTTTTCAGCCCATAAATAAGTCATTGCCTAGCACTAATTTTTGCGTAAAGTTGAACATTGATATACTAATGGTTGGTCGACGGCTTCATGAAGAGTCTGTTTACACCCTGTATTATTAACACTTTGTTTCAAATTAAAACGCCTGTAATCCCCAAAGAATTGGGCAGAGTAAGTCCTCCCAAATTTCGCTAGTTATGTTGAAGTCTCATGTATTAGGGAGCCTTTGCCATCAACCGGGCTGTTACTGAGAAATACCTATTAGAAAATCCTAATAACACTTTGTCTGACCTGGTAATCGATTTTAGTTAATAATCACTAACAACACTTCAAAAGACATCTCCGTTCATAATCTTTAAGTCAGCATTACCTACTAATCCAAATCTCCAAATCTCCTCATGGCCATCGTACCCTGGTCCCTCGACACAAATATTAATCAGTCATACCTGAACAAGTTCAATTTGTGGGGATCGTAAAATCTCGCTGAAACCCCCGGGTGATGTGTCATACGAATTAGGTGTTTGACACGCCGAGTACTAGGGTAGCAGGGTAACACAGGAGGGGGTGATATTATTTTTATGATTGGGAAGAACATGTTCGAGGGATCCGATTGATTTTAGGTTTTTGGTGTAGTATGCCCAAGGTAAAGATATCTTTTACGAAAAATATGTTTCTACAGATGTTGAAAGGATATTGTTAGGCTCTCTGACTTGATAAGGGTTTTGTTTACCATATGGAAAAATATATTCGCAAACTTTTTCTTCGTTTAAGTGAGCAAAATTTTGGAAATGTACGACATTTAGAATATCGTATAGGGTGTCTGTAGCTGAAGCGATTTAGTTAAAGCAACTAGCGACAGCATGTTATGAAATAAAAAAGAAGCTAGCATACTAGCTGAGACTTCTTTGATAAATAATCAAAACTAACTAAGCATAAAGGCAAAGTAACATATTAGAATATCATTAACAAAACGCACACGCTCTGCAACCCCTTGAACAACTTAACAAATCTAAGAGCATACGAGCATACTATTATAATTACGTGAGAACAGTAATGAGTTTGTTTGAGGCATATCGCGACGCTTTGTGGGCTCGCACCGACGCGCGGCGCTAGTACTAGTGACAAAGAATAGAAAGCTGTATAGAAAGTCAACTCTGAACAACGAGCGAGGAAAGGCACACGCACACGTTGATGCGACGTATGGCGATCTGAAACAAATTTTCAACACTAGTGCTCGCGGAGTTTGTGGATAAATATTAACAACCAAATCGTACAACAACAATAGTACAGGTTTTAGGTTGCCGAGATAGATAAGTAATCATCCATAACGCGCAGAGAGACGCCCGAAAATTCGATAAGAGGTCTAACTAAGGCGAAGTTTGTTATTCAAGAAATGGGCTTTGGAGGTCAGATAGGCAGTCCGTCCAAGTAAAACACTGGTATTCAAAATCATCCTGTTATACAGGAAGCCAACCCCAACATAGTTGGAAAAGGTTATGTAGATTGATAGTGAACTCGCACACACATGCATGTGTGCGTGAGTAGTCCCACATTGCAAGAAGCCGGCCTTCTGAATCTATCTATTCTGTGGTAAAAGCCAGTGAGATCTCATTTATAACTAAATTAGTTCTTGCAACGTACGCGATTATATAGTGGCGCTACTTTAACGAGTGCTGTGCTGAGGGTAGATTTAAATAGTGTTACTGGAAATGGTATTTTTTGTTGCGTAAATATTATAGTATTGTGAGCTATAGCAATGATATTTGGCCACCAAAATAAATAGGCCACCATAAGGAAGTAATCATCAATTATTCAGCAGTGGTACTGGTTTATTAATATTTCAACGAGGTGGTCTATTGAAGTAAATGCCTTAAGGCTAAATGCCGTGATATAAAACTGAGTTTCGAAAAGACAAGTCAGCATGACTTGCCTTTGAAACTCGGTTGTAGTATTGTTACTATTTTTATACAACCTTTCCCCTCACCGCCAACACCAAAATTAAATCCTCTTTCACAAAAATTGCAAGAAAATCAAACTCCCGAACCGAAACTCGATCCTGAAGTATTAAAAATTAAAACCTAGTCAAAAGTTTCCGATAAACTTTCCGATATTATATCGTATATAAATAAAGGATATTTTTCCAAAGTTTTCTGTGAGCTCGATACCCAGGGTAAGAAAGGGGGAGTTGTGCCTGGAGGGGAGAAGGGGAGGGAGGTACAGGAGTGTACATTGAGGAAACAAAACGGATCAGCTTGTATCTAGCCCTCACAGAGACGAGGGAGCTCGAATGGACGCAGATGCAGATTACCTAGATACGGTGGATGAATTTTATTCTAAATTTTGTATGGGACGGTGAGCAGAGAAAATTCGTAGAATATGGCGCATAAAATTATGCATAGCTGGAACATGAAAGGTAACCAGAAGGTTCAAGCAAATTATACAGTCACGTAAATAGAATAATAGAAAATAGAATAATACAAAATAAAATAATACCAAGTTATTCAAATTATTAACGTTACTCGTGTGTAGAAAAAAACATTACTTGATCTGCTTATTTAAATTCTTATTCATTCTTTATTCAGTCAAAGATGACAATTCTGTAAACCAGTCTTACCAAGGGGTATCGCATTACCCAGTAAATAAATAGTAATAATACAAGTCTATTATTCAAATTCAAATTCAAATATTTTATTTCAGATAAACAAAATATGATAATATTATATGGTCCATCTATAAAACCAAGGCATCTTTTCATACAGAGTACACATAAATATTGGCCAAGTCTGTATACGGCGGATTGGCGATTTTAGAACTTATCTCTGTTAAAAATACTTAATACTAGCTTATGCCCGCGGTGTCGCCCGCGTGGTTTACGTTAATTGTCCCCCGGGAACATACTATCGGGATAAAAAGTATTTTATGTGTTAATGCAGGTTATAAACTATCTGTGTTCCAAATTTCATCCAAATCCGTTTTGTAGTTTTTGCGTGAAAGAGTAACAAACATCCATACATACAAACTTTCGCCTTTATAATATTATATAGTAAGGATTTTCCATGTAAATTGTCTACCACTATTGACATTAACAAAAATAGAGATTGACACATTTTAGAGATCGCTATTTCATCTTATTTTATTCGCAAATCTTACAATAAGATCAAAATGAAAATAACACCCAATATAAGTCCACATCCAGCATCTGTATCTCCGTGTCCGGGTGGCTTGAACCGGCACAGACGATATGAGCACCTTATTTTTCGCACATTACACTTTGAAATTGTTTGAAATATGTTATAGCCGTCATCGCGCGAACAAACTTGTTTAAACACTAACACGACTGCTGTTTTCTTTACGTAAACATGTTTTAAAACATTTTAAACTATGCGTTCTGGGGTAGACATGTGAGTTTGTTTTTTTTCTGTTGGTTTCGTGGCTAGTTTGATGTGTTTTGTGTTGGTTTTTTTGTGTAATTTCTTTGTTGAGAACTGCACATAATTGTTGCACATTATTTAAAATTAATGAAAAAAGAACAAAAACTATTTGTAGAAACTTAAAAATAGAGTGTAAAAATTCGCATTTTTTTCTGTTTTCTGATCTAATACCTTTGTATGAGATCTGAAACCAAAACAAAAGCGATTTTTTATAATTATTGAATCATCAATCTTGTTTAGAAAAGTCTAAAAAAGATTGATGATTCAATAATTATAGGTTATTATGGGTACTCGACTCAGTACACTTTAGAACTGAAGTACAAACAAGTTCACGAATTTAATAACAGACTCCAAAATTCTAAATCAATTTCGTCTTCCAATTAAAATTAACAATACCGTTCCCAACCGCACGTCGCGCTGAATCGGTCAAAAAGTCGTTCATTCACTCAATATCGCGTTGGTGTAAATTTAGTTCATTCAATTTTGAATGCATTTCAAACGGACACCAAACCGTTCACGTTCAATACTGATTAGTTTCAAATACGTTTTATTGAAATTATATTGCGCCGTAGAATTAGGGAGTACGGTATTATGTTCAAAAGCCCTCATCGGCTTACATTTGAACGTTATAGAGGAGTGAATAGTTTCATTTGCTGTACCGGTATATTTTAATTGATGTTTTGGAACCACTTTTGATATTACTTTAACGTTTTGGGGAATAATACTTTGTGAATATGTAGTAACGAGAAAGTTCAAACTGCAAGTAAATTATATTTTAAACGACTAGTCGTCCTTGTAAGTCGAATATAAACGAAAGGTTACTGAAAATGAACTTCAATACATAATAAAACCCCACATAATGTTAAACTACTCGGTTTATCTTTAATAATGCACCGCCAACGAGCACATTACAAATTTATTTACTGGAAGACAACAGTCTACGTAATTTCGTAGCACGCTACGAAAGCGCTACGAAAGTGCTACGATACATCTACGTCGTTGATCGCTACGCGCACGAAGGTTTGAAATAATTTAATGAATTGAACAAGTTGTGAGACAGAATAAACTTTTATCATTTTCTTTGATAAAAATAAAAAGTGAAAGGAAACAATGACAAAGCGATCAGACAATAAACAAATACATAAAAGAGTTAACACGGGATTCCGATGAATTCTCAATAAAGTAAAAAAAAAAATCCATAGTCTGAATATTTGAGTAACAAAGATCTGGGGGATCACTAGACAGACTCGGTGGCACATGTTAAAGGTTCGTATGTGGGCTGAGTCATAGACGGTAGCGGGGATGATTCTTAATGACAATTTTTTTTTTTTTTTTTTTTATAAATCGTTGCCCCACACTAGGAATTGCTCCTGTATCGTGAGTGTGTTCACGAACATTTAAACTCACATACACAAACAGCAAATATTAAAATTATTTTACTTCTTTAATAATTTAGATTACTTGGTAAATAATTTATTTATTGGAATCATGATTGAAATTTTGAATGCTTTATTTGCATTAATTGTAGTGATTGTGGTTAACCGGGATTTTCTGTGGTATATATATTTATTTACTAGATTTAAAGGTCAAATCATTAGGGCTATTTATAATACCTGTACCCGTAGCCTGTCAAACTCTTTCCAAAGTTTAGGGACCCCAAGGCTAAATCCAATGAAGCACATCATCATAGTTTATGTAGTACTATTTTTAAATTTAATATTTTTAGAGAACGTTTTTTTTAAAAATTATGCTGCATATTATTTTTAACTAAACATTTTTGTGCGCCTTACCTAAATAGCAAAACATGTAGTTACTTTGTAATTTATTTATAAGACCCATATAATGTATATGTTTACTCATGTATTTACAAAATAAATACATTATTTTGTCTTTGAATAAAAAGGCTTTTGACTTTTTTTCTACCCTCTAACCTCTTATACCTCCGAACCATCAAAGTTTTAAGAGTGTCATTTTATTAAGTCCTCGCACAGATCGAGATCGGATCGAGAGCTGACATGTGTCGGCGACGTGTCGGCATTCCTCTCACGACTCCCTCTAACGTCCCTCTTTTAAAGAACAATGCTTTGGAGAGTACTCCGCCTTCTTATCTGAGGTTGAGTGTTTTGAGTTCGAGTGGTTAATTATTTTCGTCCTTTTTTTTCGTTTTGAGCAAATGGTATTTGTAGGGATTTATGTTATTAAGCAATAGTGTTGTCTTGTTTTCAGGGAATTTTGAGAACAGTGATTTTATCTTTTACATAACTGCACTCTATAAGATGATGTAAACTCTTCAATGTATTAAATATCTAGATTATACAATATTGTGTGTTCATTATTAAAAATCCATCACCTTCATCCACCACACAAGGTAGTTTAACACAAAACAAAAGAAAAAAATAATGAACTACCTCTTAAAACAATTTCAACAAACCTTTAAAATTTTATTTAAAAAAATCAATGTTCACGTGAGGCGTTTATCGCCACTCGCATGCATCCGGCAGATTGAGGGTTAAGATTCGCTCGTTTGTATTCAGCGCGCGCCTCCGAACGCGAGGTAACCCGCCCGTGCCGGCCCGGTAAAAGTTTCCATCGCAGCCCGCGGACGGGTCCTAAATACCGGGAGATTCTATTAGCGTATCGATGTTTTATGGCCGAATGAGGGTTCTGATATTCGACGGCGACGTAAAATTATAATTTATGGGTGAAAACGGATTTTTTTATTTTAATAAAAAAAATGTCCGTTTGTCGGCTGTGGGTTATTGGGGGATATGGGATTTTATCGTTCTTTTGTCTTTGGGTTTCAGTTATTGGTGTCGTAGACTGATATGTAGCTTAAATTATGCTATCTTATGTATATTATTTCCTTTAGATGCGATTGCATATTTATATTTGCAATCAAAATACACCAACAAAAGCTGCAACAACCAAAACAAAAATCTAAACTCACCATTTAAAATTTAGAGAAAACGCTCACGAAATCCACGAAAATTATGTTAAAGAAATCATTACACTTTCATACACATAGCACACACAGAACAGCACCCAAGTTTGTTCTCAACATGGCAAATAAAGAGAACTTTTTACATCAAAACTTTATTTCGCGTTCCCCCGCGCTGATTCGTACGTGAGACCGACTATATTTTGTGCTGATTACTGTGTCTTGGAAGTATATGAACTTTTTGCCTCGAAGAGGATTTTTTTTCTCCCCCGTTTTGAGACGACTTGGTTGCATTTCTGTTTGGCATCGTCATTTTAAAAAGCGGTTTACGATTTTTGTTGTTCCATTCTTGTTTTGATGTTTACGTTGAGCTTTGAATGTTTGGTGTTGTGTTTTGATTATCGTTTTTATGGTATGTTTAAATAAGACAGAATACCTCTGGCTAATTGGCGAGAAGAAGCACACCATCGTGAGAAGTGGAAGGAATGGGGGAGGCCTTTGCTCAGGAGTGGGACATAATGGGCTAACTAAAAAAAAAAACCTCTGGCTTGGATAAGCTTCATAGAGCTTGACATGTATAATTAGTATATGTAGTTAAACTAGATAGGTCTCAAGCATGATACAAAGTTCGCCGCCTATTACCGTAATGGCATTATGGTTGCAATTAGCGGAAACAGATTATATCAAAACCTTTACAAAAGAAGTACAGTCAAGAGTACTAAACTACTTATGTGTATTTGTATACGTGTAGCAACTATTAATAGTGCGTTTTCTACTAAGGAACGTATTTTGATAATTCGTTATTCCACAAGTAAACGTTGCTAAATGTAAACATATTAGTTTTCTAGACTGAACACGTGTGCTTCTGCACTTGTAGAGATACCACACACTAAATAATGGAAAATCTATCCTACCTACCTATTAATAACACACAGTCTTCAGCCGATCCTTACGTACGCTAAACTGAGTTTTTCTCTACATGAGCAGTAGGTATGCACTCGGTTAATGAGGTGCAAGAAACTCGATATGCCGTATAATACGTTCGACTTGTTTAGACTCGGCGCCTTCACAAGACCGTCGAGTGTTTGTTTAAAACGACGGGTTTCTTACGTGCTAAAGGATTGTTTTGGTGGTAATTGTTTGTTTGTAAGAATATTCAGGTAATCCTTTAGCTTATTTCATCGTCCACCTAGCCTTTTCTCAATTACATTGAGGACGGCGTCCAGTCTAGCCAGATGCAGCTGAATCTATTTGACCTCCACAACTCAACTACTGGGTAGCATGCCTCTTGGTAAGACTGATTATCAGACTTTAAAAGGCTTCTTTTTACTTCTCTTTGTACTTAGTTACAGGAATATACATGTATCTATGGTTATATATAGAAATAAGCAAAAGATAGGTGAGCCATTAAGTACACTGCAAAACATCATAATCTAGACTCTAGAAAGAATCATAAAGCAAAATATGGCTAAAGAAAATCTAAATCATAATAGCAAATTAATTTAGCATTAGTTTCAAGTATGAATCAGATATAAGTTATACAAATGGAAGCCAAAAACTTAAAGCCTGGCTGATGAAACCTAAATTAATTTCGACGCCACAAAAAGCGTTTTATCTAAAAATTTAATTAGTCGCTTTTGAAGGCCCAGCGTCATATTGTGGCGATATTAAAATGTTCACGGCAATATTAGATATATATTTCTATTCTTAGTCATACTTATGAGAAGAAATTATAGTAACTTTATATCTTATTCATATTACCCAGTACTAACTGGTTTGTGGAGGTCAGATAGGCAGTCGCTCCATGTAAAATACTGGTATTCAGCTGCATCCGGTTAGAGTGGAAGCTAACCCCAACATAGCTGGGAAAAAGCTAGGCAGATGATAATGATATCTTATTCACAACAAGCAATATTTTTCAGTGGGCTATGAAGACTCCTGTATCGTGTACCAACTGCTTACAAGTTGCAAGACTTTAAGACGTTTAAAACCTCTCAGACTGTGAAGGTTGATGAAAGACGGATTGAAAAAAATCATAGCATTTGATTGCATTAAGCTCACAAAAATACCACCAGTAGAACTTATTTATCAAAAAACCTGAAAACTGCATACAACGTCATAGAATTTCAATGGACTGTCCACTTTTCTCATAGTAAGGAGGCCTGTATTCCAGAAGAAATTCATTCCTGAATGAATGAATGAATTTCAAAAGATTCACAATGACTTCTGATAAAAACACTATAGGCTGATTATGATTACACATTATCAGCTGATTACAATAACAAACCCCTTTATCTTTCTAATCTCCCAATCAGATCACCGAACCGACACACAATAGGTCTAAACTACAGTTGATATTACTGATGCACTAACAAAGCATTTTCGGGTTTCACTCGGCATCAGTGGGCCATTGTGTAAAAGTCGTATTGCTAATGGATTAGCAGTGGTGACCATCGCACAAAAGATGTAGTGCATCTAGATGGAGCGACACATAAATTGGACAAAATTGATGTTCTGTGGTCGGTTTCCAGTTTTACATTGTCCGATATGTCACGGTAAGATTGATGGTTTTTTTACGTGGGTGTCGGTGTTTGGTAAGTTTTGTGTGAGACGTGAATTTTGTGGTTATTTTGACAGTATACAGCTCTGCAAGGATCTTTTGGCGTGTGTTTGTGAAATCATCTGTGGAACTTGTATTGAAAAAAAAAACAAGATGTCAAGTTAGTTCCAATTAAGGCCACGCGTTAAACTACTAATGATTTATTAAAATATGTAAAATGTCACTCCAAGTTCTGTCCAGCGGTCTCAAGAAAAATCAAAGAATATTTCGTAAGAGGAAATAATTAGATAATTATGTTCTGATAGATTGAAAAGCTAATTAGTTGTTAATTACATTATTGGCTTCCATTTTTTCGTGATTAAATTATTAAAAAACTCCGGTTGATATTTTTCTCTGTCGGAGCTTCACTTTTCAATAATCAAGTAGCAAACTCGCACAAACTGCTGATATAGTGCCAATTGTGAGAGACTTTTCCCCAATTATTCTCAAAATAATTATTCTTGGTACTGCTACAAAGTACCGCTTCCAGCATATTCGGTGACATCCATGTAATCATTATACACATATCCTACATCATTAGTGAAAAGCACTTCGTATATTGTCGTGTCGGCGACCAATACGGCTTAATAGCTCCATTTTATTTTCGCCTTTTAATGAGCACTTAAACAAAAAGCTTTAAAATAGGCAATGTTTTATGTTTGGCCCTTATTATTGATGATGGGCGGTTTAAATATGAGGTGGACCGCAGATCCGTGTAAATTTATCTGTAATTTACAAACGGTAATGGTTGTTATTCGCTGATTGTGTATGGTTGTGCTGTGGTTAGACTGAAAATGGATCACCACGTAATTTCTGTGGTGTTACAGGAGATGAGTCGTAAATTAGGTTGTGGTTGTCAGAGCGCAGTCTGTATTAAATCTTTGATATTTTGCTGTGTCCGGATTGAATCATCGATAACTGGTAAGCACTATTTTAACGCTACTTTGACAGTACAATTTTCAGATCACAAGTCTCGTTCATACTGCATTTGTCAATGACGCTGGCGTGTCCTACCGTCCTACCGTCTCACCATACAATTTCAAACTGATCATACCCTTAAGAACAAAGTCTACCAACAGTTACCTAATGCTGCTTATTTTTCTTAATTTTGTATGCACGTCATGTCTCTGCGACAAATAAATACTTTTTTCTTCCTTTCTTTTTTTTCTTAATGGTTATTAAAGAGAAGAGACAATGTCAATGTTGAACTTACTATTGATCGCTGCCCTTGTTAAATCCTACTGTCGTTTTATCATTTAACAAACCTCGTTGCAGTTTTCTTGAGGTATACAGGGTGTAAACGGACTCTTCACGAAGCCGTCAACCAAGCATTATGTACATCAAACTAAGTATCTTTACGAAAAATGATTGCTGAGAAACGACCTTTTTTTTTGGGGTGAAAAATCACGTTGTACGGTTGGAGTCAATGTAACGCATTCAAAACATTGTGCTGATAGATGGATTTAATAGTACGGGGAGCGTAAAGGTGTCTTATGTAACAAAAATACATTAAAAACTTGTATTTAAAAAAAAACTTGTGATAAAGTTGAAACTTCCACCCCCAATATCTCCGTAACTAGAAGGCTCCCAGGTATGTTCTAGAACAATACAAATATCGCAATGACGGGGAAAACAAATGCCTTTCGGCTTCGTTAAGAGTCTTTTTACACCCTTTATTTGCGTAACAGCACCTACGTTATTAGTTTTTCAAAGACATTTTCTGGCAACATATTGTGGCCCAAATAAAGTAGGAAGTAACATGTCAAGTAAGAACAACTTAGAAACGAAGACGAACGGAATCCCTTCAGAGCGAAAGTTAAAATTACATTAATTGAATTTCAGTGTTCTTGCGATGCTGTTTCATTACTCAGTGATTTATGACAGCTGTCTAAACTTTACTAATTAACGCAATTCATATTATAGTTTTTCACAATACAAATTAAGCTTTTTTGAGTTTTGTTATGTGGGTGTTTGCAATTTAAGTTTAGTACGTGAAACGTTAGTTTTAATGTAAGTGCCTATTTTTAGACGTCTACGCAGTTCGTCAATTTTTTTTGAGAATACTTATGTACGGTGGACTGGATCAAAGGGTACCTCAGTTGGGAACGTAGGTGCTTTCAAGGGGTGTACCCACATCGCGAAGCTGACTATACAATACATTTAGACAGCATGCTTTTCAACTAAATCGACAATGTTTTCATTGCATGTCATGAAGTTTGGCGGGTAATAATCCTGCTGTCAACAGAGAACAGGACAAGCCCTGTATCTTATGAAACTTGTTAAGATTTAGCCAAGTAAATGGAGCCATGGATACTATAAACATAATTCCCACTCTGACTGACACTTTAGCTGGTCTCAACTTGACTACAACTACAGATTGACAAATCTGATCAAAAGACGTTTTCTACGTTTTTAATATAAAGAACAATATTCTCTCGACTCCAATGTTATTATAAAATATAACAACGTTTAATTTGTTTTTCTCGGAGCCCGGAGGTCAAAACTTAAGTAGGTACTTAGCCATTGTAAGGCCACGTCACATTGTGGAATGTTTTTATTGAAATAACTAACTCTAGGTAAAATATAACGATTTATATAAGACTCTCCTTGGACTCTCCTTGTCTACGATTATTTTTTTAAGTCACTGTTTCGTTCTTTACCCAGAGGACTATAGTAGAAACTATTAGTTAAAAACGTGGGGTGATATATCTAGGTTCACTGTTTAAGTAATACCTACTCAATAAATATCAAAATGTTTTATATAAGTTAGTTCGCACAGCACTGATGCTAATAACATGCCCTCATATTCACTCGGCTGAAACTCACAATGTTATTTCTAAAACGGGGTTCCGCGAATGCCTGTGTACTTTATGTTACCTAAAGTTTCGCTTCATAATAAGAAAGTGAGCAACACATACAGAAATACGTTACAAACGCAAAAGAGATAATGTGTAGGCAGCCAAAATTTGTCTTATATACACGTCACAATTAGTTGACGAACAAAAGTCCCTGAGAAGTTGCCCCGCTCTGCCAGCCTCTTAATTGGCAAAAGTTTCTTGTCGACGAAAAACTGGGGGAGAGCGCCTCTGAATGAACGGATGAACGAGTGAGCGATCACAGGAGCGGGAGACGCCGAGAGGTGTAATTAGTCAAAAATTCCCGCGAGGTATCCGTGCTAGCAGCCAGTGTAGGAATAGTAGTTAATGTGTTTCGCTTCCAAGCAAATTACGTTTCTTTGAGATTACTGCGAGTGTCAGACTAAATTACTTGAACAAAGTAAACGTAGTTGGCACCTAAGTAACTTTGAATTTGAAAAGCAAAAATTCGTACCACAAAGTCACACACACATACTGACAATTGACAAGGGAAAAAAGCAATTGAGAATGTGTAAAGAATGTAGGGCGCTCGGGTACCTATATAAATTCACCTGATCAAACATAACGATCCCGCAGAAAGTACATCCAAGACTGTTTACTATTTATTGGCAAGTCTTTGAAGAGGGCCGTAATAATCAAAGTTCAAAGTGACTATTACACTCAATCGTTAGAACCCAGTAATGGAAAAAATATTCAGGTCAACACACCAGTAAATTATGAAATACTCAACAGTCAAAGAAGAAGTTCGTACATAACATCGTAATATGTAGCACAAAAACAAATATTAGTACACTCCCTCATGGTTACGATCAAAAAGTTAATGAGGTTTTTTATTGCTACACAAGTATAAAAACTCGCGAACATTATGACGAGCAGTCGTCACGTAATAAAAGAGGAACGGTACAAAATATGCTCAGAAAAATGAGCGTCACAGCGGGACAGAAAGACGTACAGTTGCTCTCATTAGCCTCTAATTACAGGGGTCCGAACGCCGCCGACCGCCGACGGAAATTCAAATTTAAATTTCGTACGTTCTACTCTTGCAAATTGCGATTTTTCACCAATAAAAAAACGGGAAAACCGAATCGAAATTTTAAACGGTTATTGTTTCCTTTTTATGTTAATGACTCGTATTGAAATTTTGTAACGGATGTTCGGGAATCGGCATCGGTCGTTTAACTCCGGGAACGGTCGGCAAGATTGAGTTCCCAACGTTTTTATTGTTGTTACTCGCTTTGTTCGCGTAACGGCCCTTAATTGTTTCTCTTTTTGGAGAACACTTCCCTATAAAGTGAAGGCTCCTTTCGAAGAGATAGTACAATATAAATTTTCTCATCAACTCCCAGGCTCTTTTAATAAAAATATAATAATCTCCCTCTACGGAACACTTCATTAAGGCGCTCAAAGAGGCTCGGCGGCGATTATCAGTCCCGATAGCGTTTAGCATGGCAGCACCATATTATATTAAAATATTTTTTTACTGGCAAACTCATCTTTGACCGCGAGCGGTGGGTGAGGCCCTCCCCTACTTTTCATAATTATCACTCCCCCCTGTCATCGCACCGGTTGAAATCGCGTATCTTTAATTTCGCCCGTCGCGTCAGCCCCGAAAATTCCTTGCATTCGTAAGAATTAAAGCCGGCGATAAAGGCAGCGCTGTTACTTCTTATTAGCGACGACACTAATAACCGTTCTCGCTGTCCTCGCGTGACACTTTTATACTATACAAATTAGAAAGCAAAAACGTCCGAGTGGTTTTCTGCGGCAATCCGTATAACAAAAGGGATCGGGAATTCGCGAGGATGACTTTGGATAAAGCGGGCTATTCGTGGGCCGTTTGAAAGAAGCTAGGCGTCGAGCATAGACGCTTACCGGGGCATGAGCAGGCTGGCGAGCTCGGCGGGCGCGGGAACATTAAAACGTTCCGTGCGCTCGCCCGTGCCTTCATGCGTGATGCGACGCACCGGACCATCATTTAAAACTGACTTTTGTTTATAAACGTTACGATGTCTCTTTTTATTTCGTACGGTTTTTATTGTGTGCCTGTGCCGCACACGCCGCGTGTCGTTTACGTAAATCAGACGTGCCATTAAAAATAATGGTGCGAAATGTAATGGATGTAAAATTTCAGCGTTATGGTGGTGTTGGGGTGTTCATTGCGTATTATGTATTAAAGTGACATGTGTTTACGAGCCGCAATTATTGTTAACTTTCAATTATTGTCAGTTCGATTGTTTGACAGTTGTTTCGCGACTGTGTCCGACTGTTCGAGGTTTATTTGTGGGTTTATGGAATGGTTGTAAATGTGCTGAACATTTCAGATTAATGTGAAGTTAATTTTACTGATATTTTGTTGTTAATCGGTATTATTTGTCAAGCGTTATCAACATTTCAAATAATGACAGTTAATTGATATTAGACCACGATCAATGCCTGAATAAATGTTTATTTTATGTTAGCAGATGAAAAATTACCAAAATAAAGAAGTTCTTTTTTCAAATCACAAATCAAAGTAAAATGCTTACCCCGATTTCTAAGCCGGTAAAGGTAAGTAGAAAATCGAGCGATCTCCTTCAACTGTCATTGAACTACATTCACAATAACTTATCCTGTTGGGATCAGGGGATAAGCAGATAAGAAGCTTTGTGTACTGTTTTGTTGTTCGGTCTTTGTAGGTAGGAAGGTAGTTACATGTCGCGACTGTGATCGACGGAAATGTGTAGTAAGTATTAACCTGACGACAGATGATCCAGGGTAAAAAACATAACATAACATAACATCACGCCCGTAATTCCCATAGGGTTAGGCAGAGGTGTTCCTAATAGTACATCCACATTTCGCCAGTTATGTTTAAGTCCCATGTAATAGGGGGTGAGCCTATTGCCATCAACTGGGCACAAATCCAGACTCCGTGGCTGCTACTGAGAAATTCCTGGTGGAAAAACCCATAGCACTTTGCCCGACCTGGGAATCGAACCCAGGACCTCATGCTCAGCAATCACGCTTGCAACCACTCGACCAACGAGGCAGTCTAAAAAAGACACGGTAAAAAACATATCTGTAGGTAAAATTTACGTTCGTTAATTAAAATACAAGTTTATTTTATTTTATTTTTTGTATTTCACCTCATACTAATGAAAGATTAAATTTGTTGTTTTGTAACTAGATTTTTGATAAAAAACATGGTGCACTACTTTGAGATTTTCAATAATTATGTAATTTTTAGGGTTCCGAAGTCAACAAGGAACCCTTATAGTTCCGCCATGTCCGTCCGTCTATCCGCAGCTTAGCTCGAAGACTCTTAGTACTAGAAAGCTTAATTTGGTATGAATTTACAGATTAGTTACGCCGACAAAGTGGTAAAATAAAATCTCGAAAAGTATTTTTTTAAGGGTATCTCCTGTACACGTAAAGTGGAATGTTTTTTTTTTCTCGCGTTCCCCTTAGTGTACAATGTCGTTTAATAGGTCTTTAAAATATTGCGAGTTTGTTGAAATAATTTGTCGATTAAGGGATTCGTTTGTGAAATAATAAGCTTTGAAGTGCTAATTTTCGTTAGACTCAAGGTTTCCCTCCCATCTACCAACTAAACGGTTGTGGTTGGGTGTACTAAAAAATTCACGGTAGTAGTATATATAACGAAATTAAAAAGAAAACTAAAACAACTCAGTAGGCTTTACAAGTTTACGAGTAATAGTCGACCAAGCTAATATTTTCCTGTGGGAAACTATGTTATGGGCAACTACGGAACCCTACATAGAGCGGCACCCGACACGTACTTGGCCGTTTTTTTACTGTTTCACATGATACTTGGTGCTATTGTAGCCTAGCGCATTTCATTACAGATAAACAAATAAAAGAATGAAATTATTGAACTTCAAGCTGAAAAAAAATTCTTTCAGAACCTAGTCAATCTAGTATTCACGTCTAGTAGTCTATAAGCCTCCTCTAATCAAATGAAACTCTCATCTTTTCCAAACATCATACACTCATAAAATCTCCAAGAAATATGCTCAGAGCTTCTTATTTAGTAAAATGAGTGTCCGTATATCGTAATTCCGGGCATGATTTCAGTGCCCCCCTCCCCCCGGGAGCGAATTAGTGAACCAACGTGACCTAACTGAAGATTTTTTGTCGTGATGAAATATTGTGCTGCGTTCTAGCGGGTGAATTTTCGCGAGTGATCAGGTTTGACGTCGTTGGTATTCACATATATTCTGTATTAGAGGACTAGTATAGATTCAGTGAAACTGGTAAAGGCAAATTATACACGCAGCTTCGTTTACGGACACTGTCATTTTTAGCTACTGAAAATGTGCTCAGAGCACTGTTCGGTTTCAACGGTTTCTTAAACCAATCCGCAATTTGGAAGTAAAAGTTTAAGCGATCTTTTAGTTAGACGTAATTTACGGACTAGTATAGTCAGTCAAAAAATGACACCGCAACTGTCTACATATTGATCTAAAGATTAGATAAACAATAGTGTATGGAAAAATACCTTCAAATCGTATGCATTTAACCCTTTCATAAGTGCGTGTGTGTGTTTAAGTGTATTAAATTCTCTTTACATTCCAGCGAATAATTATATCAAAGCAACTAAACTAAATGTAATGATCTAAACGAAGCACGATGCAAGGCGGCTCGTGTATCCCCGGCCTTATTTACTTTCTCAAGAGGCTTGTTTTTACAATGGCCCAAGTTGAATGTTATCGACTTTTTGACTTCTAACGACTATTTTATACAACAATATGATAATTAAGGAAGCTTTGTTGCTTTTAAATGTTCTGTGACGAGATATTGTAGAGGTAATGTCGAGTTTCAAATTATAAAGTACGCTTTATCTATTTGGGGTTGTGCTTTTGTTGCGTTTCGATGATGTACTGGTGGAGGGTTAAAGGACTTATTTGGTGGTTCTTAGTTATTTGTCTAAGAAACGATACCGTGGTAAGTCGGTAAGTAATCAGTGGTCCGAAAGTCTGACAACCAGTTTTACCAAAGGGTATCGTATTACCCAGTACTAATTGGGTTGCGGAGGTCAGATAGGCTCGCTCCATGTAAAACACTGGTATTCAGCTGCATCCAGTTAGACTGGAAGCTGACCCCAACATAGTTGGGAAAAGGCAAGGCAAATGATGATGTTGATGACAGTGGTAAGCTAGGCTTTTCTTTGATGGATTCTTATGATGCTATACCAAATTATTCTGTTTCTATAATCTTAGTATAGGTTATTGTTGATGATGATGGTATCTAGCCGATTTCGGCTGCATTTGATGACTTTAATGTACTCTCATGTGACTGGGATCGGGCGCATTTTGTAAATTATAAGTTTCGTATTCACCATTTCATGACTCGGGAGAAAAATGGGTGTCAGAAATGGACTGTAAAATGGAGTGTAAAATATATATTTTATATTTAACAACAACCTACAGCATTATACAGGCTGATACACAAACATTATGCGTCATAGTAGTAATGATGCAGCGACGATGACACATCGAGTCCGGGAGACGCGTCACCCGAGTTCAGTCTGCTACAGATCATTATCTATGTACTGCATAGTCACACGCTAGTTTATATTGTTAGGTAGAGAGTTTGTTATTGTGTATCTTTAGTCCATGGAAGGGTTAGACATCAGACCGTATGGCGAAAGTTCGTGAGTAACCCACAGAACCGAGTCACATAAAAGTCATAGTTTAAGTAGTAAATTTTATATTTAAGAAACCGTTTAAATAAATCTGTAATTCTGTGGAATATGTCATACTTGCGAAAGATCTTTGAAAATGCACTATTTTTACTTCATCTGTATTTTCAATTTAATAAGGTATGAACAAAAGTTTCGAATGTTGTTGCAGACGTTGTATCAAATAAAAATCATTTATTTGCGTAAATAAGGTAAGGGATCTTAAAGATAAAGTATATAAATCTCTTATTCAGCCATTCACGTCGGCGTGCAAATGTTACATAATTATTTAATGTCTAAGAAAAATTTATAAATCTGAATCATGCATGCAGTTTGTAAATTGTATCAAATCGATTCTTATTTGGTAACAATTTATCATTACTACATAGTATAAAGTCGCTTCCCGCTGTCTATCCCTATATATGCTTAGATCGTTAAAACTACGCAACGGATTTTGATGCGGGTTCTTTTAATAGATAGAGTGATTCAAGAGGAAGGTTTATATCTACATTGCACCCATGCGAAGCCGGGGCGCGTCGCTAGTTTTTTATAACATGACATCATACCACAATGCAGGACTTGCAACTTATAATCTGGGACGTCAAACACACAATAAAAGCATTCATGAATTAATATTTTTGTAAGGATACGCTTAAATTAAAAAAAATGGGAATGACGTTATAGTGTTTGAAATTTTATTATACAATTTTATACACAATAATTATAACTGTTGTTCGATGTGATAAATAAGTTACATTTTATAAACGTTACAGTTTATTCAGCTTAAGCGACAGAAACCCAGCACTTAACCGTTACACCCAAAGCTGGTCTCCAAGATATCACTCTCCAACTTGAAAGAGATACCCTCAAAGCTACCGACGACCGTCCGTCAAAGATCATTAGTTACGGTCCGTTATTAATTACCGCTGCACACGTCATGTGCGGTATAGCGGTCTCGAATGGACCAATGACGGAGCGCTATAACTAGGGTTACCATCCATCTGAATTTGTCACAAATTTTCGGCTTTTTGGGCGCCTCATCCGGATTTCACGCGGCCATGTGAAGTGGCAAGGCCTGGACTTGTATATAATATACTACTTTGAAACATGAAAAAGTAAATAGGCAAAACAAGAAAGAGTAAGAGGAGGTACAGTTTATAAGTAGTAGATAGAATGGTGGTGGTAATCACCAAAAATACCCATATGATAAAAAAACATTCTTTTATTGACAGAAAACTTCACTATTGACAAGTGTCAAAGGATTCGTGGATAGTGTATTATGATTAAACAATAAACTTTACACGGGAGAAGTCGTAGGTAGAAATTGTTCTAATCAGATTAGGGGATTTTTCGATCGACAAAAAGGTGGCTACTGAAAAGGAATCATCAAAATGTTGTGATATTTATGATTAATGTTCGGACCGGTTATTTTGTCAGGACCTTTCACTTTGCTACATGGTAACCCTAGTATGACGATATCGGATAGACCTGTGGCCGTGTGACCGAAGGATATTTTAAGTTATACCTCTCCTAGTGGTGTAAGGAGAGATTTGATGGAGTGACGATAGGTGCTACACATTTCATCGTTAACGTCAACCTGGGTCAACCTGGAACGTGAGAAGATTGCGTATCTATAGGAGTACATATAGGTTGGATACCTATCTATACTAGTCTATATCTATATCTATTCTTCTAGACTAATATTATAAAGAGGAAATATTAGTGTTTTTGTACTTTTGTATGTAAGGAATGAACTTAAAAACTACTGGACCGATTTGAAAAATTCTTTCAACAATGGATAGTTACATTATCAGCGAGTAACATAGGCTATATTTTATCCCTGTACTCCAAGGAGAACGGGAACTACGCGGGTGAAACCGCGTGACGTCCGCTAGTTTTTAAAATAAACAGAGCAACAACACTGTAGCTCTATTTTGTGATTTTATTTACCTTCTTCTTTAAAATAACAACATTCTAATTTTTTTTTTTAAAGTCTAACAGTCAACCCGCTCCGGTCTAGAGGCATGAAATGACTTCAAAGTGTTAAAATAAGAAGTAAACGCTTTTTGATAATTATTTCCCTCAGGGGGTGAAGTAGGGGTGAAAAATTTGTTTAGAATTTTGTTAGCATAAATGTCAATAAATCGTCAAAGTCCAGTTTCATAGTTCGTATTGAAAAATCCACTTTTATTATGAAAACCAACTGCATCGCTGAACACTTCATTGTCCATCACCGCCATATTAATTAGTGTTGTGCGCGTCATCGTATCGGTCGCCACATCACTAGTGACGGAGCGGTATTTTATTAAACAGCCCTCAATTAAATATCGGAATCGAGGTGATGGAGTGATTGGGAATGTTTTTTGAGTTTTTTAACTGATATTTTTACAGGAAAACGTTTTGATTTAAAAAATAATATAATATGGCATAAGGTTCTCTGCCTATTTTTTCAAAATATACAGCATAATAGAGAGTTGAGATATTTAGATGCATAATTATCTATTATAGATATTGGAGAACATACAAAAATCCAAACCTGCAATTACTACATTACTTATTCATATTTTTAACTCAAGAGGTAAAGGTACCTGTAGAATAATTTAAACTAAATAATTACGAAAAAAAGAGGACTTATATAAAATAAACTATCTAAATAAAAAACAGGACCCTTAGGAGTCTAAGTACTCCTCCACATCGCTGTCATTCGGAAACGTGCTCTAAAGACTGGCAGCATCTACCTTACTTCATCTATCATCATCATTATTTCTGCCAAAAGACGTCCACTGCTGGACATAGGCCTCCCCCAAGTGTCGCCACATTGACCGGTCCCGTGCGACTCGCATCCAGCAGATCCCCGCAACCTTCACCAGGTCATCGGTCCACCTAGTGGGAGGCCTTCTAACGCAACGTCTTCCGGTTTGCGGTCGCCATTCCAGAACTTTTCGTCCCCATCGGCCATCTGTTCTGCGAGCAATGTGCCCTGTCCACTGCCACTTAAGTTTGGCAATTCTTCGGGCTTTGTCTAAATATTATTATTTGCAGAACCACAAAACTATATGAGCTTATGCTTATGCCCGTGGCTTCGCCCGCGTGAATTTCGGTAACGGTCCTACGGGATCAGCTACCGGGATAAAAACTTTCCTATGTGTTGTTCAACCATCTATGTGCCAAAAATCCAAATTCGTTCAGTAGTTTTTGCGAGAAAGAGTAAAAAATACATCCGTCCATCCATCCATCCTCAAAAATTTTCGCATTTATAATACTGCTAGCTTTTGCCCCGTGGTTTCGCTCGCGTTAATGTAGAATTTGACAATCAATTCGGATTGTACTCTGTTTGTAATAATAATTGAATCGAATTGAATTCGATAAACACGTGGCGCCATCTAATATCAATAAGAACGTAATTGTGGTTTTCCTCGGGAACAGTACTTTTTTCGGGATGAAAGGTACCCTATGTCCGTTTCTGTAAACCTAACAAAGTATATGCAAAATTTCAGGACGATTGGTTCAGTGGTTTAGGCGTGAAAAGGTAACAAATTCAAACTTACTTTCGCGTTTATAATATTATATTAAAAATAAATAAATCATAAAGTATGGAAGTGTGGAAGTATGGATATACCTGTTAGATAAGATTAATAAATGACTAAATAAAACAAGTAAATAAAAATAAAACAAGTAAATAAAAATAAAACACATTAATAAACTCACATGCAAGTGCGTAAAAACACACAGGAGCTATTGCACGTTTATCAAAAGGCCACACGCGTCCCCAACAATAGGCCGGTTACACAAAAAGCCTATAGTTAATCACTGGCCATGGGAAACAATAACATAGCCCTTGGGGTTAATAATAACCGACCCAATTAATATCATCCCTCTCACTGCATTCTTCGACGTTAGTAGTAATTATTTTATTCATAAGTGTTTTAGGTACTTACAGATATTATAGTTCATGCAACGTGAATGTTTTTATTTGTGTAAAAAAAAACCTTGTTTAATTAACAAGGCCTTTTCCCAAGTATGTTGGAGTCGGCTTCCAGTCTAACTAGATGAAGCTGAATACCAGTATTTCAAATAGAACAGCTGGTTTACTGGTGAGAGTGGTAGAGGACAGTGAATTTCAAACTCAAAAGGGTTTATTTCAGACTTTATATTTTAGACTTTTGAATGTCAGAAAAACAAAGAAGGCTAAGCTACAGTCACAGACACAAGGCATAATAACTTGTGAAAGTACTGTAGTTGCCCATTCCAAAGCGTAGATCTCTATGGAGAAGAATGGGCAAGACACTCCATGGACACTCTTTTCAATCAAATATTTGTTACATAATCTTGGTTACATCATTCATGTTGAGATTATACATATGTGAGAACAATGTAGAAATATGTGCACGTTAAGAGCGTCCAGAGTAAAAGATTATATCAACAATTTAAAAACAAAGTAAATACTTAAAATTAACCGTGGCAGCCTAAAGATGACTAGTCCCAACTGACAGCGCCCGTTCACGAACATGACGCATGGATCACACCTATTCAGCTCAACCATATTGAAGGGAGCTATATTATTTCCACACGATACCTTCATTGTTGGACCCAGTAACAGTAACACTTTTGGCTTCAGCGAGAAAGATTTTTGGTCCCTTCATAATGAGAACACTCCAACCTTTGTGAGAAAAAATAGTCAGCAAAGTTAACAACGAGACTGTCTGTTCAGGATGCGCTTGGCTAAAATAATTCTTCAACCCCAAAAAAGCAATCTTCTACGTTTTTTTTTTCTTGATTAGCTGAAACGGAAGACCTACAAAGTGTACAATTTAAAGTTTAACGTTATTATATTCAAGATACGAACAGCATAATACAAAACTGTGGAGCATTGTTGACTAGCGTCGAGTAGCCTGAACTGAAGTCAAAGGCAGGTTATTATTTTAAAACTTAGTTCACCTGTATACAATGTTTTTGTTTTAATAATGCAACTATTTTCTTTAAGGCGGAGTTCGTTTGAACGTGTTAAACATGGATGATTCTGTGTTCAATGGTATTTTTTTTTTAATTTGAATATTTTGTTATTCAAGGTTTTTTTAATTTGAAAGTGTCATTGGAATTCTATTAAGAATTAATTATAGTCCAGCTTTAGATTCGAAAAAACAATATAGTAATCTTTTTTTATTTCTGTTACTTATTTTCATTTACTACCTTCTGTTTTACCAGCCATCAACAGGATTGAGTTATTCTCTTTGAAAAAAACTTTTTTTTTAAATATCTTACATTACAAAATTTAATTATATAGGTGAAGATAATAAGGTCCACCACGAACGAGCCCCACAAAGTTCCACTTCGTCACGGAGAGGACCGACCATCGTGTTCCATTACGCTACGGAGAGGGACAAACCATCAATGTTTACGTGACCCTGCTTTATTAAAATTCTTGGCTCCAATCTCGTTCTTCCGATTTTTCTTTATTCGACAAAGCTATGGGGGACTTAATTAATTTCCACTACGGTTCACTGGGGTCGTTCATTCAATATTCTTAGTCAAACAAGTGTATTGAATTTACTTTTAGAGGATATATTTCTTAACCTCCGTTCATGATTCGTCGTTTCGGTCAGGGGTTTTTGATTTTATTTGGACGTCTTATTTGCCATCTGCTTTCGGCTTGGTTGTTATAACAATAGGATGAAGATTTTATTAGTTGGGTTAGGTATTTATTTAGAAATAGACGGAAGAGAATACAAATAAAAGTATCAAAGCAATATTGGGTAATAGGGCCGGAATAAAATCCGAAAGATTTTAATAAAGGGTTTTTAATAAGGATCGGAGCTGGTTTTATATTTGGCTATCTATTCCAATATTTAGGTTGCTATAAAAATAATACAGCCGAGCTACGGGTATATCAAAATCATATTATGACCAGATTTAAATGGCAATACGGAATTTTATTTCTAACGGATTTTTTTGGATGACGTATTGCAAAATCATTACCTGTATAAAAATATAATTGGGTCAAATTATATGTATGGTGCAATATTAATTTAGTTTTCATATTTAAACCCGAAATATCATTTAAATCATTTATGACATCCAACCCTTCTACTGCAGCGGTCACCATAGCTTTATCACCCTAACGTTCATTAACGCAAAACACGTGTTCCCTTGTAAAACATCACTAAATAGCTTTCAATAATTAACGTGACACTCAGTTGGAACTCGCAAATTGTTAGAGCACGACACGTCATGATTTCGTCTCGTCCTCGACTTAATGAGCAGAAATGCCGTATTGCGAAGCGTATGATGCTTGTAGGGTTGAGATTTATGGCATGCATGAAAGTGTTAAAGGTGAGATTAATATATTCTGTTGTTTTGTTTTTTATAGTTGAATAGGGGCCCTGACAAAGCTCATTATAGACGGCATGACCATAGCTAGGTCCCAATCTAACCATTGAGGTCAAACTATTTTGTAACACAAAATGACATTGACAGATTTTTAACCAATGATGTTGCTTGACATTTACTGTGTTATAGCCATTAGTTTTAAGCTGTCGTTGCTATCCCCATTGTTACAATTTTGGATAATTATAAGAAGTCATGCATGACTTTGACACTAGATTAATGAAAATAATTATTTTCGTACAAATTCATAGCCTTGTAAAATGTGACTCAAAAACCAACCTTTTTTTTGTTTGATATTTTTTTCTGACTAAAACATATTTTTTTTAATTTTGTGTACAGCTTGTCTGACTGGCTCAACCCTGCACAGGTGCGTAATAAGGCGGTAAACTTAAAGGTGATCAAGTGAACGAGGCGCGCCCTGACGGATCGCTGACGGCGACGCGCGACGTGACGTTTTTAAGCGTTAACGATTCCGTGCGATTATCGCGAGTTACTGCGTTTTGTTTACATATGTACTTTTAGTTTTTAAAGGTGAACGCAGACCTGGCCGCACCGCAGTCGTCGCAGTCATTGCTTTTGTTAGTGAACGCAGAATCCGAATGCGGCGCGTGCGGTGCGGCAACGTCTGCGTTCGCCTTTAGTTGTTTTTTGAATTAAATTAAAAAAGAGGATTTTTAAGCGTGGAGTTGGCAGCGGTTGAAAGTCATAGGTTCGAAGTCAGACACTTTCTCTCATCTAGAAATTTTCTTGGTCTAAATTATTTCATCATCGCTGCTGAGGAAACCGGCATGTTCTCAAACGAAAAAAAGGAAGACATGTCACGTGACACCCACCGCACTGGGTCTGCGTGGTGGATAAGTTAGAGGAGGCCAGTGGCAGCAGTGGAAACAATATGCATAGGCAGATTATAAATTCGACTAAACCGTTGTGTTTACTAGTCTTAAGAGGAAATGCAGGTGGTCTTTTCTCCATACAAACACTTTCACCTGTTTTAAATAAAATATATTTATATGTATATTATAAATATATTTATTTATATTTTTACAGTTAAATCAATATCTACCAATCCGCACTGGGCCTGCGTGGTGGATTATAGCCCATTCCCTCTCATTACAGGCTGACGATGATGATGAAATAAATATCAACCTTTTCTAGGTCCCTGTATTTTCCTTTTTGATGATACATAATCTGTTTAAGCACTAGAACCTTTACAAAATGCTCAAAATGGCCTATTTAGATCGCCTGTCAACAGAGGCGTAGTGTACAAATTTGACAACTATTAATGAAAAACGAAAAATATAGGGACACAGTATATATCTTTCTTATTCAGTTTATGAAATATCTTTTAAATTGGTCCAATATTGGAGGAGGAAATAGTCGAAGCCAAACCTCGAATTATGACTTTTTTCTGTAGTTGTCCTTATCGCACCAATGAGAAATTGCGCTCGCAGAGCTACAGCAGTAGTTTCTTCAAATACCTACCGCATTTCCTCTTAATTAGTGGAAAATATTTCTGTGTAAAACTTCAACAAACTATTCCTAAATTGAAACAAGTATAACTATATTGAACGACGACCCGGATATGTGTGGTATCGGCCTAACATTTACCACTTTGGTTAGATGACAAGGTAACCCCAAAATACTTGGTAGCAGGATAATGATAGTGACGCCGATAGAGTAATAGTTTCGAGTTTATTAGTTGAAAGATTTTCAATCGTGCCGCTGGGCAATGATTTAAGTTAGTCCGCAGAGTTACTCAATTGTTAACTAAGTTCAAAATTGTTACTGTATTCGATATCGGCAGATATTGAGAGCCGGAGTTTCTGAGTGTTCTGTGTTAAAAGACAATGGGTGACAGGTTTACTCAAATGGTTGCCATGACTATTTTTCCCAAGCATACGTTTTGTCAGAAAAAATAACTACTCAAGCTATCCGCATATTGAAATCAGAACTATTATTCTTGGACAGTTCTTCGACTGATTTCTGTCACTCAAAATCTACTGAACCAATATGTAACCAAGCCTTCTTTATTTTTCGTTTGTATCTTCCGTAATTTTCTCTTTTCCTGGCCCGATTATCTAAATCACCACCTACTTTAAACAATGCAGCTCAATTTGACAAACAACCTCCATACAAGCGAACATTTAATGAAAAATGTAACGTTGTTTAATAAAGACGCTCATTAAATTTAAAAGCGAGCATCCTCGTGTGAAATAATTACAATACATGGTTAGCGTCACGACGTCGACGTTGACGTCGTGTGACGTCATAAGGCGTCTCGCTGTGGAACGTACTTGTGACCAAGTTATTGCAAGTTTGCTGGTAAATTGTACGTTGTGCGTTTTATGAGCTTGAATTATGATAGTAATGGGGTAAATTATATATTTGCCAGACGGCGTATGGTTTTGGTAATTGCTAACTGTGACATTAGCGGAGGGCCCTGGAAGGGCGCAAGCAAATAAAAAATATTGTGAGACGTGATTTACTGAACCTTTATTCCGAAAACATTATCTAATAAAAAAATAACTAATTCATTTCACGCCACTACGAAACGAAAATAAAATATGTAAACATCATCAATAAATAATAATAATTCAATAACACCAATATATCGGTATTTTGCGTCCATCAATTCAAATAGGCGGTGACTTAGCTTATAGGGTGACGTTTATTCGCGTCACGGTGACGCAGCAGATCGGGCGCGCTCGGGTGTTTTCGGCCGTTTACGCCGAACACGCGCTGACGTGAATTAATCGGCAGACGTTTTTCGCGTGAAAGAGGCTTAAGGACCGGCAGTCGCGTTGTTTTGTGTTTTAAAGAGGGTACGATTAATGTGAATCATTTCTTTTGACGCGCTCATTGTTGGCGTTTCTTTTTAAATGAAGTGTATAATTGTCTTCGAGTGTACTCAAGACATTGGGGAGGCAATTGGATGTTGATTGAGGATGTACATCAAGTGTATTCGCCTTTGGGAACAAAGACGTTGCACTTTATGGCGAAATAAGGAAAACATTTGTGTTTTGTTTGCAGCTTTATGTAGAAAGTAGGGGCAAAGTTAACTTTTTGAAACAATCGCATTCAGTGAAAAAGCTTTGAGTTTCGAAGTTGAAATTCAACACAAACTTAATTCACGTTTATGAACTCAACTCTTCTAGTTATTTATATGTTTTGTTGTATGTCGAAGCATTGTTTTGAAACTTCTTGCAGATTCTATATCTTTTTATCATTTATGTGACTTGCTGAAACCTTTAAAATAAAACTCGTTTATTTTTTCCCAAGTTCAAGTTTATAAAAGGCTATTCTATTCTCGGCTCACCTCATTCCCTTGCCTCGGCCAATATAAGTATATTATGGCCACACTAGCTTACAGGGCCATCATTACGGCGATATTGCTAGTAATGACAGATAATAAATCGCTTTCGCCTGTCCCCTGGGACATAGTGTTTAATGAAATCGTTGTTCGATGTTTAAGATGTTTGTTTACATGTGTAAGGCTTTTGTAAGTTTATTTGTTTACGTTGAGAGTGTATTTCATTAATTATGGTTTAATTTAGTTTAGAATTAAATTTTTAAAGACGTTTACAGTTTTATTTGTTGAAACTTTATGCAATATTAGAAGGTAGATAGACCACATGTCGGGGAAAACCTTTTTAACCTTTAGCTTCTTCTACTTTTCGTGTCGATGAACTCTAATTGTATTAGACCAGTATGTAACCACCTGCACAGCTCTAACATTTGCTTCCATTAAATCTTCATAGGTGCAAGTGGTTGTGTAGGATGGGCAGGACAAGAGGTGGAGCATGTCCTGCAGAGGGGCTCCACACTGGCAATCTGTTTGGGATGAATCGAGGATACCCCATTTGGCCAGATTAAATCTACAGCGGCCAACCTGGGCTCACAATCAGTTAAGGGATTTCTAGATTGGCCACTGCAGTTCGTATCCAGGCGGCAGGAGGTCCTCCTTTAGCTGAACTAGTAGTAAGGAGTTTCAAAAGAATATGTTACCAGTGACGGACACGTATGTACTAAATGCTTTTTGCATCCTCTATACGATAAATTATATTTTTTGTTTTGCAATTAGCGTGGCTTGTTTCTGGATACCTAGGCCCAAGGTTACGAAATAATGATACCCACCATTTACCGAACTTCTCCTTTTATTCATCTAACCCAAATCGTTTTAGCAATTAGACAGGTAATTAAGATTTCAAATAATTTTCTATAAAGGCCGAATTCTTAATAATTATGCCTTGAGAACTGTAAAATCTCTTTCAAATACTCCATCACTTTTGTAACTATTCATCTCTTGTATTCAAAGGAACTACTTTGAGTAATTAATTCTAAAAACTACGCTTTATTTGAGCGGGACAATTAGACTCGAGTTCATTCTACGGGTCATTCGTTTTGGCCTGTTGTTCTTACGGAGGTTTTTTTCTATTAAGTGCCTAATTAAGTCATTTATCATAGACTTTAGGAATAGGGCAGTTGGGTCGTAATTCGAGATTTTTTCTTGTTGATGACAATTTACCGTTGCTAGTTTTGTATTACCCGGACATTGGGTTGTGAAGTTCAGATAGATAATCGTTCCAAGTGAAATACTAGTAGTCAGATGCACCCATTCAGACTGGAATAGAACTCCAACGTAGTTAGGAAAAGTCTTGGCAGAGGGAGGGTTTGCATTTGTGCTTTTGCGGTTGCACAACGACACGCTTTGCTTCTGCTTTGCTTGGTAGTATAGATGCAGGCCTACCTTACTGCTTCCCTCAGAGGCGGTAAGGTGGCGGGGCTTTGAGGGGGAGCGCTACAGTCGTGTAGATCCTCAAGGCAAGTCTGGTGGTTCCTCCTTCACGTGGTTGCCGCCCTGTTCTTGGTCTAATTCCCTAAGAAATAGACGAAACAAAAACCGCCAGGCGCCCTTTTTCCTCATACTCCCGAAAGCCAACTCCCAGGCCTAGGGAAACCTTAACCCCACTCCCATGATCCCATGCCCAATACCTTCCCTCCTTTTCCCTTTTCTCCCTTCGGTCCATGAGGAGGGGTAACCTCAACTCCATAAAAAAGCCCACAAACCCTTCATGTCGCAGAAAGTGAAAAATATTCCCCAGGTGGGTCCCGGCAATGCCGGGGAATCCCACACCGACTCGTCGGTCAGCCTCCACCGTAATCTGGGGGGGGGCAACAATCTGCCACTT
This sequence comes from Lycophotia porphyrea, assembly GCA_950005105.1. Classification (NCBI taxonomy): domain Eukaryota; kingdom Metazoa; phylum Arthropoda; class Insecta; order Lepidoptera; family Noctuidae; genus Lycophotia; species Lycophotia porphyrea. The sequence goes on from OX465393.1 coordinate 16,744,892, forward strand.
AGTGCCGCGCCTTCTGCGCGGCAGGCTGCTTTAGCGCCAACAACAACACTGGCTGCGGCTCACGCGCCACCCAACCCTACCCTGGCTGCGACCTCTGCGCCACCTGACACGATGGCTGCGAACCCTGCGCCAACCGACACGACGGCTGCGACTTCCGCGCCTACTACCCTGACACCCGTTTTACCTTCCACGAGGGCCTGGCAACAGAGCATCGTTCGGAACAGTAAAACGAACAACCCTGACAACGACACCGACAATGCACGACTCTCCAGTCTTGACGACGAACTCCGCATGCTGGCGCTCCAGCGCGAGAGGATCGAAGCAAGGCTGAGGGAAATTGACTCTGGACGCCACGGAATGGGAAAGGAAGTGGAATCCAGTGGTTCCGACTTTGTCTCTGTGGACGAAGTACGCACGCTTAAACGCAAGTGCGGAAAAATCCGGAGCAGAGAGAAGGTCCTCAGCAGCCGTTTGTGCAAAATCCGCGAAGGCACTAGCCAGCGCGATGCGCAGACGGCCGCTGGAAGGGAGGTACGCGACCAGCCGCGAGTACGCGAAGGGGAAACCCAGCGCGAAAAGCAGCCGGACGCGGAAACCCGCGGGCAAGGGCCAGTACGCGAAGGGGAAACCCAGCGCGAAAAGCCACTGCCTGCACCAGGACCATCCGGAGGACGCGACCAGCACCACACCGAGTCGACCATAGACCGACACCGACCCAGACAAAGGCGAGGCAAGCGATCTGGATTGACACGCAGGGTATCCCTGGCACAAAACCCCGTGCCACGCTCCTCGGAGCCGCAACCAGGACCAAGTGGTCTGGGTAAGGCGAAGAGGGTGCGCCCGGACGACACGGCTTCGCCGAGCACGCTCCAGGGGGACGCCAAGCGGGTCAAAATCCAGACCGCTCAAGGGGAGCAGAGAACCTACGCACGGGCCTCAAAGGACATTCCCGCGCGGCTCGCCGTAGCAATCTGCCTCTCGCCTCCATCCCGCGACATGACCCCTGACGAGGCGGAGCATATCAAGCTCAGCCTCGAAGACCTCGTCATGGACACCGACCCCTCCAAGCCGCTCCCGGCCTTCCGCGGTTACCCACGGGTAGCGGACGGCACGGTTCAGATGTGGTGCGAAGACGACGGCGCCCTGACCTGGCTTACTGAGAATGTCCCGAAAATTAGACTGCCCAACACAGACGCGACCCTGAACGTAATGAAACAGTCCGACGTACCGACCCGTGTCCGAGCTGCGCTTTTCGTGCCCAGATATAATGGGGACATAGCGCGGCTCCAGAGTATTCTGATTCGTCAGAATACTTGGTACGACATAGGGAGGTGGTCACTATACAGGGCGACTTCAGTCGGTGGAGATAAGCATGGGACTTTTTTGACCCTGGGTATCCCACCGGAGGAGGTCGTAAAGGTGTTGGGGAGGGAGCGGCGGGTATCGTACCTACTTGGGTCGATATACGTGCGCTTTTTCCCCAACACCCAACCCTCTGACACCCAGACCGAGACCACAGACCTTGCACAGACGCGACCGGGACCGACGGTAGATCTGACCATGACCGGACTGGAGGAGGAGATGGCCAGAGCGGCGATGGCTGATGCCAACGCCGTGAGCATGCCTACCTCACCACCAGGGTGGACAGAGCACCCGTTCGCCTCCTCACCAACACTGAGTGACGGCCGGCACGGGCTGGAGGACGGGGGGGACCTATCCGATGGATCCGTCTCCTCATAACTCCACTCCACCGCCGCCGACGCCCACATCCGCTCCCCTAAACATCATCCAGATAAACCTCCAGCACAGCCAGACTGCCACGGCTTGCCTACGCAGGGCGCTGGAGATGAAACCCCGAACCATCGCACTGATCCAAGAGCCATGGATCCGAAATAACAGGATATGTGGCCTTGGAAACATTGGAGGTAAGCTGATCCTCGACACACAGGGCACAGATAAACCGCGAACCTGCGCCTATATACCTAAAGATGTACCTACCACAACACTAACACAATTATGTTCCAGAGACCTGACGGCCGTCAGGCTCAAAACTGACGGCGACGCACCCGACATCGTCCTAGCCTCGGTCTATATGCCAGGCGAAGATGTAGACTGCCCACCAAAAGAGATGGCCGACCTGGTAAGGTACTGTGAGGACGCCAACCTGGACCTGGCCATCTGCACAGACTCGAACGCCCACCACCCGCTTTGGGGTTGCAACAAAGCCAACACTAGAGGTGAGGTATTATGCACATACTTATTCTCCACTAACCTTAACATCGTAAACCGCGGCTCGGAACCCACTTGGGTCACAGCTCGCGGACAAACGATAATTGATCTAACGCTGGCTTCAGAAAGCGCGGCAAAACTTATATCCAACTGGCACGTATCCAACGAGCCTTCCTGCTCTGACCATAGAAGGATTCGTTTCTCACTAGAAGCTAACACAAAAAAACCAAAACCTAGACGTAATCCGCGCCGCACCAACGTGCCCGGCTACAGGCGGCTTCTGGCCACACTGCTAACACGGCACCAAACACCCCTAGTTTTAACGGACCCCAAACAACTTGAAGACACTGTAACAAAACTCTCAGAATGCATAATAGAAGCCTATCATGCCTGCTGCAAGCTACCAGAGCCAAACACCAAAAGTAAGGGGAACTCTTGGTGGAATGCAGAACTCAGCAAGCTCAGGCAAGTGATGCGCAAACAATTCAACAGAGCTAAAAACTCCAGGCTCCCAGAGGACTGGGAACTATACAAAAAGACACAGTACTCCTTCAAGAAACAAGTCAGGACCGCCAGCAGGGCGGCCTGGCGGAAATTCTGTGAGGACATCGAATCTAACAGCGAAGCCGCGCGAGTAAGGAAGATCCTATCTACCGATCAGGATCGCACCCTCGGGTCGCTGAAAAACCCAGACAACACCTACACAAAATCAGACTACGAAACTAGCAAAGTCCTCCTGGAAACCCACTTCCCAGGCTGCAATCTCTCCGAAGATACAGCATGGACAAGTGAGCCAACGCACATCCCAAATGACCAGGACTGGTCCAGAGCCCGCACGGTAGTAACCGCAGAAGGAATAAAATGGGCAATCAAAACCTTCAAACCATACAAATCCGCAGGCTTGGACGACATTTTCCCGGCCTTGCTGCAATGGGGTGTAGACGCCCTTGCGCCATGGCTGGCTGTCACTTTCCAGGCCTGCTTAGCACATAACTATGTACCACTCCAATGGCGAGAGGTGAAAGTCATTTTCATCCCCAAACCAGGCAAATCCGACTATACACAACCTAAAGCGTACCGACCAATAAGCCTGACATCCTTCCTACTGAAAACCCTCGAGAGACTCTGTGACCGACACATTCGGGACGGACCTCTCCGAGAGCTACCACTCCACAGGCAACAACACGCCTACTCCACAGGTAAATCAACAGAATCCGCACTACACAGTGTGATCTCAAAGATTGAATGTGCAGTAGACTCCAAAGGATCCTCACTAGCTGTTTTTATTGACATAGAAGGAGCTTTTGACAAAACCAATTTCCACAGCATCAACGCAGCCCTCGAGGAGCACGGCGTGGACTCGACCCTGCGAGGATGGATAACAAACATGCTCAGACTGAGAGCCGTACAGGTTACGGTAAACGACACCACCAGAGCCATCGTGGCGAAGGGTTGCCCCCAAGGGGGCGTCCTCTCGCCACTGCTATGGAACCTCGTGGTGGACACCCTTATTAGGCGTCTAAACGACAAAGGTTACTTCACGGTGGGCTACGCCGATGATATAACCATAATAATAAACGGCATACACGAAAATACACTGTGTAATCTTATGCGCCAAGCCTTGAAGATAGTAGAGGACTGGTGCAAGGAATATAAACTAGCAGTGAATCCTACCAAGACAGAACTTGTCCTCTTCACAAAAAAAAGGAAGCTGGCAACCCTACAGTTGCCACGTTTCTTTGGGACCACCCTAAGCCTGTCAACTGAAGCCAAATACCTGGGCATCTATTTGGACAAACAGCTGAACTGGGCAAAGCACACCGATTACATCACCACAAGGGCCAGCATAGCCCTATGGCAATGTAAAAGACTGCTCGGTAGAAATTGGGGCCTAAGCCCCAAAATCACCTACTGGCTTTATACTACAGTCATCCGACCAATCATCACATACGGCTCTTTAGTTTGGTGGCCCAGGACCAACCTGAGCACCGCCCAGAAAGAACTCGAGAAGCTACAGAGATATGCATGTGTAGCAATCACTGGAAGCATGAGGACATCACCTACTGCCGCTCTACAGGTGATGCTGGGACTGCCACCTCTACACCTCGTCGTACGAGAGGAAGCAACCCTAGGGATCTTCAGGCTTGAAGTATCCGGCACCCTAAGTAACGACTCCAGAATAAAACATACACGCATAAAGGATGATGCAATCAAACAACAGCCTATGATGGCATCACCCAATGACAGAACCCTGAAGGCCCACTATTTTCAAAAACACTATAATATTGAGCTCACAGCGGAAATGTGTGACTACTCAGGTCCACACGAGCTAAGGATCTACACGGATGGATCAAAGACTGACGATGGGACAGGTGTCGGAGTTTTCTCTGACGACCTAAACATCAAAATATCCAGACCCCTGGGAATGCTCAACTCTGTGTATCAAGCAGAGTGTGTAGGCATTATCCAAGCGGCACACGCCATAGAAGCCAGGGGAGTTACGGATACCCATATTCGTATACTTTCAGACAGTGCCTCAGTTCTACAATCCTTAAAGAGAAACCAAATCACATCAAAATTAATACTAGAATGTCACAATGCCCTAGAACGTGTTACGGTGCTAAACCGCAACACTGTGACACTGCAATGGATCAAAGGACACAGTGGATCACTCGGAAACGATGCGGCTGATGAGCTTGCCAGAAGGGGATCCAGCACAAAGGCCATCGGACCCGAACCCATTGTGCCCTTTCCGTTTAAGCAGCTAAGGGGCTGGCTAAAGGAGCACACTAAGACACAAGCGGAAAAATGGTGGACCTCGACACCAGGGTGCAGGCAATCCAAGGAAGCTATGCCATCCCTGGATGCAAAGCTGACCAAGCGCCTTCTGCGCCTGGATAGAGATAGCCTGCGACTGGTGTCGGGGACCATCACTGGACACTGCTCACTGAATAAACACTTCCACACCCTAGGAATCACGGATAGCCCTCTGTGCAGAGCGTGCATGGAGGCGGAGGAAACGGTGGCGCATGTGCTCCTCGAGTGCACTGGTGTCACCCAGATCCGCGAGGAGACTCTTGGTACACCAAGATCCCTCGCGGATGCCCTGAGAAGACCACGAAATATAATCTGCTTCTGGAGGGAGGTGGGCTGGTTGGAGTAACGGCCACCATGGCTCACGCACAATGGTCCACCTTTAGGGACTAAGTGCGGAAACCAAACCCTTTAGATAGATAGAAGTCTTGGCAGATGAATTAATGGGTGTAACTTGTTCTTTCCGTCATCGTCATTATGTGTGACGTCCGTATGTCACTACAGGGATCCAGCAGAATATCAGCGTCAGGTGCATGTCTGACACATGCTGAGTTGGACTCCCATTTGGTGCAACCTTGAGACGCACACCGCACCTTGTATACTCGTTACCTTGTTTAAATTATGAGGAGCTCGTGGCTAAATAATAACAGCCGCTCGGGTCGATCTTTAGGTTAAGCCGCGCTTACCTAGGTTGGTCTGTGGATGGGTGACCACCCATTACATACCGAGTTTCCTCCGTGCCTCGGAAAGCACGTTAAGCTGTTGGTCCCGGCTGTCATTTGAAGATCTTTGACAGTCGTTAGGTAGTCAGTGGCCCAAAAAAGTCTGACAACCAGTCTTACCAAGGGGTATCGTATTACCCAGTACTAACTGGGTTGTGGAGGTCAGATAGGCAGTCGCTCCATGTAAAATACTGGTATTCAGCTGCATCCGGTTAGACTGGAAGCCGACCCCAACATAGTTGGGAAAAGGCTAGGCAGATGATGATGATGACTTTGTTTGAATTATGTCATGGTCTTACTATACTTCTTTCGTAAATATGTTTTTCTTTTTGTACATTGTCACCTTGTTTATATTGATGTAATTTGTTGTATCATTTAAATTTAATTGTGCTTCTGTGTGTTGTGCTATGTCTTTTGTGTGCAATGAATAAATATTTTATCTATCTATCATTGCGATAATTTTTTTGTCACGGGCCCCACAAATATCGCCCCCCAAAAAATTTCATTTTCCACCAATAATTTTTGCGTAGTTACTTTGTTTGATGTACAGAATGCTTGGTTGACGGCTTCGTGAAGAGTCTGTTTACACCTTGCAGTATAAGTGTGTGGTTGTCTGCTATCATACAATCATCAAACCAAAAGAGGCTAGAGTGAGTGAGTTGGTATCATAAAAAAGAACTCTATTAATATATTATATTATATATTATTATATTTGATTGGCCTGTTGGTCTAGTGTTTAGTGACCCTGACTGCTAGGACGGAGGTCGTGGGTTCGATTCCCACACAGGACAAATCTTTGTGCGATGAGTACGATTATTTGTTCTGTATCTGGGTGTATAATTTATCTATAATATGTATGTATTTAGAAATATATAAGTATGTTTATCAGTTGTCTAGTTGCCATAGTATAGTGTCTGCCTAGTTTGGGATCAGATGGCGGTGTGTTGGTTGTCCCAAGATATTATAAGATATATAAATCCTTTCTACATTTTACTATCCCGTCCAATCTCAGTCAGTAGATGACCGCACAATATCAAACCAACAAAGTATTCTGAATCCTCTGGTAGCCTTTCACTAATTTTATCATTCAATTTCGTTTCCCTACAATATAAAGCTTAATTAAATACGTATTTCATATCTAAGGATCTGGGGGCACAAAGCACAAAAAATCTTTTTTTCCACATAGTTGAGCATTTCCCTTGCCTCCGGCCAAATGTTTCATGTAACAAGCGAAACTGAGATACCCATAGCAAATACGGCCAGGGGAATGATACTCAGGGAAAATTTAATAATTTCTTCCCAACTTTTATATGCAATTGATATTTACAACGTTTTACCGAATGAAAGTCTTATTTTTTCTAAGAAAAGTAATTGCGAAAATGAGTAACTGAAATATTGATTGATTATAGTCAATATTGTCGCCGTTTTCTCAGAGCTAATGGCAAGGAAGATTTACCTAAGAGGCGTAGCTTACAGAATGGACCTAAGATGAGATGCTTATGAAGATAGATAGGAGGCGATATTTTAAGCCAGTGTCAGTGATTCGCTAGCTTACTTTGATCAGGGTTGGATAAAATAGTGTCAAAGAATATTTTGTCTGAAGAAAACATTTTTTACACAACACATTTTTATTTCTCCTTGCTTCGGAAGCTGAAATTATAACCTGTAGCCTGCCTAAATCAGAAAAGGGTCAAATTTTGTAAAAATCATGTCCCAAACACAATAACGTCATTAACAAAGCCGAACAACGTTTCCATCACAAAATTATATTAACAGAAACCATGACCCATTTCTCATAACGAAGGTCCGCCCGCAGAAAGACGTCAGAGCGCTCATTAGTTGCAGGACGCAATTCCGTAGCTGTCACGTGACGCGGCCGCAACACGTGCCCGTCACGCCGCGTACCGTTTGCGCTGCGGAGTTGCGGACACCGACCGCAGATCGACCGCACCGAAATAACATGCGGTGCGCCGTGCTCGGCCACCCCGCACCTACTGAACCTTTTTTACCCGAATTTCAAAAAGTGAGAACACCCGTCATGTGATTTTAAAAAAAAGAAACCACTTTTCTTTTTAAAATGTGAACGTTAATTCGAAATTCTTTTTTTTTATATTCCTTTTTTTTCTTAATTCCACTTTTGGCTGTACGTAGAGATTTTATGCGTGAAGTTCTGACAGTAAATCTGTAGACATTTTATAGATTTTCGAAATTGGTAGTAAATATTTATGATTAAAGTGATAATAAATATTTACGAGTAAAGAGAATAGATTTATTTGATCTGTTGCAAAGTGTGGCGTTACTAAAAATACCTATACTGTATCTACGGGCTGGTAAGGAAATATTTTTCTGATTTGATTTCGACACAAAAATAAGATATTTTGGCTGCTTATTCCGGCTCACAAATAATAGGAAACGATTGAGGGAAATGTTTTATTATGAGATCCATGGACGATGGATGTGTACTGCTATGGTCAGCACATTTGCAATAGATATGACGTCATGTGTGGCTCTGATTATATCATAAGAGGAAGATGGAAGATAATAGTATTTGGCTCTTGGACTATGCGTGACGTATTTTCCTATTGAGGTTTCAGTAACACAGAGTAATTTTCTCTCTCCGAATTTGACCAAAGCCTTTTCACAGCTAATTACATTTCTATTTTCCTTTGCAGTAACAAATTCAAACATTACGGGCTAATAAAAACTAAATCAGTGCCAGCGTTTGCAACACTTAAGCCGTTATTTTATAGTAGGACTGTCGAAAATCACGACAGGCCCCCCTCTGACTTAGGCCTTCTGAAATATGGACTCGTAAAGTATGAGAGATAAGGTGTAGGCAGTAAATAGCACGTTGGTTGAGTCACCCGGACCCAGACCCGTGTCCAATGATATTTAAATTCTGTTTGGCTTTCTGGATTTACATGACGCGGTGTTTTTTTAAGCGTAAGTTAAGGTTTAGTGGGTTCAGAGAAAATGCGTCAGAACTAATTTTGTTTTAAATATTTTGAATGAGTTATTCATTAGGTATGAAGTAATAGGTACTTATTTATTACTAGCTGTTGCCCGCGACTTTCGTTTGCGTAAAATTATTATTAAAAATCCCCATTATTATAAGCATTTATAATTATTATAAGCCTATTTGAATCGAATTTTGTTACCAATTTCAAGGGTTTTTTTTTGCACGGAACCCTAATTATTGATCTAAGATAAAATTATAAAAGAGATTAGCCGGAACAAACAGACAGACAGACAAACAGACAGACAGACAAAAATTGTAAAAATGTTGTTTTGGTATAATGTACCGTATATCCATATGCACTTAGTCAAAAGCGGTTATTTTAATATTACAAACAGACAGACTGAGGTAAGCAGAACATGGTGTAAAGTTCTTTATCCCCATAGAATAGGGAGAATCCTCCAACCATAGTCGTTAGGATTTTGACGATAGTTCATCGTTTGTGTCATAGATGGCGCTGAAGTACTTTTTATACCATGTTGCTGTAGTAATCATAATCATAATCATTCATTTATTGCATTTCATGTTGTTTACAGGTTGTTACATTATGATAGTTCCAAACGATGAACCCTGCTAGAGCACAGCAATGTATAGGCGATAGGTTTTAATTAATTTAACATGCTATCATTATTCATATAATTTGTTAATATAGATTAATTTAAAAATTATTAATTATTCTTATACATTATGTCATTCTTATAAACTAAATAAAATAAATAAATTATCATTTTCACATTATAATCTCATACTTACTACAATTTATGTCATTTGCAATGAGCCTAAATGTCATTATTATCTCTAGTACTTTTTGTGCCGCTACAATTCCATAAAGGCATATTTTTAAATAACAATAAATAGAAAAACTGAATTAAATACAACAACCCGCATGTTGTTAAGGTACCGTAGTTGCTAGCGTTAAAATTATTTTTTTCCACCTCTTATTACGCATCCATTTTTATTTACCAAAAAATTTCTGACGAACCAGTCTCAGTGTCTATCCAGCGACATTTTCCATACATATTTTGCGAGCGGAATATTTTGAAACGCTCATATTTCATTTTGGATATGAAATAGATGAGTCTGGTGAGCCACTACAGTGTTTTGCACTAAGCGAAGGCCTCTTCGACGCGATACAAAATAGCGGTACCTCTCCTGTACTACAGTAGTTCGTAGAGGCGCCTCTATTTTCCTACGCATAGCATTTTATATCATATTCCCATTAAATGAAGGATCTTTTTCGTAGTTTTCAAGGTTAATTCGGTCTGGCGTTGATTTATTCAAATTTTTGGGTTATATGAGACTCAGGTTGATTTGAATAGATTGAGAGGTCTAGCATATTGTGGGTGAGCTTTAATGAAATGTCAGTTTTGATTTTGTAAGTACCAAAAAAGGATAGAATCTTTTATTAATAAAGATTTGTGGCACCGTTGGTTATAAACGTGGGTATGTAAATTTAGACAAGTTGATCTAGGTAGAAGAATAAACTAAAGGGAAGGAACGTATAAAAGATAAGGTAAACTTTTGCAGTTATCGTCAATAACTTTCAAATTTTGAGGAAAACTTCAAATTCACCCATTTTATTCAGATTATTTTATTGTCATTTAGAAATCATGCACAATGTTATTTCTTGAAAATACAGGGTGTAAACAGACTCTTCACGAAGCCGTCGACCAAGCATTATGTACATCAAACTAAGTAACTTTACGCAAAAATTAGTGCTGGGAAACAACTTTTTTTTGGGCTGAAAAATCACGTTTTACAGTAGGACTCAATGTAAAGCACTCAAAACATTTTGCTGAAGGATGGATTGAAAACATGTATTTAAAAAAAAACTTGTGAAAAAGTTGGAACTTTAGCCTAGGTATGGTCTAGAACAAAAAATGATCGCAATGACTGGGAGAACAAGAGCCTTTCGGCTTCGTTAAGAGTCTGTTTACCTCCTTTATAATAACGCAAAAATAACTAAACACAACTAAAATAACAGAACATAACGCAAAAGTATTTCTATACTTCTTGTTCAAAAGATTCTGCGAACGCGTTCCGAACTCTTAAGTCTAGTTTCCGTCGTAACCTAGGTAAGCACCTAAACATTGGATTTGTCCCTAACTGGGTCCAACAGGATTATTCGTTAGCTGGCAATTTTATTAGCCAAGGTCGGTTTTACCAGATTATATACTCAATTCCTTGTTACTAACAAATTCGTTGGTGAAGAAGGATTACTGGATTTGATAATAAAAATCTTACAAAGTAAACCCCAAGCGGCTTAAATTGCAAATGTTTTTGTAAGTAGTTAAGTTTGTTTTTGTGTCGAAGAGATTGATCGGTATATAAAGGAGACTTTGGATCGGGAAGTGGGGATTGGTAAGGAGGAGAGTTTATTGAGTGGTTCCTGAATAGCTGATATTGTTGAACGATAAGTAACGAGGCTAAATTAATTAAGTAGTTACTTTGAAAATGTATTTTACCTGTGTGAATTTAAGGTTTAAAATCAGGCTTATTTCAAAAACAAGTGAAGCAGCGTAGGTAGTAAGTACTTTCTTCGCCATTTCTCTGATTAATGCAGTATCAATCTATGGAAAAAGTAAGTATTCTCTCATAGGTTTACCCATTAACCTAACCCTACTTTCCTCACCAATTGATAAACAACAAAACACTGATTCACATACACCAGACTCACCATACAATTTCTCTAACATACGTAGAAAAATATGTCTGTACTACCGACAAGAATATCTTCCTTTTATACATACGTATTGATCTCTGGGTGGCAGTCGTCGGGTTATTCGACTCATATACGATCGTAATGTGGTCGTTTGCAATGACGAGAATGGCTGCTTTTTCTTACGGACCCCGCTTTTATTATGTTTTTACAGTATAGGCGCAAATTTTTCGCTGGCGACCTCTATAAGCCGCGCGATATTAAGGAAATCGTTCGGATCTACATTTGAATAGTTACATTTTGTTTCGTTATAGACTTGTCTGGGGATAAAATCGAACTGGTTTTGTAATGCTGGGGGCTGTGTAGTTTGTTCGCTGTTATTGTTGTTACTGTTTAGTAACTCGTAGTGTAAATATTTTTATATTATAATTTCAGTTGAATAAGAACCCATCTTGTACAAGATTGTCTGATGGTCCAGATGAGCTTTGTACCATTTTGCATTAGGTTGTTTAGTTTTAGAATCTTGTTTTTGGATTGAAAGTAAAAATTACTTTTTAAAACATAACCCCGAAGAGATAGGATTAGGGACACCTCGGAGAGCTCTCTTTGAGGTGTACCTAATAGTACACCCATATTTCACCAGATATCTTTAAGTCTCATATAATAGGATGCTAGCCTATTGCCATTAACTGGGCACAAATCGAGACTCCGTGGCTACTACTGAGAAATTCCTAATGGAAAAACCCAATACTATTTTTAGGGTTCCGTACCTCAAATGGTAAAAAAACGAAACCTTTATAAGATCACTCTCTTGTCCGTCTCTCCGTGTGTCACCACCGATTTTCTTAGAAACGGGTGGATCTAGCAAGTTGAAATTTATACCAGATACTGAGGTCTATAGTCCCTATTAGATGTATAAAAATCAAGGCCCTGAGTCAACACGATAAAAAAATATGGGCAATTTAGATTTTCGCGAAAACTTGTACGTACCGTACGTACGGTTTTTTTTTTTATTATCATTGTCAACATAATTGATGTTATACAAATAAATTAATGCAAAATTGTTGCATGAATTGATTATTGATAATTGTTAGTCAATTTTAGATACCTATCAATAATTTGAAGACCAGAAAATAGTACTGCATCATGAATACTCAAATTGCTGTAAACAATCTCCCCGAAAGTTTCAAATTAGACGAGTACGTTGAAAGGCATGCAGTTTTATAAACATGCAACCTCCACAGAATAGAGGTCTTTTACATAACATCATGTAGGAATACAAAATGAGTAACATATGAGCTCTTCGCGTGTATGAAATGAAAAATGGCTCGCAGTCACTTGTTATTTTTAACATCATTCTCTAAACACTGCTTTTTGAATAATTTGTTTCTGAAATGTTACTACATTTTAGCGAGTTATCATTATACTTAAAAACATTATTATACAATATAGAACCCAAGTTAAACACATGAAATAGAAATTATAAACCCAGTGGGGCTGATTCTAAAATTTATCAAAATGTTCACCTTATTCCAAGATTATTATTATTATATAAATAGCTTCAAATTGCGATCTAACATTAAGTAATTGAAGAAACAAGCTACTTTTAGAGATTATAAGTTACAGGCATGCGCAGTCATCATCATCTAACCTAGCCTTTTCCCAACTATGTTGGGGTCAGCTTCCAGCTTAATCAGATCAAGCTGATTATTTATTTATTTATTAAAACTTTATGCACAAGTAAAATTACTGTACAAAGGCGGACTTAATGCCCGCCCGAATGATTACCAGCCCGATAAGATATTTATTAGGTACAAACAATTATATTTATTATCCGCACTGGGCCCGCGTGGTGGATTATAGCCCAATCCCTCTCATAGAGAGGAGGCCTGTGTCCCAGCAGTGGGAACATTATAGGCTGATGATGATGAAGATGCTTGATAATCATTCTCATAATTATTATTCTATTCAACATGCATCCGCTCACAACTCGAAATTCACGTTACGCCAAAGTTGCGACGGGTTGTAATGTAATTGCCAGCTTGTCCATTATAGTGACAACCGCTACGGCATGTTTTACGTGGTTTTACCAGGCTAGCCAAAAACTAGGTACAAGTTCATTTTGTTATGATTTTACATTACTTTTTAAAACATCTAATCTACTCTATTTTTACTACTATGTTGTTGCTGAATGTGATGGGCATCAACAATATCATAGGTAAGGATGGTGTCAAAACTTAAATAGAGTAGATTTAAAAGCAAAAGTTGAATGATGCCAAAAAAAATAAGAATCCTTACTTTTTAATTATAAATGCGAAAGTAAGTTTCTTTGTTACTTTTTTACGCTTAAACCACTGAACCGATCATCCTGAAATTTTACATATACGTTGTCAAGTGTACAGAAACGGACATAAGGTACCTTTCATCTCGATAAAAAGTACTGTTCCCGAGAAAAATAACAATAACGTTCTTATGATAATAGATGGCGCAACATGCCTTTCAAATCACGATTAAATTATATTATTACAAGCAGAGTACCACCCGAATTCATTGTCAAATTCTAAATTAACGCGAGCAAAGCCGCAGGCAAAAGAAAGTAATAAAATAAAGAGGTTTTATTTACTCTTATAAGACAAGACAGCAAGGACACCTACAACACAAATTGTTTCATTTCATAACTTCGAAAACTTACCCGAAATTCTAGCAACATTCACAGACAAAAATCCCAACACTTTCACACTACACATTTTAGTTCACTTTAACGTCCAAAATAAAAATCCCGGTATACCTCCGGTGTATCTAAGTGTGAAGTAAATTGGTGATATTTTACGAGTCAGTCATTACCGGGACAGTAAAGAGTCGGGTTGTTCCCGGGTTTACGACGGAATTCCCGTGACCCGGCGACCTTATTACGGCAAGGCTAAACGATGGAGAGTAACGAGATCGTCCGACGTTATGACGAATATCCGATTCAGTTCGGAGGTAGCTGACCGAACGTATTGGTGGATTGAGAAGGATAAGGAGTTTGATTGTTACCAAGGGATTGGTAGGTTCAACTTTTATTTATGACTAGCTGTTGCCCGCGACTTTCGTTCGCGTGAAATTATTATTAAAAATTCCCCTTTATTATAAGCACTTCCCTATTTGAATCGAATTTTGTTACCAATTTCACGGTTTTTTTTTCTTTGCACGGATCCCTAATTATTTATCTAAAATAAAAATAGCCTAAGTTACTCCTTGTAACTTCAGCTATCTACCAGTGAAAGTCCCGTCAAAATCGGTATAGCCATTTCAGAGGTTACCCGGAACAAACAGACAGACAGACAAAAATTGTAAAAAATGTTGTTTTGGTATATGTACCGTGTATACATCCATATGCACTTAGTAAAAAGCTGTTATTTTAATATTACAAACACAGATAGTTTTTTTTCTTTTCAATAGTAGTAATAAATGCACATATTTATGGATTGGAGAACACATGATTGCCTACGGGGACATATATCCCGATAGATAGACAAAGAGGTCTTAGATCATTTCTTGGGAACTGCATGCTAAGTATCACAGGGAAATCTTGATATTGCATTGAATTTGAATAATTCATGTTAAAATCGTGAAATTGGAAAAACAAGAGTTAAAATACATTTTACTTCTGCAGATAACATTGAACTACTCTTGCCAGCTTCAAGAAATCAAAGAACCCTAAAAAATATAGCACACGAAAACTGTTTACCGCTACAAAAATTTAACACAACCGTTTTCAAAAGTAACATAAAATCGTCCACTAAAAATTCTCTAGCGTCCCAATACGCGATCGTAAGCGGTCGCTAACGCTATTCGACATTGGCTATCGATAATGGGTCCACGTAATACGGCCCTTGACACCGCCTGACGTGAGCGGAGAAGATAACGCCACCAATTGCAAATTAAAAATGACATTTATTGACCGTTAGTAAATTTTGTTGCTTCACCTAGAATCATTTGATTCCCTATTTGACTGGTGAACACGAAAATTGTCTTTTTTGTTCACGAAATTAGATTTTTAGTCGTGCAAACGCTTTATGTCACTTAAGGGACGGGAAATTTCATAAACGAGGTTCAGAGAGCGAGGCCTTATTAGGCACAGATTGTTTCTTTGGTGCGGTGAATGAGGAATGAGAGTTTAAAAGTTGAGGCAGTTAATATTAAGTTCTGTTTTCTTTGATACAGATGAGCCTGTTTCGTACTTCGAGTGGCCTTAATTTGCCATCTCGGTGTTTTGGTCTGAATAAAGATTCAGACAGAATCATTTCGATGTCTTGTTTTTATAAAAGGTGTAAAAAGACTCTTAACGAAGCCGAAAGATACTTGTTTTCCCCGTCATTGCGATCATTTTTTTGTTCTAGACCATACCTGGGAACCTTCTAGTTCCGACATTTCACAAGTTTTTTTTTTAGATACATGTTTTTAATGTAGGATTTTTACATTAAACACCTCCACGACTCCCTTACTATTCAATTCATTCAATAGCACAATGTCTTGAGTGCGTTATATTAAGTCCTACCGTAAAACGTGTTTTTCAGCCCAAAAAAAAAACTCGTTTCCCAGCACTAATTTTTGCGTAGTTACTTAGTTTGATGTACATAATGCTTGGTTGACGGCGTCGTGAAGAGTCTGTTTACACCCTGTATATATCAGAGGTAGATGTCTTGATTTTATATATATCAGATAGTCAGAAGGTTTTTAGTTAGGCCTGAAATAGACAACATCGGCCATCTGGAATGTAAGATTGTTAGTAAGATTATTGATTTTAAAGGTAAATACGCGAATTGTAATGCCTAAAATAATATTGACTATTAACTGTCACAGTCAACGTGCGCACAATTTACGTTATAAAAAAATATGTTTCACACAAAAGTGCAATATCACAAAAAGTGTGATACCGCTGACTTATGACCATACTTATTTACTTATAACCGACGAAAAAATCTATGCTGGAGGGTCTATATCATATCCCTTACATTGTTTACTCATTAATTTCTCATTATTCATTTATTTTTTAAACATAGCATAATATTTTATAAAACCAGGTTTTTTTTTACTTTTACAACATATAACACCATAGGATTCAAGAGCGAGATTTTCCCCGGCCGTACTCCACTTAATTACTGTATACAAAAACGAAGGCAAGTAATTAAGTCTCGTAATTAGCCAAGGATGTAGGCTCTTTATAGTCTACAGACAGACAACCTATATCTACATAATTATGTATATGTGTACGTACTAAGACTTGTATATAAAGTGCTCAAAATAGGTGGACATATTTGGAACTTACTTTATTCGTAATGTTTTTGACGTAGTTCTGTTTTTAAGCACACCGTCTTTTGTTTTTCTATTTTTGGCCTAAATCATTGATTGTTATATATGGCGTGCGCTTTGGCTATACATGTTCTTGTTCGTACCTCGGTCTTGCACTTGGAGTTTGACAGTTGTACAACAATGACGTTTATAGATCTTAGCCTTAGATCACTGAAAGAATATCAATATTTATGAATCAAACTAACCAATTTGATTGATAAAAAGCTTTAAATTTGAATAATTATGTGTGTAAGAAAGTCATTAAAATAAATACGAATTAGCCATATAAATTAAGATACAGAAGAATACACTTATATTTTTCATTTACAAAACAGAATGACTTTTTACCCGACCTCTCGATAGCAACGACGAGGTTATGTTTTTTTCTGAAAAAGTCTATTACGTGTCTGATTATACTGGTCACAAGCTGGTATGAATTTCAAATTGTATTAATTTATTTAATGTTATTTTAAAGAACCTTTTCACTTTGTGGTTTTATTAATGTTTTAGATATTATTATATTATGTTAATTAGGTATTTTTTGTAAAAAATATGCTCGTGTGGTAATAACTAAAGGTTAGTAGATAAGCCGTCGGTTATGAGCAAACATGTATTAAAATGTAACCTTCTGTGAAGGTACAAAAGGGTTAAAGTTAAAAAAACTTTTTTTTTGTCTTTATCACACCCCACAATGGGCCATCGTTGTGGATTACAATCCACTCTCTCTCGCAAAAAATCCTGTATCCAAGCAATATGAGAACATTAGAAAAATGTTACTATTCTTTACAAGATTTTTTGAATGATAAGAGTTTTATAATGTTATATTATTTTTTTATATTTTATTTCAAATTTTATAATGTTATTGTTAGTGTAGGCAAAATAATCAATTTAATCAATTATTTGAAAAATATTGAATAAATATTGTTGTTTTTGATGTTTAGTTTATGTAGGAAGGCTGTAGATCTATATTTTTTATGTTTTTTCTTTTTGTTTGTTTATTTGAATAGATATAATTATGTTTTCACTTTTGCATGTCGTAAGGTAGATTGTGTTGGAACTGCTTTTACAATCTTTACATCTAATTTTGTACCTACATTCATGGCAAATAAATGATTTCTGATTAGAAAACTCCATGCAATATACATAACACGATCATGCCTACATCATACATCTAAATATACGGCAGTGAGAACAAGAAGAGAGGTAATAAATTACATTTTTATCGCTCTCCGCTTCGTAATGGTATCTTGATTCATTAATAGAATCACATCATAGCTTCACGCATTTGTGCGATACCTTTATGTAATTTAATCATGAATATTATTATTGTTTTTTGGGATTGGAAATCATCAAATGACTTCTCCCGCTTTGGGCAGAGGGAAAGGGAGTGTCAGACTTGTACTGACTAAAACCTATCCATGCTCCTTCCTTGCCCTTTCAGTTCCAGGGCCGCGGTATCTCTTTCGAACGGTCCCGCAGCCTTGGCAGGCATCGGCCCTTGTGGGCCCCTCCCTGTTTGCTGACATCTCTTTGAGGCGCGCGTGGAACACGAGCGCGCCGTCAACACGGCCTGCCGTCAAAAGACGGAATCATAGATATCCTCAAGTATGGTCTGGTTCTTGATGGTATGGCCTGTGACGTTACTGGTTTGAATCAAGATGGCGTACAAAGTCTTATTGAATAGAAGATCATTATACATTCGTGAGGTAAAATATCATATTATACACAATGATTACGTGATTCAAACTTTCACCAAAGATTCAGATTGATTTCATAATTCAGTAAAAAATCCGTATTTCTATTTTAAACTGCCGTGTGGAACAGCTGGTTTTATAAATAGGAACGGAATCTTTTTCTAGAGAAGGATTCTAGAAACATGTACTAAATCATCAGTAGTAGTTTGTAACGATGATCTCTTTAATCCTGTTTGAAAAAAAAAATTGTATCCATTTAAAAAAAAAGTGTAAAGTAAATTAAGTCCCCTCTTCAAAAGAAAAATTACAGGCACTTAAAGTTAAAAACCTGCCGATCGCCGACTATTCCATTACTCCTAAACTCAGTAATCTCCTAAGATTGAGGTCGAAACACCACTTAATTTATAACGGCAAAACATTAACGATAATGTTCGGACGATGCTCGTAAAAAATTACTTTATCGCTTCTTTGAGGCGTTCGTTATTAAGTCGAATTAACAATTTGCAGCGCTATTCCGTACATCTGTACTCTGTAGTTAATAACTTTATCGTTCAATAATAACGTTCTTCGGGAGTAAAAAGCCTTAATGTGTATATAAAGACGGCGCTGTTTAGGTGACTAACAAACCGCTGCGTCGTCGTACTAAAGTTTACTGTTGAAACTCAATTAAAATCCAGCAATTTTGTTGGTCGGGACGAAATTAAATCGGAGTTACATGAAGCCGGTCTGTCGCTCGTCCCAATATGACGAACAGCGGGACGTAGGCGGTACAGTAATACTACGATTTCAATGTTGACGATAAATAATTTGGTGGATATTGCTTTTGGGTCTGTTGATTCGGGGGGATTAGATTTTCGTGTAGATGCTTTAAAGTGTTTACTTAATGACTTTTATTGACAATACTTTAACTTACATATTCTATTCAAAATTCAAATATATTTAAAAAATGTTGTGGTCATTCTTGTACAATTTGTCAAGAGAAAAACAAAGAAAAACCTAACTATTTTTCGGCTCCGTTTACACCCTTATACAAATTGTGATACTTGTTAGACAAGCCTTGTAAAAGATTTAACTTATCAAAAACAAATCTCTATACAATCATTTGAACACGTATCAATTTTTTTTTTTTTTTTTTTAATAATATCTTGGGACAACCAACACACCGCCATCTGATCCCAAACTAGGCAGAGCCTGTACTATGGCAACCAGACAACTGATAAACATACTTATATATTTCTAAATACATACATATAAATTTACACCCAGATACAGAACAAATAATCGTACTCATCGCACAAAGATTTGTCCTGTGTGGGAATCGAACCCACGACCTCCGTCCTAGCAGTCAGGGTCACTAACCACTAGACCAACAGGCCAATCCATATACGTAGTTTCAAAAACCTATTAATGTATCTATTAAACCAATTTAATTCACTTCACCTACAAGGATACTATACACGAAGGCAGTAAAATACATGTCCTATACCGCTGCGTACTTAGGGTTACTCAACAAACTACACCAAAACATACTATTTAATTCAATCGTAAACAAATAATAAATGAGAGACACAGAAAAAAAGGTAGAAAAAGGTAATTCATCAAAAAGATACACTACTAACAACGACAAGTTAAGTTTTCCAAGTCCCCCTACTTAGCAGTTCCAGGGGCTATTTATATGGGTGGTTCACTAAACCTTGGCATGAGGGTAGGTAGCACGTAAATAATTCATTGACTACCCGCATTTGTTATGATGATAGTGAGTGCGTATATCGGTTGCCTAAGAGTGGCAGAGTTAATAGTGGCGAGGTATTCTTAGCTAGCTTTGTGTTTGTTTTCGTTATGAATACCTTTTTTGGTGTGTTCGGAAATTGTGGATCGATTGGGAAAGCTAAAATTAGAATTTAAGTACTTTTTCAGTTATCAGTTATTATTCAATTTTGTAGAATGTTTATTTTGAATCAGAATAGAAGTTTCACCAAATGAGTTGCAAAGTGGTTCCAAATTCAACAAAAAAATAATATGCCTTTTATTTTTTTATTTTTTTACAGATGGGAAATCATCAAATGACTTCTCCCGCTCTGGGCAGAGCGGAAGGGAGTGTCAGACTTGTACTGACTAAAACCCATCCATGTTCCTTCCTTGCCCTTTGTGTTCCAGGGCCGCGGTATCTATTTCGAACAGGCCCGCAATGGCAAATGGCAAATGGCATGGCAAATGGAAAATAATTAATAGAGTTCGAAACGTTCAATTTTTAAGCTTACATACTAAAATAAACAATTTTTCTCTGTTAATGCAACTGAAAATGGCTTGACTATATGATTGACTGTCGTCTGATCATGCAGTAAGTAGTAACCGTCGTTTAATCTCTAATCGACTTAATTTCTCGGTGAATACGTCTGAAATTGGCATCCCAACATGTATAACTGACCTTTGCTCGCACCGTCGGGTCCGCGAAGTATGGAACACTCTTCTATTGTGCCGAATGGTGTGAAGAGTTGGCGGACATCCTCCTCAGTCTGCTGTTTGCTGAGCATGCCCACGAACAGCTTCCGATCTGTGACGAGAAATATACTGTAAGAATCTTGACTTTGGACAGGGAAGTGACGTTCTGTTGCTAGTTTTTGTGGAGGTTTTACTAAATAGTGTTTTAGTTTTGAGCGTTGAAAGTCAGTAGCATTAGTTTTTTTTCTCATTTTACAGTTCATATCAAACAATCATCAGTTTTCAAACACACTACGCAGCACGCTTCACAATAACACTTTAAATACAGACGTCATGATTGAATGATTCAAACATATGGCTACGACGGCCTACGCGGTGCTACGGCGTAGGCGCTGCTACGTCGGGCCTCTGCTTTGCTACGACGTTCGACGCTCAAACTCAGTTTCAGATTAAACTTAAGAATTTTATCAAAGTTGTAACTAGCAACAGAACGTAGTCAAACAAAGAGACACACCACAGTAAGCCTAGCGGTGGTGCGCGGAGCGGCGGGCTTAAACTGGACTTCGGTGCCAATGGACCTGGTTCTCAAGTAGCGACCGGGCGAGTGCAGGCCTCATCGACAGGGCGCTGAAGCGCGTTACATTCGGACAGTGGCGCGCGTACACAACGCCACATTTCCCCCACGTCTTAATCAAAGCGATTTGTCGCGGGAATATGCGATCGTCGTCGTGGTAATAAGTCACTTAATTGTTTGGTAACTGGAAATTGCCCTCTGAAGACGCGGACGGTTCGCCAGTAAAAAAAGAACGTGACGATCGCTTTGGTTAGGACGCGGCCTTAGTGGCACCGCAGTCGCGCGACAGTTTCCCGCTAGCACCACGGTACCTATTAATTTTGTGTGGAAAAACAGCTTATTAATGTTGGTTATTTTTTGCATAATTCCAGTATGAATAAGTTGTTTTTCGGTTTGATAACAATGCATTTTAAATCAATGAGTATGGGACGTAAATGCGCATACTTCGATTGTCTTTAGACATAAAAAAATACTTTAAAGAATTTTAGAGACTTTAAATTGTTCGTAATAAATTCATTTGTTTTTGGAACTTTTTAAATTTTTAATGAATGTATGTGCATTTACGAGTTGGTTGTAGCGCCGTGTGCGCGCGCACTAAGTTGCTACTGTTGTCAATGTTAAGTCAAGGAAGAGACAGCCTAGAGAGAGTTTACAATTTTGAGGTGCATCGAGAAATTTATTAAAAAAAAACATATTACAAATACTATCTGTTTCGACATTTGAATACTGGACTTTTTCTCAGACACATATTAGTGTAAATTTCTAATAAAAAAAATTGTCGGTAAAAGTTGAAATGGACAAGATGAATAGGTAATACAATGTACTGGTAATGAATTTATGAGACACAAAATTATGATTAACAAGTAGTTGAATTTGAAGAACAGAAGTAACAACTAAGGACATGTGATTCAAATCGAAATGTTTCCGACGTTTGTGTCGTCATCTATATTTCCACTCGATTGATTTGTCATTCGTGATAAAAACCACTTGTGATGTTATTTAAAAAGTATTCGTACATTAAATTAATTTCTGGATGCACATAACAAAGGTTTTCCAAATTTCCTTCCAAATCAGCGCCCTATCACAGCGTGACGAGTGAGCCGCCACTACACGCGCCCGCTCCCATCACCTGCATCACCATATCACATGTGACGTCATCACATATCACCATACCCTATCACATGTGATGGAACAACAACAGCTCTATGATAACACATAACACACAGTTTTAGTTAATGAAATACAACGAACAAAATTCAAATTCAGGTCAACACAAAAATTAGCACATTACACTAAAACGTTGCATGGTGAATCGACGAGGGTCCCGTAGATTATTAGGGGTCACACATCGATTAGGGGCTACGGAACCCTCTGGGGCTTTGTTACTTTAAGACTTCTGTGTGAGCATAGAAGTTCGCGGCACCCAATTCTTTTCATCTTTTTTTTAAACGAGCGGTATCAATTTTGGGCGTCAAAAGGCTCTTTACAGAAATCGGCGTTCAATATAATAGAACTTTTGTAATAAAAATTAATGACATAATAACATAAATCCACACTAATTACGCATCGAAATGAATACGAAAACAGAAAAAATAAAATAGTTTTTACAGCACGACGATAACTAATGGTGCAGAGTGAGGGTTTCCGTTCCACGTCTAATCTCTTAGTTAACAGTCGAGTTTGCCTTGACGAGAAACCAATTATCTGAGCCCAAAAAGGTTTTACTAAAACCATTTTCGACTATAAAAAAAGCAAAAAATATTTTTTTTGGATTAAGACTGATTGGAATCATACAGTTACGAATTTACTATTGAACAGATCAAAATGCGGTCAAATCGAGAAAACTGGAGAGCAGACCGAACTGAGGACAATCGGACTTGGACAGATAATTTACTGAAATATCCATCAAAGTCCGTTGTCCGCAGTTAGTCTCTGCTCGGTTGGTGGACAAGGCGTACTCGGCAAGGTTAGACGTGGACATTCGCTCACTGCGCGCGCTATTTGACAGACAGTGACAACAGTACAGCCTAGGGCACGCACAACAAACGCTACCTGTGTCCGCCTATGCGCGCCGCCTCCCTTCGCCCCCTGGAACACAAGAACATGCTACACACGCTTACTCCACCGCTCCACATTGTAACTCATTGTACGTATGTTTGAGTTGTACACGTAACTTTTTATATCAGGTTTTCTTTCTGTATGAAAATCGATTAGGATATTAAGTATTATACTGCCTAACATAGAGGGTAAGTGACATCTGTGTGCAAACTTGAAATCAGCAAATGATTCTGCTGAGGGGTCAGCATAAAAACCGTCGAGAGCGATGTTTCTACAATCATTTGCTGCAGATTCGGCTTGTACTTTTACTCCCGAGTATTATTCTACAGGTTACAGATGAATAGGGCCTAAATATTTTTTTTTTCCATTTCTTCATTATGTCTTTGCAGCTCAAAAATGGTTGAAATGTTAAACGTATTCAGATTTTTTGTAAGGTTTTTTGTTGTTTTTTTGTTGTTGTCAAAGTTCCTTTTTCTCAAATTATTCGACGTGAATTTTTAATGAAATTCTTGTTAAAATATAAGCAATCCAACATTATATAACGTTTAAAGACTACACACTTATAAAATTGATAAATCCGTACCTTAAATACAAAATTAAGACGTTATGATGAATGCAGATATTTTTATAGCATAACAACATTAAACCTGACACCCACATGATCCTAATACATAAAAACCAACTAGCACAAAAAAAAAACAATCACGCGTGCTGTTTCGTGCGAAACAAGCAGTAACTACAGAAAAGCAAATAAAATACATCAAGCTAATATCATGGGAGAGTCATATTGTCCTGTTGTTTTGCTACACCTTTTCTATTTTTTTTTAATTACGTTGCCCCACACTAAGAATTTCTCCTGTATCGTGGGTGCGTTCACATACACAAACAGCCAGACCCGGAACAACTACTTGTAGACCATACAAATATTTGTTCCGTGCGGGGATCGAACATATCTAGTTCGTATTAACAATACCTAACATTTTTTTGTTAAAAAAACCGAAAAGTGTATATTTTCCATATTATTTCTCTGCTAGGATGGAAACTTAACCATATAATCATCTGTCTTGCCTCTTCGCAACTATATCAATCGCATTTGAGTCTAACCGGTTGCAACGGATTATTAGCATTTTACGTGGAATATCTGCTGTCTGACCCCCACAATCCAGTTCCTGAGTAATACGATATGTCTGGATAAGACTGGTTGCAAGACTTACGGGCAAACAACTTGCTCAACTAAATGCAGTTTTAAAAACCCAGTCTTTTAATTCGGATCGGACCTATTTGAAAAATTCTTTCAGCAATAGATAGCTACATATCAGCGAGTAACATAGGCTATATTTTATCCCCGTACTACCACGGGAAAGGAAACCGCGCGGTGAAACCGCACGACTTCCGCTTGTTATTTATATGTATTAAATTAAACGCTAACCTTTTTTAGTAGGTGCTGAATTTGCAGTTAGGAAAACTTGATACTAAATTCTGTTTTAGGACGGGTCAACCTGTGATCATGGCGCTTGCGTCGAAATATCGGGAACTCAACATAAACAATAATCTCGGAAGATAAAATAAATGACAGTATAGTAGTATTGATAGTATTGATACTAAATTGTTTCAGCAATTTATACGTTTTTAGATTTAAAACGATTTGAAAATGGAAACACAAGAGTGTAACGCAAACGCGGGTCAGCGCAGAACATGATGGGCTAGATCGATAATATTGAATGTGTGTTTTTGGATAGATGTTCTCTTAGCTAAGGGTATAGAAGATGGCTGGCAGTTAACGTAGTGAACATTACTAGTTACATTTTATATATAAAAAGGCATTTAACCACCCTATTTGTTAGAAGAGCTAATAGGTTGATGACACAATTTACTAACTATATCACAGGCTTACCAGCACCACTGAGCCTCGCTTTCTGCCATTCGTGGTGACTGACAGTTGACATTGGTGACAGCTACCTGAATAGCTGATAGGCTGAGAGACAGAGTTTAGATATTTATTAAATAGACACACTACACTATTTGTCTGTAGATCACTTTTAAACTATATTGTTGCAGTTCCCACACATGTCCCTAAATACCACCAACCCATACTTCCGTGCAACAACACCAAAACAACAATTAGCCATCTTTAGTCAAACAAACAGGTACAAAACTAAAGGGCACGGACTAAGAGTTGGAAACAATGCACAGTTCCACGTACAGTCGTGGCCGTCCGTCCCTAAACATTGTTCGGAATATTAGTGCCGGTGGGGAACGGTCATTAAATTCAGATTTATAAGCGCCCAGCCGGATATCTCTCCCGTGCGACGCTGCTAATGACCACGTAAATTGAGATAATTTCACACTGGACTTGATAATAAGGCTGCAGACATACGCACTAGATTTGATAAGTGGTGGGGAGAAGATTAGGATGGTTTATGTACGAGGTGCAAGGATTTTTTTTGGAGCTGTTTTTTTTTGTCATTTTGTTTTTAGTTCTTTTGTCAAAGAGTGATTGAATTGTTAATATAAAAAACATGGACGAATTAAAAGGAGTTTGTAGGGTTTGTTGCAGGGGGTGTTCAGTACTACCGCGCGAAAAAGGCGTAGGCAAAGAATGTAGTGATTTTGAAGTTATGCTTCTTTTGGCGCGTCAGGGGAAAATGAAGAAAGTAAATTTTTAAGATGCGCGCGCACGCCGTCACTAAAAACCGACACCCTGAAGTTAGCTAGTCAACATACACCCTGAAGTTATCTAGTTTTACTTACGTTTTGTCTAATATAATGTAGATTTTTATCATACGTTCTCTCCAGGTAGCTGAATGGTCATTGCCTGGAGGTTAAGCATTCCCAGACCTCTGTAATTTGTATTATTAAGGTTTTTCTATTGATTCTAGTGTTCTCCCAATGTTTGTTTACTTTCGTAGTGTCAGATATTGACAATCCCAGGTTATTATTTTTAATCTACTGCTGGAGCTAGGAGGTTAGGTTGTATAGGTCAAAGTAGTATAACTACTAACGCGTGTACATAAGTACACACACACTTTTTTTTACCAAAAATACATCCATATTTAACTTCATGTCGTATAATTAATATAGGTATAATATTTATAATATAGGCTAGGTTCTCCTAGATTGTATCTAATTTATTACGTTTTGTATCTACCCAACTCAATCAATGTTGATCCATATTTCTACATTGATTTAAGAGCACCTTCTCTAACATTAAATTTACCACAAACTTATAACCCTTCACATACAAAACACCTCTGTACCTTCAGACTTAAGAGACTAGAAATGACCCTCAGAATAAATCTCTCACACATAATCCCCGAATTAATTTGGAAACATATTCGTATGTCTCTAAGGATTAAGTTAGCTGAGATTCTTAAACACAGGTCAAAAGTATTAGATATTCGGTCCCTACCTGCTCCGCGAATAAATTATTACAAAAGGGATTGGAGGAGAATTTGTTTTTCATTAGGTTTTTATTAAAATTCCGAATAAAATTAGAAAAGGTGTATTTAGAATGATTTCTTAGAATATGTTTGTACTTTTTTACAATTACTTTGCATTGGCAGCAATACAAAGTGTCAAACAAACATTAAAAATAACGTTTTTTGCTGGTACTAAGTAGCTATTAATTTATTCAATTAGTTATTAAGAATCTGGCATCTGTACTTGACGTTTTGGGAACTATCGGCGTGATGTTATGTTAGGTTATGTTAATAACATAGCATAACATAACATTTATTTATTTTCAGGAAAATTTAGGCCACAGATATACATACCTTATAGAGTAACATACATACGATAAAATACAAATTATGTTACTAAATAGAACCATATAAGTAACACTTCACTTGAATAAGAATAAGAGTACCTTTGTAAAACGTTTACCTTTCGCTATGTGATTACAAAATTATTTACCAGACTTCATAAAACACAAAGTGAAATTCATAACAGGCCAATTTACATCCAAAATATGTACGTTTCAAGCATAAAATCCGTTGTTAATACCCAAATACCGCCTAATTGGTGCACATCGGTTTCAAGTACCAATATAATTCCACTTCTCTTTGGGTAACATTTCAAGTGTTTGTATGAGCAATAATAACGTTCGGCTTACGTTTAAATCATCTGAATTGAGTATGTTTACAATTTTCTAAAAATATTTTCTCCTAAATTTCATCCATCCAGCGTTAATTCTGTGCTTAACACTCCGATCTATGTGATTACAAAATTTATTAGGTTTAATTCGTCTGTATTTCCAAACAGAGCGATTTAGAAAATACTGCAATAGTAATATTATCTTTAATTAACATGCACTTAAAAAAAAAATGACTATACTGTAAACATATTTATGACCATGACTGTACGAATTGAATAGGTACAGTCAACAAAATAGATAAGTATCCAGGGTCGAAAGATATAATTGTTTTTTTCTTAAAAACTGATCTATGTTTTCGAATGGATGGGACTTAAAATTGGATAAATCAATTTCATTTGAAGATGTGCAACAGTTTCTAAAAAAACTGCGACTATATTTAACGACCATGGATACTTATCTATTTTATTGACTGTACTTGAGCCAACCAATTAGGCAGAGAATTCTGTAAATCTGTTGCGAGTAGCCTTGCAGGCTATGGGAGCAAAGTTCATAGCATTATTGTTAGTCTTCATGTGTATTGTAAGTTAAGCAATGGAGGAACAATGTTTTTATTTTTATTTTTATGGATTTTATTACGGTAGATTTTGGAAGGGTTGAGCATGTGCTTAAAAACTGTGATTGTGTTGTAACATTTTTTTTTTCTTAGCGGTAAAATTACACTGAAAATTGGTCAAATCTGGAACTGATGCTACGCCGACTAAAATCTCATCACCTGACTTGGCTCCACTCTGTACCTGGTAGCCTACTATGACGTCTTAAAGCAGGAGTAATACCATTGTGAGAAAGAGATGGCGCTAGACGACCTGTATAGCTCTGTGTTTTTTTAATACATGTTTTTAATGTAAGATTTTTACTTTAAACACCTCCACGACTCCCTTACTATTCAACCCATCTATCAGCACAATGCTTTGAGTGCGTTACATTGAGTCCTATCGCAAAACATGATTTTTCAGCCCAAAAAAAAAGTCGTTTCCCAGCACAATTGATTGCGTAAAGTTACTTAGATTGCGTAAAGTTACTTAGTTTGATGTACGTAATGCTTGGTTGACGGCTTCGTGAAGAGTCTGTTTACACCCTGTATATCCTTGCAATAGTTTAGCTTCTTCACTGGACGTGCCACCTTTTCATGTATTAAGCTACTCTAACCCTCAAACCGTGTCGTAACCGTCCCGTTCCCGTGGCCGGTGCCGTTCCAGCGATCCGGCAGCCGCAATGCTCCTCATTAAACACTAATACTGTGCTATGGCTGAGGCCCTTAACGCCGCGATAAATAAACTAATTATACGCTCAATGGCCACCAATTTGTACTGGGAATTGATTGGTTATTATATGTATATGTATATAAATGTACACAAGTATATTATATGTATGTGTAGGTTTTGTACTTTGTGGTTAGTTATGTAAGGCGGTTACTCTGTTCTGACTTTGTGATTGTGGTGTTTGTAAGTATGTGTGTGGTGAATTACGTTATGTTTGGTCTGAGTTTCTAATTTACACGTGTATGTATGTATATAATTATATTGCTTAATATGTAAATACATTATGGTTTTAAGCGAAACATGACTGTAATTAAATGCATCCTGTTTAATTTGATGTAAATAGAGTTTAGAATATATTAAACTGTTATCGTCATTTTCTTGCCCTCATCCCAATTCATTTGAGGTCGGCGCAGCATGTCTTCTTCTTCCATACTTCTCTATCACTCGTCATCTTATCAGGCCTTGCCATATAATCCTTTACACAGTCCATCCATCTTAATATACAGGGTGTAAAAAGACTCTTCACGAAGCCGTCAACCAAGCATTTTGTACATCAAACTAAGTAACTTTACGCAAAAATTAGTGCTGGGAAACGACTTTTTTTTTGGGCAGATAAATCACGTTTTACAGTAGGACTCAATGTAACGCACTCAAAACATTGTGCTAATGGATGGATTGAATAGTAAGGAGGTCCTGGGGGTGTTTGAAGTAAAAATCTTACATTAAAAACATGTATTTAAAAAAAACACTTGTGAAAAAGTTGGAACTTTGACCCCCAATATCTCTGTAACTAGAAGGTTCCCAGGTATGGTCTAGAACAAAAAAATGATCGCAATGATGGGGAGAATGAGTGCCTTTCGGCTTCGTTAAAAGTCTGTTTACACCCTTTATTAAGCTGTTATATCTTCTTACTAGCTTTTGCACGCAGCTTCGCTTTCGTCAGTTTAGAATTTGACTATCAATTCGGGTTGTACACTGTTTATAATAATATAATTATCATTACAACGTTATTGTTGTTTTCCTCGGGAACAGCAATTTATTTCGGGATGAAAGGCGTGCTATGTCCGTTTCTGTACACTTAAATCAAAGTAACATCTAAAAACGGGAGTTCTTGGTTAGGAAACTTACTTTAGGCTTAACTTAATTAGGCGTTGTATTGTTAGGCGTTAATATTAGTCGAAGTTGACAAAATCTGAAACTTATTGTTTTAAATTAAGTAATAGAAGGAAAGCTTTTAGATAAAATAATCCCTAAAATAGTGACGAGGACTCTAAAATTAAGGTCGAGAGAGAAGGATTTATTGATAAATGCTTGGGGTCTGGTCTGGTCACTCAGTCAATAACTTATTGAACCTAAATATTCTAGGAATTCCGAAGTTTGTGAATCTCAAGTCTTAGACGGGACTATTGAAATATTTGAGCTTGAGTTTTCGATTTAATATCGAACATGTTTTAGGTTATGCAAGAAATAAGAACGGATAAAACAGCCCTATAGTCCGTTTAATAAAACGAATTTGTAGTGGAATCTTAGTTACAACGTTATTATAGCATACATTTTTTGGATATTGCTAGTGACCCCCCCCCAACTTCATACGACCACATATCCCTTTATCTGTGACGGCCATCTTGCGCGTCATCGCGCCTTCTGTGTCGTCATCGTTGGCGGCCGCGCGCGATTCTGACGCGTTTTTTTAAAACGACGATATCTCTTAAGTTACTTTAGTTAGTTTTCTGCCAGTTATATAATTTGAAATCTTTATTAAATTAGCTAACTGAATATTTAAGGATTAATGTTCAAAATCCCAAAAAAAAAAGAAAATTAAATATTAAAAATGCTTTTAGTTAATTTCCTGCAATATTTATTAGAATAAAAGATAATATTAAAACGAAACTAAACTAAATAACGAAAACTCTTGTGAATTTACTGTGTATAAAATATATGTATAGATAGATATAGATAAGCAAGCTTTGCCCTGGATAATAATAGCTTGGTATTACAAATGGTTCCGTTTTTAATCTTCAGAATAAACCAAAAAATCCTGACCCATAACAAACCTCACCGTATCACTCATTCCCTCCAACAATTTATCCAAGCTGCACAAATCTAATTTCGTAACTACACTCTCTCTCTCTCCATAAAAACTCTCGTTGCCTCTTGCCTCGCACCTTTTCTGCGTAATGCCTCGTCCCCAATCAATCATAACAACATATTGTTTGCTTGCAAGGGATAACGTTTCCGTTCTAACGTGGATTTATGAGGGGTAGCAGTATTATTGATAGGTTTCATGCAACATTAGCGCCTTGATTGGTAGCTGTTCGTGTTTTATTTTTAGAGGCATGAGAATTGATCGGGGTTGCACAACTTTGGGGTGTCTTGAATGTTAAAGGCGCTGCCTGCGTTGAATGTACCTTAAAACTAAAGTAAATAAAAACCAAAATAAAGATTACCTTTGTAATATCATTGCAAGGCATGTAGTATGTCATATGGCCCGCCCCTGATTACATGGGACGTAAGCATAACTGTCGAAATGTGGGTGTACTGTTAGATACACCTCTGCCTAACCCTTCGGGGATTACAGGCGTGATGTTATGTTATATTATGCTGTCAAAGCAAATTATTTGAACATGTGATTGTGTGAATTATGTTGCATGACAGTATCTTCTGAAACGTGTAGTACATAGTTCTTTGTCGAACGATGGCTCATCATCATCATCATCAGCCTATTAATGTTCCCACTGCTGGGACACAGGCCTCCTCTCTTTGAGAGGGAATGGGCTATAATCCACCACGCGGGCCCAGTGCGGATTGGTAGATGTCACATGTCTTCGAATTTTTGGTCCTGGCGAACGATGGCTTATAATTTATTATTCTTTTTTTTATAATATTTCTGAAAGCTACTAAATTAAAACTTTCAGGTGACGCTCCAAACCACTCCGTTTTTACGACCATCAAAATTTTTATGTGCCATAAAAGGTTTTATCAACCAAACCTATTGGGAGTCTCCAAAAAATCCTTCATTTTATAATCTGTCTGTATGGATGCCATCTCCATGTTATAAAACAATTAAGAAGACCCTTCATTTTAAGTTTTACGTAAATTCGTATCTAAATTGGCTGTAGGTAGTTTAAAACCGTTGAAGCGAATATTTCAATGTTCAGTTGATTCCATTAATTAGGCATGCTGTGCTCTCCATCGAGCCAAGTTGAATAGCCAATTACACTGATAATTGGAGGTCGCGCAGGTGTCTTCCCGACAAAGACGGCGGTGGTGTGGTGTAAGACAGAAGATAGACGAGTGACTGTAGGTGCATTTAGGAAGTAGATGTAACCTAGTATCTGACTCGTAGGTTCAGTGAGATTGAGTTCCTGAGTTCGATTTCCAGGTCCATTTTTAAAGTGAAAACTTCTTCAGCATCGTTGTGATTTGAAAGTCGATGAAACGAAAAAGCGACAGTAAAAAGAGACAGACACATAAGTTCATAAGATTTAACGTGGGAGAAAATGAGATAGGAAGCATTATACAGTGTTTATCTTGAAGCCAAAATTTTCGAAGGTTTCACTTCTACCACGTGTGAATTGCACACATGTTTTTTTTTCATCATATTGGGGTTATCCAACTATCTCTGCCTGACCTGTCGGGCATAAATACCTTACAGACTAACATAAATAATTATGTATGTTAGTCTGTAAGGTATTTATGTTATGGGTCTTTGTTACCTGAAATAAATGATATATTATTATTATAACAGGCAGTATGTTTGTGTTACTAAGTGGCGGTAAGTTGTAGTAATATGTGCATTAAGTCCATTTTAGAGTTCTGAGAGATGAGTTCGTTACAGGAGACAGACTTCGAAAGAATGGATAGCCTGGATTCTAGTTTCTTCTACAAGTGTTATACCTTTCAGAAAATAGTTGTATAGTTAGATACCAAACTAATACACTAAAAATAAACTAATAAAAATAACTCCGAAAATAGTTTTTTTTTTTCGGATTGTAAATCAGTAAATGACTTCTCCCGCTCTGGGCAGAGCAGAAGGGAGTGTCAGACTTGTACTAGCTAAAATCCATCCATGTTCCTTCCTTTCCCTTTGTGTTCCAGGGCCGCGGTATCTTTTTCGAACAGTCCCGCAGCCCTGGACAGGAAATAGTCCTAAAATAAAGTCAAACAAATTAACTCGCCACAACCTTACAACTTGGCACCTAAATTTGAGTGTGACGAATTCTCGGAGTTTGAATCTATTTAGTTTATGTGAAAGTTATATAGCTTGTTTACGGCGCGGGGCGCCACTGGCGTGCACTTACTACGTGCTAAAACACTACACTTGAGGCTATCTGGGTTAGCACAGGCACTAGCATGACAGTTATGAGCTAGTTCTTCATAAATTATTTGTAGGGTTCCGTACCCAAAGGGTAAAACGGGACTAAGACTCCGTCGACTGTTCGTCCGTCTGTTTGTCTGTCTGTCCGTCGGTCACTAGGCTGTATCTCACGAACCATGATAGCGAGACGGTTGAAATTCAGAGATGATGTATTTCTGTTGCCGCTATAACAACAAATACTAAAAAAAGAATAAAACAAATGTTTAAGGGGGGCTCCCATACAACAAACGTGATTTTTTGCAGTTTTTTTGCTCGATATTAGTAACGGCAATAGGTTGACGCTTGAAATATTCACAGAATATTTAGTTGTATGTTCATTTTAAAAATAAATAATAAAATTAAAATAAAATAAATATTTAAGGGCCATACAACAAACGTGATTTTTTTGCCGTTTTTGTCTAATGTTGCATAGATGATGGTACGGAACCCTTCGTGAGCGAGTCCAACTCGCACTTGGCCAGTTTTTTGGCCGTTTAATAATATATGAAGCTAATCTGCTGCCAGGGCTGCGGGACTGTTCGAAGGAGATACTGCGGCCCTGGAACACAAAGGGCAAGAAGGAACATGGATGGGTTAGTCAGTACAAGACTGACACTCCCTTCCGCTCTGCCCAGAGCGAGAGAAGTCATTTGAAGATTACACATCTAACTACCCATCTCCCACTATGTTTTAACACACTGTCGATTAAGCATAATTATCTTGGGATGGAATGTTCTTCCTCTAGTACAGTTTCTGGTTGAGTCTTTGAGTTAATAACAATAAAAACGCCTAGTAATTATTTACTTTAAAAGTTCCGCACGGAAACCTGAGAATAAAACGTTTTGGTGTTACTCTAAAAATCAAAACATTTTACATACATACATAATACATAAACTCACGCCCTTTTCCCATGGGGGTAGGCAGAAACCACAGAACGCCACCTGCTACGATCGTTACATACTCCTTTTGCCTCGTCCACGTTCATACATCTGGTCATACACGCACGCCGGTTGCGGGTACAATGCATACTATGTACATTGCGGGGAATAATTCAAATCTTGCAATATAATCATTAGTATTTTTTTCAATTTTGGCTCCGATATCCCACTGATTTGGGCTACAATTTTAACTCAGATTCCTTATTTGGTATGGTATTTTTACCAACCATTTCCTTTTTGTAAGCTTATAAATTCGTAATAATTTAAACTCCTTTCAACAATATAAAGCGATGAATGTCAACATTAATTGGAACAGACTGAGCGGCAGTAGACAGGCACCGGGCGTGTCACGGACAGCCCTCGTTCCATGTAGCAGCGTCATAGGCATGTTCAATACAAACGGTGACAACAGACCTTGGTAGGCAGAGAGCTTTTAGCTTAGTGTAGGGTTTTGTAATGGGTACGTGGAATTCTATTTTAAGTTAGTCAAAAGCAAAATATTTTGTCAATGAAGTGCCCATGATATTTAATATGTTAACTCGATACGGCCTATGTCACTTTGTATTTGCGTAAAAATTGTCATCTTTGACTTTGAAAACCTGACCAAGTGTGTCGGACTCGCGCACGAAGGGTTCCGTACTATTATCTATACAACATTAGACAAAGGTAAATTGCGGTTAACGATTTATGACGTATTAAAAAAAAGTACCAACTAGATCTCGTTCAAACGGTTATAAAGTTTGCATGGTGGCTCTTGCGCAAACTATTCAGTTTAGAAAAAAAATATATTAGAAACCTCGATATCAATTTTGAAGACCTATCCATAGATACCACACACGTATGGGTTTAATGAAAAAAAAATTTGATTTTCAGTTCTAAGTATGGGGAACCCCCAATATGTATTGTTTTTTTTTTTTCTATTTTTGTGTGAAAATCTTAATGCGGTTCACAGAATACATCTACTTACCAAATTTCAACAGTATAGTTCTTATAGTTTTGGAAAAAAGTGGCTGTGACATACGGACTGACGGACAGACAGTCATGATGAATCCATAAGGGTTCCGTGTTTTGCCATTTGGCTACGGAACCCTAAAAAGGTTGACCTTCGAGTTTGTTTCGGTTGGGAGAGTAGTCAACAACAGCGAAATCAAATGGTTTCCAATGGTTATTGTTTATGATATTATACCCATCGTACTATTAACACTAACCGCAACTAATTTCCTTGCACCCAAAATTAGCCCCAAAAACCGAGCAAAAACTAAACCATAATTAACATTATCCTATATCATAAACCGCATTACCGACCTATCTAGTCTGAAGTAAGCAGCGTGCTGGTGTGGCACTATAGTGGCTCGAGCCACTAATCTGATAAGCGGTGACGAAAATCGCTTTATAATAACTACAAAAAAGGTGGCTCATTAGAGGTTTTAAGTTAACACGG
The DNA here is from genome assembly GCA_950005105.1 of Lycophotia porphyrea. NCBI lineage: Eukaryota > Metazoa > Arthropoda > Insecta > Lepidoptera > Noctuidae > Lycophotia > Lycophotia porphyrea. Next base: position 16,780,582 of record OX465393.1, read on the forward strand.
CTTGTGTTTAGTTTTGTATTTATAGAGGGTTGTGTTTTCGGGTTGTTCGTCACGTATTACATTTGAATCATGGTTTTGTAGAAACATAAATTTATTGCCTAACTTACCGTCACATAGTAACGGGTATGATACGCTCTTGATACGTACTAGTGGGCATAAACTCCGTGTCATGTTTACGTCCGTGCCTGATATGTTCTTATAACGGTCATGTTATGGTACGGTGTAGTAAGCAGAATCCTTAAAAGAGCACTGAAAACCGTGGATTATTTATTTATATGGTTTAGTCGTTGTTTGATGTTAGTGAAGACAGATTTCATGCTGGGAAATTACTCTTTAGCCACCAAAATTATTTATGTTTCTAAAAGCTAACTACAACCTTATGCACATGCCTTTTAAGTTTATTTATTTATTTAAACTTCATGTAAAAGAGTGGTACATAGGCGGACTTAATGCCACAAGGCATTCTCCACCAGTCAACCTTAGGGTCAAATAGGACACCATTGTGGTAGAGTACAAAAACAACAAATAAGGAAATACCTTTTAGCAAACTTGTAGCACACATAAACTAAACATAAACTAAGTTCTAATTTAACCAAGATTCCAACTGCCCGTGTACCATCAATACACATAATTAGAAAAAATCACAGCAAATTAAAAACTAAATCAATAATTTAAACCATAACTTCCAACCACATATTTGACCTAATCTCCAGGTACATACTAACGCTACACTTTCATATGGTTAAAACGTACCATTTCGCGTGAAATTAATTGCATTGGCTCAATTTGGCCCGACCAGATCAAACCGGTGGAAACCAGCGGAAAGCGGACACCCACCAATTATGCCTATTAAACTTAACCACCGTATGTCTGTTTCCGACATTTGATGGTTGCCATGTTAATAAATTGCGTCGATAGTGTTAATGTCAGGATGTTATGGGGTGCGGTTTTTTGAAGTGAAACTTCTTTATCGACGTATGGGAGATTTTTTTTTTAAATCGTCACGTTTTTCGATTACGCGCCATGTTGCTTTTTTTGACGTAAAGAATATAATGTATCATTATTGATGAAATACAACAATAGCAATGATATTATAATAAGAACAATGATAAAATAAATTACTCATTAATTGTATGCATGTCTATAATAATAAAATAGCTTTAATTTAATACGGAAAAAATTGTTTTTCTTAAGGCTTAAGCCTTATCTACCCCATTTTCGTGAAGTTGCAAATAGTAGAAAAATGATATGTCGTAAAGAAGTTTCACTTCTTACCTGTGTACTCTGGTACACACACATTTTTTTTTTATTAGTAGTCGTGTAGTAGTGGAAGCATCATCACTTGAGGGAGGCCTATGTCCAGCAGTGGACGTTTCTCGGTTGAAATGATGATGTTGATGATGATCATGTCAAAGCGGTGTGTTTTATGTTTTTGTGCTCCCACCATAATTTTTTGTTATAAGTCTAAACGTGAGGATTTGTAATTGGCTTTCTGGTGACTATGGTTTCCTTTTTTGTTTGTTTTTATTAGCCCTCTATGTACTAAATAAATAAATAAAACATGATAGAAAATAACGGTTAGGTTAGGCAGAGGTGTACCCATAATATTATAGTCCCATGTTAGTTTTTGTTATCATCTAGGCACAAGTCTTGACTCTACGCATATTTTTGATTAATAAGACTATTTTGGCGGTTAAAAGAGTGGTTTCAAATATCTACAAATGCAAAAAGTAGCTAGGCTTTTAATGGCTAGTAAATATGGTCCATTATTTAAAAATTAAAAAATCTGACCCTAAAAAGAAGTTGGTATTTATCTAGCATAACAAATCGAAGTCAACCTTTACACGCAAAAGATGATTCCCACATCATTCTAAAAATAGTTCTCCTCGTCTTTGAGGAGTCCCAATTTTTGGACAAAACCTTCTGAATAACTGGTCTCTTTCACTTCAATGAATTGTGTAATATCCTTTGAAGAACTTTTAGCAAGTAAAGACAGTGAACTGGTACCAGGGATGGAAGGACTAACAAACGTTGCGTTTCATCCTCCATTCGGATAATAAAAGACAGAACCACTGGCTCATTAGTTCAAGATGTTTCCAAACTATCGGGCCGCAACTTGAAAGTTAGCAAGAATGTCGACCAGAGCCGGGGGGCGTGGCTTGAGTAGGATGTACTTAGACAAAGTTCGGTTTTGTCATTAAACCGAAGGTTTCGGGAAATCCCTTAGCATGTTACTTGAAAGTTCTGAGCTTGAAGGCATTGTAGAATTTTTGATGTTTGAAGTGATGTGCATCATTTTAGTATTTCTTGTTTATAGATATGATACAAAATGCAATTGAATGTAATAAATACTTCCTTCTCCGGTTTTGTAGATCTTTTATAACCGATAGAATATAATTTCTTATCTAATTTGATTACTTGTAATCATAACTTCAAAATAACACCTCAGTACCACGAACCACTCATTAACTTATCACCACACCCCATTTCTCCTCAGTAGTCTCCTCGTGTTAAACCAGTTTTAACCGATATTTTCTGGCGATGGTGATTAACTATCATCGTTACATTTTGTCGGAGCAATTTTCATTAAGCCATCATTAGGCAGGAAAGTTTTAGAGTATAGCTCTTACCCCATTGGTCGACTGCTGTCCCTGTTCATTAATTTGGGAGACCCTTCCTGGGAACAGTTATGAAATAGAGGATAAACGATAGATTTTTTTGGATGTTTACTGTTGTAGGCATTGCGTGTCTGATTGTGAAATGGTTGGGAAATAGTGCATTTGAAACAAATCCGATGCAATTATTGTATTGTTTGCACTAGTTCTAAGAACTACAATGATTCGAATCATAAAATAATAATCAATCAATATAATCATTGTTATCCGTAAGCATCTTTGACTATTTTTAAAGACACGACTATAAGACAATGTTTCTCATGATACAAAAATAATTCATCATTTAAGTGGATTGCTTTTCTACAGTAATGCGTAAGAGATGCGCATCCCTGGTACGCAGGGCAGCACCAACAGCATCCTAAACATGATCGCGGGCCGGCTGGATTGTGCGATCGTTAACCGATACTGCAAAATGTCTGCTGGACCTGCAGCTTAATATCGTTGTGTTGTATATTGTATGTTGTTTTCCTTTCTTTATCTTGTCTTTATATTTTAATTTAGTTTACTAGCATAGGAATAAGTCAGATTGTTACTAACACATGAGTTATGTTACCTGAATAAATAATTGAATTATTATTATAAACAATCTTCTTCTAAGAGTATCGATAGCAAAAAGATAGACTTTGAGGAATATGTAATATATTTTCATTACTTCAGGGTTTATAAGATAGATAAAATATAACAGGTTAACTCTGCTGTCTGTGAAAAGCAAGAAAAAAACCACAAAAGTCGACTCATTGGTATTGTATTTTTAGGCATTATCTTCTAAAGAAAATTCCACTCCTTACAACTGTAGGTGTAGGTGGCCAATCTAAACATAGTCGAAACCCATAGCCTCGTGGCGGGGCGTCGCTGTAAGAGCGGCCGTCCGTCAATGTTACACTGGCTGTGTCTGAATGCTTAATTTATAGTTTGTTTTGATACAATCTAAATACGATTGACTAAAATGAACCTGTAATTGAGATGGGATTTGTATTCTTGACGGTGAACCTTTTACCAAGGATTCAGCACATGATTATAGGTAGACCCTAGTGTGCAACGTTGTAAGAATATGCATGTAAGTAAGGGATTTAAGAAAAAATGCTGTACCATAAAAGTACAGTACCTACACGGTTAAAATGTATGGATCATCTGATCGACTCCACTTTATGTCACCGAATTTAAATGCCTTTCTCGTCATGTACAGAATCCAAAATGTTTGTGTTATTAAAAAAAGAAAGAGAGAAAAAGTATATATTAACCCGCACGGGACGAAACACACAAAAAGAAAATGGTTTTAAAATTAATAATGCAGTAAAATTATATTAAAAGTAAACGTTAAAAAAAGAACAAACGAAATTTGTTCTGTAAGAGACCAAAAGGCCCCACAACACACGATTTTGATTTTTTTTATGCACAATGTACGACTGCGTTCATTGACGTTCGATCACTTTTCACCCTTATGACCTGAGTGATAAGGTTGAAAAGTAGTCGACCCTAGGTAGTACTTATCACCGTATACACTAGTAAGTTACAGCCTGTAGTTTCTTTCTTAGCGGTAGAAATGACAGATTGTCACTACAGAAAGTAGTGGTAGGCCGATATATTGTTTTGCCTCTGCTGATATTTGTGTGCCTCGTTTAATAAATAAAGAAATTTTATTTTATTCATGTTATTTTGTCAGTTAAGTAAACATTTGTAAAGTTATAACTTGGAACAAGCAAAAATGCTTACTTATGACTAGTTAGGTAACCCTCTCCGTTCTTTCGGTTTTTGCGACAATAAGTTACGATTTGTCGAACTTTTTTCAAAACAAACTGTGCAACTTTTACAATTGACATTGACTTGAACAAAAAGTGTAATTTTGTATAAGTTTCTATGCTTTTATGAAAAGTTTGAAAGAGGCTCATTGAAAGCTATTTAGTGAAGCCAGGTAAAATAAAATTATTCAGATGTAAACGAAACTTTTATTTCGTTAATCAGAAATTTGTTTCCAAACGGCTGATCCGATTTGTGAAGAACATTAACGAATGTTTAGCATTTTATAAGATTCTTTGTGTAATTTGAAAATTTAGTTTTTAGCAAATTATTTGAAGATTTAATTGTGTATACGAGTTCCGTGTGGTTTTCTTTAATTTAAAGGTTAACTGAAGTTACGATTTATTTAATTAGGTTGTATATTGTACTGTGTGATTAATTTGTATGAATATAGTGATAATTATATGCGAAAGCTCTTTCATTAACTTGCAAACATCGTGTCACTTTCACGCAACTCAAAGCTTCAATTAGGTATGAATAAACAGGTTTGTATGGCGAATACCAATTATTACAGTACGATAGTGATAGGTGCGTATCATCATCATCATCATCAGCCTATAATGTTCCCACTGCTGGGACACAGGTCTCTCTATGATAGGGAATCGGCCAGTGCGGATTGGTAGTTGTCACATGACTTCGAATTTTTGGTTCTAGGACATGCCGGTTTCCTCACGATGTTTTCGTTCACCGTTTTTGAGAGCAGTGGTGATGAAATAAATTACACAAAGTAATGCGCCTGCCTGGGTTCGAACCCACGACTTACTGTTCGTAAGTCGAGGTCGCTACCACTGGGCCACCGTTGCTCTCAGATGCGTATAATGGATGTAAAAATACCCTTAACGAAGCGAAAGGCTCTAATTCTCCCCGTCATTGCATTTTTTTTTGTTCTAGACCATACCTGGGAACCTTCTAGTTACGGAGATATTGGGGGTCAAAGATGTTGTACCTTTGGTTTTAAATACGTCCACGACCCCGGACTATTCAATGCATTCATCAATAGAATGGTTTGGATGCGTTACAGTGAGTCCTACCGTAAACCGTGATTTATCACCCAAAAAAAATGCCGTATCGCAGCAATACTTTTGAAGTTATACTTCTTTTGGCGCGTTATGGAAAAATGATGAGAGTAAATTTTTACTTTGCGGGCGCACACCGTCACAAAAAATCGACACCCTGAAGTTAGCTAGTCAACATACACCCTGAAGTCAGCTAGTCAAGATTTTAGTTTTATACGCCAAAGAAGCACATATAACTAATAAGTACACACACACTTTTTTTGCGTATAGTTAGAGAGTTACTTAGTTAGATGTACAGAATACTTGGTTTACGGTTTCGTGAAGGATTCGTTCACACCTTGTATAATTATAGTATTCTTCAAATTGAACACTTTCCAACACGAAAAATCTGGCCAAGTAAGAGTTGGAATCGCACACCGAGGGTTCCGTATAAACTTGTAGATATTTTGTTATTAAACTACATACATTACATTTTTCCTCTACATGTGTGTTCCTCTAAGACATTGCTTCTTTCTTCGTGATTCTAGGTCAATGGGAACTACCAAAAAGGTTTTCAACCCAAAACTTATAGGGTACTTCCGAATAACTTAGAATTGTCAATTTTGGTTAAAAGCGAGATTAAGACAGCACAAGTAAAGGGAAAAGTCCGAAAAATAAAAAAGTTGAAAATTAAGGTCAGGAAAATCAAAATTTGCCCATATCTTTGTATCGTGTTGACTCAGGACCTTGATTTTTATCCAACTAATAGGGACTACAGACCTCAGTATCTGGTATAAATTTCAACTTGCTACCCAGCAAGTTAAACTCATCCGTTCCTGAGAAAATCGGTGGTGACACACGGACAGACAGACAGACGGACAAGACAGTGATCTTATAAGTGTTCCTTTTTTACCTTTTGAGGTGCGGAACCCTAAAAACCATCATCATCATCTGCCTAGCCTTTTCCCAACTATGTTGGGGTCGGCTTCCAGTCTAACCGGATGCAGCTGAATACCAGTATTTTACATGGAGCGACTGCCTATCTGACCTCCACAACCCAGTTACTACTGGGAAATACGATACCCCTTGGTAAGACGGAACCCTAAAAACCATTATAATTTAAATCCGGCCGACAAACTTAATGGCGTTGTAGCCGCAAGCAGTCACCGATAATGACTGCGCCGGGTTCGAACCCCAGACCCCAGCTAATACGACCATTGATTGTTTAACGGTGCGATACTATCGCTGTCTTCTGTTCTAAGCTAATGGTTTCATTTGTCACTGTGGCTGGTTCATTTGTAGCTGGATTAGGTTTTAAAGGGAAACATGTGTGGGAGTGTGATAGTTTTGTGAATAGTATTTTTAGATTGGAGCGAGTTGCGGAGATCAGCAACCTGAAAATAAGAAAAAAGAAGAAAAGAAGCGAGATATCAGTTTCTTTTTTGTACATAATTGTTGGGTAAAATGCAGTCGTATAGGTTACTAGCTTTTCCCACGGCTTTACTGGACTATGGTCAGAAATTATCAAACGAGAGCGTTTTAAATATAGCCTGCGACACTCGGAGACAATTTAGTAGTGAAAAAAATTTCGACATCAGATCAGTACTTTCAAAGATTACTCCCAACACCCAAACTTTACGTCTTTATATAATATTAGTTTCGATAAATATTTATACTGATTATGCTTCAGACACAAGGAGCCAATAAAATAATTATAGATAATCTTAAAATAAACTATGAAAGTATTAACAAGAAGTAAGATATGATGATACTCAATTAGTCGAAAATAGTTAAAATACAAATCCTTGTGTTGTTATCGTCAGCATTACCTTTCATGAACACAACCCATTTCTTCAACAAATAATTCAAAAGTTTCAAATGCAACGGTCTCAAAGTTATTTATAGTTCGAATTCCGTCCACTTAACGTCCAACTTTGATAAAGGTCATATACGACTATCTATTATTAAGGAACGGCGGCCATTGCCGATCGATTTCCCTTTGAATAAGTGATAAAAGTTCCGACTGATGGGAAGACACTGGGAGGTCACTGGTAATGGTTTAATTACACCCTGCTACATGGTTGACCTTAGGGGAATGTCTTTATTTTTGGAGGGTCTAGTGTAATTGGGTTAGGTTCACCCCATAAAGAGCACTCTGTGAAAGGGTATCCCTGGTTAAGAATAAAGATACAAAGCGTTTTTTTTTTCGGATGGGAAATCATCAAATGACTTCTCCCGCTCTGGGCAGAGCGGAAGGGAGTGTCAGACTTGAACTGACTAAAACCCATCCATGTTCCTTCCTTGCCCTTTGTGTTTCAGGGCCGCGGTATCTCTTTCGAAGTCCCGCAGCCTAGGTACAAAGCGTCACGAATGCTTTTTATGATGTGACTCTATGAAAACACATTGCCTCACCCGTTTTCAAAGAGTTACATACATAAACACCAATCTTGTCACTGCATTCTGTCATTGCGTTTTGAATTGCTGGAATTGTACAGTCGCAAGCGCATCAAGTTACCACAAATTGACAAATTTCTGATTCAATTTTGAACTTAACCATCAACATTTTATGGTTTAAAATCTTTTAGAGAAATTCGACAGTTTGTGCTGACAACTGTACTTTCGATACCTTGATTTACCGCCAACGTAATGGTGGAAGAAAATGATCAGGAGTTTCATCTAGTGTGTAAATATTGTGACTTTCCTTGATTAGGGCTTATTTTTTTACCCACATTAATAAACCAATATGATAATTTTATTGGGTACAATCCTAATAACATCGTTAGGTCTCCCAAAATTAATGGCACAAGATAAATACCAAACAATATTGCAGACGTTCCCGCGAGACCTAAAATTCCTTTTGCAAATTGAATTATTTATCAAACGAGCAGATATTAAACGATTTTATCGTCTATAAAGTTGGGAATTATTATTTTAATGTTAATAACATCAATGAATCCCGTTTGTAATGGGCGTGGACGTCACAATGTTGTGAACAAGTGAACATTTCTCGACACATTATATTGTATGTAATGGCTGACTAATGCAATATTAACGGATGACCAATGTTTTGTCACCTATCAAATGTAACATACAATCACACCTGTAATCCCCGAAGGGTTAGACAGAGGTGTACCTAATAGTACACCCATTCGAAAGCTATGTTTAAGTACCATGTAATAGGGGGCGCGCCTATTGCCATCAACCGGGCGCAAATCAAGACTGCGTGGCTGCTACTGAAAAATTCCTGATGGACAATAACACTTTACCACTCGACCAACGAGGCTCTCAAATTCATTCAGCCATTATTTTGAAGATAGTTTCAATATCACATGTCCTACATTGAAAGTTCGCTATAAAATAAATGCGATGCGATCGAAACGACTGCTATCCATTACGGGGCCCGTTCAATGCATACATTATGAATTTAATAGTCATTACGTCATGTAATAATGCTTTATTCGAACCTCGGGCTTAGGTCGCAGCCATATAAGACGCATAAAGTAATGGTGATCAAAGGAAGATTCTGATATTGGAAGGATGTCGGTAATCTAATGGCTAAGATTTAGAATTGTTTTAGTAATAGTCTGGTGGTGCATTAGGTCTTGGGCTGATCAAACAGCCTATGAAAATGTTGCCGAAGTATTATTAGGATTTTCTATCAGGTAAGTCGTAGAAGCAGATCGGAGTTTAGATTTGTGCAGTTGATAGCAATAGATTCGTCCCTTATTACATCAAACTTGAACAGAACTGGCGAAATGTAGGTGTGCCCCCTGCTCAACGCTTCGGAGATTACTTTTTTCATTTATGCTATCTTGATTATAATAACTTCGTTTTACAAAAAAATTGTCCTTCACTTCAAAAACAATTGCAAAGCTAAACCTGAAAGCCATACATCGCCAGACAGCAACAGAGAAAAACCTTGTACACAACACAATGATGGAAACTTGCGAAAAGTGTTTCCCTCTTAAACACCGCGCCGTGAGTTGCACGAATAACTCAGAAATTAGAGGCAAGAGCTGCATTCGTACTACGTTTACCGATGCGCGAACTAACAGTCGAATAATCGAGTATCGAATCATCGAATACACCACTCGAAATGAAACACGATTTTTCATTTGATTAACAGACTAAAATTGTTGCGAAACTATGCAAGAGGACTGATATCAATAAAGTAGTAAATCAAGCTATGAAAATTAACGCTAATTGGGTAGGTATTGGAGTATAAACCATTTATTGTGTAGTGAAGCGGAATTGTTACATTTTGTTTATTAATTCATCATACGCACGAACAACATTTAAATATTTTACAATAAAAATAATATTTGTGAATTGAAAATACGGGTGTAACAAGACTCTTAACGAAGTCGTCAACCAAGCATTACGAGTATGTACATCAAACTAAGTAACTTTACGCAAAAATTATTACTACTGGGAAGCGACTTTTTTTTGGGGTGAAAAATCACGTTTTTCGGTAGGAGTCAATGTATCGCACTCAAAACATTGTGCTGGTGGATGGATTGAGTAGTATGAGTGTCGTGGAGGTTTTCAAAGTAAAAATGTTATTATTAAAAACATGTACTTCAAAAAAATTGTGAAAAAGTTGAAACTTTGACCCCCAATATCTCCGTAAGTAGAAGGTTACCAGGTATGGTCTAGCAAGGTAAAGTTTTCCATTTTGAGTTTAATTTTTTTTAATTAATATATATTAAAAAAACAATATTTTACACAGATGACAAATAGCTACTCTTATTCAAAGCCCAAATACCGAATGAATTTCATCTCAAAAAAGAAATAGCCTCATCTACAAATGTAAGTAACATTCCTATGAACCACATCTCTAGTGCGGCCGACAGCTTGCACGTTTCGTAAGACATAACCATTGGGGGAGGGAGATTCCCACTTATAATTTATTAACAGGTCATAAGTGCTAAAATGTGTACATTCATAAGTCCAGAGGCACGTGCTGGCTCCTCGGATAAATAATTCAACGTATCTGGGTGCTCATGTCTACACCCATTCGATGTCTTTCACTTTTCTCTCTCTTTTTTTTGCGAGAGGAAAAATAATTGAGGAAACTGTTTGGGAGCCTCTGACGAGCCTCGGACGCATTGATGAATTTTTGAGAAGTGAGATCATGGTACAGGGTGTTTTTTGTTTTAGGTATATTAGTTAGACAGAGTATAAAGGGTTAAAAGCAATTTCATTCGAATAAATCTATTTTCCGTTGAACCTTTAAGGAAGGAAATGTTGTTATTCTGGAAACAATTTAATGAATTTAGTTTGATAACACTTACGTAAATCCATTTAACGAGGATGGGGCCAGCCCCTTTAATTAAACTAACATGATTAAATATCGTTTATTCATAATGCAGCGCGAGCGGTGACACACGCACACCAGCCACTTTAATAAAACTTTCAGGCTTACGTCCCAAAAACGTTGAACTAAAAAGCATTAAGAACCCTACCAAATTGAATTGGTACGGAACCTTTCCTTGCTAAGCTATTTGTGAGTGGATAACAAGCGGTCGGGTTGGCAGGCTGGCCCCTCCCGGACAAAATTATAATTGGGATATAATATGCGGAATATGGGACCCGAAGGATTTTGGACACGAAGGCTATATATTTTTCCGGGTCAATCATTTTGTCCTACCAAACGCTATAAACATATAAATACGATAAAATGTAACCTTGATAATTAGTAAATATAGTTCGTCTTGTAAGTAATGATGTTATTTAAAATATAAAATCAGATATGAAATATAAGCAACTGGAAAAGTATTTTAAAAATACATAATTAATGTATTTTCTGGTACTAAACTGAAACCAACAACTTCCATAAAGTTAGAAACACTATCAATCACTGATAGGCCGTATTTGCAGTCTGAAAGCCGACAAAAGGAAGCGAATCCTCGGCCGTCCCCAGAGGCAGACTCGAGATGCATTTGAAAACAACACATTCGGAAAGTTTCAGTAGCAAACTTTTATATTTCAAGTTCGGCAGTCTCTCAGTTTCGACAGGGTTATTTTGTCGATGGCCACCTCCAAAGTTTGCCGCAAAAGCGTCAACATTTGGTGTCACTTTTCCTTCGGAAGTTACTTTAAAATATTTACGACTGGAACTTGGGCGGTACAAGAAAAATTCGCCGAGTCGTATGGCGAATTTATAGTTTGTCGATGGAGTGCGGAAGTTTCGCATTAGAGTATAATCTATCTTTGCTCTCTTATTTTTGTCGTTGTGGATTTATTTGTGTTTAAAAGTGCGTTGATGTAAGATTTCGGGAAGTTCATTCGCTTGTTTTGTTTTATGGAGATCCGATACTGTGATGCCGAGTTTCTTGTAAACTTGTAAAATCTTGGAAATGCCCGTAAACTTTACTACATATATTTCGAACTTTTGTGAATTTTAGTACTCCATTTTCCACTTTGAAATGATGCAATATTGAAAATATTTGTGTTTACTACGATTGTGTGTCCACTGGCAGCCAGACAATAATGGCTAATTAGAAAATAGCATGCCCAGGATATTACCTAGGTCCAACTTAAGAAAGACTAGTTGAAATCTAGATTTTGTAGTTACCGACTACTTTCTATCAGCTATAAATGTATCTTTTTCCAAATAAAATTCACGATTTAGCTCCAAAGGACGCTATACCTACTAAAACCCATTACTTTTTATAAAAAAAAAATATACTCGAAGCTAAAAATTGGCATCAGATGACAAGACAAAATATATGGACCATAAAAAAAGAATGATCTACCCCGACGACATAATAAACCTCTCCCTCAGGTGCAAGAGATATATTAATGAAAATCACAAGGAAAACCAATCGGTATTAAAACCGTCGGAATCTCATTACTTCCGGCGGTGTTCAGTCGATTTATCTACGTCATGGCGACAGTCATTCCGGCTGACAGTCAACAGGACTCGTAGATAATAAAACACGCCACAACCATCACTATCTATCACAGTGTTATTTATGAAACTCCTTTAAAATATGGCTGAGGTGAGATAATAGAATTTGTAAGTGGGTAATGAAGCTCCTGTAAGTAATGAACTAGTAACATCGAAGGAAGGCTGGTCTTGCTTAGATTATGTATAGTGAGAAAATGATTGATCTAGATGTTGGTCCAAAGAAATGACGTAAAATAGAAAAGGTTTTTTGTATTTATTTGTGGAAGCTTGTAATTAGCAACCTAGTTTTATATTTTTGTTACTATATTATTATTCGTCTGTAAGCTTTCCTCAAAAGGTAAAAAATAAAATAAATAAATAAATAAAAAATTGAGATTTTCAGATTACTCTATTTACAGATACTCTTATTCATTAAAAAAGAATGACATAACATTATATCATTGAATAAGACATTGTACGAAAAAAATAGAAGGCCTTACAGAAAACGTACTTTTTATTAGAAATAAACGTCACTTAGAAAATGTAGACACAAGACGTATGACCCTCAAAGGCAAAGACATTAGTGAAGATAGATACACCTGAATTTTTATCTAGACTTCAGCAAAAAGGCGCAATTCTCGTATATATCAATTTCATAGATTACCATAAGAGTTCATAAACTAAAAATGGCCGAGTGCGAATCGGACTTGCACACGAACGGTTCCGTACCATAAACCGAAAAAAAAAACACGTTTCTGGCTGTCTGGCAGACAGTTGAAATTTTCACAGATGATGTACTTCTGTTGCCGCTATTACAACAAATAATAAAAATATAAATTATTTAATAAATAAAGGGGGACTCACATACAAGAAACGTGTTTTATCGAACTCAAAACTCAAAAGCATTTATTTCAATTAGACCAGTCTAGCTATCACGGTTCATGAGATACAGCCTGGTGACAGACGGCCAGACAGACGGACAATGGAGTGTTAGTAATGGGGTCCCGTTTTTACCCTTTGGGTACGGAACCCTAAAAAGGTAATAAAAACGCAGGCATAACCGCATAACTCAAGTCTCTCCCACCTCGCTATCATTTACACACATTATAAGAATTTAAGAGGGTATATTTTTTTTACTTAAAACATCATCTGCCAGGGCTCGGTTTCAAGGCTGAAAACCAGTATTTTACATGAAGCGACTGCCTATCTGACCTCCACAACCCAGATAGTACAGCGTAGTGTGTAATACGATACCCCTTGGTAAGACTGGTTGTCAGACTTACGGGCCACTGACTACCTGTAAAGATTTACAAATAACAACTCGGATTAACAGCTTAACGTTCTTTTCGAGGCACGGAGGAAACTCGGTATGTTATGGGTGGTCACCCATGTACGGGCTAACCTAGGCAAGCGCGGCTTAACCTAAAGATCGATCCGAGCGGCTGTTATTATTTAGCCACGAGCTCCTACTACCTTTTTTTACTTAAATCGCGCCTTAGTAATGATGCTTTTTTTATTTATATAGTAAAGAATAGCGCTGTATTATCTTACAATTATTTTAAGGTACCTTTTTTTTCGGATGGAAAATCATCAAATGACTTCTCCCGCTCTGGGCAGAGCGGAAGGGAGTGTCAGACTTGTACTGACTAAAACCCATCCATGTTCCTTCCTTGCCCTTTGTGTAGCAGGGCCGTGGTATCTCTTTCGAACAGTCCCGCAGCCCTTGGTAATGATGCTGAGATTCATAAAGTGGTGTTTAACGACAGCGAACACGCGAACAGACAAATAGTGGCCGTTATAACACACTTTGTTATGAGCACATTTCATATTTTATTCAAGAGCACTCCCTCGATAAGTTTTAATAAAGTAGGGGGTGAAGTAACATCGTTTTGGAGGGGAATTATCGATGTTACTGTAGTGTTTAATATTTAATGATGACGTCACGTATAGGAACTTTTTTTAGCTGTGGGGGATTTTTTGTGGCTGTTCTTGTTGTCAAATAGCTTGTTTCTTTGAAGTTAGGTTGTAATTAAGTAAAAACTACTAGCACTTACTTATTGATAAAAATGTTAAGATGCGGCGGGATTCAACTAAATTCCCTAAATTTTAAACGTTGCGTTTAGTTTGAGAGTTGCTGAGAATGCAGTTGAATGGCGCTCCATTGAGGAAGCCTTTTTTTATTTTTTTGGATGGGAAATCATCAAATTACTCCTCCCGCCTTGGGCGGAGCGGAAGGGAGTGTCAGACTTGTACTGACTAAAACCCATCCATGTTCCTTCCTTGCCCTTTGTGTTCCAGGGCCGCGGTATCTCTTTCGAACAGTTCCGCAGCCCTGGGAGGCATCGGCCCTTGCGGGCCCCTCCCTGTTTGCTGACATCTCACAACACAGCCTGTAGTCAAAAGACGAACTGACGGCGAGCTAGCGAACGGACGGCGAGCTAGCGAACGGACGGCGAGCTACCATTGAGGAAATCTACGTCCAGCAGTTTGCTGTAGGCTGATTATGATGAAGATGTTAAGTTTCTATTCGACTTAAAATTAGTAGTAAAATTTCTAATTCGATTTTTTAATTTTGAATATATTCAAAAAGCTTCAAAAAAAAAAAATTGTTTTCTGTAACGTTGGTTTACGGATGACAGTTTAACGTGACAACGTCATAAAATCGAGTGGAAGAGAGAAATTACCTATACAACCTAACCTAGCTCCAGCAGTAGATTAAAAATAATAACCTAGGCTGTCAATGTCTGACACTACGAAAGTGGCGTATTCGTACAATGAGCGTAACGGGACGGGACAATTTTTCGTGCATGCAGCCGTCGTTTATCAATTTATTAGACGTTGTCACGTCAAAATAACACAGTACACCTTTTCGTAAAAATAATCAACCCGAAACATAATGGACAAGCAGAAAGTTAACTGAAAAATAATTTTAATTCAGATCAAAACCCGTCTCACCTAACAATGTATTCCCGAAGTAGAATTAAATGAAATCATTCACAAAATGATTGATCACAACACACAATTTTGTGTGCCCACTTCGGTGACTCGCTTCAAAGTGAATTTTGATTGATTACGCTATACATTTTTAACGGAAACTTCAAAAAATCGGAAACCTTAGTACGACGCTTGCTCTCAAGTTTAAATTAATTATAATTAGGTGAATACGTGGAAATCGAAGAGCCATTTGTATAACAAGGTACCTAAAACCATTTTTCATGAAATAAAAAATAATTTTGGGATTCCTTTCTTCTTATAACAAGAACATCTATAAAGGGTGTAAACAGACTCTTAACGCCTTAAGCCGAACTGGTTCTCCCTGTCATTGCGATCATTTTGTTGTTCTAATCTAGACCATACCTGGAAACCTTCTTGTTACAGAGATATTGGGTGTCATAGTTCCAACTTATTCACAAGTTTTTTTTTAAATACATGTTTTTAATATAAGATTTTTAGTGTTTAAACACCTCCACCTCCTTACTATTCAATCCATCCATCAGCACAACATGTTTTTTTAGCCCAAAAAAAAAGTCGTTTCCCAGCATTCATTTTTGCGTAAAGTTACTAAGTTTGATGTACATAATGCTTGGTTGACGGCTTCGTGAAGAGTCTGTTTACACCCTGTATAAGTGGACAAATGTTGATAATTTGAAACTTACAAAAACCCCTATGTAAGAAATTAAACACACCTGTTCTAAAATCGAATATAACCAATTCAAAAATAAAAGCTTCAGACACCCCAACCACCATAAAACCTAATTCGAAACAAATTAAACCAATAAAAATAATCCAATATCCTCTTTACAGAATTTTAAACGAAGAAAAATCCGCGACCGCTTCCCAAGGATATACAAAATCACTTGGCGCCAATCTGGCACAAACTATTATCATTAAGACTGTACAGAGTTGAATTTAAATAACTATTTAACGGGGCAATAATGGGGCGGGCACGTACGTGCACCAGATGTTAATTGCTTGCAGCATTTAATAGGCACGCTCAGTTGAATACGGCTCTGGCGCCAGCATGGTTAGGTCTCGACCACACTGACGTAATAGCTGCGATTTTACGAGTGAACGTCTAGTCGACATTGATTTTGTGACTTTGCATATGAGTGAAGTGCTTTGCATATGAGTGAGGAGCTCGTGGCTAAATAATAACAGCCGCTCGGGTTTATCTTTAGGTTAAGCCGTGCTTGCCTAGGTTGGGACCACCCATCACGTACCGAGTTTCTTCCGTGCTCGGAAAGCACGTTAAGCCGTTGGTCCCGGCTGTCATTTGTAGATCTTTGACAGTCGTTACCTAGTCAGTGGCCCAAAAAGTCAGACAACCAGTCTTACCAAGGGGTATCGTGTTACCCATTACTAACTGGGTTGTGGAGGACAGATAGGCAGTCGCTCCATGTAAAATACTGGTGTTCAGCTGCATCCAGTTTGACTGGAAGCCGACCCCAACATAGTTGGCTACAAGGCTAGGCAGATGATGATAATGCATATGAATGAAGTTGTACTTATTTTTCGGAGGGTAGGTCGCTGTTTGGTTTGGAATTTTCTACT
Organism: Lycophotia porphyrea; assembly: GCA_950005105.1. Lineage (NCBI taxonomy): Eukaryota > Metazoa > Arthropoda > Insecta > Lepidoptera > Noctuidae > Lycophotia > Lycophotia porphyrea. The sequence continues at coordinate 16,797,492 of OX465393.1, forward strand.
TAGTCAGTACTCATATTGAAAAGACAGAGAATTCGTTTGCTTGTTCCTCAAATTTAATTAAAGTTAAGTGAAATGAGTATTTAAGTTCCACTAATTCAGCTCAAAATAATATAAAGCTAAAGTGAAAGTACGCAAAAACAAGCCAAGTCTATTGTTTACCTAAAAAAAACTATCCCTACCCAATTAGTCTAAAACATTTTCTCCTGAAATCTGTCTGAAATGTTTTACCATTCTCTGAAATGGAGCCTTGAGAAATTCCTAGAACTCTTAATCCATATTTGGTACTCGTATCTTAAAGTAGCAGCCAGCCACTTAGTGTAACAACCACTTAGTATTCTGCTCAGCCGGTGAGCTAAAATGGCTTGAAAATAGCAAAATTGCAAAATCTGCAAATATTAAATTTAAAGGATTTTATAGGTAGAGGAGAAGTCGTAATAAAAAGACGCACGATTAAAGTCCTCTAATCGGTGCTGACCTTAATTTTAAGGCTTCACCAGTCTTCCGACTGGAAACCGCACTGATTCTATACCGTGTCCGTCTACATCTGTCTCTTTCTACCGTGCTAGATATGTATAGCTCTATTTAGCTCATTCGCAGTGCATTCATTCGAAATATATTTCGGTTTGTTTGCAATGTGCGAGTGTCGGTTTTACAAAGATTTGAGTCTCAAATTAATCATGTTTCGCTTTGTGTGATGTTAAACGAATATGAGGGAAAGTTTTGGAGTGTAAAATGAAACGTTGAATGGAAAAGATGATTTTCGCAGAAAGTTGAGGAACTTTACAGTTTCTACGACTTTGCGGTTCGGAGTATTTGGAAGCATAAATCTTTATGTTGTTGAATACGTCGAAACGTGCGTAGTAGTGAACTAGTGATACAAGAAAAAATATTATCTTTTATCTGAACAAGAATAAAATATACAACATGCCTTTTTAAAGCTTTGGTCTAAAACGAGTTACGAGGATAGGTTTTTTATTTCAGTGTCTAACAATGTTTAATCATATTATTGCTATGTTTTTTTTTTTTAATAATAAATCCATGTATGAAAGTCATCATAAACCTCTTCAACAGCAAAAAAAACATTCATAATTAAAAGACGCAACAAGCTAGTATACTCATTAACATAAAAAAACAACCTCGAAAACAAAATACATTTCACTCCACACCGCAATGTTCCCCCAAAAAATATTTAACCATTTCAGCAGTTCATAGGAAAGCTTTGCGTGCGTCGTATTAACAACATAATTCTAATGAGTGGCGACATCAATTAGTTATATTTGTCGTCAGCGATTCTCGCACTGCTCACGTTATTGCCACAGAGTAGATCTGTACAGAAGGCTCAATACATCGAGCGAGAAAGCATGCACACATGGATGTACATTACCTATGCTAAATACAAAACCGATATTCTACTTTAAAGTTCATACGACATGGTTTTTGAAAGCCACCGGATTACGTTAATAGGTAGTAGTTTATTGACCCAAAGTTCTAAACGTTATTTCATGAAAAACTACCGTATTCGTGCTGGTAACCATATAGCGAGTACAAACACGGCTGAGATATTGTTTGCAAAGAAATAAACGATTTGATTTGAAGTCGCTGGACGTGCGTGTTTTCAGGGTGTTTGAAAAACTATGACAGCTAATCCATGCAGCTGACTTTTATCGCTGTTTCAGAGTTTTGGTGCATAGAATTATTTTTTCATAATAACGGGTACAGTGCCGCTCAGGTTTGTCGTTATGTAAACTTGTCCTTCTGTACCTATTTATTCTGTGTTAATCCGATGTTAGGTAAATTAAATTTCGTTGATACGAATCGGAAAATGTTACGTGGTGTTTACCTAATTGTTTTTACTTTTACTTTAGTGGATTATATCATTTAGTGGTATTACACGTGTTAGGTTGTTAATTTGTAAGTGGAGGTGTTGGTGTGGATGGACTGAGTGGGAAGTTGTTGGTAAATGGTATTTCTTGGAGAAATGAACGTCAATGGAGTGATGATGACAAAAATCTGGGTGTAAGTAAAGGTGAGCTTCATGTTGTTTATTGGAACGGAACGGTTCTTTATAAGGCATACAGGTAGTCCATAGCATGGGTAGTTTATAGATCTCCGTGGGATAGTGTCGTGGGAGAGCGTACTAAATAAAATACAATTAGAAGGCTGGGATGTACGCCTTCGCAACGAATCTATGTGATCAGATGGTTAAACGAACAAAGTACGTCCTTAATTTTAAAATAAACCGTGAAGAAAATCATAATGAAGATTCCAACAATCTAAATTCGACAGCTGAGTCTAATATTCTACGACAAAAACTAAATGAACGTTGCGTCTTAAAAGAAGATGTAGAGACAAAAATTGAAAAAAGTATGCTTAGATGGTTTGGTCATGTGGAGAGGATGAGTGAAAGGCGACTAACAAAAGGTATTTACAAGGCAGATGTGAGTGGCAACGCCGGGAGGGGACGCCCTAGAAGAACATACGCTGACCTCATTGGTGAGGTTCTTCAGAAAGGTCAGGTGCGTAGTACTCGCAACCGGCGTGCTTGTATGACCAGATGTATGAACGTGGACGAGGCAAAAGGAGTATGTAAGGATCGTAGCAGGTGGCGTTCTGTGGTTTCTGCCTACCCCCATGGGAAAGGGGCGTGAGTTTATGTATGTATGTATGTAAAACTAAAATATTCATAAAATTATTACGAAAATTAAGATATTCATGAAACTTAAAGGAACTATACGTTTTCACATGGACCCTTAGCCATTTCTTGAAGCAAGTCTTTCTTAAAATTAAGCCTGATCCTAAAGTCATAAAATTAGACACATCTGGGGTCTGTTAACAAATGGGGGTGTCCTAAAGTACTAACATGCTGAAGTACTAGACTTCTTTATACTTAGCTACTATTTATTATCGGTAGTAACACTAGTATTGTATGTTAGCAGTAAGGGACTCTGTGACCATAATATATAACTATCGTACATGATTTTATTTGACAAAGCATAGCAGTGGTGTGACCGTCGGACTGCCTGGTTATAGGTCTCGAGTTCGAAACCAAGACCTCTGATTTTTCGAATTCATGTGCGTATTGTATAATTAACACTTACTTTGGTGATGGAAATCAAACCAGCATGCCTGAGAGATATTTCTAGAAGAAAGAAAGCAGATTTGATTTCATTTTTAGGAGATTTGATTTTTTTTTTACATTTGTTTTAAGTTTTCGCCTTTACGTCCTAAGTGCTATTCACGCGTACGTCATATTTCTCTTTTCTGGAAGCAAACACACGGCCAAAATTATAAGTGATCACAAATACTATTATATTGCCTCAGGTGTCAGTTGCAAGCAGCACAATCGGCATTCCTGACCCTTCTTTCTTTTTTTGTGTGGTTAGTGCCTAACCAGGGGGGCTTATAACCTAATTACTTACATACACAACTTTACTACATTCATCAGTCATGATTCTCCAGTTCTTATCTCAATTTATTCGGGGTCGGTGCAGCAGGTAAGTTAGTTTATTACAATGCAATAAATAATGTCAAGCTGGATAAAACCAACGACCAGTGGCCCACATTAGCCCTGGATCGAAACAACTGGAAGTCATGGGGAGAGGCCTTTGCCCAGCAGTGGGATGACGCAGGTTAACAGTATCAGTATCAGTAATAAATAATATCAAGTCACTAACTGTCAGTTACTAATTTTCCCTCAAGCACATACTAATAAACTCATCAACATTCCTACCCCCTTAAATTCTGTCTCAAACCCATTAACAAGTAATTAGTCCCACACAAGCAGTTAACACATAATTATAAACACATGACAGTTTCGGATATATCCGCACATACACTATCTTCGGATACTATCCGAATCGATATCATTCGAGTTGGAATCACTCAACCCGACTCTAGTTCATGCCGTGTTTAAGTTTCGATAATTTCCTGAGGGATCATGGTGTATTTGACGATAGCTACCGACTGTGAATTATTAACTGAACCCAACCTCTTCGGGTCATTTAGACCTTAGGATTGGATAACTGGAGATTTAATTTGGTATCTAAGTCGCTTAGGTATTTTGATGAGTCAATGTGTGTAGACGAAAACAATCATTGTTGGTTTAAAGAAACTATTTTTTGTTTAGTTTGCAAGATTTGTTATTGTTTGAATATTTACTGTGCACCATCTACAAACAGAAATAAACATGGCGACTAATGCCCTTAAAATGTCGTTCTGAAAAATCCTGAATAACGAAAAAGGAAAAAATCGCGTAATTCACCGTATTTCGTAAAGGAGCCGTCAATTTACGTCCTAATTGTTCGGGGAAAAGGTGAGAGCATTACATCCATACATTTTTTAAGCCGCCGACCCCCCGTCATCAGTGTAGCCGTCATTCATTTTGACGTGCCAAATAATAATTTCATGACGGAATACGGCCCTTGAAATGTTAGGTGATTTGAATTTGGAATATATTCCGAAATTGATTTTGATGGAATTGGTTTTGTTGATGTCGGAAGGAAGTGTTAAGATTTTTGTTTATGAATCAATTTTCATGAATGAATTACACTTAAAGATAATACCATGGCTTGATGAATTGAGTTGGCCCTAAAAATAGAACATGTAGAGAGAAACTTTGAAGCTATCATAATTAGATTTTAAACTTTTAATCGGACAAAAAACATACTAAGTTTGTATCAGTACATCACGAAAAACAGAAAAAAAAGTGTGCGTGTTCATATGTGCACGCGTTAGAAGTTATACTTCTTTGGCGTCACAAGATAAAAATCTTTTTAAAAATTTTATCTTTCGCCTTATCCTACGTTTGTAGAAACAAGGTCTAATATTAATTACCTATACAACCGAACCTCCTAGCTCCATCAGTATAGATTAAAAATAATAACCTAGCCTTGTCAATATCTGACACTAAGCTAACTTCAGGGTGTCGGTTTTTCGTGACGGTGTGCGCGCGCATCGTAACAATTTACTCTCATCATTTTTCCCTAACGCGCCAAAAGAAGTATAACTTCAAAAATATCAATTAAAGTTTTCGACTGCCTCTGTTACACCAAAAATCTGACCACAGGGAAAGGAAAACACAAAATTATTTTAAACACTGTTTCCAGCAGATAATAACGGGCCGGTCTTCATTAAAACGCAAACAACACGCCATTTAAAACAGAAAGCGGATTACTGAACTCAATAATGGCGAAGTCGCGATCAAAAAGCTTTACTTCATAAATTATTAGTTCGTATTTCATAAAGTTAATCGCTTGAAACGGATCCCGTCGCGGAGTCGGCTCGGAGACGGATCGGAGTATCGCACGGTCCTTTACTTTAAAGGACTTGATACAAGTTTTCAAACCTAGTAAAGAATAGCGCTGTATTATCTTACAATTATTTTAAGGTACCTTTTTTTTCGGATGGGAAATCATCAAATGACTTCTCCCGCTCTGGGCAGAGCGGAACGGAGTGTCAGACTTGTACTGACTAAAACCCATCCATGTTCCTTCCTTGCCCTTTGTGTTCTAGGGCCGCGGTATCTCTTTTGAACAGTCCTGCAGCCTTGGATTTTAAGGTACCTTTAGTTAATATTTTGTAGCTTTACATTATTGGTCAAGGTTTTAGTAATTTCATAAATTAGTATATTTAAACTGTGTTTAATTTTGCCTAAAATACTACGTCACAGGTAATCAGTAGTTATTACTCAGTCAGTGTGTATATTTCCAATACCATGAGCTGCAAAGACACCAGCTACTCTTAAATTATTACTCATAAACTGTTATAATTTGATGGTATACCTAAAATCCAAAACAGAACAGATAGATTTAAGTAGTTATTCAGAATACTTCAGTTAATGATAAAAGATGGAAATAACTTCTTCAAATCTAACTTAATAAGTATCGCCTAGATATGTGGAGTTCGATACATAATACTAAATAACACTTTTCATTAGTAAAATTGTATATTTGAGAAAAGATTACAATACATAGCAAAACTACTTTATAAATTAAAAGTACATAAATAAAAAAAAACAACATTTACCTCCTCTATTTTCGCTATCCGCCGGTTTCACCTGTATTGCCCGGTTCATCTGGAACAAAAACAATAAATTAATATCAAGTCAAATCACATGAAAACACAATCAAAACAGCGTAGAAAATCTTCGTGAGGTACACGGCACGTAATGGAACATAAAAAAAATTACAAATTGACATGTGACAATTGCAACCCGCACTGGGTCCGCATGATGGATCAAAGCTCGCCGAAGGTACGCGACCAAAGTTCCGCGGCTGATTTGACGTTCAGACGTATTCAGCTGATATGACGCACCATAGCTGCGAACTTACGCGGTAGAAATTCAGTTGCGCAACTTTGTGTGGATTCAGTGTCTCGAGCGCTGTCGTGGCGTTGTGTCGTGTTTTCTAAACAGCCGGACAGATACACTAGAGATAGGGTTCCTTTATTAGTTTTAGGTGCATCATCATCATCATTTCAGCCGAAAGACGTCCACTGCTGAACATAGGCCCAAGTGTCGTCACATTGATCGGTCCCGTGCGACTCGCATCCAGCGGATCCCCGCAACCTAACAAACCAAAAAAAACAAACTGCTATGATAGCATAAATCATCTGCCTAGCTTTTTCCCAACTATGTTGGGGTCGGCTTCCAGTCTAATCGGATGCAGCTGAATACCAGTATTTTACATGGAGCGACTGCCTATCTGACCTCCACAACCCAGTTAGTACTGGGTAATACGATACCCCCTTTGTAAGACTGGTCGCCAGACTTTTTGGGCCAGTGACTACCTAGCGACTGTCAAAGATCTTCAAATGACAGCCGGGACTAACGGCTTAACGTGCTTTCCGAGGCACGGAGGAAACTCGGTATGTAATGGGTGGTCATCCATACACAGACCAACCGAGGCAAGCACGAATTAACCTAAAGATCGACCCGAGCGGCTTATTTAGCCACGAGCTCCTCCTCCTCGTGGTTACTTACTTTGCTAGTGTGGCTTTAAAATCTTTATATGGATAATATAGGATGTTATGCAATGTCAATATTTAGATTTATGTCCGCTAAAAACTAGTTCCATGCTTGGATGCAGAAGCAGCACCGTCTTCCAACCCTCATAAATATACCCAAAATCAAATATAAACACAATTCGTTAGGCAATCATCAACTAAGCACACAGCATTAGAAAACCTCTACAATAGTCGTAGTTAGTGATAATTTTATCACCATTACCGCTTCTGCATTGTGTTTTATTCCAATAAATGTTAATTTTGCGTTAATGTATTCTAAAATAAACGGCTTTGTTGACGGGCTCGCATAATTAGCTGGATGCTGAATGCAGGCTTACGGTAACAGCCCACTCTTAATTGCAACGGATTAATTGTAGACGGGAATTTCATGCGATTTTTTTATCTTTTTTGCTTTTCTTCATAAACTAGGTTAATAATGTAGCTAATCATATTTTAATTGTTATTGTAAAGTTAGCTTCGTTATTGTATCTACTGGAATCTGTGTTTTTTAACCGTCGGAGAGTCGGGGATGGATTTAAAATTGATGGTTTTAGTGCAATGTATTAGACCGTGTCTTAACCAAAGCGATTGTTGTTGCTGACAGAGGATGCCTTTCGATTAAATTAGTGACATAAGAACGGGACGATCGTGTATTCGCGTCACCAATCCCTTTGGTTAGGACACGAGTAGTTTTTGACAACAGATTTTGCTTGACTTAACTTTAATAATCAAACTGGAAACAAACATTTGTTTTCAGTCTTTATTTATAACAGTCTCTTACTTTGACTTTTAAGCCCAAAAATTATAAAATGGTAAATTGACGCACAACATTGCACATAGATGCGTCCATCATTTTCACATGAACTTGTGTCCGTACACTGCAAGACACGCGAATGTGCCTATCGAATATGCGGCGCTTGTATCATCGTTATTTGTAAGGCGCAAAGCATTGCAATACAGTGTACCGGCAGGGTAGGACTGGCGACATCTATAGCCGTCATATATTAATACAGTGAAGCTTAAACAGTAGCAGAAGCTTGAATAATTAAGGTTCATTAAAGTTCATGAGGTTTTGGTTTGATGAGTCTAGAGGCCGTAAAAGTTAGTATAGTTATTTTTGGACATTCACACTCATTGAAAAAAAAGCACGCCAATCAAGTGACTTTTTAGCTTGATTGACGGTATCTTGTTTAGATTAACTAAATCTTAGTTAAGTTGATCATCACGACATGATTGCAGCAATACTAGTTTAAATGATTGAACGCTTAAACAAGTTTCTTGATTATCCCTAACATGACATCATTGTGGAAGAGTTAAAAAAGAGACAATCTTTATAGAAGTAATCAAAATGCTTAATTGACACAACTAACTTACTTTTGACTTGATTGCTGCAAATAGGTTTTGTGATAACTCCAAACAAGATCCCGTTTCAAATCTCAATCAAATAAAAGTAGTAGCTGTGATCATTGTGCTTGATAGGCTCAGATGCAAACAAGTTACTTAGTCAATCTAAACAAAATCTTGATTGTGGCAACTACTTTTTTTTCAGTGAATGATGGTCCCCCATCTACGCTCCAACCTTGGCAAGCACGGCTTAATCTTGAAGATAGACCCGAGCGGCTGGTTATTAGTTAGCTAAGAGCTCTTCCGACAGCCAATTTTTACGCAGAAAAAAATGATATTTCTTTTAACAACTCTGTCTATTAATTACAATACAAAGCCCAGTCATCCGCCAACTCACAGTTCCTGCCATTTATTTACATTTCCATTCGACGAACTGTTTTTACGGCCACTTACATTTATAACACTTGGGGGATCGCGTTCTGAATCTATAAGGCGCGCGGAGTATCACTTGACATAATACGTATTACTTCTCCCTTTGTGACTCCGTTTCAAGATTAAAGAGATTAATTATATTTTTCTTTTAAGGTGAACACGAGTTTTGATGTATTTTGATTTATCTTTTGGGAAAAATGTTCGGGTGCTTCTGAGTTACTACGTCATCATTATAACATCACGCCTGTAATCCCCGAAGGGTTAGGCAGAGGTGTACTGTGTATAATAGTAGATACACCCAAATCTTACCAGTAATTTTTTAAGTCCCAAGTAATGTGGCGCGAGCCTATTGCTATCAACCGGGCACAAATCCAGACTACGTGGCTGCTACTGAGAAATTCTTGATGGAAAACCTAATAACAATTTGCCCGACCAAGGAATCAAACCCAGGACCTCATGCTCAGCAGTCGCGATTACGACCACAAGACTAACGAGGAAGTCAGAGTTACGATGTGTATTAAATTAATTAGACTAGTCTAGAAGAAGTAGAAGGAGTCGAGGAGCTCGTGGCTAAATAATAACACCCGCTCGGGTCGATCTTTAGGTTAGGCCGTGCTGGCCTAGGTTGGTCTGTGGATGGGCGACCACCCATTACATACCGAGTTTCCTCCGTGCCTCGGAAAGCACGTTAAGCCGTTGGGCCCGGCTGTCATTTTAAGATCTTTGACAGTCGTTAGGTAGTCAGTGGTCCAAAACTGTCTAACAATCAGTCTATCCAAGTGGTATTGTCATACCCAGTACTAACTGGGTTGTGGAGGTCAGACAGGCAGTCGCACCATGTAAAATACTGGTATTCAGCTGCATCCGGTTAGGCTGGAAGCCGACCCCAACATAGTTGGGAAAAGGTTAGGCAGATGATGAGTCTAGTCTAGAAGAAAATACACTGATTCTGGTGAATTACAGTTCTGCTGAAAAATACAGTAAGTACTTTGTTTTGTGTTATTTTTCCTCTTTTCGAACGTGGAATTGACCTGCGATAGACTGAATAATATTAGACTAAACACATCAAGGTTATTGAAGTGATTAGTTTAAGCCATTTGCGATGATGATCGCCTTTATTTAACACTCCTTCCTACATAGAAAGTTGGGACTATTCAGGGAATGTTTTAAATGTAGCAGCATTCATATTGATAGCGAAATAACTACGTGGAATGTTAGAAAGTAAAAAGTGAGGACTGCCTGGTTGGTCCAGTGGTCGCAAGCGCGACTGCTGAGCATGAGGTCCTGGGTTCGATTACCGATGTACGATTATTTGTTCTGTATCTGGGTGTATAACTTATCTATAATATGTATGTATTTAGAAATATATAAGTATGTTTATCAGTTGTCTGGTTGCCATAGTACAGGCTATGCCTAGTTTGGGATCAGATGGCTGTGTGTTGGTTGTCCCAAGATATTATTATTATTATTTTCTGTTTTTAGTATTTGTTGTTATAGTGGCAACAAAAATACATCATCTGTGAAAATTTCAACTGTCTAGCAATCACGGTTCATGAGATACAGCCTGGTGACAGACGGACAGACAGCGGAGTTTTAGTAATAGGGTCCCTATTTACCCTTTGGGTACGGAGCCCTAAAAAACAACTGTTTCCTAAAAAACTGCAGTACTTATTATGTACAGACTTATAATGTACAGAACAGGTGGTTATTTTTTTAATAATCGTTTAAGCGTCGGAGCGTCGGCGTCACCCTGTATTTTGTCTAAGGGCTACAGACGGTAGTGTTTAGAAGAAAAATATTCAGTCGTGATGGTATCTAGTTCAGTTTTCCATAATACAACATTAGATATACACGGACACTCTCTCACACTGTTCCCAAGAGGGATGGGTCAGGTTATATTTAGCTGACGAACAGACCGCATACATTTTTAATCCTTGCTCTCATTTGTATTAAATACTAGCACTTCGCCCGCGACTTCGTCTCTCGGCTAACTTTCATGATATAAATATAATTTATAGCCTATCTTACTTCCTGATAATTTAGCTTTTTAATAGTGAAAGAATTTTGGAAATCGATCCAGTAGTTCTTGACTTTATTCGTATAAAAATATATAACACAAATAAATAGAGAGCCGAGAGACGAAGTCACGGGCAAAGTGCTAGACTTCGCCCGTGACTTCGTCTCTCGGCTAATTAGCATGATATAAGTATAATTTATAGCATATGTTACTTCCTGATAATTTAGCTTTCTAATAGTGAAATCATTCTTGAAATCGATTCAGTAGTTTTTGAGTTTATCCGTTACAAACATAAAGGGTGTAAACAGACTCTTAACGAAGCCGAAAGGCACTTGTTCTCCTCATCATTGCGATATTTTTTTTGTTCTAGACCATACCTGGGAAACTTATAGTTACGGAGATATTTGGGGTCAAAGTTCCAACTTTTTCACAAGTTTTTTTTTGGTACATGTTTTTAATGTAAGATTTTTACTTTAAACACCTCAACGACCCCCTTACTATTCAATACATCCATCAGCACAATGTTTTTAGTGCTTTGACATTGAGTCCTACTGTAAAACGTGATTTTTCAGCCCAAAAAAAAGTAGTTTCCCAGCACTAATTTATGCGTAAAGTTACTTAGTTTGATGTATGTACATAGTGCTTGGTTGACGGCTTCGTGAAGAGTCTGTTTACACCCTGTATATTCAGGTGAATCCTCTACCATATGTAATTTTCGTGATGAACCTTATGAGAAAACTGTCTTAACTTATTTTATCTCTAATAACCTAGAGACTTAGCACTACACCTTGTATAAAAATACTAATGTTTATGATATTAGTGTAGACGACCTACTTTTATATTATTATTGACTCCAAGTTCCTGAACCAATAGCTACCCAGAACTACCCATAACTAGCTGTAGACTATAACTAAGTTACGGCCATTCCGACATGCGTCGTAGAAAACGTATTACCCAAGTGGACTACTCAAAAAGATTTTAAATTTCAAATGTAGTGTATGTAAAACTATTCTAATGGCCTTTAGGTATATTAAAGTGAGCGTTTATGCTGTGAATTAGCAAGTGGTAAGAGGGAAAGAGATAGTATTATATGCGCTTTGCAGTGGGCGGGGCTTTGTACTCAACGCCTCTATAACTTTAGGTATGGATTGTCACGGGCCTTGTTTTTTTAATTTGGTTTTTTAAGTTATTTCTTCTATTTCTTTGGAGAGTTCGATGTAGGTGAAAATGTTTGTAGGCTAAAAGGTTTAAATTTTGATCACTTGGGCTGTTTATTCTTTATGATTTTGTGAGCACCAAATGTGTATGTTCTGAAGTAAATAAGAAATCACCTAAAATTGTTAACTGAATTTGTCTACCAATTAAAAAAAAAAACTAAAATAAATGAGATTTGTAAAAGTTTAGTAAGGTGATATTTATTTCTGTAAGTATGTTTAAATGAAGCAATTTTTATTTAACCGGGCACAAATCCAGACTCCGTGACTGCTACTGGAAAATTCCTCAAGGAAAAAACCCAATAACACTTTACCCGACCCGGGGATCGAACTCTGAACTTCATCAGCAGTCACGCTTGCAACCACTAGACCAACAAGGCATCACTACAATTAACAAAAAAAAAAAAACACACTAATCAACGGCCCGGCTCTAAACTTTACGATGTCCATTTTCTGTCCGTCATGGCACTATAATTTAGGGTGCTCTACAGTAATAACTTCATGGATAACATCTATATTATCCAGATACAATGAAAGAAGTAATAGCTTTCAAAGTTTATCGTGGCTTAAAAGTGTGGTCGTCATTAGGTCTAACTGTGGTCATTGATGATTTGTATTGATTGATGTTTCTAGTTTTTGTAGATTCCTTTCCTCTTTTTTGTGATTTGAATCACAAAAAAGAGTGCAATACAGAGTGGGGTTACCACCGACGCACAAACATTTACCAAGTATTCTTATTATAGAAATATTTTCGACGGTTATTAAAAAAAGAAATAGCTGTTTCCTACAAAACCTACAAGGTGAAAATGTATGGAACATTTTCACTGCATAGGCTGTTTTATTAGTTAGTTTAAATAAAAGAAAAGAAAGAAAAGTATTTATTAGTTGTCGGATCCGGTCATTGGTATGGACGTAAAATGAATCGCAAGCGCGTGAGTGGTGACGTCACGTAACCTACTGACAAGCCTACCAACACTACAGTGAGCTTCGGTAGAGCCTTGATGTTTTCAGCTCGACGCGATCAGATATCAGGACAAAACACACAAAAAGAAAATAGTTTTAAAATTAACTATGCAGTAAAATAATATTAAAAGAAAACATTAAAAAAAAAAAAACAAAGACTGCCTCGTTGGTCTAGGGGTCGTAAGCGCGACTGCTGAACATGAGGTCCTGGGTTCGATTCCCAGGTCGGGCAAAGTGTTATTGGGTTGTTTCATCAGGAATATCTCAGTAGCAGCCATGGAGTCTGGATTTCTGCCCGGTTGATGGCAATAAACTCGCCCCCTATTACATGGGACTTAAACATAACTTGCGAAATCTGGGTGTACCTACTATTAGGTACACCTCTGCCAAACCCTTCGGGGATTACAGGCGTGATGTTATGTTTATTAAAAAAAATCAAACGAAATTTGTTCTGTTCGAGGCCCAGGGGGTATAAAGGGTATTAGTAATTAGTAAGTTCTATGTGGGGAGGTTCAGAATGATGTACCTACTGAATATCTGGTAACCCTTTGTGCGTCATTGTCCCTTTCACCTTCAACCTCTCATGTAATTCATTGTGTATCTCTCAGCACCAACTGGGTTTTGGTGATCAGATAGGCACGCCGTACGTACTACTAAGAAATTTCTCTGATTCTTCGCTTCACAGAAAACCGTATTTGCTTGTTTAACTCGTAAAATTTCTCCGTGCGCATTGGTATAGTTATGTAAACAGTTGAAATCATCGTTGACATAAACTAAACCAGAAATGACATCCAATCTTCTTTAAAATTCGTACCATGAAAGTGAACATATACGGGGTGTAAAAAGACTCTTAACAAAGCCGAAAGTCACTTATGCTCCCCATCATCGCGATTATTTTTTTGTTCTAGACCATACCTGAGAACCTTCTAGTTACGGAGATATTGGTGGTCAAAGTTCTAACTTTTTTACAAGTTTTTTTAAATACTTGTTTTTAATGTATTTTTTTTTACTTAAGCCACCGTCACGACCCCCGTACTATTCAATCCATCCATCAGCACAATGTTTTGAAAGCGTAACATTTGACTCCTACCGTAAAACGTGAATTTTCACCTTAAAAAAAAGTTGTTTCCCAGCCATTATTTTTGCGTAAAGTTACTTAGTTTGATGTACATACTGCTTGGATGACGGCTTCGTGAAGAGTCTGTTTACACCCTATATTTAGGGCCGAACTATTTGTCCATCGTAGCGTGTTCGCTCCCAGTTATACATAGACAGGTCGTCACACGCCAAGCACAATTAGCTACTAGTCACCAATGTGTAGATGCTTATCTGGCCACGTATAATTTGCTACCGGTACAATAGGGCGATAATTTGACGCGTTTTGTAGCTACAAAATGTAACTGCAACAAACTATTTTTTAAATTGTTATTGTGTGTTTTCTACGTAATTATCGTAAAGCTGGGCTTTTTCAAACTAGGTTAGGGTCATCTTCCAATCTGCTCCTTTGCAGCTGATTACCAGCATTTTACATGGAGCGAGTACCTACCTGACCCTCACCACCAAGTTACTGAGCAACATGATATCCATTTTAATAAACTTACTTGTCATAAATTAAAGACCTCTGACATTTAAAAGAGACCCGTGAAATAATTCTCTGCGCGCAAACATTAACTGCACCCGCAATAAATCACAAACTAAATAAACACTTCATGCGACGAAAAATGATTAAATTAAACAAACATCAGTGACATCCAATAATAATTTATCAACGAAAACCGACCGCCACAAAAAATACAACTCGAATTCGGAATCGGAATCGGTCTCAGGAAAACATTTCATTGTCATAGAACGTTGGCTTGAATAAATTCTAAAATGGTCACGTGGTCAGCTGTCATTGAACACTGACATATTGTCATGATGACACCTGGTTGCTAGGCAACCGGGCGACAACAAACGCAAATGAATCGAGAGATTATTTTCGACCATCTAATGGATGCGCCCATTAAGTGACAGTAAAAGAAAAGTCGTGGTTTATTAATGATGTCTCGTTAATAAAAGTGCGTAATAATGTTTTTGGGTCAGCTATTGACTGCTAATTACTTAAAAGTTTTATAGGCAGACGGTAGGAGTTAGTGGAAATAATGTAATGAGTCAAGTTATTGACAAAGTAAATGATGGCTCATTAAATATTTTGTCGGTTTGATAAATATGCAAACATTAAACAAACTATTGATTGAAAAACACCGAAATGTTCTGCCTACCGCCATGGGAAAAGGCCATGAGTTTATTGTATGTATAGAACTTAAAAAATCACAACGTTGAGTTATTACAGCTAAATGACTGCTCATTTCACGAAATGCGATCATATTCGAGTATTATTATATGTTTTTGTTAAACACAATTCGGCACTGAACTTCTAACACCGCGTAAGTCAAAAATACCAACTTTACCGAGATAGTGAAAAAACTGCATAATTGTGTGAAAAAACCATTTTTTTATTTGTGTTCACTTCAAATTAGATGAGATGTTACTTGTTTCTGGTTAGCTCAAAAAATGATTCTTGTGATTCTCTAGCAAACGGCATCAAAATGTCAAAATTGCCAAACATTTACTTTTTAATTTTTATCGACGTATAAATAATTTAAAGTGAAACGAAACTCAATCCCAACGCATAATATCAAATTATTATCAAACTCCTAGATGCGCACGAACACTGACAAAATTCCAAAAGGGTATTATTAGCTTTTGCGGTGGTACACAGTAAAACCAATCGTAAATTAACATTCAGTTATCCAATCCGAGAACTTAAACAGAATTGGTTAAGTAGGTAATTTAATAAAATATCTGCTTCGGGTCGGCCGAAGGTACTTGTATACAACTCGCCAAAGGCACCTTGCAGAGTCAGGTATTTTCATTTTCGTGTAATCTTTTTTGGTGTATGATTGTCAAATTAAAAACCTCTATAATTTAATTTTTCTTGTATGTTTGCTGGTTAAAAGTGATCTTTGTTACAAAGGTTAAAAGTAGAATTTTATCTAGCTCAACACTCAATTCGGTTACTTAATCATACCCTTCACAATGACACTTCAAATTGTCTGTGTACTAATCAGTTCTGCTCATAAACTCACAAGATTCATGTCAGGCCATTACATTCATAATTTATTTAAAAGCTGACAAACTTTGTGGCAATGTGTCACTTTACTCCGCTCGGTGTGGTTGTCAGCAAAGAAAGTACCAAATCGTTCTCAAGCGTGTCGTAAAGGCCACAACTCAGAGGTTACGCAGATACCATAATATGTAGCAGAGTTCTGACTATATGAAAAGCTTACTGTAGTTACCTTACGGTCTACTTAGTATCCTAGGGAGATGATTACAGCAATTTCTATTGAATGTTCAGGATGATAGCGTAACATCTCGCTCAGAAAATTCTCAGTAGCAGCCACGGAGTTTGCCGGGTGATGGCATAAGGTTTGCCCTTAAGGACTTGGGATTTTTGACCCTTGGGACTTAAAAGTAACTGGCGAAATGTGGGTGTGCTATTAGGTACTCTGCCTAACCCTTCGGGGATAGCAGGCGTGATGTTTTCTCGCTTGTATTTAGACAAAAGACTTAACTGGCTGCACACATATTTCGTCAGTTATAGTTTAACACTGCCAGAATTAAGGATTAGGCATAGAAACAATCATGAAAGAAGAAAGAAGATTTTATAATCATCATCATTCCAGCTGGAAGATGTCTTTTACTGAACGTAGGTATCTCCCAAGCCTAGCTACGTCGACCAGCCAAGAAGAAATGGTAAAACGTTTAACTAAAGGGTGTAAACAGACTCTTAACGAAGCCGAAAGGCACTTGTTTTCCCGTCATTGCGATATTTTTTTTGTTCTAGACCATACCTGGGAACCTTCTAGTTACGGAGATATTGGGGGTCAAAGTTCCAACTTTTTCACAAGTATTTTATTAAATTTTATACATATTTTTAATGTAAGATTTTTACTTTAAACACCTCCAGGACCCCCTTACTAATGAATCCATCCATCAGCACAATGTTTTGAGTGCGTTACATTGAGTCCTACTGTAAAACGTGATTTTTCAACCCAAAAAAAAGTCATTTCACTCATTTTTGCGTAAAGTTACTTAGTTTGATGTACATAATGCTTTGTTGACGGCTACGTGAAGAGTCTGTTTACACCCTGTATATTCAGGTGAATCTTCTACCATTTGTAATTTTCGTGATGAAACTCATGAGAAAACTGTCTTAACTTATTTTATCTCTAATAACCTAGAGACTTATCTAAATTACGTAATTCAATGACTACTGGACAAATCGTTAACCCGAAACTTGGGCGAAAAATGAAGCTTGCCCGACATAGCGGAGTGAGGTAATGGGGCGAAGAAAGGATATAGGTACCTATATCTTTTACAAGTTTTTGGGGCTACTACGCGGGCCTATGATAAAACTTTTTATGTTCTGCTTATGTGATATCGTACAGTTTGGAATCCATAACGCGTTGTTCGTCGTAAAGGAGTACGAGAATATATGGAGTCGAGTTGGAGTTAAACGGAGTTATGGGCTGTGAAGATGTTCCGGTGTTTTTGTTTGAGATCACTGTTCTTGTTGGTGTTGGGCCGAAGTTTATTATTGGTTTATTGATGGTATCTGTTGTGGTTTTTAGAAAGAGTGTTTTTACCACGTTTTAAGTTTTTGTTTCTTTCAGGTTTAAGAAAAACGGTAATTAAGTTTTTTTCAGTACAAATACTAATACTATAATTTGAATTATACCGATTCAATCACAAGGTCCTTACAGCAATGACAGTCTTTGACATCTTTCAATCAATAAAAAAGGCAACCTCCGACCCAGACTACAAAAAGCTCATTTCTCTAACACTTCAACAAAAAACACACACACTATCCCCAACTAAAAAACAAAATACAAAACACAGCTTATTCAAAATCAAATGAATATAGTCATAATTCACACAGACAGAAATACACAACATACATAGACAGAAAGTCACATTTGAACCGCATTTTCCTCAAAGTGCCACGTCCCACTGCGTCCCACAGAATACCAGTACATTTGTTCCACAATACTAAATTAGGGACACGGTCAACGCATGAAGCTCGCTGATAGAGCCTCCCGACACCACGCATGAACTGAATATTAATACAGTCATGCAAGAACAGTGTAAAATTGCATTAATTTGGACTGTTTACATCCCAGAGTATGTTGTATACACATCACGTCCCATATTTCTTTAGAAGCGCAAAAGTTGTATGGCACTGATTAAATTCGAAAAACAACAGTTGAGAAAAATTGCTGTAGCGTTTTTTTTAATTAAGCGCGTATTGTTACGTTAAGGATGCTAAATTTCAGGACTTGTCACTTGCGACTCTTTTTTTCGTTGCACTTTTTTGACAGGGACATTTTTTTTCAGAGGTATAAAACCTGTATAAAAATCATGGCTAGCCACTAGATCTGTTTTTAGTTTTGCACTAAACATTCAATTTTTAACTGTTGGATTCGTTTCGATAGTATTAATATTTTTATGACTTCTCACCGATCCATTTTTTGATTTAACCTCATAAGTGGACAGAGTGTTGTACAAATACATGGATAGTAATCATGGAAGGTGACAACAGTAATTATATTTTTCCGAACATGTACGGAAATTAAAATGCTTGTTAAGGTAATAAGAGGTATTCATGTGATAAAATATTTTTCAAAATGGCCGAGAAGCGAGGAACACTCTCACACTGTCATTTACACTCATCGTAGTTAATAACTAATTAAAAAACTAATGAGTGGGATTTTAAATATTTTTAGAAGATATTAAACCACCACTTAAAAATTTTAACAAAAGAAAAATTACTTCGTAAATTGATACAATTAGAACTCATAATAAATATTTAAGTACATTTTTTTCCACTGAGTTCATTTATTTCTACGGATTATACAAAAAATACACAGCAAGAAAAATATAATGTTCATTCAAACTTATAATTTAATTTCACCTCTTTTCTTTGCGTACTCTGAATGCTAAAATAAATAATTAAGTTTTCTTCACTTACTTTTTGACTGACATTATTAAACTTTTTTCTTTTTATATGCGTCGTATTAAGCTGTGAATTTAAATCTTTAAGTGATAAAAGTAAAGTGTCCTATCAGAGCCCTAATGACGGAGCGCCTTAAACGTTATCAGTTCGATCTTTGAAGTAATAAAGATGAGAATACTGATAAGAGAAGAGGCAATTGTTTTAACTCAGAGTTCACGAGTTTATTGATTTAGGAGATTACTTCTGAAAATATGCCACATAAAATCTTGTTGATGCCATTTGTAGTTTTTAAACATGATTGCAAGATAATGAAAAAAAAATTAGGAGAAATTAAGCAATTTTATTACACCACTTTCAATGTTTTCGAAATTATTTAAAGCACTTTGAAAGAAGATATTTTTTAGTAAAATTGACGTTTGACGATGATTTATAGAAACGGAAAAATACACATTTAAAAAATAAAAACCACTGACTTTGATAATATTTCACTTTTATATTTTCCCAACAGTTTAATAAAAGGGGGTTAGTAATTGTTTATTTGGTTAGTTTACAAAATAAACACCAATTGTTGTAAACACAACTTAAACAAAACAAACAAGAAACATATGACTAATGTTCAAACCACACTTATAAAGTTAAATCTAAACTTTTTAACAGCCGAAAATATAGTCCGCAAAACCTTAATCTGCAAAGAAAAATAAAAAAATAAATGAAAACAAACAGAACCAAACAAAAAATACACTTTCACAAAATATTGTTTTAATGCAAATTAGATGTTTACTCACAATAACAGGCGGCGGATATTCAACGTTCGCTGAACGAAATATATCTACGAGATGAACCATATGGACAGATGAATTAGTCCCAGTTGAAAAGAAAACTTGATGCAGGTTTATTGATGGGAGGGAGCGGATGGACGCGCGGTCGCGGCTTTCGTACGTCACTTGTAATGCGGCGCGGCACGTCTGTCTCACACGGAGTTCCGAAGAAGACTGAAACACGGGCGGGCGAAGGCATACGCACGCGGGGAGGTACGCACTCACGCAGGCTTGACAGCCAATCGCGTGCGTGCGCCGCGCGCACCCCCGCGCTCTCGTCCCCGCCCCGCGCCCGCCCGTCACCTCACAATCGATGCCCTATATTGCATTAATTATTTAGGAAACACGCAATAAGATAACGCTAGGTGGCAGATAAGAGATCTTCGCGTTGCTTTAAATAAATCATCGTGTCTTCGGCCGTATCGGCCGGTTCGACCGGCGCGTGTGTACGATGCCTTCCGTGTGTACTGATAACGCATTATTTACGTTGTCAGTCCGCCGGACCTTTTGTTTTTATCTCGCTGTTATTTATAGAGTTCTTGAAGAAATATAATAAGAAGTACAGTTGATTCATTCTTGAGGAATTTTATTTATATGATTCAACCCTGTGTCCCACCTTCGAGCAACGCAGGTTTTGTTTGCGTAGCGTTCAACTTGGGAACGAAAACAAACGAAATATATTTTTTGGAAGGTTGTCAACTTGTCGTTTGCCAATATTAATATATACGGGGATAACGGGGTTCTCACCGGCGCGGCTGCTTTATTTTATGGTATGGTAAGGTTTGTCCGAAATTAACGAGGAGCTTTATATGATACAAAATAATTTTCATCTATCTTGTAGATAAAAAGAAGAAACGGAAAAATATCTTTCTGATAAAATATTGTTTCGAAAATTTACTAAAATAGTAGAGATAGTTCCGTTTTTAATAATAATTAAAAAAAAAAAACATTTAATCAGGACCAAACATTTTGTTCATTTTTATTAATTTTTTTTAGATGAACTGTCGCTGAATATTTACTCAAAAAACAATAAACCATTTCATGTTTACAAAACTGAAAATTGACTTTAATTTTATACGGGATGCATTTTCAGGAGTCAACTGCTCATATCAATGCATATTTTTTTTATTGACAAGGTGACTTTCCAAGTCAATTTTATTTGTTTTTTAAAAATAGAAGACAATAAAAATACAAGATAAATTATTTTTTAAACGTTTTCCTAACTTTACATATATCTTTTTTTATACCAAAAAACGATAACACAGTACCTGCATTTTGTGTTGATTTGCGAAGAGGAAAACATAGTCATAAAGAGTGTCAGTTATGATCTTGCGAGGAGGAACGAACAGGAAATAGGTTACTGTGCTCCTCTTTATACCAGAAATAACAAGAATATGCGTATACGGCAATTGCCGTATATGCATATTCTTATTCTTATTTTACTTGGAGTAAAAGTTTACTGCAGGTAAAATTTTACTTTCAAACTGAAATGACCCCCAGAGATATAGTTTCAAAGTGCTGAAATATAATTTTAAGTATTTTGAAAATAGAAAAAAGAAATTGTTATTTTTTGAAAAGCGAAAAGAATTTTCAAGTCTTTTTCGCCATTTTAAATGTCAATGTAGTAGTTTTGCACGAATGCCTAAACTACTTTAGAAAGCCGTCCGCTGCGGGTCCATTCAAACTTTTTGAATACACTCAAGATAATTTGTAGTTCAGTACTAAATTATAATTTTCCTAAATATTTTGAGAGTGAAAGAATTTTCAGACACTGAATTATATTGTGAAGATTTTTATTATTTGTGAAGATTTTCTTGTATAAGGTTTTGTATAAGTTTGAAGATAGGTCGTGGTAATTAAAAAAACCAGCCAAGTGCGAGTCGGACTCGCTTGAAGAGTGGGAGAATTTTAATTTATTTTTATTATTTGTTGTTATAGCGGCAACAGAAACATATTTTCTGTGAAAAATTTTCAACTGTCTACCTATTACGGATTATAAGATATCACCCGCTGACAGACAGACGGACGGATGGACAGCGGAGGCTTAATAAGTTTTCAACCAAGTAATTAGTTACAATATATTTTAATGTAATTTATTGCTGAACTAACATAGTTTTTTGAGCACTACAACCACGTCTTGTGGACTTATAGTTTCCTTCGCGAATTAATATTAAGTCTTAAAATAAATACTATTTTTTTTTCTGTCGAAACAACCCATGATAAATTCTAAACAAACACTAAACAACACCATAACTTAAAACCCGCCACCACAGTATAATCCCAGACACATGTTTCAGAGACGAAACATTTCTCCGTACATGTCTTGAGATCATCAATCATTCTAGATGCAGATCGCAGCTCATTGGGATGCGGGGAGCGTCTAACAGGTGGCCACAGCTGCTGGCCAGTCGGACTTGAATGCCTGATGCTGCCTATGAAGATGTTTGGAGATACTGTAATTCTATTTCTGAGGTATTAGCATAGAACATGGAGTTGAGACTTGAGCAGGGGGTATACTGTCAACTATAGAATTATTCGTGATTTAATGCTTGATATATGTCATGTTGGGGTTTTTACGGCAATTAATTTCTATATTAATATTGAGGTAAAATATTTTTGTATATAGGGGTTAATATCCAGGACTAATGATCCAATTCTAAAAATTTTTTCACTGACTGAAAGCTACAGTATTCGTGGGTGGCTATAAATTATATTTATATCAAGCATATTTGCAGAGCTATCACATTTTATGCGGACGAAGTCGCGGGCGAAGTCGACGACGGAGGCAGTATTTTGTATACCATATTGGCATCGTATGTTTTATTGTGTTAAGGTTCGGTAAAATTCGGGACACTGCTCCGTTCATCGGTCTCTGACAGATAACGTACTGAAGTATCATTAGTGTCCAATGTCCGCAACTGGTCAGGATGTCCGTACCAATTTAACCGAACCTGTATAGTCGCTTCGTAAAACTGAGGAAATTTGACAGTTACGATTTGAATATATGCTTAATTAAAGCTGACACTCAATTTATGCAATAATATTTATGTACCCTGAAAGTTTTTAAACTACATCAAAACGGTGTATCATGCTTTCTACTAATTTTGATATAAATAACTTCGTATTATTTTCAATGTGCCAGTCTTCTTTGACTTACAGATAAGGAAAATAACGCGGGAAAAACTAGTGTTAATGGAGCCAATTTACCAACACGCAGTGTGCTCGCGTGGGGGTGATGAATGCTCGTTTCTGCGAGATCTTAGCATACTGAAAAGGTTATGTTCTCTGAATAAATATGGGTTGTTATTGTCATGAATTTTAGATTACTTATAAAGAAGGCAGGTCGAGGTTAGACGGGATTTTAATTGGGTACACTACTAGGTTTTTACTTCAGATTTAAGTGCCCGTAAATACTATGTTTTTCTGAGAGCGGTTTTATTATATAAGTTTAACAGAATTGACATTGAACTTTTTGGTAGACAATCAAATTAATTTTTGACTTCTTTAACATCGTTATTCCTCATAGAGTCACTGTGATTAAAACCTTTAGCCAAATAAACTCCCTCTCTTTTAATAATTATTATTTATTAGTCAGTTGGTAAACTGTCTTCTGTCTGCACTGTTAAAACTTCTTTATTGAGTCAATAAAACGCCAGCGGGTACTGCGGGACCCGGCAATAAAAAACGCTTAACCGCCATTGGGTACCCGAGGCCCCCGGGTTTCCTTAAATTGACATTATTGAAAATGACATAACAGTGAGACTTGACAGTTCAAACAAGGTTTAACTGTGGCGTGCCTCTGTTTTGGGTCATCAGTGCACCTGAATTTTCACACTGAACTGTCAGTATTCGCGCTTATCACAACAAAAAATAACTGCCGTCTTTCCCTATGAATCTCAAATCCCATTCCCACATGCGATAAGCAGCCAACACTACAGAATTATGTTTATAAATTTTAATAAAACACATCCCCTCATAAAGAAAGAAGGCCTGCCAGAGTAATGGCCCACATTACTCAGCGGCGAGGTTTATACAGAAACACTGCACACTCCCTCTTTAATATCGGTAAGGAAAAAACGTAACTCAGTGGATCTAATTTAAGGTGCGTTTAATTGACCCTTAGATCGTTGAGACCGACATTTATAATGTAGGTATTATGTAAGGGATGCTAGCAGGGGATTGTAGGACGTTGATTAGGGAATAAAAGAAACGTAAGCGGAGGGCTATCAGGAGGTTATTCGGAGTCGTAAAGTGGGGTACGTTTGAGTTATTGGTAGTTATCTAATTGACTGAGCACTTCGCTATTAGATTTTATTGTTGTTGGGGATAAGATTAGTGTCGTAGAAAATCGGCTTTACGTCTACGAAATCTTTTTTTTTTGTAAAATAGAGAAGACTCGTGGTTGCCGTAGATGCCTAAAATAGAGAAGACTGAAGGAATATTGGGAAGTTTGTGCCCGGCTGTAGGGACCAACCAGTGGCGTGTTAAGGGGCCAAAAATACGGCAAGGCCATAAGGCAAGTTTTAGAAACCCTACCATCATGAAGAATTGTAGTTTATAAGAGCAAGCCACACGTTTAGGCTTGCTTGGAGATACAGCCACTAGAAATCATATAGTTAAATAAAATAAAAAAACTGGCTAAGTGCGAGTCGGATTCGCGCACGAAGGGTTCCGTATCATAAACCGAAAAAAACACGTTTCTTGTGTGGAAATGAAAGGGGGCTCAATTTTTAATAATTTTTATTTTTATTATTTGTTATTATAGCGGCAACAGAAATACATCATCTGTGAAAATTTCAACTGTCTAGCTATCACGGTTCATGAGATACAGCCTGGTGACAGTCGGACAGACGGACAGCGGAGTCTTAGTAATAGGGTCCCGTTTTACCCTTTAGGTACGGAACCCTAAAAAGAAGAAAGCAGAATCAATGAAATACTTCACCATCTAAATATTGATCTTTAATTCTGTATGTTTCTACAAATATAAAATGCAGATTGTGTTCAGTATCACCCGTTCAAACACAAACAAACCGTCATTTTCCAAAAAAAGATGGCGGCGTATTTTCATAACTTTAATTTTTAAAAACATTCGTTACAGAAACTTGTACACCTTTATATTTACAAATAAACATTTCTTTGATCGTGTTTGCCTATCTGTTGGCCATTAAAACTTTTTCTGTCAGTCTAGGGTAACTTTTAACAAGCTGCGATGATCGACGGTGTAGATCTTTTTTCGCTTATCTTTCTGCTGTCAAGTTTGGAAGCTTGACGTGGGCCAATCAGACGGAGATGTGCTTTTTCTTTTTGAAATAAAAAAAAAGTTTTCCTTCATGATTCGCTTGTTAGGTTCTTAAATATTTTGTATGTGGAAAATATGTATGTGTAGCATATAAACTTATTAGTGATTTCTAGTCAGGTTTTAAAAGTGAATATTTGGTGAAAATTCTACTGCTGTTACGCTAAATAGAATAGAATATTGATGTTTGTTTATCTTTTCGCTTATTTATTGCAAAAAATAAAACCGACTTCAAAAACAGTAAAAAGTGAAAAATAACTTTAGCTTCAGAAGTCGGTGACAAAAAAAACTAAATTAAACAAAAAACAAGTTCAGAGAGATGAGTCGTCTAGGCAAGAATTAACTTGTCCAAGGAGAGGCTCACATACAATGAAATCAGTCATACTCAGCCGAACCTATGATAGGCTTCATTATCATTTCAACCGAAAGATGTCCACTGCTGGATATAGGCAAGTCCCCATCATCATCCCCATCACCCCAGTGTCGCCACATTAACCGGTCCCGTGCGTCTCGGATGCAGCGGATCCTCGTAACCTTCACCGGGTCACCGGTCCAACTAGTGGGAAGCCTTCCAACGCAACGTCTTCCGGTTCGCAGTCGCCACTCCAGAACCTTTCGGCCTCATCGGTAACCCGTTCTGCGAGCAATGTGCCGTGCCTAGTGCCACTTTAGTTTGACGATAGGCTTAAAGTTAACTTAGCTTTAGGTAAGCTAAAGTATAGATAAGCTAAAGGATAGATAGGCTAAAAGACAAATAAGCTAAAGGATAAATAGGCTAAAGGATAGCTTATCATTAGGTCCTCACTCTTAGTTCTCTCCAATGAAGAAATACCTTAATTATTCGGTGTTAACGACTAACGTGACTGTAGAACTTTAATGGGTGTAAGTATGTTATTACTGATTACAGTGTAAAGTTGAGAACGCTAATTGAATCATTAAGTTACACTATCGGAATGGAGAAATCACTAAGTTAATGGCATACTTCAACATCTTGTAAAATAACTTGTTGCAGCATGGAATTATTCGCTTTCTATGTTAACTAGTGACCCGCCCCGGTTTGCACGTGTTAACGACTTGATTAGTTATATTTAAATTAATGTTTTATACCGAAACCTGAAATTAAAATTTGTTGCGAAGTTTACTTGATATCTTCAGTTGTAAACATTTGTCTGACGCTTTTAAAAAACTACAATCTAAGCATGTTAGTAATTTAAAGCAGTGATAGCTTAGGTTTTAGGCACAAGTTCAAACCCAAGGTTTTTTCGGATTCATGTATATTGCATAATACGGTAGTTTACCAAAAAAATCTAATTAGTCCGTCAGATAGATTTCCAAAACATATAGGACACGTATTTTTTCTTTTTTCACATATACAAAATATGAAGACGATACAATGCATCGAAAACTCGTGTGACGTCATAATGTCAGTACAGTTTTACTGGCGGAGTGACGCCACAAGGTCCCACTTATGATCTTTGATGCATTTTATCTTTGTCTGTTTTCATTCATTTGATAATACAAAAAATACGTATCCAATATTTTTCGATAATCTAACTGACGGACTAAATAGAATCATATTTTTTTTACTCAGGAAACATCCCTAGTATCGTTAGCTTCAGTGAAGGAAAACATCGTGAGGAAATCAAATATGCCTGAGAGATATTTCTAGATATCATAAAAAGTTTTATACCAGGTTAGGCACTAAACACACGAAATAAAGAAGAAGGAGCATGTTAGTAAGTGTTATGAGCAATTTGGTGACCTAACACAGTCACAATGCGTTGCGGATGACCCCGTAGAAGATAACGGGACAATCTCGACAAACCAACAACCAGAGGTCCACATTGCCAGGGCTGCGGGACTATTCGAAAGTGATACCGCGGCCCTGGAACACAAAGGGCAAGGAAGGAACATGGATGGGTTTTAGTCAGTACAAGTCTGACACTCCCTTCCGCTCTGCCCAGCGAGCTGGAGAAGTCATTTGATGATTTCCAATCCGAAAAACAAAAAAAAGATGTCCCGATGGCAAAGGAACGAAAGAACGTGAAGTTAAATTCAAATTCAAAATAATTTATTATCAAACATATAGCTTAAAATTACGGTAACTAGATAAGTTTGTGAGAGACTGGTGTCTGCACTGGGAAAACCTGTATCGCAGATCACCAGTGTTATATTTAAGTTAGATACGCCTTCGCGCAGTTTTTGGTCGATCCAGGCTACCAGGAATAGTTAACCTTGTATTTTATTTAGAAAGTTCATCCACTATTTAAATTGTCGCTTGTCCTTGTAAACACCATTATATTAATGATTTAAGAAAACGATAACATTACTCATAGTTGACACAATTTTTCCGTTGGCAAGCGTCCTGGTAATTATATTTTATAGTTGGTCTCTGGGCCATTTTGTAGCGCTTTATTGCTTTACGGTGGGCTGTTAAAATGTTTAATGTATCTACCTGTTTTCAGGAAGTTAACTTCTAAAGTACCTAAAGCTTTGTTGTCTCTATCGATGTGTAGGTAAAATGTAGCGATGGAGAGCGAATTCTTTATTCAATGAAGATATTTTTGTCGGACCCGGTCATTGGTATGGACTTAAAATTGAATCGCAAGCGCGCCTGTGGTGGGGTATCACGCGACCTAGTTACAAGTCTACCTACACCAGAGGGCGTTTCTGCAGAGTCCTGATGTTTTCAGCTCGACGCTAGGACGACAGTGTCTGATCGCGGCCGAGTTGAGACCTCTTGAAACTGTACCCGATTCATTGTGTTCCGTGTTATTGTGTTAAGTTATAATCTCAAGTATTTTGTTAGTTTTGCTAGGAACAGTGTATCGCACCCAGTGTGTTTTCATAGCACAAAACCCATCGTGTGCCCACATAATACTCGAGCCTAACGGAACAAATCCTGACATTCCCGTCATTTATATATTGATTATGGTATGATTGATGATGATGATGATGATGTCATCTAACCGATTTCGGCCACAGCAATTGCATTCAATGGCTTTCTAGAGTGGTTGTCGAGAGTTTGGTGTGCCGTCTTTCGTGTGCTCTCAAGTGATCAGCATATCCAACTTTGGCCAAAACACTCCGAGGAAATCTTAAACTCCGCAACAGATTTTAATGCAGTTTTCAGCAATAGATAGAGTGATTCAAGAGGAAGGTTTATGTGTACATTAAGTAGTATCTACATTGCACCCGTGCGAAGCCGGGGCGGGTCGCTAGTATAATAAACTGAAAAGGTTTGGGATTAAGAACATGCTCATAGCCACTTTCGATTTGCTAATGTCACTATGTTAATTTAAATCAGTATAATATTATACTGGTACAAAGTATTTTTAGGTGGACCGATGACCTGGTGAAAGTTGCAGGGATCCGCCGGATGCGAGTTGCACGGGACCGGTCAATGTGGCGACACTTGGGGGTTGGCTTATGTCCATCAGTGAACGTCTTTCGGCTGAAATGATGATGAAGTATTTATTTCGTAATCATCATCTGCTTAACCTTTTGCCAACTTTATTGGGGTTGACTTCCTGTCTTACCGGATGCAGTTGAAAACCAGTACTTTACTTGGAGCGACTACTTATTTGACTACCACAACCATGTTAGTTCTGGGTAATACACTACCCTTTGGTAAGACTGGTTCTCAGACTTTCGGGCCATTGACTTCCCTGTAACGACAGATTTATTTCGTAAATAATACTCACTCAAAAAAATAATATGAATAAATAAAAAAAAAATAACACTATGCAAATGTAAAGAATAGGGCATTTACGTAATACAGGGTGTAAACATACTCTTCACGAAGCCGTCAACCAACCATTATGTACATCAAACTGAGTAACTTTACGCAAAAATTAGTGCTGGGAAATCACGTTTTACAGTAGGTTCAATGTAACGCACTCAAAACATTGTGCTGATGGATGGATTGAATAGTAAGGGGGTCCTGGAGGTGTTGGGTGTCACCTGAAGGTTGTCACGGATGGTTTCAAAAATTGTAGTAATTTGTATGAGGAGGCTTTATACAAAATTAGGAACCTAGAAGATGAGTTAATTCATGCCAATAATTGTATATTAAAGTTACAGAAAGAAAAAGAATATACTCAGGTTAAAGAAACAAACCTCTTATATAATGAATTATTAAATAGTAATTGTAACCCCCCTTCTTTAATAACTATTGATCTTACTCAGGATTCCTTACATAAACAGAACTCAGAAACACAGAACTATACAGTTAGCAATAAGAAAATTAAAAAATATGCAAAACTGAATAGAATAATTAAAAAATGTAATCAATTCAGGAAACAACATAAATACTTTTCCAAACATATTCCACTGAGGAAAGAGCGTGTTGATTTACTTAATAAGTTAAATAATTACCAGATAAAATTAGAAGACAGTGTAAAAATATATGAAATTGATACTCAGCATTTGCAGTCTGAAATACAGGTTCTTCAGGACTCTCTTAGTTCCCTTTCTAGTAGGTATGTGAGTTCTCAGAACCAAATTAGGGAACATATTCTTGCAGCAAATGAGTTGGTAATGTAGTTGTCAGACAGTTACCAACAATGATTCTGTCCAGCCTGAGGTAACGGAGGCCCCGTCCCAGACTGAGAATTTGTCTCAGGACATACTCAACCAAGAATCAACTAATTTTACACAAGATTATTTACATGTGGTTCAGCCTGAGTTATTTGATAGTCATGATCGTTCTTACTCAATAATGTTCTCAGATAGTATAGGAAGAGGTGTAGGTAAATTAGTAAATAATAACCTGAGTTTTTCCAATCAAAATCATTGTATGCCAGGGTCAACATACAAACAGATAATGGCATCGGTAACTAGAAATGCTTATAATGTTAATACTGATATAACAATATTTATAGGAAATAGTTCAAAAGTTACAAAACAAGATATCACAGACAGTGTAACAGAGTTGTTAAAGTTGAATTGTCGTAAAGTAATATTGTGTGCTTTTCCATATTTTGAAAAATTGACAAACAGAAAAAACAACTATATTCACATGCTGAATAAGCATGTTCATTTCTTAGTAGGTCACTATAGTGACAGGCTTATATACCTTGATATCAACAGTTTTGTTGGTAAACTTAAGTCGACGCGTGGTAAAGTGTATCTACCTATTAGTTGTAGACACAAAATAGCTAGGCTATTAGTTTATAATATTCACTCAGACATAAGTAGTATGTCAATGTTTAGTTCTATTATCAACACTGCGACTATTAGTAATGATACTAATAATTCTTTTAATTTTATTTATAATTCTTTTTACAATTCCTGGGAGGATTCATGTTTAACTAATGAATATTCTCGAGTGGGGTCAACTAATGGCATGGGCGTCTTGGGGCTTACTCCGGATGTTCATTTAAACTAGTTAGTACGACAAAAGAAGATACCAGTGACATTAATGTTACACCGATCAACAACAATGTGCCTTCTTGCTATAAAATAGCTAAATGTAAAAAAGGGGTTAAGCAGAATTCTATGCAATTATTTCACCAAAATATTCAAGGTTTCTCTTCAAAGCAACTTGAAATTGAATTGTTTTTAGAAAAAACAAAGTTTGAAATTGTTTGTTTCACTGAACATTGGTTAAAAGACTATGAAACGCTAATTAATTATGCAAATTACAGTGTGGGCAGTTGCTTTAACCGGAAAGTTAAGATTCGTGGGGGTTCCATAATCTTAGTTAAAAATTGTATTAAATTTAAGAGTCGTAGTGATATTGTTGATCTATCGGTTGAACATAATATTGAGCTGTCTTGTGTTGACCTGGATAGGCATGTCATAGTGTGCGTTTACAGACCCCCAAATTATCAAAACTACTCTATATTTGAGTCAGTAATGGAAGATGCTTTAGCGAAACTTGCAACTGGCAATAAATCGCTGGTTATCTGTGGTGACTTTAATGTTAATATTTTAGATGAAAATTCAAATAGCAGTAGGTTATTACATCTCTTTGAATCATTTAATTTGTTAAACGTGTTTTCGGAACCAACCCGAATTACCACAAATACTGCTACATGTATTGATAATGTTTTTTGTTGCTGCGACTACTTGGATAAATCCATTGTAAATTACCTTCCTTCTGATCATAGCGGTCAAACCGTTGTTTTCGAGTCCTACACACCATTAAAAAAAATCCAGATAAAGTCTAGACAAATAACACCTAGTAATTTGAATAAATTTAATAATAACTTAGTTAGTAAGTTAGGTATCCCGGGCCATATTATTGAAAATGTAAATCAATTTTATGAGGAATTCTTTTCAGTAGTTTACACCGAGTTCAATAATACATTAAAAATGAAAACTAAATCTATTTGCCCTAAGTTTTTGTTCAGTGACTGGGCAACTAAGGGTATTAGGAAAAGTAGGGAGCGATTGTTTGAGCTGTACGGCCTTAAGCCTTACATGAACTCGGAAACTTTTAATAAATATGTTGCAACTTATTCAAGAATTTTTAAAAACACTTGTAAGGTAGCTAAAGCCTTATTCATTAGCAACAAAATTAAATCCGCCGATAATAAAATTAAGACGGTTTGGAAAATTATCAATAGTGAAACTAATAGAAATAAAAAATATAATAATGATATTACACTAGAGACAACAAGTGGTCTTCTAACCTCTGAAGGCGAAGTTGCTCAAGAATTTGTAGATTTCTTTACTAGTATCCCACTTAAAACTACTGAAACCTTAAATTCCTCACCCTTGCGTTCTATTGATTTATTAAGAGCTAACGTTTCAGCCTGTCCGGTTGAGTTTCAATTTAAGCATATAAACCCCATAGCAGTCATTAAAGCTTTTAAGGAAATCAAAATAAAATTAACTGAAGATCTATGGGGAATGTCGATTAAAGTTTGTCAAGCTATTATTGAGACTATAGCACCGTATTTAGCATTAATATTTAACTTATGTGTGGACCAAGGAGTCTTCCCGGACCTTATGAAATACAGCAAGGTAATACCACTTTTCAAATCCGGGGACAGTAATACACCAATAACTATAGACCCGTATCCGTGTTGCCGGTTTTTAGCAAGGTGTTTGAAAAGGTAATGCTTAATCAAATGCTCAACCACTTTAACACCAATAAAATTTTACATGAGAAACAGTATGGTTTCACCAAAGGACGTTGCACGACTGACGCCGGTGTAACCTTATTAAAACACATATTTACTGCGTGGGAAGAGGCACAAGATGCCATAGGAATCTTCTGTGACCTCTCGAAAGCATTTGATTGCGTAAACCACGAAACCCTACTCTTGAAACTTGCACATTACGGTTTAGGTAAACTTGCGCTCAGTTTAGTGAAATCATATTTGAACGATAGACATCAGCAAGTACAAATAAATGGTGTCAATTCAATGGGTTTAAAAGTAAGTATGGGTGTACCGCAAGGTTCGATATTAGGTCCTTTCCTCTTTTTAGTCTATATAAATGATCTCCCCCATTTATTTAAAAACCAACCACAGATGGTGTTGTTTGCTGACGATACCTCTTTAATATTTAAGATAAACAGACGTGCTACAAATCTTGACGACGTAAATAACGCTCTACTACAGGTTCATAATTGGTTCACCGCGAATAATTTAGTATTAAATGGGAAAAAAACGAAGTGCATCAGATTTGCTCTACCGAATGTCAAAAGTAGTAATAGTGACATAGTATTGAATCAAGAGAAACTAGAATTCGTCGAAAAAACTGTTTTCCTGGGGATCACGCTCGACTCAAGCCTACAATGGGGTCCGCATATAACATCTCTTGCAGGACGGCTGAGTTCAGCAGCATATGCTGTTAGAAAAATCCGTCAATTTACTGATGTAGATACCGCGAGGCTGGTCTATTTTAGTTATTTTCATAGTATTATGTCTTACGGTATTTTACTATGGGGACGGGCTGCAGACATCGAATCTATATTTATTCTGCAGAAAAGAGCTATCAGAGCCTTATATGATCTACGTAGGCGTGACTCTCTAAGAGAACTGTTTAAGGAAATTAACATCATGACAGTACCTTGTCAATACATTTATGAAAACATCATGTACGTTAGGAAAAATCTGCATTTATTTAGTAAAAGAGGTGACAGGCACCACTATAGTACTAGAAACAGGGACGAACTAGTACAGCCAGGTTTTAGGTTAGCTAAAGTAGACTCATCTTTCATGGGGTACTGTTTAAAATGTTACAATAAAATACCTCCCCACATTCTACAACTAAACGAGACGAAATTTAAATCTTGTATAAAACGCACACTATGTAGGCAAGCATATTATAAATTGGGGGATTACATTGATGATAAAAATGCTTGGCTCACTGCTGGTCCTGCTCCACAAGCATAGGGGCAAACTAATTTATTACCATGTGAAGTTATTGTGGAAGCTGCAGAAGATTGTAATAATATCTTTGCATTGTATAAATTCAATCTCTTAGTATTATATAATTGCATAGCACATGTGTGAGTACTATGTACTGTAAAGCTACCATTTACATTTAGTTATCTTTCATTGACTTGAATTTGCCCTGGTTGCTGAGAGAATGTCATGCTCACTCAAATGTCTCGCTGATGGTGGCGGGTGTGTCGGGTCATTTAGCTCCCTTCAATATGGTTGAGCTGAATGGGTCTGATCCATGCGTCATGTTCGTGAACGGGCGCTGTCAGTTGGGACTGGTCATCTCTAGGCTGCCATGGTTTATTTTAACTACTTACTTTGTTTTTAAATTGTTGATATAATGTTTTACTCTGGACGCTCTTAACGTGCACGTATTTCTACATCGTTCTCACATATGTTTAATCTCAACATGAATGATGTAACCAAGATTTTGTACAATATTTTGATTGAAAAGAGTGTCCATGGAGTTTCTTGCCCATTCTTCTCCATAGAGATCTACGCTTTGGAATGGGCAACTACAGTACTTTCACAAGTTATTATGCCTTGTGTCTGTGACTGTAGCTTAGCCTTATTTGTTTTTCTGACATTCAAAAGTGCCTGTAATGGTCTAATTGAAATAAATGCTTTTGAGTTTGAGTTTGAGTTTAAAGAAAAAATCTTACATTAAAAACATAGATTTAAAAAAAAACTTGTGAAAAAGTTAGAACTTGACCCCCAATATCTCCGTAACTACAAGGTTCCCAGGTATGGTCTACAACAAAAAAATGATCGCAATGACGGGGAAAACAAGTACCTTTCGGCTTCGTTAAGAGTCTGTTTACACCATTTATATTAGTCCATATATATTATGAAAGTATAAGTTCTAACCACAGGCCTTTTTTTTTTTACGGATGGGAAATCATCAAATGACTTCTCCCGCTCTGGGCGGAGCGGAAGGGAGTGCCAGACAAAGTTTCTATCAATAATTGACAAAAGGTAGAATAAGAAAAAGATTTTCACTGACATCTATAACAAAAACCCTCTATTCCCAGCCTTCATTACTAAAAAGACGTCCTTATTCAACGCAAACGAGATGATGGATGGCGTAGTTCTAGTTTAGCTATTAAATAAGCCGAGTGCTAATGAGATTGAATCTGTTTTAGTTTTATTTGCTTCGTGAAGTATTTCCACTGAGCGTGGAACTTTTTCTGTCAATGTTATTCAAGTTTTATTGATAAGTAGGAGTTTGGAATTATTATTTAGACTAATATAACAGTTAGGGATTAGAGTACATAATAGGACACCAACATTTCGCCAGTTATGTTGAAGTCCCATGTAATAGAGGGCGATCCTATTGCCATCAACCGGGTGTATATCCAGACTGCGAGCCTGCTGCTGCGAAATTCCTGACGGAATAACCCAATATCACTTTGCCCGACCCGGGAATAATACCCAGGACCTCATGCTCAGCAGTCGCGTTTGCGACCACTAGACTAACGAGGCAGTCATTCGATTATTCTTACAAAAAGATTTATATTTATGTTATATTCGCACAGCAACTAAGTACGATAAGTCTGTAGATACCAATTTAAAAAAGGTTGTTCAGTGTACCCTACAGTACAACTTTTTTCAAAGTGGTACCTACCAACAGTGATCGATCTCAACCTGGACTTCAATTAAAGTTCTTTCATTAACACTAAACTGAATCAAAAATCAACTTTACAAGCATTAAAACATTACTGAATCATCACTAACAAATACAAGTCAACCAAAAGTCAAGACAAGATACTGTCGCCATAATTTACAACTGAAAAAGCAATTTCACATTGAAGTCGGCACTGTGCACACATGCTGAATGAGCGTTATATTAAAATAAAGATAAATTAATATATGTCCACGGAACTGAGTCGTTGCGAGTGTGTCGACGCCTTTATATGCCGCACAACTTTCATGATTTCATTAAAACTATTTAATTGACGAAATGGGCCGCATTGTAGTATTTTAGTGACGAAACGGGGTAGAACTGCGAAAATCCGTATTTGTGCTTACAAATCCGTTTTCGTGTGTAGGTGGGGACGGACTTGCGAATGTAGTGTTCATTCACTAGTTTGGTGATGATTATGATGGTGAGGGCTGTTTTCTGGTAGATCTATCATCATCACCCAATTATTAGCCAAGTTCAAAAAAGGGGGAGGTTACGAGTATGTACTCCACCGGTATCTTTTTGTTGTACTGAAAAGAGTGTCAATAATTACCACGTTTGGCAGATGGCCTGGGTTTATGTGACCATAAAACAATTTTTCATTATTTCTTCTATAGCCGTGGATTTAGTCACATTCATTAAAAAAACTTTTATTCATTGAGACAATAGAACCACACTAGTTCGGTACTTCGAAATACGATATTGAAGTCACGTTAAGAGCCATATGGCTCAATAGTACCTTTGAATTGAGACTTACTATCATATTGCGGTCCCGGTCAGGGTTTCGACACCAAATATGCTTACGTCATCATAAGGATGTTAAGCCCTGTTAAGTCGTAGTAATAATATCTGAAAAGGTCCCAAGAGTAAGTAAGAGTAAGTAGGTGCTATATAATTTAATTGTGACGTTTTTTTTCTCAGATTTCACTCAAGTCCCCAACTATCAGACCGTAAAAATTTAACTATGCACCTACTTAGCGGAGTAGTTTTTTATTGAAATAGTTACATTTTATGCTCGCTAGTAAGAGCTGGCAAAGATGTATTTTTTATATTTCTCATACTTATTTTGGTGGCTCAAAATGGGGCCACGGCGCTTTTATTTCACATTCACTTTATACCCTCTTCCATTGTTTGTAGCGTCTCCCTTGTGTGTGTTTTGGTGAACCCAAAGATGAATCTTAGGAGGTGAAAAACCAAAATATTTATTCGAGAAAGCTTTAAGAAAATAATCTATGTACCTATCTACCTAAATATTTGTAAGTAAAAGCTTAGATTAACTTGGACGTAATCAGAAATGACGTATTATAACCAATCATGCCGTCGTGCCCTAACCAAAACAATATAAAATTTTGTATTCATTATCTCACTCATTGCACGGTGACCTTTGTCAGTGCGACCATCGCATCGCCCTTTTAGTTAAGATACAATGAGAGAAACCCTTAAAACAACCTAATCTGGCTCATTAAAAACTGCTCTTCCGTACCTGTATCCAAAATACATCGCATTTCTAGTTCCTACCTTCTAATGTACTATTTTAATAGCTACCTAGAACATCTAAATCCACTCCACATTCACTAAGCCCTCCTCCGCCACTCATTCATACCACAATACCTCTGCTAATTGGATTAGAAGTGAGTTTTGCAGATCAAAACCCATAGAGCAAGATAGTTGGTAAAGAGCGCTTAAAGCAATCATTCGACCACGTTTAGTATTAGTTGGGAAACAAAATAGGTTGGTACAGTCATGGGTAACGATATGTATTCACATAGCAAAATTGGAAACCGTTTTTTTGTGAAATAACAATTCTACTTCACGACAGTCGAAGTCTCAAAGATCTAAAAATGACATGACCAACGACTTAACATGCTTTCCGAGGCACAGAGGAAACTCGGTATTTAATGGGTGGTCACCCATCCACGGACAAACCTAGGCAAACACGGTTTAACGTGAAGATCGATCCGAGCGGCTGTTATTATTTATTCCCTTAACATGGGGTCCAAATACCTACTAAGTGCGGAAGAATATTAGGTTTGTAACAAATACAGAAGTAGAATGTTTGTAAATGTACACTCATTAGTGCTCAAAATTGTACGAAAGGATTCCATACTTCTTCTTGTTTTGGCCTTATCCCATCTTTATTTGGGGTCCGCTCTTCTAATCATTCTTCTACAAAAAGGTCCTTTCTGGGTCGTCATCGAAAGATGTCGACAGGAGTCCATACAACAAGCAAAGACTCACGCACACATAGACACGCTTCACGTACAGCAGTGCAAGCGCACTTGAGACTGGTATTCGTTTGATATCTCCGTATGTATGCGTTGATGTGTGTGTACCTACTGTACGTCTATGTACCTATTTGACTGGCTGCTATTGATTTCTGTAATAATAACTGCCTTAGATCTGAAATGGCCGACTGCAGATAATGTGAAGCAGGCAAGTGAAGTTGGCTGGAATGTGAAGTTCGCTGATTGTTGAGATGTTAAGTAATTCTTCTAAGTTGGAGCAAGGTATCGAGTCTGCGAGCAGTAGGTCTTGAATTTGAATCATTACGTAGGCGCAGTCCTATCTTAGCACTCTTGAGAAAGTCTGGTTTTGTGATTAAAGAATGGGAAGCTACAAAATGCAAGCAAAAAATCCGGATCTATCGAAAAAATATCTCGGAATTTCTACGTCGTGTGTGCTCGGGGCTAAATAATATCCACGATCTTTGACAGTCGTTAAATAGCCTGTGGCCCGAAAGTCCGACAACCAGTCTTACCAAGGGGTATCAATCGTATTACCCAGTACTAACTGGGTTTTGGAGGTCAAATAGGCAGTCGCTCAATGTAAAATACTGGTATTCAGCTCCATCCAGTTAGACTGGAAGCAGACCACAACACAGTTGGGAAAAGGCTAGGCAGATAATGATGAATTTAAAGTGTAGTGTTACTTTTCATTCACGGTTTTAGTGACATAAAATTATCGTGACACAACTAGATCTATGGTTGGAAGGACAGACAATGATAAAATTCCTAATTCTCCACAGTTCACCAAAACAGCAACCTTCGTTATCTCCAGTTAAAAAACTTATAATCAAGCAGCCACAACTATCGTCTAATCATTGCGCTCGCTCCAACATAGTCACAAGCAGAGCCGCTAATTAAGTACGCCTCTACGCTCATACGAACGGATTAATTTCGGTTTACCGGGCGCCAGAGCGGTTGCCATGGTGACGCGGCAATGCGATTTATGTAATTTTACCTGTACGTAGCTCTAATAGTGTTTAGAGGGTGTAAGATGGAGGTACATTGGGATTTGTTGGTGATATATTGTTGCGGAATATATAATATTTTCATGAGAAAAATAGAATATTGTTAATGTCCAATGGACTAATGACGACTACCGAATGAGAGATTTTTTGATTTTTTGATCCAATAAAATTCGCTATTATTTTTCTGAGCGTGTGTGAGTAACCGAAACTCGTCGCTACTGTTAAATAAGACACGGCCTACGGTAACAAGCGGTTTATTCGTACTAAGCTTAGAGGCGTACGCGCATGACACGCAGGTCTCACATTTATCACTTTAGCTATATGGCGACTACCGACTAGATGGCGTCACATTTCCCCCGGGGGTTAAAGGGTTGCCTCTAAAGGAAAAAGGGCAACAAATAAGATAAGCTATGTTAGGTACGCCACCGAATAACCTATCCATATACTAATACTACGTTATGATTAAATTAATTATAGACTAACCTAACATTGAACTATTATTTTGATTCGTACATATGTAGGTATTTATTCGTGTAGTACTTATTTTTTTAATTGGAGTTTCATAATTTAATAACTACTGTTACGCAACAGTTTTATAAGTATATCATTAACACTGAAAATAGGATAATTACTATATTTACTGTTGGTTTTGACTTCCCGATATTTCATAAATTACTATTTTAATTGTAATACATCAAAAATAACATATTCCGTTCGTCGTTATAATTTCCAGTAAAACAGATTACTTACTATAATTTACATCATTTATTATTTCCCAGAAAACAGTTAAATAAATAACAATCAGTTAACAAATTCACAGAAGAACCGGTACATTTTTAATAACAGCAGAAAGAGGAATGGAATAAAAATGATCATTCGTTTCGTTTCTCACAATTTTCAAAGAAAATTTCTGTAGGTGCCAGAAGACCTTTAAAATGCTTTAAGTGAAGGGAAGCCAAAGAAAATTAGCTCAATAGTGCTCTGAAATGTACGAGTCTTATGCAATGCCGGACGTTTGGACTTTTAGAATGTTTTTCTTCGCTCAAATTGTAAAGAAAAGGCGCCATTTTGTAAAATGGGAGTCTTTGAGAGAACCGTGTGTGGCAGATGTTGTTTAGGAACTGATATTGCTAGTGCATCACGTAGATTAATCAATGAAGTACTTCTCGTATGGTCATTGTTTTAAAATAACACCACGTTTGTGTATTGCCGAAGGTTTAGGTAGAGTTACGAGTACTTATAGTAAGTTCACTGACGGTCGACCACTTTTTAGGGTTTCGTTCCTAAAGGGTAAAACGGGACCCTATTACTAAGACTCCGGTGTCCATCCGTCTGTCTGTCTGTCTGTCCGTCTGTCACCAGGCCGTATCTCATGAACCGCGATAGCTAAAAACCGAATAAAATAAATATTTAAGGGGGCTCCCATACAACAAACGTGATTTTTTTTGCTGTTTTTGTCTAATGTTGTATAGATAATGATACGGAGCCCTTCATCCGCGGTTCCGACTCGCATTTGGCCAGATTTTTTTTCTTTAGCTCGCTATTAATGATCAATTCCTATGAATAGAGGCGGACCTATTGCCTTAAACCTCGTACAAATTATTATTAAGTTAATCTAACCAAGATTTCATGAAAATAAAATTTTAATTGACATCCGCATCTTCGGCGATGTTCTACTCGTGAATTTTATTAGAAGTTACTGTTTAAACCACTACTTTATTTATACCTACGTCACCATCAAAAAGGTCACAGTACCCTCCCAAACATTATAAAAACACACCTTAAACTTTCTACTATTCTTGTCTAGTAAGTCTTTTCTTCGCAATACCTTGATTGACAGCCAAACCCAGCCATTATCAGAGAGTGCCCTTTCGTAAAAGCTAGTAACTCGAGCGCAGCAAGGTGACCCTTCTGATTCATAAATCAAGCCGATGCAAGGTTGCTTTTAACTGTTAAAGGGTCTCCCATAAAGGAGCGAATTTTCGCGCGACTGTACGCACTTACCCGCGCGTTACTCGCTCGTCATAATATGTACGTCTTGCGAATTGTGATGGCAGAAAAAAAAATAAAAGAACTTCCTTAGGGCATGCTGCAAGTAACTGTGACGTTTTGGTATGCACGATAACCAATCAAGTTATAAAAAACCAGTTCATACGGAACTTTCATTATACAGAAAACTTATACAAAGCGAGGCCACGTTATACTGCAAATATATAGCTTTATTTTTCGCCGTATGTACGTACGAAAACAAGAAACTTGCGTGCGTTTCGCTTGATGCACGTCTTGTCGTAAGTCGGAGCGCTTAAGGACATAAACGGAGCCTGAGACACCGTGGTGCCTGACATCATAGAAAATCAATGAACGTACAGTGTCACACGACAAGTCGAAGCTGTGTGAAAGACCCTTAAAGCCAAAATCCTACTGAAAATCATTTGACGTCTTGTCAAAACGACTATGATTGATATTGACGGCAAAAGGCTACGTTTCAAATGAATGGCTTCTGTTTTTAATGATTACGTTTGAGTTCCTTTGAAACGTTAAGCTTCAAAGACATTGTTTAAGTTCAATGCATTTTGATGAAAAGTAGAGGATTACAAGGGCATTAGTGAGGAATTCTTGATTGGTTAGATAGCTGCAATTTGACTTGTGAGAATAAATGAAACCTTAAGACTGAAATAATGTTTTGTTTAGACTTCTTTATTTTAGAGGCACTAGACTTTCAAATTACATAACTAGGGCTAAGCCGAGGTGCACCTAATCGTACACCTACATTTCGGCAGCTACATTTTAAGTCCCATGTAATTTGCGGATGGCCTATTGCCATCAACCGGGAACAGATTCAGACTCCGTGGCTAGTTCACAGAAATTACTGATTGAAAAACCAAATAACACTTTGCCTGACCCGGGAATCGTACCTTATGGTCGCCAGTCGCGCTTACGATCAGTCTACTAATGAGGCAGTATAAAAAGAATAATAAGAAAATATTTCAGATGAAGCACTCCAAGGCAAAATACAAAAAAAAGCAAAATGCAAAAAGCAAAATGTGAATATGAATGAAAGAAATTGCCGTACATTGATAAAGCTTCACAACAATATTACTATTATTATTGAAGTGAAACTTCTTTATCGACGTATGGGAGAATTTTTTTTAAAATCGTCACGTTTTTCGGTTACGCGCCATGTTGCTTTTTTGACGTAAAGAATATAATGTATCATTTTTGATGAAATACAACAATAGCAATGATATTATAATAAGAACAATGATAAAATAAATTACTCATTAATTGTATGCATGTCTATAATAATAAAATAGCTTTAATTTAATACGGAAAACATTGTTTTTCTTAAGGCTTAAGCCTTATCTACCCCATTTTCGTGAAGTTGCAAATAGTAGAAAAATGATATGTCGTAAAGAAGTTTCACTTCTTACCTGTGTACTCTGGTACACACACATTTTTTTTTTTTTTTCTATTTTTAATACTAATAGTAATATTGTTACCTTACACCTCCTCCCCAAAAATTTTCGTCCACCAGCAAAAATCATAATACCTTATACAAGGTCGATTCATATCACCAGGAATCATTAACTAAAGCCCAGATAATCCTTAACACAAGGGAGTAAGGTCTATAATTGGCATTGATGGTGCTTGCCGTGTTAGAAGTCGGAAGTCCGCCGTGTCACGCCGGACCGGACCTGTTCACTCGAAAATGAAACCAATTATGACTGTGGTCCAAGTGTGGTGTGTCAGCGAGTGTATGGGAGACTAAGATTTAGGTTAAATTTTGTCTTTTTTTGCCTTATGGAGGAGTATGGAAATCCCATAATATCATGGGCACCAGTTTTATCTTAAAAATTTGTTTAGACAGTTTTCAAGTACTTTTAAGAGCCTTAAAGACTTACGGCATTTCATACAAACTTCCAAGACGTTTTTTTTTCGAAATGATTGAACCGGTTCTGGGTTCGATTCCCGGGTCGAGCAAAGTGCTATTGGGTTTTTCCATCAGGAATTTCTTAATGGCAGCTACGGGAGTGTGGATTTGTACCCGGTTGATGGCAATAGGCTCACCCCCTAATTCATGGGACTTAAACATAACTGGTGAAATGTGGGTGTACTATTAGGTACCTCTGCCTAACCCGTCGAGGATTACAGGCGTGATGTTATGTATGTTATGTTAATCTTTGAATTTTTCCAATCAGCGTGCTCTCTATACTTACGGTCACTATCCTTTTTTAAACGCCATAAGTCTGTTTCTTAGAGTACACTCTTTACCACTTACTTAAACTCGTCGACGTCTGCTGTCGATTTCAGTATTGACCTCTTAGAAATTACACTTTGGGAATTGGAAACATTTTAGGCAATAACAAAAATTAAATCGTTTCACGTACTGTTTCTATTTCGTAGTTTCAATGTTAGAAAGTTTTGAGATTGTATTTGATGAAGAAAGTTGCTTGAGAAAATATTAGTATGATTAGTTTTTAATTAACAAGATAATTATATTGGTTGTGTTGTATTTTGTACCGGATATTTTCTAATAACAATAAAAAACCTTGTAAAGAGACATCAAAAGTGTTTTTGTACTTATTCCACGTATAGAATCGGAAAGA
This sequence comes from Lycophotia porphyrea, assembly GCA_950005105.1. NCBI lineage: Eukaryota > Metazoa > Arthropoda > Insecta > Lepidoptera > Noctuidae > Lycophotia > Lycophotia porphyrea. The sequence goes on from OX465393.1 coordinate 16,840,573, forward strand.
TTTCCCGTTGAAGTAGGGCCATTTGTGATTTCCTTGAAGTAAGATTAGGTATAAATAAGCCATTGTAACTTAACATAGATATGACGTCATCTAAACTTATACCTTGTTTTAACATAACAAAGAACCACCCTTACTTTTTTATAACCAACACACCTCCACTTGATATTTTTCCCTCAAATCTTCAAAAGATTAACTTACGAGAACCTCTTCGGACAACTCAAAAGGCCAAACCTTAAGTTGAATCAAACATTTAAGAGACAGGTCTCAGAACAATCATTCTTTTCTTAAATTCAAATCTCAGAACTTCAGTAAGAATGAATAGTAATTCATTTGTTTTAATCAAGTCTCCTCCAAAGAGTTCACGTAAAGTATTTTTTATTGTCAGTTAGAGGCACCATAAAACTTGAATTCAATTAACCTTTCTACTAAAACACAGGACAAGCAGAATGCCTATAAAATGGGAAGATACGAGCAATTCGTTTAGACTCAGTGCCCGAGAAAGGACGATAGTGTCTAAGCAATAAAGTCCATTGTTATTATGTGAGTTTGGGAGATTTTTTCGAGGTTTATGCCTGGCCTCAGGATGTATGGAACTATAAAAGGATTATTGCCGGGATGAGCCGTACGTCATACGTCTAAATATTGTACGGCGAAAGTGACAGTTTATTTTTGCTTGGCTGTTTAGGGTTCCGTACTTTAGTCAAAAACGGAACCCTTATAGGGTCACTTTGTTATCCGTCTGTCCGTCTGTCAAGACTCTTTTACTCAGGAACGCGTGGAGGTATCAAACTAAAATTAATCTGTAATACTTGGAGCAGTTAAAAAATCATACTTGAAAGTCAACTCAGTTTATGTTGCACATTTTGCGATTTCACAAGGGAATCAAACGGTATAGGCTTCCCGTTGACCTAGAATCATGAAATTTGGCAAGAAGCAATATCCTACAGCACATGTAAAGAAAAATCTGAAAAATGTAAATATGTAGTTTAATAACAAACTACCTATAAGTTTAAACGGGCGCGAGTTCAACTTTCACTTGGCGGGTTCTTTTATTCTTGAAATACTTGTGTTTAGCTAACCTATTTTGGTAGTCGAATTGGCAGAGACAAAATGTAATCCGCTCAGTAAGGTCAACTAAAAATAGATAAAACTGTTTCAGTTCACCGCAATCATTAGTACCACAGCCCATTACCGAAATCGTCTTCAAATAAACAATGAAGAAAAGACAAAACAAGATCGACTCACAAAAGCCGAACTCCGTGTGCACAGTCCCCAACAAAGTCTATGAAAAATATTCTTTATTCTCTTTTTATGTCTACAGTATGGGTTTTAAAACATAACTTGTATGGAAATAGGATTTGCTCACGTATAAAGCATTATGTTTTTCACTGAACAGGTTTAATTTGACAAAGAAGGATGAAGTAGTTTTTATGATTTATTTAATTTGAGTTGTATGGGAAACTCTCTTAGTTAGACTTAGATAGCTTATAAAAGGTGAATTTCTGGATATGTAATCGCCTCTCACTAGGTGGACCGATGACCTGGTGAAGGTTGCGGGGATCTGCTGGATGCGAGACGCTCGGGGCCGGTCAATGTGGCGACACTTGAGAAAGGTCTATGTCCAGCAGTCAACGTCTTTCGGCTGAAATGATGATGATGAAGATGTAATCGCATGTTAGTTTGGTTTTCGATTCTTTCAGTTATGTCTTTATCCTACATTTCTTCAGTATTGTTTTTATCGTAGGGTCAATATACGTAAATTTTGTGTACAAATATACTTACAGTACATCAGTAGCATTTGCGACCACTAAACCAACCAGGGAGTCTACCCTAAGCCCCAACATATTGTTATGAAAATAATGCATTTTGGTGGTGATTGCAGTACGGCAAGACTTTTTAATTAGCCTGTGTGGTCAAGAATACCACGAACAAATTAATTGTCAGATATTTTAATAAATGATGTCAGCACTTTCTAGGAAAATATCAGATTCGTATCCGAAACCAATACCAAATATATTTCATATTAAAAAACCGATGATACAATGATGTCATAAAGTGTGTAAAAAGACTCTTTACGAAACCGAAAGGCACATGTTCTCCTCGTCAATGCTATCATTTTGTGTTCTAGACTATACCTGGGAACCTTCTAGTTACGGAGATAATATCTAAAACTACAACTAAAACGTGTGTTTATTTTTTTTTACATAAGACGCCTTCACGACCCCGTACTATTCAATCCATCAGCACAATGTTTTGAATGCGTTACAATGAGTCCTACCCGAAAGCGTGATTATTCACCCCAAAAAAAAAGTCGTTTCCCAGCATTAATTTTTGCGTAAAGTTACTTAGTTTGATGTACTTAATGCTTGGTTGACGGCTTCGTGAAGAGTCCATTTTCACCCTGTGTATAGGGTGACTGGTAATTAGTGACGGATACTCATACACGTGATTGTACTCATGATAACAAGCAACTTCCCCAAAGAAAAATTTTTTTGTCGGTCGGTCTGGCACCGCTTATGGAGCGGGCTTGCGAGCTGCGCAGGAACTCTGCCTACCCGCTGTTGTACGGTACGATAGTAATGAGATAGAACGGCGTCACGCGGCTAACAGCTTCACAGGCGCGCGCGCAAATATCAAACGGCTGTTGTGTTACTGTGGTAAAACTAAAAAGCTATAAAAAATGAACGTTTCTTTAGGAAAGTTGTTTGTTTTCATGAAGACAATCATGTGTATAACTATCGGTCACTAATTACCAGTCACCCTATATGTACAGTCAACAAAACAGATAGGTATGCAGGGTCTAAATATATAGTTTTAGTTTTTTTTGAAACTGTTGCACATCTTCAAATGAAATTTGAATTAATTTAACTAATTGATTATTTTTCTTCATTTAATTTTAATTTCATTCGAAAACATCGATCGGTTTTTAAGAAAAAAACAATTATATCTTTCGACCCTGCATACCTATCTGTTTTGTTGACTGTACATGTACTCAAAGATATTCAGCAGTATTGGTGCATTTGTTCGCCATTTCAACAGAGATTTTCATTTACATCAGAAAATATACAGTCATCGATGTACAAACGAATTCGAATAAACCGAAGCATGCAGCGCGGCGTTGCCGAAAATATTTCAGTTATTTTTCTGTTTGTATTACTCTGTAAATAAATACTGGGCTTTCGGACTTTTCTTTTGCTATATTTTCTGTTAATTGACCTGCAATCTTTGTAAATACTGACAGATAATATTTTAAAGTACGTACAAGTTTGGTATCACTTCCCATTTTTTTTACATAACACAAAACATCACGCCTGTAATCCCAGAAGGGTTGTGCAGAGGTGACCTAATAGTACACCCACATTTCGCCAGTTATGTTTAAGTCCTATGTAATAGGCGGAGAGCTTATTGCTATCAACCGGGCACAAATCCAGACTCCGTGGCTGCTACTGAGAAATTCCTGATGGAAAAACCCAATAAAACTTTGCCGACCTGGGAATCGAATCCCGGACCTCATGCATGCGCATGCTCGTGCATGCAACCACTCGAACAGCAAGCAAAAGAGAAGTAACTTATAATAAAATATTAACCTAATCCACTCCTTTGTACCAAAAATTTTATCACAAAGTTAATATTCAGTTTAAATCTCTAATTTAAACCTCACCAACGTTTCTTAATTCAAATATCAGTGTACAACAAAAAAATATAGTTGGCTACTGTAAACATGGGAGTTTATGAGTGACATGCGAAATATTGGCTCTCTGTCGCTTTCCAAATATCAACAGACTTGCTATTTATTTATGAATTTTGGCTCATGTTAAATATTACTTTTTCATTTGACAAACGCCGAGTTGAGCTGTGTTTGAAACTTTCTGTTTTACATTTTGATTTGTGAAAATGATTTTTTACGAAGTTAAGTTAGGTTATGTTTTTTCCCTTCGGCCGCCAGCGAAACTGCTGGTTCGTAACTAGCTGAGAAGGAGAAAAAAATATCTTTGTTCAAAACCAGTTTCGACCCAAGAATAATATTTCTTTTTACGAAGCCACGGCTACGTAGAAATCTTTTCTATTTTATTGAATCCGCCATTTTCGAGTTTCATACCACATTATCATATTGCTTCTGTATAGAATCTAAATTACAGCTAGTTGTTGGTTTTAACTGGTTAAGTAATTTTGCGGCCTTGTGCCCTTTTTGGGATGGGTAAAAACTGTTAAACTCACGTCAGATCGAATCGGCGGCGCAGGGCGCTTGCGCGAGTGTGCGTGTTGTTTAAGCTAGATGGCGTTGTTTCAAGTTTATTTTCTACGGCAGCGACATCTTTCGTTCTTGCAGAAAGCTATTAAAATTTCTGATATGTAAGCTAGATGGCGTTGTTTCAAGTTTTCACTTCTGCCGGCACTCCCGGAGTGCAACCCGTCTTTTTTTTCTTCGCTACTTCGTTTTTGGAGTTGAGAGCAAACAAAACAGCCACTGACTCAATTATTTTTACATAGCTAGAAAGTGTTCCCATTACAATAAAATTTCTTTCTATAGTACCCCCACCAGTAGCAGGAAAACTCCTCTTCGTGTGGACCCAAAATCCGTTTTGACGTGACAACATCTAATAAATCGATGAACGCCGGCTGCATGCACAAACAAGTGTCCCGTTACGATCATTGTATGCATGCGCCGCATCTATCCCTCTTCCACTCGATTTTATGACGTTGCCACGTTAAAGTATCGTCCGTAAACCAACTTTACAGAAGACCAATTATTTTTTCATACTTTTGATCCTCCTTTCCAATTTTAGTTACCTACAAGAAACAATAACTTAGTTTCTTACGTGGAATAAGCTTGTGTTATGTAGCCACACTATCGAATTAGGATATTACCTGTTATGATAGTTGTAAGTTAATAAATAAATAAATAAATAACCACGATAATATCTAATCTAATCTATCTCTCTTTTACCAGCTTTTTGGCCAGTATTTTATGAATCTTGAGTTAGTATACCTACCGGTTCCGTATAAGGAAGAATATTTCCTCCCTTATACATCTTTGTAACCGTGAACTGTGGAATAGAGAGAATCGGTTCTTCCCTATTATTTTCAAACTTAATACGTGACATGATAGCCAGTACGTTGGTAGATGATGGACTCAATCGAGCCAAAATTAAATGTGAGTTATTTTTATTTCATCATATTATTATAAGTAAACTAAACAATAAACTAAATAATCGTCAAAAAACTCCTCTACGCTGTCACCTAGTAATGTCGGAAAATTAAATTAAATTATCAAATAAACATCACTATCCAAGCTGCCAGTATCAATTAGTGAATTATGCAAAGTGGATAGTCCATCGGTATATAATCTGATTCACTTAGGGCGAGCCTACCTACCCGTGGCACGTAACACATGTTGAATCGTAAACTCGCTAACGTACTACTTGGGGGTTCAGAAATATGGCGTAAAAGACGATAGTGAAAATATTTAGTAAAACGAAGCTTTTGTTCGCACTTTTGCTGACATTACAAGTAAAAAATTGAGTTTTCGGCGAAATAATATAATAATATGCCTTAGCTAAATAGGGAATTCAACAGTTTCTTCATCAACGGCAGCCTTATCTGCTCTGTTTATACTATAGCAGCGATGAATAAATTCAAAAACCATGTGTCAACTGCCGGATCTGGCCCGGCGTGATGGATTCCTGTCCACCCTCTCTCGCAGAAACATTGCCACAGCTGGAATATAGGCCATATTCCAGCTGTGGCAATGTTACAGGCTGTTCATGTTGGTCTTTCCCAGCAAGATTCTTTCTGCCAGATTCTGCATCAGATCTTTGTCTTCCAATAACTAACATCATAATTATCTTCTCTTTTTGAGTAAAAAAAGTCTCAAAATTGAAATGTTAAAGCCTCCATTCCAAAGACAATTATATCATTTGTCGGATCGGGATTAGCAACAATTATGCAAATTGTATGGTTGACCAGCATATAATTTGATTTGAAGAGGCCAGGCCTATTCATGCCCCGCACCCAACACGTTTTGAGCGTAACGTGTGGGTCTACGTTGTGGCCTTAGGGATAGCGAAAAACATTCAAAATGATGCCTGTCACTTCTTCTTTTTTACGTAGTAACCTGGACAGCTCTGACGTTTGCCTTATTTGAGGAGGCCGAAGACTCACTCAATTGCCACTTTGGTTATGTGACCACTAATGATTTATTTATTTTATTTATTTATCTTTATGAAAAGTTACAAACTAATACATATCTAGATATTTATTACCTAATCGATAGATTGCTTTTATAAAACGCAAAACACGCTTAATTACAACTTGACACAAAATCGGCACTTGAAAACAAATTAAAACACTTCCACCTCCATCTATTTATGTCCAGTTTTTTAATAGTCATTCTATTTCCACTATAACAATTCCTCCCACTAAGGCCAATACTTCTTCCTCTATCAGGCCAGTCCACATCACATCGCCTATTCCGCGGCCTGAGCCTAAGACCGTGCAACATTGTTTCCCCAACGTGACTGCCGGGATCCGTCGAGGATTAAGTTCTATACTGGTATTGTGCTTCAGTTTCAGTACGCAGGGAAGGCGACGTTGCGGGAAATTCTTCAACATTCCTGTATAGGACTGGTAATATGATTCGTCATCATCCGATGATTGGTGAGTGTTTGAGAGAGTTATTGAAGAGTTAGGGGATTAGGATCTATTTGAGTACATTGTTTTTTTATTTATTTTTCTGAATTTGACTTTTATTTTGTAGATGATAAAATATAATATTTGTGGAGCTTATAGTGTTCTCACGACTTTATTTAGTACTAATTTTAGACTCTGTAAGTAAGCGAAGTTTTGAATTTTCTGGGAAATAAAATACTCAAGCTGCTTTCCAGGTACCTGGCAAGTAAGGGATCTGGGTGCAAAACAAAACAATTTCTTCAAACAATTTCTTAAAAACAAAATGCACCGTTTTCAAAAACACGTAAACAAATCGCAACTATTAGTGCTGGCAGTGGGCAACGGATTATAATACTCCATGTAAATGATGGTTCAGAACTTTAAGCTACGTTACTCTTGCTAATGGCTCTGAGTGCATTTATCCCTCGACCTAAACACTCGAATATAGACGCGAAAAATTACGCTCCACTGGCTCACCTTAAACCTTTGAAACCCTTGCCTTCAAGTTCGTTACAATATAATATAAACCTTAAACCATTTTTTTTTTCTCTAAATAATTGGTCGAGCAGGATCATTATGCCAATGGGACAGTTCACAGGCTACTTTTATAGAAACCGCAATCACTATCACTACATATTATAAATCAAGTCCTTCGCCGCGTCTGTCTGTCTGTTCACGATAAACTCAAAAACTGCTGCACCGATTTTTATGCTGTTTTTACCAATGAATAGAGTGGTTCTTGAGGAAGGTGTTAGCCTGGGTGGGTGTTGTGCTGCCAGGGCTGCGGGCTGTTCGAAAGAGATACCGCGGCCCTGGAACGTAAAGGGCAAGGCAGGAACATGGATGGGTTTTACTCAGTACAAGTCTGATACTCCCTTCCGCTCTGCCCGGAGCGGGAGAAGTCATGGGTGATTTCCAATCCGTAAAAAAAAAGGTGTTAGTATATAATTCGTCAATATTTTGTTGCGGGAACGGGATCAAAACATGATTACTTTTGGACGCGATAACCGACATCCACGTGGGCGAAGCCGCGGGCATCAGCTTGTTTTTATTATAACTCAGACTCAAAGCAGTTATATAGACAATATTGAATTCTCAAGGAGTCGGTCAGTCGGAAAGTTGAAAGAACTGTTACATAAATACATTTTGTAAACCTTAGGACTACCTCTAGTATTTTCTCTCGCTCTTCTTGTCATTCATCTAAAGTTTGTCGAGAAAAAAATGGCATTTAGCAATAAGACCGCCAATTATCTACAACCAATCTTACCAAGGGATATCGTATAACCTAGTACTAACTGGGTTATGGAGTTCAGATAGGCAGTCGCTCCATGTAAACTACTGGTATTCAGCTGCATCCGGTTAGACTGGAAGCAGACCCCAACATAGTTGGGAAATGGCTAGGTAGATGATGATGAATTGTATAGTGTTCATCAATAGCGAAGGGTCAATTTTTGTAAGAGGTAGAGTACATGTCTTTCATGTGATTATATTATTTGTCTATCGAATATTGACTGTGCCATTTTTCAAAGGGAAGCCGGTAGGAATCGAGTTGTATGGAACCTTCGCCACTGGTGTACATAATAAAAAAGAAAGAAAGAAGAAAAAGAAGAATATTCTATTCTATTCTTGGATCCTCAAGATACAGGTGCGACTAAAAAAATAACAAAACCAGCTCATGCAAATCCAGCTATTTCTCGAGACACTTCAGTCAAAAGCAATGCTACTAAAACGACGGTCGCAGTGTATGGCGGGTGTGGCTGGCAATCAATTAACGGCACGCCCTGGTTACACTATATGTTTACAGTGCTCCCTCATTACTTACTGGACGAACACTGCTCCTTCCCTATTTATGCCAAGGTTTCTTATTGACACGGCGGTAAAAATAGCGCTGTTGTGTGACCGGTTTTGAGGCCATGTTTCGACTTAGTGACTTTGTATGAAACTGAGTCATAAGTATTATTTTTCCTGTTTAATTACTGGCTGTAAAAACCGTATTAGTCTCACTCTCAATACGTTGAATCTGATATTTATTATATAGCCTGAAGAATTGTCACACTTAAGTGGCAGTGGGCAGGGCACATTGCTCGCAGAAAGGATGGCCGATGGGGCTGAAATGTTCTGGAGTGGTGACCGGGAACCGGAAGACGTTGCGTTGGAACGCCTCCCACTAGGTGGACCGATGACCTGGTGAAGGTTGCGGGGATCGATGCGAGTCGCACGGGACCGGTCAATGTGGCGACACTTGAGGGAGGCCTATGTCCAGAAGTGGACGTCTTTCGGCTGTAATGATGATGGTAGTTACAGTATATTTGATTATTTTATGACATTATTTGAGCTCTCTGCAATAATTTTATAATAAGTGAATCGCCATACAGTTTAGCATTTGATGGAACCAGTAACCAGACTGACTAAATAAATAAACAAAACATTTTAATCAGAACTAACACACCGTACAACATCCCACTTAAACTCACCGAAGTTAATATAATCACAACACATCTTAAAGCAAATTGCCTACAAGTAAAAAGCTCATAGCGTACTGCATTACACCGAGCAACGAGCAACCGGCAACGAGCAACGAGCAACGCGGTGGTTGCAATGAATAAATTTCAAAGATTAAGACATTAATTTCATTATTTCATACGCTCGCTTCCGACGCGGGTATGAATTTCTCTACTCGATCTATGAAAATTATGCTGCTGAAATAGGAGGTTAGTTTTGAAGTGTTTACACTAATACTATGAAGTATATTTTTGGATTTACCTGCATAATACTTATTTGGTAGGGTTAGAAAATTTTTCGATTTGCGAATTCGCTTCTGAAGCACCAGGTGGATTTAAATTTGAGCTTTTTATAAAGTCATCTTAATTGCAGGTAACCTGTCTACGGTATTTTTGACTTAATTCTTAATTTGTCTCGGGTTGAATAACTTTGTAATTTAAATTAGATGCTTTGGTCAAAAAAGACCAATCAACTGCAAAAACTTTTCAATAAAACAACACAGAAAAATGACTGAATGGAAAGTTATAATTCTTAGAGTAACCAATCTCACCGCAGTCAAGTTGGTTCACCCACTTTCCGTGCGCCCTTGGCACTCGTTCCCCTCTTTAATTACAAACCAGAATGCAAATAAGTTGCTTATACAATAAAAAAATAACTCTCCAGAATTTTAAGTATACAATTCCTTACTTTTCATCAAAACAACAAAAAACTGTTTTGCTCTAAGTTGAAAGGCATTTGTTATCTAAGTTCTGTGATTAAGAGTTTTCTTGGGGCCGTTGGCAAATGAAGCCGAAAAAAATGTTAACTTGCCCAAGCTAACTTGCTAACGTAATTGTTTGAATAATTAGTACCTCATTCGTACAATTAGGAAGTTTTTTTTTCATCTCCTCGGCACAACTTTTAATGAATAAATTTTGTAAATCGGCCTCTTGTCATATTTTTTTAAGATGAAATTATTATTTACATTAAGAAACGGCTCTACTGATAAAAAGTTCACTTTTTCCACGTGTATCTTGAAAAACGATAGCTGTTTTAGTGATCGTTTTTTTTGAAGACGTAAAGCTTTACGTTCAAATATATTTGTTAATTTGTGTTAAAATCTTTTTTTCTAATTTTTAAGTCTTAGAGTTTTGAATGCACTACGTTAAATAAGGTTACTGCACCATAATACATTATCCTGGTTGGCCTGGGCCACAATGCGCGGTTATCTCAAAATATTTCACCATTTGCATCGGCACAATTCAATGGAATATCAAAATGGCCGGTGGAGGGTATTGCGTATAATGGCCGGCTATACCGGAGCTTAGGCAGGAAATAAAAACTTACAGAAGTTCCGGTTGTATAGCTGGTTGTACTAGAATATATAGAAGGTAAAAAAGCCTTACGGGTCGCACATCAAAATGGTGGATATACCAAAGTGACATCCCGACAACATTGAGATCCAAACAGATCACTTCCATTTTACTATCTTTAAGTTTCCTTCTTGTTCTATTGAAAGTTATGGGTCCCAAACTCGTATAATTCTACAGTCTTAAAAATCATGTTTATTTAGCCCAGAAACAGAAGACCTGAGGGCCTAATAGATAAAAGCAATCGCTTTTAAAATTTTCTTTATTCTACAACACACTTCAACAGGCCTTTTTTTTTTCGCCTTCACCAAATGACTTTTTCCGCTCTGGGCAGAGCGGAAGCGAGTGTCTGACTTGTACTGACTAAAACCCATCCATGTTCCTTCCTTGCCCTTTGTGTTCCAGGGCCGCGGTATCTCTTTCGAACAGTCCCGCAGGACATTAGCTTTTAGGAAGCTTGAGTCAATCCAATTTGTCTTTGTCATTTGGTCTACGCTCTCTTTTCTAGTTAGACATTCTGTATTCATCTGCTCAGTGGTGTAGATCTACGGGCAGGGATCTACTGGAGGGGCACTCGAACGATCCGAGCGTCATGCAAATCTTCTTGGAACTTAGTGTACTGCAAGTTTCTGAGCCGCGCTGCATGTGTGCTTAATATTTAGTAAACGTCATTATTAAGTAGTGTTTAGTTTGTATTTAGTGGGGTTTGAAGGCGTGTTGCTGGGTACGGTTTGTGGGTAATAGGATTTGGCAGGGTGTGAACGGACAGTTGTGGTAGACTAGGCGAAAAGAGCCTAAGAGAGAATGATTCAGTATGTCTTACGGTTTGTTCAAACTGGTATGGAATTTGAGGAATGGTTGAGGGTGGTAGACACTGATAGGTACTATAATTCTGCTTAAGTCCAGTATCGCAATCGCCGAGCCAAAATATTCTCTCAAGGGCCATATTGTGAATGTACTATGCCTACTATAATTTTTAACTGTATAACATTATTTAATTTAATTTTCAATTTAGTTGACAATTTCACTCATGTTTGCATATAAGGTAGATTATACAAGGCTCACCTATTTTATTGTAACATCATATTTTTATGTACCTGCAATCTATGCAAATAAATTCTACTTTACTGTGCTAACGGCGATTTCTCGAGTGATACTAAGTTCAAAGGCAAAAAGACTAAGAATAAAAATTAAGTCAGAGCAATAAAGTAACAAATACTTTAACATCTACAAGTAAATTATAACTCATTAACAACACCCGAAAACACCAAATTAAAACAACAAAACAGAATTTAATTAAAATTCCGAACCAACTCACAGAATCAACAGAACTGAAAAACACGAAAAACTTACCTATACACACAGACATCAGAATTCTTGGGCACTTTCGGCCGTGTCTAAGTCAATAAATTCATCTTATTTAATCAGGCGAAAGCACTTCCAATAAAATAGGCGGAAATTTTACAAGTATCCTAATAAAAGTTGGTGCGGAGTTAGGAGCCTGCGAAGTTGGTCGGAACAAGCCGAAATATTCAACAAATTCAATACCTAAGCACACAATAGACACGGCTGTTACATCGCAATTTCGGTTTTAGTCACTTTAGAAAAAATAGAGTGGTTCTAGTGTTCTTTGAGGTGAGAGAAAGATTGATAAGTCTATCGCTACTGACAATGTCCTTATTATCTGTCTAGCCTTTCTTATGTAGAAAGATAAAACTGCGGTCCAACCGTAAGTAAACAGAATCAGTTCAAAATCAATTTCAATGACCGTCGTCTGACTTTCAAAACCCAATTACAGTATAAATCCCAATATTTAAAGTGCCTACGGTCGTCAGACTTTAAAGTTTCTTAATCGCCACAACGATTGTCAAGGGAACCGCCAACGGATCAAAGCAATGTTGAAGTCTGAGTTTATAAAAATACAAATGGTATTTATTTGTTTTAAAAGATTCCTTCAGCCCTTAGCGACTTAGCATATGGGAGACAGGGGGATTGAGCAATCCAATTCAGGGGCTTTCTCACAAATGACCATTAGATGCTTTTAATCAATTGGCTAAGTACAGAAGCACAACTCGTAGACACTGCCCTGATCAATTAATATCAGAACTGTACAAACTGCCGGGGGGCTCAAGCCAATATAACTGCAGGACATTGCACAGGGGCAGTTTACAGCCTGCGGCAATAATGTAATGTGACAAATTAGACCATAGCCCTCCCAAATCCACTTTGATGAGCACTGAATACTACACATACCTCTTTAGACAAACAGTCCTGCGTATATGGTATTTGCAATAACGCGTCTGTGATCCTTTATGATTTAACGGATTTACAGTCAATATCGAAGCTTGAAATCACATTTAGCATAGAGGTAAATGTCATTTCTAAAGCTGATTAAAAGTGTTGTGTTGTTACTGCAGCAATGGAATGTTTGGTTATATTCGCAAAGGTATAATATTGCTGTGAACTTGCTAATATTTTTTTCGTGTTTTATTAAAAGGTTTATTTGAATATCAGCCTTAGACAGCATTTTGTGACATTATTGCTGAATGGTCGAAATACCTTATAGTACACCCACATTTTGCCAGATATGTTTAAGTCCCATGTGATAGGGGGCGAGCCTATTACCATCAACCAAGCACAAATCCAGACTACGTGGCTGCTACTGAGAAACTCCGTGGCCGTCAAGCTCGCATAACTTGATGTTTTATTTTATATTTGATTTGATGTTAAAATGTGTTTCTTGTGTGCATTATTTGTAATCAATAAAAGATTTTTTGTTTTTTTTTTTTCTGAATTTTCTTGCTGATCTGTTTTCTCAAAGACTCTGAACAGCGTGAAAGCCACGACAGAAGTATTATAGGTAATATCGTCTGCTTTTTATTCTCAGGTTGTAAAACGAAGCGGATAGTTGAAGAAAATGGGTTATTATGGTTATACGTGCATCTTTTACCGACGTTGGCAGTTATCATGCAAATTCACATCATTTAATCTAACAAGCTACTATTACTTTTGAAGTTATGGGAAGTATAAGATATTCAGAATTTTTTCTCACCGTGTACTTTGAGAATAAGAAAAATAATGATACATAACATCATAACATCACGCCTGTAATCCCCGAAGGGTTAGGCAGAAGTGCACCTAATAGTACACCGTCATTTCGCCAGTTATGTTTTTAAGTCACATGTAATAGGGGCGAGTTTATTGCCATCAACCGGGCACAAAACCAGACTCCGTAGCTGCTATTGAGAAATTCCTGATGGAAAAACCTAATAGCACTTGGAATCAAACCCAGGACTTCATGCTCAGCAGTAGCGCTTGCGACCACTAGACCAACGAGGCAGCCAAAAAGAATGATAACACCAGCTTATTACCGTCCCACTGCTGAGCAAAGGCCTCTTCTCATAGAGAGGAGGCCTGTGTCCCAGCAGTGGGAACATTATAGGCTGATGATGATGTGATTTGATCGCCTCGCTTACCCAAGGTGGTGATTTCTGACGTAAGGTTCTCATTATGTTTTCTATCACCAATATCACCGCTTGTTTTCTTTGAATAATTCCGAAAATATACCATATCTCTTCAGCTATCAAATTCAGTGTTTGCCTGTCATGTATTAGGGTAGGTGCACACGTATCGAGAAACACTCGATGCTGTATCGCGCGGCGACGTGTTTGCTAAGCCCTCGTGCACACTCGCGCGGGGCGTGCGCCCGACACGTCTCTCCACGCCGTGAAATATCGCACAATACCCGTTCACGATGCGACATTTTCACACTTTTATGTATTCCGATTTGATACATGTATAATTTAATGTCGTCTGAATATAAATAAGTTGATTACAGGATGAAATTATTTTGACGTTGTTTGAGTATTCGGTTTCGGGGATTATTGATGGAATTTTAGATTTCTAGGTATCTAACTGTGATATTCAGTGTTTGATCTAAATTCATCTAAGAACTAGCACATACGATCATGTTTTTTGATTTACCTACATTACGTTGTATTTTCTGTATGATAAAATGAAAATTCCCCAGTTAATAAAATATGAATAAACAAGAAACAACAGTAATAAAACAGCACAGAATTAATAACTCACTTATATAATCCGCCGTTTACTGTTGATATTTTCCACTCAGTTTTCCAACATTAATCATCGCTTGTATCACAAAGCCCTTAAAAAAGGGATGACATAGACCTATCTGGCGTCGGCCTATTGTAACCATTGTCACGCTGTCACTTCGAAGGTGCGGAGACATAATTTATTTTACGGTAAATAAATTATCATAATCTCTTGTAGGTAAACTGATCTAAAGGCTTGAGCTAGTATGATTATTATGAGGAATGTATTCTAAGTTTAAATTTTATAAGTCACATTTTAATTTAGCGTGACACTTTTTTTTTTTACTAGCCTCCTCTGTCCCACTCCCTCCCTCCACTCCAAGTGACACTTACCATTTACTTTAAAATATAATGCCTAAACAAAAAGGCATACAGAGGCAAAATATGACGAAAAGAGAAGAACTTCATAAAAGAGCATTAAAATTGTAATAGCGTGCCGAGACCAATATTGTACTTTAATATCTCTAATAAAATAGTTACGACGAAAAAGATCAACAACTGCGAAATCACAACAATTTTCACAAGACAACAAATCGGAAAGTATCAAAATGCAAAATAAAAAAAAATATTTGGTGTAATATTCTCATGACTTGTAAACAAGTTTGCGGCTCACTCGGCCGAAAATAATCCAGTCTAATTACTGAAAGACTGTACTCATAGCCAAGTTTGCTAATAAAGTGGATGGTTAAGTTCCGTACAGGCTCAATGTTTGAGCATAAAGCTGGGGCTACACTGTAGCGTAGCACGTCAAGCTTAGTTTTAAGACAGCGTGACAAAAGAGAAAAACTGACAGGATTTTTTTTTTTTGACGTGAACTTTTATAAGATTTGAAAGTGTTTGGATAAAGTTTAACTTAAAGTGCAATATTTATAGCAGAATTTTATTTAAGCGTCGATATGAAATTCAACTAGAATTAAATTAAGTTAGGTATGGTACGGATTTTAACATGATTTAATAAAGAATCTTTGTAACTTATATATTAACACAGAACTGAATTCCAATTTCAGTTTATTTTTCTTATCTAAATAATTTATGCAAATGAAATAGAAAACATTTATTATTAATAAAACTGACTTTCCAATAAAAGTTCACTGAAACTAGTCAATTGAATTTATTTCTAAAATTTTATTTGAATAAGATCTTTAAGCCATTTTAGTAATTAAATCAATTACGTTAAGGTTTGAATTCGTTTGGAAATTAAGTCTTTGTAAACTGTAATTTGGTCTAGACATCCCGATGAAATAGTAGGTTAAGTGCACTGTTACGTTTGCCCTGAATTGAATAGGTCACAGTGAGTCAGTATTCGTAGTTGTATTCCTAATGTCACTAATTGGTTTATTGGTTCTGGTATATTTGGCTTGTAGTGTTAAATTGCGGTCAATGAACTTTATATTGGACCTGTGTTTCAACTAAGTAGGCTCGTCGCATATAACACGGGACTTAAATAAAACTGGCAAAATGTGGGAATACTTATACATACATCATTGACGTTTAGTTAATTGTAACATATGTATTTTAAGTAAAAATTCGCTGACAGTTTTCCCATGCAGACACTCTCAGATGTCAAAAAAATATTCGCAGGAAAAAAAGTTTAGTTAGATTCGTCCTTGAAAGGGGTTGATTGGCCAGCTGTGTCTGTGTTAAATTGCATCAGACGTCAAAATAATATAAAATTCCAAAATCAATATAAACATTGAACAATGTTATATCACAGTTCAATTTCTTCCAAAATTTCGAACAATTCCCCTCCAGTGTACACATACCCTACGAAAGTAAAGATCGAAGTAAAACTTTGGAAATTGATCCAAAGTGTACCGAGAGTTCGGTTCGTCTACCGAGTACATATCTACTTATAATAATATCGTATAGTATATGAAGCCTTGAATACTGACAGGAGGTGGGGAAATATGGATAATGTTAGATGACAGCGATCCGCATAACTTTATGCCGTTGCCGGTGCCGGTGTATTTTTTTTAGGAATATAAGGTTTTTTTTTTGTAGCGTGACATTTGAAAACAATAAAAATAAGGTGCGGTCAAACCACTGACTGACTTATCGGGACACTGACAAATATGTACTTCATTATCAATTAGAGTCATTATCTGGAGCCGTGTCCGCTACGGTTTGTTCGGACAACTTGTAAGATAAGATAAGATAAGATTTCTTTATTTGTTTAAACATTGTATACATACAAGAGCATGCAAGATATTAATAACATCGTTGAGTCCAATCATGTTTAGCCGTAAGTATCGGCGTACTAATATTTCCGTAACATTAAAGAATTAACAATAAGCAATTATCTAAAAATTAATTAAGCACAAACAAACTTGAAATTTTAGAATTTTTATAAATTAGAAATTATTCATTATAAAATTAGTATTAGTGTCAGGAAAAAGATAAAATGATAGTCAAACAGTAAACACTTTTTCGGCTAGAAATTCTGAGACACTATAATACGCTGTAGCTTCAATAAAATTATTTGAATCGTCAGATTTGTGAAGTCTATGTCCTAGTTTATTGGGAAGGTACTCCGTTTATAAAAGTTTCAGATTATGATAGTCCCTCGATAGTATCCGTGATAGGTCAGCAAACATCGACATAAACGTGGGTCTCACCTTTAACATTTTACTTAAAATTGATTTGAAAATCTTCAATACAATTTCAATATTATTTTTTCTTCACTTGAACTCACAAACACGTTTATTAACAATGTCAGTTCAAAACATATTACTATTTGTTCCTTTTTATCGGCAAATTGGAACAGAACGACATACAAACAACAAAAGTACAGAAATACCATTTAAAACTGTATATACCGTATGGAAAACAAAATATTCGTAAAAAAACGGAAATATTCGTTAAAGCTCGGATTTCGTTTAGAACAAGTACAGGTAAACGCAAAAGTGTTACATAGTGAATGGTTATAATTGAAAAACGTCATGCGCACTGTGCCGCCCTGCGGAGCGGGTCGGATTAGGGTCCGCTGTCAAAACACCATCCTACCAAGTCGGTTGGTGCAAGTTATAATGGTTCGCGAGTTGTTAAAAGTTCCCGAATTGAAATTGGTTGCGAGAATTGTTTATTTTTTTGTTGTAAGTTGTTAGTGATCAGGAAAAAAAAACTGATTGGGAACTAGTATTATTTCTGTGTTGATTTAGAATGCCTTTTGTTTCAATCAGAAAAAGATATGTGATGTAAGAATAGGTTTTGTTGCAATGAAGGAAAAAAGCTCTCAAATCGTCGTTCGGAGGTAATTAAAAACCATGACATGAGTGACCATTCTATAATACTGTCCACGGCTTCGCCCACGTGTAGTTCAGATATTGTCTCTCGGGATCTTACTACTGGGATAAAAAGTATCTGTGTTAATCCAGCTTTTAAACTAAACTAAACTTAATATAATAACTTCTTTATTCATTTTTATCCTTATTATTTACATTTTTAAATATTTTACTAACAAAAATTACAATATACAAAAACATTTAAAAATATAAAAAATAGTAGCCCACCGGTATCGGGAATAGGGTCCAAGCTACCGGCGGTCAGGGCTCCAGAGAGAGGAACCTCCTAACAATACGAGCCGTGTCCAGGAGTACCGCTTTCTGAATCAAGCCCTTGATCCAGCTGCCTAACGAGAGCCTCCTCAGGTGTTGGTCGAGGCTCTTGGCAATTAAGCCATGGGCTGATACGACTACCGGCACAATGATCGCTGAGTCCACATCCCACATGTCGACAACCTCGCGAGCTAAGTCAAGATACTTGATTTGTTTATCTTTCTCGGCTTTCACGAGGTTCTCGTCATGCGGGACCGTAATGTCAACAATCATTGCGCGCCGCTCTGATCGATCCACCACCACTATATCAGGCTTATTGGCTACAATAGTCCTGTCAGTGATGATGGATCGATCCCAGTACAGTGTGATATTGCCATTATCGAGAACTGGATCGGGCACATACCTATAGTACGGCACTTCCGATTCCACAAGGCTGTATTTTAGAGCAAGTTGCTGATGATAATAATAATAATAATAGTAACTTAATTATTAACTGAACTGTATTTGATTTTTTTTTATTGGTTTTTCAGTCAGCAGTTTTTGCGGGAAAGAGTAACAAACATTCATCCATCCATCCATTCATCGATCCTCACAGACTTTCGCATTTTATAATATTATTAAGTAGGATAAAGTGGAAAGTTTTGGTCTTGTAGTAAAACATACACACATACGTATATTTAAGCAAGCTAAATAAATAGAATTGAACAGAAGGTATACAGGCATCACCACACACAACACTACAACATACTCACACACCTATTTGCAACTCCTCAGGCACACACACAGGCTACACACTCATCCACGCTGTACTCTTAGCAATGTATTGTATAGCTATTAAATTGTAAATCCGTAATTGGCTGTAAGATTAGTTTATACACCGTGACTTTTTAGTCGTCTGACAACGGCAGCCCACTTCATGTATCCAATGACTACTATACATTCATAACAAAAAAAAATGGTATTTAAGAGATAAAAAAAGTATATTATTCATTATTATGATGCATAACGTAGTTGAAACATTATGTTGCGAGCGAAGATCTATCTACTCGACTCGTGCGATGGTTAGGTATGTTCTACTGTTTGATACGTAAACATTATTAACAGGATGTTTCATAATTCTAATGTATTATTTATTTATCTTTGTACCTATTATCTTAATTAATGGTAAAAAAAACTCGCCTAGAGGTATTTTATGTCGGATACATTGAGTGGACCACCTTTTTCAGACGACTAAAAATTACGGTGTGTATTGTGTGATAAAATTCCAAAGAGCTGTGTATTTTGTGATGATAATAAATAAACAAATAAATAAATGAACTACGTGAATCTTAACCATTCGGTCACCAAGAAAATCGCTCCCGCCGCACAGTGGAACGAATGTATGGGAGCGGTTGGACGTAGACATGTCCGAAAAAAAAGAGTAAAATTATGCCAAACTAATGATGCCATCTTATTCGATTACTTAATGCCTTCATAACTTGTGGTGATGAATTTCTTCATAACTCCCATATTTCGGGAGTAATTTGAGAAAATGTGAAATTTTACTATGAAAATGAGTGTATCGAGCTCTCTCCCTCCTGATTCCGGGCTTGTTTCAAGTAGCGGTCTCTAATATCATAATGCTAATACTAAGAGCTATATTTAATACTAAGACACATAGTGCGCCAAATGTGCACTTTCTGGGATAAAGAGTGATGTTTATTTTATAACACAATTTTTTTATTTTTTGTTTATTTTGTTGATTAAAACCGTTTTTCTAAAGGTTTACCTTATTACAATAACATTTCTGAGCAGCCAATTAGAGAAGATATAAGCTAATTAGGATATATAATTAGGGACTTAAGGTTTACATATAAAACTGATGCACTAATGATTACTGATAAGAACATTGCTATTATTTAATTACTAAATGGCTCTTAATACACTAATTTAGCATGCATCATTTACTAATTATCACAATAACTAATTACCTTGCAATATTTAACAAAGGATACCTGGGATACCTGGATTTTATATAAATAGGTCACTATTAGTAACTTTAAAATCAGTGTTGATTTACACCTCGTTGTATCCAAGCTAATCTCGCAATGTATTTTCCAAATTTTAATACAAATCTTGATATTCACGTTGCTTTATGCGCACGCGCACATAAAGATTTACGCGACTTTAACTATTTGTTCAGTGTTTTAAAAGATAACAGTTGTGTTCAGTTATGTGAAAGTGCTGAAACAAGTTTAAAAGACTGGTGTCGTCGATTTTGCTACCGCATTTATGCAAAATGGACACAGTCTGGAAGAAGCACAGATAAGTTTCGGAAGAAACATGAGATTTGGCTACAGGCTGCAATTCAATGGCCGGAATTACAGAATGAAAATATGGAACCTTCTACAGAAAATATAAGTGACGTCATCGAGCCCATAATTTCTCCTGCTAAATCTGATGCTTCAACTTGTACACATCCTAGTCCTCGTAAATCTTTTGAGGACCTTAGTAACCGGCAAAAAAGAAGACGCACTGAAGATAGTCTTTCATGCAGCAGTAGCAGCGCTGAAATTATGTTTTCGGCCGAAAGGGCGCTTCAAAAGGCAGGACAAAGCGATACAGCTTATGTTATGAAATACTTGACGGAGAATCCAGAAGAGGCCTCAAAAATCAAAGCCTTCATTGAAGGTAAATCAATTCAGGTACGGGAAATATTCCCTTTGAAGGCATTGGCTCTTTATGTATCGATGAACTTATCGAAATGGCGCTATAACACTCTTCGGGATTTCAACACTCAAGAAGGAGCTCTTCAATACCCGAGTTACTACATGTTGGTTAAAGAAAAAATTAAGTGCTATCCGGCCAAAGAAGATCTCACAGTTACAGAGAGCTCTGCAAAAATCAAATTACAAGCCTTGATGGATTTAACCTCAAGAAGACTTATTAGGTCGTTAGAAACCCCTGTTGATCCCAATCAACAGCTCGTATTGACCAGCAAATGGGGTTTTGACGGATCATCTAGCCAAAGCATTTATCATCAAAGGACGAGTGAAGATGAGCAAATCGATCTTGCTAGTAATTTTATGATTAGTCTTGTACCACTGCGGCTCGTCTCAAAAGGTGTAACAATTTGGGAAAACGAGCGACCATCTTCCACTTCATTTTGCCGGCCAATATTGTTTAAGTTTATAAAGGAAACCAAAGAAAATGTGCAGAGAGAGATGGCTGAAATCGAAGCAGAGATTGAAGCCTTAACTCCATCCACCATCACTGATGGAATTAGTGTCAAACACCAACTGCTGTTGACAATGATTGATGGTAAAATTCATTCCATTATATCCGATACAGCAGCTTCAGTGTGTGACATATGCAAGGCTTGTCCTAAAGAAATGAATAATTTAGAGTTAATCAAAGATAAACACGCAAACGAGGACATGTATAAATATAGCTTAAGCACCCTTCACGCTTGGATTCGCTCAATGGAATGCTTATTACACATTTCCTACAAATTAGACATAAAATCATGGCAAGTAAGGGGTGATATAGCAAAAAGGCAAGTTGATGACAGGAAGAAAAGAGTTCAAGAGGCTGTAAGAAGAGAAACGGGCTTACTTCTCATTGTTGTGAAACAAGGCAGTGGATCCACCAACAATGGCAACTCGGCAAGGAGATTAAAAAATCTGTGTGATCTTGCAGTGTATTTCATCAGGAGAGAAGATCAACGTAACTAAATTCCGAGAGTTCTGCTTTGATACTGCTAAGCTTTACGTGGAGTTATACCCATGGTATTATATGCCTTCTTCACTTCATAAAATTTTAATGCATGGGCCAGACATAGTTCAGAACATGTCAATTGTGCCCATTGGTTTTCTATCCGAAGAGGCATCTGAGGCTAGAAATAAAGATTTTAGAAAATATAGAGAGGGGCATTCTCGAAAGCATAGCAGTATCTCATGCAATGAAGATATTATGCACAATCTTTTACTGTCTTCTGATCCACTTGTTACAAGTATCCGTCCAAAAGGAAATAAGTTTGTAAAAAAATCTTCTTTTAAGGAATTTTATGAGCTTACGGATTCTGAGAAAAGTGATATCGAATTTGTTAACATAAATGATTTAGCGGACATCGATTCTGAATTTGAATTAATTGATGATGATGATGATGACGAAGATAATTAAATGATGTTATTGTTTTAAAATGTGTAACTTAGTAAATTAGAGCTTACATCTTAATTATTTATTGTACTTTTAATGAAACTAGGTAATTTATTATCAACTTACTTAAAAGTCATACTCTCATCAGTTCTTGTGAATATTTTTGTTAATATATATTTCTGTATATATATAATATATTTATAGACCTCTTAATAAGTCTGTCTGCGGTTTAAAGTAAATACAAATGGGGAAAAAACGTTTTTTTTTTTAAATTTTCATTTCCTTTTATCCCAGAAAGTGCACATTTGGCGCACTATGTGTCTTAGTATTAAATATAGCTCTTAGTAATAGCATTACGATATTAGAGACCGGTACTTGAAACAAGCCCGGAATCAGGAGGGAGAGAGCTCGATACACTCATTTTCATAGTAAAATTTCACATTTTCTCAAATTACTCCCGAAATATGGGAGTTATGAAGAAATTCATCACCACAATTTATGAAGGCATTAAGTAATCGAATAAGATGGCATCATTAGTTTGTCATAATTTTACTCTTATTTTTCGGACATGTCTACGTCCAACCGCTCCCATACATTCGTTCCACTGTGCGCCGCTGCTCTCCTCTTTAACCATCACACAAATAGGAAATTATTAGGCCGAAGCTGCCTTTTGCAACCTTTGTGCCACTAGCTGATCACAAACTTATTTTTAATCATAAATGTCGTTTGCATAAAGCAGCCATAATGACATTGTCAAGGGCATTTTACCTATTTTAAATTACAATATAATTTTTAAAACGATATTCTGTTATTAATTTTATTGAAGGGTAGTTTACAAAGACCCTTTATTTTCTGTAGACTGATTTTAATTTAGAGACGTAGGTCGCAAGACCGGAAATGAGTTTTAGATATTATGACGAAATATTTGTAATAATGTCAAATACAGAAGTTTTTGAGTAAAAGGGAATATCGGGCATCAAAAGCAACCTCTTTCTTCAATCTCAAAAACTAGATTAATATTGTCTTTTCCATAACCGACGATCAGATATAATATTATTTTGATTCCATTATTTTGCCACAAAGGATTTTTCCAGGTACTTTTACGTAGACCTCTGAAATTGACAAGTGATAACTATGTCCGAATTTCCTTTTAAACTACTTCCATATATAAAGGCCGTGAATCACAAAATCAACTATGAAATATTCCGTGAAGCCGGTACGGACACATTCTCACATTGTTACACCGGACTTAGAATGTATCAGAATTATTTGTCATCAATTAGTTAACAATCAGTCTATTATGTAGAAACTTTCAACCTAAGTTTCATCCAAGAAAACAAGGTCATTGCAGCACTCAAACCCCTTTTAGAAAGTAGCTAACGAACATTCAATTTTACGTTGCGAAAAACAATCGTTTTTATATGGTAGTAATAAAACGATCGAGACGCTCGCGATAGTGAGGGAGCAATTTCTTTATTATTTCCCTCAGCCAGAGAGGCTCTTTAACAAGCAATAATTGTTTCTCTCTCTATAAGGGGAGTTCTCCGTAATGATTTAGTATCGTTTTTGACCATTCGCGGCGCGATTCCTCTGACTGTGGAGTTTTATATTAGTGTAATCGTTTCATTTAATAGATTTTATTCTTGAATTACTTAAATAGGATGCGATATTTTTTTAAGAACACCCTCTTTGTATTTTAAATTTCTATATCGAAACTTTTCCTTTTTGTAAAAAGCTGTAACAAACCCTGTCACCACACTTCATACTCCATAAACACAAATGATGCATACCTGAAACAAAGCAGAAAAACATTTTGTTAATAAAGTCACAGGAATTCCGCAACGGCGACATCAAAGGTGAATTAAAGCAACGTAAACAATAAACGCGAGCGCAAATTAAAAATCGCTCTGTTAAAAGAGCCATGGACATTGAACTGTTCTTGAGTTGAACAGTGTGACCTGCACCGTTGCACAACAGTGTACAAATTTGCACGACGTGTCGTGTAAACTAGTGGTAGAGGGTACGAGGTTGCACACGTTTGCACGGCGGCCGCAACGCATCAGACGCATTGGTGCGGAACACGCACTAGTTAATGAAAGTCATTTTGTGACGCGGAAAAGGTGGGCGCTAATGATTTGGAAATGAATAGGGGTTGGGTTAGTTTAGAGGACGGTTATCTTTCTAAAACTGAAAGCCATCAGGGTACTTGAACTGAGTGTTAATACTCAATACAATACCAATGGTGACATTGACAGCTCATAAACGTGGTTTAGATGTGCTGATCGCGTTCAATTTTATTGGTGGTTTTCGCTCTTAATAAATAAACACCGGTCTTTAGTGAAAACATCATTTTTTTTCTTATAAAATATCTAGTCGTGCCTGGCGTGCGTTCAATTGTTTTTTTTCAGAAACCTTCCCAGGCTTTTGTTAAAAACTGTGCAAAATGTCATAAAACAAAGCCTTTCATTTGAGTCTTTTTTTCAGAAGCCTTCCCTGGCGTATGTAAACCCACTCAATTTTTATTTATTTTTCTATTTATGTACACACAGTAGACAACACAGGAGAATAACCCCCTCTTTTACCCTCATAGAACTTATCCACTTTCATACTTTTCCATTTATCATTTCTCTCTATAATAATTTTAATAGAAGCTATTGAACTAATTACGACATGGTTGTATTGAAGAGCCCTTGAGCAACTGAGTCTATTACAAATTTTCCATTTTACTCTAGTACCGCAATCTTAGCCAACAATTCCACTACACCAGCATAGTTTAGCACCAAACTTTTTGAAAACAAAGTTATCTCCGACAATTAGCCAATCAAACGGCAGCATCCGGATCGTTTCAGCACCGGCAGATTTAATTGGGCGATCCCCTTTGTTGAACTTAACCGAGTCAATCAACATTACCAATAGTCGAGCGTTAGTTTATCCTGTTCAATATTTGAATAAAGCTGAGTCTACAGTCTACAGATACGTTTGAAATTAATGTTCAATTTCGCTCGCATAATAACTGGGATGTAGCGGATGTAGGTCAGTCTATAGTGGTGTTGCAGGAAATAGTAATTAGAACTCATTATTTGTAGGACGCTCACTCGCTCTCTGCTTGTGAGCTAGTGTGGAGGCAAGTAATATGAATCTAGTAGGTGTAAACGGACCTAGTTTCACAAATCGTTGTGGAATTACGATTTAAAATTCGAAATGAAGAAAAATATTTTAAACTCTAAAGTTTGCTAAATTTACTTCAAATGATGCTCAGATAAACTTGCCTTGGTCTTTAAAAACTAGTTTACAAAATTATATTGTAACAAATATTTTTTGTGGAGTCCCACCCAACATATTCCCCAAACACATTGACACATCCATCTCATATCAAACGAATATTACACAAACCTGTGGCACGTAATTAAGCTCCGAAGTCGGCATTCCGGGTCCACTTTCATCCTGTTCACTGGACCCAAATAGTTGTCCCCCCGACCACACGGAGCCACGATATTGCTGATCAAAAAAGGGTTGAAAAGGGCACCGAACGCACTTTACGCATCACTTAATTGGCACAAGCATTTAGCCTGTGAAAGTCGAAACAGGCAAATTGGATTTGTGTGTCCATACCGGGGCCTCTTTGACGGAGACTGATTCACAATTTGACATTACAGCGACAAGTAACTAGATTACGCGCCAATTTTATACTATCTTCCGTTCTTTTAAAAGCATGTGTGGGTGTGTGGGAATTTTCAGCATGTTTTCGGCCTATGATCGATATTGTTGGTGAGTGGTCGCCGTGGTATGGTGCAGTAGTTTTTAATGGAAGCCTGATAGAGTTTCTTAATTGATTGATGATTGAGTTATCTTTGTAGTTTCGTCACGAGAGCCATTTTGACCGAAGCAAAAGCTTGATGGTAGTGAAACAAAAGCAATACGATATTACTAAAGTGAAAAATATATTCAGTTTTATCGTAAAACTGATACAACTGAAACTTAGAACATAAACTCAAAGTTGCCAGTCAAACGTTACGTACCAACAACATAATAAGCGTCTCTAAACTTCAGTTTACGAGGGCCAGCATTACGCAACACAATTCAAACTCTTCACTTCTCCGTATTACCTTAAATTAAAATTGACTGAGCAAACTCGCCGAGCGAAGCCTGCACTAAAGAAATAATACCAAGTATTCGTCAAACAGATCGGGGAGCCGTTAATGAAATCATTTTGTTCTCAAGTAAAACAAAATGGGAAACAATTATTAAATGTTAATAGGTTCGCTACTGCGCGGTACGCACTTCATTAAACCGTGCCTTTTATTACGTTTTAAGTGGTATTTTATTTACAATAAAATCAGTTTTCGGGTTCACCGAATTGCCATGTAAATACGGCTTACTCATGCATCTGTAATTAACGCTTTGGCCGGGCAAAAGAAAATCAAAGAGGGTTGTTTCATTAAAATTGTAGAGGTCAATTTAATAAGAATAAATAGGCTTTACAACTTGTTTAATGCTGGTTTCCGACAGTAAATTAATACTTAGTTCAGCGTTAAGTGTGTGTGAGGTTTCATGGTTAACTAAAAAAATAAAATTAAAAATCAAAGATACTTTTTTTACTGAAGCTGTTGGTATTGTCAACTATTCAACAGGGTTATTTTAGTTTTAAGGGTCACGTTTATTTCGATAGTTTTTCTTTATCGAGTGGTTAGTTTCTAACCTGGTGTCCGAGTTTTTATGCTGTCCAAGGGCCTCTTACTTGGCTTTACGTGCTGTCGAGGAATATCTCTCAGGTAAGCTGGTTTTTCTTCACGATGCTTTCCTTCATCAAAGCAAGTGATAGTTATAAAATACGCACATGAATCGGAAAAATCAGAGGTGCATGTCTTGGGTTCGAACTCGAGACCTATGACTTGGCCGTCCGACGGGCACACCACTAAGCTATCACTGCTAATTTATTTATTTCGATAGTTTCAACCTTAGTCAAGTTAATTCCTGAGAACTATTAATATAATCAAAATTAGTTTAGAAAATACGAGGTCGGCTTTACCTAGATACTCTAAACTACAAAATTCAGTCTACATCACTTAATGGCACAGCACAAAGGTTCCTGAATAATCTGTTTACCATTTAGCCTTTTACAATACCAGCCAGTTAATTAGCTGCTGCAGGACACAGGCTGCGTTGAAGGTAACAAAATTGATCGACGCTAGCTCAATGCTTATGAGGAAATGCGGGTGGTCTTTTCTCCATACAAACGCTCTCGTCTGTTTTAATTCTGATGTATGAATTTAAAGCTATGATTTTTTACAGTTAAATAAATATCAACTTTTTCTTTGTCCCAAAGTTTTCTTTTTTGATGATACATAATCTGTATAAGCACTAGAACCTTTACAAAATGCTCAAAATAGCCTATTTAGATCTCCTGTCAACAGAGGCCTAGCGTGCAAATTTGTCAACTAATAATGAAAAAATAAAACATAAGGACACAGTACATATCCTTCTTATTCAGTTCATGAAATATCTTTTAAATTGGTTGAATATTGGAGGAGGAAATAGTCGAGAGCCAAATCTCGAATCGCACCAATGTCGAAGTCGCGCTCGCAGAGCGACAGCGATAGTTTCTTCAAATACCTACCGCATTTCCTCTTATTACTCAATTGATGGTGTTTCTTCCACTAAAAGTCAATGATGTCATTTACTTTCGAAGCCTCGGATACAGAGCCTAATAATTTGTGCTTTTCTTGGGCATTTGGAAGTGGGAAATAAATATAACTTTTTTTTAGGACAGTTGGGACTAACAGCTTCAAATGCTGTTCGAGGCACGGAGAAAACTCTGTATGTAATGGGTGGTCACCCATCTGAGGACCAACCTAGGTACGGCTTAACCTAAAAATCGATCCGAGCAGCTGTTAAAAATCATGTTAAATGAAAATGAAGACAGATAATTTACTCGCCATACAAATAATAAACACATATTCATTTAACCCACAAATAGAAACGTCCATTTCAAATGGCCATTACCAAATACCATCTGTAATTACCAATGATGTTTGCTCTTGGGACTGTAATCGTCAATTTAAAGTTAACGGAGACTAACTGCTGGGTAGTGCTGTCCTCTAGGGGCGACAAATGACATGCCCGTATCATCTAATGGATGAATGAAGCCCTTGGATGAGATTGGATGTTATGTTCGTTAATGTCTGGGATTAGTAGATGGATGTTTTGAATGTGGTTTTAAGTGTTTAGTTGGGTTCTAGTATATTTTTTTTGGCGTTTAATGGTATTTTTGAGAAATACAATGTATATTTATTGTGTTGGGGCAGTTATTGATCAGATAGTAAATTGAAACACTGTGATTAAATTTAATAAAAATTAGACACACAGAAATGAGTAGTCACCTAAGTCTAATTAATTAACCATAGGTGACGCTTCCCGTGACCCAAGGGCTGGCTTTTACCTTGGCCAGATATTAAGTGTTGCCATACAACGTGGCAACGCCGCCAGTCTCTTGGGCACATTACCAGCTGACAGCGTTGAGGAGGAGTTTTTCGATGCCCTTTTATAGTTTTTTGTTAGTTTATTTATCTTAGTTAAATAGTTTTTACTTATTAATGTATATAGTTAGATTAACCATTGACTTTTATGTGCCTGGCATTTTTTTTATTTGCCTATGCTGACCCACGGCTGGTCAAAGGTGTCCTTCATTCCTTTCCAACTCTCTCGTTGTTTCTCCTTCTCTGGCCACTATCCAGTTATAAAATAATCATCTCTCTAAGAATGTCTATTTTATTCAAAAAATATATATAAATTGCAATAGTATAGCTTATGTACAAGCCCAAGCTCTGCTTATGTATTTTCATGCTCATTACAAAAAGTAGGTGGCATTCTGTAGTTTCTGCCTACCCCCATGGGAACAAGCGTGATCTTACGTATATACGAATCAAACAACAAACATTCAAATACCAAATCAACTAACCCACAACCACCATCCATCAATTTATTGTTTTCGTTAGTATAACGAGTTACACAAATAAAATTGGAAATAAAAAGGTGTCACCCTGTCATCGGCGTACAACTTACTAACAACGTGACGCGAAATAACAAAGCGTTGACGAGGGGTAGCGGGGTGGACGAGGGGGTGAAGTGACGGGGAGTGAGAGGCGCCAAATAATGTACCTGGCATGTTATACATGTTGTTCTATCGAGAACAATTACTGGACTTAAGTTGTAGAGGATATTACAGCGTAGTAGATTTGGGAAGCAATTTCTAGAGTGACGGCATTAAAAACTTTAAAAATACCTCTATGTTCTATTAAATAAAAGCCTTGATACTTATGGAAGAGTTCGAGTCCAAGTGGAGGAGCTCGTGGCTAAATAATAACAGCCGCTCGGGTCGATCTTTTGATTATGCCGTGCTTGCCTAGGTTGGTCTGTGGATGGGTAACCACCCTTACATACCGAGTTTCCCCCGTGCCTCGGAAAGCACGTTAAGCCGTTGGTCCCGGCGATCATTTGTAGATCTTTGAAAGTCGTTAGGTAGTCAGTGGCCCAAAAAGTCTGACCACCAGTCTTACTAAGGGGTATTGAATTACTCAGTACTAACTGGGTTATGGAGGTCAGATAGGCAGTCACTCCATGTAAAATATTTTGCATGTAAAATATTACTGGTATTCAGTTGCATCCGGTTAGACTGGAAGCCGAACCCAACATAGTTGGGAAAAGGCTAAGCAGATGATGATACGCATGGGGGAGTTGTAATGTAATATATTTTGTAAAGGACTCATCAAGATTACATTCACAAGAAGCCACGTAGTCTGGATATACGCCCGGTTGATGGCAATAGGCTCGCCCCCTACTACATGGAACTTATACATAACTGGCGAAATGTGGGTGTACTGTTAGGTAGGTACAGCTCTGCCTAACCCTTTGGGGATTACAGGCGTGATGTTATGTTAAGAAAAACTGTCATAGATAAAATAAATAAAAAAAGAAAGAAAAAGACATATAACTTCTGTTGGACATCGAAATTAATCATACTAAAATATACAGACAGCCAGCTACCAATTAATATGAACCTCCAACCATAATTAACACCAAAATTTATTTATTGTCATTGCAGCTGAAACAAAGTATACAGTAACGCGTTATTTCCGACTTATTTGATGGAAAATGTCTGTCCGCATTAAAAATGTATAGTGCTCTTTTATAATTCTACCTCATACGCTTTGAATAACGTTTGATGGCCGGCCTACACGTCACATAAATAAAACTTAGATATATAGCATATAGTTTATTATACACAAATATTCTAGGTACCTAATGTCGTCAAAATGACCTTAAATATAACATCACGCGCCTGTAATCCCGAGGAGAGTTAGTCGCTAGTTATGTTAAAGTCCCATTTAATAATGGGCGAGCCTATTGTCATCAAACGAGCACAAATCCAGACTCCGTGGCTGCTATTGAGAAAATTACTGATGGAAAAACCCAATAACACTTTTCCCGACCTAGGAATCGAACCCAGGACCTCATGCTCAGCAGTCGCGCTGGCTACAACTCGACCAACGATGCAGATGACCTTAAGATAACCTCCAAACGTCTAAATCACCTCAGTCGCGAACATGAAAGCCAAATATGATCCCCAAATTACTATAAAACTTCAACTTTTAATATATCGAGCGTCAAGCAAGCGCCTTGGGATTACGCACAGTTGTTGAGGGGGCTTAACGCATATCTTTGAAAGAACTGGGCGCGTGATGTTTGCGCCTTCCCCATATAGGCCGAGCTTAGTTGAAAGTTGGCTAAATCCTCCGTACGTGACATAATTAAGACAAGGCCTCACAGGCATAGCCGCTTTTATACCCCTACATCGCTTCCAGCGACCCCGTAAAGAACTTCACAACGGAAGCTAATTTATTAGGAGCCGCTGAATGGCTGCCCGAAGCGCTTTTGTTGCTTGTAAGATATTGTTTTAAAATGAGCTGCGATGTAATCGAAATACGCTGTATCTATTGAGGGATATATTTTAGGCTCCTTAGTTAAGTAGAGACGTAAACAGTGTCTGTTTTTGTTGCTTACTTACAATGGTTTTATGCATAATTACTGTTTTTTTTTATAGAATTACACTAAATATCATTATGTATAAGTTAAAGTAGGTGATTATTTAGCAATTTACAATAGTTGGCTCATATAGATGTATAAACAATTCATGTTTTATTTAGGGTAGTTTGTGAATGTTGTATATGGATTTACAAATGAAAATAAAATATTTCATTTCATGTCAAAACACTGCAATTATATAACGCGAATAAGGTAAAACTTAGCTAAAATAACATACCGTGCGGCAACATTTAAAAAAAAAATAATAATAATAATTCCTTTCTCAACAGCCCTGACCACCGGTAGCTCGGACCCTGTTCCCAATGCTGGTGGGCTACTATTATTTATATTTTTAACTGTTTTTTTTTACGTTGTTTTATATCGAAATATTTAAAAATGTAACACATATGTATCAAAATGAATAAAGGGAATAATAATAAAATATAAATACAAAGGACTTTTCTATGAAATAATAGTACTCCACAACTTCATAAAATCCCTTTTTAAGCTCACCCACTCAACAAGGTACAACAATATTAAAACGCACCAGAAATTTAATCAAATCTAAGACACCTCAGTGTTTATACTTTTTGCGCCACAAACAACGCAGACTACAGGAAAATAGTGCAAAACAAATATCTAATCAGACGAAAGCTTTGCACCACAGAATATTACATACAGGGTGTTGCCACTGCGCTGTAAATTGTTTCAAGCACTACAAAGTGGAAATTATTTCTATTTAGACGAGTATTTGTGGAGCTAAAAGGCTGCTGAGTTCCTGTTTTCTTTAGATTTTATTTAAATTGCTAGCACTTTTCTGTTATGATTATGTGGAGAGATGAGTAAGAGGTGCTTCTTGGAAACAATATACAGGATGGGTTCAGTTGAGTGTAGTTTGTACTAGAATTGCATGAATATTCTGGTTTTATTTTGCTTGGGATGTTTTACACGACGGTAAAGACATGACTGTTTTTATACTTTTCAATTTTTAACAAAACACTAACACCTACGTAACATCAAGCCTGTGATTAATAAAGGGTTAGGCTGAGATGTCTCTTTAGTACATTTGTAATTTGCAGTTCAAGTCACTTGTAATAGGAAGCGAGCTTATTTACATGCAAAAAACCTGACTTCAGGCCCCTAGTGAGAAATTTCTGATGAAAAAACCCAATAACATTTTGCCCGACCTTTCAATCGAACCCAGGACATGAGGGTATTATACTTTTAATTACTCGTATATAATAAAAACAAGAATTTGTACGTAAGCAAAAATATTGACTCGCAGCCATTAAACTCGTTGATTTACCCGGTACTAACTCGGTTGTGGAGGTCAGATAGGTAGTCGCTCCATGTAAAATACTGGTATTCAGCTGCATCCGGTTAGACTGGAAGCCGATCCCAACATAGTTGGGAATAGGTTAGGCAGATGATGAGCATTAAAAATGTACTATTTACAGTAAGCTTGTGCAACAGCAAAATGCCTTGGTCAGTGTTAATCCATTTTTTTTCTTACATGGAAAACGGCTTAACTGCACATCAGGGAAAATTTTAGCTCACAGCTCCTCGAATTCATTTATCTATTTAAGGAGAATATCCTATCCCATTAGGCTCCCTCTTGATCTGAAAGCAAACCTGGATACTCGCATCAAGTTGTTAACTTCAGCCGGATTTGGTTTATTGGCTCTGAGATTCGGAACAGTCCATGTAATGGCTCGCAGTGTCCAAGTACGTAATGGACAGTTAACAGCCGTTGACAGCTGTTTCACGCTATTTATACGCTGTTGGATTAAAAACTCCATGTTTTATAGTTTTTATGGTGTATGGAAATTAAAATGGAGATTTCAAATTGAATATGTCCCCATATTCAATTTGAAATCCCCATTTTAATTTATTGTGATAGTGATTATTTTATCGAGTATGATATTGCTCTGTTTGGTGACAAAGAAAGTAAAAAAAAAACAGTTTGAAAATGTCACAGTAAGGAAAAGACTGGTTTATTAAAACTGCTTGGGAAACGTCAGTGAGAAGGTTCGTATGGATTTCTCAAATTCACAAAGATAATAGTGCGCGTCTCCGTTTTAAGGAAATATCTCGCCGACTGCTCGACACTTCGCGTGACCAGAGGGCTGGCTCTTTCTTTGGCCAAAGAATTAGCATTGTCATTCAACGTGGCAATGCTACCAGTCTTTTGGACACGTTTCCGGATGATAGTGATGCGGAGGAGTACTTCGACGCCTTAAGTGTCCTATTGTTGTCGTTGTAAAGATAATGCTAAAAAAAGAAGTCTCAAAGTAAGTACCTACTACTTACTTTTAGACTTCTTTTTTTAGCATTATTTTTGTTTTATTTGTAGTCTGTATATCGTAGTATTGAGTTATTTGTAATAAATTTATCAAAGATAGTTTACTCGTTATATTATGCATCTATTGTGACGTAAATCTGTGCACACATCCTGAATCTTTTTATCAAGAAACATTCACGTATTCTGACGAAAAAACCGACCGATAAAACAATCACTTACCCATACCTGCACCAGGAATACATAATACACAGCGCCTTATCCCAACACATTTCACAAACAAACAAAGGAGCGAACATTTAGAAAGTAATTCCGCTCCTAAGCGTATCGTTTTAAGGCACCTTCAAAAAAATCATTAGGGAACGTTTCTCATGGCACTCGTGGTGGTTTGAATAAAATATAGGGGTGGAATAAAGCGAGCCTTTTTATCTATTAAACGCATTTGCTGTTACAAATCTTCGCTCTCTCCGGCGGCGAGCGTGCATAAGTGCGTGGGCGCTTTGTGACGAGCAGAGCGGCCATTGTAGCGGGATTAGAATTCTTCCTTAGACCTGAACGGCTCTGTCGCTTGCCACATTAACGTCCTGGAAGCAAAACTTTCGAACCAATTCAAAAAATGGTCGAACTATTCGAAATTATAAAATGCTACTTATTGCACTTCTGTTAAGCCCAGATAGTAAAACTGACCATCCGAAGCAGTAAAATTGGACTATTGCATGAGAAACAAAAGAAAAACAAATACAATATTTTCCTTGGAATAAATCTCAATCCTATTCACGACTCATTCTTTTTTTCATATTTTTTTAAATTAGATACCTTTGCAAGAGGAGCTTGTGGCAAAATAATAACAGCCGCTCGGGTCGATCTTTAGGTTTAGCCGTGCTTGCCTAGGTTGGTCTGTGGATGGGTGACCACCCATTAAATACCGAGTTTCCTCCGTGCCTCGGAAAGCACGTTAAGCCGTTGGTCCCGGCTGTCATTTGCACATCTTTGACAGTCGTTACAGGTAGTCAGTGACCCTAAAAGTCTGACAACCAGTCTTACCAAGAGGTATCGTATTACCCAGTATTAACTGGGTTGTGGAGGTCAGATAGGCAGTCGCTCCATGTAAAATACTGGTATTCAGCTGCATCCGGTTAGACTGGAAGCCGACCCCAACATAGTTGGGAAAAGGCTAGGCAGATGATGACCTTTGCAAGATTACCTTAAACCCAAGTTTAAAACGACTCAACACGAAATTTCCCACCAAATCCAGCACACATTTCTCAGTCGCTGTGCCCACTTTAACCTCTCACTCTAAAACCCCGCTACCTCCAACACTACAAACACAACTTAAAGGAAATGGCTGCCCCGTCTCTACCGGCTTGCATTTACGGCATTACCCCACAAGCTTTATTTTGCACTCCTACACTCCTACTTCCAACTGTGTTGGTCCCACAATAGCTGTCACTGGTCATGATTGTTACCCAGACTTTGTTCGGGTTGACGGTGGAAAAGATTCTACGTCACTTTAAACGTCTAGTTTTATCATACAAAGGTCTTTTATAGGGTGAGACTGCGGTGTATTTTGGTCAAAGTAATGGTGATTTTTGAATATGAGAAAAAAAAAATATGATTCCCATAGTTCTAATTATTTTTCTAAGTTAGAAAGAACATCTTGAATGCAGATATAATTTTAACACACCAGCTTTGAACTGCAGTAGTTAAGAGCATGATTAATTTTCGAATGAGTATCTAAAAACCAATCAATGAATATGAAAAAATGCTGTCTTCAGGTTCACAATATTGGTGACTAGCCTTCTCCCACAGCTTCGCTCCCGTTAATTTAGAATTTGACAATCAATTGGGGTTGTTCCCTGCTTGTAATAATATAATTTAATCATGATTCGAAAGACACGTGGCGCCATCTATTATCATAAGGACGTGACTGTTATTTTCCTCGGGAACAGTATTTTTTTTGATGAAAGGTAGCCTATGTCCGTTTCTGTACACCTGATAACGTATATGCAAAATTAAGGGATGATCGGTTCAGTAATTGAGGAATGAAAAGGTAACAATCAAACAAACTTAGTTTCGCATTTATAATATTATACTAGCTTATGCCCGCGGCGTCGCTCGCGTGGTGTTCGATAATTGTCGCACGGGAACATACTATCGGGATAAAAATATCCTATGTGTTAACCCAGGTCCAGGTGTGTTGGTCCAGGTCAGGGTAACTATCTGTGTTCCAAATTTCATCCGAATCCGTTCAGTAGTTTTTGCGTGAAAGAGTAACAAACATCCATACATACAAACTGTCGCGTTTATAATATTATAAAGTAAGGGTTTTCTTCGCAAAATAATACTATTCTTCTTCCTCGATCCTCCCTTTCAATTGGTTTGTATTCTTCTACTTTTCCCCCTGAAATTTTGATTTGAGACGGTTTACAGAACTAAAAAAACCCTAACAAACCTTTTCAGATCAAAATCTCTAGGAATCGTTGTAACCTATTATATTTTCTTAGCAGAATATTGTGTCCTTTTTTACTCTCCGTATCCCTTTTAATTGATTGTTTTTTTACCTGAAATTTTGTTATTATTCCTTCCTTGCTATCAGCACCAAAAATCACACAGGTAAGCATACACTCAAATAAAAGGCCATCAAACAGATATTCCTTCAAACATCTCAACTTCTGTACACCCAGCCGTGCCGTACCGTGCCGTGCCGTGTTAATGTCTGATGCAAATTATACACCGCTTCACACTGTTATGTCAGTTTTTGTCCATATTCCACATGTACCTACACACGTATGTGTTTAGAAATCTTATTCTGTGTCTCTACTCCTTTTATATTTAGCCTCTTCGGGACAAAGGCTTCCCTCATTCCTTTCACTTCTCTCGATGTTGTATTTCTTCTCCCCAATTCACGAGAAAACCATTAAAGTTGTGTGACCTTTTTAGCCTTCATCATCATCATCATTTCAGCCAAAAGACGTCCACTGCTGGACATAGGCCTAATTTTTAGGCTTAATTTTTATATAATTTAGATACAGAGAGAGATTTCGACATATTTTCGATGTAGTTATTTTATGGGTCAATTTCGATGAAAGTCCAGTAACTAAGTAACTGTATTTTTTTTCCTTTTCATTGTATTTAAAATTGATTTTCTGGTATTAAACTGTTATTTATTAAAATAATATGCGGTTCGGAAAAAATATGTCATGTCAATTTGACACTCGGGCTACAGAATGTTTATAGAATATAATTGGATTGACTTTTGCACTAAGAAGTATTGATATCAACTTCAATCGAAGTTGATAAAAAAAAAACACACAAATCACTCCCAAAAGAACTTCCTACCCATTTTTAACCCCGTTACGCGATGAGATTCAATAAAATACGAAACACGTGTTCCATCAATTCTGTTAAAGAATGTTTATGCAAAATTTCAAGTAGATTGTACCAAGGAATCACGTTGTCCCATACAAACTTTGCCCCCGTTTTTCATCCCCTTAGGGGTAGAATTTCGGAAAATCCTTTCTTATCGGCTGCCTACGTCATACAAAAAACACACCCTCCAAGTTTCAGGTCTCTACGATCAGCGGTTTAGGCTGTGCGTTGATCCGTCAGTCATTCAGGTTAAAGCATTTTGTGTAGATAGATAAGTAATATAAGTAATAAGTATGGCAAATTTGGCCCCAAGACTTTTGTGAAGCTGTTCAGTAAAAACTTGAGAAGGTCATAGTAAAATTGAATATAAAAATATTGTAACATGTTACGTATTGTGGGAACGAGCTTCAGACCGGTAAAGTCATAATTATAACCTTGGGAACGCTGCACACATTGTTGTCCCAAAGCGACTGGCGACTGCCACTTGAATGTTTGCATGCCACACAAAAAAGCCCGCAACTCTCCAAGATTTCTATTTTCCTGCTCCTATTACTGGCAACTTCGTAGGCGTTTGGTTTAAGTGTGTCGCTTTCCGGTGCCGGTTCCGTGCCTTGTAAGGATGCTGCTGAATTAGAGGTGCTAGATGGAGTAGCAAGGTGACTTATAAAAAATTGATCGTCTGTAAAGTTGGTTTACGGACGATAGTTTAACGTGACAACGTCATAAAATCGAGTGGAAGAGAGATAGATGCGGCGCAAGCGTACAATGAGCGTATCGGGGCAATGAGCGTAACGGGACACTTTTTCATGCATGCAGCCGGCGTTCATCGATTTATTAGACGTTATTACGTCAAAAAATGTAACAGATAAAATACTCTACGTGCGTATTTAACCAGCCAAGTTATCTTGATTAGATACTTTCTGTGCTAACATCGTGAAATCAATATCGTAATTCACTTCCAGTCTCTCCTAAGTCCACGTTTCAGGTAAAAATACTCATTCTTTTGACAAACGCCACGGGAACGAGAAGCATAGAGGATACAATTTGCGCAGAAGCAAGGCGCCTTCCACTTAGTGCGCATTTCTGATGCAAATCACTAAATAAATGTATCCAGAAGATCTGTTTCACATGAGATAAACAAAAACAGACACTCAAACTGTTGGATGAACGTTCGTCCTTAATTCGGAACGGAAACCATATTATAGCAATTTTTAAAGACGTATAAACCCACTCTTAAATCATATGAGGTAAGTAATATTAGGAAACCTTTGACAGGTTTTAGAAAAATCCTTTTGCACTGCTACACTAATTTATACTTACTAATATTATAAAGAGGTATTTTTTTGTACGTTTGTATGTGGCAATGTAATCTCCGGAACTAATTATCCAATTCTAAAAATTCTTTCACTGGCATAAAGCTTCATTATTCGTGGGTGCTATTGGCTACATTTTATAATTATAAGCTAAATTAATCCATGTTAGCCGAGCTATCACAATTTTTGTGGACGGAGTCGCGGGCGAAGTTCTGTGAAAAGTTTTAAGCTCCTCTACCGAAAAAGACCGACAAACTGCAGCGACAACGTTGCCCAATTGCAAAGACATACCGTCCGAGCGATTAATCGAGTGCCGTCGCTATCGACGAAAGAGCACCTCTAACATACCCTAAACTTTCCAGAAATGGTCATATTGAAATCAAATATTTCAGCATTACATGAAATCAAGACTGCAACACTACAACTACATACTTTGTGGTTTTATTCTTAACGAGTTTCTACTAAATACATAATTATGTAGTCCTTCTTACCACAAGTCCGAGGTGAAACTTCTGTTTCACATTACATAATGCGGTAACACGGATACGTGGTTCATTATATACTGATTTCAGAACGTTTAGTGTTTGCACCACGGATCTCCGCGACGTTATTTTCTTTGAGCTTTGAAATAGAATTATAAATGTGTTTGTATGTTTGTCGCTGCCTTTGTCGTCTCTAAGAGGGTGGTGACTTGGAGTGGTTTTAGTTTGAGATAAATATCTGGATTATATTTTGCGTTGAACTAGAAAGAGACATTTCAATTTTCAAAAAAATGTTGCATTTAATCGTCTAATGATGCCGTTTCGGTGATTAAAAGTGTGCCTTGATGATGGAGTTTCATTAAAACGAGTTGAGGCGATTCTTATTCAGTGCAGTCCTTACACGTGTGGGCTGAGCTTATCTACGACTTGTTTAAAGAAATACGATATGCTGCTTTGATCTTTAATTACGATAAAATACGATTTCTTTTCTATTTCAGTAATAAAAAATCTCAAAACATTATGAATCCAATTAATTAATATCAGTCCATAAGCATTAAAAGAACTGAACCGAAGAAATGCAGAAATATAAAACGAAGAACTGGAACGAGGCTGAGAAAGACTGCAAATAAAAGCAAAAGCATTGCCTTTGCCTCATCATATTTAATAAAAAGTTGATGAAAAAAAAAAATCTAATCTGTCTTTTGTAAATACGATTCAAAAGTGGCAATCGTAAGTACACGGGGAGATGAATTAAACTCACTATAGTCAGCGGTCTGCATTTTAATTAATTAACAGCGGGGCTTCGGAAGGGTGCGGGAAAGGAGGGGGGAACTGTAGGGCTGCCCACCTTTGAGAGTCTTACGATATCTTTTTACAGAGTCGGAATATGTGTGTTCTGGTTTCATTGTATGAAATTGCAGATAAGTCCATGAAATTGAGCTGGTAACTGACCAATACTCCTTTTTTCATCAAAATTGTGTGTTACTCTGCAGTTCATGATTCATATACAATAGTTTTCAATGAAGATTAGTCAGATCAAAGTAGTTAAGAACGAACACACCTGTTAAGAAATATTGATTTGTTTTTGCAGTAATATGATTACACATTAAAGTAAGTAAAATATCTGAAAACAGTCTTGTTCCAAAATATACAACCCTTAACTGCAATTAAAAATCAAAATATTTTATTTCACATAGGCCCAGATGGGTACTTATCAAACGTCGAAAAAAAGGTGCACGGTTCGGTTGGTTGTTTCCTATGGAGAAGAACCGGCAAGAAATTCCATGGTTATCCTTTTCAAATCATTTGGTATTACAATATTATTATGTTACAGCATTAGTACTTAAGTATGGGGGAACAGCGTAGGCCTTTTTTTTTCGGATGGGAAATCATCAAATGACTTCTCCCGCTCTGGGCAGAGCGGAAGGGAGTGGCAGACTTGTACTGACTAAAACCCATCCATGTTCCTTCCTTGCCCTTTGTGTTCCAGGGCCGCGGTATCTCTGGGCGGCAGCCCTGGAGTCCCGTAGCCCTGGAACAGCGTAGGCTTGACAATAAGTCGCTGCGTATTACACAAAAAACGTAATACAATTCAGAACTACTTAAGTTTATTTTTCCTGAAGTAGTTGGTAACCCTACAATACTAGAGCAACAGTCAGTGTTTACGCACGGAGACACCTCGTGACTTTCCGCCGGCATTCGTTTTCTGTCGCCGAGCTTACCGAGAGCCTTACTCCATTAAGAAAATTAATGTTTTGACTTACCCATCCGCCATCTTGCGGTAAAAAAATGTAGGTTCTATAGAGAAACAATTACCTATGTTGTATAAACATATTGTAACACAAAGGCTACTTTGTGTTACTCTATTGATTTGATGGCCGGTAATAATAAATAAAGTACTTACCTGATGGATTATATGGTTTGACTTTGTAGGTCGATGGTATTGTTCGGTTGAGGCACGTGTATGGGACATTGCATGGGTGACGTCAGTGACGGATAGAGGTCAGGTAATAAGAGGTTAATGTGCCTTGACATTTATGATAGAGGAAATACTAATTTTTGGAAAAGCAGAAAACGCTAAACCAAAAGAAATAAATAAAAATATCACCGTGATATATGTGGTTTGAAAAGGAATCACGTAAATATTATTAGTAGTTAAAGAAATACAATTGAATTAAGATAATGATAATATAGCTTTCAAAAACTGCGGGTCAATATTAACTTTAAAAAGATGCACTACTGAACGATCCAAATTTCGATTTAAAACTAGACTTTATTTGAGATTGGTATGAATCAGTTTAAAAAAACGATCCATTATGAGCTATAAGATATAAGTAAGTACCTACTTAGTTTCCTGGTTACTTTACTGGTAGATTGTATAACATCATCAAAATCTGCCTAGTCTTGTCCCAACTATGTTGGGGTTTGCTTTCAGGCTAACCGGAAGCAGCTGAATAGCAGTGTTTAACAGGGAGCGACTGTAGCAAATACACATAGTATTACATTGAAGTCTAATTGTAGTAGTATTATGTGAGTACTATGTATTGTAAAGCTACTGTTTACATTTAGCTATCTTTCATTGACTTGAATGTGCCCTGGCAGTCGACAGAATGTCATGCTCACCCAAATGTCTTGCTGATGGTGGCAGGTGTATCGGGTCATTTGGTTCCCTTCAATATGGTTGAGTTGAATGGCGCTGATCTATGCGTCATGTTCGAGAACGGGCGCTGACAGTTGAGACTGGTCATCTCTTAGCTGTCACGGTTTATTTTAATTAAGTACTTTATTTTTAAATTGTTCATTTACTCTTTTACTCTGGACGCTCTTAATTTGCACGCCTCTTTACATCGTTCTCACATACATGTATAATCTCAACATGAATAATTTAACCAATATTTTGATTGAAAAGACTGTCCATGGAGTTTCTTACCCATTCTTCTCCATAGAGATCTACGCTTTGGAATGGGCAACTATAGTTCTTTCACAAGTTATTATGCCTTGTGTCTGTGACTGTAGCTTAGTGCCTGTAATCGTCTAATTGAAATTGAATTGCTTTGAGTTTGAGTTTAAGTATAGACCTTATGACTGTATCAGTGAGTTTAATTTGATATAAACTTTTTTGCTGCTGACACCCCACGAAGAAGATTATAGTTAGGTACCTATTTTTAAGTTTTGTCTGACAAACTTTACATCGTCACTGACCATTGTTCCACAACAAACCTTAACCTTCAAAAACCGCGTCATAATTTACCTCAACATGTCCACACATCGCCAACAATCCTGTCTGCAC
The DNA here is from genome assembly GCA_950005105.1 of Lycophotia porphyrea. Classification (NCBI taxonomy): domain Eukaryota; kingdom Metazoa; phylum Arthropoda; class Insecta; order Lepidoptera; family Noctuidae; genus Lycophotia; species Lycophotia porphyrea. Next base: position 16,882,732 of record OX465393.1, read on the forward strand.
GCGGCTCTGCGCGACAGAACCCGGCATTCGTTCCCGGATTCATTTCCTTTCAGTGATGGATGGCTCTGTATCTTCAATGAGATTTATAATGGTGTGTCACATTCCAGCGCGTGATGTGAGTCCGTGCGCAGATTGATGCAGAACTACAGTAGTTGAGGGTTAGAGTGTAAAGTTTTGTTATAGGATTAGTTTTGGACGCGTGTCGTGAAGTTGGTTGCTGTAGTTATATTGGGTAACGTATTCGGAAATGACCTTTTGATTTTTATGCTAAGTCACTTAAAAGAGCAACGGTGGCCCCGTGGTGGCCCTTTTTTTACGGATGGGATATCATCAAATGACTTCTCCCGCTCTGGGCAGAGCGGAAGGGAGTGTCAGACTTGTACTGCCCAAAACCCATCCATGTTCCTTCCTTGCCCTTTGTGTTCCAGGGCCACGGTATCTCTTTCGAACAGCCCGTAGCCCTGGCAGGCCCCGAGGTGGCCTTGACTTACGAGTAGGAAGTCGCACGTTTGAACCCAGGCAGGCACACTATTTTGCGTAATTTACCTATGAAGTTACCTGGGTTTGATTCCTTGGTCAAGCAAAGTGTTATTGGGCTTTTTTCATCTGCAATATGCTCAGTAGCATCCACGGATTCTGGATTTGTACCCGGTTGATGGCTGAAAGGCTCGCCCCTACAAGGAAAATGTGGGTGCACTATCTGGGTACACCCTTACTGAATTTATTTTTATGTTTTGTTAGAGATACAATAAAGTGTATTTTATCTAATGACTACCTAAGTCTTTATTTTGTTATAAAACTAGGAAACAGTTGCAAGTTTTGACTATTTTTTTTTAAATTTAATCAAATAAGATAAACTAACTATATACATTAATAATTAAAAACTATTAAACTAAAATAATTAAACTAAAAAGAAAAATTAAATTTACCTAAAGGTAAAAAAGTGATAAATTTACATAATTTTATCAAATAACAATGTTAACATTAAATCACTATCACTACATATTATAAAACAAAGTCCTCCGCCGCGTCCGTCTGTCTGTTCGCGATAAACTCAAAAACTACTGCACCGATTTTTATGCTGTTTTCACCAATGGATAGAGTGATTCTTGAGGAAGGTTTTAGTATATAAATTGTTAAATTTTTGTTGCGGGAACGGGATCAAAATTTCAATATTACTTTTGGTCGCAATAACAGACGCGGGCGAAGCAGCGGGCATCAGCTAGTAGTATATCTATAAGTGCACTTGACTTAATGCTAGTTAACAGAATATGTAAGTGTTGCAACGAGCATCCTTACTAAGGTAAGGTCCATTTTCAATGCGACATTGTCCGACATAGATTGATATTGAATTCCCAGTGTGAAGTGAAACTTTCAGGAGTTTCCAAAATGATTAGTTTGTGGTAGAATGTTATTAGTTATGCACAAGTGCGGTGTTTATACCCAAGGTAGGTGTCGCGGAACACTTGGCGCTTTACCTCATTGAATATTTGAACTGATTTGGTAAGGAGGGGACTTGTCCGAAGTATTGGGCGGTTCTCACGTTTACTGATTAATGATAATCTTTACTAGAATTATTTAATCGTTATTTTTAATTAGGTGGCTCAAAATTCAGTAACTCGTTTGTTCATTTATATATTTATTACATTTAGTACAGCCTAAGCCATTAACACTAAATTAAAAAACCTTTTACTCGGTCTTCTCACAAAACCACAAACATTCTAACATTACATACGCGGTATAGGGGAGGCGGATCGGATGTTGTTGTTTTACTTATTAAAGTTTCAGTTGATGATACTAATTACGTGCAAGTTCACGCAACTGGTCATATACGTATGCCGGTTGCGAGTACTTCGCACCAGGTAGCACGTGGCCTTCTGTGGTTTCTGCCTACTTCCATAGGGGAAAAGGCGTGAGTTTATACGTGCATAAAGTCACGCCTTTAGGCTTTAGGGTAGGCAGAAATCACAGAATGCCATCTGTTATGATCCTTAATTACGATCCTTTTGCCTCGTCCACGTTCATGCGTCTGGTCATACACGCACGCCACGCCGGTTGCGAGTACTACGCACCTGACCCTTCTGAAGAAGCTCGCCAATAAGGTCAGTGTATGTCCTTCTAGGGCGTACCGTCCGGCGTTGCCATTTACATCTGCCTTAAAATAACTTTTATTATACTCCTTTCACTCGTCTTCTCCACATGCCAAAACTATTTAAGTATACTAACGTGAGTTTATTATGTATGTATGTATGTAAAAGTAATGTAAAAAGCATTAATATTTTTCTAAGGACACAAACAACAGTCGCTGCCAATGCCAAAGAAGGTATAACTGGAGAGAAGCGATAACGTTCCCAAACCTAATAGGTAACACAAAAAAATATTCGACCACACATTTTTTGCTCCGTATTTTACCAAACTATTATTTCATTTTTTCTATCCATCCAAAATAAAAACCAATCACAAACTTTATCCATAACTGACGCTTTCAACAAACGGGACATAATTACAAAACTTTCAGAAAAAAAACTAGACTATTTCGTAAGAGAGCGCCCGATCTATCATAATGTAATTGAACCACTACGAAGAAAGCATTTATGGTCGAAACGAGACTTCAGTTGGGGGGAAATTTTCTTAAAAGGTTGCTCATAAGGTCTAGTTTACATTAGGAGTATAAGGTGTTGTACACACTGGCTGATAGTTGAGCAAAAGGTATCGAACATTTCATCCTTTCATATAGCTATTATTACTATATTCACATGTGTGAATATAGTAATAATAGCTAACAAATTAAAGTGGCTTTTCATGTCTGTCTGTTTGGGTACGGTTTTCTTCTGAATTCCGAAACGGATTTGAGTGCAAATTTCAAAATAATTATAGAGAATTTAGTCAGAAAGGTATAAAAAAAACTGATATTTTTTTATAAGTACTACAGCAGCATAGTAAAAAAGTACTACGAAGAAGTGACATCAAAATTCTAAATCGCGCTATTAAAGTTATCCGCGACTTAAGACGATATAGAAAAACCCGACAACAACTGTCGGGCAGAAGCCACACAGAAGACGTCTGGTCGGAAGATCCTCCCTTTTCTACGGGGGATGAACGGAATGGAACTTTACTCCCTGTTCTTCACACCTCCATAATAATAATACAGGAATCTCGAAGTTTTGCCAAATCGTAAAAACCATCTAAAGCAGAGGTTAGTTAATTACAAGTCAGAAAGTGACTCAAGCGCAAATCGCTCAAGTTAGTTTTAAGGATGTGACTGTCTAGAGAGAGAACCTCTCGTCCTAGCCGCCGCGGGAGACCCCCCGGGTGTCAGGGGTCACGTGGTGGCTTCCGGCCACCGTAGACGCGGACCTGTGGAAGGTGAGTAATGGGCCAGCTCGCCGTGCGTCCGTCTTTTGACAACAAGCCATATTGACGGCGCGATTGTGTTCCACGCGCGCCTCAAAGAGATGTCAGCGAACAGGGAAAGATCCGCAGGGCCGATGTCTGCCAGGGCTGCGGGACTGTTGGAAAGAGATACCGTGGCCCTGGAACACAAAGGGCAAGGAAGGAACATGGATGGGTTTTAGTCAGTACAGGTCTGCCAATCCCTCCCGATCCGCCCAGAGCGGAAAAAGTCATTTGCTGATTTCGCATCCCAAAAAAAAAAGGATGTGACTTCTTCAAAATATCAATCAGTCAGTTGGTAAATGACCATTCATAAAAGATTAAGTCCACTGTTTGTTCTAGTAAAACTAACTCCACTAGTAAACACAAAACTACGCTGGCATGACGTTCGTAGAGGAAGTTTAACTTCCCTGGTTACTGTAACCAACTCAATTAGAAGAAAAATAATAGGTGCAGGAAGAGGAACTTCCTTTCAATGTAATAGGGAAATTGGTTTATAATATGGCAAAGAGCCTCCATAGTAAACTGATTAAAATGTCAATACATCACTGTGTTTTAATGGCTACAATTTACCTGGGTAAAACCTATAATAAAATTTCTGAAACCGATGACATTCTTTTTTGCGATAAAAATTCTTTAAAAAAAATTATTGTGTAGTACCATCCACATACCGTTTGACGAACCATCATTATTTTCTAAAAATATGTATGTTTTACAAAACACACATATACAGACAGACAACGTGGCTTAAATTGATCACAATATGTATAATATCAACAAAACAGCTAATTTAAAAGTAAATTACCCTTATTTTTGTCACTAAAAAGACAGTATTCTAAATTCAACGTTTTAACCTATGAATATTTACAGTACTGCATTCAAAACCTTTCCAACTGTCCTAATGTACCCGAGGCCTAAGCCGGCACGCCACCATTACTTATGCATTAACCCTGGCTAGGCCAGTAAGCGGTCCCTCAGGCCCGGAGGAGCGTTCGCATGATTTTATTCTACCACTCGTCTCGTATGAAACTCTTTCGTAACACGAGAACAACTTTTGACAATCAATCTGTTACGTGAGACTTATTTTATTGTAATTGGTTGTTTTTCGCGTATGTTCTGTGCGTTGTTCGTGAGCTGAGTCGTGAGAACTGTGGCATTAACAAATAAAAACAGTCACACACCACTTTAATTCGTAAAAAAAATAATAAAATAAAGAAATTAAATGGTTATAAGGACAAATTAGTTAAAAATTATATAAGGATAAAAAATTGGGATATTCCTGAGCAATAAGAAAACAATAATTTGAATTATAATTTTTTTTTTTATGCGAAAAGATTTTGTACCACAAAGGTTAAAATGCGGAGTGTCACATGTTCTCCTTGTCATTGCGATATTTTTTTTGTTCTAGACCATACCTGGGAACTTTTTAGTTACGGAGATATTGGGGATCAAAGTTTCAACTCTTTCACAAGTTTTTTTTTTAAATATATGTTTTTAATGCAAGATTTTTACTTTAAACACCTCCACGACCCCCTTTCTATTCGATCTATCCACCAGCACAATGTTTCGAATGCGTTACATCGAGTCCTACCGTAAAACGTGATTTTTCACCCCAAAAAAAAGTTGATTAACACCACTAATTTTTGCGTGAAGTTACTTAGTTTGATGTACATAATACTTGGTTGACGGCTTCGTGAAGAGTATGTTTACACCCGGTAGAAATATGATAGTGGTAAATATGGAGGCTCTAGGGGGAGAAAAGTAGCATTCTCAAGATATGTCTGCAACTTCCCATATATTATGAAGATTTGGAAACAAAAGCCATGCATCATCAACTGCCTCACCTTTTCCAATCTATGTTGGGCTTCCAATATTTTACATGGAGCCACTGCCTATCTGGCCTCCACGACTTTGTTGGTACAGGAAAGTCTGGAATTTACCAAAGGGTAAGATTGGTTGTCAGACTTTCAAGCCACTGACTATCTTTAACGACTGTCAAATATCTACAAATGACAGAAGAAACCAACGACTTATCGTGTTCATTGAGGTATTGAATAGGTGGTCACCATCCACGGACCAACCTAGGCAAGCACAGCTTAACCTAAGGATCGACCCGAGCTGCTGTTATTATTTAGTCACTACTCAATCAAAAGTAATGCGAACTTGTTGAATTTTGTAACATCTTTGACTGATTTATATTGAGTAGAATGTGAATATTCATCAAATACGAAAATTGCCTCTCTAATTTTAACTACCACACAAAAGTTAGTCAGAATCTGCCACCATTTATTACAACCACGAACTGACACATCCAAATTCAAACTAAAAAAATGTTTCAGCTGGCAATCTAAAACCCAATCGATTTCTCATTGATCCGAATTAAAAAAAAAACACAGAACTCAAACCAGCCAATTATTTAACCAATCCACCTCAAAGAATTTCCATCTAAAAATTACAAAGGCAAAGAAAAATTATAACAAATCAAAAACAAACTGTATCTTGTGCTTGAAAAGTTGATTTCCTGTGTGTCAAAGAAATCTGCGAGCTAGTTTCCGCCCTGGATTGGATATCGGCTGCATCTGAAATGAAACGCTCTTCACCGTATATTTTAAAGGTAAACCCGTTTTATTATGCCACATGTTGTCGGCGAACGATACGAAATGTATTTTTAAAGATGTCTCGTGAGATCTGTGTTTTGTAATGTAGGTGTTCTAGTTTTTAAATGCCACGTTTTGGAGTGTGTTTTAAATAGTCAATTGGCAACAGGAGTTTATTGTTGGTGATAACTCACACATAACATCACGTCTGTAATTCCGAAGGATTAGACAGAGTTGTGTGAGTGTGTGTGTGTGTGTGTGTGTTAGGTGGTGTGTGTGGGTGTACGTAATTTTTAATCATCGTGTTTATTTTCATGTTGTTGAAATTAATCAAAAAAAATCTAATAAGGAATCGTGATTTTTAATCATAAATGAGGTAAAAGAAAACCATATTAATATTCGAGTTTTTCTATTCTGAATACTATTAAAATACCGAATATTAAACATTCTGAGAATTCAACTAATAAAGCTATTTCAATAAAGCAAAAATTTCTCGGAAAGAACTCGTAGCATGCTACGCCGTAGCTATCTACAGCTACGGCGTAGCATCAACCGTAGACGTCTACGAATAAAAATCCTAAGACGTTTGAAGGAACGCTCTGTAAATGCAAAAACAAAAAGAAATATGTCTTGAGTGGCGGACATCAGAATGTTTTCTCTCGGCGAAACAAATTGAAAAGCTTGTTTTTTACAAGAAGGGAGGGAAAGGTAGACCGGGCACTGAATTACTCAGGAACTGGGACGATCATTGTGGTAGAACCAACCGGTAGACGATATAATTCTTGCTAAGAAACTGAGTTAGTGAGATGTGTATTGATGCTGTTTCATTTTATGTCAGATCAGTACGAATCATTTTAATATCGTTGTAATAAAAATGTATGCATGACTGTTTAAAGTGAAATTAAAAATTATTTTGACACCTATAGTATAGATAGAGTGACTGCCTCGTTGGTCCAGTGGTAGCAATACCAACTGCTGAGCATGAGGTCACGGGTTCGTTTCCCGGGTCGGGCAAATTGTTATTGGGTTTTTCCATCAGAAATTTCTCAGTAGCAGCCACGGAGTCTGGATTTGTGCCCAGTTGATGGCATTAGGCTCGCCTCTTATTACATGGGACGTAAACATACGAGTAAGTGGCAAAATGTGGGTGCACCTATCTCTAACCCTTCGGGGATAACAGGCGTGATGTTATGTTATGTTATGCATAGATAGAGTATACTTTATTTCACTGCATATATGGGTACTCACAATGGCGGTATTTTGGACTTTTTTAATACTATCGAATTCATCCACTGCATTTTTATAAATAACCCTTTCAAAAAATACACAATTCAAAACAAACGCAGCCCATTCTAACGAATCAAGCTCCGACAGAAAGCACACATGAAACCTGAAACTATCGAAAATCCGTACAAACAATGCAACTACAAAATAAAAGCCCTCACATATTAATAGAGACATATTTCAGGAGGAGCAAAAACTAGTGCCTTCCGGCCGACTCTGATTGTGTTACTGCGTGTCTGTCTGACGTCAGAACCTTTGTGATTCTGGTTACTGTCGAGACGTTGGTATTTAGATGAGGTATGATTTGAAAGAGTGGTTTTGTTAAAGATTGTAAAATTATAGTGTGGTTGATTGAATTAGGAATGCGAATTGTAATAAAAAGTAATAAAAATGATAAGTTGGAATACCAAAACATGTATTTTTGTTGTATTTTGCAACAAAAAAAAAAGTATGTTGTACTGATTCAGAAGTTGCTATGTTGGTAATGTTAGACGGTAAGCGAATTATGGATGTTTCAAATAAAATTAATGGTTTTTATAGAAACCAAACCGAAAACCAACCACCCGAAAAACAACCATATCAAATCAAAATTGGTTTTGGTTTGGTATGGTGGTTTTTCGGGTAAAAAACTATAAATGGTTTGGTTGGTTGTTTGGTTCGGTTTGGACCAAACCAAACTCAAAAAAAAAAAAAAAAACTCAAAAGCATTTATTTCAATTAGACCATTACAGGCACTTTTGAATGTCAGAAAAACAAATTAGGCTAAGCTACAGTCACAGACACAAGGCATAATAACTTGTGAAAGTACTGTAGTTGCCCATTCCAAAGTGTAGATCTCTATGGAGAAGAATGGGCAAGAAACTCCATGGACACTCTTTTCAATCAAAATATTGTTACAAAATCTTGGTTACATCATTCATATTGAGATTATACATATATGTGAGAACGATGTAGAAATACGTGCACATTAAGAGCATCCAGAGTAAAATATTATATCAACAATTTAAAAACAAAGTAAGTAGTTAAAATAAACCGTGGCAGCTTTGAGATGACCAGTCCCAACCGACAGCGCCCGTTCACGAGCATGACGCATGAATCAGCCCCATTCAGCTCAACCATATTGAAGGAAGCTAAATGACCCGACACACCCGCCACCATCAGCGAGACATTTTAGTGAGTATGACATTCTCTCACCCACCAGGGTAAATTCAAGTCAATGAAAGATAACCAAATGTAAATGGTAGCTTTACAGTACATAGTACTCACACATGTGCTATGCAATTATATAATACTAAGATATTGAGTCTATACAATCCAAAGATATTATTACAATCTTCTGCAGCTTCCACAATAACTTCACATGGTAATCAATTAGTTTGCCCCTATGGTTGTGGAGCAGGACCAGCATTGAGCCAAGCATTTTTATCATCAATGTAATCCCCCAACCATTTATAGTTACTACCAACCAAACCATTTATAGTTACTATCTGAAACAAATTCAGTGCTAATAATGATTCCATGTTTTGGGTCGAATCTGCCAGTTAATATAAGTTAAGATATACGAGCCATACTATTTCATCTACAACTTAAGTCACTACCAACCCGCACTGGGCCCGCATGGTGGATTATACAGGGTGTTTGGCGCATGGACTGACACAAATTTTCCAGGGATTTGGGAGGTCATCAGCTAGGCCTTTAAAAAAAATGAAAAAAATGCCCAAAATGTTATTTCGAATTAAAGGAAACATTTTGGGCATTTTTTTTTTTAAATCATCTGTTACCAACCGTGACATTTGGGACAAAGGGTGTATGGGTAAAACCTAGCTAATGACCTCCCAAATCCCTGGAAAAATTGTGTTGGTCCATGCGCCAAACATCCTGTATAGCCCATTCCCTCTCTAGAGAGGAGGTCGCGTGTCCCAGCAGTGGGAACATTATAGGCTGATTATGTTCAGTCACTGAACCTCCCACCATCACACCACAGCATACGAAAATCAAAACATCAGCACTGTGACAAGAATCATTTTCACTGTTGACTGGCTCCCTCTGGGGGCACGGAGGGCATTAGCCCTCAGACGGCCGGTCATTTGCAACCCCTGCCCTGCGGAGGATTGCATATCACTGTCGCTTGGCTTATTACACCAATTATGGCTCGCTCCTGTTAGAATGTTTCTGAAGGATCGGCATTAGTCTTTGGACTTTGAAATTGTAATATGAGGGTACTTTGATGGGAGATGTACTTTTGTGATATTGAAGTTGTCTGATTAGATTTTGGATAGTGGTTATATTTTAGGGTTAAAATATGGTTGCTGGTTGATAACTGCTGTGCGCGTGATCTGTAATTTCATTTTAAACTGTACTAAGTATTAGGTCTATTTTTTATTTTGATATTGCAATAAACTGATAATTAACCGTAATTTTAATAATGAATTTCTCCCATGTTATTTTTTAAAAACCTACCAACAGTGGATACTTGTATCGCCTGATGTAAACTCACTCTCTTCTGAACACAACTAACTATCATTTATTCTTGACACTAAACTTAAAGGCAGTGGTATAATAACAACACAAACATGTTGTTTTAAATGTAATTAATGTTTTGTAATAAAACTTTTTCCAACGAAAACCAACAAGCTAGAAAATCAAGAAGCGCCACTTGGAAACTTGTATCATTGTTGCTGGCACAAGTTCGCGAAACATTTTGCAGCTAACTTAATTAGGAGTTAAAACTTGTTTTAATTTTTTCTTGATAGTACTTGAAAGTTTGTATTGCAAAACGACTTTTTGTGTGCCTTTTTGAACGTTTACACTTATTTTCGAACTCGTTTGAAAATTTGCTTTGAAAAGTTCTTTCGTTAGCTCAAAAGCAGCTGCCCTGTATCTCCAAAAGTGCAATTTTTTTTTTTTTCACAACAAAATGTATAACTTCTTTCTTATCTAACAAACAAATGAATACAGTCATATTACTCGTGTACTTGTGTTTGCTCCTCAGTTCGTCCCAAAAAGTAGGTAGCAAATAAAACTTTTTTTTGTTTGTCGCATTTATATGACATCGCATATCAACTTCATTTTTATTTGACGCATATATCCGCCAGAGGCATTTGTGGGGTTAACCAATTCACCTTTAGCCGAACCTTTTTTGTATAGACGTATATGTGTGTAGACTACGTACTCTTACTTTATAGTTCAGGATAGTGTCGTAAAGGAATAAAACGTACTTTTGTACGGACGTACGAGTACAGTGGGGAGTATCGCTGATAGTATTTGCGTTAATGCGATTAAATTTATATAAATATCGGTCGCTGGCGTAATTTTTAGGTGGAATCGCAGTAAGATCGAACAGAGATTGTTTAAACTTCACATATTATGGTCTTCATATTAAAAAAAAATAAGGTTTACTGATGTTTTTCTTTTATATGTTGGAGGTTTATTTGTGCTTCATAATTTAAACTCCCATTATTTAAATATTTGACTATAAGATACATAGTAACAGTTCAAATTTATGCACACAACATTTAATAACGTGCAATTCTCCAAACTCACTCCAAAAATAAATATTTACCTTTCGTTACACCAGTGTATGTCATTAAAACAAATCCATGCCCAAACAAACACTTCTAATTCAAGTCTAAACTAAAATATGAGTCTATAAACAAACACGTGTCGTATTTCGGTGCAGTGTTTCGTTTGTCCAGATATCCCCAGTGGCACATTAGTGCAATTGTATGAGGACATGACCTCTGGACTGTATAGTGTGAATACACGAAAAATAAAATACAAAGAACACTTTTGTTGTAGTTGTTCAAACAAAACCGCTGTTGAAATGTGGTGCATTTTCCCCATCTATCATTACTTTTTTCAATTATTCATATGTACAGACGCAAGCAGATCAAGCTCCCCGAAACTGTAAAATTTTCCCAATCAACATTGAACTTAATGCTTTAGCGAGACAGTTGAAAATCTATTTAAGAAAATTTGATAGATTGTAGTAGCTTCATGTGCTGGTGTGTGTTCGATAGGTGACGGTTGTTCGATGTATAGTAGCATAAAAAAAATCTATACACGCACGGAGCAGTGTAGATGTATATTTTTCAAGGGATTTATTAAGTTAAAATAAATTACAATGAGAGTCTACACGTTAGCATAAATTGCTTGCAGTGTCAATATTAAGATAAAACTCAAACTCAAAGCATTTATTTCGATTAGACCATAACAGGCACTTTTGAAAGACACAAAAATAAAAAAAGGCGAAGCTACAGTCACAGACATAAGGCATAATAACTTGTGAAAGTACCGTAGTTGCCCATTCTAAAGCGTAGATCTCTATGGAGAAGAATGAGCAAGAAACTCCATGGACACGTTTTTTTAATCAAAATATTGATACAAAAATCTTGGTTACATCATTCATGTTGAGATTATACATATATGTGAGAACGATCAAGAAAGACGTACGCATTAAAAGCGTCCAGAGTAAAAGGTTATATAGTTAAAATAAACCGTGGCAGCTAAGAGATGACCAGTCCCAACTGACAGCGCCCGTTCACTAACATGACAAGAAAATTATTTATAGAATGTTTAATTCAAATAAACATCACTTCAAACACTACTCACAGCACGCAAATAAACAAAAAGACAAGAAGAACACTGCAATAAACAAAAAAAATAACCTTCCACAACAAACTTCGCCACTTCATTATTCTGCCTCAAATCGTAGGTGTAACCGCGTGGAATTTTATCATGGATGCCATGTCCGTGAGGATTCGTGCCTCACATGGTTACAGAAAGATTTAATTGTTGCCGACGGACGTGACGCCCGCGCGATACGTGGTCATCGGAAAAACTCGTCCGATTCCCTTTAGTTTTTCGTTCAGTCTGTGTTGTTTAAAAGTAAGTTTTATTGAATTTTTCTGTTGGATTTTTTGGCTTGAAGTTAGTTTGGGATTGGTTTTGGTGACGCGGGGTTAGTGGAACTACTACGTGGTAATTTGTTTTGTTTAAACGGTAGTTTTATCTACGTACCGCATATTAACCGTATTCGGGTAAAAAAGTATTAAAAATATTTAATATTTAATTTGATTAAAACACAGGCCAACTTAAATTGCGATATAAGAATTTAAATCTTTAAGTATTTTTTTTAAATCAAGATATACGAAACTGACAAATTTTCCAAATCAATCTTGAACCTAATGCTTTAGTGATAAAGTTGAAAATCTACTAAAGAAATTTGACAGGTTCTAGTAGTTTGATGTACTGGCGTCTAACATAACATTGTTTTCAAAAAACTTACTTTGAACTGAGTGTTACGTAAAGCTTGTTATCAGAAAATTAAAAACAAAAGCTGACGTGCACACTTAACCTTACATTTTGTTATTTATTTCGAAGAAATTAACTAAGTGTTGACCCCTGAGAGTGTCTGAGGGCGCACAGAAAAAACTTATGTCTTCATAAATTTGATTTAAGGGCAGAAATATAACGTGGGTCTTGTGTAATTCTTTATCTTGGGCTTCAGATACACGAAATAGAGTGAATTCGTACTACAGTACTATTTATCTATATTACGGTATTACTTTTTTATAGAGTTAGTGTATTTACTTTTTGTCGGTGTTAGAAATACATCAGAATGTTCTTCAGTCATTTTGTTACGAGTTAAGCTTTGGATATATGGAAGAAACCAGAGTAACCTTGTTGCGAGAAACCAATATTTTCATTTCAATCAGAATTAGCTAGGACGATGAATGACTATGCAGAGGTATCCAACAAATTGAGAATGATGGTTTGTAACATGTTCGAAACCAATCCATCAATTTGAGATAAATATTTTTTGAAAATCCATTACTGCAGCTTGGGACAGGTTTACGTCCAGCTGTGGACTGATTAGATTCAAAGCCGATTGAAAAACATTTGTAGGTATTTACTTACACACAAACACATACAGGGTGTAAACAGACTCAAGCCGTCAACCAAGCATTATGTACATCAAACTAAGTAACTTTACGCAAAAATTAGTGCTGGGAAAGGTTTTTTTTTATCACTTTTTACTGTAGGATCCTCAATGTAAGGCACTCAAAACATTGTGCTGATGGATGGATTGAATTGCATGGGGGTCCTGGAGGTGTTTAAAGTAAAAATCTTACATTAAAAACATGTATTTAAAAAAAAAAGAACTTGTGAATATATTGGAACTTTGACCCCCAATATCTCCGTAACTAGAAGGTATGGTCTTAAACAAAAAAAATATCGCAATGACGGGGAGAACAAGTGCCTTTCGGCTTCGTTAAGAGACTGTTTACACCCTTTATACATACTTAAGGTGACAAACCTTACCACCACCTCGAATCAAATCCTCGAAGGGTACCTAAGGCAGAGGTGTAACCTTCCACATTTTGCCAATTACGTTTAAGTCATGGGTCTATGTAACAGTGGGCGAGCCTATTGCCATCAACCGGGCATACATTCAGACTACAGTTTACAGAGAAATTCCAAACAAACAAAAAAAACAAAGAAAATCCCACCCAGCTAATTACAACCAAATCAATCTGATTTTTTTCACCACGAAGCCCTGTAACGCAATACAAACTAAAACAAAAGCCGTTTAGGGACGTGCGAAATGCTCCAAGTAGTGCTCAACAGAATTTACGATTGCTCGCATCTTACTTTGTCCGGTATAATTAAACCTTCCAAGTACATTAATATCAATTATGGTAATCCAGCCAGAGTGGATCCTACTACCGACCTTATTCGGGGACCCCGGATCTTAGTATGTGGTACAAGATTTCAATATAGCGATTTGATTGTGTGGGCGCTGTGAGTTTGGGTTGATTTCATATTAGGTTTGAAGGTTGTGTTGTTTATTTTTTTATTTTACTTACATACATAAACTCACGCCTTTTTTCCATGGAGGTAGGCAGAAACCACAAAACGCCACCTGCTACAATCCTTACATCTCTCCTTTTGCCGAGTCATAGGCGCACGCTAGTTGTGAGTAGTACGCACGTGACCCTTCTGAAGAACCTCACCAATACGCCGCCCTATAAGGACACACTACTGACTGGACTGGACTGATCTTCAGTGTATATTCTTCTAAGGCGTCCCCTTCCAGCGTTACCACTCACATCGAATATTTAATGAATTTTTAAAAATCTTTTAAAACATTCTACAGATGTTATTGAAAGTCGTTCTTATTTTGTATGTTGTAAATAGACCCGGACGCTAAACTGCTTAGTAACAACAATAGGGGCTTTTGAATGACTAACCTTATTACGATATAATTAAGGTTATATTTACTTTCAACTTTAAATACTCCACACACTACATAACACGTCATTATGCTGATGAACTAGAAAACTAAGTTCGGACCTCAAAGCAGGTGGAAGCCAGAGAACCGCCCCTTTCGAAGTAACCTGCTACATTTATGAGAAACCTTAAAATTTAATCGTTATGCAGAAAGTTGGTGGTACATATTGGAAATAGTTAGCGATGTAGTGCTTTAAATATAATCGAGTAATAGACGGATGAAATGTAACTGGTAATCAATTTGGTTCTGTTTACCTCTTTGGCAAAAAAAGGTGTGATGTTATGTTAATCACCGCGGGGGAGAGCAACTCAAATGCCTAAATAAAATAATTTTCAAAAATAATTCTTACATGGTATTTTAGCAGAAAACAATTGAAATATTTTGTCAATTTTTTTTTAGTAGTCTTTAATATCTTACAGGCCTCCCCCAATTCCTTCCATGTGCTCTTTTCCCGTGCCTCCTCGAATCAGCCATCGCGATACGCGTCCAGATCACCTCATTCAATATTAATTTCAAAAAATAATTGCTGTTATCATAACACGCTATAATTGGAAATAGGTATTTAGTTATTTTCTTAGACTTCCAATCATTTTTCAATTACTTACGCTTCATTAGTGTTCAAAACCTAATCGCCTTCAACCCAGTCCAACGAACAGCCACCATTTAAACCTATATAAAGGTAGAATCGTTTTGAAGACTTTCATCCAAAGAAATGTTACCTTCAGGGCTTTAGTGAGCCCTTTTATGTAGCAATCTCAGGCGTTCGACAAACTGTACGTTCCCATTGGATACGTACAATTACAGCCAATAACTCGTTGTGAAATTGATTTTGAGTAGGGCTGGTAATGTATCGATGTGGGACTAATCGATAGAAACATATTATATAACATAACATTACTACTATAATCCCCGGTTATGCAGAGGTGTAATAATACTACACGCACATTTCGCCTTTTATGTTTAAGTCCCATTTAATAGGAGGCGGTAGAAACTATTTACTAAACTACAATGATGCACATTTCATTACCGAATAAATTAAAAAAAAATAGAACTAGAAAATGATGTCAAATTCTGACGAAGGTTATTTTTACTAAGAAAAAATAAATCTAAGTAAGACTCACTTATGTCGGATAAAAAGTTTAATTTAGCAAAAGAACAAATCATACTAAACTTGAGGTTTGTGAATATAATATGAGCTCTTTAACCGCTGTTTTATTTTCATTGTACATCCATCATAAAAAGTATTCAGGACAAAGAGAAACTCAGCTTTAAAGCCAACAAACCTCAACTGTAATATAAATAGGAACCTATTTTGTTTCTTTAAATACTCGCAGTACTAAAAAGTTAAAATGTAGCTTTGAGAAGTCTTATATGACATAACAACACACTGACACCTATCCTTGTAAGGTTAGGCCCGGGTTTATCTAGTCCTTTGAGTCCAGTAAGTATACAAATTCCAGGCAAAAATGAGTTTCATTACAAAAACATCCTCCATGGTGTACAATTAACAATTTAAGGGCCGGTTTTTCAATCGCCAGTTAACTTTTATCCGACAAATAAGTTCGTGGTTTTGACAGTTTTTGTATGGACGGACTGTCAAAACGTCACATTTACTCTTCAGGTAAATGTTATCTAATGATTGAAAAATTAGCCCTCATCATCGGCCTAGCCTTTTCCCAACTATGTTGGGGTCGGCGTCCAGTCTAACCGGATGCAGCTGAATACAAGTATTTTACATGGAGCGACTGCCTATCTGACCTCCACAGCCCAGTTAGTACTGGGTTATACGATATCCCTTGGTTAGGTTAGGTTACTGGTGGTAATGCTTGTCAAACTTTTTTCTGCCACTGACTACCTAAAATAATAAAATTTTATCGTATCAATTTTCTCACATTACTGGACATCACTACTCGTGTCACTTCGTGGAAATAGGCGTTAGTATTACAGTAGGTACCTACGCATTTTACATAAAGACGTTTATGAAGGCAATGAAACGCCGCAAGATTTTAGAGTTATGGTTCATTTTCTGCTGCGTTCTGAAGCATTTGGGAAAGTACAGTCAGCATTTTGCTTCAATGAAGATGATAATTTAAGGGCATCCCTCGTTTTGTGGCACATTCTTCCTTTTATTGAGGTGGTTTGAGAAAATCTGTGTTTTGTTATTGGTGATTTTAATAAAGTGTTACTGGACAGATAGCTTTTTTATTTGTGAAAATGTATTAAACAATGTACAAGTATTGCTATTTTGAAGAATCAATGTAGTGTATATTCAGCAAAGTTCAGTATATTCAAACTTATTGATTTTGCCTTATCTTAAGATTATTCTTTATTATTCCACATTAATTAACGATGAAAATCTTCTTAGAAAGCAGTTTCATGTCCAGGAACTACAAGTACAAGTGGCAGTAACAAAACTCCACGTCAAACATTTCTTGAAGCTTAAGTTGTTTAAAGCAATAGAATAAGTTAAAGAACTAAAAATTGTTTTAAACCAGCCACTTTAAAATCACTGTTCAACGTATTCAAGAAAAGTACATCAGAATCCCAAACTGCAATCGTGTAAGTAGTGAAAAGTTACTTCGGGTACTTGTGAAGTACCATTAGATAATCCATTGTCAAAGTAGGCTTTAGAACTTGCGCAGTGCATAGGCAGTTGAGAAAGCAAGGATTTTACTTTTAGTCAGATCAGGGTGGAAGTTTATTTGTGTACTTTACTTTTCAGTGATCAAAATGACTCTGTATTTAATTCCATGTTTGCTTATGATTCTCAGATTTGGTTTTTACTTATTTCGATTAATCATTGGGGGGCTTATGTTGTATGGCTTTATGATCTTTAATCATTTTTTACAGGTTTTACTTGTGCATAAAGTTTAATAAATAATTAATAAAAAAATAATTGAGTTTTTTTTTGTCATCAATAATTTAAATACCCGTTAACCGAACCAACCATCCGTAGCCAGTTAATTGGGGACAACGCCGACACAAAGGTATCAGTTCCCGTAGTAATTGTCCGTTAACTTGATATCCTTATGTACCTTCCAAAGGCACCATTCGCACCCATACCTGCAGTGAGATATCTCACACCTTGGAAGAAGGAAGAGGGGAAGAGCTTGGGAAGGGGGGAGAGGGGTAACTTATAACAATAATTATAATGAAGTTTTGATGAAGGGATGAAGACATTGCGTTTATGAGGGACTGACGAGTAGTATTTAGTGAGGTCGTTATTGATGGTAATAGTGACCTCTATATAATTCATGTTTGTTTAGGCTTTTATTGTTAAACTTCGTCTGCGCTCACGTGTTTCGAATTGAGTAACTAAAATGAAAATGCTTACGAAATTGCTTTCGCTTTTTAAAAAACTTTTTCAACCCCCCCCATCCAATAGCTCCAGCACATAATTACGTCAACCTTCCGAACGCAGCCGCATCTTTATTAACCCTAAAATGTTTACGTGGAAAATTATTTTACGCGGAGCGAGGTGTGTTTAAAAAAATATAGCAAACACGCCGCCTCGGGAGGGATAGCCGGAAATAAAAAGATCGTCACTGTAAAGCTTCGGATGTCTGCTAATAAAGGAAGCGGGAATCAGACTGTGTTGCACAGAAAGAACGGTTTTATTATTATGTCGCTAATGTTGAAGTTATATCACATTTTTTTCTCGCCGTAATACGCAGTGGAGGGTTATTGTTTTTGGCGTGTGACGATGTAATTTTTATTATGTCATATAAGTGCGGTTTTATGGGTGTACATGTTCTTTGTGAGAGCTAGCGTGCCGGTTTTTAGGGAGCTTTGTTCAAGCTTTATTGGTGAAAAAAACTATACGATAGGGTTAAGTGACGTATGAATAATAGATACATAATCTACTTACACAAAAGGAGTAGCTAAAAGTTTGTAAAGATCGTAAAGCGATACTTGTAGTTTCTGTCTACCCTCATAGAAAAATCAGTCCCTTATCTTCCCTATACTTGACTATGGCGATGTGTGTTACTACGACCTGAATGCAGTTCTCCTCAATAACTTGAATGACCGACTTCTAAATAACTGCATTCGATTCGTTTTTAATCTTCGTAAGTATGATCATGTGTCCGCACATAGGTCACGCTTAAAATGGTTACCCATCAGATAGCGCAGAGCGTTAAGGGCTTTGACAAACTTGTTTTCTCTTCTAGACAAACCCACTTCTCCTTCTTATCTGACTTCTCACTTCCAATATTTATGCTCTGCGCACAGCAAGACTCTTCGATCTTCTAATAATCGTCTTCTACGATGTCCTACTCACCGCTCTGGTTTTCTTAAATCTTCTTTTCTTGTCCAGGCGGTTTTCCTTTGGAATGCGCTCCCTCTGAATATCAGGACGGCAACCAGTCGGTTCACTTTTAAGGTAAAAGTTCGCGAACACTTTCATAAGAAGTTGGTAGACTCGTCTCACAATTAATTTGTTGTTTTTCTTCATCTATGTATTTTTATATCTCTTTACTTTGTATATTTTGTTGTATGTATGTATGTATGTATTTATTATTATATTTTATTCTTGGAAATTTTCTATACTATTGCACCTACTGTTTTGTCTCTGCATCACCCTAAGGTAGACTGGTAGAAAATGCCCAAGGCATTAAGTCCGCCTTTGTACATTATGTGCATAAAGTTTTAATACATAAATAAATAAATAGAAAAAGTTACTTAGTTGAACTAAGTAAGTAATTTAGTCCTAATAGTACACCTACATTTCGCATTAGCAAGCCTATTTCCATTAACTGGGCACAAAACCAGACTCCATGAGAAATTCCTGATGGAAAAACCCAATAACATTTTTGCCCGACCCGGGAATCGCACCCAGGATATCATGCGCAGCAGTCGCGCTTGCGGCCACTCGACCAATGAGACAGTCGTAATTTAGTCGTCACCATTTATAGCTAAATATACTAACTACACTATCAAAACATAGTTCTGACCAGCATCACAATCTACTAAATTATGAACACTGACATCACCCAACACCAAAATATGTGCCTTTAATCCACTAAACTCGGCTCCGTGATTCTGCGGATTTCTCCTCCTCGGGAATTTACGGATTTCTGTCGTCTCTGAAAATTTGCTTAGCGGGCCTTATAATAGAATCATGGCCGACTTTACTACGTCCAGACAAAATTGTTTTGACCTGCCTGGTTTGTATCTGGGTGGATTTTACGGCAGTATATTTGCAGGGTTTTAGTTGTCTTGGTATGTCTGATTTATTTAGTAATCATTCATTATCATTTTCTTGTCCATCCGAATTCTTTTGGGATCGGCGCGGCTTGTCTTCTTCTTCCATACTTCTCTATTACTAGTCATCTCATCAGACACCTCATTTCTTGTCATATCATTCTTTACACAGTCCATCCACCGTTTCTTTGGTCTTCCTTTACTCTTATGTTCATACTCAAAACTTTCCTCATGACATTTTCCTCTTTCGGTAGTGTAGAGGTAAATGTTTGCCATTTTGTGTGGTGAAGGTTGCGGGGATTCGCTGGATGCGAGTCGCATGGGACCGGTCAATGTGGCGAAACTTGGGGGAGACCTATGTCCAGCAGTGGACATGAACATTTATTTTATTCAAGTATTAATTTCTGTAATATTTTGAAATTTGCCTTCACATAATCGTAAAGTATAGGACTTCTATACCGAAAATAAATGGTTACACTTGACTAGGAATTATATGCCTGAAACCATCTCCCGCTCAATTTAAAATCACCAACATTCTCGAACCAACCTCAATATTCTAAAAAGAGTACGCCACCAATATACCTAAAATTCCTCCACTTAATGCATTCTTCTAAACTTAGGTTCTAACAGTACCCCGATAACGTTAAAAACGCTTGAGTGAGCGAACAAAATTGATTCCGCACGGGACCTCCGCAATCCGGTCGGATATATTGTGTTAAATCACATGTACTGAGGTACTGTAGGATGTAAATAAAATGGGCGCACTGGATTTTTAAGTACACAATATTGTATGCAATACTTTCTTATTGACTGTTGAAGATGTTTCGATTTATATTCGTATTGGGTTTGTTGTTTATTGTTGCAGTTGGAGGGTTACAAATATATTTTGTTTATTTTATGTTATAGATGTTTCATGTTATTTTTGAAGGGTTGATATGAAGCTTATCAGTAATACAAATCTTATTGCTTTTGTTTGTGAGAAGTTTTACGAAAGAAATTATTAATTTCATTTCATTGTAGACGTATTAAAATGTGCGTGAGTGTGTAAGAGTTCCTTTCAGAATGATAAAATAAATATAATACAAGGTGTAAACAGTCTCTTCACGAAGCCGTCAACCAAGCATTATGTACATCAAACTAAATAACTGGACTGCAAAATCACGTTTTACTATAGGACGCAGTGTAACGCACTCAAAACATTGTGCTGATGGATGGATTGAATAGTAAGGGGGTCCTGGAGGAGTTTAAAGTAAAAATCTTACATTATAAACATGTATTAAAAAAAAAAAACTTGTGAAAAAGTTGGAACTTTGACCCAATATCTCCGTAACTAGAAGGTTCCCAGGTATGGTCTAGAACAAAAAAAATATCGCAGAACAAGTGCCTTTCGACTTCGTTAAGAGTCTGTTTACACCCTTTATAAATAATTAAATGGCTGGCTGAATCGCAATAATATGTGTATTCAATTTGAATTTAGTTTTTCAAATTGATTAGGCATGGGATTAAGCTGCTCCAATGTAATTTGCTCTGTGAATGTCGAAATTTCGGACTTCGCTTATTTATTATTAGTTCCTTTCTTTTTTACACTGTGACATGAAACGAGTTGATTGGAATACTTGTTAAGTATTTTTTTATATATTTTTTTTATTTTTCCTTTATTATTACATATTATTATTATTTTTTTTACTATTGTGAATTTTGACATTCAATGTTTTTGACGGGAATACTTCGTTAAGTATTTTACTATATTTCTTTTATTTTTATTTTTTTATTATTGTGACTATTAATGATTTTTTTTTCTTTTTTTATTGACATTTATTTTGTGAAGTATTATTAATTTATTTTATTTAATTTCTGTGAATGTGAGGACCATGTGGGTAATATTTTTATTTTATTTTTAATTTTTCCCACGATTGTCTGGCAGTTTGAGCACTACAAGCGACCTACCCAAATGTCCTTTCTTTGGTATTGTTCGTCGTGTCGTTGAGCTCCTTGAGTTATAAGTCGAGCTCACGATAACTGACAAATGCTTGCACTGACTGGACAGGTCCGCTCAAATCTGTGTGGTTCTTTCTTCCAAAAGCCATCTCAGACACTAATCTGCATAGTCTTCATGTGAGTAAACCAAGATAATGTCTGGACTTTAAAAGAGACTATGACCTCTGAGTTTTTTTGTGTTCAGGTACGAAACACCGGCCCCATCTAGCTTTAAAAAACATGACGTGTAAAAGTGTTTGTAAAAACCTACATACTTGCAAAATAAACATCATTTATCATTTATCAAATAGTATTTAAGAATATATTTTACATTTAAAAAGATTTTATATTTACTTTGATAAATCTGTATGCGCATAACGAATTTAATCAAGTGATCGAATGTGCTATAAAGCTTTTAAATCGGCTTTATTTCAATTTATTGAAATGATTTTAATATGCGATTGTGAGCGTAAAGTACGATTTATCTCATTGAACGAGTTTTAAATGTACAATGTGTGTGTTTTTTTATTATTATTTCGAAAATATATACTGGTTTAAGTCTTCGATACATTAATCCGCTTGTATGATAAATAATTTGCAGTAACTAGGCACAATGTTCGAAAAGGATCTCATTAAAATAAAGCTCTATCGATACTTATAAAAGAATTTAAAATTCGGGTTCATATTTTTTAATAACCGTAAAGAACCATACACTGCAGTGCAAGTTAACTGCAACAGCGCAGCGTATCATTTGGCGTATCGGTCGGTGCGAAGATGCAATTGTTCCGGCTGGCGTGCCCACTAACTAGGTTGGCCTTCATTACTACATGCCATGTTAACGTGCACCTATGTGTATCACATGTGACGTGTGTTTATTGACGTCGGGTTTCGCTGTAATTATTATGCGGTGTGTTTTATTGCAATCGAGTGTAATGTACAATTAAGTGTGGGAATGTACACAATTTAATTATTTATACTTAAGCGTGTACGGTGACGGGCATTCATACGAAAACACTTTTACGTTTTTACGAACATAGTATTTTAGAAGTCATACTATTAGTTAACAGGTGGAGCTCGTGGCTAAATAATAACAGCCGCTCGGGCCGATCTTTAGGTTAGGCCGTGCTTGCCTAGGTTGGTCTATGGATGGGCGACCACCCCTACATACCGAGTTTCCTCCGTGCCTCGGAAAGCACGTTAAGCCGTTGGTCCCAGCTGTCATTTGTAGATCTTTGACAGTCGTTACTGGTAGTCAGTGGCCCAAAAAGTCTAACAACCAGTCTTACCAAGGGGTATAATATTACCCAGTACTAACTGGGTTGTGGAGGTCAGATAGGCAGTCGCTTCATGTAAAATACTGGTATTCAGCTGCATCCGGTTAGACTGGAAGCCGACCCCAACATAGTTAGGAAAAGGCTAGACAGATGATGATGACTATTAACGCTATATTAAACGCTATTTAATTTTTGCTTACACATTAGTGCTCGTGACTGTACATTGTACGTGTACATGAATACGATGCGTTTATTAAATTCCGATGTTAAATTATTTTAATTCTGTATTGAATTGTCTATATGAGTTTTTATGAGGATAAGCTTATATGTGTTTGTGTTAATTACTTATCACCAAAAATAAAGGATGATTTGTAATGTTACAAAGTTATCATAAAGAACAATTTAACAGTAAATACGTCTAACTCAGCGATACCCCAACAAGCAAAATAATCCTGGAATGTGATTTTATAATGCTACATGGACTTATAAAGCTCCGATGATGGTTTTGGCGGTTGCTACTGCGCTTTTAACAGCATATAAATACATGCTGTTTTTACTCAAGTACATTTAATTCTATAATTTGTACTTATATAGATACCTATACATGATGATCCCATATACATGGGATCATCATCATCATCAGCCTATAATGTTCCCACTGCTGGGACACAGGCCTCCTCTCTATGAGAGGGAATGGGCTACAATAATCCACCACGCGGGCCCAGTGCGGATTGGTAGATGTCACATGTCTTCGAATTTTTGGTTCTAGGACATGCCGGTTTTCTTACGATGTTTTACTTCACCGTTTTTGACAGCAGCGGTGATGAAATAAATTACACAAAATAATGCGCCTGCCTGGATTCGAACCCACGACTTACTGTTCGTATGTCGGGGTCGCTACCAATGTGCCACCGCTGCACTGAACAGTTACAACGACGTAAACATACGAAGTAACAGACGCATCAATGTACACATAAAAACACACCTGTAATCCCCCAAGGGTAAAGCAGAGATCTAGTATACATCTAACGTATAACAAGACCATACTGACTCTTAATTCAAGAAGCACTAAAAGCATACCGACACTTATTTGCGAAAACAAACAGTAATATTCTATACTACACCATCAGACTTCAGGACCACGTTTCGGCACCACGGTTCTGAAACCACGGAACACGATTAAGTCCACTCCAACACAACGCTATTACAACAAACTATAGAACCGGTGCGAGCCGGCTTCGTCCGCTCTAAACCGGTTAAGACCGCTCTAGACCGGTTCCGTCCGGAAATGTTCTTTACTACTTGTTAATGTAATCGGGCCCCACAAATTCAATCGGCTCTCGTGTGGAGGGTTTTTTTAATTAGATTTTCATGTCGCGCTAGATTTTAATGATGTTAATGGTGATCGGGGTAATGATAATATCGAGGTTAATGTCGAATATTTTATGGTGTGGCTAGCTAGAAATTTTGCTGCATAATATTTTTCGACGCGGCAATGGTTAATGAAGTTATTACGGCAAGCATGTAAGTAGTCTGTACCGTGATTTTTTTAGGAAATATTAATAACGGAGTTGAAGTATTCTCATCCACTAAAACGCCAGCAGGTACTACGGGACCCGGCAATAAAAAACGCTTAACCGCAAGGTCACAAAAAAAGAAACATTTTCAAGCGATAATCCTACCAAAAACTAACCTCAACGTAACAATTCTTCCAACAAAGCGTCTGTAATTTCGTTCGCTTCCACTTTTTCCTCAATATGTCCATCAAAAAGGCCAACTCATTAGTCACGTCACAATTTCTTTATTCGATTCCTGATCCTTTTTAACCGAGCGTACATAATTATGTTTTTTGTTCTTACCTGTACTTATGAGAGTGGTTAATAGAAGTGTGCCAACTTTCTTTATGAGATTATTGCGAGCGTTTATTTGGGAATGAGTTTGTGGACTACTAGATACTCTTTTTTGGAGTAAGAACAAAGAAACGATGAATGGTCTGTGTGAAGGATGATTATGGCAGGAAAGGAAGTGTCTGATGAGTTAACAAGTAATAGAGAAGTATGGAGAAGAAGGCATGCTGCGCCGTCTCCGAATATATTAGGATAAGGGCAGGAGAATGATGTACTCGAAGACATAATTGATAATGTGGTGGCACGAAATTAAACTGTGGCCTTCTTACAATCCATATTAAAAAGAAGGACACATTATTACACAGGTTATTCATTTTAAAAAAGATGTGATATTTCGTATCACATACCCAAGATTCTATAACAGCAAAAATAATTTTCCGGAAAAATTTAGTCGTCTGCAAATTGTTTGTCGTTGTATTATTCTGAATCATTTTCCAAAACTGCCGCTTTATAACAAAATCTCGAGGAACCTCATAAAACTCCTCTAAATAAGTCTAGTTAAACATTTTTAATCAACTCTTTTCTCTTTAAATCAAAATTCTTTTACAAAGCCGCCTTCTCTCTGAAATCCAAAGATTTAAACTTGACAGTATTATTCTGGTAAAATTAAAAGTTAACGCCGTCTGGCGTCCAATGACTTAATGGTATTTCAGTGTTTGCGTTTCGTTTCCGTTTTCGCTTTTAATCTGAGCCCTGCCCTCAGATTGAGTCATTTTACTCTCACTCAATGTGGAGTTCATTTCTTTTTGTGTAAAATGAGGCTTTAATAATTTTGAAAGCTCAGATCACAAGGGGATCTAGGGGAGTTTAATAAGGTTTTGTGTTGTTGGATTTGTATTCAATTGCGGGATAAGTAGGTGATAAAAGAAATAAAGGAGGTCGTTCATGTTTCGTGTGCCAGAGGTGAGAATTTTTTGAGGGTGTTTATAAATATTATTTTGTGTTAAAGGTTTTTTGGGAATCATTTTTAGAAACTGGTCGAGTGGTCGCAAACGTGACTGCTGAGCATCAGACTCTGGGTTCGATTCCCGGGTCGGGCAAAGAGTTATTCGGTTTTTCCATCAGGAATTTCTCAGTAGCAGCCACGGAGTCTGGATTTGTGCCCGGTTGATGGCAAAAGGCTCGCCTCCTATTATATGGGACTCAAACATAACTGCTGAAAAGTGGGTGTACTATTAGGTACACCTCTGCTTAATTCTCGGGAATTACAGGCGTTATGTTATGATGTGAATTTTTGTGCCTATGTTTATTCACCTGTGTCCAAGCATACCTTTTGTCATATTATAATGAAATGCTACCCTGTCATTATATAATCTAGTCTTTATGTAATGTCATTAGCCTAATTCATATACCTACCTAAATTCAAAGCTCCCGTGCAAATAGTGCGCGCAGCAATTCCAATTTAGATATTGATACCTGAACCATAGGTATTAAAAATGGCAATACGTACCGGATTCCCATGGCAATGCAAAGTGTCAATCAAATTAAAAGGGTTACAATTCACGAATGAAAAAAGCAATTTATTTCGTATGGCCGAACCGTCAAAGCGAACAGAATTAAAAAAGAAAAGATTTGATCCAGATGTTTTTTTTCAATTCAATTAGTGTATTACAAGCGATTTTCAATTATCAAAAGTAGGCTAGTATCTGTGTGTTTGTTTTTAGCTGATTGCGGGTTATAATAGTTTTATTGTGTGTTTTTTATTCGTAGAAATCTACAAAGGTGGTCGGTAGCGGCTTTATGAGAGTGGATAGCCCGGGATCCAGGTTGATGGTGATTAGGGCATGCTCAATCCGGTATCGGTTCCGCATGCCTATATAATGGTGATCATATGTGTTGATTGTTTAGTTTTCTTGTAGTTAGTATAGTTTAGTGTAACCCAACGTCCTTAACCAAAACCATTAGGTGCTCTCAATCGTAGGGACCACGCGTTGATCGAAAAGAAATAATGGTTTCTTTTCCAGGGACGCACCAAAAGCCAGCAGATACACGAAGGAAGGAAGCAACCTATTTCCCAGCATCTAAAAATATACGTCCTACTTGATCTTACTAGGTCAGGCTATGTCTTCTACTCTTCATTGTATTCACTGCTTACCATCTGAAACAAAATTATCCTATTCAAGATATTTTCTAGTTTATTTAAGCAAGACTTTGAAAAATCTTCGAATTTTCTTTGTCACTCAAGCATAATAAATTTTCACCTTTTCTTTTCTTACAAAAGTTTTTAACTGGTATTGATTTCTAATAAGAAAATGTAATAGTAGACTCTTGATGGTTTGTGTTCTGTAGATAAAGCATACAAGTAACAAAAGATCTTCATCAGAAAACTTTCACCCTTGGCTCCAAACTGAACGAAGAAGACCAAAATGTCTTGCAGCAATATTTACGAATTTGCTTGAACGAATACACCATACAAGTACGTTAATATTAATTCCAATAGCGCTTGAACATCGTACGATACAACAATTCCTAAGCACCAACAGCTTTAATAACTTCGGACGCAAACCCCTACACGAACGCTCATCGAAAATTATGAAAACGTAATTATGTTTCATCGTAATAGTGATTAATTAATTGATAACTTGATACGCGTGTAATATTTATGGCTTGATTAGGTTCTTGAGTGTGTAATTGTAATTTGGGTGGAGTAAAGTGGAATGTGGAGTTGATGAGGCCATGACATTTAATATGTTGTACTTAAATCAATTACTACTGCTTCTTGGCATAGGTTATGAAAAAGCGGCTTGTAAGTATATAATACACAGTTCTTTAATACTTTATCTCGTGATGAGGACTAAGATCAACGTAATTTGACAGACTTGTCAGTGGCAGCAACCGAAGTGGAACCTTATTTCAACAAACATTAAGTTCACTATCATTTTGACAGTGATGCATTTTTAAAGGTTGAATTACTGAGAACCGTAGTTTTCAGCTTAGTGTCAATTAAATCTACATGATTTGAGTAATGCTGCTGCGAGCTCCATCCTCAAAATGATGCTTATACCATAGCTTTTCCTATACAACCACCAAAGACTACTTCTCTCCCCTAAAACATACTCAAAAAATATCACAATCATAATAAGAAAGAGCATACTTCTCCCACTTTCCCCGTGCTGGTCCAATATATCCGCGTGACGTAAGCCAAATCTTTGCGGCATATGGCCCGAGTCTCCCCACACATGCACATGGCTTGCTCTCTTTGTTCAAATATAATAATAGAATGACTCGCAACATTCGCGAATAAGATGTGTAGTAGAAATCTCATTCGTAATAGTGCCCTTCGAGTGTTGTGATTTTATCGATATAGATATGAGATAAATATTATAGTTAAGCTGGGGTTCTTGTGTGTAGGTTTGTAGGACGAAGGGGCTTTTCCCTATTTTTCTTTTGGTAGTTAGAGAGAAATGAGGAATTTAATTGAGAAGCAACGATTGTCTAATACAACACTAAAAAGGCAATGTTATCTTACATAAATTCGATTTCAAAGATACAAGTGATAAAGACAACATTAAAAGCCTTGTAACTGGTAACAATCAAGAAGACTGCAATAGTGGTTCAAATATACTAAAGCAAATTTCGAAATACGACGACATTCTCGCATCAATTACTTAAGATAGAAATAAACTCACCTTTTCAGTCCCCAATAAATTAAAATAACACCCTCAATCAATAAATGCCACTAATTGCAAAATTCGCATTTTTAAAAGGAGCCTAAAAATCGCTTGCAAATCAGGCTCTCCTTCGGATCGACCAATCAAACTTAACGATTCAATTAAAACGAGACGTAACAGATAGAGGCTAGGCCAATAAAATCCTTATATCACGGCCAAACGTGAGACATAAATAACGAGAATATTTGTAACTAGCTTTCGAAGGCGGATTCGTTCCTGTGAATTTCTGGATTCGGAAAAATATGATGAATGGTGCAGAATTTATGGGGAATTTTCTTGTTCTTATTGTGATCGTATACGTTTTGTTTGTGACCCTTTATTTTGTTTCGATATTGGTAACATTGACATTTAACATTGTGAGTTCAAAGGTTGCACCAGATACAGGAAAGTTGAAAGGGAATCGACTGTCTTGGTATGGACATGTAACACTGGAGGGACGAATCGCATGTGACTTGTGATAAATGCAAATGTTGATGGATGGAGAGGGAGAGGAATACCAAAGAAACGATTGATGGATTGTGTGAGGAATGATATAAGAGGGTAATTGGTAACATTGAAATATTCTTAAGTACGACTTTGTGATTTAATTAATAATCTTCAGCCCACAGCGACACCTTATTTGAATTTTTTTTCAATTCCACTGTTTGTTTCCCTAATAATTTACTCTCGATTACGTACAATTGTCACCTTATAAACTTCAATGTTCCTAATCAACTAACCCCTAGTTTTTCATGACACACCAACTTTATCTTCGATATCGAGATTCACCCACAAATTACCCTCACTAAAAATCGGTCTCACGCCTTGGTTCGGAGTGATACATTACAGGCGGATAAAAATATTTTTCTAACGTAAGAACCTGTTGCGTTGATACGACCGCCTAAGCCTGCCAGCGTGTTTTCGTTGGCCAAACCGCTCAGTTATCTTACCACGATCAATTTCGTTCAGTTCACTCGTGTATGAGTGGACAAATTTTTGGGGGAATTGAGGAGGCCTCTTGAAACGGTTTTCATGGTGACTTGTGGTTTAAATATTGGTGTATTTGATAATGTAATTGATGATGAAGATATTGGAGATTTGGTTAAGATGGTAGATGATGACGTACCTGGAACAATACAAAATATAGAGTTAAAGATAAAGAGCAAATCATTGGATTACAAAGAAAAGTTTGATATTTAAAGAATTCAAGATTTTAAACATCAAATAAAGTTAGCAGCTAACAAATAATCGAATTAAATAAACACTTAGAGTACTAAATTGTGAGTCTAGCAGCTATTCAGAAGTCCAGGTCCTTCAGCAATCAAAAGTAAACGTAGACGTTATTCAAAATGAAAATGCTCGCTCTCAGAGAAGCGAAACAACGAAATGTACTTACTAAGAGAAAGCGCTTTCAGACCTACCAATTTTAAGGAGCAATTTAAAAGGTATGCCTAGTGGGGCTTTTTAGGTAGTATTTTGCCTTATTACATGAAATAAATTAACATCCAGCGCGAAGGTATTTCAATGAGCGAAGTTGTTCTCATACATCACCGGCGAGTCACAACATTGCCCGGAGACTTCGCAAATTGCCGCTTCCACCATTCCCGTCCCGTTTCCGTTGCGATGCACTTCCTCTTTGCATTGGAAGGAATACGCCATCTCTTTCTGTCTTGCAGTGAGACAGCGTGATGAACGGAATACTTTGATGAGCGTAATAAAGAATAATAATTTTGTTCCGGTGAAATATTGTATCGGATTTGCTTTGTGTACGTCCTCGTTTCTTTTAAACTATAGTGAGAGACTATCGTGGAGGTTCTGTTTATTACTGACTGATTTAAAACGGATGGATGTTAAATTTTGCTTGTGTTTCAGACAAAATATGGAAGTGTGACACGATACTTTAGCACTGGCAGCGTAGTATTAGATGTAAGAGATTAACCATAATGAGTTTTGACATAGAATGTTTTAACTGGGTTTTTAGTATCATTTATTCATGTTTCAGGGTAAAAAAAAAGAATAAAATAAAAAGTTGTTTAAGGGTACTAGGTTATAAATTATGATTTAGATTTGTGGGTTTTTAAATGTTTGTGAACATATTATTATCAGCATCATCATCATCCTTATTCTTCTAATTCTATTATTGGTATAAGGAAGAATATTAATTTAGGGTCAGTGCAGCATGTCTCGTGAACATATCAGCATATGCCTTGTAAAAATATCTAGTAAAAATCCGCGTTATACAGAACCCACCCCAAGAGCAAACGGTGAAATTTCTGCAACAATCGTGCATGGCGTATTTCTCAAAAATTACCAATTGCTACGTTATTTTCGACAATCGATTTGTGTCAAACGAGTGTGGCAGGTAAAAATCGGTATGCTCGCGTCGCTAGGGGCGAGCCGTGCCGGCGGTAATCCTATCGCGTCGGGTGCCCCGCCATGCCACCGCAAACATTAAAAAAAGGGCGAAAATGACATTTCCAATTTTCTACTGTTGCTCCGGGGCAAATTCATTTTATTTGTAGGCTCGGATTTTGCCCGTCATGCGCGCGAGGATTGGTACCCGCCACCTAGTTGGCAATATTTCATTCGCATCAAAGGAATTCTCACCCCCGACGCCTAGGTACTGAGACTTTATTAACGAATAATTCGAACTTTCTCCAAAAAGGAATTTCTTAAGAAAATTAAAGAATTTACCCCGCTTTTTGATTTTCACTCCTTTTTTCTAGGCAAAATAAAATATAAATGAGTTGAGTAGGTTTTTTTCTTTTGAGATTTTAATATTTCGCTCGGAATGCGAATGTTCCGTATAAAGTTTATTAAGAATTTATCCGGAACGTGGACTAAAATGTCTGTAGACAGTTATTTGATAAAAATGGTCTGCGTAATTTGATTCGGCTCGTTAATTTTTAATTAGTGAGCAAACTTTTTGTAACTTTCAAATTTTTTGACGCCTTTGTTTAAAACTATTGCCGAGGAATTTTAAATTAAGTGAAATGAAATGGAGTGTTTACCACTAAAGAAGTTTTCGGCTGGCTTTATAAAGTTACTTCATTTAATTATCTTTTGGTAAAACCAGTTAGCTCGTTATGACTACTCGGATGAGTAAACACTAGTCTATAAATACGTACTACATTTTGGTATCCATGCGACTGCAATTTTTACAAACTTTTTTTATAAAAAACTTAGCGTGAATTTGAATGAGCTCCAAAGAAGAATGAGTAATGTTGAATACTGGAAAAATGCTTAAGTATCAGCATAAATCATCTGTAACAAAGAAATCGAGTTGCAGGAAAAACTAAGAAGATCGTGTGAAATGGAATGCATAAGGTATTTACGGGCGAAAGAAAGATACCGGTATTACTCTTAAATATACTGGTACTTAAGGATCGCGAAAGAAAATTTTATTATGAGAAATGTTTCCCAGACGAACTCGTCAGTCGTAAATAATTTCAAATGTCATTCAGAGGCGGCATTGAACGTTGCATCTAAATTAATGTACTGGGGTTCACTTTTAGTTACCTACAAGAAACAGAAAAAATCATTCAGGAGAAGGACTATAGGAAAATTAAAGGAAACCGGCATGTCCTAGAACCAAAAAATCGACGGCATGTGAGAGCTACAGCAACCCAACCCGCACTGGGCCCGCGCCGCGTGGTGGATTACAGCCCATTCCCTGTCATAGAGAGGAGGCCGTGTGTCCCAGCAGTGGGAACATTTAGACTGATTATGTTAATGCTAATCGTTTCAAAACAAACTTTTTTCTAATGGAAAAAACCAGTTTTATGACAACCTGTGACCATATAGATGTTTCACATCAAAAACAGAGTTTATAAATTCAGTGTGAACCATCCAAGACTATGCATAGCACTAAACCCTGCACCAAAACTAAAACATGTTTGTCTCCCCCAAAACAATCGGCTCACAAACAACATTTACCACCCCCAGAAAATGAATGACGAAGCTTGTCACACGAATAGATTCATGTAAAATTCATGGCAATGCCGTCTTTGCCTCGTCGTGGTTCTCCGAGCGCGAATTTGCTATAAAATTACTCACAATCTAATCATGTTGACGCCTAGTTGGATTAGTGGCCTCGAAGTCTTGGATTCCATTCATCGGAAGGAACATCCCAAGATTTTCTCTCGCTGATAAATCTGAAGGGAGATAGCGGTTGATTGTTGATGCAGTTGCGGGTTTTTTGTGAGTTTCTTTAAGTTAGGTTTAGAAGAATACCGTACGTTAGAAAATACCTTGAGACTCAAGCATATTATTATGTAAATGAAGATATTAGGTAGGTACGTAGACAGGCGTCGGAATAGATTCTAGCCAAGTTAGTGTCACTTCAGCGACTTTATTTTATTGATTAGAACCATTTTTTAATTCAAACTCAGATTAAAATTAATGCTGAATTGTGACTATCTAGAAAGTTATCTATTGTTTTCTTATACTTAAAGACATACGCATATCCACCAATGTCAGTCGCATACTTTCTTGACAACTCTATGTATTTCTTATTTTACAATACTATTATCTATTACTCTACAAGTTTTCTTTTCCTAGAGAATATACTTGATGATCTTTATAATGTAACTGAACTGTTTCATAAACTATGTGTGATTTTCAATGTCCAGATTTATCCATTCACGAACATATATACGAATGAATTTCTGCATCGCAATAAGTATGTTTATGAACCGAAACCAAAACAGTTTAATAATTCCCTTAACAAAACACATACAAATGAAAAATACTTAAAACAAGACAAACTGGACACGCTGTCCGTTTCTCACGTTCAAACAATGTTCCCGATTACAAACAAATCGACACATTGTGACGAAACCCAACGAACTGTAGCCGCTTATGTTCACAAAGTTTTTAGTACACAACACAGTATAATTCTATTCATACTTCCATCTCAGTTGTTTGCATGAATACGATGAACGTATTAAAAACATACACACTACATACACACATACATACATACTTTGAGTTTACGAAACAAGTCGTGATGGGAAACGAGAACTGGGACAAACTCGCAGAATAGTTGTATGAGATCCTAAAATTAAGTTGGAGTTACTGCAGCACCGAGACTGTAACTTGTAAAGGTATACTCGCTTTTAGGCAGTAATGAGTAACAATATTATGAAAAAGGATATATTAGACAACATGGATACTAACTGCGAAGTTAAAGTTGTTTTTATTATGTGTGTTCAGACTACAAATAGGCTACTCAAGTACTACCAAATTTTATACTAAGCTTGGATTAAATATGTTAATACTCACACGGAACAGTACAATATAGAAGACTGCTCAGTTTGCAAGAAAAGAACGTAACAATATGTAAAAGATCCGACACAAAAGTTCAACTTCTTTTCATGCGGTACAATTGTCATGCAAAAACACCGTGTTTCAATATGAGCGTAATACGATATATTATATCATTGTGTGTCGTTGGAAAACGCGTCACGTGCTCACAAATCGCCTTAATGGTTCAACTCATGTGAAAGCACAAATTAAACCCTGTACCTGTATCAATGAATAAAACCCATGCTTTCTATGGGATCCCCAACGTTTTGAACAATGAAGAGTGCTGGATTATTTTCGAACCAATTTCGAGACCCGTAGTGAATGGAATTTGTACCTTTTATGTAGGATCGAATTCGATATAATAATGTTTAAAATTTCCATACACGAAACGTACAGTAAAATTTTGTGAAGCGATGGACAATAGTCGGATATAAAAATATTACTCGGAATCTGATATAACATTGTATCTGTGAAACAATAGGCTCAGGCTCGGGCAATGATATTTTGATGTACTCGTCATATTCGGAAATATCGAATATTTTGCAAAGCTGGTGTGAGGGTATTTTGTATAGACGGTCCCTTTGATTTAACCCTTTCGTAAATGTGTGTGCGTTCATGGAGCAGTAATACTCTTTGAGTATTGCACTATTATGTGGTCCTGCGAGGTCAGATATTGTTTGAAACTATGCGTCATTACGCTGGACTGCGTGTTTACCTGTGTACATGTCACGTTTGCTATAATTGCACATTGCTGATATTTGTATGATGTAACTTTGAGGATTTGGCGATAAATCATTCGAATGATTAAAATTCAGATTTAAAACTTAAAAATCTGTTAAAAATACCATCACACCGAATCGTAAAAAAAACTCAAATTATTTCAGATGACCACACGACCAAATTTTTCTACAAACCCCTAGTTTTTTAAGCAGGCAACCCTAAAACAATATTGTTATAATTCCAACGAAGATCCTACGGTTGATTGGATCCGGTAGGGTTGTCTAAATTAACCACCCGCCGGAGGTGCCTTGCACCTCACCAGTTGAGAATTGGATTTGCATTCACAGAGTTACAATTAGCTGACGGAATACTGGCCTCCGAAGACATCCTGATATATAATTCAGATAGTAAAGTGATTGGTTCACAAAACGTTGTTTAGAGGGCTGGTCGGATCAGGCTCGGTTTCCTGAATTATGAGTTTGGAATATCAGATTATTATTTAGGGGTTCGAAGTGAAAGGTGCTTGTGAATTGTTTAGGAATGTTGATGTTCATATCTGATTGTGCCTTTAGGGAATGATTAGGGTCTGTTGGAAATTTCAAAATTTAGACAGATTGAATTACTTTCTACTGTACAAATAACCTCTCTAATAAACTATTGGGTTTCAATCCTGTACTCTAATCTACAATTAAATTCCAACCTATTATCAAAAAACACCACTACAACTGTTTTAAAATTAACGTCTCCAAAATCTTTGACGTCATCCATATTTTTCAGTCTATTCATCACGCTACGTATAACTATATAACTTTCGGCTGCCGGATGCCCTTGTCTAACATTATACGCTAATTAATTGGTAATCCACATACAAAGCAAATCAATTAACGCCCAATAATTACAATCTACAGTATTGAAGGCTTCTATATACACGCTGTATGTGTTTGCAGTGGTATTAGTAACAGGGGTGTTTTACGATGTCTGAATAGATGTAGTTATACGGATTAGATGTTACGTTATGTTTTGTAGCAGAATAGTAGGTATTTTCTAGTTCTAGTAGATATTTTCTTTGTAGTAATATTTTTTTTTTGTTTCTTCACGATGATAAACACCAGATTAATATAGAATTATTAGAGGAACTCGTAACTTAATAATAACAGCCGCTCGGGTCGATCTTCAGGTTAAGCCGCGCTTGCCTAAGTCGGTCCGTGGATGGGTGACCACCATTATACACCGGGTTTCCGCCGTGCCTCAGAAAGCTGTTTGTCTCGGCTGTCATTTGTAGATCTTTGACGGTCGTTACATGTAGTCAATGTCCGTAACTCTTACAACCAGTCTTACCAAGAGGTATCGTATCACCCAGTATTAACTGGGTGGTGGAGTTCAGATAGGCAGAAGACCCTTATAAAATGCTATAGATTGGAAGCCGACCGCAACATAGTTGGAGGCTAGGCAGATGATAATGATTAATATTATAGAGATATCTATGTTGCCATAAAAATGATTTTATCAACACACAATGTAAACAAATATTTTTAGCTGTATCACTACTTTGACTCTAATAAGACACTATACAAACTATCCTTCAGTGAGGTTACTTTAAAAAAACTTTCTGTCCTTCTGACCTCTTTACCAAGTTTCGTTCAGTGTTTTCGAACTAAAACGTCGTAATTTGCTCTTCGCTTGAAGGTCAGACATAATTGGCAATTAATTACTTGTCCTCATGTCCTATGCGTAGTGTTTCGTATGTTGTAATAATAAAGCAGCCATCCAAGTGCTAATTGATGTAATTAGTGCTTGCAGTGCTTAATTACATGTCAGTTGGATTACGTAGTTATTGTGTAGACTTTCTTGTACGGTCGGAATATGGGGGGTGTCGTTTGTAGTTACTCTTGCTGATTATTGGAAGTTGAGGACTTCTTTGATATGATTAGATTGTAATTTAGTTATCTGAGGTTGAGATCTTAGTTACACGGTACATATATCCTTTTGTATAAGCGTATCTAAATATTACACAAGATTTTGTTTGCTGTCACTCATTGCATCATTATCGATAACTAGATAACCACATTGACAATAGTGACAACCGCTTTCAAAGAACTTATGTTTTGATATTGCTCTGTCTTCGTTGATATCCACTACATTACCCTTCTGACCAAAACAAAGATCACCGCTATACACATTTGAAGTCACAAAAATCGAAAATGAACTCAAGATTCAGTTCCCTAACTCTATTCGGTCGCATTTCTCGAAGCGGGGGCTTGTACTAAATTTATGTACATATACTAAGATACCCCTAAGATACCGTATAAAATTGTAGGTCAAGACACGCAAATAAATACAGAGAGTGGATGTAAGAAGGATTTGTATAATGTTGAGCAAGGGTCAAAAGAAAAGCCGAATCGGGTCACAAGCTTTGACTTGAGAGGCCACGATGAAAGGTTTTACATACATTTAAACTGTGTAAAGTAAATGTCAATTTGTTGGGAGATTTTATGTTTAATTTGGTGGTTTTAAATTTGTTTTTGAGGTGAGTTTGGACCTAACGATTACAGGGTATGTTAATGATTTTATAAATATTTACCTCAGTGGGAACTAAACCTATTGGTACAGTTAATTATTAAACTAGTGTCACTTCATTTCCTTGTTTTCGTAATCATAATATATCAACCATTTAAAACGAAATTTCAATCAAAAACCACATTTTGTTTTGATGTCAGACATCACTGGTAGCTCAAAAATATTGATAACTAATGAAGTGAACGACAAAAAGGCTTCGTAAAGACGAAAAAGTGAACGGCAGTAGACGATGTTGGGAACAAAAACACGCTAATGTAAGGCGTATTATCATAAATAATAAAAAAGTACAGTCGAGTATCATAAAGTGATGTTATAGAAGTAATGGGGGGAAAAACGCCCCCGGGGGCGTAGGGTGCGCACTCGCAAAGATTCTGTTGGCAGAATTTTATCTAGATGTACCAAGTTTACAATCTCGACAATTTCGGAAAATTTTGATACAACGTACTAACAATGTAATTATGTGTGTAGATATTTCTGTGTGTGGAGGATCAACAACAATGTGAATCAAGAAACAATGAGAATATCATCCAGGTACATAAATCATTCGTAAAGTATTTATTGTGTGTGTTTCTTTTGGCTGTAAATTTTGTATCTTCATTAAATTAACCAATTGTCAAGAATATAGAAATAACGATTCTCAATTATTGATACTTATTTGATATAAACCTTACATCACTACTATTTGATGTTAACCCAAGAGCAAGTCTAAACAGAAAAAAGATAAATGAAGATAATAACCGCTGTACTTTCAGAAAGAATCTCGACAACATTTTAAAGCGTATCCAGAAATTTTAAGTTCATCACCCGTATCCATCTCTCAAGGGCCGTAAGTAAATTCAATCTGTAGGCCGCACTCCCAAATCACCTGAACACTCACAGCGCGTATTAGGCTCGCGTATAAATCTAATTTGGATATATTTTCTTACATTTCAAAAGTTTCCACGTTGGAAATGAAAAGAAGATGGAGTGCGTCAGCGTCTTGTCATCGCGGGAAGTTGGGAGTATCGTATGAGACAAATGGGTTTGCTTTGGTTTTTGTTGTTTAAAGAGTTTTTCCCGTGAATGTACTGGTAGTTCTTATAATATAGGTAATCTAAAGGGTGTATAAAGACTTTTAACGAAGCCGAAAGGTACTTGTTCTCCCCGTCATTGCGATCATTTTTTGGTTCTAGACCATACCTTCTAGTTACGGAGATATTGGGGGTGCCAGTTCCAACTTATTTACAATTTTGACCTATACATTATTCTACAAAATTAGTTATACATGGTCCTGAATGATTAAACTGATAATAGTTTACTTATCGATTCAATTATCATAATGACTAATCATTGGTGTGCAATATGATGCGGTGCGTGAGATCAGGAACGGAGCAAATGCAATTAAGTAATAAGCCTTGTTGTTTGGTCTGCAGAGCAATTGGCGAGAAACTTTAAACTTAGTTAGTACACAATATATAATTTCCTATAGTAATCAAATGTAAATAATACATTTTTCTTGCCGAAAAACATTCTTAGATATAAAACGTTACTCATTTATACGAGGTTAAGAATCAAAATTCGCACTAGTTTAAACATTAATGACACTCCCAGAATATTTTATTTAAAACTTTTATTTTAAAAGTGAGAGCTATTTTTTCTAATCCGTCAAATAAGAAAACTATGACTAAAAATATATGGATACAGAAAACTTGAGAATGATCAATATAAGCTTTTGGACGCGGCGGCTTCGCTCGTGTTAAATTAGGACTTGACAATTAAACTCTTAACCCACTACTAAAGTTTGTGTTATAATATAATTTAATCATAATTCGAAAGACACGTGGCACCATCTATTATCATAAGAACGTTATTGTAATTTTCCTCCAGAACAGTACTTTTTTTCGGGATGAAAGGTACCCTATGTCCGTTTCTGTACACCTGACAACGTAAATGCAAAATTTCACGCTGGTCAGTTCAGTGTCATTTTTTTTATTATTTACGGATGTGTAATCATCAAATGACTTCCCCCGCTCCGGGCAGAGCGGAAGGGAGTGTCAGACTTGTACTGACTAAAACCCATCCATGTTCCATTCTTGCCCTTTGTGGTATCTCTTTCGACCAGCCCGGTCAGTTCAGTGTCATAGGTGTGAAAAGGTAACAAACAAACGTACTTTCGCATTTATAATATTAAAAATTACTAGCTGATGACCGCGGCTTCACCCGCCCGTTTCCGAAAACCTTTCTCGAGATCGAGAACCACTCTATCCATTGGTGATAACCGCATGAAAACCGGTGCAGTCGTTTTTGAGTTTATAGCGAACAGACAGACAGACGCGGCGGAGGACTTTGTTTTATAATATGTAGTGATAGTTATAGTTAGGACTAGTTAGGAAGTTAGAATTTCAACAATAATCCCATCTAGACGGCGGCGATTTGCCGTTCCGTTCTGTTTTAGGCCATCCTTAAACAGAACGGAACGGTAAAGTTCCCATTAACCATCGATTTTTGCCGGAAGCCTGGCATCGTAATGCGCTGCTCATATGTAGCTACAATACATCTTGCTTTGTCCCATTCAATGTGTAGACGACGAAACGAGGCTGGCATACTGATGTGTTACTTTTAAAATTTATTGCTGCAACCCCTTACTTGGGGTTGGGGTGGTGTCGATAGAAATTTTGAGTCAAAATGTCATAAGACTTGTACTATATTGCTACTACTCCCGAGGCAGGAAGGGTTTTTTTTAAATAGCTTCCAAAGTCCCAAGAAAAATCAATATTATTACTATGAAAACTATTAAACAAAAACTGAATTATATGATTAAATCTTAAAAGTTTACGTAAAAGGAGAAATTGTCTAGCTAGACATCGTTTTCATAGAACAAAAAACGATGGTCAAAATCTTTAATTTTAATTATATGTATTTTGACGTGCTTGTTGAACATTTTCAATTTAAGGGATAGGTATTTTATTTTTGCTATAATTTTAAGAAAAACTGGGGTATTCCTCAAAGCGCAACTGTTTTTAAGCGCAACTAAATTATTCCTCGAATTTGTGAGCGCAACTAATGGTTGCGCTTCGAGGAATAATTTAGTTGCGCTTAGTTAGTTGCGCTCAAAATAGTTGCGCTTTGAAGAATACCTCGAAAAAATATCTTCGGTTACTTAGTTTTCTAAAAAAAGCTGATTCTCTAAATGTCAATCTACTAGTATAAAGACCCAAAGGTGAAAAATACATTTAAGATTTTATAAATCGAAAACTCACAATAGAACTTTTCCATTTTTCATCGACTATCGCGAAAGATATCGCATCAATACAAACACTACCCAACGTCGACGGTGAATAAGAAGTAATGAGTTTTCTTTTACATCGCACCTGACTTCTGGCCTCGCAGACGCCTCGCAGACTCCGCTAAACAGGATTAGAACCTTTTTTTTATTTCTACTATTGCTTTACATTCACTCTTATGTAGCTTGGAACTCACTACAAATGATTTTATTTATTTGTAGCTATTTTTATTCTGTTTGATGTAAGTGTTAAACTAAAATATTTTACTAAACTCCTTGAAGAATATTTATTTATTTTTTTCTTTTTTTCGTTAGACAATATTGGAACACCGAATACAGTAGTTACCTAGCAGATGTTTTGAAAAACCTACACACCTTTTTCTTCTCCAATATTTTACCTCATTGACAAATTTATTAGAATTGATCTAAAAAGAAAAAAATAATTTACACCTTTATTTTTTTCTTTTTAGATCAATTTAGTGTTTTATAATAAAGTTATTATAAATTAGAAACTCAAACTTCCTCAGACCTGATTCAACAGCCATAACATGAGCTTAACTTAATCTTTATGTACAGACGATGCGTCACTAGAAGTTGCAGTTGTAAGCTGGTTCAATATTCCCATACATTACCTACTTAGTGTTGATAATTTAAAAATTCTCGGAGTTATCCCGACTAAACGCGAGCAACGCCGTCGCGTGTACTGTCCTACAGGGTGTGAACAATGAGATTCTAGCGATTTAGAAACGGAAAACCCTGTTATTGGTAGGGTCTTAGAATGTGATATTAGTAACAATAGATGTTATGTAGATGATAATGATTTGAAGCCAGATAAAAAAGTTATAGTCATAAGTTATAAGTTTCAGAAGAAAAATAATATAAGACAATCTATGTGATAGTTGAAAAGTGCATTACTTACTTTAAACTAAGTATTATTCCACAAACCGACAAATTAAGTACAAAGAAACAAAATGAATCAGACTTCTCTCAGTCCCCTCCACAATGAAACTTTATTGAAGGGTTAATCCAAAGCCATATCGTTTGTAACTTGCGCTCGCCAGTCGCACAG
This sequence comes from Lycophotia porphyrea, assembly GCA_950005105.1. Classification (NCBI taxonomy): domain Eukaryota; kingdom Metazoa; phylum Arthropoda; class Insecta; order Lepidoptera; family Noctuidae; genus Lycophotia; species Lycophotia porphyrea. Next base: position 16,924,245 of record OX465393.1, read on the forward strand.
TGTCGCAGCCATGCCGTGGCGACACCGCACTGACAACATGCCATTTGTAAACTATTTGTATGCGGGCGAGTGTGCCGCCCTCACTTTTCTTACTTCCCAGTGACGAGCGACCGGCAACGCTACTATCTTAGCGCGCTTTCCAACTACAACAACTCACAAATTCAGTGTTAACTTCTCCAACACGGTGTCTTCATACGGTTGCGAAGTACGGTCACTACGAACACGGTGTCTCTAAACTTGGATGTTGGAAAACCTTAGTTTATTCAGTCACATTGGTATTTATGTGCCGTTCGAATATCGCGTGCATGCTCGCTGAATTAAATTTTGTTCGTGCGATGTTCTCGCTGGTGCGCTTGATACGTTGATTGAAAGGTATTTACGTACGTGACCGTTGCTTTGCAATGATCTATTTGTCTGCTGATCCTGAATTTTCGGTTGGAATAGATTTATTGTGAATTCTGTGCAGAGAAATTAAATTACTACTATCGCTCGCTGCATTGAGCTTTATATTTGAATTTCTAGAATCAATATTCTGTTGAACGCTGTGTGCGTCATAGACTTAGTCCATGCAAACAATGTTTAACAATGCGAAATACAGGCACCAACTTTCTGGAAATATGAGCTTGTACTGAATTTATTTTATCCTAGCTTGTGATTTTGACTGACCGAAACTTAAGAATCTTTGAACCAGCCTAAAATAATTGCCATTTACTTAAGCAAAAATGATGCAATCATATATAGACCTACATAGCAAGAACTCTACTTTATCTAAGAAATTGGCAACAAACCGTCATGTGAAGATGAATATAAACCACAGTAATACAAAACCGTTGCAACGTTCGATGCATTTTTATAGCTCAAGCAATAAACCGGTGCGGGTGAGACGAAAACGACAATAGCGCACTTAAGTTGCTCATAAACGGTATATCATATCCCACCGAACTATGTTATTTATTTTGTAGTATTGCTGAACATCTACTGATTTGAATAGATGCGTTCGCAACTCTAAGACATTTTGCAGTTTATATATTCAATTTTTCCAGTGAAATTAGTCATGCTGCAGATATTGAAGAACTTGTACTGGAGTAAGTGTACAATGTAGATATAAAATATGAATAGTTTGTATTTTGATAGTGCGCAATTGCTTTAGTATTTCCTGCTTTTGCTGATGCAGCTCGTAAACTCAGGTTTGAAGATGTAAATTTAAGGAGCAACAAAATAGGAAAGATAGGAAGATAGGAAGCAAGATAGGAAGAGGTGGATAATTTATTTTATTATTGTTAAAAGTTCAGAACCAACATATTTGCAGTAAATATTCTTTCATTGAATAGTTTTTACTTATTCTTTCAAATTGATTGTAACCAGGTCACAGTGAGCAAACATCAGATATGCTAGCTTCTTTATCATATTTTTTATTGATACAAATACAATTTGAGTGTCATGTTTGTCATGTTACTAGTGTTTGTTAGTGGTTGTTATGCCTTGTGACCGTGACTGTAGCTTAGCCTTCTTAAGGGTCTAATTGAAATAATTGCTTTTGAGTTTGAGTTTGTGATACGCCGATTCACATACTTGTATCTGACATGTCTGTCATGTCATTTGAAAGATCGGTTCAAACAATGATGCATGTCATTTCTACACTTTAGTTTATACTTTTACTATACTTCCATCCACAGCTGCCAAAATATGAGTGTGATATTCTTCATTATAATCATCAACGTCATTTATAAATTACTCTACATTCCCAAGTAGATTTTCTTTCTAAGCTTCTATTCCAGTATCACTATTTTTTATGGTCTTAGAATTCTAGCTTCCAGCAACCATTGCATCTCTGGTTTCGCATACATGGCTTCAAATTCTACAAGAGCTCTTTTCGGGGTGCATTTGTGCCATTTCAATACATTTAAGAACGTACTATAAAACCAAACTGTGCTGGTGGTTTGAACTCACATGAAAATAATACCGGTTAAGAATGAAATTGCCCCTAACGAGAATTAGATTGTCGATATAAGGGAGACAATGGTATGATCTCATGATGAACTGCTTCTAGTTACTGTTATAATTTGTTACTGTTATAATTTAATTAAACTCAAAGCATAAATGTATCTTATTTTAGTCTTCCTTTTTATTACACTTGTCTATGTGCAGGTACTATTGACTACTAGTTGTTCATCTAGATATGTAGCCTGGCCTTCGTCTACATACATACAGTCCTATATACATATTTTATGGTCATCACTGTACACGCAATCATCCATCCAGCACAATATCGAAATTCTCCCCTCCCCATCGTATCATCCCGAAATACTTTAAATATGATTACAGAATTTAATATCGAATTATGAAAGCTCATTTCAATTAAGTTCAATTATGATAGAATTCGAATAATTTTTATTGGGAGGGTTGGAAATTTATTAAACGTGAAACTGATCAATGTTTGTATTGACGTTGGCGGCTTTCCAACTGCCATTATTATTGAATGGTTTATTACTATGGGTTATGTTATGTGTAGTATGCGGGATTATAGACATGAGCGTTTTAAGTTTGAATGTGTTTTTATTGCGGGGGATGGGCGATACATTGACTAAAAAGGTGATTTTATTTGTGTTTTTGGCATCATTGTTTTTTTTTTGTGTATTCTTCTAGGTCAACCTAGGCGGTTGTCGTCTGGTTAACCGGACTATATTGTGGGTGTCTTATTGTCATCATTGACTGAGTCTGTTTTCTTTTATAAAAGACTGATTTGCAAGTATAAGTAGGTATTCGATTAGCTTTTATTCTATCTACTACATTGATTGAGTCTCTTCTACTTGAGACATCTTTAAGTCTTGCTCTTGCATGATACTTACTATTTTTATGATTTAAAGATTGATAAATGATGACGTACGTTTTGCCTGTTCATGAACCCAAGATATAGTAAACCATTAATTAAAATTATTACTGTAATTCTTCACAAAATAAATCTCCAATGTGATAAATAATGCACACTAAAATGAGATCAAAATTATAATGTAAAACTCATAAAATATAGCGATGTTATAATTCGATTTGAACACAGCTCAGGGCTCTCGATAATATGTCATGATGTTATGTGGTCTAAGTTGTTGGTTAATACGGGATTTGGTGGTTGAACCCGTTAATTCCCCTAATTAGGCCAACAGTTTTCAAATACCCTAATCGCATTGTGGACACGGTAATTGTCATGATGATTAGTTTCATCGAATTACATCATGTATTATGTGATGTGATGTGTTTGATGCAGAATAATTATAGTTTCACAGTTTTGATTATACAGAACACTAGAATCTGAATACAGAGGAATTTTATACCTATCGTCAGGTGTTAATTATTAGGCCAACATTATTTATTCTTTTTTTCAAAAATTTCGATGCTGCAAGTAACTGATATGTGCGAGTAAAAATATGATGAGGCCATAGAGTTTCCACAACTACATACCACTTTAAAGTTGACAATAGAGGGCGGAGTTTAAATCAAGGTGTTGAAAACACTTTAGACTTTACCAAAACATTTTGATACCAACAGGTTTGGCCAGAAAACTGGACCAAACCATCATACAAGTAGTGGCAAAATATGGCATCTTTGTACTGAATATTCAAGGTTGAATGATTTCCCAAAAGTTTATGCTTTATTCACGCTGTTCACTCAAAACTTAGCCCATGGCTTATCGTAAGTGATTGCCGATATGTAGGGTTGTAGAATATTTTTCGAGTGCAACTTATCGCGATACAAAACGGTTGAATGTATTTTAATAGTCGGATAAACCGTCGGATTGTTGTGAGAGCTTGCAGATATCATGATTTTTGGTCCTCATGTTTTATTTATAGTGTTTTATTGATTTGTGTGAGTTTGGGAGAGTAACAATGTTTACAGCTGGTTATTTTTATACGTGTGTGGTGTTGTGTTGAGTAGGTAAGTTTTAAGATTCAAATAAGTAGTGCGGTATTGAACGGTGACTTATTTTCATCGGATTTTGTTAGTTCGTTTTTACTAAGTTCTGTTTGGAAAGCAGCGGTGACCCAGTGGTAGCGACCCCAACTTACAAACAGTAAGTCGTGGGTTCAAACCCAGGCAAGCGCATTACTTCTACATGACATCATTGTAGAAGAGTTAATAAAGAGACAATCTTTATTAAAGTAATCAAAATGCTTGATTGACACAACTAACTTACTTTTGACTTGATTGCTGCAAATAGGTTTTGTGATAACTCCAAACAAAATACCGTTTCAAATGTCAATCAAATAAAAGTAGTAGCTGTGATCATTGTGCTTGATAGGCTCAGATGCAAACAAGTTACTAGTCAATCTAAACAAAATCTTGATTGTGACAACTACTTTTTTTGTACTTACGCACCCAGAATTTAGGTGTTGAGCTACCGGTACCTAGTTGTTAGACTGGTTCCTACTAGGATGATGTTTACGACATTCACAAGGAGGTTCCACGTCTATGCTACATGAATCTTCCCAAAGTCCTCACTACGATCTACTAGAGATTTTATTAGGTACTAACGTCCTACGAAATTATTTCTGCCCAACCTGTTTTTACGACGGGTAATAAAATTAGATATAAGTACTTGATGCACTACGAATTTTACGAAAAAGATTGTTTCGGAATAAAACTTTTTAGTATAATAAAATAAAATAAATAAAATAAAATAAATAAAAATAGCCTTTATTCTACCACAATTTAACAGTTATTACAACCAAATTATTCCATGATTAAATAATCACAAATAATAAATAAATTTAGTATGTCAAATTTAAGTTTTAAATTAATATCATTTTTTAATTATCATTTACATGCATTATTTTTATTATTATATTATATTTTTCTTATTTAATTTGTGGAAGTCGCCTCTTTGGCGTAGGCCTCCCCCAGCTTCCTCCATTTGTCTCTGTCCCTAGTCTGTCTTCTCCAGTCTGGTCCACATCTTTCCTTAAATATGTCTTCCCTTTTAAAACTTTTTAGTATACTTAACCTATAATTGCAAACTCGCTACATACATCAATGATAATTTTAATTCACTCTCATTGTCAATGATAGTTATTTTCGTGAATGATGTTGATTCTTCTGATTATTTCTTAATTTTATGTATTGTGTTTTTGGATCAAGAATGGCTGGCTTTCGGGTTGAGTCCAAAATAGTAAAATAAAATCTTTATAATTGAGGAGGTACCACAATCAGTTTAACAACCCTTTTCATTCCCATCTTCTGCTGTCCCATGTTAATAAGGATCGGCGCAACACGTCTAATCCATTCTTCCCCATCAACCATCACGCAATTATTTACTTTTCATATCATTCTCCACACAATCCATCCAATAATCAATATATTATTGTAATCAGAATGCATATTCATAGAAATTCCTGACTCTTAGACGTCCAAAGCTCATAATTGAATTGTACTTAGAAATCGGGGTCTAACCATCATATAATAGTCCGGGCAGTTGATATCGAGACGGCCAACGGAGTGCACTTGCAGTAACTTGCGCAAATGTTTGCCTAGCGACAGGGTGGGCTGGTCCTGGTAGGGAGACAGGACAATGTTCTTTTTGGATGGTAGAGACTGACTTCATTTTCTCTTTTTCTACATTATGAAAAAGTTAGATAAGTAAAAATGAATGGAATTGAAGAAATATAATCCAGTCGAATTTATGAAGCTGCAAGATGTAATTTTCTCTTCAATCAAATTGTAGGAATCACGTTGGTATACAAAACAAATGCATAGAACACATCACTATCCTCCACCATCATTCATGACACCGTGCGCCATTTTAGAACGCTTAAATTCAAATGAATTTGTTCAGTCTACAGAGGTAAAATTAAAACCCCAATTGGGTTTTGGACAGTCTCCATTAAACAAAACTTAAATATTTTAAGTAAGCAGATACTTACAATGTATGCAGTATTTTTTTTTGCTTTGTGTTTTGGCTAACCACGAAACTTTAACCAATACTACCTGTATTTAAACATACGTTCTGTATAAGACCTCCAAGCAGTTTACAATTCATTTAATTACGTAAAGATACACTCCAAGATTCTTTCAAGACCAATATTACAATTTATCGAACTCATGGACCCCATAGCAAATGAAATGCTTAGAAAGTTGGAGCGCTCGGTGGTCTTACGATAATCAAACTGTGAGACAAAAGTACATACAGTGGTTTCTGAGGCATGTTTGTGTGTTTGTTTTGTACGCGAAGTTATGCCTTTTGGTGCAAGTCGGAAATGTGATTGAATTTTTGAGTTACTAGTTGATGAAATCTCATCAAATGTCTAGTCCCTTATGTAGGGGTAGGTTTCCAGCTTTTGGAGTAAAACTTCTTTACGCAAGCTTGACTTGGGGAGTAAGCTGGTGAATGCGTTACGAAAGCGTTACGATGCGCTCGGGCGAGGCGAACGCTTGACTTAGGGAGTAAGATGGTGAATGCGTTACGAAAGCGTTACGACGCGTTCGGGCGAGGCGAACGCTTGACTTGGGGAGTAAGCTGGTGAATGCGTTACGAAAGCGTTACGACGCGTTCAGGCGAGGCGAGCGCTTGACTTGGGGAGTAAGCTAGTGAATGCGTTACGAAAAGTTACGTTACGAGGCGAACGGACTGAAAGGAGTTTTACTTCAGTCGTGTGGTCAAAAGCACACTCGTTTTTTGAATGAAGCAACTCTCTGACCTGTCTCTGTCTCTTTCTCTCTCTCTGAGTATCTCTTTAACCTCCACAACACAGTTTTTAGGTAACGTGTAGAGACTGGTTGTCAGACTTTAAGGCTTCTGACTAGTTGTCGATAGCAAAGAGACAAAAAATCCTCAATATGTTTTTGACATCCGACTCGAACAGGAGTTTTTGGAGTATGCTTTATTTATTCGCAATACACGTGTGCATGCACTATTCACTTGCCTTATTCTACCCAAACAGTACGGACATGTAACTTACCGTCCAATAAAAACTAGTTTACACAGTTATACCTATCTTTTACTTTTTGAAGTGAAAACTTCTTTAGCATCGTTGTGATTTGAAGTTGATGAAACGAAAAAGAGACAGACACATAGATTCATAAGATTTAACGTGGAACAAAATGAGATAGGAAGCATTATACAGTGTTTATCTTGAAGCCAACATTTTTGAAGGTTTCACTTCTACCACGTGTGAATTGGACACGTTTTTTTTTTGTATAGGTTGGGATGTATGGTAACTGCCATAACCAAATCTGTAAAGCTCTTCAAAAAAGTACAAAAAAACATTGCAATATAAAAACAGAAAGAAACAAAACTAAACATTATTCGAAATATTTTCCATTCGAAATCACAAACTAAATTCACAGGTTTTGCATACAGTGAATATCTCGAATGGGGCGGCCGTTTATTGAACGGAATCGAACCGGCGTACCGATGAATCGACGGTAAATTAATAATCATATTACTCTTTCAGTGGAATGCAAATATTTGATGATTGCGCTGCGGCGAGTGTTGAATGTCGATACTGAGGAACGTGGATGCTGAATATTGCTGGATATGCTCCATCGTGGTGAGCAAACATGTGCGGTATGATTGAGCGTGGCTCTGATTGGGTGTCAGTTAGCTTTGAAAGGTGTTGTGCGATTCGATGGGATTTAATTGATGCGCACGGGAACTTTTTGAAGTTATACTTCTTTTGGCGCGTTAGGGAAAAATGATGAGAGTAAATTTATACGATTCGCGCGCACACCGTCACGAAAAACTGACACCCTGAAGTTAGCTAGTCACCATACACCCTGAAGTTAGCTAGTCAACATTTTAGTTTTATACGCCAAAGAAGTATAACTTCTTACGTGCGTAATAAGTACACACACACACACACACACACTTTATTTTGGTTTTCTACGATACAGATTCTTCGAAGCATCCGCTCCAAAGGTCCATAAACGTAATCGTAATTACTGTTCGTCAACTTTAGGAATATGATGGAGTATACGTGGTTGATAGACTGCGTCGTCAAAAGAATAACTGTTTGATAAGCTTTCTCGGATGGATTATAAACTTCATGCAGTTTACTATAGTTTTTTATGCAACATAAAATATATTTCCTTTAGTATTTGAACCTCTTGTTATCAAAGTAACATCCAGCAATATTTTTCAGTTTACTTTCTATCTTCCTTGTTGGGAGCTGTATTTGTGTACTGTTGTGAAACATCTGTGATCGGTTTCTCTCGCGCTCGTTGTGCAATCGACACATTTAGTTTTTTTTATATATTTTCAGTCTGACTGAGGAGTGGTTTTGCAAATAATACAAGTTTTTTTATTCTATTGTGTGGTATTTGAACGACACAATAGCATACCTGATTAGCTCATAGCTTTCTCCCTGCTGAGGAACTGATATCTTCTCTATGAGAGGTGGTGTGCCATATACAACCACGTGGGTCTAGTGTAACCCACAAAACCAATCCCAGTTTTTTTTTTCACGGTGTTATCCTTAACCGATTTGAGAGAAGTGGTGATTAAATTATCTATGAACATTTTATACACGTAATTGTGTGAAGACACGGACTGTGTGAGGAATGATATGAAAGAGAAAGGAGTAAATTATGACAGGGGAGAATGGAAGAAGAAAACGCGTTGCGCCAACCGACCCCAAATAGAATAGGACAAAGGTAGGAAGATGATGATTTTAAACACGTAAATTGGGGCCGATACCATAGGGCCGTCATTGCTCAAATAAATTGTTTTTATTTGACAAATTTTAATTTTTACCTTCAATTCAAATAATCGATCGATCGAGGAGCTCGTGGCTAAACAATAACAGCCGCTCGGGTCGATCTTTAGGTTAAGCCGTGCTTGCCTAGGTTGGTCTGTGGATGGGTGACCACCCATTAGATACCGAGTTTCCTCCGTGCCTCGGAAAGCACGTTAAGCCGTTGGTCCCGGCTGTCATTTGAAGATCTTTGACAGTCGTTAAAGTAGTCAGTGGCCCAAAAAGTCTGACAACCAGTCTTACCAAGGGGTATCGTATTTCCCAGTAGTAACTGGGTTGTGGAGGTCAGATAGGCAGTCGCTCCATGTAAAATACTGGTATTCAGCTGCATCCGGTTAGGCTGGAAGCCGACCCCAACATAGTTGGGAAAAGGCTAGGCAGATGATGAATTCAAATAATCGATATTCAGTTTCCAAGAGGGAAAACACTTCTTCAGTTTCTCCAACAAATATTCTCAACAATTATATCACCAACAAAAGGAGTAAACCATAATTTAAGTCCACATTTAAAAGTCGGTTAAAAAGCCGGTAGAACTGAGGTGTTGGGCCGTGTGGATTGCACTAAATTATTCCCCCGGGCTCGCGGCGAGTTAATGAATTTATAATCAAATTACAACAGGACTACCGCCCCGTGAGAAATTTCGCAGATAAATCTTTACAGCGTTAGCGTTTTATTTGTTTCGTGGTGACCGTGGATTAGGTTTCGTGGGGTTTCTGTGAAGGTCGACTCAGGGCTTGTTTTGAGAAGAGAAATGTCTCCATAAAGTCTTCGTTTATCGTATCACAGCTGAAAAAAAGAATCTTCTACGTCGATTATTGCTCGATCGATATGAGTGATATGAGTTTCGATGAGAGCTCTCCCACATCAACAGTGTTAACAGAGCAGGACAGGACTAGCCATAAGAATAAATACTTGTCTTCCATTAATTATAAAATAAGTCTGTAGTACTTTATGTCAATCTGTCTATAATATATGTGTTTTTAACTGTAAAATCGCTTATTATGCAATATCCAGTGCAACTTTAAAAATCGAATAGTTTGAGATTTATGTCTCTTTGCTTATGTGAATATGAATCATTTATCATTCTCCTGCCCTTACCCCACGCCAGTAATATGATATAAATAAAAATGAAAATTCACACGTGGTCGAAGTGAAACCTTCAAAAATTTGGCTTCCAGATAAACACTGTATAATGCTTCCTATCTCATTTTCTCCCACGTTAAATCACTTTCAAATCACAACGATGCTAAAGAAGTTTTCACTTCAAAAAAAAAAACATAAATATTATCCTACAGCTTTTGTTTCTTACAAATAAATACCTACACTTCATCCTACCTTCGTGCCTATCACCAGTGCTACGCACAACTAACTATCCTGAATTATTCTCCCACACAATACAACCTCACTGTACCTACTAAATCTTGAACTGGAAGTGGCCAAGACGTATAAACGGCACATTATTTATTATCTACCATGCGAGAGCCGAGTGAGCCCTTTCGTGAAAATATTAAGTAAATAAACGGAGTGAGCGAGCGATGTTATGGCCATGAGAGAGGCGATAACGATGTGTATCGCTGCTTTTATTGTTGATAGTGTGGGGGTATTACGATAATATGGACTGAATGAAGTATTAGTTTTCTTTTCAGTTGGTTTGATCAAAAAATTCCGGAATCCTGACTACTCCGTAGCTGTTCCACCTCGCAAAGGACAGAGAGAATATGGAAATATACGGAGTTGGTGGCCAACTTTTAGTAATTAGAAAAGCGCCAGAAGTCGAAGATTCAGTCCAAATAAGGAAGTAAATATTACGAATAAATAAACGCCAACCTCCAGGCCACAACAAAGCACACTGCTAGCTAAAACAAACCTTGTCAAATTGAAATGTTTCGACAAACACTAAACGTGTAATGAGACCGTTCTCTCAAGATATTGCAAAGCATTTTGTTTGTATCATCCTTTGATGGATTTCGACAGATCCAGAAATAAAGTATCCTTGGTATTGAGTGGGCGATAAATTGATTTTGAGTTGGAAGGTGTTGAATTAAGCGTTTTATTCTTGGCCAAAATTGTGAAAAAGAATGGATGGATGTAGCTAAAAACTGAGTCCATAATATAATTCTATAATTCTTTCTGTCTCTCAAATTTTCATATCAAACGGCTGAATGGATTTTGAAGTAGTTTGACAACAAGAAGACAATTATCTGGGTTACCACACTTTTTATCGCGGTAGAAAGATGGCTATAATTACAATACATAAGTGTTACAAACAACATTACGGGAATATCCCGGATAAGGCTGGCACACAAAACACAGCAAAGAGAGGCCTATACCCTGCAGTGGGTGAAGTTGGGCTGGTGATGATGATGGTGATGATGAACAACAATAAAACGGTCAGAAACCAAGTTCTACATTTTATCATCACCCTCAAAAACGTGTCCCATCCATAATAAACCCGGGACAGGCCAAACAAAATAAATCCAAAATTATAATTAATTTCTCAAACTTTATTGCTCACAGTAAGCCAGTAAGCCGAAAATATTGAAAAAAGAGAGAAGCGATCACCTTTTTACGACATCGTAAGCGGGACCATTATAGGGGTCACTTGATATGGGATTTCAATGTAAGGGGTGCTACACAATCATGTTCGGTTCGGTATGATTCAACATAGTCGGGCAAAATGGAATATTTAAGTTCCTCTTCTTCTGATTTGAGATGTTGTCCGACCAGTACGTAGCGACCTGGACTCTGTCCTTTGCCTCATTTAAGTCCTGGAGGGTACAATTAGATGTGCACGACGGGCAGGACAGAAGGTGTGGCATATCCTGTGTTGGCACTCGCATTGTGTCCGAGCTCGTCGATTATATCCGTCTACTCCGCCTAGCCAGATTGGATCTGCAGAGCCCAGATAGCCAAATTGCGCCACAACTCCCTGTCTTCTTCATCTCGTATCATATATATCGGGATTGTAAGTCCATCTAGTTAGACTACGTAGAAATAGTTCAGGAAAAGCCGGTCGGCTTAGTTCGGATTGTGCCGAGCTAACCTGAAGATGATTCAAAAATCTCAAATGTGGAACGTTTGCTGATCCCAGCAAAAACTGAAAGCCAAAAATGTGTGAATACCTAGTAATTGCTTCAGGTCGGTTTTTTTTCAACAAATCGAATATAATCAATCCGGACAAGTGAGTAACACCCCTAAAACTCATCATTGCACGGATAATATTTTCGGCAGTAACACTAAAATAAAAATGGTTGTAAAACTCTATGTACAAAATCATGAAGTGAAAGGCTGTAAAAGAGTGTTATAACTACTGCAGCTATAGTATAGTTATGTTTAATGAAACTTTCGGTCGTGTGTTAAAAGTTTTTGGTCGGAATATGGCCGGTGTGAAGTGCTGGCCGGTGACAAACGAATGTTCTGGTTTGTATGGAACGCGGAGTATTGTGTGGTTTGGCGGTGGTCACATACCTATGTACTTTGTGTGAGTTTTCGAGGCGTTCGCATTTTCGAATCATGGATGCATTTGGTTTTTTTTTTTCATTTGGTATGTATTTAAAAACCACAGTTGGGTGCGGTGGGTATTTAGGTACTCATCTGATTTTGAGTAGGCACTCAACGAAAAATAAGTACTGCATGATGTGCTTACCTGTAAGAGGTTGCTACACTTGTCTGCAACTTCTATTGAATATATATCGTGTCTTTGAAGCAGTGTATTCAATTGTTGGTGAGCCAAATATATAAAATAAAATAAAATTTCTGTTTATTGGTAAAATCAAGTTATATTTTTAACAAAATTACATACATATAAAATAAGGTAGACTGGTAGAAAATGCCCAAGGCATTAAGTCTGCCTTCGTACCGTTTTACTTGTGCGTAAAATTTCATTAAATAAAAGAACATATAAAACGCAACGCTGAAGGGTTTAGGCAGGGAGTAGATATAACAGCACGTACATTTCACCAGTGACATCTAAGGCCCATGGAATAGGGTCAAGCTAATCGTCAAATCCACAAATTCAGTCTTCAGTCTGCTACTGCAAAGTTCCTGACCGAAAAAGTCTTCTTCTACTACTTCAAGTTCAGGAGGAGGAGCGCTTGCGGTCAAAAAGGTATTACATAAGCAGTTTTCTCTTTATATTATACTAGCTGACCTGCGCAACTCCGTTTGCGTCACGTAAGACAGAGATTTTTCATTGATGCTCCGCTCCTATTGGTCGTAGCGTGATGTTAGAGTGTAGTATGAGCCTTCCTCGATAAATGGGGTATCCAACACTAAAAGATTTTTTTAATTCAAACCAGTAGTTCCTGAGATTAGCGCGTTCAAACAAACAAACAAACTCTTCAGCTTATTTTATAAAAAAAACTACTAACTACACTAATATAATATAATACTTATATAATACTATATATAGTATAGATATCCCTTAACCCTGAAAATATCTAAACTATTCCATGTGCACCTTCCTCGTCTACAAGTTTTTGGTTAACCAAATTAAAATTTATTCCCGACAACATTCTAATATAACACCACGCGCGGTAGTGACGAATAACTACAAAATTTAAACTACAAGTAATGCCAAGACGAAGTTTTGTATAGATGGAGAAGTTTAAACCACATACAAGTTATTACATAGTTGATAATTACAGATTTCGCTCCTACAAAATCGAGTACGTCGTGAACTGGGTTGGTAACAATCATGTTGTTTATTATGAATTTTAGTTTAATACGTGCGTAGTTTATGTTGAGAAGCTCGTAGCTAAATAATAACAGTCGCTCGGGTCGATCTTTAGGTTAAGCCGTGATTGCCTAGGTTGGTCTGTGGATGGGTGACCACCCATTACATACCGAGTTTCATCCGTGTCTCGGACAGCACGTTAAGCCGTTGGTCCCGGCTGTCATTTGTACATCTTTAACAGTCGTTAAGTAGTCAGTGGCCCAAAAAGTCTGACAACCAGTCTTACAAAGGGGGTATCGTATTACCCAGTACTAACTGGGTTATGGAGGTCAGATAGGCAGTCGCTCCATGCAAAATACTGGTATTCAGCTGAATCTGGTTAGACTGGAAGACGACCGCAACGTAGTTGGGAAAAGGCTAGGCAGTTGATGACATCTGTATAGTTTATATTAAAAATAGTGTTGCCCAAAATTGTTCTTGGTCTTGCGAAAATGCAAAAACAAGACCAAGACTGCAGGACCAAAGCCGATTTTTCCCGTTAGCAGTTCTCGCCAGTCTGTAATTACTTTCTTCTGTAAATATAAAAGCGCACATAAAGCACATAATGTACAGATTAGCGAGTTTAAAGCCCTAAATCGGTGTTGGTCTTGCAGTCTTGGTCTTGTTCTTGCATTTTCGCAAGACCAAGACCAAGATCAAGACCGATTTTGGGCAACACTAATTGCAAATAGATGTGGGTGCTGGCGATTATTGAGGATTAACGACTTTAGGAGAAGGTCTCCTACTGCCTTCTCCTAGTAGATATACGGGGTGGAAGGGACGCCGGTGTAGAAACGGTTACCACGAATTCTATAAATCCTTCTGAACCCAACACAACGAAATTTTTCATCGGTAATTACAAAAAATTCAACTGTTCTATACATTTTGATCGTGTAGGTATTGTACTTTTGTAGGAAAAGAGCAGTTTTTTTTTTAATTACCTAAAAAAATTCTATATGGGAGGGGTTTTGAATGTTGTACCCATTTTTTTTTTTTCGGATGGGGTGTCATCAAATGACTTTTCCCGCTCTGGGCCGAGCGGAAGGGAGTGTCAGACTTGAACTAACTAAAACCCGTCCATGTTCCTTCTTTGGCCTTTCTGTTCCAGGGCGGTATGTCTTTCAAACAGTCTCGCAGCCCTAGCAGGCATCGGCCCTTAAGGGCCCCTCCCTGTTTGGGACTTTGTACCCTTCCACTTGTTTTTCTTAGTATGAAACACTTGCGTGACATGACTTTTCTACTTTTTGGTCTGAACTTGTGATTTATTGAAGTATTAATTGTTTTTAAACATTAGGTGTAACTATCACAAACATTGTTCTTAAAAACAAAACAGCTAAAGGTTTTTCTTGTCAAACTCAACTTAAAGATATCCATAGAGAATAATATACTTTTCTTATTACCTCTTGATCAATTTAATTTTCAAGACTTCCTAGTAGTTTTCTTCTAATAAAATATTTCAACTCCTGAGAAGGAAAATGTAAGCTATAAAAAACCTAACGGAAACTCAAACATTTTCCGAAAATGGATGGGTAAAGAATCTCATGTAAATATAAAACCTTTTATATTTTTAGAATACCCAAAAAAGTACGGGATTGAAAAATATTTTTCCCTTCAAATTTTAACAAGCTGGTAGTTTAAAAAAAAGAAGGGAGTATCAAAACCGAACATCTAACAAAAAACCGTTAACGTAAAAGTGTGTGCCCCATAAAATACTGTTCGTCGGTTAGGGTTGGCACGGACTTGCTATCGGTAAAGAAAGTTTTTTTTTTAAATAAATATTACTGCCGTAGGAAATTATCTTTCCACAAGACGTTATGACAGCTAATATTCCTGAACATATTGTATTGGACACCTTATCTTATGTCAGATTTCGAATTCAGAAATGAAACTATCAATTTAAACAACACCTTGGAAATCTAGTCAATCATCAGCTGCCTAGTGTTTTCTCAACTATCTATGGCTCGCCTTCCAGTCTTACCGTAAGCGATCAAGTCTAAATACTGTGCATAAAAAGCCACCTTAAAATTAGACTGGAGTTCAACATTTGAGATTTAAAATTTTGATTTTATTATCTAGAACCAAATCATCAGATAGAGGTCCTTCTTTTAATAGTTGATGAGTTTTAGTGGTCAGCATTGATTTTACATGGAGTCTATCTGACCTCCACAGCCTAGTTGGTAATCTGATCAATAATTTCCCACCTGCGTCACTGGGACCATGACGAGATCGTTCTCTTTATATTTTGACATTGAATTTGACATTTTATCTGATATTGACATTATTTGACATTGTATTTATTTGTTGACATATTTTAAATTAATTGACTCTTGAATTAAACATTTCACTTCAATTTTAATAGGCTTTTAAATGTATTTGTCTCTGCATGTGATTTTTTTTCTTTAATATTTAATGTTCAACACAATATAAATGGTTTATGAATAAAAAAAATGAAATGAAAAATGAAACCTATAAATTCTACCACGAAATTATAATTAAAACAGAATAACTAAGCAATGATTGTTAAAATAAAATAGACATAGCTAAATTACCTTCACGTCTCAGTCTTTTCCTAAAACCAATTTTCACATCGACAAAATCCGGAACTCCGCGCCAACCCTGTAAAGTTCACACCCGCGAGCGATACGCAACGGCGCGTGATCTCGCATGAAACGAACGGATTTCAGACCGCCTGAAACGTTCCAATCCTAACGCAAACGTTTGCGCAAGTTTTGCACTCAAAAGAATATGCTATATTGGTGTTTGAGCGAGATATGGGCGTTTTTGCCAATGTTTTGCCAGTGTTAATATCTTCAGGTTTTGCGTTATTGTTGCTCGGGGAATGGTTTTATTGATTCGTGTTGTGTTTTGGGAATCAATGAAATCTGTATAACGTGGAGTTTGAAATTGTATGGCTTTCATTTTGTCCCTTGTTTTCGGTCAAACTGCAGATACGGCGCAAAAGCCGGGTTTCGGTGTTAGCAGTTAGTCCGTACTGGATTGACCGATTCTTACCTTTAGATAGAACAAATTTCAACACACAAAGGTATTTTTTTTGTACTATCCCATATCGTGTCCCACTGCTAGGCAAATACCTCCTCTTTCTCCTTCCATACCTCTCTATCCTGTGCGATCTCTGGCCATGTTAGTGCCGCAAACATGATCAGATATCACGCCACATTCGCCAAGGTTGACCTCGACGGCGCGGCACTGTCCTTCCTCAGAAAAAAAAACCCAAATTTATGGTCAGAATTTCGAATGCTATTTACAGGATGAATTTTTCAAGTGGGCGTGGATAGCTAAATCCGAAACTATGAGGAATAGCGAAAAATACTCAAAGGAATCTCGACCCCAATTTTGACGAAAACTAAAACTGCATCATTTTTGAAACCCACCCTTCGGAAAAAAATATACACTGTATTTATATACACACCATTCGATAGTGTTACTAATAAAGATCAAATTCTGGGAAGTAATGACATGCGGCAAACTAAAGGAAAGAGTTCTACTTTGATAAAATACATAACAGTGAGTAGTAATCAACGAAACGTCGAACAAAATCACTATCGGCGCCAACTCACTCGTTAAGTTCTTATTTCAATTGTTTACGAATTTTTTTTTTCACTGTGGGCGTTAGCCGCGAAGAGTCAACAAAATTGAAATTAGAACATAATGTTTTCTTAAGTTTGCCGTATATCTTTACTTGCCAGAATTTGATCCTTGTTAGGGACACTATCGAATGGTGTCATAATATACTGTGTTTTTTTTCATAATCAATATTCAAGAATCGAATGGTGCAGTTTTAGTTTTCGTCAAAATCGGGATCGAGACTCCTTTGAGAATTTTTCGCTATTCCTCTTAAGTTCGGAGTTGGCCTTTCACACACACTTGGATAATTCACCCTGTATAATAAACCTAGCTGTCTGTCGGTGGTTGGTTAATGGTTCAGAATTAAGAATCCGGAATGCACCATTCCAATGCATGACCAAATTAATAGCGTCACCTTTCAGTCCCAAAATACACAACTCCTACAAGTACATACATACTATCTGCGTTACCAAATACAAAACATAATAATTATCGGAACGGTACGGCATCGGAAATAGAATTTACTTTGATACATCAAAGCTGTATAGAACAACGTTCAGTTGACTTGAACGTTTGTAAATGTTACCTATATTATGGAATTTGGAGTTTGTGTATGATTCAGCTCTGTATGAATTCGGATCGATTTTGGAATTGATAACGAATTGGTAAGCGTTAATGATAGTTGAGTTACATGAAATTACTGCACTCTTATACGACTAGTAGCTCAATTCTGTTCCGACCATAATTATTGAGTCGGCTATTGTTTGCCATCAATACGCTAATATGAAGAATGTAGGTTTAAACAGAATTTTAAAAATAGAAACCTAGTTGGACATGGTATACCTAGATGATCACCTGCCTAGCCTTTTGTCAACTATGTTGGAGTTGGCATGATATAAGTGTCTGTTATTGTACATCACAGTCTTTCAATTGAAGCCATCCAAAGGTTGTCTCTAAAAGATCGCGATTAGGCCGCCTGCTGTGTCACCATAATTACGTATTTTTTTTTACATTTTATTCTTGTTATTTGTATTATACATAATAAAGAATAGATATACATTCATTTTTTTAGTGTGCCTGGTAGCAACAAGATGAGAGTTGCCGAGAATCGAGTTAAGTGGTGTGTGATTGAAGAGGCCTATGTCCAGCAGTGAATCTATCTTGTTGGTAAATGGTTGTAGTACTCCCTGCCTAACCACTCAGTCTCCCTTTGCACATGATGGTCCCTCTAAGGACCATACAAACAAGAGCGGTTGGGACGAGGATATCAATGACGAAGCACGGACGCATTTCGACGCATGAAAGCTTTTGTTGGTTTTTCGTCTACTGTAGGCATGTCCCGATGGGTTAATAAAATGGCGCAATGTACACATTGCACGCAACGGTGACAGGAACTGCATCTCCGCCCAGTTCTCGGCCCCATTGATGCAGGGATGTAATGAAATTGGTTTTTATTCTGAATACTTAATATCGTCATGTTGTCAGGGAAGTTTTTTCCTGCCAGGGCTGCGAGACTGTTCGAAAGAGATACCGCGGCCCTAGAACACAAAGGGCAAGGAAGGAACATGGATGGGTTTTGAGTCAGTACAAGTCTGACACTCCCTTCCGCTCTGCCCAGAGCGGGAGAAGTCATTTGATGATTTCCCATCCGAAAAAAAAGGGAATTTTACTGGAAAAAAGCCAGCCTATAATGTCCCTGGAGGGTTAAGCTATTTATCTCAAAGCACAATGAAAATCTAAGTATGGCGAATATGGAAGAAACGCTGTCCATTATTAAACAAAATCGCCAGAGAACAAAAATATAGGAACTATAAAATACTATAAATAAATATCAAACTATCGTCCAAACTATTTACAGTCATTATAAGAAGAAAAATAAACAAGACCTCTAATTGTGAAGATCGCAGTAATAGGAAAATCATTTCGCAATTACACCGGCCTAAGGCTCCGTGTGAGGGAGTGGGCCATATTACACCACGTGAGCCCAGTGCGGGTTGGTGAACATCATGATGGTATGTCTACGAATTTTGTATTATTGGTGCCAGTTTCGTCATGGTGATTTTCTTCACGATTTTGAGAGCAGTGATGATGATTTAAATTAGTTAAAGTAAATGGCAAGTGTGCATTCGACCTCACCACCTGTGATACGTAAGTCAACTGCGCCATAAGTGTTATTAACTATATGAGTAATGATACTGAAACTGTAAGCCGCAAGCCGTAAGCTGTAAGCCTACATCATCCCACTGCTGGGCAAAGGCCTCTTCCATGACTTCCAGTTGTTTCGATTAAAAGCTAATGTGGAGCACTGGTGGCTTGTCCAGCTCGTCTAACCATCTTCTAAGTAAATGAATTTAAAATGTCTTCCAAATCCAAAATGCTCTCTAAAACTATTAGCAACTATAAAATAAAAGGTAAGTTGGAAGTTAAAGGGCGTCCCTGTCAGTGGCGTCATTAATCATAAGGAGTAAGAATTCAGCTCACGTGTCGGTAACAACCGTCGCGTCCAGGTGAGTGTTTAACTTTGTAGTTGTCTCGTCTGCTGTATTATTTTATGATTTATTGCAAGACGTTTTTTAGGTTGGAAATGTAGGATATTTTTCTTACGTATGTTTTTTTTTTTTTAATATTTGGGACTGAATTCGGACCCAGCTAGATGGACTGAATATTTTAAAAAGGTTGCTGCATCAGAAATGAATGCTGAAGGTGTAGGGCAGGGTTTAGTGGCGCAGATTGGGAGCAGCTATGTCCAGCATTGACTGCGAAGACTGAATTGAAAGAGAACAGTCGTTACTTTTCATAGCAGGTCAAAAAAAAAACTTTTGAATAAAACTCATTATTTAAGAGAATCAAAATAAGGTAAGCTATTATGGTAATATGTCCGACGTTTAAATTTTTCTGATTACTTATCCTTACTTAATAATATTATAAACGCGAAAGTGTATTTGTATGGATGTTTGTAACTCTATCACGCAAAAACTACCGAACGGCTTTGGATGAAATTTGGAACACAGATAGTTTATAACCTGGATTAACACAGGATATTTTTTATTCTGATAGTATGTTCCCGTGGAACTATCATCGAACTCCACGTGGGCCATCACGGGCATCAGCTAGTTATATTATAGTTACTAATTCTCCCTGAGAGCAGCGGTGGCCCAGTGGTAGCGACCCCGACTTACGAACATTAAGTCGTGGGTTCGAACCCAGGCAGGCGCATTAGTTTGTGTAATTTATTTCATCACCACTGCTCTCAAAAACGGTGAAGAAAAACATCGTGAGGAAACCGGCATGTCCTAGAACCAAAAATTCGAAGACATGTGACATCTACCAATCCGTACTGGGCCCGCGTGGTGGATTATAGCCCATTCCCTCTCTTAGAGAGGAGGCCTGTGTCCCAGCACTGTGAACATTAAAGGGCTGATGATGATGAATTCTCCCTGAAATGTAAAAATAAACTGTTCACAGCTATTTTCCAATATATTTTTTGGACCTATCTGAATTACAAATACTTTACCCAAAATTCCAAGCATCATCCACAATACAACTCCCACTGGCTAGTTACATACCGACCTATATACAGTTATAAATAAATTGATCTATATGTTAAAAGCGACACGTAACATCTCTATTGACATAGGGCCCATTACGTCGATAGGTCGGTCCGCTTGCAACCGATATTAAATGTTTACATTCGAACGTGCCCTAGGTAAATGTAAACAACACTATGTATATACGTGGATTTTCGACGAATATCTCCAATATATCCTAATCCGTAGGTATTTTCATGCTGGATATTCATGCGACCGTGACATCAAAGGTTTAATTCGAATGAGTTTTACGTTCCAATGTGTTTCGCTGGAATGAATTTTCATTGGGTCGTCGAACGATTAGTACTTTGTTTCTAGTTTTAGTCTTGTGTGGAAGTGAATGCTTTAAATTTAATTTGAACACACAATGTAGGGGGTTACTTGTTTAAATCTTATACCAGAGTGGAAAGGAGATACAGTTTACTGGTCTTCTAGCTCAATCTCATACCGCTGCCTGACAGCCGGGACCAACTCGGTATGTAATAATGGCCACCCATCCACAGGCCAATCTCGGCAAGCACGGGAATGATGGGAAGGATGGGAAGTCATCAAATGATTTCTCCCGCTCTGGGCAGAGCGGAAGGTAGTGTCAGACTTGTACTGACTAAAACCCATCCATGTTCCTTCCTTACCCTTTGTGCTCCAGGGCCGCGGTATCTCTTGCGAACAGTCGCGCAGCCCTGGCAAGCCACAAGGTCCTCGGGTTACTTTTTATAAAAATCTAGATTGAAAAAAATGAATAATTAATCATTTAGTACTTAGATATTATATTAATAGGTATCAAACAATGTTAAGTAAAAAAAGTTAATGAAATGTTAAGTTGAAATACAACTTGATAAAATATGCCATTTTATCTGGTGTTCTGTAGTTCAGCCTGCCCCACGAAAAAAGGCTAAAGCCGTTATGTTTTGTATATTACTTAAACATTTTTTATGTCACATTTTTCCTTACATCATTTTTCCAAGTACAACCAAATTCTTAAGATACATTAAAAAGGCAACAACTTCGATTCTCTTTGATCATGATTACGGCATTACCTTCAAGAGCCATCTTAAAATCAAAATACATGTTTCGTATGTAACGTTGTTTTAACTAATATGATTTCGGATAAACCTCTTTGCCGTGTTACGTGTCCTTTACAAACAATATAATGGGCTTTACGTCAGCTATGAACTCAAAGTGAACTGTGCCTTTAATTGGGGAGGAGACCTCGGCTTATCATGTGTGAGTACTAGTTAATACACTTAGAAACTGTTCGGTACAATATTTGCAACCGAACAGCTCAGCATGTGTATTTCCATAAATGCATCGCAAGTATTTCAGTGCGTGTTTGGACACCAATCGCGTAACTAACCAAACCATATAAAACCATCTTAGTGCTTATTTAGCTCAGATTTACCATAACCAATTTCAATATAAACTTAAAACCATATACATAAGTTCGTATAATTTAACCAGAGGTCATAAACCAACAACCAAACCATAACCAATCAATCAAATATCAACCAACCCAGGATTTAGAGCTGAACCAAACAAACACTAAATTCTACAGAAACTGTTATTTGTTGAGTTTTCTGTTTTAATATTTTAGTTGTTTTTATAAAATAAGAGAAGAGAAGAGAAGAGTTGTCTATTTGATAAATCCCATAGTTGAACTTGAGGAGCTCGTGGCTAAATAATAACAGCCGCTCGGGTCGATCTTTAGGTTAAGCCGTGCTTGCCTAGGTTGGTCTGTGGATGGGTGACCACCCATTACATACCGAGTTTCCTCCATGCCTCGGAAAGCACGTTAAGCCGTTGGTCCCGGCTGTCATTTGAAGATCTTTGACAGTCGTTAGGTAGTCAGTGGCCCAAAAAAAAAACAACCAATCTAACCAAGGGGTATCGTATTACCCAGTACTAACTGGGTTGTGGTGGTCAGATAGGCAGTCGCTCCATGTAAAATACTGATATTCAGCTGCATCCGGTTAGACTGGAAGCCGACCCCAACATAGTTCGGAAAAGGCTAGGCAGATGATGAGTTGAACATTTTATTATACTATGTAAAAAAACCGGCTATATGCAACTCGGATTTGCGCATCAAAGGTTGCGTACCATCTTAGTAAGAGAGCTCACTTTAATTTTAAATTTATTTGTTGTGATAGCGGCACCAGAAATACATATTCTGTGAAAATTTCAACTATTTACCTATTACGGATCATAAGATACAGCCCGCTGACAGACTGACACACGTCCGTGTGTCAGTCTGTCAGCGGGCAGAGACTTTAGTAATAGAGTCCCGTTAGTTAATCCTTCGGAAACAGAGTCCTAAATATGGCTAGTTTTATCGCTAAAATGATAACAAATCTTGGTTGTGTGAATCCTTAGGTAAGCAAATTTTTAGAATGACAGGCACTGTCTTATTTGAATCTTCAGTAAATTCCAGTAACTTCACAACAAAAGAAGATAGCGCTACTGGCTGCGCAGACATCATTAACTAAGTCCTCCGCCGCGTCTGTCTGTCTGTCTATACGCGATAAACTCAAAAACTACTGAACCGATTTTCATACTGTTTTTGTACTGTAGAGTGGTTCTTGAGGAAGGTTTTAGTATATAATTTGTCAAGTCGCAATAACCGACATCCACGCGGGCAAAGCCGCGGGCATCAGCTAGTACTTAATAACACCGCATAAATAGATAGCTGCACAATAATGCACATTACAGTTTAGTAGCGAGCTTCAATAAAGTGCATGAGCTTTAATAATGCGCTGCGAAGAGCATATTATTCGCGTCTGAGATGCAAGCGAACAACCCTATCATGTGAGAAATATTACGTTCTTAAAGACGAAAATCGTTTTGCTATATTTGCTTATATTAAATTAAAAAATGTGATGTAAATATGGTTTAAAAAACGACGAGACACTCAATAAAGTGTCCTGTCTGTCTTATTGTTTGTAGGTAGTATTGAATACTACTGAAGGTACAACCCGTGGGCGAAAGAGATACCGCGGCCCTGGAACACAAAGGGCAAGGGAGGAACATGAATGGGTTTTAGTCACTACAAGTCTGCCACTCCCTTCCGCTCCGCTCAGAGCGGGAGAGGTCATTTGATGATTGTCCATCCGGGGAAAAAAAATAAAGGTGTCCCGATCCGTTGGCAAATTCTGACTCTATTCAATTTAAGTTGCCATCAACACGCTAAAAAAAAGAATAAACGAAAAACGATCACTCCAACAAAAAGTTACAGCCCTCTGTCTACATGTTCAAAACAACACTTCGGACTAGAGCTGTGCAAATAGCGATGTTAATCTGTTGTACAACAATCCATATCGATAGAGACCGTGATTTTAAGCATCAATAAACACTGATAATTGACGGATCCTCTATTAATATTGACTAACCACGAGTACGGGACGCCTCGTCTTACAAAACGTCGGTTAGCATTAATGTTACCGTGAAACTTTGTATAATTTTCCACCCTGTTCAATTAACCCCGAGCTTAGAGATATAACGCAAGCGAATGTTAACAGTAAAGTTACTTTTGTACTGTTAAATTGTGTGTGATTTAGACCGGTCCTACACTACGCCCGTTTTGTGGCCAACAATAAATTCTGTTGAGAGGGTGAATCTGAGATGGTGTAGCTAAATGTGAAAGTTTTTTTGACGTGACAACGTCTTATAAATTGATGAACGCCGGCTGTACGCACGAAACAGGGTCACGTTCCGCCTGAGCCGAGTGTGCAAGTGAGAGCGCGGAACAAGCAATAGAGAGAAGCACAGTCGGCTTAAGCGTTCGGCTTGTAACGCATCTATGTATTATACAAAATAATGATAATTCAGTGATAATAATTCAATTAAATTCATAAAAGTATGCAATTTTTCATCAATGTTTTCTTGACGGTATTACGTAAAATTGTCGTTCGTAAACCGACTTTACAAACAACTATTTTTTTATTAAACATCATACAACATTGATGATGATGCTGATCTAGCTGATTTCGGCCACAGCGACTGCATTCGGTGGCTTTCTAGGGTGAATGTCGAGAGCTTTGTTGTACTGCATTTTCATGTGCACTCAAGTGGCTAGCATATACAACAATACGCCTATAATGTCCGACTGGTTAGACAAAGTAAAATCCATTTATGTTTAAGTCTCATGTAATAGGGGCGAGTCTTTTTCCATCAACCGGACACAAATTCCAGAGCCTGACTGCTGTTGAGACATTTCTGATGGAAAAATCCAATACAATTTGCTTTTGTGAAGTGGTTTCGTGATAAATCTGCTACCAGGCACGGGATATGCTATTTATCTTAGAAGACATAGTGTCAATGGGCTAGTTTCGGTAGGTATATAATCATTTTTGTTTTGGAAACCTGTGAACAGAAAAAGATTTACTTCAAAGGGTATTATTCATTCGATGATAAAAGAAAGCGTCTTGTTTAAATTAAATCTGCTTTATCCTGCAACTCCAACCGATAGTCTAAAAGTATATTATGATTTTGTATAAAGAAAAATAGCCAATCGCTTAGCTTGGCGCAGTTCGATTCCCGTATGGAACAAATATTTGCATGCAGGTAGTTGTTCCAGGTCTGGCTGTTTGTGTATGTGAGTTTAAATGTTTGCAAATGAACCCACCATACAGAACAAGTTCCTAGTGCGCGGCAAGAGAGTTTCCCTAATTATCTTAAAAGAAAAGATTTATGAATTATGCTTAATCACCTCCATCGACACCTAACATTATGGCAAAATTCAAATGCCTGAGTAGCATAGATCTCAACAAAATCCTCGGTACAAGAAAATCACCTTTAACATCTGGTTCCATTTTTCTTTTAAGTCAGAGCCATAAAAGTCAACAAGTTAATCAAATCCTTCTTTGTTACAAAGCAGCAAAAATTAAGTCTTTTACAGGAAAAACTAAAAATAACTCTCCCAGATAATCTATCGATGAAGAGATTGCCCTTTTTTCCCCAAACTTAAGACAGATCATTTGGCTCGAAGGTTTATTTTACAAACAACTTAATCGCTTCCTCCCAAATTGAGATTAATGTTTATCGATAGAGAATAAAGTCAAAAAACTGTTTAATTTTAAAACAGCTTTAATAAAGTAGACTATTCTCGAGTTGGTTTGTGTTTGAGAAATACATATTTTAATTAGTTTTAGGAATCAATTATTCTTTGATTCAGAAACGGTTTTCATTTTTATACTAAGTTATGATTTTTTTTTTAAACTATTTACTCTATTACTAATTTTAATAAAGTTTTTCTTATTTAAAAACGATCACTCCAAAAAAGATTTGAATAGTGAACTCGGAGTTCGCCAAGAAGTAGATATGCCGCGCCGACCCCAAATAAATGGGGATACGGGCAGGAGAATGATAAAGACTCTGAAATCCTCAATACACCTGACCATAATTCAAAATCAAAATCAAAATATTTTATTTACATAGGCCCAGATGAAAACGTCGACAAAAAGGTGCACGGGTCGGGTTGGTCGTTTCCTATGGAGAAGAACCGGCAAGACACTCTATG
The DNA here is from genome assembly GCA_950005105.1 of Lycophotia porphyrea. Lineage (NCBI taxonomy): Eukaryota > Metazoa > Arthropoda > Insecta > Lepidoptera > Noctuidae > Lycophotia > Lycophotia porphyrea. Next base: position 16,950,381 of record OX465393.1, read on the forward strand.
GTTACTCAATTCTTGCCAATAGTTCGCAGGATTGTATGCGAAGAGACCTGTGTCCTGCAGTGTGGTAATAAGAGATTAGCGTTAATACACTTACTAATGAAATACCACCAAAAGACATCACAACCATTTCCCCACAAAAACCCACTAACAACTCAATAACGAAATCAAACCAGCCAGTTCATGTAATAAAGTAATACTACTACAGTTTCCTTTTTCAAATGTCTCTCTAATCCTGGCTGCAGTCGTTAATCGTTAGTGTTATGGTCGAAAACAAAGGACTGTTGGACCAAGGAGGATGTTGGATGGAGGAGGAGGGTGGGTAGTAGAGTCGTTGTACCCATTGACCCCAAGATGCTCTGCAGTTGCACAATCGTCTTAGGATTGGGAGGTGGAAGTGACGGGTGGGAGCGAGATTTGGAGACCCCCTCCTACAGTAGGTAGATTTAATTTTAGACGGTAATTTGAGATTTGATTTAAATTAAAAGTTAAATATCTCGCCAACTGGTCGACACTTCGCCTGACCAGAAGGCTGGCTTTTTCTTTGGCCAGTCTTTCTGCCAGTCTTCTGGGCACGATTCCGGATGACAGTGATGTGGAACTTAAATGTTAAAGTTAAAGCTGTGTTCGATAAACAAAAAAAAAATACTCTGCTCTGGCACGTTTTACATTTTATTAATTTTTTTTTAATTTTCAATGTTGCTTGTAGTGCTTATAATTTCCAATATTGCATAGAACTGAATAAAAGTGATTTTTATACAGTTCTTGTATTGAATGGTAATATTATGTATTTTATCAAAAATATGTATCTATTAGTAGAAAGCTAGTCAGTCATATCAGTCTACACACACAAAAATTCAATTTTGAAGACTAAACCGTGCTTTAAAGCAGAAGAAATGCTAACTATTCGCCATCACATTCTAACTTAGTCCACACAATAAGCGACAATGTAATACTGTGTGTCGAAATTCACCGGCTCAACTACAGACTACAGGGTACAGACTTCAGACTAGTACAGAAAGCTATCCCGAACGCAAACCTTTGAACTTAAAGCATTTAAGTAATCGAATACCTACTTGTCTTGGAAATTTCTAATAAGCGTCCGCAAGGCCCATACTAACTTGTGTTTATCGACTTTGGATGGTATTTGCTGAAATATTGAAGCGTGTCTCGGTTTGGTCATGTTAAGAGGATGAAAAGGCATCTACTATAAGATATTTACAAGATAGATGTGTGTGAAATCGTAGGGAGGGGATACTTTAGAAGAATTCCTTCAATATAACCATATTGAAGGAATCCTTCTAAAGTATCCCCTCCTTTAACGAGCTGAATGGGGCTGGTCCATGCGTCATGTTCGTGTACGGGCGTTGTCAGTTGGGACTGGTCATCTCTAGGCTGCCACGGTTTATTTTAACTTCTTACTTTGTTCTTAAATTGTTCATTATTCTTTTACTCTGGACGCTCTTAACGTGCACGTATTTCTACATCGTTCTCACACATATGTATAATCTCAACATGAATGATGTAACCAAGATTTTGTAACAATACCGTGTTTGAAAAGAGTGTCCATGAAGTTTCTTGCCAATTCTTCTCCATAGAGATCTACGCTTTGGAATGGGCACCTACAGTACTTTCTCAAGTATTTTGGATAGTCTACTCGACCAACGTTGACTACGATTTGTTTAAATCGTGATGGTGACTATTTAATCTTAAGCAAATAAAATCTTGATCAGTTTCTATTTTTTTTTTCATTTTTTTTTTAAGGCGTATAGTAAAAATCAAAGCACAAAACGTGTTAACACTTCGTAATAACATAACAGAAAATGTTAACGGAAGATTACATTAAAATAAACCCGTAAAAAAGTCGTGTCGAACAAAATAACTGTTATATTTTAATTTTCACAATGGGAAAAACAAATAAAGGGAACTATAAAAACACGAAACGGTGTCAACTTCAATTAAAGCTATAAAAAACGGTGTTATAACTAATAACGAATTCGTGCTGAAGGCTTAATGCCAACCCTATGATGCATGGACACGGATAGTGGGAAATCTAACAAACAAAAATAAACCCTGCAGCTAAAAGATTATGGTTTACTTTTGTTTGTAGTCCAGTTGATGAATGTAATATCTGAAAGAGTACGTATTGTAATTATTTATTCTGATATGGGTTCATTTGAAGTGTTTTATGGCCACTTTTATTGGCTATAATAATTTTAAAGAACTACAAACCTTCTGTTGTTCTTTACAGGAAATTGATATCGTATTTGTGTGTCATTGTATATTATGAATAATCTTTATTACAAACATACATAAGTATGGTGTAAGCAGAAACCACAGAGCGCCATCTGCTACGGTCCATACATACTCCTTTTGTCTCGTCCACGTTCATACATCTGGTCATACACGCACACCGGTTGCGAGTACTACGCACCTGACCTTTCAGAAGGACCTCACCAATAAGGTCAGTGTATTTAATTTTAGGGCGTCCCCTCCCGACGTTGCCACTCACATCTGCATGTAAATACCTTTTGTTAGTTGCCTTTCACTCATCCTCTCCACATGACCAAACCATCGAAGCATACTCTTTTCAATGTTTGTCACTATATTATCTTCTTTATTACTTACATAAACTCACGGCTTTTTATGTTGGGGTAGGCAGGAACTACAGAACGTCACCTTGTACCATCTTGAAATGCACACTTAATCTGTATTACGGTGCATAAGGTAAGCATTATCTGCCTATAAAGTTCCCACACACATGGGACACACGGCCTACTCTCTATGAGATGGAATGGGCTATAATCCACAACGGGCTCAGTGTAGGTTGGTAGATATGGTCGCTTATGATTGCCTTGATAAAAAAAAAAATAATTTGTAAAGTTTTTTTTTCTGCATAAATTCTATTTTTTTTCATTAAAATTATCAGGGGCTGTAAATACTCCTACATGCATGCGAGCTTTCGTTATTAAAATTAATAATATAGGAAATTATGTTTACATTGAAACTGTTGTGGTATTCTCGTTGTTGACTGATACCCCGGTAGTTGTTGTAGGAAAGTAGTTAATTCCAAACCACTGTTAGGTTCAATAGTTTAATCAAGTTATGATTGTTTAGTTATCTGAGCCGCACTTGATACAATGTTATTATTGATCAACCTGCTCGTGGCTAAGTTTTTGTGACGACTGAATATATGTTAAAATATAATTAATAAAGTACGTTTATCGTAATTCATTACGTGCGCAGAAACGTACTTTTGCTGTATGAGCATTATTGGCTCGTACAGAAACAAAACGTGCCTTAATTAAAATTTTCTCTAATAACGATGTTAACGCACAGGCTCTTTGTATATAGGTATATTGTATATATTTTGAATACAGGGTGTATACTGTATACATGGTGGGACATTTTGTTTGTCCCGTTGTCGCCCCCGGCCCTTTCGCCTTGTTTGTTCCGGCGTGACCGGCAGAGTGTCAGATTCTCGTGTTTTTTGGCAAAAAAAAAATAAAAAAAAAATTTGGCGTATTTTTTTACTTTACAACACTGAGCGAGCGTAAGTAATTATTTATTCACTCTCTGATTTTTTAACTTTAAATAATTTTTGGATTTGACTTTTGATTTTTAAAAGTTTAATTTGAAGTTTTGTACTGTTAACAAATCTGAATTAGATTCATTATAAATCAAGCTTATTAAGTTGTTTGTGATAGTTTTAATCTTCTAAAACAATAGTCTAGATCAATTTAAACATTTCTCTACTACTTACACAGTGCTTACGTAACAAAAACTGAGAGTTAACGAATAAAGTAACGGGTAACCCTATCAAGATTTTATTATATGTGCTGTAAACCGATCAATTTCATCCCTAACCCATACCCCAAGTCACCAATAACCTCACCCCCAAAAATCCTAATCACCCATCATCACCATCTGCCTAGCCTTTTCCCAATGTTGGGGTCGGCTTCCAGTCTAACCGGATGCAGCTGCATACCAGTATTTTACATGGAGCGACTGCCTATCTGACCTCCACAACCCAGTTAGTACTGGGTAATACACCCCTTGGTTAGACTCGTTGTAAGACTTTTTTGAGCCACTGACTGCCTAACGACTGTCAAAAATCCTAATCACACATTAGACAAAAAAAAATACCTATCACAGTTCAATGCGTAACTTAATAACCCCGTCGACGCGGCTTTTTGCGCACACCACTTGCGTCACGGCCGCGCCGGCGGCCATTCGGCTACAACCTATTTCCAATTTGCGCCTATCAATCAAGACCAATCTCACTGAGTGGATTACGGCCAAATGAAATTTGCATAGAAACCCGCTGTGCAGTACGTTTGTATCTGATATTTACTGGCTGTTGCTGTTACTATTTGATTCGGTACAGCGCCCGCTTGTTTATTAAAATTAAGCGTCATTTTGTGCGTTGGTGTTGAAGGGAATCGTTTAACTGGGTGATTAGCTTTTATTTTTAAGGTTGTAGTGAGAGAGTGCATTTCTACCAAATTCGTTCAATCTGCTGAATATCACCCACTTCGATGCCTCTCTCCGACTCCAGATTGACCGCAGCAAGGGGAGTATTCCCATTTGAGCACCGATTTCAAGAGCACCATAGATATTCCCTTTTGAGCAAAGGGAATATATTTGGTGCTCTAAGCATTGGTGCTCTAAGCATTGGTGCTCAAAGCATTGGTGCTCTTGAAATCGGTGCTCAAATGGGAATACTTCCAGCAAGGAAAACTTGTTACACTGGTGATTCATTTATGACTCTGCCCTGGAGTGTAAATGTGGTATTTTTCTGCAAACAATGGAGCACTTAATATCATGTCCTGCGAGCCGTCCTTGTTTGTTCATATCAGGAACTGATGGGGGCTGCTGAACGCGTTAAACTCGTGGTTCGACACAATGATTGTCATCAATAAGCTAAGAAGCGAAGAAGAAAAAAATATTTTTATTGTTCGAAAATCGTTGCCAGTTATATTGCTATCTTGCTTATATAATCTAAGGAACACCTGATTGCGTAAAAAAAATACTATCTCATTTCGAAGGCGCTTGAATAAATTCTTACATTTAAAAACTCAATGAATGTATTGAATTTTCAAAATGGATAAGTATTGAATATACGAGTATGTTACGCAATTACCTCGTTTACCTACCTAATATTTGATACTAAACTATAAACTCAAAACTTTCATCTTCATCAAGCATAAAACTGTAAACTAAAACTGACTCAAACAAACACACTAAAATTCCAAAAGTATTTTATGAGATTTCATCAAAATTCAACAAAACTCATTGAAGATACACACAAAACACTGAGATAATATTTAGGAAAGATTTAATAATGAAAAGTACCGAACTTTGGGCAGAGTAAGCAAAAACAGTTCAGTTAGCGATATCAAAGATAATTATTTGTACAGATTTATGTTAGGGCCTTCGCTCACGGCGAGTTTTTTGTAGCAATACTGTCGCCCGTTTCGTAAAAGCGCTTCTGTATTGCTGAAAACATGCGCCAACATTGCTACTGTATTGACACAAACGCGTAATTGTTTTTGATGACATCCATCTTGCAACTGTTGTGTTCACAGTCACAGGCATTTATGTATCGACAGAAACGCGAAAGTATCGTAGCAGTAGTGATACAAAATCGTGATAACGTAGTGAAGCTACACAACAACTGTATTAAAACTCGCGGTGGACGAGGGCCCTTAGGCGTTTACGCACCTCTGCGGAGCTTGATGGAATCTGTTAGGTAAATTAGAATATAATATACAGCCTGTATATTTTAATACAAATAAATTTGAGCTTGATCACAGGCGTGATTTTAGTGGGGTAGGCACTAGATATTCTATTTCTTTGTGGTTGTATTATATCCCTTATAAAGGGTTAAGTAGGTACGGTAACAAAAGGCACTATACATTAAATCTATTTTCTTCTAAACGAGAATCAGTTTAAAAATTCAAAAGCTTTTGCATCTTCAACATGCAAAATGCACTGATCACACAGACAAGCCAAAGGTATTTTATTTTTGTGGAAGGAAATTAACTGATACTAATTTATCACGCGGGATCGAACTGATTGGGAATTTTTTTCAAGGTCACGCTATTTACTGACTATGTTCACCATGGTGATGAAACTAAAAGAATATAGCAGGATAAGCGCCTGGCTGGGTTCAACTAATCTACGAGCTCCAAGTCGTGAGTCTTCAACATACAGAAAAGGTTAAATCAACTAGGTAAAGAAAAAGTCCAGAAGTAAGTAAAACTTACGATAAATTATGTACGCGGTAAATGAAACAGATAGCATAGAAGAAATAAATGGTGTTAAACAGACTCTTAACGAAGCCGAAAGGCACTCGTTCTGCCCGTCATTGCGATCATTTTTTTGTTCTAGACTTATTCACAAGTTTTTTTTAAATACATGTTTTTAATGTAAGATTTTTACTTTAAATACCTCCAGGACCCGCTTACTATTCAATCCATCCATCAGCATAATGTTTTGAGTGCGTTACATCCAGTCCTACTGTGAAACGTGATTCTTCAGCCCAAACAAAATGTCGTTTCCCAGCACTAATTTTTGCGTAAAGTTACTTAGTATGATGTACATAATGCTTGGTTGACGGCTTCGTTAAGAGTCTGTTTACACCTTGTATACATACTACATAGTCATACACAACAATTAAGCACCTCTTTCTTTTTGAAGCCGTAAAACAGATGAATAGGCACTAAAAGATAAAGCAACAGCAATAAAACAAGAAGCTATAATTAAAGTGACAATAATGACGACTACGCTGCGCCAATGAAGTCTCGGCATAATGCTGAGTTGTTCAATATAGTTTGTAACCTAATTATTATTCCGTTCGCTAACTAGTGAAATCGCTTGCTAAAGTTTAAAGCTGACAAGTTAGCAACCTGTGACAACTTAGCCTTGAGCTAGACACAACCTTTCCTACTTACCATCAACAATCGTTGTATTATGAAAATGGGAGGCATAAACACTTGGCACCTGGAAGACAGGCCTTTTTTTTCGGATAAAAAATCATCAAATGACTTCTCCTGCTCTGGGCGGAGTGGAACGGGAGTGTCAGGTTTGTACTGACTAAAACCCATACATATTCCTTCCTTGCCCTCTGTGTTCGAGGGCCGCGGTATCTCTTTCGAACAGTCCCACAGGCTGGAAGATAGGCCTCAAATAATCCACCATCACGCGGGTCCAGGGTTGTTGGAATGACAGAAGTCTTCGAATGTTTAGGTCTAGGACAAGCCAGATTTACTTAACCATTTTGAGAGCAGTGGTGATGAAATCTATATCTTTATATATATAATTCTACTGTGCGTGTGTATGTCACTGAACTCCTCCTAAACGGCTGGACCGATTTGAATGATTTTTTTTGTATGCCTTTGGGTGGCACCCTGGATGGTTTAGATTCACAAATCAGCCCGACAGGTGGCGCTGCTGTCGTTATCTAGGTTTGACGCAGACGAAGTTGCGAGGGACAGCTAGTTTATTAATAAAAATCTATTGTGTCATCTATGACAGAACATTACGATCGACTTGGCAGATTTATTTTCTGTTATGTTCAAATTCAAAGTTCTAATTGTTCGGATAATGTTTGTATAAAAGAAAATTTTGACATTTTCTTCATTATTGGTAAGTTGCACACGTGTGAAGCCGGGGCGGGTCGCTAGTATTTAATAAAAAGAAAAGTGCTGGTCTGGGTTCGAATTCACAAACTACATCTAGTGATACGGGTCCAATAAAAAAGGGTATCACAAATAAAATTTAAATTCCAAAGCGGTTGATAATTTCAAAGAAGGGATTAAAGCGTTCGAGCGCAATCCAGCAGCGTTTAAAGCTGCCAATCGCGCGTTTAATAATTAAACTTCAAGAATACAAGTGTCATTTCACTTTACAACTCTGCTGCCGACCCTCCCAACGCCCAAATACTCAATTATGTTTTTAATTGAGCCACGCCGTGCATTTGACACGAATGTCCGATGGGTTTCGCTTTACCCCGTAATCGCAATTTTAATTGTACAGCGATTTTTATTTCGACGAAGCTGCTGGAAATTCGCTCAAGATTAGGTGGGAAAATGCTTATTTTCATATTTTGACTGTGACTTCAATTTGCTCAAATTGGGAGAAGATTAGTTTTAGCTTGGATTTTTCGTGGACACATTTGTTTTGAAGGGCATTTGTAATGTTGCTCTGTAATCTGATGGAGCTTTAAATTGTCAAGGATTCTTTGAGACAATAAACTAGTACCTAACAAACAAAACTTTGAAGTCAGGAAGTCAAACAAAGATACTAGAATCACGAAGTCATCACATCCCATAAAATTCCAAACAACTACTCCAAGAGTTTCTTTAAACTCTGAACTTAAAAAGAAACTCGTACAAGAAAAGCTCCTTGCAGTCTACTAAAGGCCCAGATAACAATAAAAATAAAACGGTGAACATTCTCCGTACATTTCGATTCGGGAATATACAAATCGTTTGTATGGACGTGTCTTGTTACGGCTAGCTGGTTCCGTACACGGCTGACACCTGTTCCTGTCACTATCGAATTGGGGAAGACGTATGGACATGTCCGAACGTACCGTGCATGCTGAGACAAGATTCTCAGAACTAAATGTATCCCTGTTTTATATTGTTTTGGGGGAAATAATTGTTGTTTCTTGTTGGTGTTTATTTCTCTATAGATAGTTGGTAACATGAGAATTCTTTTGAATATATCTTTTTTGGAAACTGGATGGTAGAAAATAAACAACAACAGTAAAAAAGATTATTTTTCTTTCATAAAATTCTCAGTGGTTATTTACACCGTTCAAGTGGGAAATATCTTACCAGCAGGTTTCCCTAAAATTCTTAAGCGTCTAAGATACACTGAAACCTTTTATTTTATACAACTTATTCTATATCAACTTACTATTATACATCTGTGTTAGACGATATTGAGCTAATATCTCAACAACTTAAGTCCCCAAATCGATAAAGAAAACTTTCTAATGTTTCCCTCGATAACTGCCAAGAAGTATAAGTATTACTTGCTTTGGTGAAGGAAACCAGCCTTTCCCCAACTACGTTGGGGTCGGCTTCCAGTCTAACCGGATACAGCTGAATACCAGTATTTTACATGGAGCGACTGCCTGTCTGACCTCCACAACCGGGTAATACGATACCCCCTGGTAAGACTGGTTGTCAGACTTTTTGGGCCACTGACTACGTAACGACTGTCAAAGATCTACAAATGACAGGTGAAAGATCTACAAATGAATGGTTTAACGTGAAGGAAACCAGCATGTCTGAGAGATATTTCTTGACGGCATATAAAGCCAAGTCAGCGGCCCACGGGCGGCATAAACCATCTAACACCAGGTACTAACCACACGTTAAAGAAGAAGAAGTATCTAGAAAGTGTATTTCTTTCCAAATCGGCCTAGAGTTATGAAAAGAATAAAAATAAATCTGAACGACAAAAAGTAATCTCATTATAAACCAAATTAAAGTAGAACATCAAAGTACAAACATTTTTAATCATCACCTGTTCGACGAGCTAGTTGACGAAATAGCGATCCTCGATATCACAAAACTTTCCTTTGATAATAATATTACTCATTATAACTTTTACGTACAAAACTCATGCTGATTCTCCTGAGAGGTATTACATGAACGGACTTGGAATAGATGGGAAAGCAATTTCCTATCTTATTACCAAGCTTAATTCGTTTTGCACCTGAGTTGACATCAAAACTTATAATCAGGAGGTAATTACCGGTATAATTACGATGAAATTTGATAGAAATTTAAAAGCAATCGTTCGTACCGTGTTTAACGAGAACGTTTGGAACACGATAAGTCGTACACTGTTAATTTGGCCCACTATGAACAAGAGCTTTGATAATTTTCATGTCAAAAGAGGGATTGCTACGTTTATGTTATAGAATTTGGAGTTGTCATTAAAGATGTATATTTTGATAGAATAAATTAATAATATCAATTAATATTATTATATTAATATCCTGGGACAACCAACACACTGCCATCTGATCCCAAACTAGGCAGAGCCTGTACTATGGCAACCAGACAACTGATAAACATACTTATATATTTCTAAATACATAAATTACAATAAATTACACACCCAGAAACAGAACAAATAATCGTACTCATCGCACAAAGATTTGTCCTGTGTGGGAATCGAACCCACGACCTCCGTCCTAGCAGTCAGGGACCCTAACCACTAGACCAACAGGTCATTCATGTAGTATTCAATTGTAATTTGTGTAAAGTTTATTTCAAATAAAGTGATCATTTTAATACGATAGGGATCTAATTGAATATTAATATTTATAACTTAGAACTAACTAAGAACGTTTATTCTGCCGTCATAAGGAAACAACTAACATTTTATTTCGAAATTGAGTTATATACATATTCGGAATCAGAAAAAAAAGGCAATTCTGCCAGAATTTTAACTCAATTTTTTTTTTCCTTATGACGGCAGTATTATATTCTTGTGAAAACTATTCTTTTAAAAGATTAGGCACAGCCGGTACAAAAAAAAAACATAATAAGAATGAATTCCGCAAAAACATTAATCCTGTTATAAGAACAAAATTAGTAAAAAAACAAACAAAGCCGTTGCGAACAAAACGATAAAAACCAATAACAGTATAGATGCCACAGAGTGAATTAATATCGAATGTTGCAGAATATTTTCTGCAGAAGGCTCATGAACATCTGCAGAATGTTTTGTTTCTACAATCGCGTTTGTGAATGGTCGAGGCCATCAATTGCACGGGAGCAGACTTCTTTGTCTGCTGATAAAGAGTGCTCGCGAAGGTCCATTTCGAATGCTTGTCATTCCTTTTGTTGTTGTATCCACGTTTTTTTAATTTTGTAAAGAATTTCGTTCGAGTATGTTAAAGTGAATTTGATGTTGCTTTGAGTCAATTTGTGTTGATGTTCTTAGCTATAGTCGATTAGTTTCGTCAACAATAGTAGCGAAAAGATTTTTTTTATAAGGAAAGAAAGTTTGTTTATCGTTGAAAATATTTAAAAAAAAAAACTAGTTTTTACTTACAAAATTATCAATGCAATTTGTAAGGACGCTGTACGATGTCAACTTACCTGTAAAAAATAAAAAATTACTTATTAGTAAAACCACAGAAATACAATAACATGGAAACGGTACCAAATAATCATTGTAGAAAACGCCCCAACCATTTATCTTAGTTTTTCATTTAATATTACTTCCAAATCTATTACACTTCCTTGTAAAGTAGGCGAACAAAATCTTCCTTCAAAACTTTATCATGTTAGAGGAAAAAATATCTCGTTCGCGGGGTATTACGCAGACGCTCCACCATCCAACTTTTCACAAATTTCCAAAACTTATAAAACAAACGTTGCTCCTTTAACATTCGCACAATTACCTGTTACATGTTGGTGAATGCAAATTCCAGCCATATTTATTTGCGCCGCCCCTCTGTTTGGAACTTTCTTATAAATAACTTAATCACGGTCAATCCATCAAGCTGTCATTCTTCACAGAAATACTTTTCTGTTGCCCTAGCACCTTTATTCAATAACAAATTTTCAATACAAAACAAAGGGAAGTTTCACGAATGGGTCTCCAGTTTACTATTACTCATTTGGACCTGCCAAAAACAAACTGATGCGACCCTGCTTACATGTTTATAACAAAAATGTACAAAGTTACAGTGGAAAGTTTTCAATATAATTTGCTGGCGGTATTGGGTGCGGGATTTACGTAAATAGTAGACACTACTATGTAATATATTTGTAATATCAGGTAATAGCTTTTGTTAACTGAGATAACACTATTATTAAAGGGAAAACTTGCCATTATATACGGTTTTGTATTTTACAGCTTTATTTTTGGATATAAGTTTTCATTTAAAATATTTTGCTCAAAATGCTCAAATATATTGAGTTTATTACAACTCAGATTTTGCTATTACCTTTATCTAAACAAACAGCTTTCATAACCGAATACTGCAATATTATTATCTTCTTTAAACCTTTCATTCCATCATAATTCATCAATTTATGAAGATATCCAAATACTTCACCTACAGTTGAACGCACAAAAATGTTGCGTCAGCAGAAAATTCGCATAAACATGTTTGGAGTTCGGGTCACTATGCTTAGGTTGCGATCACGAACGATTTCACGGGATACCTTTAAGAATATTCGCTCAAGTACGATAAGCCCGCTACAAATTCAAATACTCAAGCGATAAAAGCATTTTTGATCTCAATTTTTGTTGAGATCTGTAAAATTTCATATTTCAGTAACGTTGGTGGATAAGATTATGGATTTAGTTGATTCAATCAAGGAGATCGCGAGGGCTGTAAGGGGTTCTGAACTAACAACTGTTCTTAATCCACTCTATCCGAGTTCGAATGCCGCCCAAACGGATTGGATTACCTTTACGTACTTTATCGGACTTTTTCTCCTCAATATTAGATATAAGCTTTCGAGATTCAACACCCCTTTTGTTTTTTCCGTTTTTTGTTATATCTGGCTATGTTTCAGTTGAAGTGGCTTTCAAAATTCATATTTTAAGAAAATGTTTTTTAGTTTAAATACCGAATTTGATCACCCAACATTCAAAACATTTTTACGTTTCTCCTACAAGTAACACAGCGTCATACAATCGACGACAAATTTATAAGTTCACATGTTCCTATCCAATCTAGGAACAAAACGTTTAAAGAGAATAGTTTAGTTGCAGCAACGGATATTGTGAGGAGGCACCAGCACCCTTTATGCCTTTTATATCCTCCCCCGTCACAAACATTTAACACTGACTTCCAGACAGTAATATTGAGACTTGGACAGATAAAATCTTGTGAGTTTGAAAGTTTCCTTTATTTGCGAGGGCAAATGGACAATTGCATGAAAAGGTATAGGTGCACGAATGAGGTCCTGTTCAAAAAGTTTTCGATCTAGATTTGCCTGTAATGAAAGTGGCGGCGAATTTTCTTTTGTGGATTTTCGTGCACTGATGCACTGACTTAATTTGATATTTAGATTGGATTTTTATAATTAAATTAGATGTGTAATTTAAATTTCTTTCGTGATTTATTAGACACCTAGTAGAAAGAGAAATCTATCTTGCTCTTAAGACGTAAGTAGTTAAGTGAGAGTTTTTTTTTAATAATTATTTTTTGTTTTAGTGCAGCGAATATTCTTGACTTGTCTAAGTCACTTTATGTTCATTTAATATATTTTTGACCTCTGTTTTCATCATCCAATCCAAACCATATTACACGTAATAACACCTTTGATGCCATCACGGTCAAAATCATTACCCTTTAATCGAATAACCCTACCCCACACCTAAATTGGCCTCAAAACTACATCCTTATTCACTTCGAAGCTACCAGGAGCGCAGCGGCAGGAGAAGACAGCCGTCATTCCGCTGTAATACAGATAATTGCATTTAACTACGGGACACGGGGAAGCGTGGTCTACGTGCATACGTAACTCACTTTGCACTGTTTAAAAGCGCTCGTTCGTAACAGTTCTGTGGTTATTTTTATGAAATGTTCTTGGATTTGTGCTTTTGTGGGAGTGAATGATGTTGTGAAAGTGAAAATGATTTTTGGTTAGTTTGTGTTATGGGAATGCAACGACAACATTTTGGGAACAAAAATGTGACTGTATAGTATTTACCATATTGACAGCTTTAATCAAATGATTTCGAAGGCTATTGCCACTGCATCCACATCAGCAAAGCCCTCTTGGTCTCGAAAGACTGTAGCGAAACAATTGGTTTCTAGGTATGTCTTTGACAACGGCAAAAGACGGCAATATCACCATCTATGGAAGCGTTTTCATAGAGTTCTACAGAAACCAGTCGCTGTGATTTGCTTGTGATTGGGATTTGCCGTTGCGGTTGGCGGTGGCTTTACCTTTGCAGATTCTCCAAAACTATAAAAAAAAAAAAAAAACAACCGTCAACACCATCAACATTCCCATCCCAGAGACAGACAGCAACAATTACGTCTCGTTCATTTGAACTACGCCCTCCACAAAAGAAATTACTTAATTCTTTCTAAATTTCAACTCTCCAAGTTGTTCAGGGGCGTCTAACGGGCGGGAGTTATTTATCTTCGCTCTCAGTATAATAGAATTTAATTAAGTTAGGTGCGACATGCTTCAAGCGGCAGGAATTTTGCGAACTTGCGCCAAGTCGATACACGGCAGTTCTTGTCGTGTGTGGAAACGGCGCGGCGGTTGTATTTATGAATAAATATTGTCATATATGTAGATATGAAAGGGTTTGGTTTTCGGTGGCCTACTTTTTGAAACAGAAAAGTACCTACCAGAAAGTTTTTGTGTCTAAGATGTGCACTTTTTTATTGTGTGAACTTTTTGTGTGATGTGTCTGATGTAAAGACTGACGGAAACACTCGCGCAACTAGCTATATAAGCATCAACGCTAAGATAGGGTGATATTATAAGATTATTTTAGTTCACCTCAGGTCATTGTTTCAATTGTAATCTACAGTCCCATGTATGCATAACATACACGCATAATCAGGCCTTCTCTCTTAAAATAGGCTGTAGTCTACCACGCCGGCCCAGTGCGGGTTGGTCAGTGCAACATGTCTTATATTTTTTTTGGTTCAGAGCTTCTTTCAGAACATGATTGTGATTGAGAGAAACTCATCGAATCTTTCATAATCGCTGGCTTAACCATTGAAGATCACACTGATACATGACAAGTAGATGTCGACAAAACACAAGTTTTAATCATATCGCCTCAGTAACAGAAAACAATTCCAAAATATCGACTAATGAAATGAGTCCAGTCCCAAAATTATCAGACTACGAAAATTCTCGTTTGGACTCAAAACGGACAAAAGAAATAAACAACGCAGTAGTAGCAGCCAGTAGAAGAGACAGCGCAAAAAGAAGTACATATCGCAAAAACAAAGATGCAGTCTAGATGGCCGTGTATTGAACATTTTTGACACAATAAACCTGTTTCTCTGCTGCCATTACAAAAGGTATTTAAGGCGTATATTGTATAGCCAGTGGAATTTACTGGTAATAAAAGGATGGCCGAAGATTTGTGTGTCTGAAACATATTTGAGTATTGTTTGGGAATCAAAAGAGAAAATACAAGTTTCTATTAACTTACTTATTTTTAGTATTCACAAAAATAAGAACGTATAAGATAATTTTATAAATTGCTACAATCAATTCTTGGTTACGAAAGTTCTGATTATTATTTTATAACTAAAGATTTATTTACCCGTACACACAATTTAGATTAGTATACTCCGCATATAGGTCAACAAACAGCCACGGAGTCGGCATGAGCCTATTGCCATGAATCGGGCACAGATTGACATGGGACTTAAAAAAAAAACTGTCGCAATGTGGTGCACCCGTGCACGCCTGTTATCCCTAAAAGGTTAAGCAGAGTGTACCTATAAATACATCCACATTTTGCCATTTATGTTTAAGTCCCATGTAATAGGGGGCGGGAGGGCAGCGGTGGCTTAGTGGTAGCGACCCCGACTTACGAACAGTAAGTCGTAGGTTCGAACCCAGACAGGCGCATTACTTTGTGTAATTTATTTCATCACCACTGCTCTCAAAAACGGTGAAGGAAAACATCGTGAGGAAACCGGCATGTCCAAGAACCAAAAATTCGAAGACATGTGACATCTACCAATCCGCACTGGGCCCACGTGGTGGATTATAGCCCATTCCCTCTCATAGAGAGGAGGCCTGTGTCCCAGCAGTCGGAACATTATAGGCTTATGATGATGAATAGGGGGCGAGCCTATTACCATTAACCGGGCACAGATCCCGACTGCTTGGCTGTTACTGAGAAATTCCTGAAGGGAAAACCTAATAACACTTTGCCCGACCTGGCAATCGAACCCAGGACCTCATACTCAGCAGTCGCGCTTGCGACCACTAGACCAACGAGGCAGTCGCCACGAATGAGTTTAAATGAAAATAAAACAAATACTGGAACTTTTCTTTCTTTAAAATATTCGACCCCAATGGAGATCGAATAATTAGCAATAACTTTGCACTATTAGTGCATAATAGAATTTATAGGTCATATTAGTTCACTAATATATTGTATCCGTTTATTTGGCTCAGCTTGCACCTTTGGGAGTTCGAAGTTGGAATTATATCGGCAACTATATTATTATACTGTGAGACAGTAACCTAGTTAGAGCTAACATTAGTATTAGGACCATGATTAAATGTTTAAGGAACCAACAATATTTTTTTTTATAAATTGTATAATTTTAATAACAGAACAATAAGACTGTACTGTATGGTGTCGGATGTAATGAATAGCACCATCCCATATCTTCCCGTGGGTGCCATAAGAGGCGACTAAGGGACTTGCCAAAGAATGGGCAGCAACGTTCCCTGTGCCTTTTTAAAAACTGTACTGCGATCGTCAACCCGTCTGCCAAGCGTCGTGATTATGGCAAAACCCCCCTTTAGGGGAGGCCTATGTCCAGCAGTGGACCTCTTTCGGCTGAAATGATGATGATGATGATGAAGGGTGGGTAGGTATAAAAGAAGATGCGAGCTTTAAAAAAAAATCGTGTGTTTAGACCATCTGTATTTACCGCACCGCACAGATAATTAACTGGTACATAAAGATATTATAATATTGGACAAAGTTGAGTTCAGGTTAAGCCGCGCATGCCTAGGTTGGTCTGTGAATGGTTAACCACCTATTATATACCTAGTTTCCTCCGTGCCTCGGAAATCACGTTAAGTAGTCGGTTCCGGCTGTCATTTGTAGATCTTTGACAGTCGTTACAGGTAGTTAGAAGCCGAAAATATGGCATGCAGTCTTACTGAAGGGTTTCGTATTATCCAAATATTGGGTTGTGGAGGCTTTATGTAAAATACTGATACTTAGGTGCATCTGGTTAGACTGGAAGCCGACTCCAATGAAGTTGGGAAAAGGCTACGCAGATGATGATAGTGGTGGCAATGAAACCAAAACAAATAAAATAAAATAATCTCTACTCACCATACTACTTTAAAGTCAACCTTCTCCTGCCCTGGTCTCATTCTACTTAGGGTCGCAACACGTTTTCTTCTTCCATTCTCCCCTGTAAGACGTCACGGCATCATTTACTCCTTTCTCTTTCATATTAGTCTTCACACAATCTATTCATGTTTTCTTTGGCCTGCCTCTCCCTCTCCATCCATCAACATTCATGTCCATCACTCTTTTAGTCACATGCGTTTCATCCCTTCTCATTTATTCATTTCATTACATGACACAAGACAAACGACTTCCTTTCAATTTTTCTGTAACAGGTGCTACTTTCAAACTTCCTCTAATATACTCATTTCTTACTTTATCCATTCTTGTCACTCCACACATCCATCTCAACATTCACATCTCCGCTACATGCAATCGTTTTTCATCCATCATCTTTACAGCAGCATTCTGATCCATAAGGTACTACTTTAAAGTCAACCATTAATCTTGAAATACTACATTAAAAACTCCTCACTCCTCCAGCCAAAAAAGAGTATCCTAACAAAATCTCTCGCACTTTAATCACAGCCTGATCGAATTTCCTTCCCGCAAAGTTTCAACAGGAAAGGGGGAAAAGCGGAAACTATTACGCTTTACATGGCTGTTTACATAGTGTACTTTACACTTAGAGGACAGTGTTTGCTATGTGCAGCGAGCAATGTATATAGTTCCTGCATTTTGATAGACTGCGTTTAATTAGAACATGGGGATTTTCTTACATGATGAGAAAACTGTAACAAAGGTGCCTGTTGCTTGACAAAAAAATTTGGAGATATTATTGAGAGAGGAGCAGATAATATCGATATGCGTTGAATAAAGTGTTATTGGGTTTTTCAATCAGGAATTTCTCAGTAGCAGCCACGGAGTCTAGATGTGTGCCCGGTTGATGGCAATAGGCTCGCCCCCTATTACATGGGACTTGAACGTAACTGGCAAAATGTGGGTGCACTACTAGGTACACCTCTGCTTAACCCTTCGGAGATTACAGGCGTGATGTTGTGTTATTACCTGACTTCGATGTTATCGAATTTGGTATTATAGAGAAGCTCGTGGTTAAATAATGACAGCCACTCGGGTCGATCGTCAGGCTAAGCCGTGCTTGTCTGGGTTGGTTTGTGGATGGGTGACAACACATTACATATCAAGTTTCCTCGGTGCCTCGGAACGCACATTAAGCTGTTGGTCCTGGCTGTCAGTTGTAGATTTTTGGAAGAATTTATAGATTGTCAGTGGCTCGAAAGTCTAACAACCAATCTCACCAAGGGTATCGCATTGCACAGCGATAACTGGGTTGTGGAGGTCAGATAGGCAGTCGCTCCATGTAAAATACTGGTATTCAGCTACATCCGTTTAGATTGGAAGCATAGGTCACCAACATAGTTGGGGAAAAGGTTAGACAGATGAGGATGACTGCGATATAATCTGTTTCAATATTAAAAAATAAAGGGTGTAAAAAGACTCTTAACGAAGCCGAAAGGCACTCCCTGTCTTGCGATCATTTTTTGTTCTAGACCATACCTGGGAACCTATTACGGAAATATTGGGGTCAAAGTTCCAACTTTTTCACAAGATTTTTTTTTTAATACATGTTTTGAATGTAATTTTTTTACTTAAGACACCTTCACGACCCCCGTACTATTCAATCCATCCATCAGTACAAGGTTTTAAATGCGTTAAACTGAATCCTCCCGTAAAACGTGATTTTTCCCCCAAAAAAAAAAAGTCGTTTCCGAGCAATAATGTTTGCATAAAGTTACTTCCATGGTTTAGGCAGAGGCGTATCTAAGTATATTATATACATACTTGGCATGGCTTCCTGAAGAGTCCGTTTACACCTCTACAAAGATCTTTCGGTGTCTGGCCAAAATTGGAACTATCACCGCCAATCATATTTTTCTTTTATGCAATTTAACAAACTTTTAACAACAGCGCCCAATAAGCGTGGGACAAACTTCAGTTTACACAAGTTACTAGCTAAATCGGCACAATAATGATGGAGCTCGCTTTTTTAGGAAGTTGAATTAAGTCTTGTTATTTTTTAGATCTTGGTCCTGTAGACACACATTCAATTATTTGACCAATAAAATAGGGAGTGATGCGATTTAGAGGCTCTCAACGCTAACGATACGATATATTACATCACTAACTGGCGTTTAGTGGGAACTATAAACTTCATTAACACAATTAATTTCATTTTTTTTTAATAGGTACAAGATTTTAATTATGGATAAACTAACTACATACATACATTGATAATATAAAAGGGCATTGAAAAACCCCTCAACGCTGTCAGCTGGTAGTGTGCCCAAGAGACTGGCGGCGTTGCCACGTTGTATGGCAACACTTAGCCTCTGGCCAAGGTAAAAGCCAGCCCTCGGGCCACATTTCAAATCGCCCAAAATACGAATATCGAGAACGTTCACCCAATACTCGACCTTCCAGATCACCAACCATGACCTAATTAACTAAAAATTTATCGCAGCCTAATTTATAAAGCATGATTAAAAGAGCATTCGTACAATCAAACGAACGAGCGAGTGAGTAATTATCTCCAACACCTTCACATCTGAACTGAAATGCAAGTCAAGCGTTGTATGTGCGAAGGCGTAAACACGCGTACATACTAACCCGATTAGACACCCCTCACACCCTCACCCGACACCCCCAACACACCCCGGACATGAAACCGCGCTAATAAGGAACACTTCACTTGTAATTTCCCATTTGTTTCTATTTACAACTTGTGAAGTGTTGTGTACTGGATTATATTTTTTATGGATGATTTGCGCTGGGTAAGGGTTGAGATTTTCGAGTTTGTGTACGGATTTATTAGGGTTAATTTTAAGGTTATGTGTGTTAAGTTTTTAGTGTTTGTTAATTGAGTGTGTTTTATTTGGGTCGCGGAAGATTGACTACATGAGTGTGTTATTCTTATTTTAGTACTAGAAAATGGTATGATAGTTCATTTTCCGGGTTGGATAAATTATTATTGAGTTTTCCCATCAGGACATTGTTTAGATTTGAACCCGGTTGATGGCAATAGGCTTCCTCCTACTAGCGAAATATGGGTGTACCCTCTGCCTAACTTTTCGGGGAAAACCATCGTGATGTTATGTTTGAATAACTACGAATGTTTATTAGCTCAACAATATTTCACACCCTACCAAATTAAGTCTTATAACCATTCAAACCACCACCTACGATCAAAGATCATAAAAAAAACCATACATTTTCGAAAACGGGTCAAAACGCACACCGAAACGGACCGAAACGTCATAAACAAAGACAGCTATTGAAACACTAAACCGTTTTGGCAGTAAACGGGAGGCTTTGAAAGAGGTCTTGACAAAAGGCGACTCTCTCAAAGTCCCTATACGGAACCGCGTCACGTATGCCGGTAACGTGGTACCGATAAATGGTTATGGCTATGGTGAACGGGCCGGTTTCTTAACCACTGAAACCTTACGGACCTGTTCCGTGGACGCGAGTAGGGTTCTTTTTGAACGACGTTCGATTCTGGATGTGGTTTGGACGTAGTTCTAGAAATTATGTACAGGTACGTTTATTGTTTCAAAAGGAAAATAGAAATTATTAACTACTTAAAATAGGCATCATATTTCTTCAGATTTTATAGACGTCGTACTCGATGAGGTTTCCGTTTCTGGATGGTCATACTGGCAAGTCATACTAATATGACCAGTGAAAATCGCTTGTATTGGTGGTCATATTATTTTTATGAACATCCTATATGCATATTTGCTACATATGTATTAATAAACCACAATTCGCTCAAAGTTCAAAACAACGGTTTTATTTAATTTAACGAAACTTTTCCCGTTGGTTACCCTTCGGGTACGGAACCCTAAAAGCTACACACAATGATTAATTATTCTAAGTATTTCTTTGTCAATAAATGGATTCTAGATGTAGTTCTAGAAATTATTTTTACGGTTATTGTTTTCAAACGAAAAACAAAAACTGGCCAAGTGCGAGTCGGATTCGTACAAAGGGTTCCGTACCATTACAAATTAGACAAAAAAGCCAAAAAAATCACGTTTGGTGTATGGGGGCCCCCCTTAAATCGTCTAGCTATCACGGTTCATGAGATACAGCCTGATGACAGACGAGACAGACAAACAGAACGACAGACGGACGGACAGCGGAGTCTTAGTAATAGGGTCCCGTTTTACCCTTTGGGTACGGAACCCTAAAAATTTGGTGTTTTTAGTATTTTTGAGCATCCAAGTCGGATTCTATAACGCGATTTCTACGTAATTCTTGGAAAATATTGCTTTAAAACGAAAATAAATTGATTGATTACATAAAGGTATTTCTTTACCATTAAAGTATGTCTGTAAAGCTATAAAATTAATGAATCAACAAATCAAATAAATTATTTTAAGTGATGTCTACAGTAATGACAGAATGTACTTTAACAAGATAGCTAAACATGATGAGTAATAATACGAGGTTCCATTAATTTAATAGTAAATAAACTTGGGCTTATTGATGTTCACTTTGACTAATAAATTCTTAAAATCCATACAGTTAATTTAATTTTTTAATTAATTTTTTTTTTTTTTTAGTTATAAATTCAATTTACGTTTTAAAGTACCTACATAAGACTAGGTTACTAAAGAATTGTTCAAAACGGACCATTCTGTAAAAAGTTATGCAATTTTATACATACAAATAAAAATTGGCGTCGAATTCATAACCTCCTTCTTTTTATCGTTGGTTAAAAAAGTACTCGAAACAAAACCTCTTCCGTTCAAAGTATCAATGGCTCACACTCCATAGTCCCAATATAAGGACGAAACAATCGTCACGTTTTCCACACACCTTTATGTAAAAAAGCCTCATTTTACACCCAGCCAGATATTGCACAATATTTGCGACATTTATTACTTTCTACTTTCGTTTTAGAAAGAGCCAAAGTAACAGCAGAGGGAAAAAACATGTTAATTGAGAGAAAGAGGTCATGACAATGTTTCTTTGCTTTGAGATTCAAAAATGGAATTTGTATTCAAAACGCTGGCAGCTTTGTATAAAACAGTTACTTTAGACATAGAATTTAATGACCCATGTTTGTTGAAAAAGGCACTTTAATTTAATATACTTAAGAGTAAATATCTAAGGGATAGAACAAATATAAGTTGTATTGCAAACCCCTGTGCGGTCGCCTTACCTCTACAAATGTGGGTTTTATAGTGTTGGTCTAAAGTCTGAGGGTGGATGCAACTTTGATTAAGTTATATGATAGTTTTGTTGCTAATGAATATTGCGCACTTACATATTTGTGCTGAAATCAAAGTAATGGTTTCGTTTACTGTTTGATGTCATTTACTAAAATTTGCGAGAAGTTTCATCGACAGATTTTTTTTATTTCAAAACAGTAAGCTTGGGTTTATGATACTTATGACATTGTTAGTGCACTTATACCATTTCAAAAAGCCGAAACAGAGACTGCAGCAAACAAAATTTAAAATGTTCACGATAACATTTTTTAAATTTTAATACTTCCTAAAACTAATAAAACAAATTACACGGGACGACCTAAAAAAATAAATAGAAGCGCGCAACAAATAAAACATCAGCTTATTACAGTGGCAAAGCGTGGCCGTACTCAAGTTTTACCAGCTGTGAATTTCTCTCATAAATATTCGATTGGGCGCCATGCCCGGGGCTTGGGACGACCCCCTTTGTAATATTGAGATTCATAATTTGACCCGCAACTAACTTAGCGATCCACTGAATTCCAGTAACACTAAAGCCAATATAAATAGAGTCTAGACTTGAACTTGTCGAGGCTTGACTTGTTTGTTAAGCTTTGAGGTGAGTTCATAGTTTTTGACAATAGTGCAGAGTCAGAACTTATATTTAATTATAGTAAACTAACTGTATACATTATTATTTCAAAACTATTAAATAAATAAACTAACAACAAACTATGAAAGGGCATCAAAAAACTCTTCTTCAACGCTGTCAGTAGTCAGAAATTATCCGGTTATAATTTGGTTCTGTATGGTGACGGACGTAAAGAATAGCACCATCCCATATCTTCCCGTGGGGTGTCGTAAAAGGCGACTAAGGGACTTACCAGAGAATGGGCAGCAGCATTCTCTGTGCCTTTGAAACAACCGTACTGCGATCGCCAACCCGCCTGCGAAGCGTGGCGATTATAGTAGACCGCCCCCTTTCGGGGAGGCCTATGTCCAGCAGTGGACGTCTTTCGGCTGAAATGATGATGATGATGAATTTGGTCGTATATCGTAGATTTATAAATCAGGTAGGTAGCTTCCGTAAATAATTTCATCATTGCTGCTCTGAAAACGGTACTGGTGTTAGGAAACAAAGTGAGGAAATGGGCATGTCCTAGAACTGGAGATTTGGTGATGTGTAACTCGCTAACCTGCACTATTTTTGCGTCATGGATTATGCTGCAATATTCACCAAAAGGAGGCTAAATAGATGGATCTTGCCATGACGTCTGACAGGGTAGAATGGAAGAAGACAATGTGTTGCGCCGACCCTAAATAGAATGGGAAAAGAGTAGGAAGATGATAATGCTGATTCATTGAAAGGAGGTCCCCTAAAAAAAAAAGAAACAAATTGAAAACTGTTACGACAGCGACAGTTACAGTCACGAGTGAGACAAAAATGACGCAAAATATAAACATATTCAAATTGAAGCAAAGACTGAAACAGAACATAATTTTAAATTCAACTGTAATACAAAACTAGGGCATAAACGGATAGGGCCGTCATCTACCCTGGTCGCGACGGCCAGTGGAACCGGCGAGAGATGTCGTGCGGTGTTCCACAGGGATCGGTCCTAGGGCCGCCCTTGTGGAACATCGGTTACGACTGGGTGCTGCGCGCCGACCTCCCTGGTGGCGTCAGCGTAGTTTGTTACGCTGACGACACGCTGGTGCTGGCGCAGGGGAGGTCGTACGAGGCGGCGGCCGAACTTATGACACGCGGGGTTGCGATAGTCGTGGAGAGGATCCGGCAATTGGGTCTCGAGGTGGCTTTGCACAAGTCCGAGGCCATGTGCTTTCATGGGCCTCGGAATGCGCCACCGTCGGGATCCATAGTAACGGCGGGAGGGGTTCCCATCGGCGTCGAGTCGACGTTGAAATACCTAGGGCTCGTCCTCGATAGCCGGTGGAACTTCGTGAAGCATTTCCGACGTTTGGCCCCCAAATTGGAACGGACCGGGGCTGCCTTCAGGCGGCTCCTGCCTAACCTGGGGGGTCCAAGCGCCTCCTGCCGGAGGCTCTACGCGGGGGTCGTGCGGTCCATGGCCCTTTACGGGGCCCCGGTGTGGGCGCGTTCCTTGAGGCGGCGAGCCGCCCACTACCTGAACGCGCCCCAGAAGGTGGTAGCCGTAAGGCTAGTCCGGGGGTACCGCACGATCTCCGGCGAGGCGGCGAGCCTCCTTGCTGGATTGCCGCCATGGGATCTGGAGGCGATAGTCCTCGCGCGCCTACATGAGTGGCGCGTAGAGGCACTACGCCGGGGGGAAACTCCGCTGCCGCGGCAAATTGTCGCACTGCGGACAGACTTCCGGCGCGATCTCATGGCGACATGGAGAGAGCGACTATCGCAACCCCGTGCAGGGCACGCCACAATAGTGGCGATAAGTCCCCTCTTTGAGGAGTGGCTGGAGAGGGGCCACGGCACCCTCACCTTCCGCCTGACGCAGGTCCTCACCGGACACGGTTGTTTCGGGAGGTTCCTGCACCGAATCGGGCGGGAGGAAACGCCCGGGTGTTACCACTGTGAGGGCCGCCCAGAGGATACGGTGGAGCACACGGTAGAGGTCTGCCCCGCTTGGGCGGAGCACCGCCGTGTCCTCGTAGCGGCGATCGGCGGCGGCGACCTATCGCGTCCAGCCCTGGTCCAGTCCATGGTCCGGAGCGAAAGGGAATGGGACGCCGTCACCTCCTTCTGCGAAGCAGTCATGCTAGCGAAGGAGGTGGCGGAGCGTGAGAGGGAGAGAACCTCTCGTCCCAGCCGCCGCGGGAGACGCCTCGGGCGTCGGGGGTCACGTGGTGGCTTCCGGCCACCGTAGACGCGGACCTGTGGACGGAGAGTAATGGGCTAGCTCGCCGTCCGTCCGTCTTTTGACGACAGGCCGTGTTGACGGCGCGTTCGTGTTCCACGCGCGCCTCAAAGAGATGTCAGCAAATAGGGAGGGGCCCGCAAGGGCCGATGCCTGCCAGGGCTGCGGGCTGTTCGAAAGAGATACCGCGGCCCTGGAACACAAAGGGCAAGGAAGGAACATGGATGGGTTTTAGTCAGTACAAGTCTGACACTCCCTTCCGCTCTGCCCAGAGCGAGAGAAGTCATTTGATGATTTCCCATCCGTAAAAAAAAAAAAAAAAAAAAAAAAAGGGCATAATATTCAGTAGCAGACAGAAAAACTGACTTGTCTTGTAGTTTGATTTTGGTTCTCGACGCGGTGGCCGGAAGTCGTTTTTATACGGAACCCTCGTGATTCACAAACTATGTTCCGGCAACTCTTTTAATTTTGATTCCTTTTTTCCTTAACATCGCCTAGTCTTTTATTCCAGCCCCTACTTTTAACTTTATTCAATTCAAAGCCTATATTATCTAGATTCCTACCGTTGATTTCTTATCGTCTCTGCCGAGAATTAGGCCATTTTTTACCGTTTGATTGAAAGCGTCAAAGGAATCAATCTGTTTTGTGAATTCATAAAATAAGAATGGATTCAAGATTTCTTTTGTTAATCGTGGAATAAAAGAATATTAACAATTAACTTTTATCCCTTTATGATTGTACAGTTTTATCTTTAGAAAAAGGTCTATCGGTATCTAACTTTACACGAGGAACTTACTGTATAATATTATTATTTGGTGTCTAGGTAAAATGTTTCGCACGTGTAAACACATTTTTTGGAACTTTACATTTCCAGTAATATTTTTTTCAGTTCTGCCTGTAAGGCCACAGTCTAGCCCGTCGTAATATTCGCGCAGGCTTACAATGTTTTTTTTTTGACTAAATTTATTCAATTCAATTTCATTTATTGCATCAAATATGGTAGGTACATGAAGTTCTTATAAAATATATCTAAATATATCATCTATCGTATAAAAACACTCTTGTAACAACCACATGAGTTACAGTTACTTTTAATGCAACATAGTTTTATTTGTATATAACTCGCTCTTGTTGGGTAAATCAGGCGTTGAAAAGAGGTCTCTCGCGCCTAACACCTCCTTGTTTTTTTTATCATTCCTTCCAAGGCAACAGAGGCTAAATCACAAAATCTATTGAGCCTATAAACACTTTTATATCCTTGTGTACTTCATAACTACCCAAACCTGTTTTCTCGCCATATGTAACGCCAACAACATTCATAGACATATCTATAATGAGAAGCCATAACTCACCTGTCGGTACTCTGAACTCAATAAAAATCGTGTCGTAAAATTGTACTGAGGAATGACGTATTCGTAATGCATGAGTTCCCGTCTCTTCGAGTTTAGCCGTTCAGCCAGAGTGCGTCTGTATGGCGCTGTCAGTCTAATACTTGAAGGCTTTTGTAATTAAATGTTGAGGAATGACTGAGCATAAAGCATTGAATTTGTTCAAGGCTAATGAGCAGATTAAAATGAACAAACAATTTAATTTTTATGAGCAGGATTTTTGCTTTGATTTTGTAATAAAGGATAATAACATAGAGTGCCCGCTGCATTTTACAAAGCTTCGTTATTAAATTGTGCTTCTAATGAAAGTATTTGCTTATTAAATTAGCGTTAAAACTCTATGAATAAGTTATTTTTAACCCTCGATGGTACGGGGCAGGTATTTAGAATCAAATTCTTCCTCGAGCGTTTGAATAAATTGAGATTTGTTATAAGATAAATTTTCAAGGAGCACATCTGTGAAAAAATATCAAAGGATAAGAAACAAATCCTTTAACTTTACCCTATTCCTTAGTGCTCAAGAAATGTTTAACCTAGAGTTTAACAAAAACGTCCCAAGCCTCGATCGTGTTATACATATCTTCCAAATATCAAAAAGGGCATACAACCACCAAATTCCTATTAAAACTTTATTCGGCATAACTTCAATGTTTTACCGAAATTGCCTTCCTAAATTGCCTCTCAGACGAACGTAACAGGCGACATTCTAGGACCTGACAATCGGTAGAAGTACTTAACAAATAGTTTCGCGAGTCAAAAGCTTGTTGGGTGATGAACTCATACCTGCTCGAAACTGGCTTAGCTTAAGCGATGAGAGCTGAGCGAGCGAAGTTGAACTTGTTAGTTGAGATTTAAACGAATTTACGCTGATGGTGGAATGTTTTAGCTCTTTAGGAGCGTTAGGGACGACTGAAACATTTTCGACTGTTAATGAAATTTGAAACTTTCATATTGTACGTATTCAAATGGCTGTGTTTAGTTCTCATTTTGGACAGTACTAATGAGATGGTTGTTATCGAGAATTATTTAAATATTTTATAAATTTCAAACCCTTCATAAAACTCACTGTTTTTTATCCTATGATTTTCTGACGGTTTTCAAGCACTCCTGTAAGCCCTACTTAGACATATTCTATCAAAAAAGATATTGTGTTCCATCAAAACGGCATTCATCAACAAAACGTCCAACTAAAAGTCTCCAAAATCGTATAATCATTACTCAAAACTCACAAAATAAAGCTTATAACCACAACACACATTTGTCAAGTGATAAAAACAAAAAGTAAGCCATCGAGAGTGGCTCGGAAGCACCACCTAGGAGGCGTGACCGACCAATTTGGTGGAGAAGTCTCGAGGGTCCAAGAGTAATGCCTCTGACGTCCACATAAGCACCATGAAATTTATCGACCTTACGTGCCGGACGACCAAAATAAAAACAAACTCGGCAAGTGTCAAAGTTCGTTTTGGAGCTTCCAGTGGTTTTTATATTCAATTACTGCGGGTGCCGGGAAATTTTTGGAAGTGTACCGAATTCTGCATTTGGGTAAGTCCGCGTATTTACATATAGGATTTATAGTTGTTGATGTTGGTGGCCTGCATAAATTGTAACGGGTTTTCGGGTGTGTTAAATGAACTTAATAATATAACTCTTAATAAAAATATGAAGATGTATTAGATGGTTTAAAAACTAAGACTGGCACAAGAACGTGGATCTTAGAACAAGCAAATAGAGGCCTATAACCAGCAGATGGATGGATGGATGTAGTTGGGCTGTGGATGATGTTCATGATAAAACTGCAGAGCATACAAAATGACAGGAAATTCTAAAGTTAAAACAGCAATTGTACCTAAATTATGACAAAGGTGCCATAAGTTTAGAGAAAGATGACCACATCCCACAAGCATCTAAAGCGGGGAAAATATCAAAATAGATCATCCGTTTCCTATAGATGACTTTTATGAGGACGGCAGCTGATAGATTCCTGTTTTTATGTCGTCTTCAGATCAACAGTCGCATAACTTTACTATCGGTACATAAATTCATTGATAGATGCTTTACTTTCAACTGACTCTGCAGTTTTGGTAGAACTATCTTCTAAGTTTATGAATTTTTCTGACACGTCTTTCCATCTCTTTCTCGTATCATATTCATGGGAACATTAATAATTGTAACATTGAAAGTGTGAGTGAGATGCATTGATAAAGTTACAAACAATGTGTTGTAGATGATGATATGGGTTTGAAGTTTGAAACAGTCAACAAACGAATTCGAAACGCTCTGTCTTGGTAACATTGAATTTAACCCAGTAACCTTAGCTTCGATTGATTCTAGCGTTTGAATTAGTAATACCGATAATAATTCATTTCTCAGATATTTATACAATATTGATAGAACTAAAATATTAAAATATTGTTACAGATAGATTGACCAAGAATTATTCATAACCGTTTGACTTCAATGGCGCAGAAACTTATAGTCGCAAAGAATCGCAATAAAATTCTATTACCGAATAAGAAATTAAGAATACGAATATTATAAAACAAAGGCAAAGAAATATTCATTCCTACATGCAAACTCATAAGCATAATGACTTCGAATTTCCATGTAGACCGTATGAGGAGTAATCCGGAATAATTCGAGCAATAAAAGTTCCATTATCACTTCGCTATCGAACCCTAAAAATTTTATATACACGCCTTCCATCGCCTTATTATTTACTACTGCGCACGAAACGTCACTTTTTATACCAGCAATGTACAGTAAACGGGGTATTGCTACGGCTTATGAAAGTTTTCATATCGACTTTTATCGTGACATAGCATTTTATATTACAGACGTATTACATACCTACTAATATGGTGGAGGCTGCCATATTTGATGCTTTATTTATTGGTTTTTGAGGAATGATTTTTTGCGTTAAACATTTTAAGGACTACGTGTTATTGGGATATTATACCCAGATTTCAGACTTTAGATATTATACCCAGTTTCTTTGGCCATATCATTCGTACAGACGCCAAGCACATCAAGCTACCAGAAACTGTCTTTTCCTAATCACCAATCAACCTTGAACCTAACCTACCTCCTTGGCAAGGTCACCTTTCAAACAGCTAAAAGTTACAATTCAAATAAACGAACAGTAGAAATCTAGTAACAAAACAAACATAAAGTAACACAATATTTATTACAAAAGCTGCACCAACTTACAAACTAATCATAAACAGTGCATAGAGAATAGAATTTCTCCGAGAAAGTTGAAATAATATCTATGATGAGAGTAAAATCGCAAAAATTCAAGTTCATGCGGCACGTCTCTTGCGCGGGCAGACCGCCCCTTGCCCGCCCTCGGCCACCCCGCTAGTGTTGCCAACGATCATATGCTGCGGGATTTACATGTTTTACGGGATGGAATTTAAAATTAAAGATGACTGATGATTCACTTAATGATGGTGGCAGTTTGTGCTTCGAACTATCAATGGGCTTCAAAGAATGTAAAACATGTTAATCTTTTCAAAAGTACAGAATTTTGTGAAGATGGAAGAGTAATCTAATTACTCGTAATAAAAACAGCTCACTGAAACTGAAACTCACAAAAAAAGCACAGCCCAAACTGTTGTTTACTGAAGCGTTTAGATTACACAAGACTTCTATACTTAAGCAGGGGACAATTATTAAACACTGTTTTAAGCTTCATGGTTTAAAACTTAACATATACTGTCACTTACGAAATATCTTCCGTGACTTCCGTGACTTTTATTATTTTGAGCTCCCAATAACCTCAAAATAATAAACAATCACGTAAAATATTCCGGAAGTGATAGTATAGTACTTCAATATTGAAGTTCGACATTCCCGATGAAAAATCCTATTAGAATTGCTTGATAATAAGGTTAGTATAAAGAAAATGAGAGTAAAAAAAAAATAGTATACTAACATCCTCAACAAATACAAAACGACAATCTGTAACGACAACTGAATCATAAACAGATTATAAAAATCATCCAAATAAATCACGAAGAAAAAATATATCGTATTAATATTTGTATCTAAAACCCGGCACGGCCCGGGGCATTCCGGGAACTTGGCATCACTACCGTCCGCCCCGCACTTTTATCGTCGGATAATTGAATTTCCGCACTTCGCTACAAACAGGAAGTTCCGCTGGTTTACGCTCAGCGCTGAATATTGCATCCAACGCTGATGGAGTTATTATTTTCAATATGACGATTAACTCTCAAGGTTGGTAGTTCAGATAATTGAACTGTGAACTTTAGTCGATACGGTTTTCTAGAGGATAGATAATGACGTTTATAAGTATATCGTCAAAATAATCAATTTTTTTATTTGATAATACCCAGTCTGTGTATATTTATCAACCGTTTTACTTCTTAACTAACTCATGCAAGAAATTGAATTTACTTATTCATAAACATGATTTATTTCGTTCACATGAAGTAAGTTAATCATTTGCATATTCTGTACACGCTCTCACCGCAATAGCTTCACGAGTAAAATTACCGAATACAGTGTAGCCAGGCTATTCAAAATGGTCCACTCTCCCATATTGCTCTTCCTGTATACATTCTCAACAGATGCATCTACTTAAAATATTAGTTTCTTGTACATTGGGAACCGAGAATTCATTTCTATATGATTTTCTAGGTATCCAGTGCCATCATTGGAGTCCCGTGCCAATTGCCTCCGAAGCCTCTTTAAATAGTTTTTGAAGGCTTTATTCGCCAGGCTTTCTGCTCGCGACGGTTCCCTCTTCAGTCTCCTCGGGCCTCCGGAGGAAGGCTTCCGCTCTTATTTACACAAGGTGAACCTTCAAAGTCCCAAGTTGTTCGGTACTTTCTGTGAAGCTCGTCTTTTCAATTTCAGAAGCGAGTAACGGAAAAATGAGAGTTTTTTTGTATGAAGTGTAGGTAGTTTAACATTCTCATTTCTGTGCAGTTTTTTGTAACACGGTTTTGTGTACCGTCTTACACAAAGTAGCTTGGTACTGTAGGGTTGTTTAGGCTTGCTTTCTCGTGAATAACAGAAAACATGTTTGTATGAATTCTGGAAATAGTCTTCGCCACCAAAAAAAAACAAAAAACTATCGCATACTAAATCTAATTTCTAGTGAAATCCGAAAAGTAAACTTGGTATAAACTATGCAAATGTATCTTTACTATCTGACGCGGTGAACTTTATTCCCCCTAATCCAAATAAAAGATAGACATAACGACATGCGAGCGTTGTAATTCTTTCCCTTCAGATTCATTCATTCACATTAGCAGCCGAACTTTCACATAACCCGAAAACTTCGTTTACCTTGTTCTTCACTAAGACAGCACCTACCCCTGTTCGTAGCCCTCCGCTCCTCCGGGGAGGCTCTGCCAACTATTTGTGAAAAACAGCAAATAAAGCTTTGTCAGCGATAGGCGAAGTCGAGTGTTCGTGCTTGACAATACGCTCCTATTCATTTCCGCTAAAACCCACTTTGAGGGTAGTTCAGGTTTGTTAGAACAAACCGACTTTTAAAACGGTGTACGGCTTTGTTTAAATCTTACACATTTCTTGGTTCCAATCTTCACTAAGCATGTTGTTTTATTTCGTAGTGTCAAAGTTGTGTGTACTCTTAATCCGGAATAAAGTTTAGTTGCTGTTGTACAACCTTGCTTTTGTAGTAGCCACGTAAACAAAATCAACTTCTACATCAACAAAAATAACCTGCTTTACGATTTGTTCAATCATTCATGAGATGATAATCCTAATATGTATCACCAAAAATGTATTCTACATGATTGAAACGCGACCCATTTCCCACACAAATATAATTACGTCATATATGTAATTAGATTTATATATTTAGCCGACAAAACTGAGCTGTATCAAAGGGGCCCTTTGACTATTCAGTTGTGCCGTCCCGAATGAGAGGTCCACAATAATCTGACCGATGTCTGACTGCATTTAACGGTGGACCTATCAAAAAGTTCCAGTCGTGGTATTATTCGACTTTGACCAATGTCGTGTACGAGCCCGGGTGGTCCTCCCCGCTGTCCCCCTAACCCCTTCGACGATATATACAGATGGACAGTAAGTGAACTGAAAATTGTAGCCGTACTTCGTTTATCTAGACGACTTGCTACTTCCAAGGCGTAATGTGTGGAGGAACGTGTTGTTTGTTCTTGTGAAAACTGAATAAGCTAAGTGTTTATAATATATACTTGGAAAGTTTCTAATTAGGCGAAAAGCTTCACGCCGTTCAGTTAAGAGAGATAAGTAAAGAAGCGTTCTTAGAACATAACTACATATCTGAGAATCCTTACCCTCATCTTGTTTCAAACCGTTTGTTGTGTTCTGCAATGTGTAACTAAACAATTATAAAATAAATATAAGGGAACAGGATTTTTTCTAAGAAAACGTGTTGCTTTATAATTTACTGTTTTAGAAACTTAACAATGTTCAAAGTTTTTTTTTTAAATACATATTTTTAATGTAAATTTTTACTATAAACACCTCCAGGACCCCCTTACTATACAATACATTCACCAGCACAATGTTTTGAGTGCGTTACATTGAGTTCTATTATAAAACGTGATTTTACAGCCCAAAAAAAAGTCCAGCACTAATTTTTGCGTAAAGTTACTTAATTTGATGTACATAATGCTTGGCTGACGGCTTCGTGAAGAGTCTGTTTAAACTCTGCATAAAGTCGAATCAAGTGGACATACCGTCCACTTTCCTGTCCAGTCCAGTCAATACGACTCCCTGACGGAATTAATCAATTTCACTCATAACTAACGATGTCACATATATTACTTGTCTATATTGAAGGAGGAATTAATGTTGTAGCTTTATATTGCTTTGCACTGAAGTGTCTGTAAGCTGATCATTATTACACGGGCATGTTATTCGTATGGATGTTGGTACATTATTATTGGAAAGATGATTAAGTTCTACATCTATGTAATTATGGTTTTTTGATTGTTATGTAATGTAATGTATGACGTCATTCAAACACAACGCATTTGTACCGCATGACATAAATAAAATATAATGCCTGGTTGATTTTAATAACATAACATCACGCCTGCAATCCCCGAAGGGTTTAGCAGAGGTGTACCTAACAAATACACCCACATTTCGCCAGTTACGTTTAAGTCCCATGTACTAGAGGGTGAGCCTATTGCGATCATCATTCATCATTATTTCAGCTGAAAGACGTCCACTGCTGGATATAGGCCTCCCCCAAGTGTCGCCAAATTGACCGGTCCCGTGCGACTCGCATCCAGCGGATCCCCGCAACCTTCACCAGGTCATCGGTTCACCTAGTGGGAGGCCTTCCAACGCAACGTCTTCCGGTTCGCGGTCGCCACTCCAGAACTTTACGCCCCCAATCGGGCACAAATCCAGACTCCGTGGCTGCTACTGAGTAATTCCTGTAGGAAAATTCAATGACACTTTACCCGACCCGGAAATCAAATCCGGGACCTCATGTTCATCAGTCGCGCTTGCGACCACTAGACCAACAAGGGAATTGAGATTTTGATAACAATGTAGGTCCTATCTATAACAACTCGAAGAAAAGACTCATAGTTCAAAATTAAAAAAAAAAAAACAAAACTTCGTGTCGCCATGTTAGTTACCTCTGTACTCACAAAAACCATTTCATTAAATTAAAGTCTCAGAAATTTTCTTGCCAGCCAAACCACGGCCAGACGCATCACCAGAATTCCAAAGGCGATATTCAAAACTCACCCATTCAAAACGTTTCAATACTAACACGGTAAGCTCACCAAAGTTTCCTGTTTACCAATTAAAATTTCGACTTTCAACCTCCCCACACACCTGAAGGGTTAAAGCCGGGCTGTTTTCCAACTACTAGACACGCCACTTAATAATTCCCTTTATAGTAAAGTAAGTTGCTTACAAGCTCTGCGGTGTCTAAGTAACTTCGGCACGGCACATATTACGTGGTCTCTTTAAATATTTGCTCGGTGGATTGAAATTATTTTAGCGTAAGAATCGACGGAATTTGTATCTAACTGTAGTTGTATGATCCTTTGATTATGTTTGATGAGGATTCTGGAATCATGTTCATCAGTTTCGTATTTGTGTTTATTGCCAGTATTCGATATTATGTGGCCGGATTTGAAATTGGAATTCGAACTGCCAAAATATGCTGTGTGCGATGCGTATGATGCATATTTAAACATGGCTACCGTTACCGGTATGTTTAAAATATCGAATAGTTTTTGATACAGCCGTCGATTACTAGCATCATGACGATTCGTTTAATTCTTTGTAATTGTGGTTACAGTTTCGTAAATTAAATACCAACATGATGTCAGTTTTGTCAGAGCGTTTTGAACGTTGTTGTTTAAGGAATGATACCAAAACCTACAGTCAATTCCCCCTTAGTATTGCAATGCAGATTCGGCAGAAACTTCCAGCAAAACACTAAGATAACAAATCAAAAGAGAAAACTCTAATAAAAACTTCTTACAGAATGCAGGACAAATGGAGACATGAGCGGGAGTAATCCACAATTACACAGCGACATCGGTAAGAGATTCCGGATAAAATACATAATCCTCCGTGCGGGAGGGTAAAGCCGACCGCTCACTGCAACCGCTATAAATACAAGTAAATAAAATGTGCTTTTAAAAGGTTTTGTTCTATTATATTATGCGTGTTAGTGATGAGATTCTTCTTAGAATATAGGTGGTTAAGAAAGCTATAGCTTTAGTGATGACCCCGATTAGAAATTAAAATTATTCACTAAGATTTTTAGGTTTTATTTTTTCATTTACATTGATACCACCAGAAGTCATGCAAGCTAACAGTATCAGTATTGTTTTTATTGAAATGAATAACTGAGCGGTTCACACTTCGAGACGCGTCTTATTTGATCGCTATCTTCAGCGTTGAAGAAACGACGAAAAAGAAAAAAAAGTATATATATAAATTTTGGAAGGTTGGTATGATAAAAATATGGAATTTACACAATCATAGTTCTATTACACAAACATGACAACTAGCATAACAGCTAACAAAACTGATAAAGATTTTTTTCACATTCCCACATACCTACGCGTGCGTTACTACCAATCAACACGTACTACATTACTTGTGCTACGAATATATTCCCTTTTTCCTTGTAAAAGCCTACTTACTATAATATTCTGAATACGAAATCTCTAATGAGAACCTTGTTAACAATACAGTAAGGACTCCTTTTACAGATAATGTCTGCATTTTTAATGCACTAGTAAGTGGACGTCCGTCGTTATTGGTGCCGAAGGATATCGTGCCGTTTGTCGAAACTCGAACGAGGACTCGCGGGAATTCGGCCGACTCTGGATTTACTTCGCCCGGGTCTCTTGGACCCTCGAAAGTACTGTCACGGACTCAATTTGTATGGGCTTTTAATTTATTATGTAATAGAGTTGATGGTTTTGAATTGATGACTTTGTTACCGATAGAAACATATATAGTTTCGAGACCTCCAAATTGTAGTTAGGCGCCTCAATCCAGAACAATAACAGATTTAGTAATTCTGTGTCGAAAATATTAATTTCGTCTTATAGAGTTACAACACAAACAATTTTATAGTTAGTTAGAAATATCTAATTACAGTCTACAAAGTTTCGTTTACTACAGAATTACTTCTAATGACATGGCAAGTTTGTTGTTACAACACTGAACGAATATTAAGTTGAAGTTGTTAAGTGAATATTAAGTTTAATATATTGTTCTGTGTTACAGAATTTTATTTACAAAGCCATTAAACGCATCGATGGACACGATATCGAAAACCTATTACAGGGGAAACTTCTCAGAATCGCACGTCACAGTCCATGCAACGAGCTGAGCAATAATATAAATTTTTCAACATATCGCATACATATCGCTTCCGTCCGCGACTGTACGACGACATTGTTACTGGCGACTCGAAGAACTAAAGATCCACTTCTATTTTCCGATAGGGCGGGTATAGTATCATTCAACTTTTTTATTATCCCCGAACAGGTCAGTGGACGTTACATTCTGCTTTTATCGATTTGTTCAGTCAAACAATACGGGTATACATGTATCTGATCGGATGGCCACTTTGACTGTTGTTGCAAAAACATTGTTTGGACGTTCGTGGAGTGAGTTAGTGTTGTTTTGAATGTTAATCGAAGTGTAAAATCTTTGTCGTTGAATGCACGTTGTTACTAACGTTAAGTAACATCTAAACGAATGTCTATACATTTATACATTGTTAAACTTTCAATTGGACGTAATTAAGCAGAAAGGACTTGATTTACTTTAAGTCATATATGGATTGAGTCCATTCTGCTTAACTGCGTCCAATTTTGGTGCTAAGTCGAGTGTTAGGAATCTGACAATGCGTTTTATTTATGGATTTATTTAGATGCCATTTAGTGTTAATGAAAGGTTATGAATCTTCTAACCAAAGGTGCAAGAAAGTACTTTTGAGACACATCAAAATCGGACACGTGCGTAGCCTTTTCCAAACTATGTTGGGGTCGTCTTCCAGTCTAACCGGATGCAACTGAATGCTAGTATTTTACATGAAGCGACTGCTTATCTGAACTCCACAACCCGGTTAGTACTGGGTAATACGATACCCCTTGGTAAGACGGGTTGTCAGACTTTCGAGCCACGACTGCCAAATATCTACAAATGACAGCCGGGACAGTGCTTTCCGAGGCCCGGAGGAAGCTCGGTATGTATGGGTGGTTACCCATGCACGGAACAACTTAGGCAAGTTCAATTTAACCTGAAAATCGACCCGAGCGACTGTTTTTAGTGAACCACGAAATAATCGATACATCGTAATCGAAAGTCAAAACAGCATAGACAAAACCAACACCAAACCACAATTCCCTTCCTCATCGGACTACGTACGTCCCATAGCAAGTATTTGACACCAAAATCCTCGCGTGGAAACCACTATTTACCCTAACCTCATCGAGCACTAAGCCAATTACGAACCCCGAGTCTTTGACGTGAGCGAATCAAATTCAATTTGTCAACATTTCTCCACACTTAATCTGAATAATGAATCCGGGTAATCTTCATCCTGTCCATTGGCAAGCTGCCGAACAAAATCTCGTGACGAAAATTTGATTTTTTCTAATGAAAATTGAATTTTAAGTGGTGTTAGTACGGTGGCTAATTCTTTGGCTGCAGGGTGATTTTGAAAATTTGGTGGTTTACTCGATGTGATATTTTAAAGGTAGGTAGTTTGGTGGTTTGGATATAGCTAAAGTTACGAAGGCATTTACCTCTATGTGTATAAAAATCAAGTTTTCGTTTTCAGAAGATGGTAAAAGTGGGAGCTCAAGTTCACCAATATCATTTTCTAACAAAATCTGTGAAAAACGGTGAACAGATATTGCTCATATCCCTTAGATTCTTCTAAATTTTTCAGAGATTCTTTCTAGGTCACCCAGAACTTGCAATTTGAAAATTACTTTCTGAATTCACTTCTAATTTAAAAGTACCAAGATCGAAAAAGTTACTACATATTTTAAAGATTCGTATTTGCTCTGATAATTTCGTATTTCACTCCAAAACAATTATCAAAATTCCTAAATTTAATAAAGAGCAACCAAGTATTTAAAATATTTAAGAAGCGTATTACCACGCTACTATAAGATAAATGTTTTATTCTGTAACTGATTTTTTTACCGATAAGACACTTAAATTAAGAAATTATTTAGATTTAAAATTTAACTACAATTTATTTTAAGTTTGTTAGATCTAGTTCATTTTTGTTTTGTTTCTTTAATGTTTATATTAATTTTTCATGCCTTAACAGCAGAATGTACAAGGGCTCTCCAAACATTTTAACAGCTTATTTATAATACCTAGATTCCTTGCAATTAAAGAATTATATTCTATTCCAACATTCCACTATAATCCACTAATAAAACAAGGCTTAGAATTGTCAGTATACCTTTCATTTCCCATTACAGTTTCAGTCGCTAGTCGTAATAGGTGCGAGCCTGCGTTTGATTGAACTTGATTAACATTTTCACTGTTTGCCGACCAGTAATACAGTTGTTGACGTCATGACGAGCATTAGTCTTTGATATGCCGCATCGATGTCATACTTACGGACAAGTGAGCACGACAAAGCAGATTTAACCTTGTATGGATGGATTGTCCAAAATGGCAGATTGGTCGGTTTTGTGAAAGGCAGATAAAAGGGATTAGTCATGGCTATTGTGAAAGCGAATTTTATAGTGACGAGCTCAAAATTAAATTGTATTGCATCATGGTATAAATGATGTTTATTTTACAAATAGGTTTTTCAAACACGTCATCTTTTTTTAAAACTAGATGGGGCCGGTGTTTCGTACCTGACTACTCTGAGAAGAAACAGCCAAAACAAACTCAGAGGTCACAGTCTCTTTTATAGTCCAGACATTGGTTAAATCATATGAGGACCATGCAGATTAATGTCTCAGATGGTCTTTTGAAGAAATAACCACACAGATTTGAGTCGACCTGTCCAGTCAGTGCAAGCATTAGTCAGTGATCGTGTAGCTCGACTCAGGAGCTAGGAGCTCAACGACACGACGATCAATACCAAAGAAAGGACATTTGGGTAGGTACTAATGTTGCTTGTGATGTCGATAATGACAATAATATTGATGCAATATTAGTGTAACGATTTGATACAACATATACCGGGTGTAAAAATACCTTTGACGAAGCTGAAAGGTACTTGATTACCCCGTCATCATGATTATTTTTTTGTTCTAGACCATATCTGGGAACCTTACGTGAGATACTGGGGGTTGAAGTTCCAACTTTAACACAGGTTCTTTTAAAATACAAGATTTTAATGTTACACCTTAACTTTAAATACCTCAACGACCCCGATGCTATCAATGCGTCCATCCGTACCATCAACCGTCAAACGTGATTTTTCAATCCAAAAAAATAAGTCGTTACCCAGCAATAATTTTCGCGTAGAGATATTTAGTTTCATGTACAGAATGCTTGGTTGACGGTTTCGTGAAGTGTCCGCTTACACCGTGTATTAATTACTGGGATAGCTTTGGAATCAAACCCCATTAAAAAAATTAGATTTCTAAATCAGATGAAATCTAATGAGAAATAAAAAACATATCCAGCAAAAGAGCTACAAATTACAGAAATATCTCCTACCAGTTAATTCTGAGCTATTAAATGAAATCACAAATTCGTTTGACGAGATATCCCAAGAACTTTATGCCTTTGATAAAAAGTGGGAAGGAAAGGCACGCCACTAGTTCAGTGGCGTGCATCGTACTCAGGATTAAATTAAAAAAACCGTTCGGCCATCGCCAGTGGCTACATAGGGGAGTCATCGTTTACTCTAATTAGAGGAAAGGTCGCGTTTCTGGACGCTCTTTGCTGTTTGGTGCGAGTTATGAGAGAGTTTTGATGTGGATATTAATATGGTAATTCGATGCATTTGGTAAGATTGAGTTAGAGTTGAAAACTGTCTTGTAGTTTCAAACGTATGCTAATTGTGGTCTTGACGGTAAATGTCACAGTATCGAATTTGATTTG
Organism: Lycophotia porphyrea; assembly: GCA_950005105.1. NCBI lineage: Eukaryota > Metazoa > Arthropoda > Insecta > Lepidoptera > Noctuidae > Lycophotia > Lycophotia porphyrea. The sequence continues at coordinate 16,990,476 of OX465393.1, forward strand.
TGCTTTCAGAGGCCTGAATTGCTATTTTTGGAGCGATAAGGATATCTTGATTTGATTTCAGGACACAACTAGATCATGTACATGATTTTCATCTTACTTGCAAACACAATTCATACCCTAGTTAGAGGTATAATCATCAGAAACCACAAAATGCCACCTGCTACGATCCTTACATACTCCTTGTGTGTAAGGATCGTAGCATATGGCATTCTGTGGTTTCTGCCTACCCCCATGGGAAAATGGCGTGATTCTATGTATGATGTTGTCATTGTCTAGGTGTTCTAATCTTAGAAAAAGTTTCTTAGTGTCTGTGATACCAGTAATAAAGACATTAATAATTCATTATTATAGGTTTTATTACCGCAACAGAAAAAGTGTCTTCATTTTGTTGAAAAACACTACTTTTCCCTACCGAAACTGACGAAGCCTATAATCTTCATGCCTGGCTATATCCCGCCACGGCGGCTTTGCCTACACCACACGCTAGCCTCCGGCTTGACTGCCCCTGGTAGCAAAAGGATTACCAAAGTAAACAAAAGCTGTATAAAGTTAATCCCAAGGTAGCCCACAATTTATTATTTAACAAATCTGCGTGATAGTGTGCTTGGATATCTTGGGGTAACTGATGATGCATATTAAATTGTTACAGATGCTGTTTTTGATATAATTATCATGCAGTTTAGAATAAACTTTAACTGTAGCAATTTTTACGCAGAATACCACGTAATAAAATTCAATTAACTCTCTAATAGCCTTAATTGCTGGGTCTAGAAGCATACTATTTGGTATTTATGCTATGATATTGTGTATTTTATAAAGAAGATAAGCGCTAAAGGAATCTGGGGAAAGAACTCTGGGGCCGTGGGGTCCGAGTGCTCATAGCCTATTTAAGGAAATTTTGAAACGCCTAGTTGACCCTTCCCGTGACCCAAGGGCTGGCTTTTACCTTGGCCAGAGGCTAAGTGTTGCCATACAACGTGGCAAGGCCGCCAGTCTCTTGGGCACATTACCAGCTGACAGCGTTGAGGAGGAGTTTTTCGATACCCTTTTATAGTTTGTTGTTAGTTTATTTATTTTAGTTTTGAATTAATAATGTATTTAGTTAGTTTATCCTAATAATGTCTAATCCGAATGTTAAAAATAACCGAGGGTTAAATAGGGGATGAAAGTTTTTAAAAGTTCTTTTGCTAATTGGATTATCAGACATCACTCAAATTATCAATATGATAAAAAATGCAAAAACGACATTTACCATTCAAACGCGCTGGATCAAGTTTAATAATAATCCAAGCTTTATAATTTAGGTACACTGAGGAAAAAATATCCAGCGAACAAAAATAACCACATTTTAACTTTACCCACGTGTTCAACCTACAAGAAAAATCTATTTTTGTTTCAACATTTTGTTAACCTAAATCTGCTTTTGTTATTACACGTAACTAAAACATACAACTATTGACCCCTGGTTACATTATACGGAGTTGCTGGGCTATAATATTGTTTTCCCATCAATTTCGTACATAAACACGTCACCCGATTAATATTCATGACTACCCACAAGTCATTATTCGCCAATGTTCACGTATTATCGATACGATTATTTCTATGTTTTAGATTGATAGATTTGGTGTTGAAATTGATCTGTTGGGGATAAAATTGATGATGTTGCTTTGATAAAGGAACTAAATATGTCTTGATTGAGGCTAAAAGAGTGTTCATGGAGTCATGTCCTATATTCTTTATAGTGGTCTACGTTGTGGAAAAGGAATCTAGCAATTCATTTATAGTCAAAAATTACCTGTAAACTATTACATTTAAATAAATGTTTCAAGTAAAGAAAATGGATATTTTATTTAAGTTTTAGTACTGGATGGTAAGTTTTTATTACTGTTGTAGGAAAACCTTTCAATTTTAAGGAATTATGTGGAAATAATGCTGACAAGATCCTTCTGTATAGCTAGATAAAATTCGATCTGACGATCTGATGCGAGTTTAGCAGTTTTTACCCATCCCAAAAAGTGAAAAACGCCGCTAAAGAAGTTTTCACTTCAAAAATCGTGTGCAGCAATACTATAGAAGTGACTTCCTTGTCGACCCGCTTGGTAAACGGTAATAATGTAAATCACACAAACACGTTGGGACTAAAATCCTGATCTAAAACCGTGCTCTAATACCGTTCAACCTACTTCACCACTTTCATTAACCACTGTTCCATCTAAAAACGTAAATCCTAACTAACACCGCGGCGAACGCAATGAAAATCGTTTTAATTCACTTAAACAACGCTCTGGTTCTTTTCCTCGGTTTAATTAGATCGGCTATTGGTGGCACCTGGGGCTGGTCTTTGTTCGTGCGATGCTCCCCACGAATTGTGTCTTCTTCACTTAATGGAGGATGCTTTTACACCGTACTGTAATTCGCTGTTGTAATTAATTGAAGAGTGTTGTTTAGAATGTGAATCTGATGTAGGTTTTTTTGTTGTTGCTGAAAGAGCTAGAAGATTGTGTTTTATTTTAGTTTAATAATAATTCCGGTATAATCATAATGTTAATGACTGTAGCGTGTACTTGTACTTGGTAGCAGGGCGGAGACCATATTGTCTCGGAGTCGGAGGCGAAGGAAGTAAAATAAAGAACGTGTTCTCTTTCCAAAAATTGGTATAATGAGTTGCAAATTTAAGGTTAAGTTAACAGAGACAATTGAAGACACAGATTATAAAATATTGGTTTATGGATAAAAGGCGACGCTATCTGGCCGAGAATATCTGCCTTCGACACAACGAATGGAATAATGCCTTGGTCGTGTCGTCCGGTGGGCATATTTTTAAAAAGATTTTAATGTAAAAGCCTAGACGTGACATCAAAATTGTTTGTCTAGACCCTCTATTCAACGAAGAAGGTTGTATTTATTAGAAAGTGATTGGTTTAGAGAATTAAATAGAAAACTAGATAGCATCGATCTGCGATAAATTGATTAAAGCAAAATAGATAAAAATGCGAAAGTTCGTCCATTCGTTAGGTTAAAGAACGAAATAGAAGTCGTCTGGCGTCCGTCTGTTTAAATGTAAATCATTTCGACGAACCTTACCTGGATGAATTATTCAGTATAGAATTAGGAATCAATTTCAGAATATTAATTAATGAAATTGACTGCTGTTTTAATTTCATTGCCTATTGAATCCGTTACAATAATTTATTTAAATAAATCCACTTCGATAAACTTCAAGTTTAATCATCAGCAATTTAATTTTAAACAGAAATACAATTACAGACGATAATATGTCAAGCCATACATTTCCAGTGAAACACGAGAAATCTAAATAGAACGCCACCACGTTTTATATAGATTTCCCGTAAAATGAGAGATCCGCTTAAACTGGTTTTGTATAGCTCGATTGGTCATATGCGTAGATATTCAAATTTTATACACCATACTATGACCTCATTATTCTAATCTGTTACCAATCTTATCACCTACATCATAAATTACATACCATATAAAATAATCACCATACTCTCAATAACAATAAAGCTAATGTTCCACCTGATATCATAGCATTACGCTACGGTGTGATATCATACCATTTTCACGGTTAATGGACGTGCAGGAGGACTATGGCGGGCCGATGTTCCGCGAAATGCACTCGATGAAAGGAGACTTCTCGAATTACCCAACATAACTCGGTGTTTAGTCGAGCGTCGAACGCTCGGTGTACGGTGTAATTGGCGCCTTAGTGGCAATTTGCCGAAGACAAGTAACATATTGCATGCTGATGTGTATGTAATAGAATTTATTGGTTGGTCGTGTACCTGCATTGTACATTAGTAGAGTAATGTAATTGTTTTGATGTAGTCTCCTTTTTATTCTTTGTTGAGTTGAGTGGTTTTATATTGGTAGCGTGACTCTCGGTAGTAACATGTTGAATTACTTAACAAATTATGTTTACATTGACTTAAAGTAGAAATACACGAAGTATAAGTACTTACTATGATTAACTCCCACATAATAGAGGGCGAGCCTATTCCCAAAAAGAATTACCTACTAAAACAATCAATTACATCGCTCTGTATTCTTTTTCGCCAAAACCATAAGTTTAAAATAAAACTGTCCTTGTTTTCGACTATCAATATCAATAAAGTCAGTATAAAAAACTAAGACACTTCAAACAAAAATCAGAAACTTTATTTAATTTTTTTTCCCATCATATGGGAGTTGGAACGAACATTTTTAAAAGTTACATGCCTAGCCTTCGGGGTCGTGTTGACTGTCTGTCAAATCGCATACACCCTCTTTATCTCTCGTCCATTGGGAGATGAGGTTTCTAGGTTTCATGCAAAGTATGAACATTGAACGGCATTTCATGTTTCATTTGAAGAGAACTTTTTTTTGTTGAATAACACTATTAAGATAGTTTTGAACATTTTAGAATCGGGTTTAAATGGGAAATTTGGTAGACAGTGATTTAGAAATACAAAAAAAAAAAAAAAATTGTTTACTAACGATTTCATTTAAACTTTGGTAAATAATTTCTAAATTAGAATATATTTTGGCTATTATTATTTTTAATCGATTTTTCCCAGTTCTATTCCAGACACAATAAAAAAGAAAATCAATCACCGCCATTTTCTTATTAACGTCAGACCGTCTCAATATTTCAGCCGCCAATTAAAAACGCCTTGTTTTTAATTGACGGCTGAACATAATCGACATCGGAGCAAGTCAAGTGGACGAAGCACGTAAACAACTCGATCGCATTAACGATGCCATCAGCCCAAGCCTATTTAAATCTCAAGAGTAAAATGCACTGACTATTGTATGGGACAATGGCACGTACTAATGCTGCGAAACGAATTGAGAACGGGACAAGTTCATTGTGACTCGAACATAAATAAGCATTTGCTTGAAGCCTTACGCTTCGGTGTGAGTGACGGCCGCGAGCGTGTGACGTAATTATTCAATTAGTAGATTAGTTTCTTATTATACTTACGTGGTGAAGTTGAAATGGATATTGCATGTGTTTTGAGTAGGCGTATAGAAATGTGGTGGAAACTTACCTGGAACAAGAAAAATATTTTCATTAGGTTTAATTCTAAATATAAATCAAATGCACATTTGCAGGAATATTAATGTTGTATATTATGATTTCATTAGAATAAGCTAAATGCCACACAGCTGATACATTCTGATTAAAATAAACTTTCTTTATTCATATTTATTTTATTCAATGAAAATGCTACATCTGTTTCTCTTGTAACAATAGAAGAACTAGCAAATTAACTTCATTTCTATGTTTTGTCAATCAATCTATGTTGCACATAGCTAAACAGCTGCTTATTTCGAAGTCCTTCATAAAGTGTATTATTTTAACCTAGAAAATACCCAAAAGCACACCTAATTAAGACCCATCAGAGTGGCAGGCAAGAGATAAATGTGAGAGGCCCAGGACCGATTGTAGTAACGTTCTATGGACTCCGCCTGGAGTATACTAGCTTTGGCCCGCGGCTTCGCTTACGTTAATATTGAATTTGTCAATCAATTTGGGTTGTACTCTGTTTGTATTAATATAATTCAATCCCGATTCGAAAGACACGTGGCGCCATCTATGATCACAGGAACTATATTTGTTGTTTTCTCGGGAACAGTATTTTTTTTGGGATGAAAGGTATCCTTTGTCTGTTTCTGTACACCTCCAAACGTATATTATGCAAAATTTCTGGATGTTCCGTTCAGTGGTTTAGGCGTGAAAAGGCAACAAACAAACTTACTTTCGCATTTATAATATTATAAATAAAATATAAATTAAAATATAAAATAAAATATTATTTTTCTATATTTAAATAATAATATAATAATATTTTTTAAATGCTTTTTTTTATACATTTTTTATTTTTAAAAATATTTAAAAATGTAAATAATAAGTGAAAAAATCGATTAGAGGAATATACTAGGTAAGGATGCTGAGTATAAGGTCTCCACCACTCAGCATTGGTAGAAGAATACACCCAAATCGCTTTTAATTGTTCCTTGCACCATCCCCACAGGATACAGGAGGACCTCCCAAGAATTAAGATCGCTGCGCCGGTGATATATTGAATGCGGTGAATGAGCAATAAATCATAAGCAATTTAACAAACAGTACAGTCAGTAATGAGCTACGGTCGCTTTAGGAAGTTGTTTAGTAGCGGTTCCAGGGTTTTAATTGCTATGTGTTGTGTTTTGTGCCTCGTTGGTCTAGTGGTCGCAATTGCGACTGCTGAGCATGGGGTTTTTGGTTCGATTTCTGGGACGGGGAAATTGTTATTACGTTTTTCCATCAAGAATTTCTCAGCAGCTTCCACGGAGTCTGGATTTGTGCCCGGTTGATGGCAATAGGCTTGCTCCCAATTCATTATCATCATCATCTTCCTGCCCTTATCTCTTTCTATTTGCCGTCGGCTCCCCCCATCACATGTGACTTAATTGGCGTATACATAACATAACTGGCGAAATGTGGGTTTACTATTAGGTACATCTTTGCCTAACTCTTCGGCTGTTACAAGTAAGATGTTATGATGATGTAATCAAATCGTAAGTCATTTCAGCAAAATAGACCAAGATTCAGCACTTTTTGAGCACTAACATTTCAAAAGGAATTGTCCAAATTCATGATGTCGACGTCGTGAAACTTGGGCTTTCACCACTTAGCAGTATTTTAGCTGGGAAGAAAGTAGCTACACAAATTCTCCTGCAACACATTATTTTGTCCGTTGATGATTGACGAAACAAGATTCAATAAAGTTTAAAATTAATAAACACAAACGGTTACTTGCACAATATAAGTTTAGTTAGTTACTAACTAAGACTAAACTTCAACAATTTTAGCCTGAAACAGTATTTTGGACGTAGTAATAGATATTTTTACAGAATAACTTTGTTCTCAGATCTTTTTTTAAAGTTTAGCAAGTGAAATTTATTGAAACATGAAAATTAAAACTTGGGTTGAACAAACTCGTTCACGTGTCTTAACGTTCATCATAATAAAAAATCATTGCCACGAGGAAATGTCTTATCTAAAGACTATATATAGTATTTACTGTATATACGAGTACGTAAGTCCCAATTTAACTGCCACATTGGACTCGTGGTCCCACGCGTGATTCATCAAATTCTTAGATTTGTTTGCTTTGACGGTTCTTCCTTCGTTAAAATTTTTGTCTAGATTGCATAAAAATGGTTGAATATTTAATTACTTAAACTCAAGCAATTTACTTTAGTGTTAGGTAAAACCAGCATCAGTCTCTTGAATTTGTGTAAATAAATGTTGAAAGTACGTTTTCAATCTTGACTGCCTCGTTGGTCGCAAGCGCGACTGCTGAGCATGAGGTCCTGGGTTCGCTTCCCGAGTCGGGCAAAGTGCTATTGGGTTTTTTCCATCAGAAATTTCTCAATAGCAGCTACGGAGTCTGGATTTGTGCCCGGTTGATGGCAATAGGCTCGCCTCTTGTTACATGGGACTTAAAAACATAACTGGCGAAATGTGGGTGTACTATTATGTACACTTCTAGCCTAACCCTTCGGAGATTACAGGCGTGATGTTATGTTATGTTATGTTACGTTTTCAATCAACCTCTATCCACTCACGCCACACATTTCAGTAACTCATCACTTTCATCGAAGCCGCTTTGTTTTCCATAAAAACAACAACAAACAATCAAACAAAAAGCACAACGTTTTTAATACCATTCCACCAATTGCGTAACTCTAAAACACAGTTACACACGCATTCCAATATACCATATGAATTTACAGAGATCTCCTGTGAGCACACAATAAATACATATTTCATGAAGTGGTATTGAATAACAATTGTTGGGGCCGACGCCGAAGCGGGGGCTAGGCCGAGGGCCGAGGCGCAGGCCGAACGGAACGTTTGTGACACATATTAAAATGTACTGCCGGCTTTAAGTGTATTAGATTTTTACGCGGCTTTGGGTGTTCCTTTTTGTTGTTTTAAATGTTTGAGTATTGGGTATAGAGTGACAGGTGGGATTTTTCTTATTGTAGTCATAGTACTATAGTAGATTAATTGTTAAAGCATTATTTGTGAATATATCACTTTCCAACGTGCTATCGAACACAATAATGCTATCAAGCCGACAAAACACACCAAGAAAACAAAATCAAGAATAACTGTTATCAATAAAAAATCCTTCAGCATAACTTCAAACATTCGACATAACATTAACCTTAACTGTCCTAAAATTCAGAAAGATATGAATAAAAATAAATGTTGAAGTATTCGACTTTCCAAAACGTGAAACAATACTGCGTTTCGGCGCAAAAAGTTCAGCACTTAAAGAAAAACAGAGGCGTTTTGAAAGCGATGCTCTTTTGTTTTGAGTAGGATTTTTGGTGATATGCTAATGATGGTAGCACGCTTTATGATGATTTGGATTTTAAATAGGTACGATGTTACGTGTTTTACAATGTTGAAAAAGAAAGATAATATTGTAACAGTGATTCGAAAAGAGTAACCATGGAGTTTCTTGCCGGTTCTTCTCCATAGGAAACAACCAACCGAACCGTGCACCTTTTTGTCGACGTTTTATAAGTGCCCATCTGGGCCTATGTGTTTTCATGTGAAATAAAATAATATTTTGATTTGATTTGATTTTATTTGAAGATTATTGGGAAAAAAATACCTAGACACTAAAAAACATTTTCTGGCAATAGGAACTATGATTTCAGGACCAAAGTTTTCATAAAACAGGCTGGGTGAAAAGTATTTTTTAAAGTGTTTGCTAGCTTGAAAGTGACCAAAATAACAAGTGTCTAATGCAAAGTTGTCTATGGTCATATTTGGTGAGAATTAACACTGTTTCAAGTACATATATAAAAAATGTATAATCAGTCAGAATGTTTATACAAATGAGGCATAAAATAAATCGCAAGTGGATGTCATCCCATCCTACTGTAGTCCTTACAATCACATAATTTACATCTGCATTCCAGTACAGTTCTAGCAATATTTTAGCTTACTAGCACACAATACCCTCGTAGACCGCAGCGGGCAGTTCTTATAGATATATTTCGATTACCTCTCCATAAAGATAAGTTATCGGCTCTGTATCATTGCAATATTGTCAGTTATTGTAGTCTATGTAACCGTGTAGCTTTTCTATGCTTATTTGCTGTATGGTTTTGGTGTAACTCTTCAGTTATTAGTGTATCGAAAATTGGTTTATTTATTCACAAAAGCGATAGATGTAATGTGTCCCTTATACCATGTAAAACCCATTATGCATTAAGCATAAATGCATAATTATATTACTTAATTATATCTGAGGATAATTATAATTATAATGACCGTGTAATTTCATTCGATAATAGGAGAGAATAGAAGAAGAAAAACGTGTTGCGCCGACCTCAAATAGAATGGGACAAGGGCAGAAATACCATGAAGATGATGATGTTATTTTAATCCATCATTTTCAGTAATAAGGTCTAAAATGCTGGCAATAATAAGAATTGTCTTAATACATAAACTTATATTGTTACTAACGGGATATCTTCCGTGATAGATATTTATTTTGAGCTCTCGATATTTCAACGCTGTTGCAAGCGCCATGATCGCGGGTTGGCTGGAGAATGCGGGTGGATGAATCACTTGTTAGGAGCAGACAAATCTGACTACCCTATTTCTTTCTTTCTCTTACCGTGAAAGCTTAAAACATCATTATCTGCCTAGCCTTTCCTCAACAATGTTGGGTTCGCCTTCCAGTCTAATCGAATGCAGCTGAAAAGAATTTTACATGGAGCGACTGCCTAACTGACTTAATACCAGTGATGTTATGGATATGATTTTTCGGATCTTGATACGGATATGGATATAGGAATGCAATTGATTGGCCTGTTGGTCTAGTGGTTAGTGACCCTGACTGCTAGGACGGAGGTCGTGGGTTCGATTCCCACCCAGGACAAATCTTTGTGCGATGAGTACGATTATTTGTTCTGTATCTGGGTGTAAATTTATCTATAATATGTATGTATTTAGAAATATATAAGTATGTTTATCAGTTGTCTGGTTGCCATAGTACAGGCTCTGCCTAGTTTGGGATCAGATGGCGGTGTGTTGGTTGTCCCAAGATATTATTATTATTATTAATTATATCCGTTTCGGATACGGTTACGGATATGTACATATTTCGGATTATCCGTTTGTTTCGGATATTTTCGGTTACGGATATAAAAATCCTGTCGATACATGTCATTTTATTTAGACTCCGCGCTTAGACAGAACTATCCGAAACTTGTGAAACAGATACGGTTACGGTTACGGATATATATTTATTTCGGATATCCGATAGTTTCGGTTACGGTTACGGAGCTCCATAACATCCCTTCTTAATACATTATGAAAATTACACAAAAAGTGAAAACTTGGATAAATAACTGGACTAATCATCATTGTTTTTCTCAATTGTGCTCCTCGACACTAACTAAATTAAAATAATAAAATTATTCAAGTACCTATCAAGTTTCTTCGTAGAAATATAAAAAAGATTATCTCTAACATAGGTGGGTATAGCGGGACCTCTATCTCTCCTTGAATAGACATAACTTATCCTCCACAGGGTTCAGTTGATATTGCTTATTGTGTGTCGTTTTCTGTCGCAGTGAACGGGTTAGGTTTCTGCTATGGTGCACCCGGCTCTCGCTCTCATTAGAAAGAGTTACTCTTGTTTCTGTTGCTGTATTTTTTTCTTGTTTATTTTGTAGGGCTTTCTTACTTTTTTCGCTCGGAAAAAGATGTAATGGACTGGTTTGATGCAGTCAAAGTTAAGTTTACTTCTGTTTGTTGAATCGTTTAGGTAGTCAAATAGTTATTATAGTTCTTTAATTTCAATATTTGTGAGTTTTACGAAATTGTGAAAAAGTTAATGTTGCTTGTTTAAATGTGGTTAGTTTGCAAGATGTTTAAGAAGTTTAATAGAAATCCACATCAGTTTGAGCCTATAAGCCTGTTAAGTGCTGATACCCTAGCTATTCAGCGGTCTATCGAAGTCACATCTGCTAGAGATCGGAAACGGACGAACTCAAGTTGTGTGATTATATATTTAGTAAACAGACGCGAAGACGTTTAAAAAAAGACAACGAGGTACAGAAAATAATGAATACAACCGTTTATTCTAACTTGGAACAAAATATCAATCACAGAAAGTAACCTAAACCACCACAAATCATAACGAATTCAATTAACACGTAATTGTTTACAAAAATAGTGAGTAAGTACAAAAAATATGAAATTATCAATATTACAGCCCTTTGATATTCCCAACAAATGTCTCCTGCGACCAGAGCCAACTAGAAGTGGTCACTCTTTGCCATTGAACTAACATGTGCTATGTAAAACCTCATTTCTTCCTAACAATATCTATACGTTATCTCCGATCATCCGATTAAAAAAATCCTGGTCTATTAATAATAAATACTATTTTTGTAAAATCAATAAAAAGACATTGTTTTAAATTAAGTTTCAAATCTCACACAACAAAAAGTTCTATAATTGCTATGAAGTTCTTAACCGTAATATTGCAGTTACCTCGATTCCTACAAACTCATCTAAAAACACAACAACATCCAATTACCGAACCATCAGAAACAAAGTTATATAAAATTCAATTAAGCCAAAATATAAAAATACGTAAATAAAAACGTGGAATCGATTTAAAATGGCAACACCACAACTAATCAGGATGCGGGCCGCGTGATTTATTTCGCGTCAAAGTTGAAAATTAATTCACAACACCGCTAGAGGCGGTCGGAGTGTGGAGCCAGTGGAGGGTTATAGAGCTGGCGGGTTGTTCGTATAGCTTGGTTGCTGGGGGGTTAAGGTGTGCGGTTATTAGTGCTTGCGTTATGAGATGTGGGTCTAGGTTATTGGGTTTTATAGGGTAAATCACGTGGCTAAGACCGTGAAAAGCCTGAGATATTATCGGAGAGTTGCTTGTGTGTACTTAATAGCCTTTCTAACGGCTGAAGTCGGTCTGTGTATGTCTGGTAACAGTTAGAAACAGGCAGATTGTAACAGTTTTAAGAAATTATCAACATATCAGTCTACTGCTGGGCCTGTCCCAATTATCACCACAAAAGCAGGTCCTGTGGTCTATTGGTCTTCATTGGGCCACTTTGTACCTCTTGGTAGTTTGAAGCTATACTATTGGGTAACCCTGTGGCTTCTTCCGCCATCCGTTCTACGACTAATGGGCCCTGCTCACATGCACTGTCGAAATCACAACGTTTGTTGCGTCAGTCTCAGTCCTTTTTTTTTCTGATGGGAAATTATCATATATGACTTCCCCCGCTCTGGGCAGAGCGGAAGGGAGTGTCAGACTTGTACTGACTAAAACCCATCCATGTTCCTTCCTTGCCCTTTGTGTTCCAGGGCCGCGGTATCTCTTTCGAACAGTCCCGCAGACCTGAACAGTCCTGCAGCCCTGATCAGTCAGTTCTTTAGTCACCCTTACGATATCCACATAAAATCTACATCATGTCCTTTACATAATCAATTTTTCTAACACGCCCGCTGATTTCATAACCCAACCGTGTCACGCCGGTGACAGAAACTCCGGTCTTTGCAGCGAAGCCAACGAGCAACGAGCGAAACAAAGCGGTGGCCACAAACCGCATTCAGGTAATTCACATTCAAAAACATTCATTCAATTTAAACATGACATACTCGTATTTTGTTAAGAAATTAGGTAATGTTGGCAGAATTGTGTAGGCTTTAATTATGTTGCTGGTTCTTGGGAAGTACCTTATACATGCATGTGTTTAAATAAAACATTGCGTTGTGATTATAAAGTACTGGTGATTTGAAATCGGGACACAAGTGTTTGAAGCGGACGGGCTGCGGGCTGTTCGAAAGAGATACCGCGGCCCTGGAACACAAAGGGCAAGGAAGGAACATGGATGGGTTTTAGTCAGTACTAGTCTGACACTCCCTTCCGCTCTGCCTTGAGCGGGAGAAAAAATTTGATGATTACACATCCGAAAAAAAACGATTCCCCTGTAGTTGTACTCAGGGAACACTTTCTCAAGTGCTTACCAATTTGACAATTTTTATTTTATTTTGCTGGAATGACGAAAAGCAAAGGTGCGTTAACATATTCTTTGACAAAAAAAATGAATATGCGTCCAATAGATCGTCTTGAATATTGTGAGAATATTCGATCCCCAAAAGTTTAATCAGTTATGAGGGGCGAGCCTATTGCGATAAATCGGCCAAAAAACCCAATAACAAATGGCCCGACCCGGGAATCGAACCCAGAACCTCGTGATCAGCAGTCGCGATTGCGACCACTAGACCAACGAGGCAGACACGAACTAACATTAAGCACTTTTTGAAACACTGACACTAATTCATTAATCGAAAAACGCTCGTTACCGTTAACCTTTTTTTTTTTCGGATAGAAATTCATCAAATGACTTCATCCGCTCTGGGTGGAGCGGAAGGGAGTGTCAGACTTGTACTGACAAAAATCCATCCATGTTCCTTCCTTGCCCTTTGTGTTCCAGGGCCGCGGTATCTCTTTCGAACAGTCCCGCAGACCTGAACAGTCCTGCAGCCCTGATCAGTCAGTCCTTTAGTCACCCTTACGATATCCACATAAAATCTACATCATGTCCTTTACATAATCAATTTTTCTAACACGCCCGCTGATTTCATAACCCAACCGTCTCACGCCGGTGACAGAAACTCCGGTCTTTGCAGCGAAGCCAACGAGCAACGAGCGAAACAAAGCGGTGGCCACAAACCGCATTCAGGTAATTCACATTCAAAAACATTCATTCAATTTAAAGATAATAGAAATTCATCAAATGACTTCACCCGCTCTGGGTGGAGCGGAAGGGAGTGTCAGACTTGTACTGACTAAAACATCCATGTTCCTTCCTTGCACTTTGTGTTCAAACAGTCCCGCAGCCCAAAAAATGTGGAACGCTTCACGATTGTGTGTCATCCTTGCACAGGGGCCATGCTAATCTTCTCTGTATCGTTCCAATATTATTATATGTACTGCCAAAGCAAGTACTACCAAACCATGCAGCCTCTGCCTTCCTCCACACGTTACAAGCGTAAAGGTAACGTACACCTCCTCGGTAAAATTGTTTACATTTGACAAACACGCTGAGGTGTGATGTCGTCACGTCCTGTGTGACACGTTGGCGTGACGGCCGACGATTTGCGGATTATATTCTACGGTTTTGATGTGTACATTTAATATTGTCGGTTATTATATTGTTATATTATATATATAATAAAAGCTGATTGTTATCTTTGTATCATAATTTGTGAAACTTGAGAATAGTATTGGAATTACCTTTCTAAACTGCAAATCTTCCTTTTACATAACATAACATAACATAACACCACGCCTGTAATTCCCGTAGGGTTAGGCAGAGGTGTACCTAATAGTACACCCAAATTTCGCCAGTTATGTTTAAGTCTCATGTAATAGGGGGCGGCTTATTGCCATTAATCGGGCACAAATCCAGACTCCGTGGCTGCTACTGAGAAATTCCTGATGGAAAAATCCAATAGCACTTTGCCTGACCTGAGAATCAAACCCAGCACCTCATGCTCAGCAGTCGCACTTGCGACCACTAGACCAACGAGGCAGTCAAATCAGTCGAGTCAGTCCTTTTATTTATTTATTTATTTATTTATTCAGACCATCATCATTCATCTATTCTATTCTAAGCTTACAGTTTTTACCAAAACGCTTAAAAACGGACAATAATCATATCACAATGTTAAATAGCAATCTTATAATCATAATAATTATAAATGTGAAAGTTTGAATGGATGGAAGTTTTTTTAATCAATAAATAGTAAAAAAATGTCTTGGAATAGCACATAGGCTTCTTTTTTTTCACACATACATAACAAAATTTCCACGAGGACAAAGTCTCGGCCAATTTTTTTAGGGTTCCGCACTAAGACTCCGCTGTCCGTCCGTCTGTCCGTCTGTCACCAGACTGTATCTCATGAACCGTGATAGCTAGACAGTTGAAATTCAATCACACATTCACAGATGTGTTTCTGTTGCCCCTATAACAACAAATACTAAAAGCAGATAAAAATAAATATTTAAGGGGGCTCCCATACGTCAAACGTGATTTTTTGCTCGATATAAATAACGGCGACAGGTAGCCGCTTGAAATATTCACAGAATATTTAGTTGTGTGTTCATACATACATACATAAACTCACGCCCTTTTCCCATGGGGGTAGGAAGAAACCACAGAACGCCACTTGCTACGATCCTTACATACTCCTTTTGTATGTTCACTATAAAAAAAATAGTTAAATTACAACTAACGTGATTTTTTGCTGTTTTTGTCTAATGTTGTTTAGATAATGGTACGGAACCCTTCGTGCGCGAGTTCGACTCGCAAGCTACATGAAGAACAAAGGAGACACCCATTCTACTTTAAAATATATAATATATAATGTTACTATAGTATCGAAGAATTTATAGATGATAAAATGTTAAAATAGAGTTCAATATATGTATGTGTTAATTTTAATATAGGTTTTTTATGTATAAAGCTAGATATAAGTTTAATTAATATAATATTTTTAATGTTCTTAAGTTCCTAATGATCTAAATAGACACTGCAATATTATTAGTATTAAGTTATCTTGCTGCGCCCTAACAGAGTCATGTACTCACTAGTTTTAAGCCTAGCGTGTAAAATTGGATGTGTACATTGTGCATTGAATAAATAAATAAATATTGTTCTAACTACAGCTCTTCAAAAGAATTGTATATAACTGTCTTGCGTGTTGAGTCGTATTTAATAATCGTGACTCCACAAACTGCTGTAATATGCTTAAATTACTAACTCACTCAAATGTTACAACATCACACCTAGGGAAAATTAATTAAAGCGCAAATAAAAGCTATGATTAATTAAAAGGATTATGAAATGTATTACTGAAACAAATTAAAACCTGGTTAGTTTTCTCTTTATATTTGGAGATTATCTAAAATTTTAATAAAATAAAACCAATTAAATAAAATATATCCTAAAGATAAACATTGTACCAACAAAGGTTGATGAATTTTGAAATTCAAATAGTAATAAATAGTATTTCTGACCTGTACGCGGCTCCGTTGACCGACAACTTTTCCTATTAAATAAACATCAACTATCCGACAAAATAAATAACAACTTTAGATTGAAATGTGCCTCTCAGGCCTTGCCTGCGTTTTATAAAATTTATATTACGTTCATGTTTGCCTGTTGAAATAGGAAATGTGTACATAGAAGTATTTTCGTGAATTTGTCTATTAATTTTACCAGTTGGTTGGTTGGTTTTGATTGTAAGGTATATTTGTACCATGTTTGTATAAAATGCAATCAAAATAAGGTTGCCAACTAATGATAATAATTAGGCATATCTTTAAAGACTTAAAGACATAAATCCTTAAAGAAATAAACAACAATCTGTATTTTTGGTTTTTATGTAACACATTCAGATATTATTATAATTTATTGTTATTGAATAAATCAAATGAAATGAAACATAATGATTCGGGAGCTCAAAATAATTGATAATCACGGAAACTATCCTGTAAGTGAAAGAATAAGTTTAATGTTATCAGTATTCAAAATCCATTTAAAAGAAGTAGTTAAACCTGTCTGACATAATTATGTAGGTGTAAACACAATCGAGAATTGAATCCATCTTTTGATGTTTTTGGTTTCATACTGCGTAAAGCAAGTGAAAATTGAAACATTTTTAGGGTTCCGTATCCAAAGGGTAAAAACGGGGCTCTATTACTAAGACTCCACTGTCTGTCTGTCTGTCTGACAGCAGGCTGTATCTCATGAACCGTGATAGCTAGACAGTTGAAATTTTCACAGATGATGTATTTCTGTTGCCGCTATAACAAAAAATAATAAAATATAAATTACATAATAATTAAAGGGGAGTCTCATACAAGAAACGTGTTTTTTTCGGTTTCTGGTACGGAAGCCATCATGCGTGAGTCCAACTCGTACTTGTTATTTGATCTTACAGAGAAAGCTAAATGGGATGCATTAAATATTGCAGCACGTAATACTTCTTTTCTACACTACTTATCTGGTCTGCAATAATGAATCTCCCTCTTCATTCCAATGTCAGCTTACCCCACAATATTTCCACTACATTTTGTGAGTAACAAATCATCTTTTTGGCTTGTTTTTAATGTAAAAGCCGTGCAATTGTTCGGGCCATAAATAAAAATTGTTGCGCGAACACCTCAGCAGTTTTAATATTTTAATCCTCGCCGGGAGGGAACATAAATTTTGTTTGACTATTTGATCGCGAACGGTATTGTAGGAAACGGTGGCTGTTTCGATAATGTTAAAGAATTTTCTCAGGAATTGTAATATCACGTCGAGATAAGAAATCAATCGCGGATCTCTGCAGTATTATTGTGAGCATACAGGGTGTAAACAGACTCTTCACGAAGCCGTCAACCAAGCATTATGTACATCAAACTAAGTAACTTTACGCAAAAATTAGTGCTGGGAAACGTTTTTTTTTTTTGGGTAACTTTGACCCCCATATCTCCGTAACTAGAAGGTTCCCAGGTATGGTCTAGAACAAAAAAATCATCGCAATGACGGGGAAAACAAGTGCCTTTCGGCTTCGTATAGAGTCTGTTTACACCCTTTATAAAATGATAAATCGTCGGAAATAGGCGGAATTTTGGTCTAGCCAGAGGGCTTTGGCAAAAAGATATTCTATCAGTGACAAAGACGGTGAAGTAGTCGATTATGTGTGGGAGTAACCGTAGGTAAACTACCAAAATTCTCCCTGAAGTCATATTAGAAATACAAAACGATTTAAAAGCAATTATAAGTTGTCTAGACCCTAAATTCAGAACATTAAATTAACTACTGAATTCGTTTATGTTTTAATTTTCAACTGTCTAGCTATCACGGTTCATGAGATACAGCCTGGTGACAAACGTACAGACAGACAGACGGACGGACCGTGGAGTCTTATTAATAGGGTCTCGTTTTACCCTTTGGGTACGGAACCCTAAAACCAAAAAAGGTTTGGCTCTGTGATTTCAATAATCACGCAAAAAAAAAAAACAAAAATTAAAAACTCACTGCCCCAAAATCTACAAAAAACTATCAAATTCAACTATTTCACGAGCCGAAACAATTGAAGGTAATGGCAATAGAGTTCAACAATGCTTTGTTACTGCATCGCTCGGCTTTCCAGCACTCGTTTTGAAATGCGGTGGTTTTATCCGCCCTGCCGATTCTGCTCTGCTAATAAATCATGGCACTTTTGTCAGGTGTTACAATTTGTATCGCACCGTGCTTCGCTGTGAGAAGATTTTCATTTTTTTTTGCCACCCTGTTCACAAATCATCAGAATTGCGGGTGAGTAATTGTTTTGCGGTATAGGCGGTGAGAGATTTATGTGTAGGATGATCTTGGGATTTTAGTTATAAATGTCAATGTAACGTCTCAGCCGCCGCGGGAGACGCCCCGGCCGCCGAGGGTCACGTGGTGGCTTCCGGCGACCGTAGACGCGGACCTATGGACGGCGGGTAATGGGCTAGCTCGCCGTCGGTCCGTCTTATGACGACAAGCCGTGTTGACGGCGCGTTTGTGTTCCACACGCGGCTCAAAGAGTTTTCTGCATACAGGGAGGGACCCGCAAGGGCCGATGCCTGCCAGGGCTGCGTGACTGTTCGAAAGAGATAGCGCGGCCCTGGAACACAAAGGACAAGGAAGGAACATCGATGGGTTTTAGTCAGTACAAGTCTGACACTCCCTTCCGCTCTGCCCAGAGCGGGAGGGGCCATCCGATGATTTCTCATACTAAAAAAAAATGCTAAATGTTCGCAGTAAAGTCTGAGTTGCACGTCACTAAATAAAAAAAAAACAGACAAACAAAACAGATCTACTAGGAAAAATGTCTACAAACAAATCCATTTTCCTTTCAAAGATATCCATATTTACACAAAAATCTTAAACACATCACCAAGAGTTACTTCCGAGTAGCTTAAAAGATAGTAAATAACATTTCCCAGTAACAAAAATCAAGTAAACGAAACCTAGGGAACAGCATATAAACCATCACAGAATGAAACGAAACTCAAAGAGACAGACTAACAAATTTATTTGAATAGTAGCACACGACAGCAAATATTTAAACTCACATAGAAAACGTGTATTTGCGCCCCTGCAGAGGCATCTGTATGCAAACACTGGTAATGTGATCAAGGATGTACCTCCGCTTAATTAAATTAGACAGCTTTGCATATAGTTTTTGAAAGACTTCGTAGCTTATAGCAGTGTTTGTTTCCCAGTAATGGATGAAACACATTGTGCAAGTTTATTCTGAAATAAATGGATAACTGAGGTTCAGTTTGCAGTGCAGTGATTACACTTTGGTCGTAAAATACTTTTAAAGTAAGAGCAATGAGTGTATTCACACTTTCGATAGTGCTCTCTTTTATTTTAAATGATTTTGTTGGGGTTAAAAGCTCTTTTCATAGGGATTGAATCATGCATTGTACATCACGTAGAATGTTGCTTTCAGAATATTACCTAGTCAAATTGTCAGTGTATCAACATATTATAACGATAATGTAAGCAAAGGTCAAAAATTTATCGAATTGACATAACTACGGCTACTACAGTTTAGGATAATCCTGTTGGCAGTCGGTGTAAAAAAACGGGTTGCACTCCGGGAGTGCCGGCAGAAGTGAAAACTTGAAACAACGCCATCTAGCTTAAACTACACGCACAGTCGCGCAAGCGCCCTGCGCCGCCGATTCGATCTGACGCGATTTTAACAGTTTTTACCCATCCCAAAAAGTGCACAACGCCGCTAAAGAAGTTTTCACTTAAAAAAAAATGGTTGACCGTTGGCCCCAGATTCAAATATTTCCATTTTTTGTAAGTAAGGTACAATTATTTTAGAAAGTAACTGTATATGAAATCACAGCAAAATCTTGAAAACTAGGCCTCTAAACTTCCGAACCATCTCCATACATCAAGCAAACTGATCTATCCTGTGTACCTATGTTATAAACACTTCCTCACATAAACAACAAATATATAATCCCATACAAAACGAAAACAGACCTCCGCTTACAGGAGGGAAGGCTTTAATATTTGTCACAGGAAACAGCCTTTATTTACCCTATAGGGGTAGGGTACATCCGGTGAAGGGCAGGCCCATTGATTTCTGGAAGGGTGGCCCTTAATACCGCCCACTTGTAAATATGGCTCGTATAATATTTAACTTGGATCTTTTAATAATAGGGATCAGTTTTGTTCTATGTTTGTTGAACTATTTTGGAATTCCTTATTTTTGAGAAAGTTTTAATAATATAAACCAATTATGGCTTCTATGGTATGAATACTGAGTGTTATTTTAATTAGATGTTATTCATGTTACTTTTTTTGTGGTTAGTGCCTAAACTGGTGTCAGAGTTTTTATGCCGCCAATGGGCCTGTGACTTGGCTTTCCATGTCGAGAAATATCTCTTAAGCTTGCTGGTTTCCTCACGATATTTTCCTTCACCAAAGCGAGTGATAATTATACAATATGGTATTAATGTCATCTACCATTCAAGAAGCTAATGATGATTTTATCTAAACTACTATTATTTAAGTCATTTATTTTGTAAAACTCATAAAAGTACATACTTATTTAACTATAATACGGCAAGGAAATCTCGATGTTTTGCCATCGTGCTAGTTAAGTTTTTAATAAAAGGAACTGCTCAAATAAATTAAATATAACTGACATAACAGGCTAAGTGTTGCCATACAACGTGGCAACGCCGCCAGTTTCTTGGGCACATTACCATCTGACAGCGTTGAGGAGGAGTTTTTCGATGCCCTTTTATAGTTTGTTGTTAGTTTATCTATTTTAGTTTAATAGTTTTTAATTATCAATGTATATAGTTAGTTTAACCTAATATAACTGACATAACTGTATCTAATTAATGATATGGCGCTTTTCGACAAAATATTTATTCATAGTAACCAATAAAATAGCCAACTTTACCCTCTCAAAACTTTTGCTGGAGTTGGCTATTTTTTTGTACATTTGGCATATTACGAAGGGACTTTTGACTCAAAAGTCCCTTCGTAATATCCTAAATGTCTGGATCAGCAAATATTCGAACAAAAACAAAGTTATTTGAAAAGTACAACAATGCACGCACCTCCTAAAAACGAGAAATATTTAAAACATGCCTGGGCTTGTCCAATAGCCTTCTCTGGCTCAGGAATTCATTATGATGACAGAAATTTGTTTGCGATATGAAATTCCTAAGACTCCTCCGCCATTTCCGAACAATTCACGTCATTCCAGTGACCAGGTTTTTGTAAGAACAATTTTATTTGACTTTTATTATCTGCTTATTACTGTAAAAATATCGCCTGTAATTGTTAACGAAAACTTTAAGATATGAGTCGATTGAGAATAAAAATAAATTTGATATCATAAACTAGCGAACTAATTTAGGTACCTAAGTAATAAACCAACTGTCCAAAATTAACTAGTTTGTCTTATAAAGTAAAAACGAATGCCCCTGTATATGATTTCCCATTCTAAAAAAAAAATGCCCCAGTATATCTTTATCATTCTTTACCCTACCATCCAAAAAATTGTTCAGTAAAAATCAAACTCAAATGACCATCAATTTCAATTAATTTGGAAGGTTTCAGTCCAATCGAGCCTGTTTCTACCATTTTAAATTCCTGTCCCCAATTGTTGCTAGGTAAATTTAAATATTTTACACTTGAAAAGAGCTATCGAACGTTTCTACATTTTAATGGGGAACGCTTCGCTAAGCAAATGTGTCTGAAATGTGTCGATGTTATTGTATTCAATTTATCGATGGAAAATTGAGTAAACATTTTAACAAGGAATTGGATGTGCTCAGGAATTATTTTTACAAAATAATGCTGGTAGTCATGTAATACATGAATTTTACATCTCAATTTCATAAGATGACCACAAATTCCACATTTTGGTTTAAAGACAATTTTCTAAACGACATTATAATTTTATGACTGCTGAGCACGAAGCCCTGGGTTCAATTCCTGCGTTGGGCAAAATGTAATTGGGTTTTTCCATCAGGAATTTCTCAATAGTTTGTAACTACTACGACCTCATCTCGCAGACGATAAATGTCAAAAACCTTTTTTTTTTACGGATGGCAAATCATCAAATGACTTCTCCCACTCCGGGCAGAGCGGAAGGGAGTGTCAGACTTGTACTGACTAAAACCCATCCATGTTCCTTCCTTGCCCTTTATGTTCCAGGGCCGCGGTATCTCTTTCGAAGAGTCCCGCAGCCCTGGCAGGCTTCGGCCCTTGCGGGCCCCTCCCTGTTTGCTGACATCTCTATGAGGCGCGCGCGGAACACGAACGGGCCGTCTATACGGCAATGTCAAAAACCTCACGTAAATTAATCATTAATTGAAACTAAAGCTAGAATGCAAACGTTCTAAACATTTTAAACTAACTCCACCTACCTCAAAGTCGGTTAAACACTATATAATTATACTAAGGCCCAAATATTTATAAGTTAGCACCCTCAAAGGAAAAAGCCTAGCTCAAAATTCCCCTTTACATCGATACTTTTAGACATCCCTAGCACCATTACTTGAACTTCAATTAGATGATATCTGACGTTTATAGTTCTTTATGCATCCAAGGAGTCAGATTATGCTTTTCAAGACTGAGATAATGCCATTTAAATGTAGGTCCGATCATTATTCCCTTGGTAGAGGCGTAATGAAAATTTTGTAAAGGTTTTACGATCGCCAGGAGTGGTTTAATGAGCCATCTTTGAAGGTGTACCTTTTTGAGGGAAATAAATTTTGTTATGTGCGCATTAGATGTAGATTGAACGACTTTTTTGTAGGTGTTGTAATTAGGACTTTTTGCATGTTATTTGGATGTTTAGTTTTGACTGCCTCGTTGGTCTAGTGGCCGCAAGCGCGACTGCTGAGCATGGGGTCCTAGGTTCGATTCTCAGGCCAGGCAAAGTGTTATTAGGTTTTTGCATCAGAGTTTTTTTAGTAGCAGACACGCAATAATGATTTGGCCAGTTGATGGCAATAGACTCGCCCATGAGACATAGACATAATTGGCGAAATGTGGGTACACTTCTGCCTAACCGTGAAGCGGCGTGATGTAATATTATGTTAGTTTTGAATTTGGGATTGATTTCACTCTCTGAAATCTGAACATGACAGTAAAATCGATTTTTATTGACATTGTTTATTTTTCAATTAATTAATTATTATTATTGGTATTATAGTAGTTTTCTTAGACATTCCTGGCATCGTTGAAGGAAAACATCGTGAAAAATCCTAAACTTATTATTAATATAAATCGCCAAACCGTCTTGAGCAAGCGTAGTGATCAATACTCGTGCCGTCTCTGTGTGGGAAGAGGCCTTTGCCCAGCAGTGGGACAGAAATAGTCTTGTATTATTATTATATATCACATAAGCTATTCATATACCGTTAACTCCTTTCATCTGCCACATAAACATCAAAGCCCAGATTTCCTCCACTAAAACTTTTATGCTAATGAATTCGTCAACATTTATCAATCAATCTTAAATTACCGAAAGCAGATAGTTTGTTGCAAATTGCGCCGTGAGCTGAGCGCATAAGACGCAAAGTCGTCTGCTGGGAATACCTTATAAATTGCAAATACACCATTCCGCAGATCGTAAATGTCGTAACTCGTCCGTCACATAAACAATACTATCGGGAAGCTGGTGGTGTGAGATATAAGATAACAGCGTTTTTTACAAACCAAGCAAGTTGTTAGAATCGTCATCCTGCTAGGTACTGATAGCAGTGATAACCTAGGGGTGTGAACATCGGACTGCCAAGTCATAGGTCTCAAGTTCGAACCTTACTGGAATCTATATACTGGAACTATGTTTATTTGTTAAGAATAATATGCAATATTTTAATTTAAAATCGGATTCAAAGTGGAACATTCGCAACCAATATAAATATCATATAGTTTTACCCAGAGTCAAGAATACGATGTATTATAAAAGTACTTACATAACTACTATTCGTGTATACATTTACCACCAGTTATAAGACAATTAAATGGAAATATGTTTAAAACCAAATTAAAAAATGTTACTCAATAAGGTTATTATAATTTGCATGACTTTTTTGCCAAAAAAGATGTAAGTAGGTAACACTAAGAACGAATTAATCAAATTGCTTTTCTTTAAGTATTGCATATCCGACATGGGTAGACTGTTGATCCTAAAACTGTTTTGCTATATTATAAGATCTAATTGCAATAAATAATTCTTATTCTTAACCCAAGACACGTACCTCTGGCTTTCCAGATTCATGTGCGTATTGTATAATTCTTAATTGCTGCGGTGAATAAAAAAAATCGTGAGGCTT
Source organism: Lycophotia porphyrea (assembly GCA_950005105.1). Taxonomy (NCBI): domain Eukaryota; kingdom Metazoa; phylum Arthropoda; class Insecta; order Lepidoptera; family Noctuidae; genus Lycophotia; species Lycophotia porphyrea. The sequence goes on from OX465393.1 coordinate 17,014,952, forward strand.
GTAAAGCCAATTCAGAGGCCCATGGGCGGCATTCAAAAATTTGACACCAGTTTAGGCACTAACCATAAGATAAACACCACTTGACACGCACAACAACACCACTTTGACTTAACTTATAAAAAAAAATACTACGTACTGTCTACGTAGTATTTTTTTTACGTACCAGTTAAGGTTATTGAAACTACCAAATATGTAGGTCTCTGCAGGCATACAGGTAGTTCAATTAAAATAATGGATTCAATACCCATGTAGTCATCCAGCAATTTAGTCCGTACCGGTTTAATAATACAAAAAAAAAAAAGTTTTCTTTTTATTTTTTTTATTCATTATTAATTTTAATGAATTAATTAAATTTATTAATTATCCATTCTTGATAGTATGATTTTGTGATTATATTTTTTTTTCTTTTTGTGTGTTTTGTCCTGTGCGGGCTAATAAATACTTTTTCTTTCTTTAATTATGGCCGCTGCTTCATTCGGGTCTTTGACAGATAAAATGTACTATAGTTTGGCCGCTGAGAGAATGCGTTCCTGAAGTCGGTCAGTTGGTCATAACTAGTGATGGGCAATAAGTAACACTATAAATACATAGATACGTTTTTCAACCGACCCATAACAAGAATAACATTAGCTTTAATACTTGTTTGTCTGGTATCTAATTTCTGAATTTAACTAGCATGAAGAAAATAAAAATGCAATAGTAATATTCTGAAATATTTAATTTAAAATAAAACAATATTATTTTGAGTAGTTGGGACCGGGTTCAAATTTAACAAATTTTATCTGAATCCGATTCGCTTGAGGAGGTGCCTTCTTCATCAGCTTCGCCAACGCGTATTATTATATCATTATGAATCAAAGTATTAATACATTCGATCAAAGTTTCCGAAAAATATTTTTTTCCTTTTTTCGACGACCTTTGCCTAGTCATCTTTTGTGACTTTCCCGCAGCTTTCTTTTAATAGGTCATCATCTTCTTCGTGCCGAATGGCAAATTATTCATGCACTTCATAATTATAATGAAAAACGTATTATTATATAGTTTAACGACAGATAACGTTTCAACTGGCTAGTTATTTTTCGCACAACACTACAGAAATTGACATTTGACGTAACCTTGTAACAACGTAGGATGAATTATAAAATATAACGTTTTCTTATTTATTAAACATAAATAAATAAGAATTATAACATTGATTCTTACGTAAATTTAATGATATCGTTTTTAATAATATTATTTGTTAATAGGGTAAAAAAACGATAGTTATATTATGTTTATCGTAAATTCTTCGCCACTTCAAAGTTACATCGTCCTTTCGCTCACGGCCTGTCAGGAACGCATTCTCTCAGCGGCCAAACTATAGTGAAGAATTTCTCAGTGTCTGATGCCCGCAAACTGTCAGTACTAGCTTGGTCGCACTGACATTAAAATCTTTGTTTTGCATCTTTGCACCATCAACCTCAGTTACCGCTGCCAGCGTATGCCTTGCGCCTTCCCCACGTGAATCAATCAAGTATCCACTATCCCCTATCATTTACTTATTCAGATTTTATGTGTCGCCGGCACCGGACCGAAACTTTATGTACCATCAGCTGAACGTTTATAGAACATCCACCGAAATCTGACCCGGTTTTCAGACAAAAACGCCGTCGTTTTCTTGGGCATAAAAACCATGGTAGCAAAGCTTCTATTTTATGGTGTTTTACGATATTTTTGATGTGATTTTCCATGTCACTATTGGTGTTTTTTAATGGTAGTGACTGTTTTATTGTTTTAAAGTTATACATAACATCACGCCTGTAATCCCCGAAGGGTAAGTCAGAGGTGTACCTAATAGTACAAACACAATTCGCTAGTTATGTTAAATTCCTATGTAATAGGAGGCGAGCCTTTCGTTATGAACCGCGCACAAATCTAGACTCCGTGCCTGTTACTGAGAATTTCCTCTTAGAAAAACCTAATAACACTTGCGGCCACTGGACCAGTGACGCAATCAATGTTATACGATGTTCGCAATCTTTCATTGATGTCCTCAAGAAGGTGCTCAACGTAACTGCAGTAAGTTCAGCAACGCAAATGAAGTACAGTTAATTGATTTAATGTACGATCAAATCGTTATGGACAAAAGAACTGGCACTGAACACCGTACACTGACAGTACTTCAGTGGATTGCCTGTCAGAGCCCGGAGTCTGGAGAAATCAAAATCAAAATCAAAATATTTTATTTCACATAGGCCCAGATGGGCACTTATAAAACGTCGACAAAAAGGTGCACGGTTCGGTTGGTTATTTCCTATGGAGAAGAACCGGCAAGAAACTCCATGGTTACTCTTTTCAAATCATTTGGTGTTACAATATTATCATGTTACAGCATTAGTACTTAAGTATGGAGGAACAGCGTAGGCCTGACAATAAGTCACTGAGCATTACACAAAAACTGTATTTCAAGATAAAAAGTTAACAAAAGTTAACAAGCATCTGGGAATCTATAAAGTCTACAGTGTTCACACATTCACAAACGATCGGTAAAAAAGAATCTATACAAAAGTAAGAAAATATTGTAAAATACTATAAATAAACAAGTGACACAAATATTGTTATCAGTGCTGTAACTATTCTAAGCAAAAGATGTACAAATGATTTGAAAACTATTGTAAAAAAGTCTGATGAGATAAACGGTCTTTACTGACTTAACTAAATATTTTCATGATTTGGAAGTTTGGTAGGCAAGTTAGTGCTAAACGTATCCATTGCATATTTTCTGTATTACAGCATTGAGGTATTTTACAATTTTCCCTAATACTAACCAACCTAACCTAAAACCAACAATCGCTCAATTTCCCACCCAAATTCAAACATACGATGCACCACACAAATCCAATGCCAAAAATGAGCATTGGCGTCAAAGGGCGCGAGCATGCTCTATTTATGATTAGGTGACGAGTTCGCGACGCATACCAATGAGGGCACGTCACTTGTCATCCGTCATACGTGTTCCGACGATCATCGGGAATCAACGCGTAATGTGTTTGAAGAACATGTGACGGAAGAAACAGCTTTCTGTTTTGTTTGTGTGTTTTGTTGGTGAACAAAACAGGTTAAGGAAATTTGTAATGATTTTGTGTGGGATTAAAGAAACATGAGAAACAGAGTGTTAGCTTAGTAAACTAAGCAATTAAATTCATAAAATGTCCCATTACAACAATCGTAATTAATTAGAAAATTCCAACAATTTTCATAAACGCTCGAACGTTTTACAACGTTCGAGAATTCGCGTCGTAAAAACCATGGGACACTTCAGGGGGCGTTTAGTGTTTTATATGCCAAAGGGATTTATGTTATTACCGTCCATATTTCTGCGGACTGAAGCCGCTGAGAGGTCACGAAATCTTGCCGAAAGGTGTCGCCGTGTCTGTCGTATAGAGGCGTCCCTCTCGCACCTCGGTGTTGCTTTAAAGCGATGAATATGAGAAGTTGTATTCGGATCACGTAGTGGGCGCGGCGTGCGCGGCGCTCATGAACTCCGATGCCAAACCTCGCCAGATATAACGTTAACAATGAAAAAATTCTCTCCCCCCACCAAGGTAGAAGAGTTGCGATGACAAGTCCCAACAAACTTGGTAATCAGTTGTAACAAATTTATGTGCCGTGCGTGAGAGAGTCGAGTTTCGCTTTCTCCTACAAATGTTATTTGTTGAGAGAACGCTGCGGACGTTAATTGTCAGTTGGATGTTCTTGTTTTATCATAATTATGTATTAAAACTTTTATTGCGACAAATCTTTTGAGATTAAAAAGGATTTAAGTTAAGAGCGCAGGCCTGTTTAGGGGCGATTAGACGGTGCTTTGTCGTCTTTATTTTAATTCGTGCTGCGAAAAATTACATCGTAAACATTTTTATTCATGGGACGAACATGGCGAGAGAGCGCACAGGATAGTTTAGAAGGAGAAAGGGGAGGCCTTTGCCCAGCAGTGGGACACTCAATAGGCTAACAAAAAAAAAATATATATATAATCATTTAATTTTACTTTGGCAATAAGCAAATATGGTTATATTGCGTTAGAGTATTCTATCTACGTATTTACACGTTTTGTAAGCAAGTAGAATTTCTTAATTTTCTTGTTTATCTGAACCCTCGATAAAAACGTTGTAAAAATCTTAACAATCAAGCAATTCCCCTAATTCTGAATGCGCTAACACATTTTAACAGCTGCTAAAAGTTATGCAAATGGGGAAGGCATAAAACATTTTTATCGTCGCTAGTTGCAAGAGCAAGTTCAGGGAAATCGAGTAACTTAATAAGACATTTACTGGGCCATTGCTGAACGTAACTTTTTTGTAGACAATGGTCCAGCAATTTGTCACGTCTCATGCTTTAGCACGTTTTGAACCCAATTTGTCTCGCATTAAATCTTACTGTCTTTGTTTCTAAAATCAAATGAAAGCAGAATTTACTGTTTCAATGGAGATCACTAGAATCTTATAAACTTTGTTATTAAGCTCCCAGCTCAAACTCAACTCCTTGTTGATATTCCCTAAAACTTTAAAGTTAAAGCGTCAAAGCGTGGAAAACATACATGCACATTATCCACACAAAAATATTCGGATAATATTTTCGAACAAAACATTGTTTTCCTTCCATTTAATAGACAGAAACTACAAACAAGTTAAATACTTTAACGCATTCAAGTCGCGAAAAGATTTTAAAACCGGCAAACGGGTAAACTCATGCAAAACAAAGTTGTGATGTAGATCTCTTTAGAATGCTATTCTGCTTAGATTTCGTATTTCTTAATACAACCTAATACTTCGATTTCTGGTAAAAGAGGTGGCGGAGAGAAGGCAAACGAAGGTTTTTAGAATCATTTAGGGCTAATATTTTTAGACAGTAATTTATGTCTGTTAGTGAATACGGGAAAATACGCTACACTTATCAAATATGTTAAAGTCTAACTGTTTATATAAATATACTTATCCAAATAAAAATAATGCTTATTTTAAAAGCCTATGTTCAAGATAAAATAAATATAAGGTTTCACTATAAAATATGATTACAGGAAATTACGACATACGGTTGTGAACCTTAAATTAAAAAATATACTCCAATAGCTTTTTCCCGCGGTTTCACTCTCGTTTGTTTAGAATTTGACAATCTATTCGGGTTAAAAAAGCTCTCAACAAACTACTCAAATTTCTATAATAATATAATTCAATCACGATTCGAAAGACACGTGGCGCCATCTATTATCATAAGAACGTTATTGTTGTTTTCCTCGGGAACAGTACGTTTCTTTGGGACGAAAGATAACCTGTGTCCGTTTCTGTACATCTGACAACGTATATGCAAAATTTCAAGTTGATCGATTCAGTGGTTTAGGCGTGAAAAGTTGACAAACAAACAAACTTTCTTTCGAATTAATAACATTATTAAATTAAATATAGTTAAGATTAGGATACCTTTCTCTTAAGTAATTCAATTAACATAACCACTGCTTTAAAGCTGACCTTGCAAGCAAAGTTCCCAAGTTCCAACCGCCCTCGCTTACAACTCTCACCACAACAAAAGCTGAGCTTGGATGAAAGAAACTGCACCTAAAGCGAATACGTGAAGTCAATTTGTGAATAAACTTTCTCAGTTGGTTTGGCACTGCGATACCAGCTAGACTACTTTACTAGATTTAACATTGTGCTTAATGTGTGTACGTGAACTAAGACAGCTTACCCGCTATCTCTTACAATGCAGTTTCATTGTAAACGATTTTTGGATTTGCATGTTGTTGTGTTTAAGTTGTCGGCATGCTCATTTTCTGTTGTGTCATCGTCTAGAAGTGGTTGATGGAGATTGTGACTATGCAGTCTGTGGTATATTTAATGATGCACTATCGTGACGAATTAAAATACCAGCTATACGTATTAACATTTGAAAAAAAAAAATGTGTTCAATTCACATGTGTTCAAAAATGTTGGCTTCAAGATAAACACTGTATAATGCTTCCTATCTCATTTTCTCCGACGTAAAATCTTATGAATTTATGTGTTTGTCTCTTTTTACTGTCGCTTTTTCGTTTCATCGACTTTCAAATCACAACGATGCTAAAGAAGTTTTCACTTCAAAAACAATACTAACGTCCAACTTACCGCAGTGTCTCAAGACATGGTCGCTCATAATAGTCTTCACCAGAAGGCTTAAGTCACCCAAAGGGCAATGTAGAGGGCTACGCTCGGGGTCTCCTTGCGTGATCGAATCAAAAATGAAAACATCCGCAAGAGAACCAAGGTTACCGACGTAGCCCGAAGAATCGCCACACTTAAGTGGTAGTGCGCAGGGCACATTGCCACACGGGCCAAAATGTTCTGGAGTGGCGACCAGGAACCGGAAGACGATGCGTTGGAAGGCCTCCCACTAGGTAGACCGATGACCCGGTGAAGGTTGTGGGGATCCACTGGATGCGAGACGCACGAGGCCAGCCAATGTAGTGACACTTGGGGGAGGCCTATGTCCAGCAGAGGACGTCTTTCGGCTGAAAGGATGATGATGATATTACTGTGTAGTACACACAGTGAGAAAGAGATCCGAAAAAAATAAAGCTAGAATTTTTTGTAAAACAATAAGTAAGGTAGCTATCTTACTTATTGTTTCAAAAACAATGAAGGTGAATAGTTTTGTCGCATAACAACAGCAAGCGATATTACGTAAGAAATATCTAACGCTCCTTTTTAAAATCAACTCCATCTTCAAAACCTCGGCTGAAATAAATCCCATACAAAATCCCATACGCATCACCGCGATACAGTAACGATGATGGATCAGCAAAATTACCCAAAGTCTCAGTTCATTTATGTTGCTTCTTTATTATGAGAATATTTTTTTATCTTAGCAGAAACAGATTCTGAGGTTGGTATATTAGAAATGCGAAAGTAAGTTTGTTTGATAATAATAATATAGTAAAATTGTTTATTTATCCAAGTGGTACACAGACACAGTCAAAACAAGGTGGCAAAAAATAAGCAAACAATATAGTTTTTTTGAGCACCGAAGATTAAGTCTACAAAAAGTCTATGCATATAAAAATAATAAAGAAACTAGGAGAACTGTATCTTAAGAGACAGTGATCGGTCAAATTTGGACTTTAATAAAACTGAAGTTTACAAGAGTGGACGTGTGTTTGTTACGTTTTCACGCCTAAACCACTAAACCGATCATTCTAAAATTTTGCATATACGTGGTCTGGTGTATAGAAAGTAGAAACGGATATATACCTTTCATCCTGAAAAACAGTACTGTTCCCGAGGAAAACCACAATAACGATCTTATGATAATAGATGGCGCCACGTGTCTTTCGAATCATGATTGAATTATATTATTATAGAAACTTTAGAGTGTTTTTTTAACCCGAATTGATTGACAAATTCTAAACTAACGCGAATGAAGCTGCTGGCAAAAGCTAGTAGTTCATAATGTACTATTCATTTGATAAAGAAAAAAATACATTGGTTTTCTTGAGCATTTCGATCTGATCTATTATCTGATCCACTTCAACTCATAATGCTTTATCGCGTACTTTGTCAACAATCCCTTCAATAACATATAATAAATTCTCAAAATAATCCCTAATCCCGTGAAATCAGTAGCACTGTTGTGACGAACAGACACGTCGCCCGGTAATACAGTCATGAATATTAATGAACGTCACTTTATTTGCTTATCTATTAGCTACCACGCCGATAATACCTCGGCGAGGACGTGATGTGTTTTGTGCATGACAAAGGTTACCGCTAGCCGACTTTTGATGTATTCATGTGTTTTGGTGTAAACTTGGAGAGATGAAAGTAGACGATGTAATAAATAGTCATTGTGTCAATTAGTGTACTTTTGAGTGAGCTCAAATTGGGATTTAAAATGGGATCGTATTTTTACTACATATTTTATCCAATGTAGGTTAAGTTAAGGTGGTTGCGTCAGGTTAGCAAGCGAAATTATTCTTACGTTTTTGTAATTTGCAGTTCAGGTTGTACATTGAAAAATGAGTCGCGCCAGTAACACGTATGTAGTTACAGAATCACAATCATGAAAATCATTAATACAACCTTCTAAGTTCATGTAACCCTATTCAATGAATATTTCATGAAAAAGTCATTCAATAGGGTTAAATGAACTTACAGGGTTGTATTGATTATTTTCAGCTTGTGATTCTGTAACTACATACGTGTTACTGACGCGACTCATTTTTCATCAACATCCAACTGCTATCCTGACGCAACCACCTTAAAGACAACATTTTATTTTATTTGATTAATTAAAGAAAACAAACAATTACAAACTATAAATAGTTAACAAAGAATTGTACGTGACTACATCACACTATTATTAGTCATCATCACATTTTATAATAATTGAGTTATCTTCCATTTAATTGTATCTATCACAAATAACCACCCAGATGTCAGACTAGCATAGAAAATAAACACAAAATAGATTCACAGAAAAAAACGACTATTAATAAATCATATTCTTATCTAATACCTCTGCTTGAAGATTGCGAAAAAAAATGGAGGCATATTTTAATAATATGTCACATAAAATCAGATAAAAACATCGTTGAAACTCCATGCCCGTGACAAGATTAGTTTCAGTTGTCAAGACAAACATACGAACTTCATAGCCAAGTTTATCTATTTCGGAAAGTTGACGAAAAAATATTATAAAGTATTTTGGAGAATACGTGAGACCCTCAAGGTGATACAAGGATATAGGACAGCAAGATAGGTCGATGTAAGGTATTTTTTTTTTTCGAATGGGAAATCATCAAATGACTTCTCCGGCTCTGGGCAGAGCGGAAGGGAGTGTCAGACTTGTACTGACTAAAACCCATCCATCTTCCTTCCTTGCCCTTGTGTTCCAGTGGCCGCGGTATCTCTTTCGAACAGTCCCACAGCCCATGTTATGTATTAATGTGTAACTTTTAATGTGATAATTTTAGTTTTAAAATGATTTAAAGAGATCTATAGAGTCTCATGTCATTTTGGTCAGCTCAACACTTCATTTTTTCTTTTAGGATATCTGTCGATATAGTTTCAATTTTTGTAAGAGCGTGTCAAGTTAATTTTAGCTTTAAATTACGTCTCAATGTACGATCTTATTTTTTCTTTAAACAATTATATTCTAAGCACTAGTAGTAGAAGTAGGAGCTCGTGGCTAAATAATGACAGCCGCTCGGGTCTATCTTTTGGTTAAGCCGTCCTTGCCTGGGTTGGTCTATGGATGGGTGACCGTGTACATACCGAGTTTCCGGGTTTCCGGGGTTCACGGAGGAAAGTCGGTATGGTCCCGGCTGTCATTTGTAAATCTTTGACAGTCGTTAGGTATTCAGTGGACTAGAAAAGTCTGACAACCATTCTTACCAAGAGGTATCGTATTACCTAGTACTAACTGGGTTGTGGAGATCAGATAGGCAGTCGCTCCATGTAAAAATCTGGTATTCAGCTGCCTCCAGTTAGACTGGAACCTACATAGTTGGGAAAAGTCTATGCAGATGATTATGAATTATATTCTAAGTACAGAATCCATATCAGAAAGTTTTAATTCGTACAACTATCTAACACTTTAAAAGCCTCCAAATACATTGCTCCAAAATTTAAACTATTTCCCCTTAACTAAAGCCTAACTAGTGCCAGCCCGAGTTCATATCCCGCTCCCTTTCACGAGAGGATTACAAGGCCTCATTATAAATCACGGACTATTCACGTAACTATATAAAGTTACTATTTGCTAGACTTTGGCCTCTTGGGGCCCCGTCTATCTCTGCAGAATGATTGTCATAGAGCTGTCTGATTTATTATTCTGTTAATCTGGGGCCCATTTTATCTAGAAAATACAGATCGGCCCTGTTTTGTTTTGGAAAGTCATTTCGTTTGGCTTGGACTTTACGTTTATTGGATTTGAGAAATAATTATTTTCAAGGGATGATGGGAGAGATTTGTGAAAGTAAAACGCTCCTGTTTCCAGGTTTTATAAGGTAATTTTAAAGGTGAGTTGTTGCTGATTTAATAAGATTTGTTCAGCTTGTTAATATGAAAATTTAGTAGCAACTACCCACACAATTGTGTCAATCAGAATCTAGTACGAAATTACATCTGATGCATATTAAAGCATCTGATTATTATTCACTTGAAAGCTAGGAATACACTCCAGAATATATTTAATTATTTAATTAAACTTCATTTAAAATAGAGGTACATAGGTGAACTTAATGCCACATGGCATTCTCTTTCAGAATCGTGTAAATTTAAATTTTATACAAGTTTTTTATTTGTGAAATGTAGATCTGTAAGACGTTACCAAACACTCTTTTATACGATAGAAGCATCGCATGTCCCTCAGAGCCTTGTGCCTCCCTCCCCTCTTCAGGGAGAAGGCCATAAAAGTAAGTTAAGAACGTTAACATGTTTTACGTTTCCAGTTGTTTTAAATCTCTGGTGGCCGTCAATAGGTATATTGGCTGGCTAGTTCGCGAGCACCTGTGTCGTTAAACTTTGATAAAGAGGATTTTAGCATAATTCAACGAAGTTTTTCTTTCTTGCAGCTTGCCCTTCAACGAACTTGTCTTGATTCAGTATCTAAGCTTGTAATTTATGATGATATGCTTTTTAGAATATTGCAAACTTCATATGTAACATTATGCATTATGTTACACTGATTTGCTGAATTATTTTCTTTTTGTACAGATAAAAGGAAAACTGTTGAAATCCATAAACAAACTAGCATCAACTACATAAAATAATCAGCCAATGTTCCCACTGCTGGGACACAGGCCTCCTACCTATGAGAAGGAATGGGATATAATCCACCACGCGGATACCGTGCGGGTTGGTAGATGTCACACATTATATTCGATTTTTAGATTTTTAGTTTGTTTGGTTGCTTGTGCTTGAGATCAAATCCCAATCGATTTCATCAGGTAGAACGCCGAAAACAACAGTTAACAAGAAAGACGCTATCAAACTGCTTCGAACAAGTACATCGCACAAACAACGTCGAAGAACTAAAACTGAAATGAAGTCCGCGGAATCAACTTTAAATACATACCGAAAAACAAACTGGCGGGGACACGGAGGCACGGAGGGGGGCGGGGGAAGAGTTCAAACAGCGAACAACAAACGTAACAGTAAATTACACAGCGATCCAGTTCAAACCGGAACATGCCAGTTATTTGTTCAGATGCAATCTCTTCCCATTCCGAGTATATGATTAAAACAGTGCAGGACACCATTCCATTGGGAAATCATCGGGGCGAACGCATTGCATAATTAGCAGTCGCAAAGGCGGTGGTATAGACGGCTCGTATTTTAGTGTTGCACGCTTTTGGTAGTGCAGGTTTTTTCATCTGCACTGGCTTAGTCAATATGAGCTGTTTTGTGCATAACGGATGTTACTTGATTCATTAATTAAACGTCTGACTCGACATCTCGTTGTAGCAACGATAGCCTAGTGGTGTAACCAACAGACTGCCAAGTCTAGGTCTCAAATTCGAACAACTCTGCCTGCTAGGGCTGCGGGACTGTTCGAAAGAGATGCCGCGGACCTGGAACACAAAGGGCAAGGAAAGATCATGGGTGGGTTTTAGTCAGTACAAGTCTGACACTCCCTTCCGCTCTGCCCAGAGCGGGAGAAGTCATTTGATCATTTCCCATCCGAAAAAAAAAGCAGGCAGGCAACTCTGATTTTTCGGTTTCATGTGCTTATGCGTGTTGTATAATTACCACTTGCTTCGGTGAAGGAAAACATCATGAGGAAACCAGCATGCCTGAGAGATAATTCTTGACAGTATGCAAAGCCAAGTCTGAGGCTCATAGTCAGCATAAAAACTATGACACCAGGTTACACACTAACCACACGATAAAAAAGAAAGATCTCATTAATTAGACAAATCGTTATAAACACATTTCATTACCTTTTGGTATTGAACCAGTTTCCCAACTGGAGTCCAACATCAAATCGAATAAGAGAACTCCAATTAATCGCATAGCATATTTGATATGGCAGACATTGCTATAAGCTCACCAATTAAATATACTCTCAGTCACAGTTCAAACACAAAACTTCCAACATCGTCTCTCCAAAGTTAAGCTAAAATACCTTACGATAAGATATCGAAGACTTCGGTAATACCTTTCAGCCGGCGGGCGTGCACAAGCATTTGTGCAAATGTTCGGAGTGGACATTCCACACAAATAAGTTCACTTGCAAAGGGAAACTGAAATAAAACTTTACCTACATATTACTTGTATGTAGACTACTTCATTATAGGAGCGAGTGTCCAGCATGAAATTCTTTTTATATTAATTTTCAAATGAGGGAGTTTGAATTCAGTTTGTCGTTCGTGTGTTGCAGGTATTGTGTATGAGAAAAGTCCTTTACTTTAAATTCAAATATTAACAGTAATGCTTTTGTTTCAGTGTTTGTTATGCACGGAGTTCTAGAAATTAGTCCTGTATAGTTATTTAACTTTAAGAACATTTTGCTAATAGAAGAGAAAAATTACGAGCATTACAAATGACTTACGACCTGAAGGAATTATTTATGTGAGCCGTTATTCAAACCAGTGCTATGATGTCAAAAACACATCAAAGCATTTATAGCCCTTCCTATAGAAAACAGTAAGAACACAATACAAGCCAAAACACCTATCAACAATACCCCTTGAAGGCTTCATTAACACAAATATTCTGAAGCTCAGCCAGCAATAATAGGAATTGATGTGTCGTGACCACGCCCAGACGAAGACGATGAAAAGGCCCCAAATTATCCCGATGTCAACCAAGATGATTAAAAACCAGAACCTTATCACAATAACAATGCCATTAGTGGCAGCCATTAGTTTGAGACGTTTAGATGTTACGGTAAGGAGTCACGCAGATGTCGTGTCGTGAAGAAACAATTAAACTCTCCAGGGTTAAAGTCCAGATCGACACCGATCGTGATGGGTCAAGCCTTTTAAAATTAGATGTGGATTCTGAATCTTGCGTATTTATAAGGATTACAATAATCAGCATACATAAATCAAGCCCTAGAAGCACATACGCTGACCTCATTGGTGAGGTTCTTCAGAAAGGTCAGGTGCGTAGTACTCGCAACCGGCGTGCGTGTATGACCAGATGTATGAACGTGGACGAGGCAAAAGGAGTATGTAAGGATCGTAGTAGGTGGCGTTCTGTGGTTTCTGCCTACCCCCATGGGAAAAGGGCGTGAGTTTATGTATGGGTTCCTGTAAGCCTGCAGCCTCACTCCATGACTTCCAACTCAATCGACATAGGGGTAATGTGAACCCTTGATAGTTGATACTGTTGTTTTTATAGCTCGACCCTTAATTGTCGATGAGGTACGCTGCGAGGCCGTCTAGTAATACCTGGCATTCGGACCCACAGGTCAAACTTGACCAGCTCAATCACACGTCAGCTTTGTGACCTTTGAACAAAGTCGCAGTCATCAGTGTGTTGAAATACCGCGTGCTGTTGCAAATAAAAAACTGCGTTAGAACGCACGTGATCGATAAATCAAAATAATAGCTCGACACACTTGACACTTTGTATGTTGACAAACATCCCCAACAAGATACAACAACCAGCGAAGTCACAACACATCGTGTCACTAATTATAAAAAACGCAAACTTGTACACGTCATCAAGTCTAATGATTGATGGACCTTACCGACTCACCAACAATTTTTCCATTCATCATAGTTAATTTTATTGAAGCGTCGTGTGTGATGAATTAGTCTAAGCGTCTAACCTGGCATACTAATAAATACATGTGGTTCGTTAGTCCGCTAATGGACTTAATTCGTTGGCTGCATTTTATTCTCTTGTCATGAACATCGTCGGTAGTAAATGGCGATTGTGATCAGGTGTTATTTTGTAGGTGTGCTGGTTTGTAAAGAAATGGCTTTTGGGTGTGTAACTTGTTGTTAGTACTTGCTTGAGTAATTAGTTTAGTTTCTTTGTTATTTTTATTAGACAGTATAAGTAGGTACGGACTGTTCAAACATTGAGAACATAGAAAAAGCTAAGGAAAAATGTATGGTGCTCATTTCTAATATAGTAATGTACTTTCATAAGGCATATGTAATATTTATTTACACACTGACTATATTATGAGGATACACTTAATATTTATGTTGCTTATGAAAACGGAGCTGTTGCTACAACAGGCAACGGACGAAAAATTAAAATTAAAGGCCTAACGTTTCCCAATCTTCACAGCACGCAGCGCTTTAAGAGGAAATGCGGGTGGTCTTTTCTCCATACAAATGCTGTTTTCTTACTGGTTTATGACTTTAAAGCTATGATTTTTTACAGTTAAATAATCATAATATGAACCTCTTTTATGTCCCTAAATATTCTTTTTTGATGATACATGATCTGTATAAGCACTAGAACCTTTAAAAAATGCTTCATTTGTTCGGAAACCTGGAACGCGCCAACGGTCGCTGTGACCTGCGTTCACGTTCACCGCACAAAACTAACACGAAAGTCTCGCGTCTCTACGATCACTTTGGTCAGGATGCAGTCCGCTCTATTTACTCGCTTTGAAAAAACAAGCTGTCCTAATATACTCGTATTAAAATAACTTTCTACCGACTTTCACAACGTAATTAATTTCAATAACAAAGACCTTTTAAATGTTTTCTTTGTAAAGGTTACGTTGAATATAAAAGGACCACTAACAAGGGTTTTTATTTAATTGACCTGAGAACATTTTGCGGAAGTTGTAATTATAAGTACGTTTACTTTGAGTCGGTTATTAAAGTGCCATCACTGAATATTATATTATTTGTTAAATTCATTAGTGAAAATAATGGAATTATATCCAAGTTCTTTCCATTTATACGTCAAAAGGGAATATCATGGCTGTTATTACAGCTGGTCAGGTTGATCTTTAGGATAAGCCGCGCTTGTCTGGGTCAGCCCGTGGATGGGTGACCACCCGTTACTTACCGAGTTTCCTCCATGCCTCGGAAAACTCGTTAAACCATTGGTCCCGGCTGTCATTTGTAGATCTTTGACAGCCGTTACAGGTAGTCAGTGGCCCGAAAGTCTGACAGCCAGTAGGGGTGTGTATTTATTACACAGTACTAAATGGGTGGTGGGAGGTCAAATAGGCAGTTACTCCATGTAAAATACTGGTATTCTGCTGCATCCGGTTAGACTGGAAGCCGACCCCAACATAGTTGGGAAAAAGCTACGCAGATGATGATGTCAAGAGGGAATTAATTAGATATTATTTTTATAGTCAGGTTTAAGTTTTATAGTTTTTTAAAACCAGAGTTACTGGAGGTTTGAAATATTATTTCCTTAATTATATTTATTTGTGCAATTTTTGGGTACTGCTTTAATTCATCGTTGAATGTATAATTATCGAATTAAGTAGTTTCTTATTTTAAAGAATATTCGTACTATTTCAGCAATAAAGCAAGTCTTAAATGTATGGACCAAAAATCTTTCAAAGTCCCTGTAAGTCCACCAAAATCCATAATCCTTGTTAGGAACCGCTTGCCAATTGATCCCAATACACTGCAATGGTGACATACTGTAAACAATTTGCATATTCCCTGGGCGAACAAGACAAGCAAACAACTTCATTAAATCTGATCAAAGCATGGCCGACGAGCAAATCTGCTTGCTTAGGGGGCTGAGATCGTTAGCATCGGAGGACCAGTCTTAAAAGTCGGTACTAGTGTTTGGGGGCCTGTTTAATGATGGATTAACGCTTAATTTGATTCAACATTATTTTGTCTTCAAAATAATCACGCATGGAATTTAAAAGAGACCTTTGAATTGTCCTCTGAATTGGTTTCGGTGTTTCTTCTTAGAGAAGTTGTCTATGAAACACCGACTTGATATTATGTTTAACATACATACATACATAAACTCACGCCCTTTTCCCATGGGGGTAGGCAGAAACCACAGAACGCCACCTGCTACGATCCTTACATACTACTTTTGCTTCGTCCACGTTCATACTTCTGGCCATACACGCACGCCGGTTGAGGTATGTTTAACAATTTAGAACATTAATTGCATGTGTCACACATAACGAATTTATTTAATATCAATCAAGAGACTACATTATTTACGCGATGGTGGTAAGTTAAGCCATAATTTTGTTATTTTCCATTTGGCTTACGTTACGTAACTAAAAATAGATTTTACGGAAAACTAATACATTCATTTTATAACAACCAGTAACTCTTAGTATCACATTATTAAAGATGAGAAGATTCTACGCTTATTACGACGTGCAAGATTCTGCTTCGAAAGAAGTATAATTTGTATATACCAAACCATTTCTAAATGTTTTGCATGTGAACAAAGCAAAATATGGTACATTCCAAAGTGCATTCTAAGTCTCAGAATCATGGTGCCTCTCTCTCCGTATTACGAGTGCATACGTCAGGAATAAATCAGGTAAGGTTTAGATAGATGCACCTTAAATCCGGCACTGATCCGGCATTAAACGGCAATTTCTGTACGTGAGAACTCCAGACTATAGTGTCGGAGAGCATTGCTTTGCGACGGCTAGTACTGAAATGTTTTTGGGAGTTTGGATACATTGTAACAAATAATGTTTGTAAAAAATAAATGTAAGTAGTTTACTGATCATTTTTATTATGACTAAATACTTGTCCAATGTAGCTTTAAGAAGCTTTTTGCGATAGAAAAACGTTGACAGGAAAGTCTTGTTGACAAACATTGGAGAAAATAACACCACATCACGCCTGTAATCCCAGAAGAGTCAGGCAGAAGTGTACCTAATACTACACCCACATTTTGCCGGTTATGTTTTAAGTTCTATGTAATAGGGGGCGAGCCTATTGCCGACAACCGCACAAGTCCAGACTACGTAGCTGCTACTGAGAAATTGGTCATGGAAAAACCCAATAGCACTTTGCCTGACCCGGGAATCAAAGCCAGGGCCTCAAGCTTACGAGTCGCACTGTCGACTACTCGACCAACGAGTCAGTTGGTTTGAAAAATGTATTGAAAACATATGATGGCGATGGTAGTTCCTTTTTTGGCCTCAACTTTTACAATACTTGTACAGTTATATAATTGAACACACAAATGCAAACAGATACAGAGAAAGAAGCAGTTTCATTTATAAAATTAGACACAAAAGATATTTAGATTTCTGAATTGATTGAAATAGCTATTCAAATCAAAGTCAGTATGAATAAGTACAAATTCACTTCAGAAATAAAGCCAAAAAGTCTAGCAAATATATCAAAGCAGATAGGGCACTTGAAACCACTCCTCGTTTCGATACAGTCAGTGAATAGCAGAGCCTTTACAAAACGCAATGTCTCAACATATAACCTAAAGGCTTTGTTGAGCAAAATTACGCGAAATTCGCAACACATGTGTGCACATCTTTTCAAAAGCCAACCGAGGATCTGACTCGCTTGTAAGAAAGATTCCCTAATGAAGACAGGGTGGGACGTTCAACACCCTTTTGTTTTCAACTAAGCCTGTGTTTTAGAGCTCATTAAATTAAAGGATGAGATTTACACTCGTTAGGGTGGCAACGGTCGCGTTTTTGTTCCACTGAATGTACGTTTAGAGCTTTTCCGTAAAGTTTTGTTAAAGAAAAAATGTGTGGTAAACATTTTTGCAAATGAAAATTTTCGTGTTTACGTTTTTTTCTGTTTTGGAACGAATAGAGCATTAATGGACTTAAATGTGGTTTGTTAATGATGTCGCGACACAATAAGATAATTATCACAGCTGTACAATTATTTTTTTAAGCTGTACTTAGTATATTTTTAGCAGACAATTGGTTAAAAAGGCGGTGCAAGTCTGAAGCATGATTTGCTTTAGTTTTTAATGCTAATAAAAGTGACATACTTAAGAAAACACTTACACATTGACGAACAGAATCCCCCACGCTTATTAGAAGTAATTAAACGATGACTTACCTGTAAACAAAAATAAGCAAAGTTGTAATTTTGGCCAAATTCAGCTCAATACGTAAAGAAAATGTACAAACAGATATTGATCTATTTGAAAAACTGTAAAATAACCAAAACTGTGTATAGCGTATGAAATGAATATTATATCTTTCTTAAACCACTATCTTTCGTGCACGTTTTTGTCAACGTTTTTAAGTGCCCATGTATGCCTATCTGAAATAATTTTATTCTATTTTTTTAATTTACTTTACAGGCTCAAGATAAATCAGCATTCTACAAAACCTATATTGTCCCACTGCAGGGCAAAGGCCGCCCTTTCCTCCTTCCACATTTCACGATCTAGTGCGATTGCAGGCCAATACTTTGCGAAAGAGTCCAGCTCATCCCGCCATCTCCTAAAACTAAATAGAATGAGTATAAAATTATCTGCCTGGAAAGTTACCCGGCGATAACGAGAGCTCACAAGTCTTTCGAACAAGTTAAACAAAACATTGCTTTAATATCATTCATCAAAATATAAAACAGAAACCAAAGTTCTCCAGGAAACACAACGTTCATACGTCGGTCACCGACTCACCGTTTACTCCCTAACAATACATTATTTAGAGAGCCCAGTAATGCTCTTAACGCGCCCAAGTGCTGTAATAGCACCTCAGACGTCCCAACTTGTAATGCGATTATTTCATATTTTCACACGTATTGTGTCCTGAGGTACGGAAACGTAATAAGGGACGTACGGAATATGTAGTGTATGTGTGTTTTAAGCTGTGTTGCACATCTGTTTTGAGTAGGAAATTATGGTGAGAAATTAAATAAGTAGTAGAATATTATGCTTTTGTTGAACTGGTTGGTAGATTGTAGCAAAACTGAATGAAACATACAATTAATAATGAAAATATAATACAATACAATTTATACTGTTAGAAACAAAAATAGTAATGGAAACAATATTTTGTTTATTTTTTCTGGATTTAACATTACAAGTATTAAAAGGTCAAATATTTGAGTAAGGTAATTAGGGATAAGGTTAATAAACGCTCTACAAGACTAGATATAGATACCTACTTATCTAGGTATCCAACGTTTTAATAACAGTTTTCAACGTATTTTAGCATAGCTATTGAAATGTGGCACGGCTACGGGCTACGACGTAGCACGGTTGGCTACGCCGTAGCATATTCGTAGGCTATTCATTGTTGGTAATAACAGTATAGTTTAAAAACGTGTTATTAAGCATATTTTTATGTATTTAATATGGTTATTTTACAGTACTCGTGTGTATTTTAATGCCCGAAAGGTAATTATTTAAATATTTAAAATTCGTTTTTGCTGATGTGCAATAAAACATTAACATTTGTCCGGCGTTTTATATTAAATAAATTATAATTTCACTGCTGTTCAGTATCGCAATAACCTTTTAAAATTAAAAACTGATACTGATACTGTTAGCCTGCGTCATCCCACTGCTGGGCAAAGGCCTCTCCCCATAACTTCCAGTTGTTTCGATCCAGAGCTAATGTGGGCCACTGGTCGTTGGTTTTATCCCGCTCGTAAAATTAAATTTTTGGAGTAAATGTTTTTGAAGAATTTAAATAATATGCCTTCTACAATTTTCGAACGAAATAAATAAAAATATCTTTAATACAAGGGCATGACAGCTTTTTGGTTTACCACAGAACGCCTGCTGTTAGACCTTTTTAACCTTTATAAATCAGATTCTAGGACAAATTTTAACCTTATGATTGATCTACTAAAGTGTTAAATAAAAGTGACATATCAAATTACAATTCGATCTTTTCGGAAAGCGGTTCTGTTAAAAATTAAGTTCTGCGGTTCAATTTTGAGTACGGGCGAAGTATTACTAGGTTTTAACATTAAAAAATTCTCTATAGCAGGTAAGAGTCTAAACATACACCTCTAACCAGCACTTCGGGGATAACAGGTGTGATGCCTTGTAATGTTTATTCCAATACAAATGATTAACCTTATAATTGATAGACCAACCCTGGCCAACGATGTGGAAGAATTTTTTGACGCCCTGTAATTATTTTCCCATTTTGATACTTTTTACATAATTATATTTTACAAGGTGACCCGCGCAACTTCGTCTGCGTCTCATAATGCAATTAAATAGTGTTGCGACTATAAATTGAGATGTAAGCTATCCTATCTTTCAAGTTGGATCAAACTACACACGGTGTGCAAGTTTGATTAAAATCGGTTAAGTAGTTTAGGAGTCCATCGCGGACAAACAACGTGACGCGTAATTTATATATATATTATAAGAGATTATTATTTTAGATCTATTTGTAGTAAAACATAACGAATTCAAATAACTATCACTTCAATTTAATTCAGATAAATTACATTATAATTTTCCATAAGTACATGGTTCTTAAATAATATAATACGAACACCAAACAACACAACAATGACAACAAATAGATACACAAAAATGGAAACATTGGACTAAGACCGCACTACTCGTACATGGAATTTTGTCCAATGTTCCATGAAGGACCACTCCATTTCAATTCTCCCAACAATGAGCTGCATGAACCAGTCACACAGCGTGTGTGTGTGATACAGTACCTGATTTTTTTCAATATTCGGTAACAAAGCCACTAAGAAAAGGAAACAAACATCAATTGACAACACATCATTCATACATCATTTCAGCCAAAAGACGTCCACTGCTGGACAAAGGCCTCCCCCAAGTGTCGCCACATTGACCAGTCCCGTGCGACTCGCATCCAGCGGATTCCCGCAACCTTCACCAGGTCATTGACAACACAATTTCGAATGTATTATTGCTATGCAGGTCAGTACAGCAATCAATACCACTTCCATACACACTCTGACCAACATTTTATCCTCGATACATGTGACATCTTGAAAGGACAAACTGGGAACCGTTCGTTTCTCGACCAAAGCTGTGCTACGTCGTCCTTATTCAATTTACATGCAAATGGGGGGAGATTGGGAGGGGGTTTAGGGAGGGGCGGGGGTGCGACCGTGCCAATAGTACGCTGATGTATTGCATCAGAACGTGTCCTGTAGAAAGTTGGCGTGTGGTGCAAGCTTCGGAAGTGCTCGGGTGGAGTCGGGTTTGATTCGGTTTGAGTTTGAAGTTGTTTGATTGCAACGGATTGTTGTTAGTTGGTAGTGGTACAGCAGGTGTGTTAAACAGTAATGAGGTTAGTGAATATAAAGTATAGCAAGCTTCACCAATGAAACTAGATGTGATCAGTACATCTCAGCAGCATTGAAAAGTTACGAAGTCATATTCCTACGAATTATGACAATTACAGTTCTTGAACGTGGTTTAGCTGTATTGTTGACGTTCTATTTCCTACGCAAAATTCACTCTAAAAGTGCAACTGGTACAGCCTACGTTTACAGATTTTTACTAAACTATCTAATTTTGCAAGGCTTTTCACATGAACATTAAGCTGATTAGGTGACTACTCCAAAACCAGCCAGTGCAGTATACTATTTATGAATTCAAATAACAGTTTTTAAAGGGGTATTCCTCGAAGCGCAACTATTTTTGAGAGCAACCAACTAAGCGCAACTAAATTATTCCTCGAAGCGCAACCATTTGAACAAATTTGAACAATTTGGAAGCGCAACTAATGGTTGCGCTTTGAAGAATACGCCTTTTAAAAGTTTTGTTAATATAAATACATAGTTCAAACTAAAGAGGAATACTATACATACCACAAACATTTACTATCCAAAACCTCGCTCAAACCTCTCATCTCCCATAACTTACAAGTACATTGTAACGCGTGCGAAATATGACGCTACGGTAGGTGTCTCCATATTGATAGGTCGCGACGGACAGGTCAGCGCTGTGAGGTTTATAATAATGTCTCAGTTAGCCACAAAACTGATTTATTAGTCATTGTTAGAAGAACAAATTGAGATGGGTTTTAAAAAGCGCTTCATAATCTTATATTCCATCATAAATGTTACTTACATTCTATTTGAACTTCATCATCATCTGCCTAACAATGAATGTATATTGGTAAGACTGGTTGTCAGACTTTCGGGCCGCTAACCACCTGTATAACGAGTATCAAAGATCTACAAATGACAGCCGGGACCAACGGTTTAACGTGTTTTCCGAGGGAAAGAAGAAATTCGGCATAAAATGGGTCAAACCTAGGCAAGCGCGGCTTGACCTGAAGGTCCGAGCAGTTGTTATTGTAAACCCTTAAGGTATTAATATGAAGTTCAACGATACATGTTTGTGAGTTGTCGTAGTTTAATTGGAGAAATACCACAAGAACAGCTCTAAGTTGCTCGATGTTACGATTACCCATTAATGTATTTTTTGGGAGCAATAAAATAATTCGTTTAAATTTTAG
This sequence comes from Lycophotia porphyrea, assembly GCA_950005105.1. Lineage (NCBI taxonomy): Eukaryota > Metazoa > Arthropoda > Insecta > Lepidoptera > Noctuidae > Lycophotia > Lycophotia porphyrea. The sequence goes on from OX465393.1 coordinate 17,037,290, forward strand.
AAGACTGTTTCACTGAACAAGACAACTCAATAATACTCAAAGAAACCTTGAAAGTTTTCGAAATACTTGCGTAATATACAAATAGTACATTATAAGTCAATTGCAAAGTAGCAATCGAACGTTACGATAAACATATTTACGACTGTTACACACACATAACACAGCGGATGTTGCCTTACAACATCTACATTCATATAACCAACCAATTCCATACATTATCACGTCCAATCTCAGCCAGGATATTTCCATATACGTACGTACAATTAAATAATATAGCGGTATCCGTCGTAACCAGAACATCATTAAGGACAAATTACGGTATAAAACAGTTGTGGCTGACCTAAAGCTTGTGGTTGACGAAGGATTGCGTGCGGTTGTCACGGAAATGGCAAGTGCTTGACGCGCCTTCAAACGGTTGGTTCTTGTGGTTGTTGTCATTGATTTGTTGTTGTATGTGGTTGGTGCAACCTAGTGGTGCCTATTTATGTCAACCGGAGATTACAAAGCAATAATAACATTTATAGGTCGTAGATTGACTCTCAATAGTACAACATCAATTGTATAATGATCGTTAAGATATTTATTTGGTTATCCGATACTCTTTAAAACTTCATAATCATCTTCAACTATAGCCCAACTTCAGCTAGTGCTGGGGATCTTCAAGCTCCAGTGTTAGACGCATCCAGGTGTAACCCGCAATGACAACAATTTCAAGTACCCATCTTCTTTGGAACTTACTCTAAAATTATACAAAACAAAAATTTAAATTAAGAAAAGTGCGATTGGGAGGTCCACATTCCACAATTCTAAATTCTCTGCCTTTTTTGTTTTTTTTTTTCGGATGGGAAATCATCAAATGACTTCTCCCGCTCCGGGGAGAGCAGAAGGGAGTGTCAGACTTGTACTGACTAAAACCCATCCGTGTTCTTCCTTGCTCTTTGTGTTCCAGGGCCGCAGTATCTCTTCCGAACAGCCCGCAGAAATACTTATATACCCTGCGTTTGCAATGTAGTGGCCAAAGTAAGTAAACGAGTAATGTTTTTGGAAAAAACGTCTTTAATATCACACACATTAAAGTCCTTTCAAGTCCAAACACAATATGCCTACCTAATACTCACTTGACTTACTTTACATGCTCAAGTAATGAGGCTTATAAACTACTACTGATACATAAGGCATGTGTCGCTGTATCTACAGAAGTGAAGATTAAATATAAGTAATAACAATAAAAGTTAGAAACCCGAATAATTCTTCCATCCTTCAGTTTGCGCTTTCATAAGGATCAACTTAATTGATACCAAAATGAAGTTCAATTGGAAACAAATTCTTAGTTAAAGACTATAGAGACTTAGCTAAAGAACCTCATACCGGATTAACCAAAAACTAACCCAATACAACACAATATCAGAATCCAATAAACAGATCTCAGTCAAGCGTCATTCCCTATCCCTTCAGAACAAACATTGTCCCCGATTTTAATTAGGGACCCCGTACCAAGGTCGCATAGGTAAAAGAACAAACAATGGACTGCGTTACGGCACATTTAACGTGCGCAATGTACATTGGTTTAACGGCAAATGCCTTCATTTCAGGCGCAGATGTTGAACGCGACTTGGATATAAAATTTAAAGATTATGACCGCTGCTATGTAATGTTTTGTGTTGATCTGATTGCTTTTGGAGATATTTTTTTTGTTTTGAAGAGGAATGTTTTACTGATAATGGTATCGGGTACTGCTATTAATGTTTTCAATGACTATTGTTTGACAGTGTTGTTCTGATACTACTGTGTTTAGTTACCGGCTTGTTTAAAGTGTTATTTTGATTATTATACATATATATTTGATTAAGTAGGACCCCGAAGTCCGGAGTCGAAGCCCGGTTGATGACAAAATGTGAGTTAACAGGTATAGCTAAGTTTAACTCTTACAGGATTACAAGTGTGATGTTATGTTATGTTTTTGTAACATCCATAAATGTCTTGAAATCTAAATTCTTAGTCTGATTATCCTCCTATTAGCAATAAAATATTAACTCATTACACTGTTTAGTCTCCCTATACATTTACATTGTTGTATACCACACCTTCGTCATAGCTGATTAATTGTTTACTGTATTAACTTCACCATGATCCCCCATACAAAGGTAACTAGATACTTCATCCAAAGCTTCAAGCTAATAGGACCCACTATCCTCAATATTTATAAGAACATAAGGATCAATTTAGTCTGAACACGCAAACAAAGAAAGGTTTTTGCTAATGGTGTGTGAAGTGATTTAATCTAATTTATGTCTGTCTTTGCTCCGTTTGTCTTTATGGCTGTGGCTTTCGGGGAAATAGATACTTTTAAGTTGTTTAAGACCGTTCCTAATATTTCAGGTTGGTTGCTCGGTAAATTGAAGATTCGCATAATTTTGGCTTGAATGCTCTGGTCGTAGGAAATGACTGTCACCAAGTTTTTTATTTTATTTTTCGTTACAACTTATAAAGATCATCTATGTGGCTCCATCAACCATTTTAATTTATTTCGGCAATTAATCTAGAAAAACAAATTCTCGGCATTTTCTTTTATAAATTCGAATACTGAACGCCCCATATTTTATTTAAAGCTCAACATTTAAGACTGTCTATGAGTCGCAAAATTCCGGTCGGCTATTAGCTACCGAGCGCTCCGTTATAATTGCGTTTCGCAACAAATTACAAGTTAGAATGAGGTAGAAACACGGGCCAAGTGGTTCGCAAGTCGCTGTACACCATACACGTTAAGTATCTTCACGATTATATTCGCATAAAGGGCAAATAGAATTATAGGGTAGGAATATTTCGGTGACAAAGTGTCGCTTGGTTAAGAATGGTCCTAGAATAGTGCCTTGCAGTAGACTTGACATAATAATTAGAGTTAAAAGGCTGATGAGCTAATGCCTAGGTCGATTGTGTTTGGTTCTCGAAATACCATTCAAAAGCATTTGAAAACGACAATTAATAACCGTTTCACTATTATTTAGTTAAACAAGCGTACTAAAGTTATATCAACAGAGTATCAAATGCGCATCAACACTCCCACAAAAGAATTCACCAAATAAATAAAATATTCATAATGTATTCGGTAAATCTGTTTGTATTTTGTCCCCTATCCATCTTACAACGTCTGTTGGGCGACGTGCTGCATAAACTTGTTTGTTTGCTAGATGAAAAATCAACAGGACATACACACGTACAGTATGTTATGCTATATGAGGTATACTGAATATTTCAAGTACAGCTTACTTTGTTTCATGAGCGCTATCTGCGTTTTATTTTGGAAAATGTTTTTAAAAGAATATTTTAAAATGATGAGAGTGGCAAGTTTTATCTTATTCTTTTTTTGTATTGTTTTACTTTGTTTTGTGTGAAAATATAAAGGTGGTTGTTGTAAGCACATGGTGCATGTGATAAACGTTGATAAAATATTAGAAAGAAAGTCTTATTAAGTTTTTCCATCAGGAATTTCTCAGTAGCAGCCACGGAGTCTGGATTTGTGCCCAGTTGATGGCAATAGGCTCGTCTCCTATTACATGGGACTTAAACATAACTGGCGAAATGTGGGTTTTCTATTAGGTACACCTTTGCCTAACCCATTAGGGATTACAGGCGTGATTTTATGTTATGTAATGAAAGACTAACTACATCATAATTACATCTTATGTTTTTCTAATTGTTTCTTTTTAATTCTGGACTATGATCAGTATGCGATTGCTGCTTAAAAACTTTCTATGTTAAAGAAGACAGACGCTAGTATAAACCGAAACAGATTTCAAATATAAAATTCTAAAGCCACTTACTGACTTGTACACATGCCTTGTTTACAGATATCAAGAGAAATACATATTTCAGCAACTCGCCACTACGCCCGGCTACAGTTCATACACATGTCAGTTTATCCGGCATAACAAAATGTATCTTTAACTTAAAGTTCTTTAGGTAGAACCGGCCATTACTGATACTATAAAGTCCAGAAAAGATTTTAAATTACTTATTTTTACAATAAGTTTGAAGTCTTTGGCTTTATTTAGGGGGGAAAACACGTTTTTTTTTTTAATTACATGACGTTTCTGTGTCTAAATGTGAGCATGGCTGCCATAGATGATGATGAAATATATGAATATCTATTTATGTTTGAATCTTTAAACAAGTGCGAGTCGGACACGCGCACGAAGGGTTCCGTACCATGATTAATACAACATTAGACCGGTTTACGATTTATGACGTATTAAAAAAAAACTGCTTACTAGATCTCGTTCAAACCAATTTTGGGTGGAAGTTTGCATGGTTAAATCATGTATTTTTTATAGTTTTATCATTCTCTTATTTTAGAAGTTCCAGGGGGGGGACACACTTTAGAAGAGTCTCTCGCGCAAACTATTCAGTTTAGAAAAAAATGATATTAGAAACCTCAATATCATTTTTGAAGATCTATCCATAGATACAAGTACGGGTTTGATGAAAAAAAAAAATATTTAGTTTCAGTTCTAAGTATGACCCCATAATTAATTGTTTTTTTTTTCTATTTTTGTGTGAAAATCTTAATGCGGTTCACAGAATACATCTATTTACCAAGTTTCAACAGTATAGTTCTTATAGTTTCGGAAAAAAGTGGCTGTGACATACGGACGGACAGACAGACAGACATGACGAATCTATAAGGGTTCCGTTTTTTGCCATTTGGCTACGGAACCCTAAAAAGGAGGACTTAACAATCCTATTCGCGTAAGTCTTAAATTCTATTGCAAAAAAATAACCTTTCAATCCTTTGTAACCAACGAATATTTGAACCGAAAAATTTCATTTTCTTCCGATACGGTTACGGCCCCTGTTACGGCCGGTTCATCCGACACAACCGGTAACATATTACAGGTCAGGCGGGGCCCACTTGATCACTGCCCGCTATATATCACACGGTTCTTAGCGGATACTTACAACAAGCAGCCACTTAATACCTGCGGTTTTTCTATTGATGAATTTGAAGATTCTCGGGTTTAAGCTATTGAATTTGTAGTAAAAAGTGTGTTACAGTTTAGGTGTATGATTTATTTGTAATTTTATTGGCAGATTTAGACCAGTTTTCTATTTATAGAAAGATCAAATCCATCAAAAATAATAAGCTCTATAACATGTAATTAGTTTTTATTCCTTTTAATTGGCTCTACAGATACTTTGAATTATCCTTCTGGGGCTAACTTTGAAATAAACTGCTATCGAAAAAAATATAGCCAAATTATTTCCTCAGGCAAAAAATAAAAGATCTAGAGGACTGTTAAGCTTCCTGTCTTCTTACAAAGGTACTACCAGCACCGCATCCTTAATTTAAAAATGGCCAGTTCAATTTAGAGGGCGTCCTAATTAATTGATCTGGAGATCCGCGGAAATTGCGCCCTCGTCCCTCCCCGCACTTCAACCCCCGCCAGTGTATCTTTGGCTTTAATTTAGAATTGTTAGCGCAAAGGGAATGCAATTTACGTAAAATAATTGTTTGATTTCGAATATTCGAGCCAACCCTTTTGTAATTTGGTTTATGAAAAAGGTTCTTGCGATCAGTTCTGGGAGCGGGGTTGCTAATGTAATGAGATCAACCCTGGACATTTATAACGTACGACGTAATGTTATTAAATTATTCGGCTAGGACCCTGAAAAAGTATTTTAAATATTCTAAAAGGCTGTGGAATTTTAATGATGTAAACATGAAAAAAATTATAATGAGAACAAAATATATGTGCTTATTGACATACAATGTTACTACCACAAATTTTTAATAAAAACATTATTTGTTACTGTAACTTTAGATAATTAAAGTCGACCTTGCTAGTGCCCAGACTGTAGGCTAAACAAGTAACTAATACCAATTCAAATCTGCCTAGCCTTTCATAACATAACATAATATACATAAACATAACATCACGCCTGTCATCCCCGTAGGGTTAGGCAGAGGTGTACCTAATAGTACACCCACATTTCGCCAGTTATGTTTAAGTCCCATGTAATAGGGGGCGAGCCTATTGCCACCAGGCACAAATCCAGACTCCGTGACTGCTACTGAGAAATTCCTGATGGAAAAACCCAATAGCACTTTGCCCGAGCTGGGAATCGATCCCAGGACCTCATGCTCAGCAGTCGCACTTGCAACCACTAGACCAACGAGGCAGTCACGCTGTAATCCCCGAAGGGTGAGGCAGAGACGCACTTAATACTATATCACATTTCAAGAATTATGTTTTAAGTCCTATGTAATAGGGCCATCAACAGCCATCAACAGGGTATAAATCCAGAGTCCGTGGCTGCTATTGAAAAATTTCCCAAAGAAAAACACGATGTCAATTTACCCGACCCGGGAACCAGGACCTCAAACGCAATGTTAAGACTGGTTTTCAGAATTCCGGGCTACTACGGGCGAATGCCGACGAGTAACGTGCTTCTGAGGCACGAAGACTTTCCTTATGAAGATCACCAATTTACAAACCAACCTTGACAAGGTTGCTTAATCTTAAAAATTGGACCACGAGGCTGTTATTGCTAAACCACAAGCCTATCAGAATACGAATCTCACCACTAAAATCCATACAACGCGTGCCTAGTAGACACGCACGTATATCCAAGGAAGTCGTGTCAACACTCGCATCAGTCGAAACACCTGAGATGATAATGTATGCAAATTACCGTTAACTTGGGGCACAGACTGCGCGCGCTGTATCAAACTTGTTATTTGTGTGTTTTAAGTTGGTACGATGATTTACGTGCGCTGGATTAAGAGTGGAGTGTAGTGGTGTGAAGGATGGCGAGCTTGTTGGCTAATTTGATAAATTGTGGTTAAGAGCTGTACATATAGACGTTGGAGTCAGAACGTCAGTTGAATAAACGCGTGTCTATTAGTCTTTATACTTCCATAGCTTAAATCGGTGTAGCCGTAATCAAGGAATGGAAAGAGGAGCGTTGGCCGTCCGGTGGCGAGATGGGCAGACGACATTGTTGCCACTGGCGGAATATCCTGGATGAGGCTGGCACAAGAACGTAGAGCTTGGCACAAACGAAGAGAGGTCTATACCTAGCAGTGGGTGAAGTCAGGCTATGGATGATGATGATGAACCGTAACCAAACACAGGCATAAAGTTGATTACTAACCTTATTTCCTTTACGTATACTTAAATAATGGTGTATACTTATACGAACTTGATCAGTGTTACAACTGTCACATTATTTAAAGAATCCCCCAGAATATCACGTTATTAATATCTAAATATTAACTGCTTCTTTGGATTGATAGCGCATTTTTGAGATTTCGGTTCAATTTTCCACACTGACAGTGTAGTCGTGTTTTCTATCAGATGTTTTTAGTATCAGCCGAGAGCGCAAACTTTTGTCAAGTCAAGCAACTTAACTTACTTAACGTTTTAATTTGTAAAACTGTTTGTAAGATTGTGTTATTCCATACGTTAAGCCGTTACTATAAGCTTGAATTGTGTCCAGTAAATTGATACCAACCAACTTTCAAGCTGTCCAAACATCACGCCCGTATGTCTCGCACGCTAGTAAAGCAATGTTACTGTAATTGGTTCTGACTGTAGCAGGTGTTGGGCCGTGACTTACGACGTTTTGTGTGGTGAGCAAACCTCGCGACTTGTTGTAACGCAATTATGTCGCGGGTAGTTTTATATTATCTAGACGTGCCTGGAGATTTATGATGGGACTTAATTTTATTATATACGTAGGTGCTTTACTGTTATTACATAGCTGTTTTTGCTTATCAATCAATATTTTAGAGGGTTTAAAATTGAAGGTAGTTGATAGGCTCTACCGACGGATCAATTTGATTTGACTACTTATTTAATATCACACAAAAATTAAAAAAAAACATTAGTTGTCATCTAAAATAAAGAACCTACACCTAAGCTAATAAAAAAAATCCAATTAAAGCAATTTACGATCAGAATTTAATAAACCATACCAAACTAAAATAGATTCAATATTACCAACTTGATCAAACAGTTTTATTAAAATAACTAAACCTATTTTTAGATAAACAGTTACTAAGTTTATTTGAGAACGAAAATAGACATGAATTTATTAAAGACATCGTATTGAATAAAGATATTATCCAGAATTATGAAATAACATAAAATGAAACGCTTTTCTAAGTTCTGGTTCAGACGTGGTCAGGAGATGAATAGGCAGATTGTAATCTTACGTCAAAGAAGCACCTTTGAAGAAAAACGCGGTATGAGATTAAGGTGAGTTTAACATGAAGAATTTCTGTTTCTCTCTATAGAGTTAATATTTTCTATAGAAAGTGTGGGAAACCAGCAAATGGGACATAAGTAACATGAAATAGTGAACGTGTACTTTTATGCCATGATAACATAGTTAACCATTTCTCAAAGTATCTACAGAAACCTAGATATTTTTTTTTTCTAAACAAATCTATACTTAATGACATTATACAACAAGAGAAAAAAAGAAGAGAGTCTTTACTTCAAGTTTAAAAGTTAACAAAAGCGAGATAGCTAAGAATCATAATTATTTTTACTTATTCTTATAACAACACTAGACCAGTCTAAGCAAGCCCTAATCCAAACACTGGACCATAAAAAGATCGGCGTATGAAGAAAAAACTGTGTCAATAATTTCATAAAGGAAAAATAACAACTTAGCAGGCGTGAGGGTGGCGTTAAGAGACACTTTACACCGACCTGTAGGGACAAAAAAATAATACGTTTATTGTTACTATTAACGGAAGAAAAGATGCCTAGAGTTTAAAAACCAGTATTACCAGGGGAATCACATCCACATAGCCACACCTCTAAGGGCCTACAACACGGTATTTCAGGCAGAATGCATAGGCATTTCTCTGGCGGCATCAGCCATTCTAGCCAGGGAGGTTGTGGACTATTCCATTCGCATACTCTCAGACAGCATGGCTGTACTGGTAGCACTAAACAACCACAAAGTCAACTCTGGGTTAATATACGGGAGTCATCAACGCCTGAACCAGGTTGGTAACCTCAATAATATAACCATCTAATGGATCAAAGGACACAGTGACTCCCGTGGCAGTGACGCAGCGGACGAACTCGCTAGAAGGGGATCGAGTATGGCAGCAGTGGGACCCGAAACAATCGTGCCCCTCCCTTTCTGGTACCTACGCACACTGGTAAGGAAACGAACTAGTGAACCACACCACAAGCTGTGGCTAGACCATGGCGAGTGCAGGCAGGCCAAGGAAACACTTCCTATTATCAACGGCCGCTTCACCAAACGTGTGCTTCGGTTGACTAAACTACAGCTTCGCACAGTTACAGCCGTCATTACAGGTCACGGCTTTTTTAATAAACACCTCTTTGTCATAGGAGTCAGAGACAGCCCACTGTGCCGAGCCTACATGGAGGAAAACGAAACAGCAGCCGACGTGCTTCTGCACTGCCCAGTAGTTGCGACATACTGGGCAAAGTACTTCGGTAACCCAGGTACCCTCCGCGAGATTGTCAGCAACATGAAGGCGTTGCTGGCCTTTCTTCGGGAGTTGGGGTGGATCGAATGAATTTTTCCACCCGCACGCAAAATACGCACTTGGACGTGGAGTTGCGGACACCAGCCCGTTATACAATACAATACTAGGGTATGATGAATGGTGCTACCCAGTACTGAATAGAGGTCACGTAGGCAGTCAAATACGGGTATTCAGCTGAGCTGCAGATAATGATAAAGACAAGCAAGAAGCAAGTTGGAATAGTAACATAGAATAAGGACAAACAATGTGAATGAGTCATCTCTCTCATAAATTCTGTTTTTCCCGTACCATTTTAACAACGCAGAGAACAGTCATAAACAACATTGTTTTTCGTCAAATCCTCCAAATTCTCGGCAATCAAATGTAAACAGGTACTGTTTCTAAAATTATAAACAGGCGTTTTGTTTCAAAACACCTTCGACTTAATTAAAATTTGTTTATACAACCAAAGAAAACAAACGCAGAAAGCCAGTTAATTGCGTGCCTAAATATTTTTTTGTTACGTGTTTATTTATTAGAGAAAAGAACAAAAAAACTTAATTATAGGTTTTGAGTATTGGAAAGAAATAGTCGTTATGAAACATTGATTAAATAGCTAAGAGAAATATGAAAAAAAAAATGTTTAGAACATTTGGGCTACTAGAAATTTGTTGCTTTATTTTTCTTAGCAGCCACAAAGTACAATTTGGTAATTGCTAATGATGGGTGTGGCAAGGAAAACAATGTTTTTTTTTGATTAAAAATAACTACAGTTTTCTTTTAATATAATGATGGATTTATTTAGAAAGTATTTTTATACAACGAAACATAACATTTTCAAAGAACATAAACATACTACCAAAATCGGTGACGATATTAAAAACACTTTAGCAAAGAGCCCATTGAAAGTAAATCACAAAATCATAATTAAAATCACAGCGACTGACGAACAAGGAAATATTAATTACAAAACACCACCACCAAATCAAAACACATACAACCAAAATAATGTACACGACAAAATCACTGACAAAATTAATAACTACCCGGATTCTGCAGATAATTATGATAGGGTACCGGCTGACCACACTACAGCAAATTCTGTCGGTCTGACGGCTCTGACGTCAGTGTCAGTAGCCCGTGTCGAATTTAATGAATGCTTAGCGATAAATAATAGAGTTCGTTAGATGAATTAATCAGATTTCGCATGGCCATTGTGACATTGATTGCTGTGCTACAAGCACCGTGTTGTGAACAAAAATAACTTTGCGCCCTGATTTATTTTGTGGTGGGAAATGTTGTTTGTGCAAGAAAAACAATTGTGGTGGCTGTGGTAAGTAGGTATTGTTTTTGGAATTACATGAAGATTATTTCCTGAATTTGAATGTATGAAATAAAATATGTAGTCTATAAAAACCAAGTGACAGTACATTTTATTTATTTCAACATTATGTCTTCAAAAACTTTCTCTTCATCCTCATTCACTAACTTGGTCAAGTATTTCTAAAAAAACTTCTTTCAAATTACCATTGAAGTAGTCCTTAAGATATTCATAATGTTATTTTTCGGCCGAGATTTGTACGGAAGCAAATTTCGCAGTTACCTAACAAGAGCACCACGATTTTTGCAACTGTTCCTTACGAAAATTTCAGCTTACATAACGTTATTATCCCGAGTAAAGGGCGCCCCCGCTTTGAGCAGCGTACAATGCTCGTTTCACTATACTACACGGGTATACGTAGTATAAGAAGCCTGCAATGCACTACATCCAACCGTCTGGAGTACGTTCCCCTTGACCGGTCTAACTTAATAATAAAACCTCTTCGGTGGCAGTGACATCTCGTTTGTGGAGTTCAGTTTTGATTTCTTAAAACTTTTTTTTGTAGCATTGAAATGCAAATGAAATAAATTTAAAAATCTTGTTGCATTTAACACAATCTTTTGAGGTTTAGTTATTATAAAGCGTTGCCAGCTTTTGACATTCATTAATAGTATTAATTCTGCCTTGCCTACATATGTGATTAGTCCCGCAAATATTAATAATATTATCCCCAAATTCAAAGTGTAATTTGACAGTTATTATCTATCAAAGTAAATTTCGGAGTTCACAATCTGGTCCGAAATTCAGTCCTCTCGATTTAGGTGTACCTTCAGCTTAACTTATATGTACCTTTCTAACAGAAGTGCATCCTTCCAACTGAATCACCCAAAAATTCACGAAAACGCAGAAAAACATCCAAAACTACAGAACCACTCCATTACGAAGAAAACATTCACCCATTTTTTCCGAACCCTCGAGCTGCGCGTCTCTCGGAACGGAAAATGTTCCTTCCTTCCTTATTTGTCTAAAAACTGACGTGGACTCTAGAGGGGTATCGGAGTAACTTTATTTAGTTTTCTATTCCAATGTACCTACATCGTGTAAATGAAAAAAGGACGAAACCGGTGCATTTGTCATGTGTACCGATATTTATTTTTTGTGGTAGATTTATGGCTGTGAATAGGTTATTCTGCCATCAATAAAGGTTCTTCAAGATTTATGTTGCGTTGAGTAAAGACTTCCTTGGTGTGTTCCTGCGTTGAAGGGTCTTGAAAGAAGTATGGTGATTGGTTTTGTATGCTGTTAACAATATTCTAGTCCGCGAATTTGTTTAGTGGCCTTCAGGATAGCCTTTATAGAGCGCTAACTGTTAATATCATCCAACCTACTTACCTTTAAAAGTTATATATGTGAAAGTAGCGATAAGTGTCAGGAATTTCACAGTAGAAGCCACGAAGTCTGGATTTGTGCCCGGTTGATGGCAATAGGCTCGCCCCTATTACATGGGACTTAAACATAACTGGCGAAATGTGGGTGAACTATTAGGTACGTAGGTACACCTCTACCTAACCCTTTGGGGATTACAGGCGTTATGTTATGTTATGTGTGTTAACGATAAGTTTCTTTATCAATTTTCAAAAGAAAGAAATTAAAAGATTGTAATAATTGGCAAACTCCATCCGGCCATGTCCCATCACTGAATCATGTTCTGGTTTCCTTGGCCTAATTCGAGGGTTTTTCAGAACGAATATTCCACATATTTGATGTTACTACCTGGCTGTGCCGAATTAAGGAGGAGGTGGAAGGAAGTGATACGTTCATAGCACGGCCATGGTCTGGTACGGTGTAGTGGGCAGAATCCTTTGTGTCGTGTCTACATACAAACAACACAAGAATTAACTCTCATCCATTTCTCCATTGAATATACCAATAAATGGAATAATTAAAAGCACATCGGTATCCATTACGCCCCGAGCGTGTTTTTGTCAGTGCCAGTAAAACTACCGCTGCTGTATCCTGAAACCTGTCCGCGCATATCATTGTTTGATACACAACCGGGCTCTGTTACTGAGGGTTTTACGGATAATATTTACGTGTTTAATTTTCTTTGTTGCCTGTTTGTTAATATACACTGCAGTGATATTATTATTATTATAGCTAGCCCATATTGTCCCACTGCTGGGCAAAGGCCTCCCTCCATTCCTTCCAACGGTCGCGATTCTGTGCTACTTCTTTCCAATTCTCAAGGAAGACATCCAGTTCGTCCCGCCATCTCCTACGTGGTCTGCCGCGACCCCGTGTCACTGTTTCAGGGCACCAATCCTGAGCTTTACGGGCCCACAGTTCGTTCGGCATGCGACAGACATGTCCCGCCCAGTCCCATTTAAGTTGGGCAGCTTTTTGAGCCACATCAACGATTTGCGTTTTGGAGCGCAGTGTGGTGTTTCGAACGTGGTCTGTTAATTTTACACCTAAGATACTACGCTCCATAGCACGTTGGCAAACCTTGAGTTTGGACTTTTGGATGTTAGTCAAAGACCAAGTCTGTGCACCATAGGTCAAGATGGGGAGAATACACATGTCCATTAGTTTTCGCTTTAGGGACATGGGCAAAGTGCCCTTAAAATACTCCTTCAAGGACCAATAACTTTTCCAGGCATTTTCTGTTCTTCTTGCAATTTCCTTATCTTGCCTTGCCTGGAAAGAGATTACTTGGCCCAAGTAGATATATTCTTGGACATATTGTATATTCTCCCCGCCTATGTGTATGCTCCTTTTGGAGCTGTTGGTCATGAGCTTGGTCTTCGACATGTTCATCTTCAGTCCAACCTCAAGGCTTGCATCGCTAAGATCCTGTAGCATTTGTTCTAGTCCTGTGGCTGTGGGAGAGAAAAGGACAATGTCATCAGCGAAACGCAGATTATTCAACCTTACTTCACCGACGACAAGCCCTTTCTCTTCCCATTTGGCTGCCAGCGCCTGGAAGACTTCTTCTAGGGTGCTGGTGAACAGTTTTGGAGACAGCGGGTCGCCCTGTTTGACTCCCTTGAGAATATCAAACTTTGGACCTAAACTCTCTAACTTAATAGCAGCTGTGCTGTGGGTGTATATATTACGCAAAAGATCTATATAGGTAGGTTCTATGTTTTGTTTTGTAAGGGCATTAAATATTGCAGAATGTGTGATGCTGTCAAAGGCTTTTGAATAGTCGACAAATGCAAGATACAAAGGAGTTTTATATTCTTGGTATTTCTCGACTATTTGATTGACGGTGTGTAAATGGTCTGTGGTGGAAAGTCCTCTACGGAAGCCTGCTTGTTCTGGAGGTTGTTTAAGATCTAATTGGCCAGTGATATACTTAAAATTAAATTATATTTTTAAATACTTGTTTCTGTGATATTATGCATGTTTTCTATATTTTTGATTATTATATTTCTCAATGTTTTTATGATAAGTAGGCAGGTAAGTAACTTAAGATAATTTTAATTATCATTTGAGTACTTAAAAAAGGATCTGACACATAATGTAGGTATGTGTGCTGTACAGATATTTTTACATAAAACTTCAGAAATACTTAGTCATCGTTTTGTAGAAATAGGTAGGCAGTGATAGTACTCCCTCTTCAATTTATGTTATTTACCTAATTTACAATTTTCAATGTCGCTACTTGTCTAATGTCGACATTAGACAAGTCGCGGGAATAACATGGGGTGGAGTGGCCATAGAAAGGCCAGAATGGAGAAGATTGGAGGAAGCCTTTGCCACTTGCCAAACAGACACGCAAAAGTGGAACAAAAGAACAATTTACGAATAATAAAGAAATATTGTCACGTCCGATTGAAAGCTATAATAATAAACCTAATTTATAATTACAGTAACAACACTACTTAATAATTTGCACAACATTTTCAACGGAGTTCCGAACTCATTCGCTAAGCTTTCAAATATTGTAGAAAGGTAAACTACCCGAATCAGCCACGTAAGTAAAGTCACGGGATCCAGCTAGTTATACAAATAAGCCCGGTATAATTAAATGCCCGTTTTAACTTAGATCTGTTACGTTGATTAAAATTTTCACGTAGAGTTTCCCTCGCACCGCGTTACGCTTTTTGACTGGTTTTCGATTACAGTTTTTGGACAGGCTTCCTTCAGGTTTTATTTTTCAGCTTTGATTTTTGGCTGGAAATCTCATATTTTCATTTTAAATGAAACCTATTTTATGTACGTAATGAAGGTTTTACATTAGACAGTGTATATTTGACTGTATGGTCTAGAAAAGGAACATACCCGGAAAATATAAATGTGCTATTTATTGTCAACAACTGTTACTCTGATTGACATATTGTTTAGACATTTTTTAATTGTATTTAATTAATTTCAATGACATACCCCTTAATTTAAATTTATATTTTTAAACCAACTATTTGCATGCCTATGTGACGGCAAAATGTGGAGAACCTTATTATAAAAGATCATCTATGTAGCTATTACCCATGTTTGCAAAGAAATAAATGATTTGATTTGAACGAATTTATTTTACTCAAAATTTCACCATCCTCATCATCATCATCATCTTCCTGCCCTTATCCCATTCTATTTGGGGTCGGCGTAACATGTTTTCTTCTTCCATTCTCCCGTGTCTTACTCAAGATTCCATCAAACGAGTAAATATCTCACGTGTCCTCATCGCAATTTCTCCCGATCCCTCTAACATTTATAAAAGTGTATTGGTGGAAAAACTCAATAACCGTCAAATGTTTCAATAGAGGCTGACGGCGACAACACTAGAAATCTTTTGAAGTAAACGGGGCAGATTGTCGGCGGGCTCAGGACGCTGCCTTGTGGGAACCCGAGCGTTTCTCCTACATCTGTCGCAGACGACGCGTAATGCACATTTAATCTCCTAACCACTTCAAAATCTGCCAAAATGCTTTATTGCTCTTGAACAAGTTCTCAAGCTGGTTCTCGGTGCTCAAGATAAAACTTTACAGGCATAATGAATCTTAATCGCGCTGCCAATTCCCAAAATTGTTCGAGAGTTTTGTTTTAAAATAAAACTTGAATTTATCTCGTTTGCTCGGAATTAATTTTGCCTTTTGTTGTTGCGTAATCGGTTACCTGTGACGGGTGTTCCTTTTTAATTTCGCTTCGTTTGGTTGTATTAATTTTTTGATGGACGGAACTTTAATTGTTGTTGGAGTGTCATTCTATTTATTGTTTTGGATTTAATTTTAATAATTAAATAAAAACTGAAAAGAGAAAAGCAACTTCAGTCTAGAAGTGTTGAAAGCAATTTAATTTAAACTGCAACAGTCGGGACCCATATTGGATAGAATGATTTTAGTCTAGATTATTTAATGGGTCCCGACTGTTGCAGTTTAAATTAAATTGCTTTCAACACGTCTGGACTGAACTTGTTTTTCTCTTTTCAGTTTTTATTTAATTATTAGTGGTTTTTACGCAGACGGGTATTTTTATTATTTTTTTATTTTACACCTTTTAGTTACATGATCATGATATACCATTTTAAAAAATCCTCATGATGAGCCCTTTAATTTGATACCGATAAAGCAGTATCTAAAAAAAAAAATATTTTTTTATTTTAAACTATAGCGTCTCACAGTCGTCATGTTGTTTTATTTTTCATGTCACCTATCTAAGAACACTTGGGTTATCAAGACGAATCTAAAGATATGTTAATTGAATAAATACGTGCAGCGATTTGGAAGATATGAGGTTATAAAGAATATTACATGCATACATACATACAAGATACGCGCGAAAAACATAACCCTTCCTTGGCAGTCGGGTAATAATACAAATTTGATTTCTTACACAATGTAGGATAGTCAAAGTCTACAATTAAACTTTCAACAGCAAAATTAGATTTTTCTACCATTATAAAATTACGGACTGACTCGTTGGTCTAGTGGTCGCAAGCACGAATTCTGGGCTCTGGGTTCGATCCCCGGTAAGGCAACGGTCATTGGGTTTTTCCATCAGGAATTTCTCAGTAGCAGCCACGGAGTCTGGATTTGCGCCCTGTTGATGGCAATAGGCTCGCCCCCTAATACAAGGGACTTAAACAAAACTGGCCAAAATGTGGATGTACTATTTAGTACACCTGCCTAACTGTTCGGGGATTACAGGCGTGATGTTATGTTATTTTATTAAAATTACCTTCGCCACTAACCAAAGTAGTTTTACTTTAATAGATGAAAAAGATATAATCGTCATAAAATCCAATGTTAGGACAGAACAGAACAATAAAACCTAAATTCCGAGGATTTTTAGATCCCTAGATTTGGTTCGACCAACTCCTCGCTCAGAAACCGGCTGTCTCAATGGATTAGGGCATGAAAACTTTTAATCCTTAATATCCTTTCTTAGGAAATGAAGTTTAAACTCCGTACATCCGTTGTGAATAAAATCGGACTTAAAGCCTTTGGGGACAGTTTTTGTGCCAAAATAGAAAGTTAAGTTTGTGCCTGACAAGCATTTTCTTGTTTTGCTTTGTGCTAATTATGTCGTTAGACCTTTGTGCAGATGTTGTGAGAAATAAATATCGGTAAAAGTTTATTCGGTGATTATTTTGCTATTGATTTACAACTACCAATTAGAGCTTAAATTGTGTTTATTCCCAACATATTTAAATTGAATTGGGTTGAACTAATTGTTTGTTATTTAAATGTGATTTTTCATTAATTTATTGGGAAAAACAAACACACGTGCCATGTTCTAGAAAAATAGTTTTTAAGACCATGTAACGTCTACCAGCCCGGAATGAGCCGCAGGCATGGTGGATAAGCTACTGACGTCTCACAGAAGAAAGGATTGTGTCCCAGCAATGCTATAGGTCGGCTGCGGGACTGCTCGAAAGAGATACCGCTGCCCTGGAACACAAAGGGCAAGGAAGGAACATGGATGGGTTTTAGTCAGTACAAGTCTGACAATCCCTTCCGCTCAGCCCAGAGCAGAAGAAGTTATTTGATGATTTCCCATCCGAAAAAAAAAGCAATGCTATAGGCTGAACATATTATATGCTACCTATAATAATCACAGTTTTTATTAGATATTTATCAGTATAGTTTGTAAATAACTAAGTTTATACAATAGCCATGATTTCATCACTCACAGGGAAATGTAACTCAAACACAGGTAATCCTATATTGCCTATTACAATACCCGCGGGACTGTACTTAGCACGCCGCCATTACTGACAGCAAATGTCATTAATAATGGCGTGTTAGGACTGCATTCCGCATTAAGGGGCACCGATGCAATTAATGATAGAACCACTCGTAAACTAAGTGATATTAACACCAATAACATTAGTGTTTAAGTTATCCCTAAAGAAGAAAGTGATATAAAAGTGTGTTGTAAAACTTACAACAATATTATTTAAAATCAGAACTGTTATCACTGACGGGATAGGCAGAGGTGAACGAGCGTATTAAAAAGTTCAAAAAAATAACAAATTTTAATAATGTATGTTTTTAAATAATTATATCTCAAGACACTTCAAGAAATCATTATAAAATTAATTCAGCGTCCATTAGAAGGATATGCCCGACCTACTGTCCTGCCCATCCTGCGTAACCACCTGCACCTTTCAGGATTTAATCGAAGCAATTTTAGAGTTTTGCAGGCTAAATACTGGTCTAAAACTATTTGAGTTTAATCGATACGTAAGGAAGAAGAAAAGGATCAGCGTTGTAACCATATCTTACCCAGTAACTAAGCAGCCACTCATTACCTCCACATGAAAAATTGGTATTCACCTGCAATCGAAAAACAGGTTACACTGTTAGACAGCCGTTCCCAACACACTCGAGAAAAGCTAGACTTCCAGACTTAACCACGTTTTTGAACAAGCTCAATTTCAAACTAAGTCCAAACCCATATTATCATTAAAAATAATCACCATAATGGAATCCGTAAACAACTATTTTGCAACTACCTTCTACTAGAGAGGGATCCTGAAATTGTGCAAGTTTGGGGTCCCGGGTCCGTCAATAAGGCTCTAACAGGGATTAAGCCTGAACTCATCTCATTAGTTTGATTGCAAGATTCTGCAACCGTGTTGCGATCGTGACATAGTTGTGGGCCAAATTGATTTCCTTGCGAAAGCCTTCGGTAAGTCAGTAGTCTCACAAATCAAATTTCGGTCTGGAATCCATTAGGGAACGGTTCGAATGTGTAACGAGATGTAGATAGTTGAATAGTTTCGAGTTAAGGAACGTTTAAAAGCTTTTCTTTAGAAACATTTAGTAGTAAGAAGGATTAAGTGAATGACGAACAAGTTTAATAGCAATTGTAAGAATGAAAAGAAGTATTCTACAAGCAATGGTTTTATAGGAATATTTTAACATACATAGTTGTTCAAAACTGAATAAAGAACAATCTGCAATCTATTCTTTTCGCGGGAATGACAAAAATGCAAGAACTCGAGTTTTATTTTCAAATAACAATAGCAACTACTCATAACTTTCACCCATAATACCTTTTATTGCGTTATTCTCACCCAAAAATTCCAATGCCGCTTATAAATGAAAACTTTTTGATGCCGACGCGACGAACAATATACTAAAGCGTACAATACGTTTAAAAAAGTTTTAAAGGTACACAATAACATCCCATTCTCGGTACCGCTTTAAAGCAATAAGTCAGGCGGTATTTCACACCTAACATTTGCGTGCCATAGCACCTCTAAAGTGAGAATAAACAAGCTAACTTTTGCCATTCCACAATGTGAGGATGGGGCTCGCTTTTATTCACACTCAAATTAAACTTGCCAGATTACATGGCTGCACCAATGCTGCTATTCTTAACTATCCTGCCGAAGAGTTTCGACAAGGAGTCTGGGATTCTAGGAATAATGCATTGCAGTCAAATGTATTGCGAGCTTTGGTAGATGTTTTAAACATAAGTGTTTCAGAAGTTTGAAATACATACAACATATAAAATCATGAGATGCAATTCGATGAAAGGAATGAGTAAACACAAAAACGTAAGCACAATATAAAGGGTGTAAAAAGACTCTTAACGAAGCCGAAAGGCACTTGCTGTAGACCATGCCTGGAAAGCTTCTAGTTACGGAGATATTGGGGGTCAAAGTCCTAATTTTTTCATAAGTTTTTTTTTAAATACATGTTTTTAATGTATTTGTTTTACTAAAGACACCTTCACGACCCTCGTACTATTCAATCCATACATCAGCACAATGTTTTGAATGTGTTACATTGAGTCCTACCGTAAAACGTGATTTTTGAGCCCAAAAGAAAAAAGTCGTTTCCCAGCAATAATTTTTGCGTAAAGTTACTTAGTCTGATGTACAGAATACTTGGTTGGCGGCTTCGTGAAGAGTCCGTTTACACTCTGTATTAATGCACATTTTATTAATTACAGAGAAATTAACGATACACGTCTCGCTAACTCGAAATAAACTTATGTAATACCATCACAGGAGATACAATTACAAACAAAATACGTCAAACTTACACAAGACTCCTTCTCACACTTCCAACGTTTAAAACAACAACAAAGATGGATGTTCCTGTAATTATAATCCAGGAACATAATACTCCGAACAGATTTCGTGTTATATTAATATCTACCTCAACAAGTTTTGGTAAATCGATACAATTTGTATCGTACTTTGTTACAGTCCCATTCAGGTTTTAATTAATTGTCAGAAACTGTGGACCGTTTGATTGAAACACTTCGGAGAACTTGTTTGACATTGTTTGGACAGGTTCCTGAAACAATCCGTGTCTATTCGGATTACAGGCTTCTTATAAGTATTTTGGATTAAACAGAATACGATTTGTCATAAAAGCTAGGGATTTCTTCTACTAATGGAGCTGTGTTTGGACGAATGTGCCGCGTAAATGTAAGGATTTCATTTTTTTTATGACTTATTTCATATTATAGATGATGTTAATTGTGTTTATCGTTCACACTTAAAATTTTTATGCTACAGGATAGCTGTTTTATTCCCTATTCAAAAATTGTTTGAGTTTCCGTTCACCACGCGTTTATGCTAGGATCTCTGAGCATTAATATTGTTGTGAGTGTAATCAAATTCGCTGGTAGTGAACCTCTTTGTTGGTAATATATTGAATTACCTAAGGTTTCTTGTATATATTCTTTGTCATCCTATACTTTATCTGGCTACTTGCCAAAGGTAGCTTTGCCTGGAGAGACTAATTTTCAGTTCATTAATTTTAGCGTCCTCTCTCTGTGTGGTTGTTTTTGTACTTTACTATAGATACAACAAAGTTTTAATTTATAACTTTTTATTATACTTAATAGGCATTTGACTATATCCTATAAATACTAATATCAGTATTGATATTAGGTGAATACAGTCACTGCTGTGTACTAGGTATAAGCATAAATAATATGCTTGTAAACGTTCCAACTATTGGGACACAAGCATTTTCTATGCGAAACGGAATCGGCTATTCACCACGCGAGCCCAGGTGATGGATGCCCAGTGTGCCAGGACAACCCGGTGTCACAATATTTTCTTTGAACCGTTTTGAGAGCCATGATAATGAAATAATTTACACAAAGTAAAGAGCACGTCTGCGTCTAAACCTACAACTTCACAGAGTGTGTAACATAACATAAGACCTCTCATATAGTGGCCAATTTTTTTTCGCGTGTTGTAAGAACTCGTAGAACAAACCTTATTCAGTTTCATGGTCGGAGAGACCCCACGAGAGCTCCTGCGTTTATTAAGTTACACCTTGTATAAGCCGCTGTGGACACGTGTCAAAAATTTGTTAAGATCACGTTTATCAATAAATCTTCACTCAAGATTTCTTAAAATCCCAAAAACCATACAAATCTTTATACAAATAAGTGCCAGTTATTCGGCTAGTAAATTACAAAGGGATTATAACAGATGTAACAGCACTTTGAAGTTCCAACGCAATGAGAGAGGCGATTTATATGTGTCCACAAACAATCTAATTTGCATGTACAAGTCAGACGGATGGGGTAATTTTCTCTGTCTCATATCGTCTAAGGAGCTTATACTGTTCTTATTAGGTGTTAGGTGATCGCCTTGAGGCGCTCCGTTATGATGTTGTGTTTCGGTGAAGGTTTATTAGGTTATTAGGGTTGTTTTAGTAATAATTTAACAGAAATAGTGTTATAACAAATAAGTGTATTATATGTATAATACAAATAGTTTATTTATCTTTAACAGGGTTTGTACTACATAGCTAGTGATAGAAGTGCCCTTTTAGGCAAGTAAATGCCTGTATTAGGACACTCCACTCTTCCATAACTTAAATTTAGATAATGTACATCCAACAATTACATGATAAACTTACTTACTAATATATTTACTATTTTTATATAATTTTGAGGAAGAAAAAAAATAAAAATAAAAAGAAAATAAAAAAATAATAATTACAGTAACATAAAAATATAGAAGACAACATAATAGTCTCGTCTTACGTTTACATTTATAAATAATAAATATATACTGTCTTAGATAATAGATACTCTTTGCAATATTATTAGTTTTAAGTTATCTTGCTGCGCCCTAACAGGGTCATGTACTATACAGGGTGTTTGGCGTATGGACCGACACAATTTTTCCAGGGATTTGGGAGGTCATTAGCTAGGTTCTACCCATACGCAAAAACAAAAAAAAAAGTTATTTCGAAATAAAAACAGGAAACATTTTGGGCATCTTTTTCATTTTTTTTTTAAATCATGTGTAACCAACCGTGACATTTGGGACAAAGGGTGTATGGGTAAAACCTAGCTAATGACCTCCCAAATCCCTGGAAAAATTGTGTCGGTCCATGCGCCAAACACCCTGTATATAGCTGCGTACATTGTGCATTAAACTTAAAAAAATAAATAAACAAATTGTGATTTTTGTTCGCGACAAGTTTTGAAAAAATGCGTGCATATAACACGTACCATACATGTAGCTATTGACGTTATTATAGATGATTGTAAACTATTTTATTTACCTTTTGACATTTACTAACAATTTTTGTATACTAGGCGTATACAAAAATTGTTAGTAAATGTCAAAAGGTATTCTATAGGTCTTTGTAAACTTGTTAGGTTTAAAGTTTAATGGAAAACGTTACCGTTTTCATATGAAATGCATATTTTATACCTAGTTCATATGAAATGAAATGCATATTTTATACCTAGTTGTATACTGAAGTGAGAAACGAATAATTTTTCGAATAAACAAACCCTATAACACATCTATCTACCAGACAACGCTTAAAATTGTTAAGTAACTTTACAGTAATCAACGTTTCTGGCAAATAGGCAATTTAGATCCGACCAATTCAATTTCGAATTTGAGTGAAAAGCCTTACCAGATATATTTAATTGAACAAAGATTTATCGCTGTTTATACCAGTAGTTATTCTTGTATTGTTAGTATTTAATGTTTTAATTTCAAATCTTTAGATTTAAATGCAATAGTACTAGGTTTGTTGAAGCTTTAGCTATACAACTTCAGAATAGAGCGTCTAGAGACTGCTAGCGCCACACCGTAGCACTTTTCGGAACTAAACTTTCTTTTATGTGATGGTTCTTATGACGTTGTTGTGGAAAAGTACGCGTTAGACGCACATGGTCGTAGTTTTGTAAATAAATAAGAAATAGTTTCTGAAAAAACGCAATTATAGAAGAGATAGTGGAGATGGATAAAATAAATGGTGCCCTTATGGTGATGGAGTGATTTTTTCTTCTGAATTTCTTCAGTAAATGTTTTACGATATTAATGTGGGTAACAGAGATAAATACAATTACGAAAACCACGTTCATCCTTTTTATCAAGCATCAATACGATCACGAAAAAAAATCCTCTGTACCTAAATTTCGACGGAAAAAAATACAAATGTATAAGGACAAAATTTAACAAATCTCGTTACGCATCTCCTATTTCGTCGGGATTTTCATTTCAACATAATTTCATTTAGATACCTGATTTTGCAGGCCTTCATGAACGCGCGAGCGAGACGCAGGCACGCCAGCACACGAGAAGAAGTGAGACAGTCTGCTAAACTTCACGTACAACTTTGAAAAGTACAACTCTAATTGGACATTAAAAATTGACTTTGATAATTTTTAGAACATGCTTTTGTCATAGAACTTTGAGCTTTATTGGCGTTGATTTTAGTGTTTACCGGATTGATAATGTTTTGGATGTGGGTCCATGAATGCTGAAAGGTAACTGGCGTCCGGCGGGTACGGCGAGCAACAGGCTGTCGGAGGGGCGGAGTCTTAGTTTGCCGCGACTGCGCATAGGACCTTCCGTTGCTATGACGACGCCTCTTTCAATGTTTGTGATTGCGCGAAACGTTTTTGAAGGAAACTTTCGCTTGTGATTGACGCGTAATGTTCGTAATTGTGTTCGCCTGTTGACGGCATTTTAGGGCTTTATCGATGTTTCGCTTCGAATATAATTTGCTCTAGTTATACAATTTGATTTTGTTTGAAATATGATTTTGTGAAACGATGGTTTCTTACAGTAGCCAATTTTTTTTTTCATTTAAGTTCGAATACTTCTTTATCAAAAAAAAGCAAAACCATGTTAGATCAAAGCTACAAATATCAATCAATTATATATATTTTCAAAGGCAAATTAATAATAATGGTCACTATATAACCCATCATTAATTAAAACTTTTTGAAGTGAAACTTCTTTATCGACGTATGGGAGAATTTTTTTTTGACGTATGCTTGCATGTGCTTTGCATGTGCTTTTTTATCAAAGTTTAGTATAGTAACGTAAAGAATATAATGTATCATTATTGATGAAATACAACAATAGCAATGATATTATAATAAGAACAATGATAAAATAAAGTACTCATTAATTGTATGCATGTCTATAATAATAAAATAGCTTTAATTTAATACGGAAAAAAAATGTTTTTCTTAAGGCTTAAGCCTTATCTACCCCATTTTCGTGAAGTTGCAAATAGTAGAAAAATGATATGTCGTTAAGAAGTTTCACTTCTTACCTGTGTACTCTGGTACACACACATATTTTATTTTCTCATTCACGCCACTCAACCCTAATCTTTTTAAATTCCACAAATTTACTAAAAACTTACAAGACTTCTTCTAAACTCAGTTTTTACCATGTTTTACCGTTCAGAGTCGGGTCAATGTCATGTTGAAAGAGCAGCGTTATAGCTTACTGGCCACCCCGCTAAGAGCATCGCGCTATAAAGTTTTTTTCACTTTGACTGAGAGCCTGAAGTGCTGTAGTGTTGTAGTCTGTAGTGCGTTCAACTTTGCTGAAGTTGGTAATGGGTGTGATTGGAAGGTGAATCGGATTTTTTGTTAAGAAAATCTGATGATAAAGTTTTTTTTTAAGTTTTCAAGAATGATATGGATCAGTGTGTAGGAAAATAGCTAAGTTATTGTTTAAAAAATCTGTGATAACAATATAGGCATTTGACTAAGAAAAAGATTATTAGAAAATAAAAAAATGGAAGTAATTTTAATTTTTCTTATTTCTTCTATGCAGATGGCATTAATATTAATTTTGCCTACTTGTATTATACATACAGGGTGTAAACAGACTCTTCATGAAGCGTCAACCAAGCATTATGTACATCAAACTAAGTAACTTTATGCAAAAATTATTACTGGGAAACGACTTTTTTTGTTGGGGTGAAAAATCACGTTTTACGGTAGGACTCAATGTAACGCATTCAAAACATTGTGCTGATGGATGGATTGAATAGTACAGGGGATATGAATGTGTCTTAAGTAAAAAAAATACATTAAAAACACGATTAAAAAAAAAAAACTAGTGGAAAAGTTGGAACTTTGACCCTCAATATCTCTGTAAATAGAAGGTTCCCAGGTATGGTCTAGAACATAAAAACTATCGCAACGATGGGGAGAACAAGTGCCTTTCGGCTTCGTTAAGATTCTTTTACACCCTATATAACACACACATAATTATTCACCGTGTGTAATGCCAGTAGCCGTCATATTCAGCAAACAGACAAATTGGTAAAACTAATATTTTTCCGGATAAGTTTATTTAAAACCAACAAAAAAAAGATAAGCTTTCCTGCCCGTGTTTAACAAAAAAAAAACAAATAATCTATTTAAATCCGACCTTTTTTCACCTTGACAAGAAAACAGCAATTATTTTGATTACCGTTTTGTCTAAATCTGATAGCATCATGATAGCGTTTAATTAAATACGGTAATCCTTACTTTGGCTATAAAACAATGGCGGTGGCTGTAAGTCCGTGTTTTTTCCTCCCATTAAAGTCAGTGTTGTGTCGTCAAGGAGATATTTAAGACACAAAGGGAATAAAATTGTGTGATTGTTTGAAAATATTAAACGTTCTACTTTGACTGTAATTTTTAAATCTCGGTATAAACTGTAGAGTTTTTGTAAGCCAGAGTATTTCATAGCATTAATGCACTAGTATGTAAAAAGAAAAATAACCCCATTCATCATCATTGTCATCATTTCAGCCGAAAGACGTTCACTGCTGGACATAGGCCTCCCCCAAGTATCGCCACATTGTCCGGTCCCGTGCCACTCGCATCCAGCGGATCCCCGCAACCTTCACTAGGACATCGGTCCACCTAGTGGGAGGCCTTCCAACGCAACGTCTTCCGTTTCGCGTTCGCCACTCCAGAACTTTTCGGCACTATCGGCCATCCGTTCTGCTAGCAATGTGCCCCATCTTCATCTTCATCAGCCTATAATGTTCCCACTGCTGGGACACAGGCCTCCTCTCTATGAGAGGGATTGGGCTATAATCTACCACGCGGGCCCAATGCGGATTGGTAGATGTCACATGTCTTCGATTTTTTGGTTCTAGGACATGCCGGTTTCCTCACGATGTTTTCCTTCACCGTTTTTTGAGATTAGTGGTGATGAAATAAATTACACAAAGTAATGCGCCTACCTGGGTTCGAACCCACGACTTACTGTTCGTAAGTCGGGGTCGCTATCACTGGGCCACCGCTGCTTTCAATGTGCCCCATTATTGTAGTAAATCTAATTTCATCATAGTCAGGTGTGAACTCAGTCTTATCAGTCTTCTTCTGAGCGTGTCGATGGCCATTCAAATTGTGTCGGCAAAGAACTGAGCTACTAATTTGCAGGACACAATATTAAGGTGGTTGCGTCAGGGTAGCCCGCGAAATTCAAATGTTCTTACATTTTTTGCAATTTACAGATCAGTGTTAGGTTGTATGTTGATGAAAAATGAGTCGCGCCAGTAACACGTATGTAGTTACAGAATTACAGTCGTGAAAATCATCTACACAACACTCTAAGTTCATGTAATCCTATTCAATCAATATTTCATGAAAAAGTCATTCGATAGGATTAAATAGACTTACAGGGTTATATTGATGATTTTTTCATGATTGTGATTCTGTAACTACGTACGCGTTACTGTCGCGACTCATTTTTCATCAACATACAACCTGACACTGACCTGAAAAATCGTAAGAAAAATTAAATTTTGCGGGCTACCCTGACGCAACCACCTTAAGTGTCCTCTTCTAAAGCAAGATTTGTTGAGCAAGAGCACAAGGGCACATCTAATTATTTAAATCTCAATGAAAATGATAACTGTTCTTGAACAAATGTACAACTTCTATTTTTGTAAACTGATCTCAAATAAGCAGGTAGGTACATACATGAAATATATGAAAATAGAAATGATACGAAAACACATTATGAGTTGGGTTCCATAACATGCTTGAATCTTTTATTGTTTGAGTGATATTGCGAGGAATACGCAATGGATTATAAAATGAAATCTTGACGTGGAATAAACATATTTGCAGCAAATAACAAAAAACATGGAATAGGTAGGTACTATATGAATATAATTAGAAATTGATAGATTTTTCCCAAAAAACAATACTGGGTAAAAAAATAGCTGAAAATACCAATACTGGGTAAAAGAAAGGTGATAATAACAACTTGTTATCAGCAGGACAGCAGAAATATATTATGCATTCTATTGACGTGTTCTCTTTTATTTCTTTCCGAAATCACATGATACACTGCGTCCTAACCAACGCGATTGGTAGCGGGAATACGCGATGGTCGTGTTGAAATTTTGACAAAATATTCGACAAATTGTACGAAATATTCGGAGGCAGCACCTTGTCTATGTTGTTACACTTTTGAGTCCACCAAAACTAAAGAATTAGACTCGCGTATACGCTCTACAGTCACTTTGATTAGAACGGGGCCTCTCCTAGCTACTAACCGCTTGGCCCAGACAATTACAACAATCGATTTCTGCAAACAAACTTGTAAACTATTCCAAGCAACTAGAACACACTGAATAAACGAATTCCACAAAGATGGCAATATAAACTTAGTGCATCAAATGTTTTACTGTTCATTAAGAGGTTCATAATAGCTGTACACTGTACATTGCTCGTTTTGTACTGGATTTTATAACAAAACTTGTACTGTAACCGTCAAGGTATACAACGTAAGTAAAAACTGTCGCTTGAGTTGCGATGAATGGAGATGTAATATTCAAATGTCTTTGTATTTTTAGAGCAGTAATGCAATTGAAAATGTGATACGAGTCTTTGAAACTAAATTATTCGACGTCTTTTGTGGGTACTGTGGAGGTTGTCGGTGAAAAGGTAACCTTAAATTTTACAGACTGTTAGAAAAAAATCTGGTACGAATCTTTAGAAATAATGGAACGTGTCGCTTGTCTGATTTGATGAAAATTAATTGATAAGAATTTCTTCAGAACCATTTTATAGTAGGCGCCGTTAGACAGTTACTTCAGCTAGTTACTTTATATGGTATAGAAACTAACTACTATGTCTGTAAAGTTATATTCTACAGAATTTTACTCAACATTAAGCTAATGAGCTAGTAGAGCTATCACTATTGCATTATTTCAATTTGTAAACAAAAATACAACGAACACTACGTGACCAGCAGCCATCCAAACTATTCAGCTAATCCCTCAGAGACACATTCTCCTTGATGCCTTCTAACACGCAACCGTAAGAAAAATAAACAAACCAACTCCCGCAGGAACCTCGAGTAAAAAATCTTAACTATAACTTGGTCCAACTTGTTTTTAAGACGGTATCATTAAACCGGTAACCTCGGGGTTGCTGTCCACGTAAGATTGCAGGAGTAAGGAACCTTAAGGAGAACTTTCTTCATTGCCGATAAATTACCGAGTCACTTTTACAGCTCAGGAGAACATACGGCAAAACTTCCACATGTGCTGTCCAAGTTATAACAAGATAGCGTTAGGACGTGTTAAAGAATTTGAATGGCTGAATTCTTTAGGAATTTTAGAAGTTGCTAGAGTGGTGTTACGTTAAGTATGTTGGAGATATTGAGCGGTGTAAGTTTTTGTTAAGTTGTAGTGTGAACGGATTTTGGTAGTGTCGTAGTTGTTGGATACTGTGTGCTGTAGCTTGGGCTGTAATGACTGTTTACTGAATGTAGTTGCTGTATCTTCTAAATAAAGTTGCTGTATTTTTTGGAAAGAATAGATTAAGGATGAGAGGCGAACTTATCATCAACAATAAAAGGTGTAAACAGACTCTTAACGAAGCCGAAAAGCACTTGTTCTCCCCGTCATTGCAATCATTTTTTTGTTGAAGACCATGCCTGGAAAGCTTCTAGTTACGGAGATATTGGGGGTCGAAGTTATAAGTTATAAGAAATACATGTTTTTAATGTAAGATTTTTACTTAAAATACCTCCAGGACCCCCTTACTATTCAATCCATCCATCAGCACAATGTGAGTGCGTTACATTGAGCTCTACTGTAAAATATCATTTTTCAGCCCAAAAAAAAAATGGTTTCCCAGAACAAATTTTTGCGTATTTTGATGTACATAATGCTCGGTTTACGGCTTCGTGAAGAGTCTGTTTACACCCTGTATAAGTGTGAAATCACCCCTACGCCTTGTGAAAGCGTGGTTATCAATGAGCATACCTATCTATGAGAAGAGGTCGTTGCCTTGCATCGAGACGATAACAGGCCGGTATTATAGACAAATAAATTGACGGTGCTTAACGATAGATATAAATTTTAAACGACGAAAACGACGTGCAAGCTATATTCATTATCATCATCATCATTTCAGCCCGTTGCTGTCCACTGTTGAACATAGGCCTCCCCAATAGATTTAAAAAGTGTCCGATCAAATGCCACCTGCATCCAGCGACTCCCTGCAGTTTTTATTCACTCGACGAAAATTAAATCCTCGCTCAAAATCTCCCCAAATAAAATCGATATCATGTACTCGACACACCGCTACCTCTTTCCACACACACCACCACATAAGCCCCAGTTGCATTAAGTGGATAATCCCTGAGTTCATACTTTCATCTGGTTAATGGATGCAGTGAAACCCATCCATTGCCGTTAGGCGCTTTTTATGCGCTCCGATGGCAGTTTATAGTGGAAATATAAGTGCTTTGTTATGGCAATCGTTTTGAGGATTAGCCTTAGGTCTCGTGGTGAAGACTAAAGGGGATATAAAGACAATTGGCTGCGTTGTTTTTCCTTTTGAAAAACTTTTTGCTAGTCGAAGATCGGTCGGAGATGAAGTCGTATAACGAGTTTTTCTGCATGTTTGCATATTGGTACCATGATAGATTTATTTTATTATTTATTTATTTAATGTCAATGGAAAAGAGTTTCACACTATGACAGTGTGCGTAGTAAATAATAGTCTCTAGAAGATACAACAACACCTAATATGATAGCAAAACTTTGCATCAAACCTTTTAAAGAATTATCAGAAGTGTGAAAACAATACAGAATATAGTATAGTTTTTGAAGACATCGAGATAAATGCATTGCAAAATACAGTTACTAACCTAAGCTTCGTCTTTAGTATTTTTTTGTTATTACAAAAACCTTGCAATTTATTAAAATATCATATCCACATTATATCTAATAACACTTCAGGTACAGTTATGAACTCTTTTCTAACTTGATATTAGTCTGGCAGTGTGCCCCGTGTTCATTTATCAACCGTAAGTCTACGACCGAATCGTAGTGAAGCTGCAGCGGGGAGAGGAAAAATTAGATTGTGATGATAGATTGAATAAACTGCTTTGTAATGATGAATCACGTCTTCTGGTTTTAGCAAAATGTACCTGTGTAGCAGAACTATCCATATAAACCTAACATACAGCATGCCTGTAATCCCCGTAGGGTTAGGCAGAAGTGTACCTAATAGTACACACACATTTCGCCAGTTATGTTTAAGTCCCATGTAATAGGGGCGAGCCTATTGCCATCAATCGGGCACAAATCCAGACTCCGTGGCTGCGAGAAATTCCTGATGGAAAAACCCAATAGCACTTTTGCCCGACCGGGGAATAGAACCCAGGACCTCATGCTCAGTAGTCGCACTTGCGACCACTCGACCCACGAGGTAGTCCTATCCATATTGAAGTTATAAATCCTATTACATGGGAATAACGCATAACTGGCGAAATGTGGGTTTACTATTAGATATAACTCTGTCGAAGCCCTCAGAGATTACAGGCGTGATGTCATGAAATGCGAAAGTAATTCTATATGTCTGTGTGTTATCTTTTACGATTTTGGACGGATTTAGAGAAACTTTGACACACGTATTAGGGTTAGGCTAAATCAATTTTATCACGGCAGTAACAAAGACGGGCAGAAGCTTGTAACTTTATAATTCTATTTAAATAAAGAATTTTACTTTTTTTTATAAAGGACGACACTTGTATGTACTGACGAAAGCACATCAAGTTACCCTAAACTGTCAAATTTTCCCAAACAACCTTGAACTTAATGCTTTAACGATAAAG
Organism: Lycophotia porphyrea; assembly: GCA_950005105.1. Classification (NCBI taxonomy): domain Eukaryota; kingdom Metazoa; phylum Arthropoda; class Insecta; order Lepidoptera; family Noctuidae; genus Lycophotia; species Lycophotia porphyrea. Next base: position 17,068,967 of record OX465393.1, read on the forward strand.
CTGAAAATATTTTAAAGTTTGATAGGTTGTAGTAGTTTGATGTACTGGCGTGTGTACAGTTGCAATTTTGTTTTGCAGTAAAAATCAAAATGATACTCGCATTAACTCATATTCAATGAAGGTGTTTGGAATAACTTATTAAGTAAGTTATTGTAGCCATAGCGTTTCAAATATTTCTTTAGAACAGTAAAAATTACTTCAGTAAAAACTTATTTAAAAATTCTTCTAATAACATATTCCGATCTATTTTCAGAGATCTACCTACCGCGCTTGCGGTGCTGCAGCCACTATATAGTTGCCGAAATGCACAGAAAACACATTTACCACAATCCATCATGGCGGATTTGTGGATTCCGTACGTCATACAAACGCCCGTTGCGTCCTTACTAATGCTGACGGCAACCTTGGATAACGGAACCCTAAATATTAATCTACATAATTTTGATTAATTTAAGTTTTTGACTAGCTTATGAGACTGTGCAGTGTCTTAACTTTATTAAAATGTGTTGAATTGGAGAAAATCGAATTTTTCAATGTTTTCTTCAAGTATTTTGAACTCTATTTGTTGTTTCTATCCTACTCTACTCCTAGCATAAAAATAACTGGAACAGTAGTAATAAACCAACATTTTTAGTAGCGTGCTCTATCCCAAATTCTTTTTTTTTTTTCATTTGGGATATCATCAAATGACTTCTCCCGCTCTGGGCGGAGCGGAAGGGAGTGTCAGACTTGTACTGACTAAAACCCATCCATGTTCCTTCCTTGCCCTTTGTGTTCCAGGGCCGCGGTATCTCTTTCGAACAGTCTCGCAGCCCTCGCCGGAGACATTTTTCTATTCAAGGTTGGGATAGAATATTCCAACCTTGAATAGAAAAATCCTTATCCCACTTCTTATAACTGCAGACTTAAAATTTCATATAACCATGACGTAGGAAGACTTCAAAGGGTTAGACTGTGAGCTGTCGCAGCCCGCGTTTATCAAAGAGGTTATTAAATTTCGGAGACAGAAATCCTATAGATTCTATACATGTGCAAGTATGAAAGATACATAACATATCACAATAAGCCTACAATGTTCTCCCTGCTGAGACCTGTGTCCCAGCAGTGGGATCGTCTGCAGGAGCTCTGAGAGAGGGAATAGACCCTTATCCGACACTTCGACTCAGTGCTGGTTGGTGGATATGCAATGTCTTCGGATTTTTGGTTCTGGGACATGCCGGTTTCTTCTTCAACATTAATTAAAGTGACCACCTGCCTTGTAGACACGATGTTTTCTTGTATAATTTTGAAAGCAGTGATGATGAAATAATTTACTCGAAGTAACGCACCAGTCCCGACTTCAGATTTGTAGATCATGGATTTGAAACCATTGTTGGACCTATAAATAGGAATTCGTAAGTCGGAACCGTTACCATTGAGTCTATGCCCCCATGCAATATACAGGGTAAAACAAATCTGTATAAGTTAGGGAATATCAGTAGCGAAGAGTCAATTTTTGTAAGATGTAAGCCGGAGTATCTTTAATGTGATTATATTATTTGTCTATAGAATACTGACTACCATTTTTCAAAAGGAAGCCGTTAGGAATCGAGTTTTATGGAACCTTTGCCACTGATGCCTGTAACACATACAAATAGAATATATCTGTTTGAAGGCAGGTTAAGTCTACGTAGCAATTATTTGAACAAAAACACACTACCGTACCACACAAGGTACTTATTCACAGAATATGCTAGCCACTTTTCCAGCTCCTCTTGTTAACTCTCAATTCCCGCGCACCGCCAGTTTGGAACGGCACGTCTGGCTCCATGCCCTAGACTTGAGAACTTTTTTTATTCTTTTACAATGTTTTTCTACGTTTTCACCTGCTTTTTGCCAGCCATTGTTGATTTAGTCCATCTTACGTCAAATTCTCTCGAACTTACCTGCAAAGTAAAAAAAGAAAAAATAAGTATCGACGTAAGCCTTCTTAATTGTTAAGAAAAATACATTGTTTTTTTTTTTCATAAGTCGTTTGTTTTTTTTTGTGCCGTATTTTTGTTACCTTGTGAAAATTGAATTCTCTTTATTTAATTTCTCTTGAAAATGTCGATGAAAATTGGAAATACGGGTTTATTAGTGTACCAGGAAAAAGGAATAATGTCTGTGTCTAAAGGGGAAAGGTGATTTAAACCAACAAACAAAGACTTTGCCCGATGCTTTTTGAGAAGTTAAACTAAATAATGTGAATGAAAGTTTACATAAAGGCTTGTATGTCTTTCTCTAATGCACGAATCTGGAATGAAGAGGTACTTCTGATATCAATATTGTGCTACTCATCTAAGAAGGCTTCTTTTTTATTAAAATTAAGAATGAGAAAGGTGTGTTGATACAGTGGTATCAACATACTTTTCCCGTTTTTAATTTTACCTCTCTGAAACTTATAAGTGATATGACTTGGAATAAATACCTTATGAAGTTTAAAGTTCTTTATCCCCCATAGAAAAGGGAGGGTCTTCCGACCAGACCAGGGTGTTGTCTGGTGGGCTACTGTCCGGCAGTTGTTGTCGGGTTTTTCTATAACGCACGCTTATCCGAGCCTAACGCGTCGAACGAATCGGAGGCCTCGCACACATATCCGCACCAAAAGAATCGACCGCGCCGAACAATTGTTTCGTAGAAGTAGTACTCGCGCGTTGATCTGTCATACGTAACTGATAGAATGCGAGCGCATCGGTCGAGTCGACTGCATCAGCCGCGAAATCCGAAGTCGTCTAGGAATTCTGGGGTTCTTCCAGATTCGGACGATTCGACGCGGGCAAGTGTGCGAAGTTTCATAAGATTTCATACAAAGAATTCTAAAATTCGTTTTGTTCGACTCGTTCGGCGCATGTTAGTTCTTTATTTGTGTTATAGATGACGCTGTAGTACTTTTTGTAGTGCCGCTACTGCTCCTGATTAGGCCATTCCTACTGTCTGGTACCAAAAACACTATCCGTTTCTATCATATTATAAAGCAAACGCTAAACTTAATATGTAAGTGGAGTACATTCAAAACCAGTATATTCTAATAAGCCAAACAAACAAACAATAATTATTCGTGTAGCTGGGATTGTAATAATTATAATTATAACAGTTCGCAGCACACATTGAATATTTTGCACGAGTCGAGTCATTTATTACGAGCTTATTAGCAGCGCCCCTCGGGAAAGCGCTCAAGATACGTTGTCTAGGGAAACCTGGAGAATGTGTGGTGTAACTGGATGTGCCAAGGTCTGCTGCATATTGCGTGCATTTTTGCTGGGCTAAAATCGGGTTAAACAATTGGGTTTGTAAGGTTTGACGGTTATTTTAAATAGGTATATCGTGTTTTAAATACTACATGCGCTCATTTGAAATGTATAAGCCACTAGTTATCCCGCGCCATACTGTGAGAAAAATCACAGTATGGTCGGGTTTTATTCCGCGAGAATGTTTAAATATAGCCTATGACACTTGAGGATACTGTACTTTAAACTTTATCTCTTTGATAGTGTTTTCAACTTTGTGACTGCAGTTAAGATTGGCATTTGGTATTGTATAACGTTGGGTCCATATTTTTGTTATTATCTACTTCTGCTTATACCAACATTATGACTAGCAAAAGAGAATATTCTGTTACAGATAGGATATCTAACCTACGTAATAATAGCGACCTAATAGTAACACTATATTTGCTTCGTCATTCTCTATGATGAATGAAACAGTAATTAATGAAGAAGCATAATTTGAAGCGAGGACAAACTTAAATAGAAATAGGTACTTATTTTGAAACTAGGTCAAAAATATAATAAAAATATTTTTATGTACTTGAATGAAGCTAAGCAATTACTTCAAAACTAGTTTATTATGACCATAAAATTACTGCCTCGTTGGTCTAGTGGTTGCAAGCGCAACTGCTGAGCATGAGGTCCTGGGTTCGATTCCCAGTTCGGCCAAAGTGTTATTGAATTTTTCATCAGGAATTTCTCAGTAGCAGCCACGGAGTCTGGATTTGTGCCCGGTAGATAGCAATAGGCTCGCCCCCTACTACAATGGGACTTAAAGCATATCTGGCGCAATGTGGGGGTCCTATTAGTTACACCTCTGCCTAACCTTTCGGGGATTACAGACGTGATGTTATGTGTTATGTATAACAATTAAACCTATCGCCATTGAAAGCAGTAACTATCATCACACAGATTCATAATCCGCCTAGCCTTTTCCCAACTATGTTAGGTTCAGCTTCTAGTCTAATTTAATATAGCTGAATATCATTTCTGCTTGTAGCTACATGTGGACAGGGCACATTGCTCGCAGAACAGATTGCCGATGGGGCCGAAAAGTTCTGGAGTGGCCACCGCGAACCGGAAGACGTTGCGTTGGAAGGCCTCCTACTAGGTGGACCGATAACCTTGTGAAGGTTGTGGGGATCTGCTGGATGCGAGTCGCACGGGACCGGTCAATGTGGTGACTCTTAGGGGAGGCCTATGTCCAGCAGTGGACGTCCTTCGGCTGAAATGATGATGATGATGATCTAGCTACTATCTTTCTCATCTCCACAACTCTGTTACTGTGTAACAGGTACAGTCGCCAGCAAATCATGTTATCACAAACAGTCAAATGATTTGAAACCCTAAAATGTTGTTCAAAATCGAATGAGAAAATTTGACAGTTTGTAATAAGTTGATGCGCTGGCGACTGTACATCCCTTGCAGATTAACATTCCAAATTAACAAAATATTATAAAAAATTAACAAAATATTATAACTTTACAACTTACAAATGATTAGTTGTTCTTACAAAATCAGCAAAAAAATTATAATAACTACACATGGAATGGGCTATTCCAGTAAAAGCAACAGAGGGTCCAGGTTTGAATTACTCCAGGCGTGATTGTGAGCAGTTTGCATATCGTTTTAATTGTAATTGGTCGAGACGGATGCCCGTCGAGGAAACGAATTGGTCGGCTGGATGTACTGTGTTTATTATTATTTTGGGTCGGGGTTTGCATAACGGAAAATTATACAAACGCCCAGCGTGGAAAGGTAAAGCAAGGATTACCGTAACTTTCTGAATATTTCATTAAAAAATTGTACGCGCGCTGTTTCAAAACTTAATACATTTTGTAACGACCCAGCAAGTTGACGTCATGTTCTCAATTTTTCATAAATTTGGCTAGTTTAGAGTATTGCTGCTCCTGAGAAATTATTAAAAGGAAAAACCCAATAACCACACAATACTTATTATTCTTCATGTCACTGGCACGACAGTTTTAATATTTTTAGCCTAAAACTTCACCTCGTCCACCGCGTCGTCGGTGGCAGCGCAAAGATCACTTCAGCTGTATGTTTATACATACATAATACCAACATAAGTACGATAGCTAACATTATTTCAGCGCTGACTGTATAATATTTAAAAGCATTTTCGCTATAAAAGCCTTTCAATAACTGCCCAACCTCTCCAATATCCGAGACCACAGGTAAATTATTACTGAATAAAAGTTAATTGCTTCTCAATACTTCATTAAGTGCATCAGCACGCTGTCACGCAAGTTGGAAATATCAGTTAATGAGGAAAGTAGGTTAAAAATATCAGAATACTAGCTTATGCTCGCGACTTCGTCCGCGTGGAGTTTGATAATTGTCCCACGGGATCATACTACCAAGATAAAAAGTATCCTGTGTTAATCCAGGTTATAGAGTATCTAAGTTTCATCCAAAGCTCAAAGAAAGATAGAGTATCAAATATCCACCCGTCCTCGAAATCTTTCGGGTAGTTAGTTGATTTCACCACCAGGCTATGCTGATTAATGTTAGCCAGAACCAGTGCGCAGCAAAACTTTACTAAGCTTCTTAATAAGACAAAAAAAAATCGGACTATCAATTTTATCACCATTTACTGAATAATTGTATCCTCCTAAAGCTAAGCGTGCACTGCAGCCATCATCATTCTCTTGCTGTTATTCCGAATCAGTATCAGCCATACTGCAATAAAAAAACAACGGGTTGCACCCCGGGAGTGCCGGCAGAAGTGAAAACTTGAAATAACAACGCCATCTAGCTTAAATATCAGAAACTTCAATAGCTTTCTGCAAGAACGAAAGATGTCGCTGCCGTAGAAAAAAAAACTTGAAACAACGCCATCTAGCTTAAACTACACGCACACTCGCGCAAGCGCCCTGCGCCGCCGATTCAACCTGACGATCTGACGCGAGTTTAAAAGTTTTTACCCATCCCAAAGGTGCACAGCGCCACTAAAGAAGTTTTCACTTCAAAAATCGCGGTTTTTTTATCGCCAATCTATAGCTGTACGCACTCGCGATTTAAAATCCGCGTCAAATTTGTATCAAACCACAGATTTATTTACCACTTGATTTTTATCGCGCGGTTTTTTATCGTGGTGCGGCTTTAAGTTAAGAAAAATCCCAATTGCCAACCCCTTTTCCAAGAATACAGCTTATATTTTTCAATGGATTTTTCCATTAGAAATTTCTACAAAGAAGTCCGGAGATTGGAATTGCGCTCAATTTCATTAGCCTTGTCCCTTGCACAAACATGTGACTTGAAGCGATATTAATGAAATGTTAATACCCTGAAGTACACCTTTGCTTACCTCTTCGGAAACTACACGCATGAAGAACACATGGTAGACAGTTGACATCTTGACTGATCAGCTGTATTTCTGTGGAACTTTATTCTGTTCATTTGAGAATGTTTCAACTATCTGCATAACATAATATCACGCCTGTAATCCCCGAAGGGTTTGGCAGAGGTTTAACTAATAGTAACCCCACATTTCGCCAGTGATCTTTAAGTTCTATGTTATTACATGGGGCGAGCCTGTTGCCATCAACCGGGCACAAATCCAGACTCCGTGGCTTTTGAGAAATTCCTGATGGAAAAACCCAATAATAATTTTCCCGACTCGGGAATAGAACCCAGGACCACATGCTCTACAGGCGCGATTGCGACCGCACTGGAGCCAAGGAGGCAGTCTTCTTCAATAACTTCTTCTTCGACTCTTTTTCTTAAACTATCTATTTTTAGATTAAAACAAAAATTATTCTTCCTAGCCATAGAGACTGTATTCACAAAAGTTACCTCGAAATTCCATTACACCTTTCCAGAAGGTTCCATAAATAATAAGAATATCGATAGAATATGTATTATTTTGTTAGTGCCAGATATATCGTTATTCGTGGTTCAATTTTGTTTGGCTCCCTTTTTGATGACATACACAAGAGTTATATTTTATCTATGTTTGTGTGTTTGTATCTAGCTCTCCTGAATTTAGGACCGTGTAAATCTGGTGACGTTGGGAATTTGGTTTGAGACACACGGATCGATAAAATAAAAAACAAAATCGAAATCTTACGAGAATGTTGCGGCTCTACAAAAAGTACCAAGCAACATAGAACAAAAAGTACTACAGCGTCTTCTATTACACAGGCGAAGAACTAAACTGCGAAAGACACCTAATTCCTAGATCACGCAAGTAAAGTTATCCACGACTTAGGACTGTCAACCGACAACAACTGTCGGGCAGTAGCCCACCAGACATAACACCCGTCTGGTCGGAGGATTCTTTCTCCCTTTTCTATGGGGGATAAAGAACTTTACACCCTGTTTTTCACACTCCCAAAAGGAGTTGCATTATTTTCTTTGCATTTTTTCATCTATGCTGGTTGTCGGCTTCCAGTCTTATGCGGCAGTTAATACCCGTATGCCACACGAAATGACTTTGCTGTCTTTATGTGCTCCACAACACAGTTGCTGCATTTCAATTTCTACAGCAAAACAGTTAATGATATCGTTTGTTAATTAACGATGTGGACAATCTGGTATAGATTGTCCACATCGTAAATACCTACGGCGTTTTTTAATTCCTTCTTATCGCCATGGGAAACCAAGGAATTTATATTAATTTGTTGTTACTGTATCCACAGTTGCCAATTCCTTCGCTGAAAATCTTTATTGCACTTTAGCTTGGCAAACTTTGGAACCGCATGTATCTCTTCTCCGAATAGTAATACCTTGAGCATCGTTAGTGCGCTTTGAGTCCTCATTTATTATGTTAACCACGTATAAAGAACTTCATTAGACGTACTATGGACCCCTGGGCAGGTCTGACTACGTCATAATTCCATCTATCCTTAATGAATTTATAAGATTCATAATATTGACGAACTCAGTATGTGGTATGTGATAAGTGGGTTTGATAATGTGACTGTCTGTCACGTACTCCTAATTATTAAGCAAATATCTTTGCCTTGATTCTTATTTCAAAATCACAACGTGGTGTCGGCCACTTACAAAACATTATATCTCTAGTTTATGGGTTTGACAGGCTGACATGTTACCGTAATTAATAACCAAACGTTCCTTCTTTCTTTGAATTGTACAACAATATCGAACCGCTTAGAAACACATAAATTCTCTATTTAATGGGAAACGCACTAAGGAAGAAAGCTAAATGACAGGCCAATATATTATTTCATAGAATCCTTAAGAAAACATAAAAAAAACATTCAATTACTAAATGCATTTCTCAACACTAACGCCGACATCTGGTTACCATGTTTTGGGCCGTAAGCATCCAATGAGACACTTAAAACAATTGAGACGTTTGCACAAAAACGGTCATAAACGAATTCTGTGAAAGGAGCCCCATGGCTCATCGTGCGTGGTGGTTTGAGGAGGCTGAAGAAAGGGGATCGAACGAGGCAGTTAGTCTTGGACGGTTTGAGAGGTCGGACGTAAAAGTCGAGAGAGTGAGGCGAGTCGAGCTAAGGCTAGGTAGCGGGTCTAAAACCGTTAACGTGCTAGGACGTCCTAGGTTAGGCTAATGAAGTTACCGGAGTCTTGGTACCAAGATGCACATGTCCCCGTGGACTGTTGTAAGAGAGCGATTAGTATTTTATAAGTTAAATATAAGTAGTAGTTATAAGTCTAGTTAAAGTGGGTGTTGAGACGCGGAAGAAGATGAGCAGTGACGAGGCGAAACTGGAAGAGTGTGCAGTACTCCGTAAGTTAGTTTTAGACTAATCATCTTCAATAAACACGTGGTAAGTGTTAACTATGTATCATTAACTCTTAGCATAAGCAGCAGTTTGGCGGTAGAGCAGAGGAGCTGTTAATAAACATTTATTTCAGCATGACGGAGCAGCCGCCTTAAATCACAATGTATAATATGTAATATTTTCTCTTGTGTCATGTGTCCACCTCCTGCTCCATACCTTGGCAAATATCCGTCATCTGCGTTTGGTTATAGGGAGACGGGGAATGCCTTCCGCTACTCTGTACACACACTCCACGCATACGACAAGTATGTACACTGCACATTAACACACCCGACTATTGACGAATGTTGACTTTTAACTGACTGACCACATATGGAAGGCAGAACCGTAATATTCTAATTTCAGTTAGAATAAACTATGTTGTTCAGTGGAGAAGGCAGCACCGTAATATCCACGGATTGCTAAATCAGATTATATTGTCCAGTATTATAAAGCCAATTTGTACTTGGGGTACAAATCAACCAAACGTTGCTGATGTATACTGCTTCCTCCAAAGGTCTTGCTCAGAAACATTGCGTAGAGATTGTTGGCGCACATTTCTGGGAGCGGGGGTAGGCTTCACCAAGTATTCTGAAAGGAATGATAGCTACGTTCTAATGAACGCTAGGGACTGTGTCTCGTTAAAATCAACCCAGGCCGTTCTTGTAGGCTGTATTCTAAATCGACACTATTTAGCGAGACACGCAACCACGACATGGGGCAGAGTAAAGAAATGTGAAGTGACGATAAAATAACCACTTCGGCGTCCACCAATACAATCGCAATATGTTCTGCTATAGACTGAGTCTACGGTACGCTTGTGCAAATTGTGTTATAATAATTATAGTAATTGGGGTAATCTGCCGTAAGGGTTTTAATAACAAGAGTACGCGCGTAAGTAGGTGTAAATGCTGAAAACTTGTCTTCCTCAATGGCAGTGGCCTCACAACCCAATGCCTTAGGATTGGGAAAGACATGTATATAGTGCTTAGGGAACGTGATCTGTTAGAGTTCGTAGCATGTGTCCTCAGTAGGGCTATGCAGTTAGGTCTAACAGTACACGTACGCCGGGCAAACGTTGTAAAACGGTTCCATGTAATAACATGGAATTGTTTGCGTTTGCGAAGCGGCATCTAGTACATTAGAATCAAATAAATTAACGTAACTGTAAATAATGAATTTCTTAAGTGCAAGCGTAACGTTTCCCATCCACCTTTAAACTACTATCATATTCTGGTGTCCTCTTGTTTTATTACAGTCACACTTATTATTGGTTTGTTTTATATGTTTTAATGATATTCATGTATGTGTCTCTTAACTGTGAACTCCCAATATTAACTTCACCTTGCATCCTCTCCTAGTCCCTGCAGCTTTTAAAGCCGGGACATTCCTCATAGTCGGTGGAAAGGTGACCGGACTGGATGCACCTTACAGGAGCCGCGCGGTATTGGCGGGGCGCGGCCCTTTTCCCTTCGGGGGAAACCGACCTTCATACTAATATTAATATGATTAAGGAAAAACGAAAATTTTATCAGCCTAGGGTATTTTAGGAACAGTCACATGTGGTGCCGTGACCAGGATTCTCGTCATTAAATGTACTGATTCACTTCAGTGCAACGAGAAAGAACAAATTATGGGTTACTACAATAATAACACAACGTAATTTTATGGTTCTAGTAATTGTGAGAGACGGCTTAGTTACAACGGCTACAATAACATAATTTAGTTAGTGAACGGTTTGGTTATTGTGTTTGAATTCTTCAATCACAGGTAGTGGGTTCAATTCCCGCATGTTTTATTAGTTGATGTACTTGTGTTACATTGCCATGGATTTTGGGTTCGATTCCCGCCTGACGCAATACTTGATAAGTAATTAGACTCCTGTGTCACGGTTTGTGGGTTCGATTCCCGTATGCTATGCGAAGAGGTACTTTTCGCAGTTTGTAAGATTGTTGCTTGTGTTCAGGTGTAACTTTAATGATGGGTTCGATTCCCTGTATATGAAGGTTGCGTGTCCGATAGTACTCAGACAGATTTTGATACATGTTTGCGAATACACGTTTTGGATTTGTATGAGTGCGTGGGAGAGTGAAAGTGTGTTTAAAATACGCCCACAACTATGGGTACACTTTACACTATTAGCGGTTAGATACCTAGAAGCGTGAAGTCTACAAAAGCACAATTCATTGACTTATTGTTAGAGTTAAATTTAACTATTATCGTAGGAAGTTAACCTTAGTCTTTCCAGCTCTAGCGTATGTCATATAATTGGACAAATACTCGTGTGGCCTTATTTCGAATTCCAGGATATTTCAACCTTCGCTTGGCTGTCGCTACGCTTTGTCTTAACTTTGGGTTTGTGCGTTGCGCTCGGGTCAAAGTTTCATCAAATTCAGCTGACATCGGCTGACTTCAACGGCAGCTGTAGCGTGGCTCCAGTAACGAAGCTAAGTTCTACTTTTATTAGACGCTATACTTACCCGTTGCCACGCGGTATGACTTTGTTATCTGAACAATAATTGTATATTGTTTTGAGCTATATAACGTTATAAACCTACTCAATCAGTTCCAATATTGGAATCTGCCAGATAATATATGCCACTTGCCAAAATATTCATATCCAAGTGAAGAGATTACGATAGTGTTTCTCAATAAGCCAGTCATTGTTTGAATAATCTATGGTGTCCACATTTCAAAGTTGATGTCAAAGTCAAGATTCTTATGTGCCCATCGAAGTTGCACAAAATGTATTGTGATTTAAATTGTAGGTAGGCCCCTATCCTTGCAAATGGTCGTTATTTCTAATTACAGAACATTCATTTTCTAATACAACTTTCCAACTCTAGTTGGATTTCTGAACTGTTCTTTCCTCTTATAATTGGAGGGGGGCGACAAATTGAAATACCTAAAGTCTAATATGTCTATGTGCGGACTATTTCAGCTACTCCTGGATACAACGGCGAGCAGCTTATCAAGCTGACTCGGCGTTGAGGTGCATTGGGAAAGGCCTCTGTCCAGCGGCAGCTGCGGTAGGCTGAGTTTAGAACGAGTGAGCCGTAGGTAACATCGCTCGATAGCACAAATACTCTTAGAAGAGACTCTGGTATGTAAAACTAAACTATAAGCATGCACAGGTCTTCTGCAATTACCTTAAACGCGGTAAATAACAAGAATATTTTTATGGAGAATAAGTTAAATAGAGGACTTAATGTATCGATTAAAGATACTTCTGCTAAACAAAGCAAAATTATAGCAGATGATGCATCTTATTAGATCACTGTTCCAGTTGGAACGTTTATAATAATCTGGTTAGATTAACATAGCAAACGGGTGTACTGAATGTATTCTTTATTACTGTCATGAAACTGCAGAGTTCACCCTATTGTGAAAGCTCATCCGCTGTACTGCGTCACGCGTCTGATTTTCAGAGGGGGGAATGTGACTGTCTGTCACGTACTCCTAATTATTAAGCAAATATCTTTGCCTTGATTCTTATTTCAAAATCACAACGTGGTGTCGGCCACTTACAAAACATTATATCTCTAGTTTATGGGTTTGACAGGCTGACATGTTACCGTAATTAATAACCAAACGTTCCTTCTTTCTTTGAATTGTACAACAATATCGAACCGCTTAGAAACACATAAATTCTCTATTTAATGGGAAACGCACTAAGGAAGAAAGCTAAATGACAGGCCAATATATTATTTCATAGAATCCTTAAGAAAACATAAAAAAAACATTCAATTACTAAATGCATTTCTCAACACTAACGCCGACATCTGGTTACCATGTTTTGGGCCGTAAGCATCCAATGAGACACTTAAAACAATTGAGACGTTTGCACAAAAACGGTCATAAACGAATTCTGTGAAAGGAGCCCCATGGCTCATCGTGCGTGGTGGTTTGAGGAGGCTGAAGAAAGGGGATCGAACGAGGCAGTTAGTCTTGGACGGTTTGAGAGGTCGGACGTAAAAGTCGAGAGAGTGAGGCGAGTCGAGCTAAGGCTAGGTAGCGGGTCTAAAACCGTTAACGTGCTAGGACGTCCTAGGTTAGGCTAATGAAGTTACCGGAGTCTTGGTACCAAGATGCACATGTCCCCGTGGACTGTTGTAAGAGAGCGATTAGTATTTTATAAGTTAAATATAAGTAGTAGTTATAAGTCTAGTTAAAGTGGGTGTTGAGACGCGGAAGAAGATGAGCAGTGACGAGGCGAAACTGGAAGAGTGTGCAGTACTCCGTAAGTTAGTTTTAGACTAATCATCTTCAATAAACACGTGGTAAGTGTTAACTATGTATCATTAACTCTTAGCATAAGCAGCAGTTTGGCGGTAGAGCAGAGGAGCTGTTAATAAACATTTATTTCAGCATGACGGAGCAGCCGCCTTAAATCACAATGTATAATATGTAATATTTTCTCTTGTGTCATGTGTCCACCTCCTGCTCCATACCTTGGCAAATATCCGTCATCTGCGTTTGGTTATAGGGAGACGGGGAATGCCTTCCGCTACTCTGTACACACACTCCACGCATACGACAAGTATGTACACTGCACATTAACACACCCGACTATTGACGAATGTTGACTTTTAACTGACTGACCACATATGGAAGGCAGAACCGTAATATTCTAATTTCAGTTAGAATAAACTATGTTGTTCAGTGGAGAAGGCAGCACCGTAATATCCACGGATTGCTAAATCAGATTATATTGTCCAGTATTATAAAGCCAATTTGTACTTGGGGTACAAATCAACCAAACGTTGCTGATGTATACTGCTTCCTCCAAAGGTCTTGCTCAGAAACATTGCGTAGAGATTGTTGGCGCACATTTCTGGGAGCGGGGGTAGGCTTCACCAAGTATTCTGAAAGGAATGATAGCTACGTTCTAATGAACGCTAGGGACTGTGTCTCGTTAAAATCAACCCAGGCCGTTCTTGTAGGCTGTATTCTAAATCGACACTATTTAGCGAGACACGCAACCACGACATGGGGCAGAGTAAAGAAATGTGAAGTGACGATAAAATAACCACTTCGGCGTCCACCAATACAATCGCAATATGTTCTGCTATAGACTGAGTCTACGGTACGCTTGTGCAAATTGTGTTATAATAATTATAGTAATTGGGGTAATCTGCCGTAAGGGTTTTAATAACAAGAGTACGCGCGTAAGTAGGTGTAAATGCTGAAAACTTGTCTTCCTCAATGGCAGTGGCCTCACAACCCAATGCCTTAGGATTGGGAAAGACATGTATATAGTGCTTAGGGAACGTGATCTGTTAGAGTTCGTAGCATGTGTCCTCAGTAGGGCTATGCAGTTAGGTCTAACAGTACACGTACGCCGGGCAAACGTTGTAAAACGGTTCCATGTAATAACATGGAATTGTTTGCGTTTGCGAAGCGGCATCTAGTACATTAGAATCAAATAAATTAACGTAACTGTAAATAATGAATTTCTTAAGTGCAAGCGTAACGTTTCCCATCCACCTTTAAACTACTATCATATTCTGGTGTCCTCTTGTTTTATTACAGTCACACTTATTATTGGTTTGTTTTATATGTTTTAATGATATTCATGTATGTGTCTCTTAACTGTGAACTCCCAATATTAACTTCACCTTGCATCCTCTCCTAGTCCCTGCAGCTTTTAAAGCCGGGACATTCCTCATAGTCGGTGGAAAGGTGACCGGACTGGATGCACCTTACAGGAGCCGCGCGGTATTGGCGGGGCGCGGCCCTTTTCCCTTCGGGGGAAACCGACCTTCATACTAATATTAATATGATTAAGGAAAAACGAAAATTTTATCAGCCTAGGGTATTTTAGGAACAGTCACAATAACACGGTGATTTCCATTCAAATGAAAGAAAATAATCAAGGAAAGAAATTGAAGAGGAAGTAGACTGATAATTTCGTATAATTGTAATACAAATATACTCTCATTTTATTAATGAAAAAGATAATACAGACACGCGTTTCCTTCCTACTGTTTAGCTCAGCAAAAGGAGTATGTAGGTAATTATATCAGTAGGTTGCGTTTCTGCCTACCCCATAGGAGAAGGGCTTGAATATTTCAGTTTGCTCTATTTTTCTTGAATATTTTTTTTTCTTTATTTATTCAAAATCTGTTTAAACAATAACATAAAAAGTCTGCCAAATTGCAAAACAGTCGGCAGTACTCGTTTCACAATATCATTATACAAATTTCGATTTTTATTATAAAATAAGGGAAGTGAGTTTACAGAAAGAAACACATTTTACACCTATGGAAAACTGCTATTGTCCATAGATGCAATATTAGCTATGGACACAATGAGAGGTAGTGTTTTATACAACAGCTATCGTTGAATCTTAAGAAGAAGTACATTTAACCGAACTCCAGAAACTATTCAGTTTTCCTGTATTTAAAAGTTCATTGCCATACCAATAAAATTTTGAAAAGGACCACCGGATCTAAATCTTTTTCTTACCCCAAACAAACCCTCTAAAATCCTGTATGCCATCCTAAAATTAACCGAAACGACTTGCACTAAAAATCTAAACCGGCAATGTCTCAACTATTCACAGGCGGAGACGTATCACCCATTCCGTACCCGCGTCTTTCAACTGAACTGTTTTATGGTATGGACGTGAGACCAAGGCTAGTACTTAGTCAGTCGTAAATCTAGCCAGACGATATACCTAGTTTAAGTACTTAAACTTTGTTATTTATATATGTGTGTGTATTTACGGGTGTTGTGGCTTTTTTATGAAGGGATGACTGTGATTTTATGGTGGTTTTAAAACCCACCACCCTAGGCTGCGTCATCGGTTCATATCAGGCGAGTTGCGGCTAAACGCAAGCCTATTTTGCATTAAAAAAAATACGGAGATTTGGAAATACAATCTAAAACATCCCATACCTACCTATGGGTCTCAATCATGAGCAGGTCATTTCTGATCACATTTGAAACGCAAAGGCCTACTTCCACCACAAATGACGGAGTTAGGTACATGCTCCTACGTCGGGGGTCACGTGGACCTGTGGACGGTGAGTAATGGGCTAGCTCTGCGTCCGTCTTTTGACGACAGGCCGTGTTGACGGCGCGTTCGTGTTCCACGCGCGCCTCAAAGAGATATCAGCAAACAGGGAGGGGCCCGCAAGGGCCGATGCCTGCCAGGGCTGCGGGCTGTTCGAAAGAGATACCGCGGCCCTGGAACACAAAGGGCAAGGAAGGAACATGGATGGGTTTTAGTCAGTACAAGTTTGACACTCCCTTCCGCTCTGCCCAGAGCGGGAGTAGTCATTTGATGATTACCCATCCGTAAAAAAAAAGGTACATGCATCTAAACCCTAAAGTAAAAACATGATTCCTTCATCTTCAAACGATTGACAGAAATAAAACGATATATTAAATTCGTTTTGCACTAATGTATTTAGTTGTTTGTGGTGCGTCAAGGCCCGTGGAGTGCACACAAATAATGATTAGATTTTGCAACGAATTCGGCGAATTCTAAAGCTAAACTAACAAGATTTGATCTAAACCCAGTCGTTAATCCTAGATAAACTATAACTGGAGTTTTGATTACTACAACAGACAGTAATAGATCCAAATTAATTCTTAATTACAGCAATGAAATACCTGAATGTAGACATAAGCCAAATGTAATCATCTTTCAAGTTATGATCATGTAATTAATACCTGGAATACCTTCATTTGACAAGATGCCACTCAAACACACAGTATTGTTGAATTATATTGATCAAGTTTACAATTTCAAAGGCATGCTTAGGGATTCCTTATGGTTATCAGATTTTAAAGCTAAGAAGTCCCTTACAATCGGTCTTGTAGTTTATTTGGCAGTTATCTATTTTCCATATTTTCCCAAATGAAGTTGAGGAAAATGTAGTGAGAAAAATGTGGAGTATCAATCTAGATGGCTAAAAGAGTAGGAAGACCAAAGAAATGATGGATGGACTGTGTGAAGGAAGATATGGATAGAAAGGAGGCTGCTGAGATGACGAGTAATAGAGAAGTATGGAAAAAATGAATACTGTAAAGAGCCATTTTGATTTAATATCGAGAAGATTCGAAGTAAAGTCATATGCAGTTCTTAAAACTTTGTGATCACTATGACTTCGAAGATTGAAGAGGAAAATATCGGGTATTTTTGATCCCTCTTATAATTTTAATTGCTTGCTGGCTTCAAACCGGAGATCGAAAATGAAAGTTTTAAAGTATATAAATTCCGTATCTAGGTATCCGTACTGTAGCTTCCACTGTCTCCAATTTTACACCCCAACAACTCAATACGCAGAACCAAATAAAAACTCTACCAGTTCCAATAATGTTAACAAAAATAAATTGACCTCTCTGCGAATCGTTTTTAAAATTGCCAGATTCTGCCTACCCAGCACGGCTCGCGGTGTGAAACGAAAAAATCGTCGGTGAAGCCGAAAGCTTCGATTTTATTCACCTTTTTGGACGGTTCCGAATCGACTGGAGCAGTTATTATTGTGTTTTGTAGAGGAAAAGTAATAATGCTGATGCCATGACTGGGCGAGTTTGCTGGAGTATATTTTTAGTTCTTTTTGTTTGAGGCGTTGTGAACTCGGTGGAAGTTATGAAAAAGTGTCGCTGACTATACTAGACACGCGTAATGGTTCCTGAATATTTTATAATTACTTCATTCTGATTATATTACGTAGGTTGCGATTTGTTGACTATATGCTTCATTTCGTAAATGGTTGCCACTTATAACCAAAGTGTGGGATATAAGAACGATAGATTCTTCTTTAGCATCTACGAAACAATTTGTCAAGTTAACTAGACTATTTTTGCTTGGCAGTTGTTAAAAAAAACAATCAAAATGGCTTGCATTAAAATCTGAAGTTAATAAAATGGCTCTGCACTTATGGAAAACCAGTTTCTTGTAAAAATTCTGAACCAATATATCTTAATATATATATAAATTACGCGTCACGTTGTTTGCCGCGATGGAGTCTTAAACTACTGAACCGATGTTAATCAATTTTCACACCGTGTGTAGTTTGATCCAACTTGAAGGATAGGATAGCTCACATCTCAATTTATAGTCGCAATATTATTTAATTACATTATATGACGCAGACGAAGTTGTGTGGGTCAGCTAGTATTATATAAGTACATGGTCCCACTGTTGGGCACAAGCCAAAATTACTATAAAATCCTCCAAACAAATATGCTGTGACAAGTCAAACTAACTGAAACTAATACCAAAACTACTTGTTAGTTGGTACAAAAGCACTCGGTTAATTCATAAATTAAGAAAATGGACTAAAGAGTCTAGCGCTCCGGCTAATTCAACTCTAATCGTTCGAGTCTCATGAGACTGGATCGCGATTCTATGGTTAAAGACTAAAGTAGTTTAAGGAAATTGATGTACAGTCGCCAGCGTATCAAGTTACCATAAACTGTCAAATTTTCTCATTCGATTTTGAACTTAACCATCAACATTTTATGGTTTAAAGTCAATTAAAGAAATATGACAGTTTGTGATAATTTGTTGTGCTGGTGAGCACTTACTTAAGCGATATTTATTCAAAGAATCGAAGAACTCCTTTGGTATGAACAGTCAACGGAAGAATTGCTACTGTACCATGCTTGGAGACGGTTCAGTGACCATTTATATTAATCAAAACTCATACATTATATTCAACTAGACTGTCACTTGATAAAAAATTTGATAGTTTCAACCTCAACGACGTTCATTGTTGAAATTGTTGGAAAATAAAGAATACATATTAATTAAATAAAGCAATTAGGAGGTTAATAATACAAGCAATGTCCAAATATTCCGTCCACTTGGCAACAACAAAATCTATGTCTTTAAAGGTCAAGCCATACACGCTAGGGTGTACCTGATAGGCTTGCCTGTACAGTTGAACTGTACAAGTAAACCGCAGTGTGTATGTTGCAAAACTCTACAGGCTCCGGGTACATAAGCGCTCCGGTTTGCCTGTAAGTTCAACTGTACAGGCAAACCTGTCAGGTACACCCTAGCGTGTATGGCTACCTTTATGGAATCTAACTTCAGCTTTACATTTTATATTTCAGAACGGGTCAATCGAGATGAGATAAGTAGGTATTTACTTCTATCTTTAAATCCAAACCAATCCGATGAGAAGAATACGGTGAGTACCTGATTATACTGAACTCATTTTGTCTGAAATCAACTAGTCTATGACAAGGATGGCTCTTTAAAGATCGGTACAGCTGAAGTATTTATCTTCGTGTAAGTATCTGAAGATCTTCAATACATAAGTGGCTTCGTATTAGGTTTTGTAAAGGTCCCTATGCATTACTAGCATAGAAATATACAACCAGATTGAATATGGTCCTTGAATTTCTTTGTCCTACACTAAGTACGAAATCATGATATTTTCTTCAGCAATCTATGGATTGAAAATTGTAATTCTGGCATTTTATTGTCAAAAGTAATTTATTAAAAATGAAAAATCATGCATTTAAATAAGGTTGTAAAGTAGTTTTATTACAACACAATATTCTCCTTGTGTAAAAAGGAACCCCGAAAAGAAACATATTTGATGTTGGACGAAGAACTACATGACATAACCCAAAGAAAATATAAACACTGTTTATCTTGATTTATCACCAGAAAAATAGTGTCAACCTATTTCAAACTTCAACCACGGAGGTTCATTGTAAACTCCGCGGTATAAAAATTTTCATAATGCTCCCGGCAGCTGATGCAATATTAAATTTTAAATATCGAACGCTTGTGTCGCCCGACATTCAATTTGCCGCGAAATCTCTGTTCGAAGCCGCTGAACACACGCCACTAAAAATAACGGTTTTGATGGCGGCTGCAGGCGGGAGATTTAAAAGATCGTAATGTACTTAATGGCGTTATACGGTTTTACTATAGCTTGTGTGACGGTTATTTGAGACTAGCTTTTGTCTGTGGCTGCACCCGCGTTTAGATCGCATTAATTTCAAAATTATCTAGCGGGAATGTACTGCCGATTTAACTGACGGTCTTCTAATTTTCAACCTTATTTTTTAAGGCGTAAGAGTGAAGAGTGACAGAACTTCATGGAAATCGGTAGTACTCTTAGGATAAAGAAGTATCCTTTGTCTTGACGTAGGTCTATTCCTTATGGCAAACTTCATTCAAATCCATGACGCGTGGAAAGGTAACAATCAGAGAGACAGAGATACTATGGCATTTATGATACTCGTAGGGATGGAATTATGTACACAGGTATGAAATACGTGTTTTATTAGACGAGGATTATAGCACGTATTTAATATATATAATTAACATTAATTTAATTATTGCTTTGAGGCACAACTGTCGTTTATTGCAAGATACTAATTTTCTCCGTAGGAAATTTAGTACTAGAGCTCAATATCAGTTATTTATTATCTTAAATTGACAAAATTATTAAAATTCAGTACGTCGTTTTTTGAGTCCTGTTGGCCGTTTTAAAAAACCTAGCCAAATTAGTTAGATCCATCTGGTTTTTATGAAAATATTCTGAACGTGGTTTATATCTTTTAAAAACTTCTTCCGATAGTCCAAAATGTTATGTGCATCTAGAGCAACATGTGACCAACGTCTATATCATTCTTGCATAACATCAATAACTACAACATTAAAACCTGTTGACTACATTTTTCTACTCCGCTGGTTTCGTAGACCTTACAAATACCTAGGTCAATATAATTTATTACGAACCACTATTGCACTAAGTGCTCACATGAAATCATAATAATATGCCTGCTATATATGTATACAAACAAGTATACAAATCATATATTAATAGGCATATGTAAAGTGATGTTCACTGTCTCTGACAAACATTTCATCAATTACGGTACCATATGGCTGCAGGTAATGGCCAACGCAGCTTTAAAACGAAAGCTTTTTCATAGGTATAATGCATGGAAAATTTATTTATTTTTAATTTATTTTAAAAGTTTTAAAAAGACAATGAATAAAGTGCCCTTTTTAAAGTTAAAATTTAACCTAGTATACATACTTAATAGGTACCTAAAACTTGCTTTGAAGTTTTATCTTGCCTTTAAAAGACTAATTTTGATTGTGCTATTTTATTTTCTATGTGAATAAATAATAGTATTTACTAAGTAAGTTTTGATCTACCCCATAAAGAGTTTATTTTCAACAACTTATTAGATCAATCGGTCGATTTGTCGAGAATCCCTATAAATTTCTCAATACGAAAATAAAATCAAAGAGCATTTTTCTCGTAACCCACATAAAAGAGAGTACTGATCAAAATTCAAAAGACTTTTCCCCCAATAGAGATATTGTGGAAATACCTCATATTAAAATGTAATAAAATTCTCCATCGCTAATATAATTCTGTGGCGTGGACCGGGCCTAACGGTGGGAACACATACGCTTGTCAATTCGTATCCAATGGGCAATATTTATTTTCATTTTGATCGTGGAAAATGGTGAATATTAAACGTAGCCTCCCCTATACTTCTTCTTCTAAGGTCTTGAATTTGGTTAAAGGAAGTATTGTAAAGTAATTTTCTGAGAAGTTTAAATAATAAACAGGTAAAAAGCAAGGTATTTCATAAAAGGAAACGCGTTTTCTTTGACAAAGACATTAAATGAATACGACAGCTAACAAAAATCCTAGTTACGCGCCCTGAAAACTGTCCAATATTTACTATCCCACAAATAACATCGATTAATATCTCCACCTTATTTTAAAAACACCATCATATTGCCCGAGTGCCCTCACTATTTATGTCAACAAATTAAACAGGGTCGGCTGACACGTACGCAATAAAGCTCCCTGTGTATACACAGCTTTGGAAATACCCGCTGGCGGCGCCACCGTCGACCAATCGATAGGCACCCGGTTGCCTAGCAACGATCATGTTGCAAAATAAACAATCAGAATCGGGCCCCCGTCTAGAACAAATTTACTTAGTTATTTTATTACTTGTGTCAACATTTTAGATCGATATTATAAGATTATTTACTCGTTGGAATACGGAGCATGTTTTTGTGATATATTTTTTTATTGGTGACTGAGTGAAAATGCGTGAAAGAGTGTTGTTGCCGCCGTGTGTTCCCGAACAGTGTGGAAAAGATTTTCGTTTCTCTCTGAGGAAGCCGAGCCCCAACTATCCTCATGGAGCTAAGACAAAGAAAGCCAGGATTGTCCCTGCGTTCACCATACAAGGTAACTTTATTTTGTATTTAAACTGTCGATTCGTTGAAAGAAAATATCAAGAGGAAACCTTGAAGCCTCAGAACCAAAAATTCGAAAACAAGCGACTTCTACCAACCCGCACTGTGGATAACATACCACATCTTTTCATAGAGAGATGCCTGGGTCCCTGTGTCCCAGCTGTGGGAACATTATGATATCAGTCTACAGGGCAATAGCTGCTACTAAGAAGCTTACTAATAGGTTTTGTTGCACCAGTAAAAGCTCACCAGCAACAGTATGCTAATCAATCACATACCCTAATCTGTTGCTGAGACATCCCTTCAGTTTGGAATTCAATAAAAGTCAATAGAATTGATACGTAAAAGCGTGCCATGAATCTATTTAGAGGGAAGTGGGTTATATATAATGTTTAAATAGGCTAGAAACCCATGTTTCTCTAATAATACCATAACATTAAAATGCTATTATATGTGTGTCTTTTTAACATCGCCATCGACTATACTGAATTCAAAAAAGGAGTATTTTATGTAAGTCTTATTTTTGAAAATAAGATTTTATTAAGGTCATAATAAACAGGTGGGCCAAAATCGCCACACAGTGGGTACCTGAAGACCGAGGCAGGCCCAAGAAACGCTGGCGTGATGATTTGGACTCATTCCTGACTGATTGGCCAGAGGAGGCAAAACACCGGGAGTTGGAAGAGAATGGGGGAGGCCTTTTCCCAGCAGTGGGATAGAATAGGCTAATAAAAAACAAAGGTCATAATAGCGTTCTCGTGCCACGTGTTGTTCTTGAAGTAGACTTAGCAACTAAGTGATAACATGAGGCTGTAACTTATAACATATTATTATAGCAAAACAAATATACGTTTGTTTCATTTTAAACCTTGTGGTAATCGTGACACGTTCTGTTTCCACGAGGACGCAAAGTTATTATTTCAAAATCAAACCATTTATTTAAATTAGACCATTAATGGTCACTTTTGAACTGATTCTAGTGGCCTTTAGTGAGCGAATCACAATGAAGAATTATTTAGTAATTCTCTGCACTAAAAAGTGAGAGAGATGGGGTCTGTATAGCAATTCTGAAGGTTTTACGTCGGAAAGCACGTTAAACCGTTGGTCCCAGCTGCCAATTGTAGATCGTTGACAGTCGTTAAGTAGTCAGTGGCTCGAAAGTCTGACAACCAGTTTTACCAAGGAGTATTGTTAATACAATACTCCTTGGTAAGACTCCACAACCAAGTCAGTACTGGGTAACCCTAGTACTGACTGGGTTGTGAAAAGGCTAGGCAGATGATGATGTCACCATAATCATATCAACCTGAAGGTTGCACCCATACGAAGTAGGTACGAGTCTAAACTTATATAGGGTTTCTTCTCTCTTTCCAGCCTTGCAAAAGAACACCCGAGTGCAGCCTCCACCAAAATGTGGCGTGTTCGATCCCCTGCCTTCTCGACCCACCATGTTCAGGAAGTGTTACCAGCGCGGAGAGTTTCCTGTATGCATCGAGTTCACCAACTTTGGCAAGCGATTGGCTTGGAAGGTGCGTACTTATACTTTTCTTAGTGTGTTTTGTAATTGAAGTCAAGCTTTGAATAGTTTATCCTGGCTGTCAGCCGCTGATCATCAGAGACTGCCTCGTTGGTGCTTAGCAAGGGGTCCTGGGTTCGATTCCCGGGTCGGGCAAAGTGTTACTGGGTTTTTCCATTTAGAATTTCTCAGTAGCAGTCACAGAGGCCGGTATCTGCTCGTTTGATGGGAATAGGCTCGGCCCCTACTACATGGGACTTAAACATAACCGATCCGAATATATATATATTTTTTTATGTTTTACATTTTTTTTTTAACCGGCGGTCGTCTATCAAACTTGAGCCAATCTACTACGATCTACGAAACCGCCATCCAAAACCAATTGAGTTATTTCTTTCCAAAGTAAAAACTGTGTTTTTAATACGATAGTCAAGTTCTGTGTCCTCACCTAAAGTCTAACCAGGTCGCCTAGATATGTCAGTTAGGGACGATACCTGAGTGTTCCGACACTTATCATAATTGCGCGTTGGTGGTCGCCTACGCATGACGTATTAACCTATTTTTATGTGTTGACATACAAGATATTGAAAAACAAGGTTTTGGTCAAGAACATTCTTTGACAGTCATTTGAACTGATCTCTAGTTTTGAACTTTTACAGCAAACCTTTCTATTTTATTTATCTTTGACAACAGCAACATAATAGACCGTAGTGTAAAAGAAAACATATTATGTAAAAATGATACAAAATATTTGTAAAAGGCCTGTATAGATGAGAATGTGATTGAGAGATAGATGTACTTAATAAACACCATTCAAACTTGTAACCAAAATATATTCACCATGGAAATGTACGTTACCTAACTACGCTTAATAATATTAAAACCATAATTTTCTCGGAACTTATTTTATATAATAAAAAAAAATGACTGCCTCGTTGCTCGAGTGGTCGCAAGCGCGACTGCTGAGCATGCGGTCCTGGGTTCGATTCATAGGTCGGGCAAAGTGCTATTGGGTTTTTCCATCAGGAATTTCTCAGTAGCAGCCACGGAGTCTGGATTTGTGCCCGGTTGATGGCAATACATGGGACAAAATAAACATTAAATAATAATTATTATTATTAATATCTTGGGACAACCAACACACTGCCATCTGATCCCAAACTAGGCAGATCCTGTACTATGGCAACCAGAAAATGTACTGTAACTGGCAAAATGTGGGTGTACTATTAGGTACACTTCTGCCTAACCCTACGGGGATTACAGGCGTGATGTTATGTATAATAAAAAAAAAAACAAGTTTTTCTGACAAAACTGAGTAAAGTAAAGAAATGAATAAGAACACTTCTAATAAGACATCTCTTCTGAGCCTTTTTTTTTTTTTTTTTACGGATGGGAAATCATCAAATGACTTCTCTCGCTCTGGGCAGAGCGGAAAGGAGTGTCAGACTTGTATTGACTAAAACCCATCCATTTTCCTTCCTTGCCCTTTGTGTTCCAGGGCCGCGGTATCTCTTTCGAACAGCCCGCAGCCCTGGCAGGCATCGGCCCTTGCGGGCCCTCTGAGCCTTTAATATCTAATTATAGGAAATATTAGGTTCTAGTTCGGTGTAAGACATTCCAGTCCAAGGAATATTTACGCTCTATCTATATGAACGACTGGGAAAATAAAGTAAGCCCTAGATTTATTGGATGATAATATATTCAGCTCAGTGGAAGGTGGCCCGGTATATGCATTTATAGGTAACCTTCTGAAAGTAATAAAATTAAGTGTTAAGTCATATTAATCTTAGATCCTTGTTGGTAAATCGCTTTGGGAGTTGCCTTGTTTAGCACCGTTTTAACACTTGAGGCACTGGGTTAATTAAAATCATTATTTGTGCTGTCTAATGTGTGAGCTACGTTATACTAAGTTAAATTTTACAGAAGCTTTGGAGATAATCTATGTAAAGGGTGTAAACAGACTCTTCACGAAGCCGTCAATCAAGCATTATGTATATCAAACTAAGTAAGTCTATGCAAAAATTAGTGCTCGGAAACGACTTTTTTTTGGCTGAAAAATCACGTTTTACACTAGGACTCAATGTAACGCAGTCAAAACATTGTGGTGATGGGTGGATTGAATAGTAAGGGGGTCCTGGAGGTGTTTAAAGTAAAAATTTTTCATTAAGAACAAGTGTTTAAAAAAAAACTTGTGAAGAAGTTGGGACTTTGGCCCCCAATATCTCCGTAACTAAGAGGTTCCCAGGTATGGTCTAGAACAAAAAAATGAACGCAATGACGGGGAGAACAAGTGCCTTTTGGCGTCGTTAAGAGTCTGTTTACACCCTTTATATAACAAATGTTTTCATAAAACTTTTATAGGACTTAGGAATTGTTGAAATTTTCTTCAAATATCCAGATCCATAACCACTAAAATATCTCTAAATTTCTGTCTCCTAGGTACCAATAGAAAAGCTGGATTTCCACCACTACCTTCCGATGTTCTTCGACGGCCTGGCTGAAGCGAGCTACCCCTACAGCTTCATCGTGGAGAGAGGCATCCACGACCTGATCACTAAGGGATCCTACAAGGTCCTGCCTGTGGTACCTCAACTTATTATACCGATCAAAAGTGAGTTCTTTTTTTTTTTCAAAGCCAACTTTCTTTCAGTACAATGGTTGTTTTCGCGGCAAAGGGAAAATTGCACCAATAATCGAAACTGCCAGTGAGAATATTCCACAGCAATTATGTCTTTGACAGCTGCTGAACGCGGTTCAGGTGTGCTGATCGCGGTTCAAGAGTGCTGTTCACGTTCTTCAACTACATTAGTAAAATTATCCCTTAATTGTTGTTCATGTTTTAAGGCCACAAAAAAATTGCGATCACCAATCCGTGTCGCAACCTACTTTTTCCGTAGACCTGTCATATCAAATGCTACAAACTTAGCTTTAAAGCTTTTTTAATTTGGAAGTAATCATAATAATAAACGCATAAACCTTGGAACACACGCCAGTGGCTCATGTAAAAGCTGCATATACAGCACACATCTAGTTCATATGCATATACAGCACACTTCCCGTACAGCCTAGGAAATATACTCTATTTAGATAATAACTTGTAAGCATTTTCAGTGGCGCTGAGCACTCCCGTTTGAGAGAAATTTCCAGTGCGTCTAAACGAAACTCCTTGTGCACGACATAACATTTTTCATACTGCATTTTCTAGACTACATTAATTCTTAATATTGCCTTCTAAGGCTTTGCATGATCAGTTTCTTAACCCGTTAAAGTGAACTCTTTTTGATGGGATAATATTAAAATGCATGATATTATCTTTGATGCATTGTTCGAAATTTGATTTGAATATTTTAGACTTTTTGTGATGTTACGAAAAAAGGTAAGATGTCGGGAAGATTATTGAATAAAAAACTTGCATTAAACGAAGTTATTTTTATTAAATCTAGGACATAATTTACTCACGGTGATATAAAGGGTGTAAACAGACTCTTAACGAAACCGAAAGGTACTTGTTCTCCCCGTCATTGCGATCATTTTTTTGTTCTAAATCATACCTGGGACCTTCTAGTTACGGAGATATTAGGGGCCAAAGTTCCAAATTTGCACAAGTTTTTTTTTTATAAATACATGTTTTTCGTGTTTTACTTAAAACACCTTCACGACTCCTGTACTATTCAATCCATCCATCAGCACAATGTTTTAAATGCGTTACATTGAGTCATAACATAAAACTTGATTTTTCACCCCAATAAAAAAGTGTCGTTTCCCAGCAATATTTTTTCGTAAACTTACTTAGTTTGATGTACATACATAACGCTTGGTTAACGGCTTCGTGAAGAGTCTGTTTACACCTTGTATTTATCGTCAAGGCTGAGGAACATTGTATTGCATCATTTCTCGCTGTGATATTACTTGATGACTACTAACCAACTATCTACTACAAAATAACGTTATTAGGAGGTTTATGTGTATAGTACCTTAGAAGTAACGAAATCTCGATATTTTCTTGTGTCGTCATTGCAGCCATGCAAAAGCAGTACCAGACAGGGTGCTGTGGCGTAGCTTTAAAGACGCATAAGTCTAGCAGTAGACGGCATTAGGCTGAGACAATTTGTTGAATGAAACAGGGTATATTGCTACACACATTACAATACAACATTTATTTACAGACGCCCTAGCAACGAAGCGTCCTGCAGTGATCTGCCACGCTCTCACTTGCATCAAGATGCTAGTAAGTGGCTGCGAGCGAGTCGGTGAAGCCCTCGTGCCCTATTACCGGCAGATTCTGCCCGTGCTGAACCTGTTCAAGGATAAAAACCGTAAGTAGAATCTTTTTTTTTTTAACGATTTTGCTGAGGTTAACGAATACTCTTTTGTATTTTATTCTGTCTTGATCTACTAGGAAAAAAAGGAGGGGTTTTTATTTGGCAACTGTATTGCAGGCGACTATAGTTTTTTTATGACTATGAATATAAAAATTGTAGAACATTAGTACTTATTACGTACTGAAAATCCCAATTAAAAATCCGAAACACGATATAGTGCCAACGATGTTGACGAGCCACACTTTGGACCTTAATAGAGCTCATATATTTGTTAAAACGCAGGGGACTATGTTAATGGCGGACAATTTACAAAGCATTAGCTTCAGGTAGGGCGTAAAAACGACGAGCCACAACTATTCGGTGACAGCGTAGAATGGCGCCTTGTCTCACGTACGACTGTTTCATCAAAACAAATATGTATGAAGTTCATATTTACAAAAAAAAACTAAATTTAATGTTGAGTGGTTAGGTAAGGGCCTTCTGCTGATCATACTTTAAATTGGATGCTGATAAAGATTCATCATCATCAGCCAATAATGTTCCCACTGCTGGGACACAGGCCTCCTCTCTATGAAAGGGAATGGGCTATAATCCATCACGCGAGCCCAGTGCGGATTGGTAGATGTCACATGTCTTCGAATTTTTGGTTCTAGGATATGCCGGTTTCCTCACGATGTTTTCCTTCAAAAACGGTGAAGGATACATATTCATGTTCATTGAAAAATAATTACGTTACTGTACAATTGCATTTTATATAACAGTTATACCTAGATGATGTACAAATGAAATAGTAGTTATCTATCTACGCTGCTCTGTATTTATTTTGAAAGAAATCAGAATCGAAAACGTAACAAAAATACCTTTCCATCATACCTAAAAACAGTAACAGACACCAAAATATCAAAATAGCAAGTTAAACAACAAAACTGGAGACATTGTGGAACTCGGTAACAATGCGACGTTGTAAGAGGGCAAAGCCGACGCGCCAAACACCCGAAACACCCCTGAACGCCCCGAATTTCACAGCCACATGTAATTAATCTACCCCCGGATGCCCCGACAAGTCTATTAGGCTGAAAACAATATCTTCTCGGCCCTCCACGTGTCAATTATGAGGTGAAAATGATTGATGACGTCATTGAAGCAAATCGGGCGTAGTGACGTAATTAGGTTTTGAAATTGGAAGCTTGTGTGAAAAAGGTCTGTTTTTTTTTTCTCTCGTGATGTTGCCGTTTTGTTGGAACATTGACTGGCTGGCTGTTGGCTGAGCAAATAATTCTCGGGATTTGTGTTTTTTGACGTGACAACATCTAATAAATCGATGAACGCCGGCTGCATGCACGAAAAAGTGTCCCGTTACGCTCA
The DNA here is from genome assembly GCA_950005105.1 of Lycophotia porphyrea. Taxonomy (NCBI): domain Eukaryota; kingdom Metazoa; phylum Arthropoda; class Insecta; order Lepidoptera; family Noctuidae; genus Lycophotia; species Lycophotia porphyrea. The sequence goes on from OX465393.1 coordinate 17,098,444, forward strand.
CGGTACGCATGCGCCGCATCTATCTCTTTTATGACGTTGTCACGTTAAACTATCGTCCGTAAACCAACTTTACAGACAACCAATTTTTTTTTCTAAACCGCATAATAAACATTCTTTTGTAAGGTTAATTTTTAGCTATGAAGTTTTTTCGACCATGACTTATTATGGATTTAGTTAGGTTAAGTTCACACCTCTTTTTGTGCAGCTTTGTGTTGCACTCAATACTCACAATAAGTGCGGTGTGTAACAATTTATTCTTTAATTTAACTTTAAGTCACACCTTTAAGTTTACTTCTTTATTAATTGAATAGACAAAGAAAAACTTCAATCTAAAATGATCATAATTTTCTCTTTGCACGTACATCAAACCAATCGTGTATCTTGTACAAACGGAATACGTTCATTTCGGACTCCATTAGAAATTACGGCAACCCAAATTGATCGTGGTACATCTATGTCAATATTTATTCAAATAGGTTCATGTTGCAAGCTATTTGAATAAATATTGGCTTTGCTAAAGGTGTTCCCAATATACGGCCAACTAAATTAGATGAGTTAGCAACAAAATTATGATGCAGAACATCAGCTTGCTTTGTTAAAAATAACCTCTTCATATTTTTTTCTCACTCAGCATTTATTGAAAAACCAATAAAGGTATTTTCAATACCATTCCAAAGCGGTTGAGAATTTAAAAACCTTTTTGTAAACGTTATCAAATAACCAGACGCAGATTTTAATAAAACCGCTTATGTATTTGTATAGTAAGTTCATTTGACACGTCAATTTCAATACTGAGTAGCGGCAAAAATAAAATTCAACATTTTGCGGGTAACTTTGCTTGTCAGAACTTTTTCCCGATATTTTAATTATAACTAGGGAGCTGTTAGTGACTTTGTACGCGTTAATTTAATATAAAAATGGATGGAACCCCTTTTTGTGGTTTTCAAAATGGTCATATAATTTAGTTGCGATATTATCCACAGTTATTAAAATATAACTGCATAGTGGCTAATGAGAATAATTATTTGTGGTACAAGTAGGCCTAAAAACGTGTATACATTGTTCTTTGTTGTTAGGGCTCCGTACCCAAAGGGTAAAAACAGGACCCTATTACTAAGACTTCACTGTCCGTCTGTCTGTCTGGCTGCCTGTCACCAGGCTGTATGTCATGAACCGTGACAGCTAGACAGTTGAAAATTTCAAAAATGATGTATTTCCAAAAATAATAAAAATATTTATATTTTCATAATTAAAGGGGGCTCCCATAAAAGAAACGTATTTTTTTTTCGTTTTGTGGTTCAGAACCCTTCGTGCGCGAGCCCAACTCGCACTTGACCAGTTTTGCAAGAAATACATACCATAGGTATGGTATGTATTTCTCCCATTAGACAAAGTCAACCCTATCGTTGAACGCAAAGCCTGTGTGCAAAGCCTGTGCGACGAGCGGAGCACAAAGACCGTCACTGGTCAGCTTCTAGATTAGTACAACATGCATTGAAAGTCATTCTATACGGAGATTGGCACTTTATGAAGGAGAATGGCAAATCTAGTAAGACTTTTAGATGAAGTTTGCTAGTGTTGCATAGTGAAAATGTGTTTGCTTACTGCCCGTTTTCACTAAGCAGTACCTTAATTAATGGCGCTATAAGATATTAACGCTTGAAAGTTGAAATTCTAATGATCAATGATATTTAGATTGAGTTAGATGTCACCAACAGGCATTAGAAATGTTGTTACTTAAAGAAAGAACTAAAGTTGTGGCAAGGTCCTCATCCTTTCCTAACCCATTCGTTTCACCTGCTGAAAATCCCCCACCTGGACATGAGTTGCGTTGGCCTCGAAGTCTTTAAATAGACTCCGGACCCAGGTTGGACGCAGCAAGGGAAAACCTGCTCAGGTGGAGATTCATTAGTGACTCTGCCCTGGAGTATAAATGTGGTGCTGTTCCACAAACGATGCGTGTTCTGTTGTTTGTTCATTACAGGAACTGATGGACGCTACCGAAAGGCCAAACTAGTATAGCTCAGTTCTGGGCTGACACAATATAGACTGCCATCGACACATTAAGAAGAAGAAGAAAGAAAAAAATCGAAATCTAAAACTATGAAGTTAAAACAAAAAAAAAAAACATAAATCTTAAACTATAAAGCGTAAAAATATAATAGGCCTTTCGTAAAGCAGAATCATAATAAGATAATATAAATTACGTTAAAATTCTTCAAATGGTCACAGACTCAGTTAACTATGATTATGTTCCAACGGTCATAATTATAAGGCCCCCTGTAGAAGGTTGCTAAAATCCGATAGATATCAAAAACACTGGATCAATAGTTTTGGTTTTGTTTGGAGGGATAGTGGTGAAAATACATTGATTTTATATTTATAAATTATTATTAACACCTCGTTGGTCTAGAGGTCGCAAGTGCGACTACTGAGCATGAAGTCATGGGTTCAATTCCCGGGTCGGGCAAAGTTTTATTGGGTTTTGCCATCACGAATTTCATCATAAAGTAGCAGCGGTTGATGGCAATATGCTCGCCCTCTATTACATGGGACTTAAACATATCTGGCAAAATATCGGTGTACTTGTCAGGTACACCATCTGCCTTACCCTTCGAAGATTACAAGGCGTGAAGTTTTGTTATGTGTATTAATTAACTAACACCTTCTTGTTTTTTCAAAGGTAACTTGGGATCCGGAATAGACCACACAACAACGCGTGGGGAAAATGTCGCTGATCTGATAGAAAGCACTCTTCAATTGTTAGAGAGATACGGAGGGCCAGACGCTTTCATCAACATCAAGTATATGATACCAACATACGAATCAGCTGTTCTTAATTAACTTTTAAATCTAGTTAGCACTTATTTATTTTTCAAGTCCAACATAATTCAAAGTGAGTTCAACATGATTAGTACATTTTTATACAAGTGGGGAAATTTTGTTATTGCAGCCGAGGCGGAACGTATGTTATGAAATCGAGAACTAAAAAAAATTGTGTTTGAATTTGGAACACAAATAAATATTAATTTGTTGATAAATGCAAATAATTATCTATAATTGTTTATTAATTATGATATTCTATTTATAAACAATTTAAATATTTATATGTAGGTTTAGATCTTTGGGTTGGGTTTGAGGTCTGCTTCCAGTCAATATGGATTCCGCAGAATACCAGTATTTTACATAGAGCGGCTACTATCAGATCTCCACAACCCAGTAAATGTCATAGGTAATGTTGAACTTTATGTTGGATTTGAATATTTATTTTTAATTAATTATTTTCGATGTTTTAATACTCGATTTGTAGTGCTCTCGTTTTTGTGTGGGTATGGTTACCCAATATGATAATCAAGTAGTATTTAGTTATTATGTAGTTTTCTTATTATTGTAGACTTTTAAAATATTTACTGTGACTTCAAAATCGAGTGCAAATTGCAACTCAAAAGTATTATTAGACTTCAAAAGTTGTATTTTCTTTAGAAGTAAGACAATTGTTTATATGTGTGGTTTGAAGATAAAGTAGCGGTTTACCGTGACCAAATATCTACCACGCCTGTTCAATTAACGTTCAACATATTTCAACTTCAACATAATCATTTTTCAATTGGGTCGGTGTCTTTAGAAACTTAGAATTAAAGCGTTCTCTATTAAAATTAAGTGTTGTTCAAATACTCAATATTGTGTTTATTATATTCTATTCAATTGTTAATTTTTGTAGTTATATTTATTGTGACCTTCATAAATCTCAGTTGGTTTTGTTCAAGTTTATATTTTGTTGTTACGTAATTTTAGGTTTTGATAAATAAATTGGGTGTGAAATATCTTTGTTTATTTGTGCTTTGAAGGAGTAAGGCTTACTTTTGAGGAATATTAGTGAAATGATTCATTCAATTAATATCAAACAATCTTTGTTTAATAGCGCTTCTATAGGTACGTTAATACTGTGTACTGTAATTTTATCACTGTGTCCATAACAGAAAACGTTCTCAATTTATCTACAACTAACATTATCACTGGCATAATTTGAATACTAATTAATTACTATTTAATTGAGATATATGATTAAAACTACGGATTCCAGTATAATGTTATAGTTCGGTTTAATAGAGACAGACATGGCAGCCGCATCCTGTCACAGCCCACTAACATGACGAGGCGGGCATACACAATATGTTATTGGCCAGTAACTGGCCATACATTACAGTATACTTGATTATTCCCGCAGATTCGCCTGTGTGGTTGTCTATAGTTACATTACAAAGCGCACCTAGGTCTATAGTCATGTGCCAACTTAATTAAAATCCATTCTACTAAAAAAGCGTAAAAAGATAACAGTTACACAGAGTTACATTCATACTTTATAATTACTTTTAAAATTACAACTTATTATACTTTAAAGGCGGGACGCCTTGGACGGCTTTCTCGGTAATTGGCAAGAAGAGGCACAATATCGGGAAAAGTGGAAGGAATGGGGGGAAGCCTTTGTCCAGGAGTGGGACAGTTCAGGATACCTAAAAAAAAAAAAAACTTTAAAGGTATCTGGCGGTGGGTTTGAACCACACATGACGTCTGGCAGTGGAGGAGGTGAATCATCATACTAGCCCTTATTTTTTTTTTCGGATGGGAAATCATCAAATGACTTCTCCCGCTCCGGGCAGAGCGGAACGGAGTGTCAAACTTGTACTGACTTAAACCCAGCCATGTTCCTTCCTTTCCCTTTGTGTTCCAGGACCGCGGTATCTCTTTCGAACAGTCCCGCAGCCCTGGCAGGCATCATACTAGCCCTGTAATATAAAAAATCACGCTTTATATTATGATTTAATTTAGCACACGTATGTTAGGTACCTGATTTCTCCCAAAGCCACTACGACTGACTTTTCCTAATAACCAAATGTTCTTTTCTATAGTAAAGTACTTCGAGAGAAAATGTTTCAGCTTTTTATAAAATGACGTAAGTCTGGAGCCGAATACTAGCTTTTGTTCGCGGCTTTGTTCCCAGAAATCAAACCACGGGAACGCTCTTAATGTAGCCTATAACATTCGGGAATAATGTAGCTCCCCTTTAGTAAAAGAAATTTCGGAATCGGATCAGCCGACAAAAACCAGTTTATAATATTAAAATAGTTAAGTATGGGCATTGAAGTCAACATATTTCGAATAACTATTAACCCGAAATCATCATCATCATCATTTCAACCGAAAGACGTCCACTGCTGGACATAACTGTTTTATCACAATCGCCACGCTTGGCAGGCGGATTGGCGATCGCAGTACGGTTGTTACAAAGGCACAGAGAACGCTGCTGCCCATTCTTTGGTAAGTCCCTTTGTCGCCTCTTACGACACCCACGGAAAGATATGAGATGGTGCTATTATTTATGTCCGACACCATACGGTACCCGAAAACCGGTAAACCCGGTAACGCGAAATATTTTACCAATAATTGCACATCGATAAAGTTATACCCTCTAGGAAGGAGGTCACAGTCAATATTTAGATCAGCCGGGCAAAGCAATTTACAATCTGCGCACCCGAATATAGGGTGCTATGTATGCATGCAATTTGCATGGCCGGCTTCTGTTTGGGATAAACCAGACGCAGCGTATGCATGTAAGGGATGTCGGATCATATGTGTATGCCTTGATTTGAATTTAATGGTGCCTTGACTGGTCAGGGCTGCGGGACTGTTCGAAAGAGATACCGTGGCCCTGGATAACAAAGGGCAAGGAAGGAACACGCTCTGCCCAGAGCGGGAGAAGTCATTTGATGATTACCCATCCGAAAAAAAAAAATGTTGCCTTGACTGGTGTACAAGCTATTAAGGTGTTTTGGAAGTTGTTTAAGATATTCAATAGAGTACGGTATTTTGAAAATTTGATTACATCAGTCAACATTTCTATAAATGCTGAGCCATTAGGAAATTATCACACTTTTTAATGGATGCACTAGAAACAGAGTGATTAGTAAACACTATCATAAAATTCATAAGCTAGTAGAAATACTGTGCTTGATCTCTTTTTAAAAACATAAAAACTATAAGTACCATAAGGCACCTGAAACCTCTTTCCTATTAAAGATAAAACAGAAAAATATAGTCACAGAATGCTATATCACCGTTTTATTATATCTAAATTCCATGCAATATTTTTAACAAGTGCTGAACATTATTACATTAAAAAGAATACCTTCCACTTTAATATACAGGCTGAAAATAAATATACAAGGAAGTCGCCGCCATATGAGATACGTGACGTCAAAGCCTCGTAGGACACTATTCGTGCTCTCACCCCACTTGTAGCGCGATATGACGAGAACTGGTACTTTTACCCCTTGCCGTAACTTTGAAACTCTTTAAGTTTTACAATATTATGAAACGGTCTCAATATGTTGGGAATGTTATATTAGCTCAGAAACGATATTTTTTTATGTCTAGGTGTTTGTTGGAGTAACGAGGATGCGTTATGGTAGCCCGTGAAATTCAAATTTTCTTACGTTTTTTTGCAATTTGCAGGTCAGTGTCAAGTTGTGTGTTGGTTAAAAATATGATTCGCTGATTTGTAAGTTCATTTCAAATCTATTCAAACAAAACACCATGATCTTCCTCTACTCAAATCGATGACTCGGATTTTGTCCTATCAGTACGCAGCAACCTGGACAGGCCTGTCATTTGGCTCATTCAAGTCCTCGCGGATGCAGTTGATCGTGCACAACGGACAAGAGATATGCGGCATAATAATAATAATATAACCTGGCAACCCCGTATGTCAATCACATCGGTTATAATTATCGTCGTAATTTTTATTGTTGTTTTACTATAAATTTTGGTTTAAATATAAAGTAATTTACAATAGATCATTAATAACAGTGAAAGCAGACTTTTTTTTACAAATACATACTAGCAAATTGGAAAACGACTAATATAAAGTGAAAAATTAAACCAGTTCTTTGACAATGACGTCTGTCAGCGTTCACACAAAAATGAAAAATTCCCAAAATAATGAATGAGATGATTGAATAACCAAATGATTACGAGGGCTGCTTCCCGACGCGCACGCATACCATCCCCGGACTCGTCGCTCAGCTCCGCCTCGCCGCCGCCGGATCCCGGATCACCAATGTCACCGGCAGCGGCAGTCGCGTCGAGCTCGAGCGACGAATATTTCTCTCCACCGACGTCGCCAACACCTGTGCGTCGGCAGGGGAGAGGCCGACCACCGAAGAGCTTGGGACTTAGGGGCCATCCGGCCCCAAGTCGGGTCCCCGCTGCCGGTGGTTGTGTGCAGCGCATGAAATGGACTCAGTCAATAAATGAGAACGTCATGCGCGCATACTATGGGTCTACAGAGGGGGGAACTAACCTCACTGCGTACCGTGTTAGGATGCTGTCTATGTTTCAGGATCTTGAACCAACCGTCAACGTCTCGGCCCAACGACTGTCGGATCAGGTGCGGGTCATCCAACGCAATCACATGTTGGACGATGCCGCACTTGATAGGCTGCGCTCAGAGGTACTGAGCAACCGTATTATCTTGACTCAACCACCAACGCTTACAGCGCCAGCTATTCCAATCCCACTGCGTTTTAGTCCAGCAGTTGAAGAGCAAGATGATAGGGTTGCCACGGTAAGTAGCCAGTGCAACGACCGATTGAGGAGCGCTCTGGAAGATGCGCTTCGCGAATATCGATTCAATCCTACCGAACTTAGGCCCCGATTACCACGGTTACCCATGCATAAGAAAAATAGGGCGCTGGTGTGTGCGTTGGACTCGCAACTCAAGAGTATATTCGAGAGTAGCGAGGACCTCGTTGATACACACTCGATCCTGTACTGTGGGGCTGTTGCGGCATGTCGTTTAGCTAATGTCAGGTTTCCAAATTGTGACGTAGCTACTCGACCAAGACCAGCCGTACCAGCCTGGCAGCGCAGGATCGAGCGCCGTATCGACGGGGCCAGGGTACTCATCGGCAAACTATACTGCTTCAGGGAGGGCAATACTCGACCACGTGTGATGCGCTTTGTGAGGCGGGCATTCTCGGGGACTGGACTCAGCCCTCAAGAATACATGTCCCGTGTCACAGAGCGCATTGACTTCCTGAAGCAGAAAGTTTATGCATGGGCGAATCGTATTCGGCGGTATAAGCGGCGGGTTGATAGGTACTCGCAGAATCGCATGTTCCAGAGCGATGAAAGGTGGGTATACAGAGCTTGGGAGCGAACCGAGCAAAATATGACAGACGTGTGCCGCCCAGATGATGCCGCCACGAGTTCTTTCTGGCGCAGCATCTGGTCGGTGCCCGTCTGTCATACTGAGGCTGACTGGATGCGTGATGTCGAGCGAGTGTGTGAACCTATACCAGAAATGGAGCCAGTTGTGGTTACACCATTAGATGTAGCCAGATCAGTTCGTCCGTTACCGAACTGGAAGTCACCGGGACCGGACGGACTGCATAACTTCTGGCTCAAATGGCTTAGTAGTTCACACACTTGCCTGGCATCCCAATTCCAGTCATCCTTAGAGTCTGGGTTACTACCACAGTTTTTAACAACAGGCGTTACCCACCTGCTCCATAAGTCAGGTAGTCCCGCGGAACCCAAGAATTACAGACCGATCACGTGTTTGTCGACGGTCTATAAACTTCTTACATCCATTTTGAGAGCGAAAATTAATACACACATTGACAAAAACTTCATTATGTCTGCTTCTCAAAATGGATGTAGGAATGGATCCCGCGGTACTAAGGAGCTACTCCTCATCGACATGGCCATTAGCCAACAGGTTCGTCGCTCTCGCAAGGATCTGGCGACATGCTGGATAGATTATAAGAAGGCCTACGACTCGGTGCCACATACATGGCTCATGAGGGTGCTGGAGTTGTATAAGATTGATGCAACTCTACGTACCTTCCTTGAGTCGTGTATGGGGCAATGGAAGACTGTCCTTCGATATCCAGGATGTCGACAGATCCAGGGGAACGGTGAGCCTATATGGATTAAACGGGGAATATTCCAGGGTGACAGTCTGAGTCCACTTTGGTTCTGTCTAGCCCTGAATCCTCTAAGCACATTGCTGGAGGATTCAGGTCTAGGCTACCGGTTGAGGAGAGATGGTCAGGTCATATCTCACCTGCTCTACATGGATGATCTGAAACTCTTTGCCCCCAACAAATTGCAGCTGATGCAGTTACTAAGAGTAACTGAAACTTTTAGTAGCGCCATCAGGATGGAATTTGGTGTGGACAAATGTGCAGTCATGTATGTAAAGCGAGGGGCGATTATGGAATCCGAGGGAATTCAGCTCTCGGATTCCATACACCTGAGATCCCTCTCCTCAGCCGAAAGCTATAAGTATTTGGGTATGTCGGAAGCGTTAGGCATTAACGTAACTGACATGAAGCAATTGTTGAGGGAGCGCTTCTTTGGACGCTTGAAGAAGGTATTAAATAGCCTTCTTTCAGGTGGGAACAAGGTGCGCGCCTTCAATGGTTGGGTCATGCCGGTTTTAATGTACTCTTTCGGCATACTCAAATGGACTCAGACGGAACTCGATACCCTGGACAGGAGAGTCCGTACACTGCTGACCGCAAACCGAATGCATCACCCACGATCATCGGTGATGAGACTGTACATCCCGCGGAAGTGCGGAGGTCGAGGCTTTTTAAACGCGAAGACCCTCCACAACCGCGAGGTGTGCAGTCTCAGAGAATATTCTTTAAAAGCCGAAGTGGGTATGCACCGAGATGTGGTCGTAGTAGACAAAGGACTCACCCCGCTGTCCATGGCTAAAGAGAACTGGCGCAAACCTGAAGTACTTTCTACCGATGACCGCAAGGAAGTATGGCAAGGCAAGGAGCTTCACGGGCGCTTCTACCGGGCTCTTCATGGGCCCGATGTAGATTTTCTAGCGTCCGTGTCCTGGCTACGTTTCGGTGACCTCTTTGGGGAAACTGAAGGTTTTGTCTGTGCGATTATGGACGAAGTTATGTTGACGAATAACTACCGGAAATATATTATGAAGGACGGGACGGTTGACGTGTGTCGGGCATGCCACCGTCCGGGTGAGTCCATCAGACATATTATTTCTGGTTGTTCTCGTTTGGCTAACGGCGAGTACTTGCACAGGCACAACCAAGTAGCCAGGATTATTCACCAGCAACTTGCATTGAAATATAAACTTGTGGAATCTGAGGTACCGTACTACAAGTATGTGCCCGACCCAGTTCTCGAGAAAGACCATGTCACGCTGTACTGAGATCGGTCTATCATTACTGACAGGACTATTGTAGCCAATAAGCCTGACATAGTGGTAATAGACCGATCAGCGCGCCGCGTAATGATAATCGATGTCACCATCCCGCATGACGAGAACCTCGTGAAAGCTGAGAAAGAGAAACAAATAAAATATCTCGACTTGGCACACGAGGTTGTCGACATGTGGAATGTGAACTCGGCTGTCATTGTGCCGATTGTCGTAACGGCCAATGGCCTTATGGCTAAGAGCCTCGACGACCATCTTTCGAAGCTCTCCTTAGGCGGTTGGATCAAGGGCCTGATTCAGAAGGCAGTACTCCTCGATACGGCTCGCATTGTGAGGAGGTTCCTGTCTCTGGAGCCCTAACCACCGGTAGCTTGGACCCTGTTCCCGACACCGGCGGACCGCTATTTTTTTATATTTTTAAATGTTTTTTATATGGATTTTTGTAAGAAATATTTAAAAATGTTAAAACATGTGTATATATAAATGAATAAACGGAATATAATAATATCTTGGGACAACCAACACACCGCCATCTGATCCCAAACTAGGCAGAGCCTGTATTATGGCTGCCAGACAACTGATAAACATACATAATATCTTGTGTTGGAAGTCCACACTCGCATTCGTCAGACATGTAGCACTTTCAGCATGATGACTCAAATCAAACTCAAACACTGTGATGAAGAGATTTATTTATTTATTTGAATCACCTTAAACTTACTACTTAGGGTTTACCCGAATGCGACAGCTAAGAACTTTAACTAATACTTAACCTAAACTATACACTTATAAACCAAATAAGAAAAGATTAAAATATTACATTATTTAAAAAAAATATAGCATGACATAATTTAAATAAACATAGTACAAAAATAAAGTTAAAATTAGGTATTATTTTGCCTGTAACACAATATATTTAGTAATACTCTTGCGAATTCACTAAAATAACATGTAAACACATCAATCTTAGTTTGAAGATCGTTGATGGTACGGATAGCTTTAGTAAGCGGTGCCTTGGCAAGTAGGTTAGTTTACACGTAGCGGTCACAGACTAGCTCACAGACTCAAGCGTTGCAATGCTCCCGACTCTCCACTCCACGAAGCACCTTCACCAAGTAAGCGACCAGCGTAAACTCCGGATGACTGACAACTCCCCCAGAATGCTATACATAAAGGGTGTAAACAAACTCTTAACGAAGCCGAAAGGTACTTGTTCTCCCCGTCATGGCGATATTTTTTTTGTTCTAGACCATACCTGGGAACCTTCTAGTTACGGAGATATTGGGGGTCAAAGTTTCAACTTTTACAAGTTTTATTTTATAAATACATGTTTTTCGTGTTTTACTTAAAACACCTTCACGACTCCTGTACTATTCAATCCATCCATCAGCACAATGTTTTAAATGCGTTACATTGAGTCATAACATAAAACTTGAATTTTCACCCCAATAAAAAAGTGTCGTTTCCCAGCAATATTTTTTCGTAAAGTTACTTAGTTTGATGTACATAATGCTTGGTTGACGGCTTCGTGAAGAGTCTGTTTACACTCTGTATAAGAATACTTATATAAATATAAGTTGAGCAAGGACCGACCGTCTTACTGAGTATTTATCAGTTGGCTGCAGCCGCGGTCTGAATTCAAGGAGACACCTTTTTAGCCCCTCAACATTTATAACTGTGGGACAAAGATATGTGGCGACTGGATGTGGTAGTTACCTGAGGTAAGGATGTAGTGTGTGTAGTGACGATACTTATTCATATGGAAAATGTTTATTTTCGTATTGAAACTCTACGTTACCAAAAGGTACAATATTTTATGAAGCCAAAAGAACTTCTTTGAGCAATTTTAATTTTCACAAAGGAGGAATTTGAATACGTTGGTTTTTAGGGTTCCGTACCCAAAGGGTAAAACGGGACCCTATTATTAAGACTCCGCTGTCGGTCTGTCACCAGGCTGATCCTCATGAACCGTGATAGCTAGACAGTTAAAATTTCCACAGATGACGTATTTCTGTTGCAGCTATAACAACAAATAATAAAATTAGAAATGATTTAATAATTAAAGCTCCATACAAGAAACGTGTTTTTTTCGGTTTATGGTACGGAACTTCGTCCGCGAGTCCGACTCGCACTTGTCCAGTTTTTTTAACTGACTGCGCAAGGTGCGCAGGCAGTTTTTTTTTATTATTATTCAAAGACTGGGATTTCATATCTTTTTGGACTGCGCCGCAGTCAGGTAAAAAAATATGGGTAATTTGGAAACTTTAATTCAAATCAAGCTACGACGGGACGTGTGCTCACAAAGTTCTACATAATTATTATTCTTAAATTATCTGAGGATTTCTCTTGAAATACCAATTATTAAATAGATATCCTGCCAAAAGTGCAACCACTTACACCAATACTTGCACCAATAGAAACACCTCCTTTTGACCGCTTGGCTCATCCAGAAAAGCTCGCATCATTGTCACTAGCGCCTTCAGACACGAATAATTTATCTTGGCAGCAATCAAGGGGGTAATTTTCGTGAAGACTGCGCTCCGAAACTATTTCACTAGTTTTCACTGTTTCATTATTGTAGCGGAAATGAGCTTTTTTATGCAATTTACGTTTGTTTATTAATCTTGTGTGATTAGACTGGGATCTGTGAATATTGCTACTGTTAGCCTGTATTTCTGTATCATCCTTATAACTATTTAATTATTTTTCTTAGACATTTTTAATTTGAGAATGTAGAAAATTCTTGATTTATTACTTTTCTTTCTTTTTTTGACATTGGAATTTTATTATTTTATTTAAATTATAGAATCAATGTTACGGTGACAAAATTTGAATGCTGAATTTAGTTGGCCGAATATGAAGAACTATGTATGTGTTATAAAATCTGTAAAATACTATATTTCAGGCAAATAAATATCTATCTATCTATCTTCTGCTGGGCAAAAGTCTTCCCCAAAACCTTCTACATTTTTGGTAAGTGTGTTCAATATGATTTTATTACGACTTCTACCTGAATTGTGACTTCTTGATAAATATTGTTCTACGTTTTTAAGAACAAAAATGTTAGCTATAATGGGTGTAAAAAGATGCGCCACGAAGCCAAAAGGTACTTGTTTTCCCCGTCATGATGGACCATAATTATCTGGGAACCTTCTAGTTGCGTAGATATTGTCAACTATCCAACTTTTGCACAAGTTTAAGAAAATATAAGTTTTTAATGTAATATAACTTTACTTGAAATACCTCCATGGCTTCTGCAATGCATGCATACAGCAGCACTATGTTTTGAGTGCGTTACATTGAGTGAGTTTTACCATTAACTGTGATTTACCATCCCAAAAAAGTAGTTTCCCAACAATCATTGTTGCGTAGAGTTTGATGTACAATGCTTACTTGACGGCTTCGTGAAGTGTCCGTATACTCCTTGTGTTAGTAAACTTCTACTAAATGTGCCGGAAAATCCCAGATTCTTAGTAGCAATTAAATTATGCGCAAGTAAAAAAAACAGTACAAAGGCGGACTTAATGCCTTGGGCATTTTCTACCAGTCAACCTTGGGGTGATGCAGAGACAATATACAGTATACACAATAATAATAATAAATAATAATAGTAATAAATATATACAGTATATGTAGGCAACATACAGTAGGTGCAATAACAGAAAAAAAGACAAGAAAATATTTATAACTAAAACATATATAAATAAATAGATATATACATACATATAACAAAATATATAAAGTTAAGAGAGATAGACAAAAACTACAACAACAAAACAACAATTATTCTAAGTACTTCAAATTAACTCTTGAAAAAATCTAATCAGCTAATTATTGCTTATTATTGAGTTGTACAACTGTTACACAAAATTTTTCCAACACAAATCTAATAATATATATTTTTTTCTAAAATCATTCATTAACAACCCAAAATAAACCTAATCAACTCTCAAATATAATCTTCAATTCAAAACACTCCTTACGCAAAACAGATTGAGCGCGCAAACTAGACAGCCAGACAGAATCATCTTCCCTTTTTTCGTGATTCGATTTCCTGACGTTGTTCCATTTAATGAGAACATAATGATGAAAAATATGAAGCTGCAGTCTCTCCCCCTGATATTAATCGGGACGATTTTTCTGAAGGCGACTTATATCACAGCGTCTTAGTGCTTTTTACTGTCGGAGTTTCTTGCTTTAGTTTTCTGATTGTATTGTTACGGGGACTGTTATGAATATGAATGTTTTTTATGTGGTTATGTGTGTGTTGTGGGTTATGTTTCTTTTGGGAATAAGACAGTATTTTCTTGCAGTTTTTTGAAGTGAAAACTTTAGTTGCGTTGGGCATTTTTGAGATGGGGAAAAACAATTGAACTCGCGACACTGTTAAACGACCTCTTTTTCGTTGCAGAGTTAGCCGTATTACTACATTTTACAAACCCAAAAAAATACATTGTATAGACAAATGTATAAGTAAAAGGCTTATGCTAAAATATTTTCTAAAAATAATCCAAAATATTAAAATATTTACTTATGCTAAAATATTTTCGAAAAAAAAAGTTTTCACTTCTGTCGGCACTCCCAGAGTGGTTGGGGATTTTTCAGTCCGCACCGCATTCATTGGTTTCATGGGTGTTTGTGATTTATTGGTGTCCACTGAATGATGTAAGTGTTATACTGTTTGTAAGTACAGACGTTAATCCGTCAGTGTGTTTGTAGTGAATAGTTCCTGATAAACTTTTAAAGTAGGTAGTGGTGATTAGGAGACCCCTATTTTTTTGGGAAAGGGATGGGAAATCGTCAAATGACTACTCCCGCTCTGAGCAGAGCGGAAGAGAGTGTCAGACTTGTACTGACTGAAACCCATCCATGTTCCTTCCTTGCCCTTTGTGTTCCAGGGCCGCGTTATCTCATCCGTGAATTCCAAACCATGCAATATCATTCTTCTACCCATATCCTAAATAATTTCGGGTCAGCGCAGCATGTGTTCTTCTTCCATAACTTCTCTATTACTCGTCATCTCATCAGACAGGTCCTTTCTTGCCATATCATTCTTCACATAGTCTCTCCATCGTTTCTTTGGTCTTCCTCTACTCTTAAAGCCATCTACATTCATACTCAAAATTTTCCTCATGATATTTTCCTCACTCGTCTGCATCATATACCACGACAACCGTGAAACATACAAATCGTGAAACATATTTGATTAAAAGTTACATAGCTGATTATTATTATTAAACATTTATTTCAGATTTCAATAAAAAAAAATCCATTAATTGTTAGTATAGACTTAAACTATGTTAGTAAAAACTTATCTAAAATTAAAAACGATTGGTCTGGAACCCGTGTGAACACTGTTCCAGTACCGCACAAGAGGGCAATCAACCCTATCTATAATGGTGTTTAAGACACTGCTGGTACTGTCGCGCACTAGAAGCATTAGGACGGCTATGCGTTTGCGTAAAATTGTTTTAAAATAATCAGTTCTAGCCTCAGCAAACATTCCTGATGCGCTACAGTAGCCCCAGCAACTTCCTAAAACCGACCTACGTGTAAATTTCCCAAAAATCCACAACATAACTCAAAAATGTTATCCAATAATAACTGTGATTTCACTCACAACCAAACATTATTTAAAAACTCCAAATAAATTCATAGCGAAATCGGAATGTAACAAAATAAAACGGAACATTGAAAAAGCGCGAATAAAACGCGGCAGGGTATTGCCACAAAAAATATTACAACGGAGAGACTTTGATTGCAAACCATCCCAACTAAAATACAGACAAAAATTCCAATACGAATTAGTTCCTAAAAATGAAACACAGAATTCGACCCCAGCACTGTGCAATCAAATTATGAAACTCGAATTTTAACGTTTCATTTCATTGAATTGGATGTGTTGTCGAAAAATAAACACGATTTTTTTAAACCTCGCTGGTTTGAATAAAATATCTGTAGTATCATCATCGGCCCAGCCTTTAATGCTATATTCGTCTATGCTATTACAGGTTACGACGTCGGCTTCCAGTCTTACCAAATGCAGGAGCTGAATATTAGTATTTTATATGGAGCGCATATCTGACTGATCTCTGCAAACCTGTTACTGAGTGAAATGTTATATGATATCATACGTATTAGACTTTTGTCTGGGAATGCAAATTTTACCAATATTTTCTAGAAAATAGTTTTTTTTTTTTATAGAAGGTCATCATCATCATCATCTGCCTAGCCTATCCCCAACTATGTTGGGGTCAGCTTACAGTCTGACCGGACAGCTGACTACCAGTATTTTACATTGAGCAAAGCTCAAACGAAGGTAAAAAGGCCTTCTTTCAATGTAATATCTAACTTCTTTCATTTAATTGAAAATCCCAACTTAAATCGTAAACAAAGCAAATCAACATCTCTACCACAAAAAAAAATAATAAAAAGAAGTATGGCAGATGTCTACCACCAATTTGGTATTTTTCCATCGATTTGCAAGAACTACGTAAACAATTTTTTTGGTTTTTAATCCCGTTTATTTTTAGGGGACCATCATCACTTTACATCTCTTTGTGGAACTGAGTTTCTATCCGTAGTATTTAGTAAGATAAGAATCTATGTAAGCAGTTTTTTTTTTCTGGAAAATAGGATAAAAACTAGGATATTTTTGAAATCCATTAGAAAATCCTATCAACAGATCTAGCGAGAGGATACTAGGCGAATGTCACAAAAATAACTATATACATTTGTTTAAAATAATATTACTTTATTAAAATGAACGTATTTGTGGACTTGATCTTTCTGAAATATTAAGTCAAAAAGAAATTAAAAGAAGATTATCAGATAAAAAACAGCTTTTGATAATAATAAAAGGGCATGTAGAAGGTTAAATTCTTCAACATTCGCGTTGAAATTTTTCGTCGATTGATCTAAAATTATGTACGGGACTCACGGTAGCATTATACGCACCAATGTCCTTACACGCTGCATAGGTATCCCACTTGTGTCAATAAAATTTTAATTTATATACGGAACATCGCACAAGCATCTTTATATTTTATTATGATGATAGCTTAGCTTAACGGGTGGGTCACTAATTGAAGTGCAATGTGAATGCACAATTTTATTTTGATATTAATCTTTGGTTCGTGCTCATTGGGGATTTGTTTCTTAGACGGGTGGGTGTGGGCACAATTTATTGGTTTCGTTTTTACAATGGTAAAGTTTATTACGGATTATTTTTTTGTTAATTAAGTCGTGTTCTTGTAGGTAGGATTAGTTAAGTTGAAACTTGAAATGTTGGAGTAACCTTTATGATAAAAATTGTTGCTCCTGAATTTCTTCAAATACAAAGTCAAGTCGTCAATCATTGTATTGTCGTTCTCAAAGGTGCGGTCGAACCGGTATGAACATATCCGGACACCGGATTTCGAGAGATATTGTACCGAACTGAAGTATGTCCACAGTCAGTACCGAGTCCGGCCCGTTCAGTTCAGTTCAGTTCAGTTCAGTGCCGTGTCGTTCAGTTCCGGTCCAGATATTCAGTGAACCAATTATAATAATTTATCTTCACACATTTCTGTAAGCAAACAGGTAACTTCCCATGAATTTGCACAACGTAGATAAAAAGCCACCAAACATTTTCCAACCACAAAGCCATCCAGCTTAAACCTTTTACATCGAGATTCTCATTAGTTCAAAATAAAAATAAAATAAGTATAAACCAAGGAGACGTTTTTAACAAGCACAGCAATAAAGGCCCGTTGCAACCCGACTCAAATAAATCGTGGAAGAGCCCGAAGGTATCTGCCACTTAAGCTGACCGCAATTACAATGTAGTGTTACATTCAACATTGTGAGCACTTTAGAGTAATGAGAATGTTTTAGGTGAATGGTTTTGTGGAGTTATAAAGCTTTCGTGGCTTTTGGTATTGAAATACTTTGACTAAATGGCAACTTTGTTACGATGGATATAAAGTTCTAAAATCTTTCACTGGTTTCAGGATTCACTTTTTTATTTAGTCTCCCACTGGTGGGCAAAGACCTCTCTTTTCTTCTCTCGAACATATCTATCTTGCGCGATCTCTGGCTATGGCAAGCGGTTTTACATATTAATTTTACATGAAATGAAAGAATTAGACAAAACTGGTGAAATGTGTGTGTACTATTAGGTACAAACCTACGGGGATTACAGGCGTGATGTTATGTTATGTTATGAAAGAATTTGGTAACTGTAAATTGAGCAATTAAATGATTGGCTTTTACCATCAGCAATATCTCGGTTACTGCCTAGAGTCTGGACTTGTCCCTGGATGATGGCAATAAGCTCACTCCTCATTACATGAGACTAAAAATCTTGCTCCTAATATTTGTGACCGTTTAATTATACTACACATAACATCAACATCACCATAGAAAGAAAGTTTCATGTAAAAAAAGAAAATCTTACAAGTAAAGATACCTTCTTGAAATTAACAACAAACATATGTTAAGTCAACTCATTACACTACAGTGTGACATGCGGTCACTTTTAGACTATTTTACAGCATCGCCTAGACAAATTTTGCAGCGAGATAAGAAAGAAACAGGACAAAAGGGGCATTACTGTGGCTTGTGGCTCTTAATGTGGATTATGGGAGAACGAATGACGGGGTCGAAACCACCCTGCTTAGTTTTACGCGGCGATAATCGAGATTAAACGATTTTCATGGCTCCGCTACGGTGTGATTGCGATTTTACAGTTTTATGGTGCGATGTTTAGCTGATTATATTTATTCTTTTTTTTTTTTTTTGAGTTTTGGAAGGTGTAAAATTTTTTTAGAAAAGGGCTTCTCCGGAAAAGTACTACCATTACACTTATTTCTGTTATACATAACAGACTGCATTTGACGAATTATCTTCCTGCCCTTGTGCCATATTACTTGGTATCGGCGCAACACTTTTTTTCTTACTCCTTGTCGTTCATATTATTCCTCTCACAATCCACTCTTTTAGTCACATACGACTTGTTCCTCCTTAACGTTCCACTGAAAAGCCCTAATTACAATTACCTATAAACCTAATTACCTGTAGTTCAGGAGCCAGTGACATTTTCCATTTACTATTGGATTGGGTTCCATTTAGGTTGAAATTATACAGTAAGACCTATTTGTTCCAGGGCTGCGGGACTGTTCGAAAGAGATACCGCGGCCCTGGAACACAAAGGGCAAAAAAGGAACATGGATGGGTTTTAGTCAGTACAAGTCTGACACTGCCTTCCGCTCTGCCCAGAGAGGGAGAAGTCTTTTGATGATTACCCATACGAAAAAGTTTCTGAAATGCGCTAAGAACAGGACACATATTTACCACAATCCTTTTGAAGAGTTAATTCCGCTCTACCAAAACAAATAACCATCAAATGGACACCCAAAGACGTTTTCAATAACGTTAAAAAACATTTAGGGACACACCCAAACAAAAAAAAAGCGAAAAACACAACATTGAAAGAAGAAGAAAAACCTAAGCAGGTGTGGGATTACGTCACGGCAATGTTTTCCACTCGATATGAACAGTGGGGATTGGTTCGGTCCGTCGGCTCTCGGCCCGTCGGCTCTTGGCCTCGGCCTGTCTTGAGGCCCGGCCCAGCGGCGCGGAAACGTAGCCGGGACATGTGTACGGATTCCCATTCAGATGGGAATAAACAAGGTGGAAATGAGAGACTCTTTTTATTGAGAGAATATTTTGTTTTATTTTTACGAAATGGCGTGGGCTCTTTTGAGGTGAATTTGTTCGTATTGGTGAAATTGTTAAGTTCTTAAGCGAGCCTAAGGTTTTCTATATTGGGAAATTATTTAAGGTTCAAGAACAGACGGATTTTTCTCACGATTTAGTATTTTTTTTCAATAAAACAAAACATCATGGCTTTAATCCTCGAAGGGTGAGACAGAGGTGTACCTAATTATACACCTACATTCTGCCAGTTATGTTTAAGTTCCATGTAATTTGAGACGCGAGCCTAAACAAACCAAACTCCATGGCTGCTACTGGGAAATTCCTGATGGAAAAACCAATAACACTTCCCCGGCCCGCGTTTCAAACCCAGGACCTCTTAGTCAGCAGTCGCACTTGCGACCACTAGACTAACAAGGTACTTAAATAGAATTTAAAAAAAAACGCATTATATACTAGTAAATAAAGTATCACAAACTTCCTTACTAATACCTAAGTATACATATATTTACTAGAAATACCACCAATCCACCATACACTAACCATTCCAATAACCATCCCAAAAGGCCCACCAACCCATCAATAACCACTAACCACATCACTACAGACACACGCGCCAGCACACAAATATACTATTATACCTACCGATGCAATTATTAGAGGATTACAACGACACGTGCACAAAGCGCCGAAACAATTAATATGGACAGGGCGACGGCATGGAGTAGATTGGTAGAGAAGACTAGCTTTAAAAAACTTGTGAGTGCGAATGCACGCACACTTACACACTACGTGTCTATAACGTACGCCGAGTTCGTGCATGCGCGACTAAATTTTTATTTTGTCTCTGATTTTGGATCTCCGTCAAAATCATAATGATCTTTATTCTAGTAACAACAAGACCACTACCGGGTTACTGCTTTGTGAGGATACGTAGAGGGTAGGCATTCATTTGACTTAAACTAGAATTCAGTCTTAGGTCGAATATTATCATGTTTTCGAACTAAAAACTCAACGTGATTAGTGACAAAGTTAAAATTCCATTGCAACTATTATCTACTTATTGAGGATATTTTTACTACAATTGGTCACTTAAAAATCAACTAAGTTTATAATGAAATTGAAGAAGAAAGTCAACTTATAGGCATGGCATGTAAATTTTATCTTTTGAATTCGATCAGTTGAAGAAGACTTCACCGTACGTGTTCGTGTGGACAAACTGGGCTTCTGTACGCAGTCTATTCTGTGGCAACAGCCACGAACGCACGGGTAACCGATCATGCAGTTGACAGGAAATCAATAGGCAACTCATAATGATGCGCGCTGCACGTTAATTAAACGCGGACGGTAACTGGTTAACTTACCTTACGTACAGCGGACGTTTTTAATCATGATTTTCATATTCGTCGCGATATAAAGGCTTGGGTAGACGTGAAGTGAAATGTTTTGTTCGTGTGAAATTCAATTTTACTTTACTGAAGTAGTACGTCCAAAAAGGCTTTTGTGAAATGTATTAATTACTTAGTAAAATTGTGAGATATTAGTCGGTTTTTTCTGCTAGTATTGTTGAACATCGGTGGGACGGTGGTAACACCTTGACCATAAGCTGGCCTATCGTAGTACGGAGTTCCAATAAAATAAGAGGCCTAATTATACTTGTCACTTTCCTTGACCAGGTTTTTTTACCAATCAGTTTCTTGAACTTACAAAAATCAGACCAACAATGGAAAATAGAACATATCACTTCATCTCTAAAACACAACGTCGATTAAAAAACCCTTACAACATAAAAAAGCCCTTAGGCAAACGACTAGAAGCTCAATCTCTCTAATCACCGTTTTAAAACAACAACTCAAGTTTCACAACAAAACATAGTGCATAGACGAATAAATTCAATCGCTGAGAGTGAACAATTACTGGAATGTCAACAAAAGGTTAGAGTTTTCAGTTACCTTCAGTCGAGTTTATTGATACCTTCCATCGTTAGCTACTGATATCTAGGACTGCTATATTTGTACCTCAGTTACTGAGTTATTTAGATCACTGGGTTGAACAAATAATGAAACAACGGAAATAGATATTATAACCTGCAGTTTGCTACCTATACTTATTATTGGAATGTGATTTTAAATCCAAAACAAACAAACAATGACCCACCTTCCATCTTGCAATGCATGCCCTATAACCTGCGCTCTTGATGATTTATTTACTGCATCAGTGAGCGGGGTTCGCGTGGCTGAGTTTTGGGCTAAACATACTATTTAGACTTTTTGCCATCGATACATTTTTAAAAGAATGAAAAAGTACAGTTAAGTAGTTAGTTTTTTTTGTCGGGTGTTGTCACCGAGGGAGGCCTAGAAAACTGCACAGAGAGAAGAGGCTGTGGGGGAGGCCTTTGCCCAGCAGTGGGACAATACAGGCTAAGGAAAAAAAAACATCAGACTTGTAACGATTACGTAATAAGAAGTATTATAAGTTTATCCTTTATGTAGTCTTCAGGTTTCTTTACACGAGTAGACATATTGAACTCTCTATAGAATCTCTTTTGTTTAAAATTGTATTGTTTCCCTCATACATCTTTTTATCTTTTAGCTTGATTTGCTTAAATATTTTCCGGACCAAAACTTCGCAATTATTTGATTTAGTTAGCGTTGATTTTCGGAAAAAAAAACATCATCAAAACACGGTCCCAATCTGAGGTGCAACTCTCTAATTATTTTTCTAGATTCACAGAAAAATTCACCAATTCCTAAAACACATTCTTCAGTCTTCCATTCTCAGCGACTTCCATTCTAGAACATGTAGTAAGGTAGTTAGATAACAAGACGTCGACTTCTACATGAATGCACACACTAACTACGTCTAAACGCTTGGCTGTGCTTGTGCGACACACATCGACGCACCGTCGCGTCGCACGTCGTTACAAGTTCTCAGAATGTCTGACGTGTAAGATGGGGCA